>CM030012.1:16183506-17575590 GCA_017639485.1 Pluvialis apricaria
GGGTTGTTTTGTTTGAAATTATTTGGAAAATATAAATAATGTTTCCACACTTAGTAATCATCCACTGGGGGCATATTTAAGTTGCAATTCATCAGCGTGGAGTTTTGCCACACAGAGAGAAACAAGAAGCTACAAAAACAGTCCCTGAGACACCATCTTCCCAGCAAGGAATCAGCAGAGTCCCCTGCTCCAGCCTTTTCTCCTTGATTTCTTGGCCAGGTGACTTCCTGGTCCTGAGGAAATTCTCAGTTCATTTTTCAGATAGCCATTAAAATTACTTTGTACTATTCCACCGCAGGGGAATTGAAGAGCTACCCCAAAATCCAGAACAATTGACATTATTTTTCTCTCAACAGAAAATTGGATTTTCTACTAAGCTTAAAATCTCTTCAAGAAAAATAGATTAATTCAGAAAGTTTTCCAATTTTAAATCAGTTTTCCCAGAGCAGATTTGATTCAACATTTTCATGGGGTTCTCCTCAAAAACAACAAAGGTTTCAAAACAAAAAAAGTCCTCACAATTTCCCAGGAAAAGTTCTTCACTAAATTATGTCTACAGAAATCAGAAGTATTTACTACTTTCCTCAAATTTGCCACAAGAAAACAAAGCATTGCCTGACTAGATCTAGTCAAGCATTCAGGCCATCATAAAGTCCTGGTTTGTCTCACTCTTCCCCATGGAAGTCAGGAACCACATCATAGTCAAGAGGCTTTAATTACATCTGATGGAGCCCTTTGCATTTTGTCAAAAATATATATGCATCAACAATCCATTGCAGAAACCTGCACCCTGATGCTGTGCAAAGCCCACAGCCCCAGAACTGGGGAAATCCACCCACTTCTGTGGGGCTGCAACCCCCCAGTGTGCAGTTCCAGATTTGGGAATGACTCATGAGATTGGTTGTGTCAGGATTAAGGAGATGGGGTTTCTTGAGGCCCCAGCTCTGGATTGTGGCATCAAGCACATCTCTCAAGGACAGAAGAGCCTTGATCTCCAGGTCATGGCCATAGGATGGGACTTGGGGCCTTTGGCATCAGAGTTTTCAAATGGTCTCACCAGCTTTTGGCCCAGCCCTGGGCTAGATCCCTCTTGCAGGTTGCCCCAAAGCTGGTGGTCCTGGGACACCAGAGCCTGCAGCTGTGGGCCAGACCAGCAGCCCAAGAGGACTGGTCTCCGATGGCAAGCTGGGACTGTGAAAGCCAGAGCAGTGCTGGCTCCAGCCCAGCCACAAATCCTGAGACACGAGCAGCTGCTACCAGTGGCAGAACTGACAAGATCATCAATTTCTCTGAGAAGCTGCAGCATCTGGGGAGCATATTTCATTTCAGAAACACTGTGTATTGATGTGTCTGAAACAGACTTTTCTTAGGTTTTCTGGTTCACGTGCAGTACTGAGGAAGGCTTGCTTTAGACTGAGAGAAAATGGAAAAGAAAACCCCCACAGTTTTCTGCCACCTGGAAATCCTGAGGGTTTAGCTGTCTCTATTTGCAATAGTCTATGTCTGATGTAGGAAAAGAATTGGGCCAAGAATCCTGCAGGATCAGCTTTATCCATCCCTTCACTGTACCTTATTACCCTTTCAGCTGGGGTTGCTCAGAGCTCCACATAGACTAGGTCAGCTCCAACAAGTGGGATGTATAGGCACATACTCGGCCTTGTATTTCTCTGAAATAATGGTGATTCATGCACAGGGACAAAATTTTCCCAAGACATTGCAAGTCTCACAAGCCAAAGATAAGTGTTTGAAAGAAACATTTAACACTCGAAACTGAATCCTCAATTCAAGGTGACCTTACAGTTTTTATTAATGCTTTGATCACCTCCATGTCTATGAAATGACATGATTTGATTACCATGTGTTACATCCTCACATTTACTCATACCTCAGAGGGCCTAATTTGTGCCTCTGATGTATTTCTGAAGTAATTTCTATGGAAGGATATTTTTTAAATTCCTTTAAGTGTATAAATTATATTATTAATTCAACATACTACTTTTGCTCCATTGTTCTTTTTTTTTTTGCATTAAAATACGTGAGAGGAAATTTAAGTTGATAAGCCATTAGGAATACATCATCTCTGTGTATCACTAAAAGAAACACTTTATTTCCCCATCTGGACTGTATAAAGATAGGTGCTTGAATTCCTGCAGTTTGATATTTCAGGATGAAAATTTCAGGTCTGCCAAAGTCAGTAGAAAAATTCTTACTTATTTAAATGGGGTAGAATGAAACCTAAAGAGTGACAACAAGGCAACTCTGTTCGGCACGTTGGTCCCTCCTGTTATCTGTGCAACACATGGAGTTTGTTGATATCTTAATATGAATAAAACATTCATTGACATGTTTTATGTGTGTCTGCATATGCATTGCAGCTGGATGTACACGTCATCATTCCAAGATCTTAACCCTTCTGTCTGATCACAAATTACCAGACAAGGCAGTGATTTTCATCACTTTTATTCTATTTTTCTTAAGCATGCAATGGATCAGTTTAGGAATGCAAGCTGTATTTTGTAACTCGCTCACAGATAGTCTGTTCATGTCTGCCTTGATCCAAGAGAGAACTTAAACCTGTCCCCAGAAGGGACTACGCAAGATTTAAAATATTTCCTTGCATAGTGACCTGTGCGTGCTGGCTGGACACAACAGCTCAGTCACCCCAGCTTCACAAACAGACCTCATGGTTCCTTCACAGGAACCAAGGATGGAAAGGCTGTGCCGGGAAGAGCTGTAACCCGGTTCCATCAGTGGCCTACAGCAGTTACATATGGCATTACAACACTTCAGGAACACTTTTCCAATCAGCAGCCTGAGCCTCAGATTTTCAGAGACAGAGGTGCTTCAGCAGTGTTTGATAATTCTGCATGGATTTCTTTTCCATTAACTTGTCCAGTCTCCCCATAAACTCATATGAACTTCCAGCAACTAGAACATCCTGCAGCAAGGAGTTCCTCAGCTTCACTTCATATTACATGTAAAAACACTGACTTTACACCCCCCACCCAAAGGGGATGAGAATAGATAAAGCCTAAAACGGTTTTAGGAAATATTTCAGACTCTTGAATGGAAAAGAATATTGTTTTTCTGCCAGAGCAGCAGGGAATAATACCCTGTCAAAGGTGAGGGACAGTGTATGTTCCCAACTTTGTCACTACCCATGGGTAGATCTGTGCTCTCACTCTTCCCTTCTGAACACTCTACATTAGAAGTAGATTCCAGAAAGGCCATAGCATCATTTGTTGTACAAACACGCTCATGGCTAATTATTTACTGTATATTTGCTACAATTTCTGCTTTCTGCAGAAATTACGGAGAGATAAAACCTCACTGGCTCAGCTGTTCACAAATAAACCAATAAGCCAGGCTGCAATTGCATACACTAGAAAATCAGTCATTGAAACTTCAGTTGTTTTAGCTCATTTGGAAGGACATACACAAATATATTTGTGCTGTATTTGCCTAATTCCAATATACATTCACGTGCCTGTACACATTTCCATGTCAAGATACAGTAATTAGATCTATGAAATACAAACAGCTAGGGTTTATGCCATTCTCCCTCCCTTCCTCCCAAACACTCCTATATCAGTAACTAGAAATAAACACTCAGCACCATGAGGAAATGGGGGAAGGGAAGGCTTTAAAATGATCTGCTGATTTCTGTATGGAGGGGGTGATAGCTACCAAACCCTCTTAGGCAAAACTTACTAAGTGGCTCAGGGTACCAAGGTGACCTGACAGTCTACTCTTTAATTACCAGTGCGAGATGTGACATGTCACAGCACAACTGTGGTGGCACTGTAATATGCATCTGGCTGCAGTCAGCACCACCCTAAGAGAGCAGTTTTCACAATAGATGTTACCTCCTTCTGGAAACAGGAGTCAAAGGAACAATGTTTACGGCTTCATCCTGGGCAAAATAGTGAGTTGCAAAGGGAAAGGCGAATACCTATGCAGCAACTTTATTATGTGGGCTTTGGCTGAGACTAAGAAATATGACAAGTCAAACACTTCTGATAACTGAAATGCTTGGGCTTTCAAATTAGCCATGTTTGTCTTTAAAAAATCTTCAAACAAAATTGGGATGAATTCCCTGCTCCTAATCGGAATCCAGTGTCATTCATTGTCCCATAAAACAAGGACACACTGCAGGATTGGAGGGAACTGCTGTAAGCATGTTGAAAACCCAAGTGTGTATGCGTGAGTGTCTGTGTGTACTTGTAGACAAAGGAATTATTGGAAAACAGCTCTTGCTTTTTAAATGAAATCTGGCTTGTGAACCCCTCCGCCAGGAATCAATATGCAAATGCTGATACAGATGTTACCTAAGGTGCAAGCAAGATCAAAGCAGTGCTTGCAAAGCTCAGCTCCAATACTTGGCAAAGGTGCTGATGGTGGAGAGGGATTAAAAACAAGTAGGGCATAATAGCTCCAGCATGAAACTCCACTCTGTATGGGTAATGCACCAACCCACACAGAAGATTGCTGAAATGCTGAAACTAGTTAGACTGGCAGGCCTGATAGGGAAATGGAGTCCGTCACACTGGAACTTCAAACAGAGTCAGATAGCATAATGATCTGCATGCCAGGGGCAGGGAAGGTAAGAGGATAGCAGAAGACCGGATACCGGGGACTTTTTACCTGGCTTG
This sequence comes from Pluvialis apricaria, assembly GCA_017639485.1. Taxonomy (NCBI): domain Eukaryota; kingdom Metazoa; phylum Chordata; class Aves; order Charadriiformes; family Charadriidae; genus Pluvialis; species Pluvialis apricaria. The sequence continues at coordinate 16,188,159 of CM030012.1, forward strand.
CTGCCAACAGACAGGTCAGAGGCAGAAAAGGACACAATGAAGGAGAAGAGGGAAGGCATTGTCCAACAGGAACTTGGGTTTCAGTTCTCTGAAGGTTGTCATTCAAAGAAAAGAAAAAAGCACTACCAGTGTTTTAGTTGTCTGGTCTGTTTAGCTTTAGTTAAGACTTCCTTGCTTGATATTTAACAAGTCTTGCTGGTCTAAGTCACCAGTGCTTTTAGCATCATAGACCTGATAACTATACACAAACTGTCTCAAAGAAGCTATAGACCATCCACTTTCATCAGAAGATTGAATCCCAAAACCAGATTCCAGACACTCAGTCAAAAGATGGAGAGTGAAGACGTTCCCCTTAGTAAAAGTATCCTTTATAGATCTTTTCCTGGTACAGCCTCAGATGTGTGAGAATGAGGCAGGTCTGCAGGCAGAGATGTCTTTAAAAAATAAAATTAAATCAATAAGCCTCACACATACAGAGATGCGACTGGAGAAGGCCCCGCAGATCTTCTTCAGGTCCAAAACAGAAGCAAAAACTTCAGGCTAAAGAGATTCTGGGAGCAAATGCCCTGAGATTCACTTAATTGTGCGAATCACCTTGTCACCCACTGTCTGATAAATGCATGCCAGTACTCAAAGCTGCCTGAATGACAAGCTATATTAAAAGGCCTAATGTGAGGGAAATTTAGACAGTATAAAAAAAAAAAAAAAACAGGAGTCGTATTAGGCAATTCTCCTTTTGTGTTGGAGGTCTCTTACACCAAAGTGCTCCCAGCAGTGCTTACAGTGAGTAAGAATCAGGCCCGTTGCCTTTTAAACAAGGTGTCAGGAAATAAATGTATGTTGCACCTTTTACATTTCTTCTCTCATTGTTCATATAATAATGAGCAGACCTTGTCACAGGACCCAGAAGATTACATTTCCCATCTGTTACAGGCAGCACAGAGCAATGGTTTTACATTACCATGTAGGGTTCAGGAGCTGTGTTCAGAAAAGTCTATTAGGAATGCACACTGACAGGCGATTCCAATTAGGCAGCAGAGGAAAGCAAAAAAAAAAAAAAGCTGGAAAAGACACTGCATTAAAAAGTTTGGCTCTGAGTCTTAATTTCCTGGAAAACTAGAATGCTTTGGGCTGGTTCTTCTCCAGGTGAAAATGCAGAGCTCTTTGCACAGAAAGGACAGCATCAAGAGTGAGACTGAACATTTGGCCACGCACTGTCTATTGGCCAACAGAAATGAAAATCTGTCTCTTGTGTGATTTAGCACAGAAAAGTCAATGAAATTTATTGACTGGTTTAATTCACCTAAACAGGAAGGTCAGGGGCTCTGCTCAGAGAAGGCTGAGTTTAGATCACACCTGGTAAACAGGAAGGGCAGGGACCAGAGTGACAAGCCCAAACTGGGTATGCTGGAAATTAGCAAGCAAAATAGCAACAGGATGGGTCTGTCACCACTTTATGGACTACCTTATCCGACACTAGTCCCATGAGGACAGGTGACCCGAAAAGCATGAACTCTACCACACAGCCTATGATATTCATCTCCTCCTTTAGTCTCTGGCCCACCGTGACATGCCTGACCCTTTTTCCTGATCTTGAAAGGAAACTGGCTCGGGAAGGACCTCTGAAATTAGCTCTCAGGTTCAGCTTTAATCACAAACACTGGCTACAGATCAAACCCCACCTTTTCCTATTCCCTTTTTTGTGTATCTTCTCCTTTTCACTTTTAATGTATTTTCTATCTTTTTTTTTATGTTCTGTTTAGCAAATAAAATAGAAAGCATCTGGTTTAGATGGCCAATACTGGTCATTCTCCAAAGCTATTTTGAGCTTGTGAGATATATAAAGGCAACATCTCAAAAATTTACTAACAATCACTGTGCTGGTGGCTGAAGCATCAGCCTGAGAGAAGGCCTGCACTTAGCTTCACAAGCTCTCAACCTCAAGAGGTCTCTGGTGTGATGCCCAGCCTGGATCCGATTTGTGCTTGCCCAAAAGGGAAACAGACAGTAAGCAGGTACAGGCTTGACTACTGATGTCAGGCAGGCCTATAAGTGAGGGCCAGCAGCAGTCAGTAAAAGAAATGGAGGTAGCAGTCTCCTCACAGGTTGCTTCCCCCCCCCCCCCCCTTCTTTTCGTCACATTAGTCGGGAAAGATCCCAGAGCATGAACAGCCCTAGTCCATCTCAGCTAACCTTCCCCTCCAAAACATCAGTGTTGTCTTCTTTAACGCATTCAAAAGGACCAGCAAAGAATGTTGGTCTTAAATAATTCCCTGCAGTCACAAGGAACGGGAACCTTAGGTACTGTTAGAATATCATATTTTGATATTCTTTATGTTTTATATTGCAAATATAATTCATAGAATCATAGAATAGTTTGAATTGGAAGGGACCTTTAAAGGCCATCTAGTCCAACCGCCCTGCCATGGGCAGTGACATCTTCAACTACATCAGGTTGCTCAGAGCCTTATCCAACCTGAGCTTGAATGTTTCCAGGGATGGCGCATCTACCACCTCTCTGGGCAACCTCTTCCAGTGTTTCACCACCTTCATCGTAAAAAATTTCTTCCTTATATTTAGTCTAAATCTACCCTTTTAGTTTAAAACCATGACACCTTGTCCGATTGCAACAGTCCCTACCAAAAACTTTGTTCCCAAAACTACATTTGTTTTTGTCTTTTCCTGTGCCTTTAAGAAAAAGACCGAAGGTGGCTGTCTGAGCCAGAACCCAGCCAGGTGAAGCCTTTGCACTCAAAGCCTGTACCCGATATACTTGTTTAATATTGCACAAATGGCAGAGTTCACATTGACACCTCTGGGACTCTGGGTCCTTTCCATGTTTTCAAATTAAGCACACCACACTTTTCCCACTAAACAGCTGGTACTGCCAACAATTTGTGTCCAAGCACTAGCAGCTACAGCTCTAGGAGTTTTTCTCTGAAAGAGAGTCGTTTGTCAGAGCACACAAAAGCCCCAGAGCCATGAAAGCCTTGCCCCTAGGGCTATGCAGGACTGAGCAGCGGAGATCCTGATCCTCCTTTTCACTGCTTTGCAAACACATGCCATACAACTAGCATGACAAGGTCATGCAGGTACTGCATGGTCAGCTGTGGCCCAGGGCTCGCCAGCAAAGCAGTGCACAAGCAAGACATCCTGCAGCATGGAAATGGCAATGAAAGCACCATGGCTTCTCTGTGTCAGTCTGGAGCACACACCAATCTCCCAGCCCATTTCACAGACTGAGGAGAGCACAGGGAGCTCAAAAGTTTGCAAACCACTCCATGAGCATCCCAGGGCTGGTGACAGGAGCAATGCATTTACCCCCTGCCATCATGTGATGCAGAGGGTCTAAACAGAGACAAGAGAAGAGGTCACAGCCTTTACAGCATCCTTCCTAAGGCTTCACTGTGTGGGCAATCAACAGCAGTACTTTTGAAGAAAGTTACACAGGCAGAGAAGCTACAGCAAAGCAACCAAGGGAGGCAGCTGCTTTTCCAGAAATTAATGCCACAGATGAGCAAGCTCTGTGCTTCAGTCTCCTATGCCAGTCAGTGGAAGGCTCTTGCAAGGGAGTCTTGAATGCAGGTCCCTTGAGTATAAAACTTTAAACCGCTACTCGATCATGCACTCCATCTGCATGCAAACCTGTTCCGGGCTTCAAAGCAAGTGCTACACATGGCCTGACTACACAATCAAGCTTTGTACACAAAAGCAGAGTTAAAAATTAACCAGGCTGGAAAGAAGGAGAGAAAGGGGGTCACCTGGCTAAGCTGTGAGCATAGGAGCAAAACACTCACAAGTAAACTTATTACACATAATGTGGTCACATATGTCCACTAACTGCAGCAGCCCCCTGCCCTTCTAGCAAAGGAGAACAGATGTCCCTGAAATCAAATCACCTAAATGCCCTCTATTTTTTGGGCATCACCTTTTTTCCCTTGCTGCCAGATTTGAAAGTCCAATTTGCCATGATAATATCCCCCGTGTGCATGGAGGCTTTCAAAGTTGAAGCATCCGTCTCTTAGCAACCAGAGAGGCTTGAAGTATCCTTTTTTTTCTCTTTCCCCCGATACCCACTGAGACATGTCAATTACTTACATCGCTCCAAATAAAGATAAAGGACCAGACATGCCCTCCACTCCCCAACCACATAATGCAAAGAAGGGAATTACACTTAGGGGGTAACAAAACACATTTACCTGGCAAGGGAGGAACAGCCCAGGCAGGGTGCAGTATCCTTCTGTCCTGTGGCATTGACTCCACGGCCAGAGACATACATAGATGCTTGGTCCTGTAAGAGAAGTGACAATGCCAGGGGGAAGAGAGAAACCATGTCCTGAGATCTATGAATCTCACCCCCTCTAACTGCGGTAAAGTTCAGGGGAGTTAGACACAGAAGTCCTAGTTTATGATAGACATTCCTCAGGGGGCATAACTTAAGGCTGGGAGGGACAGCACTTTGGTAAGGGCAGGGGCACTTGTGGACTGATGGGCAAGAGATCGTGATAGCAGAGACTTCTATACAGCCAGCATCAGGGAACAGTGAAAGATGGCTGCTCCCCAAGGTGAGGACAGCCTGGGAAGAAAGGGTGACCCTAGCCCAGGCAGTGCCCTGACCCACAGGGCACAGTCACAGAGTCTGAACACGAGGGGCAGAGGCAGGTGCTGGTAAAAGAATCCATCAATAGTTCAAGACCAGGCAGGGAGAGCATCAGATTCAGGAACCAACCAGGGAACCTAGTCAGGAGCAACTAGAGGCAGGGCTAGGAAACAAGGCTACAACATGGGTCAAAAGTCCATCCAGGAAATAGAGCCAAATATAGGCATAGAGACAATCTACAAAGTACATTCAGGGTGTCCATCCCTGAGACCAGATACCTGCAACGGAGCTCCAAGGCCCACCCAGGAAGCAGGTTCACCTACAGCACAGGCCATGAAAGGACTGAAAGCCCAGACTTGAGCTTAAATGGAATTCCTGGCAGGGGTGTGGGTCACAGGTGAGGCTGGTCAGAGCTATCAAGGCCTACAGATTCCCTGAGGGCCCTGATGATAGGTTTGGAAGCAGTGGAATGGGGTATGAGCCATACTTGAAATCTCTTTCCCTATGCATACCTGTGATTGTGCTGGGTGACACCCCACATCATTGCCTAGAATGTATTGTCCTCTCTCCCACCCCTTCATGGGCAGCTTAGAGCACCAGGAGAGCACTGACCTTGCATACAACACTGAGACTGGTGTGACAAAACAACTTCTGCACAAAGATGCGGGACTGGAATCCCTAATGAAGCCCCAAAAGTGATATCTGTTTGGCCAAACAGCAAGGATCCCCACTATGTTCCTTCATGTCACATAGGTAAGCAATGCAGAAAGGTCTTTCCCCACTGAAGGTATGATACTAATGGAGCTCCTCAGTCATCTCCCTATTCCTTTAAAGTTAAAAATCACTATAAACTCATAGACTACCATAAGGTATGTCTGACACTACAAATGCAGTGAAACTTGTCAGCATAATTTCAAGAGCGTTGCAGAGATTTTTTGTGTAAATAGCAGGGATCTCCAGTGTAAATAAGGGGAAGGTGGAACCTGAGGTGGCTGAGCCAAGCCTGGGATGAGGCAGGATTCAACACTCGATAACAGAAAATGGAGACATTTCCTCCTCCACCTCACCCTCAATTGTGCTTTTAAAAATCTCAGAATGGCGGGATCAAGGGGGTCACATTTCTGGCTGGATTCCCAGCTCTGATTCAAGTGTAGCACTGTCCGCTACACAGATTTTTAACAGAGTAAAATACACTTGAAATAATTTGTACTGTAATTAGAAACCTTGCCTGCAACTGTAATTGAAAAAAAATTCATCTCTAATAAACAGAATCTATTAAATCCTCACTGCTATGCTGAGGTATTTATTATGCTTTATTTACAAGTTTCTGTTCAACCTTTGGAAGGTTTAACAGGAATTAAAATACATTATACAAAAATAAATCTATATCTACCTGTGCCCTTCTTTACACATACACAAGCACAGTAAACTGCATTTAAGTTCAGCAACCAAACCTGACTTAGCATCTTCTTGTAATAAAGAGATTGAAAAAACTAGAAACATTCACATATACAAGAAGGATAATACATTTTTAGAGATTTTTGTCTGAAAGCAACAGGACAGGCCAATCATTAGAATTTTTTATTTTAAGTTAGGAGACAGATAGTTTGACGACACTAGTGGAAACAAGAGTCTCCTTTGCAACATTTACATCTCCCGCTAACTCAACATACAGATGTGAGCTCACATACTTGCTGATATAATACATCCTGAGAACCTGGGTACGAAAAGAGTCAAGGCCAGTACTCATAAGTGCTTTAAAAACCCCAATAATATCAAGTGATCTGGTCACCCATACTCAGCCAGGGGATAGGACACCAAGTAAGCACAACAGGATCCTAATGGCTCTGGCCAGCAAGCAACTGAGGTGCTGAATTCTGAACAAGCTGCAAATGGATAGGGCAGTCCCAGCAAAAACCCTACAGACAGCCACAGGTTCAGCCTAATGCATCTTTCTGCTTTCAGCAGTACGGATTATTCCTTGAAGGTCACCTCAGGCCTCAAGGAACAGTTAACAGGAGCAGCTGTCTCAGAAAGCTCTTCTCACATCTCCCAGCCCTTCTCTGATGGCTGAAAAGCTGCATATGGGGTGGTCAGCCCACACTCAAAAAAACAGATCTCCACTTGTGGAGTAGTGCTGTGAGTGAGCAGTACCCTGGATGCCTCTGCAGGGCTTGCCCTCTGAGTGAATGTGAGCTGGGGCTGAGGAATTTGGAGAAGTTCTTGGGTTTACCCCTTGCTACAAAACCTTGTCTGAGCTGTGCAGCTGTACACATAGGAAGGACCGCTTCATGGACCTAAAGAAAGGCGGGATGAGAACTGGAATAGCTTATATTCTATACTTAGAAAACAGAGCGCACAAGGTAGGTCTGGTCTACTGCAATCTGTGCAAAAAAACAAGACACAAAACAACTGTCCTTCCATTCGTTGTGTGTCCCCCATCAGAAATAGAAAGGTAAAAGTCCCAGTCATCACCTACCCTTTTTTAAATTACTTTTGTTCCTATTTAAAATTATGCTACTGTAAGTTTATTATGTTTTACACCAGCTGCTGCTAAGTTATTGGTTTTGGACTTGTAATTATTTGCAAAACTCAGAGAATATCAGTGATGAAAAGGATGGCATTGTTTTGAGGTTATTTTTATTATTTCCTCAAAGGAACATAGCCCACCAAGACTATTTAGTTTGCATAAACCTTGTAATCTTTCCTAACAAATCAAGTACAGAAATATTTCCCAGTGTCTGCTGAACACGGTGATAGCAAATACATGTAGGCACAGCATGTAATTTAGAGAATATTTTTGTTTTATTTATAACGTGGAAGTGAACAGGACGGTCTGTTTGCAGTTGCCATGGAAATTGCTGGCATTAGCTCGCTTCTTACCAAAGAGGAAGCAAAGAGCTTTTCACTTTTTGCTATTTAACCTCTTTTAATATTAAAATCCTATATACTGCAGTAGTACAAATCTCTCCTCTCTGGAAGGTCAAGGGCATTCTAGAGCTATCATTGCTAAAAAGAAATTAGCTATTTTGAGTACTGTGCATATGCTTTGTGAACATGATATTTCTTGAAACAGATTGAGCTCATCTGGTTAGAAGCATTTCTTTTTTTTGCTTATTTAATATTTCAGAGAAGTCTTTGGATTGTGAAAGCAACAAAAACTGGCAAAAGATGGGCTAAGGAAGTTAATGCAAAGCACCTCCACATAATTTTTACTAACTTCTCCCTACCACATTTTTGCTCTCTGGTGTAATCCCAAGGGATGGAGAGTTTCACCAATGACAAACATCTATTACACTAATCACACTCTCCACTCTTGAAGTTCAAACAACAAAAGCAACACAAAATCCCTCCTCCCTTGCAGAATTACGACCTTGAAGAGGGAGAAGTGGCTCCATGAAGTATTTCAATTTTACCTTTGCAGCTAATGGTAGGTAAAAAGTTCCCAGTTAATATAAAGTTAGGTAACAACATAAAACCCTTCTTGGATATGACAGCAAAATTCAGTTTTGGTGAAGACTCATGCTACCTGCATCTGCACAATCATGAAGTAGCAATACTGAATCTAACATAGCCTCTAGCCCAGTGCTGTCAAGGCTGGGTCTCCTCTGGAGCCAGTGAGGCACAGGAGAGGAGCATCCACCTTGTCTCAATCACCAGTGTTTTACAGATTTATCAGAGATTAAAAAGCCTGGAGGATCCACTTTTGCCTTTAAGTCTGATCACTATTTGGAAAAAAAAAAAAAAAAGAAAGAAAAAAAACCCAAATATTTATTTAAACTAGAGCATGTCTTTTAAGAAAAGATTTGAAAGTTTCTGGTAATGGAAAATCCACCAAACCCTTGGCAGACTGGAAGAGGGGTTAATCCCTCCATTTGAGGGAAGAGAGGCTCATTTAGCCTATCTGCAGCAGGAAGTCATAGGTCAGCCTGGGGAAGGTAGGGAGGATAATATTTTGAGAAAGCATGCAGTTCCTCCTCTTCCTCAGTATGCCCCAAATATCAAGGATGTAAAAATTTGAAGTTCTAAAGAAAAAAAAATCAAGCAAGAATATCAACATCTTCCTCACCAAAAAATCTTCTCCTTTTTCCAACCAATCAGACACTGAAAATGTTTTTAAATACAGGGAAAAAAAAGGAATATCCAAATGCCAAGAAGTAAATAAGTCCTTTACCCACCTTGTTTTTTATTAGATCATGCACAATACCACATTTTAACTGTCCCCTGGACCTTTTTCTCCTGTCAGGTCCCCTGTTACTCATTTTTCAATTGGCACTTTGTAGTTTCCTGCAGCCTCACAGTGTTTGTAGTAACACACAGTGGCGTATGGCATATGATGATTCCTGATCTACATGCGTCTGCTGAAGTAGGCTGTGTGCAAGCTTAGCTCTGTAGCGCGGGATACAGAAACTGCTGCATTTAGCCACAGAGCATCTCCTGCTTCCATCCCCAATGGCAGCAATCTCCTGCATCCAATTCTGTGAAATATAGGAGTTAGCAGTCAGTGGGGCAGGGCAGCCAGGACCTTACAGACATAGCTGATATCAATTCAGGTTTTTACCGTTAGGTGAGGAAATTAAAAAGATACAGGAAAAAATAGGCTGGACTCATGCCATCCTGTTTAGAGGTGAGCTGCAAATAGTCTGTCAGTAACGCAGGTGCCAAGTGCCCTTCCTATCGTCATTCCGTGGGGCAGCCAGCACCTAACCATGCTTTCATCTCACTTCTCAAAGCACACACGTGCATGAGTGTGGATAAAAAGTGCAGTTCATCTTTAACAGGGAATTCTTCAAGTCAATATATTGCTTAACTGGCAAATAACACAGCGCTTTGGACAGAGGTGAAATGTGGAGATCATCTCTCTATTACAAGAGCCTGGCAGCAGCATTCAGCACCAGCTGGAAATTGTACAGGGTTTTATCAGGCCCGGCTGTCAGGAGGGAGTCGCAATAATCTAATCTTGATGTGAGAAATGCACGGGTAACCAATTCAAGGTCAGGACAGCTACAGACCATAGATATTTGTTAAAAGATAAGAGAGCCTCTGAAATAACTTTCAGGATCTGGATTTGCTGAGGTAGGCAAAATAAAATAAAAATTAAAAATCCGCTTTCCGGTGAGGGAAAGTGCAGGTAGCAGTGACGGACAAAGAGCATTTCACCTCAGACAGAGCTGCCTTTCAGCACTGTTTCAGTTGGTGATCCATCTGCATCATTTGTAAGGAACAGTAATAGGCTGCCAATATTTTAATAAGAAGCTGCCACAGAATTCCCTCTCAGCTGTGATAAATCTGCAGGCTCCAGGGAAGGGTTGTTTGTGGAAGGAACGGGCAAGAAATTAGAAGTCTATCCATTTTTCTTCCCTTTTCCACTGAAACGTGCGCTTCAGCAAACCAGCCCCAGTAAAGGAGGTGCTGATACCATGAGGTACAGTGCTCCACCCACTCTGTGTGCTGGAAAGCCATGAGCTTCCTCCAGAAGCTATTTAGACTCATTAGCACACACTGTGCCTGTGCTAATGAGTCCTCTCTCTCAGCAGGGCTCACCCCGTTACAGGGTTTTTGAACAGGAGGGAGCTGATGCCTGTCTGGCTCAGAGAGGGGCAGAGCTAACCCGCATCCTTGCACCCAGCTGCGCTGCCAACCCCCAAAAGAACGAAACAGAAAATTATAGGGCCAGGGCCTGGAGAGGCCAAGGCTGTACAGGCAGGTAGAAGGAAAGGTAAGCAGGACGCCAATCAGAAAGGCAGAGTTTACATTTTAGGACACTAATCATTTTCTGGCACACCCTGCATTATCACTGGTTTTATTATCTGGTTTTGTTCCCATACAGAAATCCCACATCCCAGCCTACAGAAAAACACGACCGAAAACCAGTCTCTGCACTGAGTTCACAGCATAGCTGTGTATTAGATGCTTAAGGCTGTGGTAGGGGGTCATCCCAGGAGCAGCATCCTAGATTAAAAGTGTGATGTTTTGAGTTTATTTAGCCCATGCTCATGCAAAAAGCAAGATCCTTGCCTCATCAGTTGCTTTTGGATACCTAGAGTTTGTAAATTCAGCAAGACCTCACTGGGTAGAGTTCAAAGTCACAATCATCTGTGCTAAGGAAGAGTGGAGGAAGTCAAAGGACCTATCCGAACCCAGATGTCTGGAATAGAATATAAAAGCAATTTTTGGCAGCTGGCTAAATTAGGAGGGACAAGATGGGCTTCAAATAGACAATTAGATAGTACTTTGCTACTGCTGCTGACTGCTCACTCATTGTCCCTGGTTGCAATGTATTGCCGCTATCTGCTATTATTATTGAACTTCTGTGATCAGATGCATGCTAATATTTTATTTCTGTGGGCCAATCAACTATTATAATGACAGTGCACAACCTTACAAAATGCACTGCTGATCAAACTCACCAGCTGACACACAGCAGTTAGCTAATAGCTTCTTTTTTTCTTTTCCTTTTTCTACAGGAATAATTATTGGCATTTCAAGATTTTCTTCTCAAATATTCAGTAAAAACGCAGGTACAGGGGGCAAGTTAGGGGTTTCTTGGTTTGGGTTTTTTTGTGAACATGATCCAAGATCCTTTTTTTAACCAAATCATCCTACTTCGTCCGCCTTTCAGTTGTTAACCTAATACAAGGAGCAAAGTCGTTCCACTTCTTCGAATTCTTTTACTTTGGTCAAAAAAATTTCTATGGAGGATGTTTTTGTTTCTAGTCATAGTAATGAAACACGTTTGTTGGCTTCACTCCAGGGATTGTAAACAGGTATCTATCCTTGTTTAATTTCACAGTAAATAAGGTCTTCTATACGTTCTTACAGCTGAAGTAGTCTAAAGTAGATATATTTCAATCTCTGATTCTTATGGCTTGGTAAATACCAATAGAAAACTATGTTGAACTGCTACAAGGTAATCAGATCTCTGGTGGAAAAGCAAGAAGGGTCACTGAATACATATTCCTAAGGAAAAATGAAATAAAAAACTGTCTAGAGAGAACTGAAAATGTATTAACTTCATCCCCTCTCCCCACCCCCCTTTGACACCCCAGGGGATTCTGAGTTGGTGGAGACTACCTTTCTTCAGGAAATGGCAAAAAAATCAAATTAGACATATTTGCATGCTGCTGCTACCAAGTGGAAGAAGGGGAACTGGCAGAATATAAGAACAGCAGAATGTTCCCCTCCGTGCCACCGCTTTTTTTGTGTGTGAAAACATAGAGAAAGGCCTGATAGCTCTGCCCCAGCACCATCTGATCCAAGGGCTATGGCCAGCATTGGGCAGGCATCACTTTTTCTGATTCATATTCTACCACTGCAGTTCTCCGTGTACTTCTAGCAAAGGTAATGATGCTTTATTAGGTTTCCAGAATGTCCCTTTCCATTCTGTGGTCAGTTCTGTTCTATAACTTCCACTCTTCCATTATTCCCCTCCTTCCATTTAGTTTGTAATTGCTGTTTTCCCCCTCCAAAGCTCCTGCCAGTCAACCATCATATTGGTGATTTGGACTGAGCTAGCACTGAGTAAGCTTTAATGAGAGACTGGGGCCCCTGCTGCGTTAGGCAGCCTGCAGACCGGGAAAGAAAGAGTCCTTTGCTGCAGAGGGCTTGCAGCCCCAGCCCCTCCAATCTATAATGCTTTGTCTTCTGATTCTTAAAACTTTATTTAACAGCATCCAGCCGAGGTATCGCTAAGGGCTGTGTAGCTCTCTGCACACACACACACTCCTCGGGAGACCTGCATTGGAGCAGATACTTCCAAACCAATAACCACGTGGCCTCAAAGTCACTTCATTCAGTAGCTTTCTTCATTCCTTCTTCTCTGATGGTATATGCAGCCTCCCGGGGCTCATTGCCGCAGGCCGGCTTCTCCGGTGAAACAACCTCCTCTCTGAAGTCTTTCAGCGCTACCTTCACCCCACCAGGCCCTGTTTTAATAACGGCCTCCTTGTTCTCCTCGGCACCATGTCCCACCCAGGGCCTCGCACGGGGACCCTGCGCCTCGAGCTCGCTTCCTGCCGGCACGCTGGCCAAATCCACCACCGTTAAACAAATCCTTGGCTCCCCTGGACTCCCAGCTCCGCTCCAGCACTTTTGAGTGCAGATAGCACAATTCAGGGCTTTATCCGCCACCAGCCAAGAGCTGGATGCATAGGACTTTTGTGCACGGAGCTGAGGTTACTCTCTACGGTCCTACAAAGTAAACATGGCTGCTGCAGTGGCGCGCTGGAAGAGGAGAAGAAACACCCTGCAGAAATTGGCTGTGAGGCACCGGTGATGAAGGCCCCTTGCATTTCATCACATGCATGGGCATGACAATTTAAACACCTGGATAAGAAATGGTGGAAAGTCTCTTTCCAACAACATAATTATATACTGTTAGATATCATCATATTGACCAGAAGCTTATAGTCCTGAGGTAGGACAGAAGAGATGGCGACCAAAGGTGATTGATAGAGCCTAATGGCTTCTGAGGCTGTGAGCCTGTGAAGAAGACTCCAGGAGCTGTGTATCATTTTTCAGTCACTAACATTAAACCACAGTGACCACATAGATAAGTGCCCACACAGGATCCAAATTAAGTAGGGTCAGGAAGGGCACCATGAATACAGAGAAATAATCAATAAGCTTTGCTATCAACAAAGCTGGGACAAGACTGGGATGTAGGCTTTGGTTTCCCCCAGTTTTCAGGAGTTTTCTGATGAGACAGTGGAAGGACTATTTCTTCCTTTCATAACATTATATCCTTCTGAAGAAACTGTTTTTTTTTTCCATTGTCCTTCCATTGGTCCTCATAGTATCAAGGCAAGCAGATGGTGAAACTTTCAAACACAACAGTATTTTTGAAGGAAAATTTCCAGTGTTCTCAGTTTTGCTGCTCCCTGCTCACAGAACCAGTCATGGTCCTTGTAGAGTACAATCCAAAGGAGGCTATTAATTTGTGAAAGGCTGTAATTACCAGCAACACCCAGCTATACCAACAGCACACTTTTGGGAAGGGACAGTTTGCCCAACATTATAAAGCTGGGAAAGAAAGAACAGGAAAATGCTTTCCAAAGGAAAAGGTAGCTAAGCCTTACATTGGAATCTATATTATGAGAATTTATATAAAATACACCTTATAGTAAAACTAATACAATTACAAGGCTGAGAGAGTCTGGCTGAGAGAGTTGGGGTTGTTCAGCCTGGAGAAGAGAAGGCTCCAGGAAGACATTATTGCGGCCTTCCAGTACCTAAAGGGGTCCTACAGAAGAGCTGGGGAAGGACTTTTTACAAGGGAATGTAGTGATAGGATGAGGGGGAATGGCTTCAAACTGGAATAAGGTAGATTTAGAATAGACATTAGGAAGAAATTTTTCACTTTGAGGGTGGTAAGGCACTGGAACAGGTTGCCCAGAGAAGTTGTGGAAGCTCCATCCCTGGAGGTGTTTAAGGCCAGGCTGAATGGGGTTTTGAGCAACCTGGTCTAGTGGGAGGTGTCTCTGCCTATGGCAGGGGGGTTGGAACTCGATGATCTTCAAGGTTGCTTCCAACCTAAACCATTCTATGATTCTACAAGTTAATTTTGCTGATGTTTGTATTGAAATCTGTATATTCAGAAGTGAAGGTGGTGCAAAAAAAAATTAAATCAGATATTGGATATTGTTACATATTTTGAAAATAATGAAGTTAGTACTAATTCTATAACCAAAAAAATCAGGAGCAGCCTTTCAAAGACTTCAGTATGTCTCAGAGCAAAACTTTGGTAGCTACCTAACAGAATCTGGATAACTTGACTTTCCTGGTAGAACTTCAGGTTGACCAAGATCAAGGACTCACTATCTGAGGATATTAAACCCAGCAGAGCACCTCAACAGCTTCCTAAAGCAAAGAAGCATCCTGACAAAAAACAGATCTTTCAATAGACATGGAAGAAATGGATCCCCAGAAGCCTGCAACCATCTAGTAGAGCAGGGAAAATCACCTGGTCCCGCTCACTAGCTCTGACCTAAAAAATTCCAGATGAGAATTAAATATGAAGACAAGGCCAAACTGGAAAAGAAAAATGTAGTTCCACTCAGAACTGGTCATAGAATCATAGACTGGTTAGAGTTGGAAGGGACCTTAAAGATCATCTAGTTCCAACATCCCTGCCATGGGCATGGACACGTTCCACTAGACTGGGTTGCTCAAAGCCCCATCTAACCTGGCCTTGAACACTTTGGGGGATTGGGAATTCAAACTTTTCACAGTTTTTATTCAGAGTATGTAAGAAAACCTGAAATCTGAGTTTCCTGTAGGAAGAAAAATATTTTAATTATTTTTTCTGAAACAAATTTTTCCAATTTTTTCTTCAAACAAGCTGCTGAAGTTCATAGCTCTGACTCCAAGAAATCCTCCAAGCAGCCACAGAATTGACGGAGAACCAAATTGTCCCCTGGTATCAAGACAGCTCCCATCATGAAACTGGAGACTTTTAGTTCCAACTCAATCTCCATGTCTCCAGTCACTGGCCCCAAGGCAGCTCTGCACACTGGTACTGTTGCTATTAACCTTAGTGCTCAAGGGAAACCTCCCCCTAGGCTACCTGTGAAGCCCCTGCCCAAGACAACTTCATCTACGTTTCAATAAAGTCCACTGAAATATAAAGTGGGCAATAGGGTTATCACGACAACAGAAGTTTCCCTAAACACTACACTTCTCTTAAAAAGGACAAAAATGCAAAAAAATAATGAAAATTATACTACTCCAGCACATCGCCTAGCCTAAAATCTTAGAAAACTTGATTATAGTACCTGGATGTTCCATCAAAACCTTATTTTCCTTACGTGCAAGCAGTTATATAAACACAAGTGTTCAACACAAGGATTCAAATGCACAAACTTTACTGCTGAGAAGCAAAGTGTGAGCAGTCCTGGCCAAAGGTCTAGGCTTGGAGCCAGCACACATGATGACGAACAAAAGCACAGCCACAGCCTTCTATTACTGGCCAAGTGAGGAACAACTGCAGATGCCGTACTAAAGAAAGCTAGTGCTCCCCAAAGCTGTTTACAGAAGAAAGCACTCCCAGAACAACCACAGGCCACATGAAAGAGCTTAAATAAGCTTCAGCTGAAGAGGATGAAGGTCCAAAGCTAATTGCCTTTGGTTCGTCACAACTCTAAACTGGTAGGTCTTAACTTTCTATTACAGGGTGCAGATGGTCCCCTAGAGATGTCAGTGGAGAGAAGGGACCAGTGGGAAGCACTGTCTTTCCAGTGCCCTGCCCTCCAACCTTTGTAGTCCATGCCTTGCCCCAAACATTTGGTTCATGGCTCTTTCATGAGATGTGGACACTGTCTCTGAGTATTTCATGCCTCACTACTGACTATAGGGAGACATATACATCCACATCACAGTTGCCAAAGCATTGGTTTGCTCTTCTCCTTGTTCATCCAAAAAGTGAGCTTCCAATTTTTCCAGGCCTTCCCACTAACATGCTCCCCCCAACTCTTCCAGGAGCTGCACCATTACATGGTAGTTGTTGGACAGTGCTGCCTTTAGCAACAGAGGCTGTAAGACACGAGCCAGCTCTGATCCAGGATCCAGCTAGCCAGAACACACACCAGAACTTACAAACTACATTCAATTTATTTCTGAAGATGAACCTTTATCGGGGCAACCACTGCATATTCACCACTGCAAGCTTGGCCACTTACAGTTAAAAAAGAGGCCCTGAAGCAGATGAAGGAAAAGCATGCAAGCCCTTTCCAGCACCGCTCTTAATTACCAATGTAACAGGCTGCCTTCTTTCAAAGACAGTAATAGCAAATTCCCTCCCACCTCTCTAACTAAAAATTAGTGTTAGAAATGAGATGGTGTATTTTAAAAGAAATCTATTTTGATTTTAGAATCCCACACTTATCTTTACACACAGTGTCAGGATGCCTTAAAGTGTTAAATAATTCCCTGCCATACTCTTCCTTGCAGAAATGTCATTTCTCTATTCTTCCCTCCTCCTCCTTTGACATTAATAATTATAATTGACATTATTGTGCTGGCCTAGAACTCAGACTGTCTTGCGATAGGTCTTAGCTTTGCCACAGATTTTTTTATGACCTTGGAAAAGTCATTTCATATCCATGCATCAGTTTCCACGTGGCCAGATGTAAGAAATTTTATTTCATATAATCCTTCCCCTCTTTGGCACAGAGGATGCATAGTGCTTAACAGAATGGGGGCCCACTCTAGGTTATCACCAGTAGCCATTCCTGCTAAATAAACCCTGCTATGCTACTGTGCATCTTTCCCACAAGCACTGCCAAAAAGACAACGCAAAAACCAATGAGCCAGAACCTGAGCCTTCTGGAGGGAGAGACAAGGATGATTTTAAGACTCAGCTTCAAAGGGTAAATGTTTCCATTATAAAAGAGCTCCACATTCAGTATTAGAAGATCTAATCATAACATCCTCCAACAGATCACAGCTACAATCAGTCAAAAAACAGCACCTAAAGTAGTAAAATAGCCAAACGCTACTGAACGTCAGTGGGAACTCAGTCCCCAATTCCCTTCCTGCTGCTTTGAAAGGCTGGGATGGAAGAACAGCTGATAACTTTTGGAGCTTCCATTATCCCTGCTCCCCATTGCGCCTCTTTCTGTATACTGGGCCCTTGTCAGTGATATCCATTTAAGAGCACTCTCCTCAGCAGAGGCCAATAGCTGCACCTAAAATAAATTGCTCTGCTAATCAGCACAAGCTGAAGTTAAAGGGCTGAGTGGCTCTGTGAATATCAAGAGTGGCATTCCATCTGTGGGATGCCATCTGTGGCTTAGGCTCAACCAGAGAGCCTATGTTTAATTAATGTGGCTGTAATTTGCTCAGATCTTAATAGATCATGGGCCATTCCACTTAATCACAACACACAATTTGGCATATTTGAGCCATCCCGCATGATATTCTGTGGGCTGAGGGTTGAGCTGATGCAGAGTTTGAACTACCTCTCACCCTCCATAAAATTTTGGGTCATTGCAGACATCAGTGCAATATAAAGCAGCATGGGAAATCTCAGATTGCCTGTCCTGTACCTGACCTGTAAATAAACACAGGATTGATGTGTGTAGCTTTGCCAGGGCCTTCACACTGAAAAAAGCAGAGGTCTCTCACTTGAAACACAAGAGCAAATCCTGACAGTAAAGTGAGGAAGAGCTGCCAAAGGTCAGGAGTGGAGAGAAGTCAAGGGTAAAGTCTTTCCTTCTGCACTCTGGAGTAGCAACTGCAATGTGACAGTGGTGTTCGCAGCAGGGAAGAGGGGACCTCAGCTTGAGGGAGGTGGTTATGGCTGAACAGAGAATGTGGAGATGCTCAAAAGAGGCATGAGAATGTATGGGATAGAGGGGGAAGGAAGGAGAGGAGTATTCTTTCACAGTCCCCTTTTTCATCAAGCACCTTCCCTGTTGGACTTGTGTATATATCATCATACATATATTACAAAAATGTAAAAATAGGCAGCTACAGAGTGCCTCCCCATCAGGCCAGAAATCGTGATTGCTTATTAGCCAAGAATCATGATTAATGTCACTGAGGAACTGGAAGAAAATAAATGAAACCGAGGTGTTTTCCAAGCTGTTAGCATTCCTCAATCTAATCTTTGTTAATAAGCTCCCACTTTAAAAATAACATCATTGGCCCACCTTAACCCTCACCCTGTATCCACATTCCTTCCCCAGACCCAGAATCCCACTATTAATTTTCTCCTGTTCTCCCTTCAGCCACGCATTATTCATTGCCAAAGTTTAGCGACTGGTTAAGTGAATCTGTGCAGGCACTGGAACTTGAGGTCTGAGCAAGCCAAACCTAAGGATTAGTTGTTGTGATGGTCCATCCATTACTTAGTTGGTGCTTAGGGCTGAAAAAGAAGAGATCTCTGCTCTGATTTGAAAAAAGATCCTCCCCTAAATCACATATATACAAAAGCTTCCAAAGTAGAGGTTTTTCTCCCTATGCATAGCCAAATTATTTGTCAGCAATCACTTAAACCATGGGGAGCACATGTGTGCATGTGTGTAAGTGCACACATAGGGAGAGGAACAAAAGTCTACGGACAAGAAGAGCCAGAGCCCAGGTGTTTCTCCATTAACACCTGGGGTGCCAGGGCTGCTAAGCAGACGGTGGCAAGGAAATACAAGTGCTCCAAGCCTTTTTTTGCATTTGTGTTATAACACAAGCGTGAATTGCAGCAAATGATTGCATTTCATCCTCTTCAACAGTAATGAAAAGGTGTCAGTTCATATAAACACTGGATGTTTGGTTTCCTTAATGAAGCTTAATGAAAGCTGAGGAAGCACAGCAGAAAGGTATAGGGGATGCTCAGTTCAGAACAGACTGCAGGGGACTTTATTTCATGGCATGAAACACGTGATGGGAACATCAGAAATGACTGGCCAGCAGTTAGCCAACTTCTGACACGGAGAAGGGTCTCTGACTCATGGAGCAGTTTCCATTTCAAGGTAACCCAGGCCTTCCTTCCCCAGGAAAAATGCCCCAAGTGCCCTGGTTGGCATACACCCTTCTCAAACATGTGTCAAGGGCCTGCTGAAACGCATAACAACCTGCAAATCCACATGTATTACCTCTCCTTTGCTGACATGTCAGAAGCCCAAAACAGTCAAGGTTGACTATAAAGGAGAAATAAAGAAGCTGCCATTTCCCTCCAGGGGCTGCATCCAAAGCAGAGATGGCAGCTGAACTCAGCTTTCCAGAGAAGGTCACTTAAACCTAAACTACTGGAATGTCTTCCCTCTGTTTTTTCTCTAAAACAAATGCAGGAAAAAGCCCACCCCATCTCAAATTGCCAGGGCACCATTGCAGTGAGTATGCTCAACAGCAGCATGCAAGACCCAACTGAAGACTGCTTTCAAAGACCTTAACATCTTCATGTGATATAAAGACTTCTCTTCATCCAGTTGAGAAGACTATAGCATGACCCAGTGGAGGGGATCTGGGGATGAACAAATTCTGCCAGAAAATAAGCACTGATTAGTCCTTTGCTACTGCTGTTTGTTACACAAATAACTGATCTACCAGTGACATGGGAGATTTGCCATCATTTGAAGTCCAAACTCTTCCCCAGTGCTATTTCTGAGGTGCTTTCTCAAATGGTGGTATCTGTACCACTGGTGGGAAGTGATCCAGCACGGAAGAGGCAGAGTATCACTGAAATCTGTGCCATCTGCTGACCATGGCATCCTCAGTGTCACAGACCTCTCAGCTGTGTGTAGCAAAAGGCTGAGCACAACACAGGCTTGTAAATAGCCCTGGAGAGACTCTCAGAAATACACCTGTAACACTGCTTTCCTCAGCCAACATTAAATCAGTCTCTGGCATGTACCCATGGATCACCCTGAAATACCAGGACAAGTGTTTCCCAGCAGTAGTAAATCCTTCAGTTCTGCCCATATCATGCCCGAGCTTCAGCCGTTTCAGCTTTGCTATGGCTGTTGTATTTGACACTTCCTTAGTGCCCTTTTTCACTGCTCTTCCTGGGATTTGGAGATGTTTCCCATTACTCTGATTACGTGTCTTTCTAAATGACAATACCACCCAGCTATAGGACAGTTTTCATAACACTGCTGCTGTTTGCAGGTTTTGTTTCCACTTTCAGACACTCAAAGCATCATTCTCACAAAGTGCTGTCCATGTGCACGTCTCTACACTACACTGAGAGTGATGCGGAGCTTTATCTCCTTTGCTTTATCTGGCATTTGATACAGATGCGAGTTGCCACTGACTTTCAGTGTCTAACAGTCCTGTTTTCAGCAAGCGACAGCCCGTGCTGCACCAGTGGTGCTTCACCAAACTACAACCAGGCCAGAGACTTGTCCCGTAACCCTGCTTAGCAGATCATTTACAGGAGTGACATTGGTTCCCTTCAGTCCACTGAATTACAGATAATTAGAATTAGCGGCAATATGCACTCGCTGCAAACTGCTTAAATTTATGCCACAAAACCCTGGATCACTGTCAGAGCTAATATGTCTGCTGAAAATAGATGTGACAGGTCTCATCTCAGGCTTTGCTGATCTTCTTGTAGTAGGACAGTAGGACAGTGCTATCAATCCACAGACGTTCAGCTTAGTGTGTCACTTTTTGTGGTACATCACTTTGAACATCCTTTTTCTTTCTAGGTCTCCTTTCCTATAGTGTTCTGGATTTCTGTGTTTTATATATATTTCAATTTAGGCTTAATAACTTCCTTTGCTTGTCAAATGCTAATTTTCACCATTTAAGTCTTTTGGGGTTATTTTTGCCTCATGTCCCAGTCATAAATACAGTGAGGATCTCAGAGACCTAATCCTTCCACTAAACCAGTCCAGTCCTAGATCAGTACCAGATCTGCCATAAACTCCATTTCTCCTCCAGTTTCTGTGTACTGCTTCATCTTTGCCCTCCTGAGTTACAGGGGAAAAAAAAAAAAAAAAAAAAATCATGAAAATATCAACTACTTGCAAAAAAGCTATTATCAAAATCAGGTCACCTTATGCCACATTCTTATTTGCTGCCACTTGTACCTTCCGGATACGGAGTAAAATGTTGGGGTTTTTTTTTCCCCAAAATAGCCTGCATAAAGCAGAGCTTGTAGTTGTTTTGCTTTTTCGCTCAGCACGATTTCTCGTTCCCTGGGTGTTTGGGTTTTTTTACTTCTGGATCCACTCGTTGTTCAGAACTCACTCAGAGCCAAGGCGTTTGAGAGCTGTTTGATTTGAAACGTTTCATCTCAAAGATACAGTACCCTGTGACTCTAACCCTTTGGGGCATCAACATATGCTATAGAGGGGCAGCAGTTTAGGCACAAATGGCTGGAAAAAACTTGCCAGAGCCAGAAAAGTAAACATGTATGAAATCAGCGTTAGGAAGGGGGAATGGAAAAATACCAGTGTCTAGCAACAGAATTGTAATCTCCTAACGAAACAACCAGCAGAACAAACAGCATCTCTCCCAGCACACACAGAGGAAACGTGGGGAGGGAGAGCCTCGGGGTGCCAGAGATAAGAAAATCACATCTGCTGTACCATCCTGATGGGACTGGCCACCAGTCCTTAATGATCCCTAGCAAAGCTGTGTTCACATCACTAAACCAGTGTCCACGCTTTACCAGCTGGAGCAATGGGCACCAAAGTTCAAACCGAGCCAATTTTCTCCTGAAAAATCATCCCTAAATTGTTCATGTCCAGTCGTTAAAAGGATTTCAGCCTAAACAGATGGAGTTTAAAGATTTAACAAATGGTCAATATAACACAAAAGGGTCACTGGCGTCTCTGTTTCTGGACACAAAGCCCGAGGGGTAGCTGTGCCCATGCGTGAATTTGCCATAAAGGGAGATTTCGCCCCCTCCCTCAGGCTCACCACTTGCTGTGAACCGAAGGTGGAGGGTGGGAAAGGGGAGTCGCACAGTACAAGTCAAAGGGGGCCCAGCTAATGACAGATGTCTGCAGCGACTGTGTTACACGCTGCCTGAAAGGAGAACGGCACCTCAGATAGAGAGGGTTCAGGGGCACAGGACAAGATGGCAAAGCTGACAAACCTGCCAATGTTGCATTGTGCATGGGAATGAAAAGGAGATCGGGGCTTTGAGAAAAGGTTAAAAAACATCAGCCCAAGGACTGAATTGGAAGGGATGCAGAGTGGGAAAGTAGAGCAGTAAAGGCAAACCAGGAACCGAGAAGAGTCTAATTTGTAGCAGCCAGACAGCACCACTCCCACCCCTTTAGCAGCTGGAGCATCGGGCAGCTGAACTCTAATGGAGTCAATTTGCTGCTGGAAATAATGACTAAATTACTCCCATTTGCCCAGTGAAGAGGCTGAAGTCTAAGTAGATGAACATCGGGAGGTAAGAAACTGTTAGGAGCAGACTGATGTGTTGTGAGGTTTTCCTTGTCTGCGAAAGGGAGCTGACAACCCCCAGCACCCTTCAGCATCACTGGACCCCTCTGACTTACCGCAGAGCCCTTCCACCAAGTTAAACTAGGTTGTAGCTCAGTTCCTGCCAAGCCCTAAGGAAAGACAGCTTGGCCAAAGTGTCAGCTGATAAATGAAAGGGTTTATTTGAGGAATAAACAAGGGACAAGCCTTTCAGCAGCAGCACTTTCAACCCCGCTCTGCCCACCTCCCGCAGAGTCGGGGGAGAGGATCAGTCACTCAGGAGAAGTGGGAAAGGGCTGGTTGTTTACCGCTTCTGCACAGGCAGTAGCGGTCATGCTCTTTGCTCTCATGCCACAGGGGTAGCTGAAGCTGCCAGGGGTACAGCAGCTCCTGGGGAATTTCTGCACCAGGGGCACAACTCCCCTGTAAGAATCTGTGTGTCTAAAGGTGCCTCTGGGACAGCATTGCTGGAAGATCTGAACAGCATGTAAGGAGCAATTTGTTTATTGAGAGACTCCTACAAAATCCTGGTCCAGATGAATACAGTTCAGCCGTTTCACCTGGCTGCCTCTGCCGGCTGCAGGGGGGGAAGGCGGGATCCAATGAAGAGTGCAGACGAATTCCCAACTGCTCTAAAATAAGCAGGATTTTTGCCAAGAGGCAGATCCAGAAAACTACTTAGGCACCGAAGAAGCCCTCAGTATTTCTCTCGTGCCTCGCTGCAGGAGCTGCGGGCCTCGCCGGCAGGCAGGAGACATCTCCCTGCTTAGCACTTCGGCACTCCTTTGGGGCTAACCCTCCTCCGGCCCCACAGGCGGCTCACACTAAATGCCGAATAGCAGCATCGAGGCCAGGCTCCTCCTACTTAGATGCTGCGATACTTGGCTTTTAGGATCTCCTCTTCCGTGGATCTTTTCCTAAGAGCCATCAAGATGTTTATCTCCCCATCCTATCTAGGCAATTACTCAATTACTGTTCCCAGGATAAAACCAAGAGTAAGGCCTTGACTATGCAAGCCTCATGTGTGACAAGCCCTGGGGAGCCCTGTCAAAGGGGAAACTGAAGACTGAAGGAGATGGTAGCCCCCTCTTCAGTACCAGCTGATGATTCATATGCTGCCTGTCACTCAATGGGAAAGAAATTGCAACACTCTATATCAGCATCACCCGGCCCTGATCCACACAGACATCCCTCGGCCAGGCAAACTTCAGAGTTAAAAGCAGTGGCAGCAGCAAGGGAGGAAGACAAGATACTCCACAGTGAGCCTGCACCACCTGAGGACAGTTGTGAATGTACTCCTGTGGTCATGTGGCAGCTCAATAACAGGTACCAGTCCATGCATCTGCTACGGCTCCCTTGTTCCTGTCACCTCCACCATTCCAT
Source organism: Pluvialis apricaria (assembly GCA_017639485.1). Classification (NCBI taxonomy): domain Eukaryota; kingdom Metazoa; phylum Chordata; class Aves; order Charadriiformes; family Charadriidae; genus Pluvialis; species Pluvialis apricaria. The sequence continues at coordinate 16,212,019 of CM030012.1, forward strand.
CTTCCCAGTGCAGCCATCTGAGTGAAGGATCCCTACAACCCCCCGTTAGTGCTAACTTTGGGTTTTTGTCATTTCAAGACCATGTGTTCATTTTATTTCCTAAAGGAATCTAGCAGTTCTAGGCCTTCCCAGTGCTTTGGCAGGTTTGAAGTATTTGAAAAGGAGTCAAAGGTAGCTTCAGCAATGCCCCACTCCTGAAGATGATGATGAGCAAATCCTCACACGTCGCAAAAGGCAGGCATGAGCCAGCCTAGGCTGTAAGCATGTAAATGGCACTCGTACAGATTGCGTTTACCAGGTGCCTATCAGATTGTAGAACTGGCTCCTTCAAATAAACAAAACTTCACCTTGAGAAGGGAGGGGACCTATCAGCCTATTACACACTCCTAATACAGTTGTGTTTTCAAAGCACGCTTCAGCTGCCAGCTGAAACGCTCCCTCCCTGCTCCGAGCCTCCCGGACACCCACCACAAGCCAGGACCAGAGTGACAGCACGAGGCAGTGATCTCATCTGCAGGACTGCCCTGCTGTTTCAGCAGAGATGCCCAGAGCACTTGGACTGCAACGTCATCGCTGGCTCCAAGTTTCAGCCACAGGACCAAGGGATGCAGCTCGCTCAGTCCACTGGTCATCGTAAGCAGACTCACAGGGGGCTTGTCAGCCCCAGCATTCAGATCTCTCACCGTCATCTTTCTGGCATGGGCCTGTTGTGTGAGTCATGCAGTTAAACAGATTAGGGATACAGATAAGGTGCTCTGCGCATTAGCCGTGACAGAGATGCAGGTAGTGGATGAGCAGAGCTGTTTCGGTCACCATCCTAACTGGAATGATCTTTCGCTCTTCATTACCCAGCCTACTGCATCGCAACATTAGCATGCGTGTCCTGATGACTCTCAGGGTGAGTCACCAAATGTAACACATTACAGTGCAACCCAAGCTTTAATAAACAGGGATCTTGTTTTTTTAACTTGATCTCTATTTCCATAATAAAAGCTTTCTGTTATTATCTGTGCATGTACTTGTCAAATCAGAATATTCACAGGGTTATTCTCAGTTCCCAATCACTCAATAACTTATAAGGCATGCAGAGCAGACACAAAAGCCAGGACACCTGGGTCCTGTGTCTTGGAGCGCAAGTAGAGCAATACGACTCTGAGTGAATGTACTGCGTATCTGCCCTGGGAATATTTCCCAGCCTGCTTCAGACTTACGCCTGCTGAGGTTAAAACCTTATAGCACCGGGCAGCTCTGTGCCTGCACTGCATCAGGGTCTGTGGTACTTGGTGCTTGTTTTGCCAGCAAGGGTAACTGGCATTCCTGAAGCTCATCCATCAGGTCAGACCCACACACCAAAGAAGGAGTAACAGTATGTTCTTCTCCAAGAGAAATAAACTCGGGTTAAGCTCTGTGGGAAAGGGCTCTGGTAGACACCTACCTGTATTTCCCAAGGGATGTACTGCGTTTCTCACTCAGCAGTGACCAAGGTGTCCTGGACCTCGCACCACACCACTGATCTAGGTGCTACGGCATTGCTTCTAGCTGGAGTCAAGTGTAATAGCCCCTAAAGTAGTAACTTTCTGCAGTCTCCTCATGCCTCCAAGTGTTCATTCAGTGTGGCCCGGCTCATCTTGGCTCAGAGACAAACAAAAATCGATACTTGACCTATCTTTTGGTGGCATGCCTGACATATCTCTCTTCAACACTTCTATCATATTTGTTTACTTCCAATGAACTAATGTTTTCAAGATTTTCTAATCAATGTTAGACAGGACATTAAAAAGGTGCTGAGCAAGATTATTCAAAAATAATCTAAATGAATCAATGAGGATAGCTAGAGTACCAACAAAGTCATTACTGTCATCATATTGGAAAGACAATGGGAGATGCTGGGTCAGACTGATGTTTTGTGAGTTTTTTCTGTGACTATGCAACAAAAGTCCTTCGGGCTGAGCTTCAGTGACACCTTCATAAACTCATAACAATGACAATCATGGAATAGATATGGTAGGGAGCAGAGTCCCACAAGAAAAGATTCACAGTCAGAGTTGGTTTGAAAATTGGTTTCAGGAAGTGCTGGGACAACAGAGAGGTGAAGGGACTGGACGGCCTGATGCTGGGATCTGTGCTGGAAACCCAGGGAGACAGCAGAAGTAGTGAAGAGGAGAAACGGGGACGGGAGGACATGGACAATCCAGGGTGAAACATAAACTGTCCAGAGAGGGCCAGAGCTAGGGGAGGGGGGCACTTTCCAAAGGGCTTCTCCACCTGGTCCCTCAAATTAGGTAATTAGATTAATTGCCTCCTGGCAACAAGCTGTGACAGGAGGCATCTGGGCTGCAGCTGTGCCCTCAGAGACTTGGCAGCCTGGTCCTGCCCCTGCTTTAGCCACAGGGGAGGAGCTGGGTGCCCTTCAGGGGACAGCATGGTGGCACAGGGATAGGGGGGTCCTGTCGCTGCCACCATGTTGGAAAGCTCGAGGGCTCCTGCAGGTCCCACAGCAACACCAGGGCAGCAGGTTTCTGCACTGCCAGAGGGTGTAAGTACGCGTGTCCTTTCAAAGGGAGCAGGGTGCGTTCAAACCCTTTCACTAGCCTTGAGAGCTAAAGGCTTTGCTTGTGCACTCTTTTTAAGGAAAGGTCTTTTGACAGGGTGAAGGGAAACACCCTGAGGACAGAAGGAGCTGAAGACTGGCAAAGGCCTGCCCTAACCCATGAAGCTGAAATGTGGAGATCCCCAGAGAAGGCTCCGAGCAGTGCTCTGAGGTGCCTGTACAGCCGTGCTGCAGCGAGTGGCACCACGCAGTTTCTGTGCTGCTGCTGGCTGCCGAGCAGGCAGTCACAAAATTTCAGTGCCCCCTTCTTCTAGCCTCTCCTCCTAGCCCCAATCTTTCTGCCATAATCCCACATATGAGCCCGACTTTGAAACTCTGCCTTTGAACTTTTTATTTCCCCTCTGCAGTCAAAATTGCAGCAGCTTAACCTCAAGAGGGTAAATCTCCTAAGGAAGCGCAGAGGCATTGCTCTGCATAGTGCCTGCTAAAAACCAGCGTGAGTCACGCAGCAGCATCCCCTGATGCGCTGCGCAGAAGGACACATCCCTTGGACATCTCACTCAGGGGTGTCACGGCTGTTTCCTTCTGTCTCCTTCCAGTGAGCAGATAGGCACGATCTCTCCCTGACTCAGTGAGGATGTTGTTAAATTATATTTTCTGCCCAAGGGGATTTTTTTTTTGCCAAAGCCACCCGGTCAGAGGCTGGAGCCTTGGCAATCTGACTCAAAGCTCTCTCTGACTGAGCTGGATCTACTCTTCCCCTCGCAAAAGACAAGCAGCACACACATCGCAGTCTGCTCAGATGGTGAAGGCCTACAGTACAGAATATAATCCTTCGAGACATCCTAAATCTTGGGAGGTAAGACTGCACGAGGGAGTGAGAGTTTCAGGCTCAGGGTTCACTCTCCAGCAAATCCCGAAACAAGTTCTGATAAGTACAGGCTTTGGGAAGGGATTAAGGAATGAACTGCCCCTCGCAGGCACAGGCAGCGAGAGGTTGGGTAGATCAGCTCTTGAGCTCAGAGGAGACAAAGCAACAGCCTATAGGGATACTGTTAAGGACTGCCTGCAGGGGACAGCCCTTGGGGCGAACCATTCCCAGAACAATACCGAGATTTAAATTCAAAGAGAAATAGCTGATTGCCTCTGGGGGTCTTTTTCAGACCAGAGCAACAACCGTGGAGTGCTGGTAATCAAGGGACCAGGAGGTGGGAGCAAACGATGGCACTAGTTGGACAGTGCAGTATCTGAATTTCCTTCTACTGTACCAATGGGAAGGTCTTTCACCTTTTTTGGGTCCAGCTTGGGCGTCTGTGCAGGACACTAAGATGTACTGACAAGACGCTCTGTGAGAGTCTTTTTATGTTCCTACTAATTACCTATATTTTTAATTGCAGAAAGGGAATTTTGAAAGCCACACAAAGAGAGAAATCTAAAAGCAGATTAGGTAGGTGAAATAAAAATGCCCTGAAAGTATACATTCAGGTAGCAATAAAAAGACATTTTATCATTGCTTTGAGGCATACACTAAAAGTGTATTTTCAGTGCTTGGCTGCCACAAATAACTGTGCTACAATTAGATGTGTGTATTATAAAATTGTGTGGGCGTGGTAATTATCACCCTTTGCAGCAGAATATATTTATACAGATCCTAAATTACAGCACAAAGAAACATAATTTGAGAAGGTTTAAAAAAACAGGTGTGGGGGGAGGATTAAACTTTCCATTTTATTTTTGAGAAGTACTCTATGACAAAGTAGGGTGCATCACATGTTGTGTTGGTCTTGAAATGTGTAACCATGCAGTCAGACTAGGGGCTGCGAGAGGCAGCATGCATACGTCTCTATTCATCGTGGAAGTGTGTACGTGTGTGTGTGTGCCTGTATGCACACACACCAGGCAGGACCATTACAGAGCTATTTTTAGAGCAGCACACCGCTTAATGTCCTCCTTGTAGTAAGCTGTGCCTCATGTAGCAATCCGGACCCCACTTTGTGTGTACAGTTGTACAATGCAACTTGCACAACTAAGATGAGAATCAGGCCTGCTCTGTGCAGCATCATCTCACTTTTTGGTAGGACTGCATCTGCAAATACTTCTTCAGCACACAGAGACATCATGGGTACAGCTGTGGAGAACAGCTGGATCCAATACCCACAGGCTATTGTCTCCGAGGATCTTCCTTGCTTCCTGGTCTTTTGAGCTCTAATCTTGCATTTCATTTCCAAATGCAAAAAGTCCTTGATCCTATAATCTACTCACTGTATAGCCTGAGATTAATTGGCCTCTTATGCTGTAGTTCATACAGTAGCCTCGGATGAATCTATCACAGCTTCCAGCTTTGCCTCTACTGTGATTTTTGGGAGATTCTCTTTATCCTAAGAAGTGCTTCTACTACGTGTGGATCCATCATATCTCTCTCATATGTAAGACTGCTTAAGTACTTGCTTGCAACCTCTTAGCATCTGCCTAAAGCCACTACAGCTCATTGCAATGAGATGGAGCTTGACTGCGAGCTTTTTATTATTTTGAATCCAATATTCCCAGCTTGCATATTATATTCACAGAAGCCTTGTGAAGCTTTATAAAAACTCTGTCACATATATTCTATTTTGATAAGGCTATTTTCATTGTGTTTCCAACTCCATTATTTAGAAATTGTCTAGCTTGGTCTCCCAAATGCCGTTTTCAGGCAATTTCTTCTAATTTGATGAGCATCTGCTATTTCTCACCTTTTATATAGCTCTGTTAAAATTTTCTAAGAGGTCAGCTTAGAGGGCAGAACATGTTCAATATAACTAGTGTACTCTGGATTTTTTTTCTTAGCTGTGTAAATGAAATTAATATATTATCCTTCAGCAATGTTGTATTGACTCTCCATCTGTTGAAGGCTGTAGTTGTATTTGGCCACAGTATTGTTTGTACGAATACTGGGCCAGAGGTTAGTAAGGTCATGACTTTATTACAATAGTACTGTCTTCGTGTGCCTCATTTCCTCCCTTGCACATTGGTGTTTTCAAAGGACTGGCAGACACAGTCTGATGAAGGACAGTCATCTGCAAATTCAGCATGGAGCAAGATAGAGCATTGACTGGTCTTTGTGCTGACACCACACAGCAGGATGATACTATTCATGGAAGTTTTTTTAGGGCATCCTTGAACTAATTCACAAAGTTGCTATCCTCTGCTGCTTCAAGTGCTTTCTTAAGGCACGCTTTTATATGATACCTACAGCAAGGCACCATATTAAAAAGATCAAGCTGTCATGACCAGCACATACCTATGACAGACCCACCACTAGCAGAAGCCGGTATGCACGCATGTCTCTCTTTTGGAGGCCAGGAGGAGGTTTACATAGCATGCAGAAGTGCCTGTGCTTTCAACCTTTCTCAGGTTACTCGCCTTGTGTGACACTTAAGACAGACATGGCTGATGAGGTTTCAGGTCAGGTGTGTGGTCTGCAGGTACCATCTAGAACTTTAAATCAATGTTCCCAGCAGCACTTCTGACAAGCAAACTGACAAGGCAGCTTTTCTAGCTTGCATGGAAAGACTTTCCTACTTACCCTTACCAAATGCCAGATTTCTTACAGTGACACTGATAGGGCTGGTGGGGGCCAGGTCAACACAGTCCACATGACTCTGATCAGATCCAGCAAGTCTATGGACTTTTTTTGTGAAATATGTATTGGAAGAATTAGTACTGCTGTGAAAAGAGGGTGAATGTTGAAGACACAAGGAAAGAAAAGAAACAGAACAATATCATCAGCCCATTCAGTTTGCACAAGAACCGCTATAACAATAAAGTCTCAGACTAAAAACTGATGCCACAGTGAAACATCACTTCCAAATCTACCAGAAAAGTTGCACCTGTTGATCAGACTTGGAGTCTTTAGAATGAGCAAAAAGCTGAATCCCAACAACAAAACACCAGTGTCTTCAGACACCAGTGAAGAGAGCCAGCCCTAGAGTCAGGTTTCTGAGTTTGCTCACCAGCCATGGTGTATTCTTTTACACAGTAATGCAACAGAGAACCAGTAGACTGGCAGAAACAAATAAACAAAATTTTAAGTGGAAATTGTTGGTTGCAGTTACCACCCTATCATTCATTAAAATTGTACTGTGAATGTCTTTTCTTTCCCCCTAAAAATTTCAAAGAAAAAGAATATTGTGCCTAAAAATCGATGCTGTAGATCCAGATAGGAACTCTACTTCCTTATTTTGATTCATTTGTCTACAACGCCAGATCCTCAAATGCATTATATTTCCCATAAAGCATCAAAGCTGTGGGAGAGGGTAAGCGAGAAGCTTGAAGTGCTCTCAAAAAGGAGGGGGCACATCTGAGGAGCACAGAAGAATGGGGGCACAAGGAACACCTAAAACTCAAGCAAAAAGCAACCACCCTTGTTTGGTTCTTTGACCAGAGAGTTTAACAAAAGCCACAATTTCCTACAAAAGTGTTTTAAAAAATGCTTATTAAAGACCTACAAATTCCTGTTACTGTTTCAAGAGCATTTTTTGCTGAGCCACTCACACAACCAGCTTCCTAAGATGCCCATTAGCCTCAAGAGAAGCAGCACCTCGGTGTAAGGTGCTACAAAAGCCATCAAGGCATGAAGCATCCTGAGGAGCTACATGCCATGATATTAAATTGAACATAACAATTCAACAACAAACTCCTGATTACCGGAATCCTGAGGGCCTAAACCAGTGCCCAGTATGCCAAACCCCAGGTACTGCCCACTGATCGGTTATGGGGATGCAGAAACCCTTGCTGGGGTCAGCACAGTCATATAACTGCCAGACACCTCAGCTGCCAAGATGGTTGTTGTGCTCTCCCTGACAACAAGCCCCTCCCTTGGACAGAAAAATTTCTTCCCAACCCTAAGGCTCACTTTTCCCAGGCTCTGTGATTGCCAGATCCCTGCTCTTCCACGTGCCCCACAGGCTACCCCCTTCTAGACACCTTCAGCCTTGCCAATTTGCAGCCTACTCCACACAGTCCCAAAAGGCTCATCATTGCCCTGCTCTTTCAAGGATTTAAGGTCGGTAGCTCATCCAGTCTTCCTCACTGGCTACTGCAAACCAAAGAGCCACACCAGTACTGGCCGGGTTTAGCTTACAACTATTTTTTGAGCTAGCTTCTTTCTGACATAGACCACAAGTATCAGAGCACCCATCCCAACCATAGAAAGGGTCTACAGATGGAGCAGCACAGCATGAAGTACTCTGGTTATAGAGTCATTTGGGAATCACAGAATCATCTAGGTTAGAAAAGACCTTTAAGATCATCAAGTCCAACCATTACGAAGCTGGGTACATCCCTACAGAGCAAAGGACACCAATACCATGCTTGCGCCATCGCAGAGCCCTCCTGAGGCATGAGTCCTCAGTCCTCTGCTCCACATCCAGTCCAGTGGAAGTGCAGTTTAGTCCCTATCTCTAGGTTCCCTGAGTATCTACAGTTATTTCAGGGCCAGTGAAGATGTTTTCCTTTGTGATGTGACACTGAGATTTATAACAAGATATTCTTCTGGAATATATTTACCCTTTTCACCCAGCCCAAAAAAGCTTACAGTATTTGTAATATGCTCTACAAATAACTGTGTAAAAAGAATGAAAATGTGTAGAAGTTTTATCTCAGAAGTTTTCCCTTTTCTGCTTGTACTTGAGGTTTTGATGAAAGGCAGATTTTAAAAAGAAGCATCTTCTTTCCTTGAAATTTTCCATTTTTAACTGAAAAAGAACAACTACTTCAGAAGAGAACACGAGTATTCAGCCAAAACCCTCGAGATTTTTCACTGACGATTTCAACAGACTCATTTTGGGGGTTCATTGTTTCTATGTTGATGAAAAATCTGTGCAAGAACATTTTCCCCAGTCAGTTTTGAAAATGAAAATTAGAAGTTCCTGCTTCTTTTATTGCATTTTTCTCCTATGAGCCCTTCTCACCCAGGTTTACTATTTTTATATTGTGTCCCAGCTGCTAACTAAGCCTTGGCTTAGTGCTCTTACTGCAATGATGAGGCATTTCCATTTCTGATTTCTAGCATATGTTGCACTTAATATAGCACTGCCCTTGTGCACCAGTTACCCCAGAAAAATGGCTGTGCCAGCAGTATAACAGTGGTATAGTCCCTGTGCCAATATGCAGACGTCACACAGTTAATAGAACAATAATAGATGCTTGAACTATATAGAGAGGTATTTTTTTTTAACATATACAGAAAGATATTTAATACTGTGAGGAAAGCTGCTTTTTTCACTTTCTCTAAAATGAACCTGGAAAAAAATATCTGCAAAAAAAGGCAAGAGATAATGATGAAAACCTGAACAATTAATTCTGGGGATGAGGCATCCACAGACTGAGCTGATTATTTTTTTCCCTCTTAGGTCTGTAGCCTGGACTAGACGATCACAAAGACAAGACTGCTGTGCATGATTTATGGGACTTTATCCTTTTCAAAGAAGAGCAGATCCTGTAGTGCAAGAGCTGCCTATTGCAAGGTGTTTTAGGACTTCTGCTTTAGACAACCAGAGCAGAACATCTGAAAACAGAAAATAAGCAACAGATTTGAAACCACTATTGGACATAATTAGTAATAATTATTTGCTGATCTCTGATACTTTGCACAATGCCATGATCAATGTCACAGGAGATTTTATAATGGCTGCATCCTGCAAGATGCTGAGTTTCCTTCACTTCTGGAGACAACAGGAGAGGACCATTGCCACCACTTTGCCAGACCAGCCCCAGTAGTGACCTGACTGGGTTCTGCACAGGTCAGGTCTGATGGCTCAGACCCATTTTTTGCTTTGTTCTAGGAAAGATTTAGCTGAGCAAACAGCCTCAGGGCCACAAGGTGCAGACAGTTTTCAGCTACACATAGGAGCAGCTCATCTCCTTGCCCTGGGACACAGCCCAGACAGCCTTTGTGAAGGTGCAAACTGGAACTATTCCACTACTTCCAGGCTTTCTGGGTGGTACAGCTAAATCTGCACACCGGATCTGGCAGGAAAAATCCACCTTAAATCCCAGGTTTTGGCTGACGTAGGAGTTTTTGAAAACTAGTGTTATCTCCCACTCATGCAGTGCAGCAGAAGTGAGACACGCAAACACGGGGGCGAGAGCACTTGCAGAAGGGGCAGCTTTCCCTGCTGCAGGAGTAATAGTTTGTACTTCCAGCTAAGTCAGAAGTCAAAAAGAAATTCTACCCAGGAGATAAACACTGCATTACATAAGACTTCATATAAAGTAAATTGTCATCAGATTTATTGCAGTAAAGAAGAAGGCTGTTCTGTCTCTTGACATAAAATACGGACTTTGTTTTAAGAGGCTAGTGAGAAAGAAGGAAACAGTATATTTGGGGTTCCTTGTCCTAGGGTTTTCTGTGCAGGGATCTGTCAAGCTGAAATGTTTTAAAATATTCCCCCCCAAAAATGGCATAAAATGGTGTAAGATATTAATCTGAAGCATGAAGTTTTGATCAATTTTGCTTATATGCGTAGTATTAGAACAAAACAAAAATATCAGATTTAATACTCCACAGTAAATTCTGATCATTTGTTGTTTGTTTTTCTCTCCAAGATGGAGAAAAAGCTGAAATATCAAAGTACTTTTCAGAATTTAAGTTCAAAGATTATTTAAACCATGAAAGATTTTATTTTAACACGTTGTTAGAAACAGCTTGCTTCAAGGCTATTTGGCAATAACTGCATCAGCTTATGGTCTTTGGTGCCTACTGCAAGTAAGTGGGTGTTTGTGAGTGCATTGCTCTTATCCTTTTTGTGGGTTGGGCTTCATACCCAGAATCTATCATCTCCTATGATGCCTCTATAGGAACAACACCACATCCAAAGATACCTCTATAGGAACATGCACCACAAAGCAATCAAAGCAGAAAAAACAGCCTAGGAGCCAGGTCTGTGCAGAGGGCAGTGCTTTAAAGACATGGACAGACCCAATTTAACAATGAGCTGATTCAAAACAAGATGCTTCAGTTTGGTTCAACAAACTAAATATTTTTATTCAGATCAGAAAACATTGATTTCGATTTTTTTCCCACCTCATGGATTTTTTTAAATAAGTAAAAGTTTTCCTTACACTAAATTTTGTAGAAACTCTGTATCCCACCAGAACCAATCAAAGTGCACAGTTCCTTACCAGGTCTTAGGGACAGGAATATCACATTTAATCAAAAGATCATTTTAATAAAAAAAATCACTGTAAAAACTGAACTCTCCTTTAAGCTGATGCTTTCCTGTAAGTCATATAAAAATCTCAACAGAAAGGAAAGACAATGACTCTTGATTGGAAAGACAAGGAGACCAGTCAGTAAACTCAGATCACAATTAGCACCAGCTGTAACCCGAGTGAACTCCCCAATTTAATGGTTCACAGGAGAACACATACATACAGTAAAAGCTACCAACCAAATCAATTCACTCGCCTTCCCCCAGACTACCCTCCTCCCCCAGGTCCTTCAGACAAAAGTCTATTTCCCTCCTTAGCTGTTAAAAATATTTTTAGAGCTCTTCAAATACGGAAAGCAGAAAAGGAAGAAAAAAACAATAGAATTTGACACAAAAGCACCCTTCTCATTAGGGCTTTTTAAATAGCATTAGAGCTCATTGAATTTCATGCACTAATAACATTCCTACTCAATCCAAGGCAAACCAGTCAAATCTAAATCTATCAAATTTTACAAGCAAAGGAATATTGCCAAGTTCTAATATTTCTCCTGCATTCATTGTCAGAATGGGGTAGGGAGTCTCTTCCAAACTCCAGATTTCCTTTTTTCAAATCCCTTTTAAAGCTACTACTCCATGGTGATAAAAAAATTAAAAAAAAAAAGGGGGGGGGGGGGGGGGGGGAAGTTAAATCTCAAGAGCAACATCTATACGTGATTCCCAGCTACACCGTTTTGGGAGTGAAGCAATCATGAAGCTGGCTTTAGCACAGCAATCAGTCTGGATTTGAGATTAAAAAGTAGCTAAGATTCTACCAGACAAAGCCCTTGGGCAGGTGAAGCTGACTGTGACAGTGATAAAGCCTCCAAAGACGCAGACGCACATCTGAATCCTTGGACATTCAACACCAAGCTGCATCTTCAACTTTGAAAAAGCAGCCGGCGAGCCTGGTGCCACTGAAGTCAACGAGACCGGTCACAGGGCTGAAACTGAGCATGGGATGTTGGTTCCTCTTGCGTGGCAGGGCCCAGGACACTGCTGGGTTGGGCCCCTCCTGCATCAGCAGTTAGACTCACATGGCTAACGACACTCACGTGGCTAGACTCACACGCCTGGCTGTCCCAGCCATCTCCAAATAGCCTTGCTACAAGCACCAGCCACTTGCAAAACCTCGGCAGGAGCTGTACGAGGTGCTGTGGCTGCATGAACAGCTGCCTGGTGTGTGTGTAGTACATTCTCATTGAATGGCTGGTGAATATAAGTGATAAGGAGGAATAAAGCATGTAGTTAGAGCTCATTTTGTATGGTACGGTGTGTCTTGGGGGGTTTATGGGTTTAATATATTCACTGCTCATGCTAGATCTCAGCACAGACCTCCAGATAAGAATATCTACTTGTGATGCAGGTTGCACTACAACTCATTTATAATGAATATAACAACTTGTGAAGTGGATTTAGAAGTCATTGAGTTATAGATTATTTGGGTAAACGGGGCACAAGCACTGCAGCAAGAAACCCATTTAAATATTAAGGAGAGCTATAAACCGAGAAGAGAACGATGGCTGGGTAATATCATGTCAGAACATGCCCTCCAGAGAGGAACTGCTACTGCGTATTGATCAGAAAGAGCTCCAGAAATCATTCTCAAAACCCATAAAGCTCAGTCGTAAATGCGGCCAGAAAGGTGAACTTGCAAAGACCAGCAGAGAGATGGGATACAGAAGTTGGACCAAACCCTGCCAGCCCTATCTCATGAGCAATCCCACAGCGGGTTCCTCTCCCCTGGTCTGTAGGGTCTGTAGCCTCCCCACCAACACGGTGTTAATCCAGTGAGTAGGAGTGGAAGAGACACGCCCTTGGACTGAAAAGTTTCTGGAAAGATTTTCACCCTCTGTGTATCAATTGGGTTAATGTCCACAGGCACCTTCCTTGTGTCTAAAGGAGCACATTTCTGGAGAGGTAAGAAGACATCTTGTAGGCATCTGTTATTTTGCATCACACCCAAGGGTTCAACTGGCATGGAATAAGGACCATAGGATTAACCCTCTGCTGGAAATCCCATGTCCAAGGCAAATCCTGGGCTATAAACTGCCAGCTGGACCTAGCACAGGGTTTTCTTCCTGCTACAACCATTTGGGATGCTACTCCTGAAGGTAAGGGGGAAGCCTTACTGATTTCAATCTAAGACTGGTGGCAAAAGATGAGTAATGAGATTGCCCGACACTGCATGGTGCTGAGAGCTTTTGGAGAGATACTGAGCTACCTGCTGAAGATATACAGTCTGTGACTGCTCCAAAGCCACCCAACAAAGCAGAGTCTGACACATGCACCCAGAAAAGCACGCTGGGCTTCGTGCATAGTGATTCAGAGGAGTAACCTGAATTGCCGGTGGTCACCATTGCTTGCTGCAGCACCCACCAAATCAGATGTACCCATCCAAGAAAGGGCTGCAGAGGCAGGCTCTGGCAGACGACTGAACGGCAGCAGAAATACTCAGAAGCCTGTATGGAACAGCCAGGGAAGGAAAAATTAATGATCAGCCAGGACAGAAACACTGGCGGTTCTTTCAAAATGTGCCCATAACGTAAGCAGCAAACGGGCTTTTCAAAGGTGCCTGGCGCACAAACCCTGCTTAGTTCAGAGGCATTTCATTAAAGTTTCAGAGCCTCTCTTGAACCCAGCACTGTCCCTCCCCGCTGGGTTATGCGCACAGGCACAGTGAGAGGAGGTTGCGTGATTCAGCAGGAAGCGGCTTTAAGAACTCAGCAAGAGACGTAAGCATCAGCCAATTCAAGCGCACACAGAGCCTGAAAAACAAGAGGTTCCTGTTTGGCATGCAAGGGCCCTTTGAAATACAAAAGCACTGTTACAGTCACTTACTTCCAGTTTGTCCTCTTCCCTTCCCCCACCCTTGTTTAGAGAATGCTCTCCCATTTTTTGCAGCATCAGGGAAAATGCTCTACATCTGGCTGATGGGCCAGAAGCACCTGACACCACCTACATGAGGCTAGCAGTTGCTTTTATCCTGAAAATTGAAGCTGCTTTGGAGGATGGAGCACTCTACCCAGCTTAAAGAAATGCTGAGGAGCAAAATTCAGGGTGAAGTGCAGGAAACTGTGAAGGTGTGAACTGTTGTTCAGTGAACACAAAGAGAAACACGCTCCCAGCGAGATGGAGACTGGGGAGAACAGATAGCTCTCTCTCAGCGCTACACAAAGTCTTAATACAATTTATAGCATGACATTATAAACGGTAATAATAATCTAATGGGAGGGCATAGCTAGCACTTCTGAAACTCTTGGATGTGAAGGTCACTCATTTTATCATCGAGACAATCTTTTAAAAGCACCATTGGTGTGAAGCATTAACGGGAGGTGATCAAGGCTTTTAATCTAAAGCCTTTTATCGACAGCAGGCTGCGGGCGGCACATCGTGCACCTGAAGACTGGAATGCCCCACTGAGCAAACACGGCACGGTACTGGCCCTTGAATCAAATTGCCCAGACATGCAGGAAGGAGGCTTCGCGCTACATTACTCCTCTCAGGCTGCCATCTGCAGTGGTGGCCGATGAAGCGGTGCAAAGGCAAATTCCTGCGCACGTAACTCCATCCAGAGCATCTGCTGAACCATCACCCAGATCGTGGCACAGCGGAGGCACCATGCCAAAGGGGGTGGCTTTTATTAGGGTCAGAACTCACCTATGGCAATTAGAGGCAAAGCCTAATAACAGGATTAATTAGGATATTGCCAGAAGAGATTAATTGTCAACTGCGAGGCTGACTCTTTAACCCATTTCTTGGCCAAAAGCTTCTCAGGGACTTGTGTGAGAGCTCAGCAAGCCAAATAGAGGCATAGACCTAGAAGAGGGAAAAGCCCTCCATTTGTAGAGCTCCTTTAAAGTATATAGACCAGGTCCCACTGAGCCTTGCCAATTAAAGCCACACTAACACCAGTGGATGACAAAGTCCCTTCTCTGCTAATATTTTGAGTTCAAGAACTCACATTTTTTGAACGGATAGGCGAGTAATTTATATTTGAATCTTCACTGAAGAACAACAAAACAGCACAGTTATTTTCCCCTCAGCTGTGACGCTAATTCCTTGCAGGCCAGAATTAGAAACATGTTAAAGACAATTAATCTAATGGCTTACATTCTGCATTTTACCTTTTCTGCCACTTCAACTGAGGAGACACATTACTGCCTTTTTTTAAAAAAAAAAAAAAAAAAGCGCATTGCTTTCACAGGGCTTTTTGCATGTATAGAAGTGGAGATGTATATACACAAACCAAAGTTATATCACTCTTCCACGTTATAAAAATCGAGGGATCGGAAATCACATTGCACTTAAGGAATGTGAACTACTGGATGTTTCTTTTCTCCAGGATAAGAAGAATGAGATCTTCAGTTAGAGTTAAGTCCTGAATATCTGGTCCTTAACATTTTGCTATTGCCCTGGGGTTATGAATTAGAGGTGGCAGTAAGACAATTCCGCAGTACATCCGTCTCAGTCCTGCCTGGGGCTGCATGGGAAAAACACACTCCAGTTCCATACAGAACTGCAAAGGTTTTCAGAAACATTCTTCATCCTAAACTGTGGCAAGAGGCCAGCACTTCAAACATTTTTTGGTTACACTGAAATCCCCCAGGACCACATTTTGGAAACATCAAAGCACAACATGCTCCCCAGTATTCTCCAGCTGCTAGTCTGGCACACAGCAATGAAACCATAGCTGCTTCAGATTAAAACTGGCACGATCTCTCTCTCACCTATTCCTTGAAATGAGTTTAAAATCCATTGTTGCTGCTGCTTCAAAGGCCTGCACCCCAGAAAAAGCACATCACCTTTGGTGCAACCAGCCTTGTCGGGTGCCTGGGGTGCTTAAACGCCCATCTGGGATTCATGGCTCAGCAGGCTGATAAGAAGCCAGACAGGTGAGCTGGCAAGAAACTAACAGGAGCTCCTGGGAGAAGTCTAGCATTGAGAAAGATCTCCAAGAAAAGTCCAGGCCCTGGAGGAAGTACAATTAGTCACCAGCAGCTTGCTCTCATCCTCGTTTCGCCCACACCAAGTGACTGCGGTAAATCCACCAAAGCGAATTGCACACTATCTAGTTTCCTGGTATTGCACCACCACAAAGAGCTCAGGTCACACTAATTGCTGCTTAATGTTCCCTGTCCACAGCTTTTAGCAGCAGGATTTGTCTTACCAGGTGCATCTAGCTTCCCTGGAGAAAAAGCCTGCGCCAGCACCAGTCAGGTGTGACGTGGGGAAGATCCAGTCCAGGACAAGGTGGTGAAGGAAAGGGGGAGAAGGAGAAAACAAGTAAAGAGCAGTGGCAACTGATAAGAGCTAGATATGAGAGGGGAAAACCTGGAATAGCCAACTGGCTGGGAGTTGCAGTTCCCTCCTGAGGAGCAGATTTACTTTGCCCCATGTATAAGAGCAGCACTCGCCCTGGCTCCCACCATGCAGGATCAGCTGTTAGAAGAAAGTCTCTTTCGGGATTAGGAGAGATAACTTGCCAGCCTCCCTGTCCAAGCCTGACACCAGGACCCAATGCCCTGGCTCACAGCAAGGCTGTTGAATAAATACAGAATACTCGCTCCATCACCTGAGCAGCAAGGCTTCCCAGCAGGCTGAGCAATTGCTCTCCACCCTGACACACTGAGCCGATCGCTAGCCATCCCTCACTACAAAAGTTTTGTTTACGCTGCACTTTTGGGATGTTAAATAATCATGTGTTCTGCCTCCCTTTTATTCCTTCTTTCACTTATCCATGTCAATATTTTATTGAGTTAAAGTAGTTACTCTGTTCTACCTTTGCCTTTTCCCCCCTACCACCAGGATGATTTAACTAAAATGAATTATTTGTTTATTCCAGTAAAGTTTTTCCCACTCTGGAGCCAGGCAAGAAGGAGAAATAAGCTTAATTTAGAAAGATTTGAAATTCCTGAAATAGATGACAGCTGAGAGAAGACTGGCATGTTAAATCATTCCACTTCATAAACACCCTGCTCTCATTTAGGCTTGACAGATGTAAATGCCAGCCAGGTACTACCTACCAGTAATGCTGTCTTTCCTTTATTTATGCAAATACATACTACAAAATCCTTTTTATGTACATTAGCCATCTGCAGAAGAATGGATCTATAGCTGTTTTTTCCCCAGTTTTTCATTTACGTCATGTGCAGTGGTGGGAGGACAGGCTTGACACTCTCTTCAGGTTAAATAACTAAGAGATCACCAAATGCTTCTCCTTAACCTTACAAATCATGTCACAAGTTCTGCCAGTGTCCTGTCCTGAATAACATCCATTTTTCTTATGCAATTACCAAGAAAAAAATACCTACTAGGCCTCTAGTAACTGCGATGAAGAGATAAGGCCAATCTATAAGGAAGCCAGTCTTTGCAAGTGTACACTGTTTAAAAATGCCTACCAGACAAAATAAGAAACTGAAGCACACTACCCATTTAGAAACCAGGCAAAAAAACCCACACTCTGCGCCAGATTGAAATTCAAACTGAACAGGAGGTTCAAAGCCAATTGCCAGGTCCACCAAGAAGCAGCACCTTCTGCTCTGCGTAACAGACTCCTGGTTATATTGGCAGGCGGACAGAGATCTGTTTCGGGCACAGCACTAAGGTCACAACGCGAGTTTACTGAAGGTCACTCTGAACACAATATACTCCAGAGACTTTGGTTATCTCAGCTGAAGATTACAGGGGGTGGAAGGATAGGGTGGTGATATGCTTCAAATAAAAAGATCCCCATATTTTATGCTTTTCACTAAAGCGAGGAGATTTTCCATCAGGAGAAATCCCAGCTGCAGCCTCAGACCCAGCAGCAGCCCCTTGCTTACAAGGTGGTTCACTCAAACAAGCAGTTTCCAAACCATGGCATTTTCATAGAAACATAGAATCGTCGAGGTTGGAAGTGACCTTTAAGATCATCAAGTTCAACCATAAACCTAACACTGCCAAAACCACCACTAAAACATGTCCCTAAGCACCACATCTACCCGTCTTTTAAATACCACCAGGGTAATTAAATTTTCTTACTGAGTGTAAGTGCCAAGCAAATAGTCAAAACTGGTTGTTTTAGAGGTGGGAAGTTAGGTTACTGCAGTGCTCACCACTTTGCAGACGATGCCTTGCTGTGGCAGGGGGGAACAGGAGTCTCTTCTTGTTTTTACACAGTCCAAGTGAATGAACAGTCAAAAATGCAGGGCCAAGGGATTCAACAGCGAAACAACAGGCAGCACTGTATGTCTGATGCAAAGTGGTTCCTGCCACTATGACAGGAGGACACACCAAAGGAGGACATCTCGGACATCCCTGTACAACCTCCTCTGGAAAACATGTGAGACTTGGTATAGGTAAATGCTTCCTAGAAAAAAAAAAAACAAACAAAGCCAAGGACCTTCAGGATATGTCCAAGGGATGACAAAAACCTGTGGCACCTACAGGAAGGCAGATCCAGTTCTCTTCGTTAAGCCCTATCTGCAGTTGTGCAGCTTTAATAGGATTGTTCACAGCTTGTTCTTTTCAAGGCATACACTGATAACAAGAGCCAAGCTCACCTCTTGTTAATTATATCATTCACTGGAGGAATACCCCAATGTTTCAGACATCTTCCAAAAAAAATTAGGAAGAGAACAGCGCACTTGGTCTCTCTACCTTCTTGTTAATCCCAATCAGTCGCATTCTCTTCTGAAGTCGCTCAGCTCTGCTGCTACACGGGTAAGACAGGCTCTTGTGAAGGGCCAAAGAGATGCTCGATGCGTCCTGAGGACTGCAGGCAGTTTCCACATTGTCAAGCACAGCTGAAAGCCTTGGGGGCAGCGATTAGGAGGACCATAGGTTTATGCCTGCAGCAAGCAGTGGCAGTTCCACCCCAGGAACCTCAGAGATGCCAAGACTGAGCCAACATAAAACCTGCCTAAGAGAAACATATCTCAGAGCAGCAGCTCCAGTGCCATCAGCTCCTCAGGGGCAAGTAGGGCAGGGACCAAGTCCAAAATCCCCTGCATGACCTCTCCAAATGCTCCACTGGGACTGCCAGGCAGTGCCATGGCCAGGCCCCGAGGACGTGTAAACTCTGGTGAGTTGCCGAGAGTCTTTAACCTGTGTGACCCCTTGTGAGACCTCATGCTATTCTTCTCTGCCCAGGAGGTGCTTGTGTACTGGTAAGGTCAAGACTTGGGCTAGCAGGAGCCAGGGGTATGCGGTATCTAGCAAAATTATGACTGCAGCAAGTAAGAGCAAATGTTAGTGTGTTAAACACTGTACATATGCATATTTAATACAAAATTCTGAGTATATAGTTTGTAAAATTTTATTTAGGACATTAAATATACAGAATACCAAATTCTGCTCTAGAGTGCCCCTTTGATTACTGAACTGTGCCAGCTCCACTGTATTTTGGACATACTCGGGTTCCAGCTCAGGCAGAGATATTTCCCTCCTACTTGGCAGTGTAGCCTATCCTCTGGGAGGAGTTCAGAAAGAGGTATTCCTCACTGCAGGGAAAACAGCAGCATGTTTTAAATTTACCTCTAAATACCCCTGACAGTCTCTCCAAAAAAAGGACTTGGTTTCCTTTAGCAGCAACTTCTGCTTCACACCCAGATGCTTTCTGCGTCCACCCCAGTAGGCTCAGCCCAGCCCAAAATCTGTCAGGATGTCTGACAGAAGCAAACCACAAGGAACAGCCCTTCACTTCTCCTCGAGATGCACAGAAAAATCCCTTCCTCTCCACGATGCAAATTCCAGCTCTCTCCACACCTTTCACACACCCTCCTCCCTGCTACCACCCCTGAGCTTAGCTGCCACCAAATTTGACTGATGAAAGGTGACAGCTCTATTATATTAATTCCCCCCAGAAAATGGAAAAAAGTCTCTCATACTTTTCATATCAAACACATAACACATTTCAGAGTTTCTCTGCATGTGCTGGCTTCTCTTCTGCAGGAAACGTGGCCGTTGAGCAGAGTGCTCCCCAGACGGGAGGATGCTCTTGTCAAACAAATGGCAGATTTTCACTTATTCCTATTTTCATATTATGCACACATGCAAGATTAAGTATGCTTGTGCTATCTTTGGCTGATCCAGTATGATAGCTGCCTGCAGCTGCTCCAGTCTAATGGACCCAAGCCCTGCCTGTGTGGCCTGAAAGGTATGTTTGTAGAAGACAGCCCTTAGGCTATAGTGCTCCGGTACATGAACTCACACCAGAGACCTCGCCTTCTCAGAAAATTAACAAAATAAAAAGCCCAAAATTTTCCCAAATTAGGAAACTTTTCTCTGCAAACTGTCACACTGTATAAACTCAAATTAAAACACTTCCTGTAGTTGCATCTTCGTTTATATGACAGTCTGCTTCCATCATCACAATCCTCTGCCCATCGCACCATTATGGATGCTTTTTACAGCTTAAACACCATCTTGATATCAGGTAATTGCACCAATCAGTGCAAAGTTTCTCCACAAGACAATAATTCCCAACAAACACTGTCATTTTATCTCATGTGTCTCAAGTAGTTTTCTTTAGTTCCCTATTACAAAGCTTGTACTATGTTTTGTTCCAATACTGCACCCTGCGTGTTGGCAAAACTCCCTCTTCACCACAAGATTAACCACAAGAAAAGGATCTGGACCAAAGAACCCATTTCACTTGATAAAAAGGTTATTTATTGACAACTTTCACAATTTATTCAAGCTGGAGTGCACTGAGGGAGACAGTTGTCTCTAGTGTCTTTAGGAGTTAGTGGTTTCCCCACGTTACGTTTGATTTCTGAGTAAGGCAGCTCACACATTCTCTGCCCAGGGCTGGATCTTTCTTGGAGGTCATCCTCAAGCTCACAGCCATCTTTTCACCATCTTTCCCAAGTTTCCAACCAGGCTCTCTGTCCCAGAACAAGCTCAGCCCCGGTAGAAGAAAAGCAAATGTCCCCAGGACACCCAACCCATGTCAGGAAACTGGCCCAGGCAGCCAGCTTTGTAATGAGCACGAATCAGTCAGAAAAGCTGAAAACACTTGACCGTTGTCTTCTCCACCCGTGTACAAAGGAAGGAACACAGCTCCCAGACTCCAGTCACAGCCGGAGGACTCAGGAGCACAGTGGGTCCCAGCTGAGCCCCAGCGAACAGAAGGCAGCAGGATACGGAAACTTCTCTTGGCAGCCAGACACGCCTTTGACAAAAGCAGGGGAACTAACTGTGTTTTGCCACTCCTCAGTTTTGGGCCAGCTCCCAAAGCCTCTTTGTGCTGCGCCGGGTGGAGGAAGCCGACCACCCGGAGGAACAAAGGGCTGGGGGACAGCCCCGGCTTCGGGCTGCTGCCGCTCGCCTTGGCAGCAGACTCTTCCCTAGAAATCCCTCCTGGGTCTTTTCCTTTAAGACTTTGTCCAAAATCCGCTGCAGTTTGGGGACTGCACACCATTCAATGGCCTTGGAGCCGGACCCTTCCTTTGCATTACCCTACTGACCACAGCAGTAGGGATCAGCTTTACAGCAGTTCCTGGGAAACCAAGAGGAAAAGCAACAGGCAGTCAGGCATGCATCACCTCCTTAACACAGTTTTCTGGTATAGTCCAGCCAGTGCTGCTAGATGTAGAAGCTGGACTCTGATAGAAGAGGATTATTTTAAAAATCTAGCAATGAAAGATTATTCTTCTCATTGCAAAGTGGAAAGGAGAGAGAGAGAGAGAGAGAAAGAGAGAGAGAAGGGAAGTATCTTCTGCAACAGTTTCATAGGCATGAGAGAGGATATGAGCAGGTTTTGCAGGAGCAAAAGGGGAGTTGAGGGTACCCCTTTACTCTCTTACAATACTTTGCTAGGAAGGAGAGGAGACACACATTTAAAAACTTATGAAAGTGGATGCACATGCAGACATGCACATTTTATTCAGCACTACTCCTTGGGGTTCTGCAGCCAGAAGTCCCACAGAGGGTGTCTCCCCCTCCCAGCATGGCCCCTGCACCCAGATGGACTGGTTTGGGGAGCTTCGTGGACCCCCAAACACACAGGGAAGCAGAGCTCACCAAAATGTGGTCTCTCTCTCTCCATGGCAGACCACACCTCCTGCTTCACCTCCCCAGCACAGCAACATCTCCCCAGCCCACAAAAGTAGTACTTTGAGTGTATCAGAGAGACCAAAAATCTAGAAAGGACAAGGAGAAATCATGAGGATGTTTTTATAGCAAGGAGAGACCCTCCCAAGTAAATTCATATGGCCAAAATGGCCAGCAAAAGGATGGCCTTCAACTGCCATCTGTGTCTGCTGAACCCAGAGGAGTAAGAAAATCTCAAGACTTTTGGATGACAAACTGGAACACAGCTGGAACATCTGCATCTGACAAAGTCAGGCACAGGAGGCAGCGTGGGTGAGCAGAGGACATGGAGGTGCCTGGGGACAATGGCATTCTGCTGCGGCTCCAGCACTGATGTACTGAACAACCTGTGGTAAGTCGCTCCTATTTCCAGCATCCTCTAATCCAGGTCACTGTGTGTGTACAGTCCCCCGCGGGAAGCTAGACCTGACCTCCGCTTAGGTCTTCAGGCCTCATTGGAACAAAAACCAATTGTGCCACCTATAAAGACAGGTGCTTACATGAATTTACTGGTTCAGGAAATTCATCTGCCAATGGATTTAGTGAGGAGGGAAGTACCACACAATCATGTCATCCAACACCATCATGCAGCCCACCTCTCTGCCAGGCCACTGTAGCACCACCTGTCCTGCCAAAGCCAAATCTGAAAACCATGAAAATAAGTTTCTTGCCTGCCAGAAAAGTAGGAGGCCAGTGAACTCACCTTCTATGGCCTGTGCACCTTGCATTTAGGAGGTTATTTCCCTGCCACTGGGGAGGTGCAGCTTTGCTGGGAATGTGGATTTTGCTCCCTGTTGCCCTCCTGTCACAGGCCATAGAGCCACACCAGACAGTGCTAACAGAGGGGTGAGACTTTGCAGCCATCTCTTTTTCACCTCCCTGGGAAACCTGGATGTGATATATTCAGTGTATCCTCTCTGTTCTCTACATTGGCTTCATGGCATCAGTCTGTATTAGGAGCAGCGGTTCAGATGCTGACTTGGAGGAAGAAGTGGAGAAGACCAGAAGGGCAGTTTCTTCCACAGCTAAGAGATCCCATGCGCCTGAGGAATTTCCCTTTCTTGCTCTATTAGTAGCAGTAGAAGTGAGTGATGGGGGCAAACCTGTTATCATATTACAGTCTGAAGTGTCTGTGCTCACGCTCCCTGCCTTCCTGCTGGATGAGAAGCGTAAACACCTCTCCCTCGCACCCCGGCACATGGAGACCGGCAGCTCCACTGCGGAGATGGCCAAGGAGAGGGAGTGCAGCACAGTTTGGATTTCTTGCCAAGGGAGCACAGGGACAGTCCAGCGTGGTGAAAAATCATCAGAAGGGCTGCACTTTGAACTCCCCCTGCTCTGTCTCTATCAACTCATTCCTCATCCAGCTGCTACGAAAAAAACCTCCTGGAGTGCTCAGAGGTTATGTACTATAGTTTGGGTGCTCGCCAATTCAGTGAGGCTTGCTTTTTTTTTTTTTTTTAAAAAAAAAAAAGATTAAGGCCTTAAAACTCCTGTTAGAACTGGGTCCTACAACACAAACCTTCATTGCTATGGCTTAGCTGCCAAAACATTTCATCAGCCATCACAATAGCCTGGCACCAACTAAAGGAATACTGCATCTTCTCCTTGTGCTCAGCTCAGATCACAGATGTCAAAGTCATCAACGGCTGGAGCTGCTTGGAGATTTCGGGATGAGACCAAAGTTTTGTCAAAACATCCAAGTCCCCTGGAACAGGAATTGTTTTATTCAAAGCCTCTCAAGTCTGATAAACATTAGCTTGGTGCAAGGCAGAGGTTTCCAGTGGGTCAGCAACGAGAGCTAGGACCAGTTCAAAGGCAGGTGATGAATGCAGTCAAGACCGCAGGGCTCCAAACAGCTGTATAATGTCATTGCAATGTTGGCCACCATCCTGATAACAAACCTGCTTTCGCTGAGCAGCTGCATGGTCTGGGGACATCTACTTTGCCAGAAAACTGGAAATATTTTGCTTATGTTCATAGTGAGATCAAAAGCAGACATAAAGAACCCAAAATTTCTGGCCAAACAGGCTGCCTGGTTTCCAGACAACTGTCTTCAAGATCTCCGATCCAGCTTTCTACCTCCATCCTCCTTGCACTCACTCCATTCTCATTCAGACATCTCACCTTCCTGAGGATTTTTTTTCCTTTGGATTCCATGACACTTCTGTCCTGTTTCTACTCGTACCTCCCTGACAATCTCTCTGAAGACGCTCCTCACCTGCCTTGTCCCCTGATGGGAGGGCCCTGCTGGATTCTGCTCTTGATGCTGCTTTTCCCCACTGCAACTTTCCTCCAAGACCACTCCCGTCCTGGACACAAGTTTGGCTGTCCCTTCCATGTGGGTTGCTCCTGGTTCAATCCTGACTCCAGGACCTGCTCAAACAAAGCCTTGTACTGTCCCTTAACTGTGAGCCTAGACCAAGTCCATGAGACAAACTCTAGCCTCCCTCTTCTTTCCACACCAGAACAATCTCACCCTTCCAGGGGCCATTTCACCATGCAGCATGCCTTCCCCAGGATCAGCACCTCCAAGCTAAACCTTTCAGGTTCAGTCCAAATATCACCACTCAGACATGGCCTTTTCTGTCATTCTGCCCAGCCAAAAGTCTGGATAAATTTTCAGCTTCTTGGTTACGGCAGCATCATCTCTTCTGCCACTCACAAATACAATCCTCGCCCCTTCAGAGCTGCTCTGAATCCTGCTGCAGGGACTCACCACTCACAGTTTGCACCTATACACCCTCCAAAGCTCCCCCCACACCACTGACTCCAACACAAACCACCTCCTTTTCTTTTTCACCCACTCTCCCCATTACCTGTTGTCTCTGGGCCAAGGGGCCACCTTTAAGAGTTCGGCCTGTGCTGCAATTTTCCAGAGCTACACTTTCAAACAGGCATCCTGATGCTTTCCGCATCTCACTCTCTGAGCTGATCCTTCAGATTCCCCTTTGCCGCAACACCTCCAAAGACCTGTATCTTTCCTAAGCCGCTACTAAGGTGGCACCACAGCCTACTCTGCTGGCTGGCATCACAGCACTGCTTCCTTGTGCTGCCCCATCTGTCTGTACCTGCCTGCTGTTGCTAATCCTATATTTAGACTGCAAACTCTGTAGGGCACGGCCTGGGTTTTGCTCTTTGTTAGTACAGCACCTGGCACCGTCAAGCCCTGACTGTGTTAAGAAAAACAACTGATAATAGTAATAATCATAATACATCTACCCAGACTAGTGGACTTAATTCAGTTTTTGAAAAAGCTTTAAGGCACCTCGCATTTTATCAGCTCCATTCACTCTCTAAAACACTTCAGCCTGAACGTACCACTATTCCCCATTGCTCTTGTCCCAGTGCAGCTTCCCCAAGTCCACTAGCATCAGCACTGGTACCACAGGAAAAGCTGTGGTCATACCCACCTGCTCTGCACTCAAAGCACTGACAGTACAAGATCCCATTTCCCGTCAGTGCTTCCCAAGTATCCCAGACAGTTTCTACATGGGAATCCATCCAGCTGCGTTGTCCTGCTTGAGAAAGGTATTATTGTCCTACAGCCAAAGTAATGTTTTATGGGCTTTGATGGTGTCTTGCGTGGGGAGTTTTATGAGCCACTTCACCATGCTTGCAGCATCGTCATTCCTGAGCAGGAAGTCATTCCACAGTTACTTTAGGCTGTGTCCAAAACAGTGCTACTAGTAGTTATGATGCACAGTGTGTTAATACCACATTAGGCTTGTTTCAATGTGCAAAGAATTGAGCAGAGACCAAGCTCTAAACTGATCTTGTTAAGTGCTGGCACTAGATCCAATTTCGATTTTGCCAAGCCGTTCAAGGTCATGGTTGGCCACTTGCTGTCTCTCATTTTGGACCCAGAAAGATCAGAGATGGCTGCTCACTCTGTTTTGCGTGGTCAGTCCAGCTGGTTCCTGCTCCATATACTCATCATCAGACATTGCCAGTTTGGTCTCTGCAGGACCTGTAGTGGTAGGAGCTGGTCTGGTGAATCAGTGGGGTGGGTGTTAGGGCTACGCTGTGCAGTGGAGCACAGCCCCATGCTGAGATCCCTGCTCCCCATGGGAACAAACTAGCAGGTGCAGCAGCACCAGGCAGAATATTTCCCCTGACGACCGAGTCCTGGCACTCGGCATAACCCAGGACCCGCTTCCAGGACCAAGCTAGTATCACTGTGCAGCCCTGGGCTGAACAGCCATCCCATCCTGCTCAGAGGCACCTGGTGAGATCCGTTCATATGATGTAGACATGCCCTCAGCCAGCTACAGCCATGATTCTGCCTGGAAGAGCTTTAAAATAGCATCAGCCAGACAAGCAGATTTGAATTTGGGTCACCTCTGCCTACTTTTTTTTTTTTTTTTCTATATTCCACCCCAAATACCCTTCTTCCCTCCCTCTCTCAGTCACAGAATGGTCAGGGTTGGAAGGGACCTCAGGAGATCATCTAGTCCACCCCCCCGCCAGAGCAGGGACACCTACAGCACATTGCACAGGATGACGTCCAGGCAGGTTTTGAATGTCTCCAGAGTCGGAGACTCCACAACCTCTCTGGGCAGCCTGTTCAAGTGCTCTGCCACCAAAGACTGTCCCTCTCCCTCTGACTGTGATGTTCACCATGTAGCATGTCCTTACTGACTTCCGAGCTCTCCTCTGTGTCCCAGCCTGATGCCTCCAAGATGTTTGACTATACTGTAGACCACTTATTCTCTTGCTAGTCTTTTCCTTGGTATCCTTGCCAAGTACGGAGACTGTTTCAACTCCAGATCTGTTTGCACACTGCTGGAACATCATCTTAGACTGAAGCATTTCTAGGTTTGTCAATACTGAACTAATCCAGGTTTACAGACCTTTCATGCGGTCATTCTTCACAAGGGACACGAAACTTGATGGCCACAATCAGCCTGGAGAGAAACAAAGTGCAGAAACCATAGTTGTGTTTGAGCAGGACAGGGCATGCTGGAGCTGCCAGCCTGGGTACGTACCTTGGCCGCATCCTGACCTTGTGTTGGAATGAAACTTATTTATCCAATTTCCTACAACACCCATGTTTCCACCAGGAAAAACATCCAGGCATGGAAAATTGATTTACAAGTCCAAAAACCAAGTTTGTGTTTCCTACACAGGCTAGTTTGCCTTAGCCCAACAGAAGATTAAAGAAAAAGAGCTAAGAGTGCCAAGCTGAGGAGCCAGCTATAATAAATGTCACAGGCCTGAAACTGCTGTGCTTAGATCGGCATGTCTGCATCTAGTCATCAAATGCCCTGTGAAGAAGTGGAAAAAGGTAGCAGCCCTTTTGTGGTGGGAATCGCACATCACACAAATTAGGTACAACTCAGGAGAGAATGAAAATGGGGCTGTCAATAACTGCATAGCTGCAGGCAAAGCCCACAAAGATGGCAACAGGAGCAGGGCTTGGACCGAGAAAAACCCCAAGCTATTCCTGTCTAGACGTCAGGCAGTCAAAGGAGGACTATCGAGAGACAACTTCACCCAACAGAGGCAGTCAGACACCGGGAACAGATCTCCTGCCAATAACGATCATGCAAAGATGACACAACCCTAGTTCAAAGCCTGGCACACCTGAAGGTTAAGGGCACCTGCTAGACCACAACAGTGACAGTAAAAGCTGGGCCCTTAGGGTAGCCAGCATGCCAGCAAGCATTAGCTCCAGCAAATCAACAAACACAAAACGAACAACCAAAAATAAAAAACCAAAATATTACCAAAAGACACGGTAGCCTGCCTGTAACTGGGAGAGAAGTATCCAAGTTGCAGAAGGGAAAAAACTTGTGAGAAGCATCAGAAGTAAACCAGGGCAGTACTAATACCATCTCCAGGTACATTTTGGAAACCCATGTCATCATACAAGAAGATAGTCTTTGTCATATTATTCCTCAGCACCTGATGCACAGAACAACAAAGGGCCTCCTACATAAGCACAAACTCTGCCCAGAACATTTTTAGCTCATGAAGTTTTTGCTGCTTCTGAGCCTGTACTTCAAAGCAGCCAGGACAAAGAAAGTTCACTCAGATGTACGTGAAGAGAAGGTAAACTGCCTAGCAAGCCAAAAAATAAAGTCTAGGGAAAGGAAAATAATTTATGAGTTTTCTTGTAAAAGAAACTTGCATGGATGGAGGAAACAATCTGGTATTGAGCTGAAAGGCAGCACTGGAGAAATGAAAGACTCCCATAATGGCATCACCGAAAGAGAAACTGGACTGCAGAAAACAGATTAATCACTTCAGAGGAAAGAGCTGGGGTGCAAATGAACAGATGGCATCACTGAAAGGAGATTGGCCTTTGAGTGTAAAAGAAAAAGGCCCTGCATTCCTTGGATATCCAGCCAAGAGGAGAGCATGCGGCCAGTTCACAAGCAGAGGAGATGACCATGGCCACGCTCTGCCACTACCAGTAGGGCCTGCATACATGCAGCATGCACGTGTATTTCCGTATCTGAGGAAAACACATTGCTATATTTGATGGAACCCAAAATGTGACAATGACAACTTGGTGGATGTGCAAAGAGAGGGCCCAGAACATCACCTGGATTTCACAGTAAACACACAAAGGAAGCTCAGAAAATATTCACAGCTGGCAATGTGTCTTCTCCACCAAAAAGGACTGAGCTGACCCTTTTTTAAATATTATCAACATGCATCAACAGTTGCTCAGCTACCGTGAGGCCTTCTCCAAACATATTAAGGCTGGACAAAGCATGCAAGGTAGAGCTCTAACCTCCTACCTGCACACCAAGACTCTTTCCAAACCTCTGCGCCTCTGCCACATCCAGATAACATCTCCCCTTTATCAGGTTTTTGCCTCCCTTTCTCCTTTTTGCTGGAAGGGGGAAGAAGTCCAGCCTGTCCCCACTACTCTGAAGTCGACTTTCAGAAATACAATAGCTCGGTCTTGAATCTCCTCAATGTATTCTATCATTTCATCTCCACTGCAGTAAGCCGTGTGAATAGACCTAGGTGTGTGGGGAGATAGACAAATACAGAAGGAACAATTCTCAGGCTATGAAAGGAGAAGGGTTGGAAAGCTCCCAAAAAAGGTCTCACACGGGTCAATAAAGGAGGCTCGGCTCCATACCGCTATGGGAGGAAGCGGCTTCATGTTACTTACTAGTAGGTGAGATGTGTGAAAGCACAATAAACCGCTTCAGCTGCTGGACACTTTAGGTTGTGCTTCAACGTTTCATGTCGCACCTAAATTAGTACGTCAGTAGTGACATTCGCAATGGCAGTAATGCCACAGAGCTGCTGCAACAAAAGCACAGGGTTTTATTACACAGGGGTTTATTACGCTCTCACTTACAGAGAGGCCCCTTTACGCCTGTCTGGCACTGGAGAATGGCCGTACAGTGGGCACAAACAACATCACATTCATCTTCGTGCCCTTCACACTGACCTTGGGCTGCAAAGGGGCCCTGTAGCATAAACAAGAACTCAGTCCAACCTATTGTCTTAAGGGACTCTATAGCCTACATCAGCGCAGTAAACATTTTCTTCCACAAGAAACTAGGTTCAGAGGACAGTTTCGCAAGAAACACGATTTTTAAGATCCTGTCAGTTTTCTGATAGGGTCATCAGAAAAACTTCCATCCCATTATGCAGCTTTGCTTTATTAGTATGTTCTTAACATTGCTGTTGAATTCATACGGCACCTTCAGACACATAGCTGGATTTTCAGCTCAGGTGCATCAGCATAGCTGGCCTCTTCTTTTCCATCTGAATTTGTTTTTCTCCAAAGCCAGCAAAAGAAACCAAACAAACAACAATGCACTGGTCTTCCCTGAGCCTAGGGCATCTCAGATCTAGGTTACTGCTGAAAAATTAGTCATACTCATTCACGGCCAACTTCTGCTTTCCCAGAAAGCCCAATCTTCACCCACCAACCCCAAAATGCCCTTCCTTCCAGGCAGCATGGTCTGCTTATGGGTAACGAATATTGCCGCAGGCAGAGAAAATGTTCTACGTGAAGCCCCACCTCCCTCCACGCACTCGTGTGCCCCCGGCAATCCCGCTGCCAGATTCTGCCTTCAGATACGTGAGGATACCAGGAACAGGACGGGGCGCCGAGCGTCTGGCGCACAGACAGTGCCCTAAATGCTGCAGGTTTGCACGAACGCTTGACAGTGTGTGGTCGGGAATTAGGTTAGCATTGATTTGGGCGAGCTGGCAGGAGCATCCTTTGCTTTACCCATAGACAGGCGGGTCACATGAGGAACAGCTGGAGTGCACACAGAGCCTTCTTTAATTAAAGTGCTACTCGCCATTTTTCTGGCAAGGCTCCCAGAAAAGCAATAAAATGGCAGCAGAGAAAACAAATGCTACATAACACACTTCCACTCTCCTTTATGTTCCCAAGTCCCCCGTCCCCCTCAAGCATAATCTTCTTACTTTCTTTTTTTTTTTTCTTTTTTTTTTTTCTTTCTGTTAATAATCATTCTTCATTTGTGACAGGCTAGGAAAGGAAAAGGTCAAGAGGGAAGAAAAAAGGGTCAGGAGAATTGAAGCAGCCATTCACCACCGTTCATGATTAAACATGTGGAACAATGTACCTGCTTATTAGGACATCTCCCGCTCCGAGAAAACATCTGCAGAGCACGCACACCTTTTTAGGAGATGCGTGTGCCATGAACACACGCCGGCACCTCGCGGGAATGTTAACAGCATTCACGTGTCAGTCGTTATGGAAACATTTTCTTTCCCCCCCATTTCTACCTCAGATCTACTGCTTGAACAAGCTTGGGATTGTCAACACACCAATCACTACTGTCATTTCCCAAATTAGCCAAAGTTATTGGGTTTTGCTTTGCTTCTCCAACCTTCGACTCCGACCGGTGGAGCCTGAGGAGGCAGGAGAAGCATCCTGTCCTGCCGCAGATGGTCCATTTCACAGACTGATCTGTTCCCAGCAAGAACTCTGTCCAACACCGATAATAACCACAATGCTATTTTTGTTGTTGCTGTTGTATTATTAGGCTCTTTTCAGCACAGGGCATGGAAGGAAAGACACAGGGACACATGGAATAAAAATGTGAAATGAAAGACAAGTACACGTTGCTCCCATTATAGAGGAAATGCATAATCGTCTTCTGAATGGGAGCAAGGTTATAAAGGGACATACATGCCGAAATACAAAAGGCGTTTCAGCCCGGGAAAGCACCTTGGAGTTGAGAGAAATCAGGAGTTAATTCAGTGCTCGCAGTATAACTGGAGCTCAGTGGGACATGGGGTCCGAGAGTGAACCCTCCCCAACTGCGAGGAAGGGAGCTGGGCCTAAACAAGAAACCAGCCCCAGATCCTAAAACCTGAAGCCCACAACAGAGCTGATCTGAAATAGAGACTGTCGGAAATCTGGATCTGAATTTTTCAGCTTGAGCCCATCTCCGTGTCTGAGATTTACAGTTTGACATGTTTATATTGAAACAAGATGGCTATAAATACAATATATTTCTCTCCCAGTAGAGTCTAAGGAGAGGAATGTTTAAAAGCACTCAGCAGGGGACTAGCACAGCTCCCAGTGAATTTAATTATAAACTCTCCCTGCTTTTACTCCGAGTAGTTTAGGCTGGGAGTAGTTAGCCTGCTTTTGAAAATCCCGCTTTATTTGTGTATAGCTACAAATCATCTATATTTATATAGCTGGATGTGCATCATAAGAACATACACAAGAACATATTTTTATTAGCATGGATCAGGAATTTTCCATGCAGGATTTTTTTAATTTAGAGGATGAGGAAGAGAATACAAAATTAATTCAGTGCATCAGCAAAAAAAATAGCAGTTTTGACAAAAAAAAATTGATAATGTGAATATTCAAACAAATTATTTCACTTTAGCTCGGCTGGACCTGAACTGTCATCTCTCTGAACCACTGGCATGCCTATGGGTGCTGTGGATAGAGGGATAGACCTGTTCTCCACTGGGTTCTCTGGCCAGACCACATGCCCCATCATGCGTAAGTCTCATTACTGCTTTAAAAGCAGCCTGGTATAATTCTGAATACAAGCAATGCTGCTATTAACTTATTGGGCAACACTGGCCTACTTACGAGTTTTATCAGATCTGCCTGATGATCCATGGCAGGGACAAGAACCTGTTGCAAAATTTTATCTGTGGCCGTGTAATCCTACATGATTATTTTTCTCATCATCTGAGCAGAATTATTTTCTCTCATAAGCATTTCTGGCCTTTCGCTCTGCATAGAATGAACCAATTTTAAAAATGAAAAAAGGTTGAAGGCACAAAAGCTATTGTGGCTGTACAGAGCCCTTAATTATAACACTTTACCTTTGCAGAAAACTATTTTTCATTAACTGAACAGGTAATAGTATATGATGGTGATTAAGTTTAATGGAGCTGAGACCAAGGTGGGGAAGATAAAGTTACAACTGAGAATCCAGTTTAAGTGCAAAACCAGCTTCTGTTTGGAGAGGCGTTTGATGGAAAACTGCACTGCTTCTAACTAAATGAGGCTTAAATAGGTGTAATTTTGTCTGTATTAAAATTAAGATTCCTTTAGTTATAAACCATGCAAGTTTCCATGCAATTACCACTCTTGAGAAGCAGCAGAGAGCATACACCATAAAGAAAGTGGCACTTTTTAATTTTATAAATGAGACCAAACACATGCTTTTCCAATGGGAGAAGGAAATAGAGCCATCAATGAGCTAGACTGAGCCAAAATAACTGAACAAACTTCAAAACTGTCCACTCCAGTGAATTTTGTCTGTTCCAGCCTAAGGAAAATGTTTTTCTTCCTCATCCTGGCTTTCCTGCCTTGGGCTGTATCACATCTCCTCGCTGGATCCCTTTCTCCAGCCCCTCCACCTGCCTCCTGCGGACCTTCGAGCCCCTCTGCCCTGGCTGTAGCCATGAGGCTGTGTATTAACTCTGCCTTTTGGCAACTTTCACCTGCCTCTGCTCCCTCCATTTAACCCAGACGTTTCTCCCGGCGAGGAAGGGGCAGATCTTGCAAGTGGGAATTTCTCAACCGCACGCTAATTTGGAGTCAGACCCCACAGGCTACGCAATGACCTGCCTCCATCTCTCAAGCACAGAGAACCACAGAAAAGGCTATAACTTCTTCATTAACTGTTGTCAGCAGACAGAGCAGAATAATAGAGTAAAAAGGTGGGAAGATAATAAACAGACACCATCTCACAGGGACGTCTTGACGAGACAAATATCAGACGCCGAACAAAATGCATCCCCTCTTTAAGTGGCATTTCTATATTTAACACTGTCTAAAATGTGATAATTTACACTGTCACAACACGTCTCTTAGAAACAGTCCCATTTTATTTGCAGTCAGCTAAAGTCTGGAACTCAAGTTCTGACCTCCTTTCTAGTAGGAAAAAAAAAGAAAGAAAAAAAAAAAGGAAAGCTAACATCTGGCAGAGCTGGGTATTTATTAGACTTTATAAAACTCCACGCTTCTGTTATACATAAGACAGGCACAAAAGGGGCCCCCAAAGTGTTATTTCCCCACCAGTGTGAAACAAGTGGCTTATTCAGTAAGTTTTCAAAGAACAGAGGCAAATGGATTATCTCAAGGAGAAGTTAAACACAGGGAAATGCACTGTAGCTTACTGTTGGGTTTAGCTGCCTGGTGGATGTGGAGGGAGGGGGGGGAAATCTATAAAATCTATCATCGTGGTGTCCAGCTGAGCCTTTACACTTCTCAGGGAAATCTGAGCTGTGAACCACCAACAGCTGCTTTTCTCCCAACTTGTGAAATCACCCACGGAAGGAAAGTGTTTTCTTAAGAAATTCTCAAAACGCAGCAAGGAAGAACTCGCTAAATCCTCTGGCTCCTGGTGCCAGGTCAAGATGACAAGCTTTTTCCAGCCTAGCTGTGACTGTTGGGCACGATGAGGTGCAATTTGTGACTAACATAGATGGGCTGGCGAAAGCCCCAGTCCAGGGAGAATTACGTGGGCTTTTGCTGCTTTTCCTTCAATGTCACCAAAACACAGGTTACCCATTCAAAACCAGGGCCTCCCCAGGGGTGCTTCACCAGTTACCCAGTCCCAGATTTCCGAACATGGACCTGGGCTTAGCCCTGACACAAGGGCAGGTCTGAGGTAGGATCCAGTGTCCCCTTTACCTCCCACCCTGGCGTGGTGCTCCTGGGATCTGCTCCAATCACTGCGCCCAACACCTAGATCACAAAAAAATAATGTTTTCTTAGGTGCATTCAGTTAACAAAGTACCAGTGTTAGGTAGCAAAGTTCAGCCAGCGAGAGCCAGGAACTGAGAATAACCTGTAACAACAGGGATATTTTTTCTACCTAATTTAAAAGCAGCAAAACTGCTCTAAAGTTGGATTTTTAAGTTGTTACCATTGCTCTTGCTGACAAGACGCCCTTTTCTGCTCATGCTGCCATCAGTGAGGCCCTTCATGGAGATGAAGGAGGAGAGGTTTGCACTCCTGCACCTGGACACAACCCTTCATCTCATACTCTGCTGCCATTGCAGTGGGGCACAGGCAGCAACAATTCATGTGCGTGCTGGTAAACTGCAGGCTTCAAACACACTCTGTGGAAAATAGCAGGTGTTTTTAAGGCAGAAAGTTTTGAGTCTAAGGTGTTCCTGATCTCTTTGGGATGAAGGATAAAGGGAAAGTCAAGGATGAAGGATAAAGGGAAAGGGTACAATGGGGCTAGTAGACAGCCCTATGGGATAAGCAACACAATACTTGGACCTAGGGCTCTTCTTCGGGCACAGAGGTAAGGGGTCAGTACTGGAGTGAGGCAGAGCTGTTGAAAGTCCAGGCTGACCCCTGGATCTGACCATGACACAAGTTTCCCCATACACTCAGGACAGCACGGGGAGCTGAAGCTGAGCCCATTCTTGACGGCACCCAGCAGCCCTGTGCCACGGCTGAGCTAATTAATTTTCCTTCTCCACACCAAAGAAATTATGGCTGCCATTTGCCAAAAAAAGCAGGTCCTTAACACAGAGATACCATCAACCAGTAACACCGGTTTGCAGATGGGCTGCATTTCTGCTTGGCACTGCAGTGCAACAGGCTGGAGGAGGCAGACCTGATATGGGGAAGAGAAATTTTTTTAAAGCATAAAGCGAAGCTGCTAAAAGATCCTGTTCCAGCCAACCTGAAACAGTTTGGGTTGCACTCAGTGAGTACTCTTAAATGTATAAATAGTTTCAGGGCATTTGGCACCTTTCACAGATTGAGAGACACAGCTGATGTCTCTTCTGTTGCAGCGTCTCAGGCATTAATCTCAGTTCAAATCCCATCCCTGTTGAATTCAGGGTCTTTCTCCTCCAAATACAGCCTAACCATCCAAGTACAGGTATATCCAGAGGTGGGCACAGCTGGGTATCCCCGTGTACTGGGATCTGTGTTTCCCTCCTGAGCTTGGCCTCACCAGACTGAGAGCAGAGCCAGTGTGCCTCTTTTCCCCTCTGCCCTTTCACGTTTCACACAAAGAGCAGGGGAGATGGATGGCTGTCCATGCCCAAGGCACCCTCCTAGAGGGTCAATAACTGAGGCCCAAGTCCTTGTCCCAGGTTACAGTCTCATAACAGAGAAGAGGGACATGACAAGTATTGATACCTCTTCCGTGGCTCCAACCTTTCACTATTATTTATAGGACTCATTTTTGGTCAAATAAAGCGTTCATTTAACCCTGAAACTTCTTCTTGCTTTCACTTTGCAAATCCAAACCCAGTCAATTTGAGGCCAGTCTAAGTAATTGCAATAATTGCTTTAAGGTTGAGCCATTCACTCAATCTAAAGCAATTTATTCATTCAGCCTATCCCCTTTACCCCGGAGTCCAGGTTTTATACCACCCAGCAGGGGTAACACACAGCCCATGGTGTCTCCACAGTGTCCTACTGCCCCTGAGGATGGTCCCCCCTGGCAGGCACAGAGCAGCCTTGCTCCATGTCAGGTCCTCTCAAAGAATCCAAAGAAAAAGACCAGAACAGCATCCTCAGTCCTTGCCTTATTCTGTCTGCAGCAGAAATGTGGCAGTTACCTAATGGCATCAAATTAACAAATGAACAGGTCTGGTAGACCAATTAGCAGAGAGTGCAAGCAATTTTCAAACAGGCTGCAATTGTCAGCTAATGACCTTGGAAGAAGCTCTTTTTGTTTTTTTCCTCCCTCAGAAAAGTCCATATTAAAACAGAGTTGATAGCAGCTGAGTGTCACTTACTGGGCTTTCATGTCATGGAAGTGCACTGGGAAAAAAAAAAAAGGAAAAAAAAGAAAAGAGGGCAAAATTGGGAGTCTGAGTCAGTCTAATTCAAGCATCACCTCACTGCTTTACCGGTCGTCTAAGAGCACTGCAGCTTTGCTCAGCAGACATATCAGCTTCTCTCCAGGAGCATTATCTTCTCAACTCTGATTAATGCACCACACACATGCTGTAGTGATCACGGGATGAGCTGCAAGGTCCCCCACATTTCCTTATGAGCCCAGGTCATCTCAGCTGCACCATGCTCCTTCCAGGCTTAATTTGGCCTTTCATTAGTGAAAGACAGCTGCCGCCTTACCCTGCTCAAGGAATAACAGAGGACTGAAAGTCTGACCAAGAGACTTTCCCTGCTGCTTCTCCAATTTTTAAAACAAAATCAGTTGACTGCGTGACCCACAAACAACTGTCCAGTTCCATCCAGGAGTGAATATACTGCATGTGCCGAGGGTTAGCTACACTTCAGCATCTCACAGGAAAGCATGGTGATGAACATAAAGTGTGACAAGACAGACATTTGCACACCAGAGCATCTTGTTTGGGACCATAGCTCCATGTAGCTGGGGTGCATGTCATGTTATCTCACTTCTCCAGGTGGCCCCTTCCCAGGAACTGCAATTGTTGTCCCAACACAATCAGTCTTGGACCAGTGAGATAATTAACAGCCAGTATCACACAAGCCCTCTGGGCTGGAGAGGGAAGGCTTCCTCACCCACAGGAAGCTGGCATGACTCTGTTGAAGCCAGCAAAGTCCCACTGACTTGCATCATGGAAAAGACATGACATCACTGGGCAGGAAAATCCTGAGTCCCCAGAGCATGCAGTTTTTGATCCATGTCCACATCCCTCCAATGTGGTACAGCAAAGTCCCAATAAGATGTCAAGCAACTTAGAGCAAGTTTCTGGTTTGTTTGGCCTTCCCCAACACCTTCGTCAGACAACTGTATTTAATGATTCCCAGAGGTAACACAGGAGAGTTTAGAGAGGAAACAAGGTAGTCCAAGAGAACACAGCTACTGCTGGTTAGTTTTCTCCTGTGCCCTGGATTTTGTTATATCCCTTTACAACAGCCCACACCCCCTTCCACACCCACCATACTTCAGGTGCTCCCCTATCTACCACCCAGCTCTGCCCACACCTGGGAAGGTCATGCTGGAGTCTCTGGTGGTGCCCCCCCCCGCTCCAGGCTTCCTTCCACTGCCAGTTTCACAAAACTCCCAAGAATGGAGTATCTCCGAGATCTCTATCCCTCCATCAGCTATAGTTGGAATCAACTGAAGGGCTCACCCTTATTAAAGGTCAAGAGGAAGATGAAGAGACTGCGGGTGGATGGCTCTTCCAATTATATATGCCTTGTTCTTTTAGGAAAACAGGTTAAATATGAGGTGGAAGGGATTAAATTCTCTGAAAATGTTTCAGAACAGTTTTTTTAAGAAATACACTGCATATCCACAACTCCTTACAGGAAAGAATAAGATGAAAATATTTTAATGGTAGTTTGCCTAGGAGGAACAAGTTATGAATTACTTCTGGTTTGGATGCTCCTGAGTAAGGGATCAGACCAAAATGAGCCTGACAAAGCCTTTGTTATATCTCCTTACTATGAGGTGGTAACAGCATCGTCTGTCCTACAGCATCACGGTCACAGATGACTGTGTAAATCAATAAGGTAGATAAGCGTCTTTCATCTGAATCAGCTATTCTGTATGCTGTTTATTTGGTAGTACAGCGACTGAGAAACCTTAATTCTAATTCCGTTATCGGACCTGGTCTGAGACCTTAGCAAGCTCCCAGGCCTCAGTTTCCCCCCTACAAAATGGGAGGGGGAAACTAAACCCTTCAGAAAGGACTTCAAAACAGCAACTGGTATTAAAAGATTACTGTGAACTACATCAAATCTCCTGCTGCCACATAGCCTTTAGTGTTAGCACTTTCTTGACTTGCTATTGCAATAAAAAAATAACACTTCAGTACATCTCCACGTACAGGTGTAGACAAGCTGTCCTTTAGGCACCCTAGGCACTACCGGAAGCAAGGAGAGATCAAAATAAAGAGCAAAAATGGATGGCTATCCACACTTTAACACTGCTGTCTTGCAGTTGCAGGCACAGAGGTGCCTGATGCCCTGAGCTTGGGGTTGCCCCCCCACCAGCTTTACCTGCTGCCTCACTGCGGGGGGGCAGATGGATCCTCCTCTTCTCTTCCAGAGCAGTTGTCAGGGTAGTCATGAAATTTCCACAAGCGTAACACAGGTGTTGCCAGTCCTTGCTCATAGACAGGGAATCAACAACATAACTTCACAAAGACCCTCCCAGACTTGTTTTCTGTGATCTGTTTTCTGCCAAGCATTTTTCTACAACCTCTGTCCCTACATTGCATCTGGGAAGCTAAAGGGCAATATCATTCTTCTAAATAAGAAGCGTGAGCCAAGAAGATTCAGTAAGAGAGAAGACATTTTCTGCGGAGATAGGAAGTGAGATGATGAGCTGATAAGTAGGAGAGATTTTATGTGGCTATGAATACATTGTGTTTATATGGCCTTATACCATAAGTATGAGTTAATAAACAAGATGTACTTATATGGCTATCTATCACATCCAGCTGGCGATAAGTACTTTGTAATGACATAACTATACATCCTGTATATCCAGATATAAATGCATTGCGCTTCTTTAGGCAATACGCTATACTGTTTCTGGACATAAGTGTATTTATCTGGTATTTATTTGGTATACACTATGTGTGTGTGTGACAATGATTACACTTCATCCATTTTTCTCTGTTTGTATGCATGTATTTGTACCCCTGTTACAGAGTTATTCAAACCCCTTAAGATTCAAACATACCCTGCCCCTGCTGCCTAAAAGCTCACCTACACATCTCTCCACATAGGCTGGGTTCAGAGCACTGCCAGACCGAATTGGTGCACAGCATGAGAGTTCACCACACTACTGAAATGAATACCTTGATTTTAGCCCATCACTTTGAAATCACACTTAACACAAGCCAGGTTAAAGTAAAGACTAACAAAAAAAAAAAATCCAAAGCAGACCATAACAATTCATAGGCTTATAAAGACACCCATCACAGAAAGGAAAGAAAAGGACATTTCATATGGTTGTTGCAAGGTCAAAACCAACAGGAAACTTACTCCATCGTGGTGAGTAAACAGTCAGGAGACACCTCATCAGGGACTTGCTCATAGGATGTCCTTTCTCTATTTTCAGTTTGCATTCACAAGGAAAAAAAAATAAAAATAAGGGCTGGTGTAGTTTGTTGCTTCTCTTTCTTAAATTCAAAGCTCCCTTTAGCCATTGCTTCAAGGATGCATTTATCCCCCTCCAACTGGAGGCAATTTCACCAATTTTCCCTCTGGGCTAGGGAGAGCTCTCCTCTCTTTGGAAATGCAAATATGCAGTTGGGTGGCCAGGTGCAGTCATCTCCTGTGCTTGAAAGCCATTAGCAAATCATTCAACTGCTAAAGGATAAGCTGATCTTTTCTACCTGGGCAGGTGCTATGCAGCCCTCAGCATGAAGTCTTTCTGCATATTTTGTCACATGGACATGCAAATTACCGGTTCAACTCTGTCTCCAGGCATGCACATATGTTAATGCAGGGTGCTTACAAATGCTTCTTCATTGAGACCGGACCCAACCGAAATCAGTCACTTCAGGATGCAAATGACCTTTGGGGGGACTGGCCCCCCACTCCTAACTGGGAGAAATACCGTGACATTCTCCTGCGCTGCTGGAGGTGAATCACTTCCAACACCACTGAGAAACATGCTGCAGGTGTGAACACCTGCAGGAGGGCGTCCCCCTATATTTTCTTTGAGTATCTATCATAAACAGCATTTGTAGTTCATTTACAGTGAAACAATTGTTTTAAACTTTCTAAAAGTTAAAGTCCACTTGGAGTGTTCTGAAATATTCAAGCTGTGTTTCCATTCCCCCAGTAAGATGAAGGGGGTCAATTTGCAAAAATGTGCTCATTTTCAACTTTTCTTTCTCGATATCTCAAAACTTCTGGTACATCCTCCTTAGATCTAATTCTGAAATAAGAGTTTGATTTTAGATTTCAGTAAGATGACAGTAAGTTTTGGATTAAAATGACAAAAAAATCTCTTGAGCAACGGCCTTGAAATGTTCTTTGCACAAAGAAGTTTACCTAAATCACTCCATTTCTAATGATGGAATGTTCTAGGCGATGGAGGGAAACTGTAAACTTGTGCACATGAAAGCAGTGAGTCGCCCAGAGGATGCCACTGCAAAAGCCCTTCTTTTATACTGCCTTTGGCAGGAGGAGAAAATGTTTAAACACATTAACCAATTTAAATAGGCAAAAGGAAGGGGAGTTATTTCCTTTAGAATCTATAATGCACTGTAAATCAAAGAAACTTTCTGGAAAACATAGTAGACATGCCACAACAGATGAAAGACAAACCAAAAGAAACTCAACTAATTGCTGTAGCAAAAAAAAAAAAAAAAAAGGTTAAATGCTTCAGTTTGGGTGTGTTAGATCCCTGTTCCCTGGGCGCTGGATTTTCCTTCAGAAAGGAAAAAGAAAGAGGCATGTAGATCTGGTTTCTGTCTGCCTCAGTTCATCCAACGTGTGTGTCCAAAAGATAACCAAGAGAGTTTGGTCTATGCTGTCACCTGTCTTTAATATCTCAACTAGCCAAAGGGATGCTGAAGATGTTAGGGAAAAGAGCAGCCCTATTAGCCCACCTTTGGTCTTTCATATGCGAGTTATACAAATAAAATCCTACACATGAAAATGGGCTTGGTCTTTGAGTTTACTAGGACGAAGAGGCCGGGTTGAAGCACAGAGGTGATTGAAAAGGAGAGCAGGTGCTGGGTCAAGAGGATGCAGAGCTCGACTGGTGACATTTGAAGGCCATTTTATGAACCAGACCCCAGCTGAGGTTCACAGACCAATTTCACTGCAGTGGTGGAGGTACACGTACCCACTCATGCTGTCCACCCAGCCACAGTTAGCAGGACTCCCGCATGAGGTGTAGGGCTCATCTGTCAGTTTACAGTCCACGATATCCTTGAAAATTGCTCACTATCTTTGTGAATGCTTTTAAGCATTAAAAAAAACCCTGACAAGTATGGTTGCTCAGGGATTAGCACCCTGTTCAGCCAGCCCTGCTCCCAGAGTGGTGCACGCTCTGTAGGGAGAACCTGATTTGTCTCCCTCAGCCCACCCTGCCGGGTAGCATGTGTCACAGCTTAATTTTGCCTGTCTTCATCTGCTTTTATCTATGATGTGGGATGAGGATCTGTGATTTAAATGTTGGAGACCTTCATTTCCAATCGCACATAGCCCTGCTGAGAGCCTGAGAGAGGTGCCAAGGATGCTGTTTGATAGTCGGCAACATCAAGGCTGACTCAGATTATGAGAGAAACCCATCCTCTGCTGCAATCAATGAGATTCCTTCACAAAGTGCCCTACTGTTTGGTTTGTGAAGCATGAGACCCTGGGCAGTCATTTGGTGTATATATATTTTGTTGGCATGTTTCGTTACATAGCCACTTGACGTTTCTTCCACAACGGCAGTCCTCACCGTAATGAACGTGCTTGAGGTGTGAGTCAATGCCGGGCAGCAAGGGAGAGCATTTACTGTCTTCTCTGTCTGCAAAGTTAGATAGGTGCATAAAGGCTGGGAAGAGAAGAGAAATCCATTTGTTTTAGCTGCGAATCACAGTGTGATCCCCCCACTTCCCTCTCCCGCCACATACATTGAGCTCAGCATGGCTCAGTCCCCAGAGGTCTGCAGGTGATGAGGGCTGAACCCTCCTGGGTGCCACAGGAGGTGCTATAAAGGTGAGGTACTCCGACAAATCAGGTACACTGCGGGCAGGTACTCACAGCCTCCTTGCAAACTTTTGCTCTTAATATCTCTTCAGACCTCAATTCACTCACCTGGCGTCGATGAGCACAAGAAAACCCCAGGAGAGCGTAAAGCGTGCACAATAGCTCATGCCTAGGGCTGTGCATCGAACAATAAGGAGCAAAGAGTCTCCAATAGCTGCTCAGTAAGTGGGCCTCATCCCTTCACTGCATTAACTGAGACAGACTTTAGTGGAAAAACTAGACTGTGACAGGGTAAGTGAAGATGAGATCATGGTGAATTACGCCTGCGTGAGCAACCCTGAGCTGGCCTTCCCTAACACTGAGACCTGAACAACATTCTCTGAGCAGCAGTAGGATTTCCGGAGAGGCTGCATGTAACAGCCCACACTGAACAGGAGAGTAATCACAGTGATGTGGATAAGGCAACTAATAATACCACAGGTTTTCAGGGCTTTTTTGAAACCTCCTTATTTTCTTCAAAAACAGACAGAAAGGATATAGGACTTTCATAGCACCATGTTCCCACAGATGCTATGCAATTCTTCCCCACAAATATTGCATTACGACAGGTCACATAGTCCTACAACATGGAAGACAACAGCTAAGCCATGGGGCAAGCTGAACATCTCTGCTTCTTGGACCAAAAACAATGCATTCACTGTGATCTCATGGCTTCCTCATCTGCTTGATTTTCCTATTCTTGTCACTGACTGTGGTCATCCAAAAAAGTAAAGGTTTCTAGTTATAGGT
The DNA here is from genome assembly GCA_017639485.1 of Pluvialis apricaria. Lineage (NCBI taxonomy): Eukaryota > Metazoa > Chordata > Aves > Charadriiformes > Charadriidae > Pluvialis > Pluvialis apricaria. Next base: position 16,254,725 of record CM030012.1, read on the forward strand.
GAAGGTTAGTTGAAAGTGTAGAAGTGTCATGCCCTGGTGTTTATGCCCTCTGGGGACAGAATAAAGAGAATAGGTTAAGACCGTGGCATGATGTGTTTAGACCTGACAGTATGAAACACTTTCTAATGCTCAGGGCAACAAAGCAATAATGAGACCCCTTGGAGAGATGGTCCTGATTTCTCAGGATAGACAGACACATCTGCCAGGAACAAGTCAGGCAGAGGTGACTCTGACAAGGACCATCAAAGTGGACAGATGAGCTCTTACAGTTCCTTCTAGCCTTCACTCCTGTGATTTGTGGCCACCATTAAGGCCTTGGGGTCAGAGAGGAATCACAGAAGTGGGGGACATAGGTAGCTGTAACCTAGCTGAAAACATAACTAAGATTATAATAGCCTTATTGGGTTAAACCATGGGTCTATCTCACCTGATGTTCTGTATCCGTCATCAGCCAACCAAGAGGAGACACTTAGGGAAGACCAGGAGGATGGGGCAGGTATATAGTAATACCTCCTCGGAAAGATCTCCTAGCTCCCAAGCTTTGCAATTTGAAAACTTCCTGAGCCAAAACCAGCATCTTTGATGTTAGTAAACTCCAATGGATTCTCTTCCAAGTGTTTCTCCATCCCTTCTGGAAATGCCTAGTGATGAGTTCCAGCTATTAGCCATGTGACAAACCACCTCCTGTGGTTTGTTTTGAACCTTCACGCCTCTAGTGAAGTTCCATATTTTTTTTCTGAAGAATTACAGAGAAAAAAGTGGCTGGATGATGAATTATTCCTTATTCATCTGCTCCTGATGCTATAAGCACTCTGTCCCATCCTTGGAGGACAGCTGATGGCCTGTGTCTTTCAGACCCTCATGCAAGCTGAAGATTCTTCTCTAGCCAGGGACATGTCACAAAGAAGCCACTCCAAACCTCCCCTCATCTCTACAGTGTTTCTAGACTTTTTTGAGGTGGGTCTGGTCATACCTGCTGCATGTATTGATACCATTGCAGAATGACGCTGGTGGTCTTTATTCTCTTCCCTATTGGCAATGACATCACAGGCCAGGCCAGAAAACAGTGCAGGTCCACCAAAACATGCAGCCGGATTGCCAGCTTGATTAAAAACTTCTGTCACTGCATCTTCACTGTTTGCATTTCCAGCTGTAACTAGATTGAATAGTCATAGCGAGAGCGCAGAAGTGCGCTGTATGTGTTTATAGCTTCTAATAGAGTTCGGGTCTAACCCTGGGATGATTGTACCGCAATCCAGTCTACAGCCCCTCCCAAGCACACACAGCTCATTCAACCAGTGGGATTAAGACACACAGATGTCTGCTGTGAACACAACCTTTTGATTCCGAGTTTCAGCTCTGCACAGTTATCCAGGAATAGCAGGGTCAGTTGGTCCTCACCTTTAGCTTGCCTCAAGAATGAGGTTTCAAATCAATTCAGGTTTACTCTCTCTGGAGATACCACAGGGACTTCCTCTACCACAATTCACCTGAAAAAAAGAAATCAGTGAAATGACTGAGACAAACCTAAATACAATGTTCTTCTCCAAAAGTTTAATTTTTTTAATAGCAGTCAAAAAGTCTAGTTCTGCAAGTCCAAATTGTCTGACCACTTCTCCCTGCTCTCCAGGCTGTTAGAGCAATGCCTCTGCTAAGTGGAGTTTTACTTTGTTAACAGTATCTCTTTCTTTTTTTTCCAGACCACTGCTTCTCTTCTTCTTGGGGACATTTGCCATCTGTTTTATAATTTCACCATTATCTGATGGTAGGACTCAATGACCTTTCTAGACTTTAATTAAAGTTTCTTTCTTTTTAAATCATCTTCATCAAATTCATGTTTCCAAGCCACCTCTCTTGTGAATATTTTATCATTCTGACTGCAAGGAGATACATGACAGAAATATATTAATTACTTTTTATTTTATCAAACTGATGAATTAATCTGTGATTGGGTATGAAAAGGGTAGAAAATGTCTCCTGAAGTCTATATAGGTGTCATGTTAGTCATTTTATGAGTCACTTTACAATTTTTACACTATTTGAGTTTCAACTGCAAATGCAGGCTTTAGCAGTTCAAACCCAACACGTAACCACCCAGTTAAGCCTAGTTAAGCATTTACAGGACTTCGCTACATCATGCACAGAGCAGTGGGGTTGCTTTCCTCTGCAGCATGTACTTAAGATGCTAGAAAGGAGGTAACAAGGTCATTATCCATCCCAGGTGGAGGGACCAGCATGGGAGCAATGGGGACATGAACTTCAGGTGATGTTGGAAAGACTTAAAGATCTACAAAGTTGAAAAGAGTTAAAGATCTACAAAATTGGGCAACCATGATGGTCTGTTCTTGAGACCATGACAAGGAGAATGGAAAGTCTCTAAGGCTGATGTCTGCAATTACCTACCTGGAGACTACCTTAGACATTGTCTAAGCAGGAACCGAAACAGAATGTAAGGTTAAGCAGTAATTTAGTGGCAGCTGATAGGATGAAGGTATAACCTCTAGTTACCTTTGCTAATTATAATACTAAAAACCACACCTCTAGGAGGAAATTTTATATGTTAATGTAGGACCACCTTAGTATGATGCGCTAGACAGAAATTAGGACATGTGCAAACGAGCTTTTGTGATGTAAAGCACAAGTGACCAATCGGTTATTTCTCTGTGATCTTTTCTTTGCTACAGTTTTGTATAAAAGACCCTACGTGTTTCCTAAAAGGTGTGCTGGCTGTGTTAGGTGCCTAGCACCTGATTCTGGAGAACTGAAATAAAAACAAATATCTCGACTAAGCATGTTGACTGGCTTTTGCACACTGGGTGAAGAACCCTTATCTTTAGGGGCAACACAGGCAGGTGACCTGTGATCATGGCTGTAGAGCAGGCTTGGACCAGGGGATCTCCCTGCCTCTAGATCATGGGGCTGCCCAGGCAGGCAGATACTCCCCCAGACCCAGCCGGGGCCTCCCTGGTGTTTTCAGTGGCCCCATTGGCCAACATCACTGAGCTCCTCTGCATGGAGGAAAAATACTTGGTGACAGGCTCCTTTCTCTACTGTGGTTTTCTTTGATGGCTGTGGGCAAGACAGTCAGGCTGAGCTTTAGCATCTCTTTTCTACTCCTCATCCATAAAACAAAGGGAGAAGAGGGGAACATACTCCTCTGCATCCCAGGGGGCTAAGGATCAACGCATCAAGCTCTGCCATGCTGTCAGATGCCGTGTCTGTGCATGGACATGTAAAATCACAAGCTTAGAAAGTCAGCCTCTGCTTTTGAGTAATCAGCAGGACAGGAGTGATTATGTCTCCCCCTTTGCTAGCTTCAGAAACAGACTCTTTCCTCCAGGCTGGGGAGGAACCACCATTGCTCTGTTTTCTCCACTGAAGGCAACAGAGCCCCAGCGATGAACTGCAAGTGCAGACTGGGCTGCATCTGTTCATCCAGAATTGCTGTCAGGACTGCTGTGATGGTGCATCCCAGAGCACACTGCCTGTAAGTGCAAATCTCTACAAGGGTTGAAAGATGTTATTCAAATTAGGAACCACATTCCTCATTTAACCATCTGTGGTACAATGACCTCTTTCTTGTGCTTCCAGAATAGTAGTACATGCAAATATCACAAAAGAGTGTGCATTTAATATCTTTGTAATATGATGTACAAGGTTTTACAAGAGTATGTCCAGAATGGAATTAGAGAAACAAGCAACATTCATTCAGAGTGACACCTAAAGCATAAAAAAGAAATATTACCCAACAAACCTCTAGGGAAAGCAAGGAGGGGGTGAGTCCATCCCTCTCTGGTCCCAGAGTATCATGTGGTCTTATGCAGCCCAGCTCTGCAAGCAGTGAGGGAAGGAGTCTGAAGGAGGGCACAGGCAAGTCTGGAGCATTTTAGCTCTTGTTCTCTGCCTTCCTCTCCTCTAGGTAAACCCCTTAGGCAAGGAAATTCCAGCTTGAGCTAACAGAGGGTGATTCCAGATTAACCTAAGGGAAAGACAAATAGAAACTGGGAGATTAAGCCCTGAATATTAAAAATGGGGTACCGGAACATCACAGCAAAAGTCCAGCTACCTAACAGACAACCCCTAGGCCATTCAAAGAGCGCTCAATGTGTTACAAGAGTAAATGCGCAATGTGGAATGAAAGTTGTCACAACAGGGTTCAGCAAAGGAAGAAGTGCCTTTCATTGCCCAGCCTGATCAGGAAAACTGTCTGGCATGGGACACTGCAGTGAGGAGCATATCTGAACCCCAAGGAGCCCCAAGGAGTTTGTGAAGGCCACTAGTCATTTCTAACGAGCAAAAGACAATGCACTATGGCTATACCCATAGGAGACCCCATACAGGTTACTGTACAGGTTGGGGGCTGACCTCCTGGAGAGCAGCTCTGTGGAAAGGGACCTGGGAGTCCTGGTGGACAACAGGATGACCATGAGCCAGCAATGTGCCCTGGTGGCCAAGAAGGCCAATGGCATCCTGGGGTGCATCAAGAAGAGTGTGGCCAGCAGGTCGAGGGAGGTCATCCTCCCCCTCTACTCTGCCCTGGTGAGGCCGCATCTGGAGTATTGTGTCCAGTTCTGGGCTGCCCGGGTCAAGAAGGACAGGGAACTGCTGGAAAGGGTCCAGCAGAGGGCTCCTGAGATTATTAGGGGACTGGAACATCTTTCTTATGAGGAAAGGCTCAGGGACTTGGGGCTTTTTAGTCTGGAGAAAAGAAGACTGAGGGGGTTATCTTATCAATACTTATAAATACTTAAAGGGAGGGTGCCAGGGGGATGACAACAGTCTTTTTTCAGTAGTGCCCAGTGATAGGACAAGAGGTAACAGGCACAAACTTGAACATAGGAAGTTCCATCTTAACATGAGGAGGAACTTCTTTACTCTGAGGGTGGCAGAGCACTGGCACAGGCTGCCCAGAGAGGTTGTGGAGTCTCCCACACTGGAGACATTCCAAACCCGCCTGGACGCCGTCCTGTGCAACTGCTGTAGGTGTCCCTGCTGTGGCAGGGGAGTTGGACTAGATGATCTCCTGAGGTCCCTTCCAACCCTGACCATTCTGTGCATCTGCGACCAATGCTTAGGCTGTCCTAAGCCCCACCACTGTACTTCTCTGCCTCAGTATGAGCTGTACTTGGGGAAATCCACCTTCTGTTCAGATGCCCAGTACAAGTGTGCAGAGGATACCTCAATTATGCATGGAATATGCACAAATTGACTTTTGTGGGACTTTTGTTGGGACTTTTGGCACAGAAGGGGGGCCCTGGCTTTACGAGAGGGCAAGAAGGGAAAGGGCACAGAGCATGGGCTGCTTCTCCTAAAAGGCAGTGAGCCCATCAGGGTGAGTGAGAGCACCAGCAGTGCAGTGAGTACCTGCGTTATGGTTGGTGGGAGGATACACAAAGGCTTTCTGTGTCATCTGGAAGCCAGACTGACAGCGGCCCTCAGAGACACTGCACGTCTTGAAAAATGTAGAAATGAAACTTACTTTTAAATTGAGGGAGCAAAGAGACACTTTTTTCATTAAAGCAAGACAGGGAGCGAGGATACCTCTGCTCTGCTCCTTGGTTTACTGTAAATTATCTGTGCAAATTGCTGAAGTGTTTTGTGCCTCTGCTTCCCCATCTTTGTGATGGGGGGGGATGCTGCTTCACCCCTGAGAAGTGTTCTAGGAGTACACAGACCCTCTTTAGGGACATAATATTTTCTTAACTCTTCTGTCACTCTAATTGGACGGTGCTGTGCCTGTCCATCCATCCGTCCATCCCTCCATGTGCAGGAAGCATTGTGCTCAGTCTGCTCGGGGAGCTTGTCCCTGCCCCCCTGCTCTTGCAGGCTGTAACTCTCCATAAACCCTGCTGCGCAGCTGTGCCTCTGTTCCCCCATTGCCCTGCCTGTACTGCAGAGCAAAGCGATGCGCAGGGCCTTGGGACCCTTTGGGACTATTAGCTGCTCTGAAAACAAATCTTTCCCCTCCCACGCTGGAGTCTGCTTCGCCTACCAGCACCTCGGGGAAATAACTCAGCTCCATTGCCTGCAGTTCACCTCCCTGACCAATGATCCCACTGACGGTTTCCTCCCACCGAGCAACTCTCCGCTGATTTTATGACACAGTCCAAACAAGCATGTTGCACTTGGGTTTTTTTTCCCCCTCCAGTTGGAGAAGGAGGAGTAATTGCATTTGTCACCTCTGATCGTACACCCACAACCCACTGAAAGTGAGCCATTATTCTCATTTACAAACAGGTAGGTAATCTCTTCTCACATGCCCTTAAAAATCATTGTGCTATCGGAGCAGGCTGTGCAGATTAGCCGATACTTGGAGATTGTCTTCAGCAAAACAGTAAAAGCCTTAAGTGCACTAGATTGGTTTTTGATTGACTTTTGGAGGAATAGTATATCAGAAGAATCCCAATAAGCTCTCCCTGTGGTATTTTAAGTGGATATAATGGTCAGAACTGACAGACAGTAATGAGCCTTGTAGACAGGGGCAACTGTATGTTATTTAATTTCCACTAAAGAAGATATCTCAGCAAGGAAGCTCAGGTTTAAGGCAACACACAAATACTCAACAGCCAGATTTTGTTTCTAACAATTCTGAAGCACAGGGAGGTCCAGTTCCATCTACAGCTTAAAATTTGGGGGCAAACATCTTAAATGCCACCAGTCAGGGAATGCAAATAAAAAATTACTTCCTCCTTGGAAAGACTGAGTGAGAACATCTCTCATGCACCCCACTTCCCAGCATCTAAAGGCTTTCACACAAATCGTTTCAAGCTGAAAATGTGAAATTGCTGATTAGTACCTGGGGAATTTCAGCTTGGATGTGGGAGAATGAATCCCCTTTGCATCAAATGTCAGACAGCAAGACACGGACACCCTGCAGCCAGAGGTACTGTGGTTTTTTTTTCTTTGAAGTTGTGATACTTGAAGGAGAGCTTCTTGGAGAATGTGGATTAATTACCCTGTCAGGCATCCCGTGCCAGGTCTCGGGAGGGTCTCCTTCGCTTTGCACTCTCCCCTGATTCAGAAGGACAAGAAGAAAAATTAAAAATAACCCTTTAATGAAAATTCCTGACAATCCATAAAACATTTGCTAAAATAAACAGGGCCGGTTGGATACTTTCATCCACTCTACCAAAGATATAAACAGGCTCTTTCCTGACTCGCGACATTGCTGTTTTCTCATGGTTTCTTCCCGACGGACAACCAGAGACCAGACTTCGTCTCTCCCCAGCTGGGTCAAACGGGGCCGTAGGCAGAGCAGGCAGCTGCCAGGCGAGCAGGGAGGAGGCACCACCCCGTCCATACCCTACTGAGACCCCTCCTGGGAGAGAAGCTGGTGCCAGCCCTTGCTGCCTTTGCTGCCCCACCGCCCTGCCCATTGCAGGCAGCCGGGTGTGCTGCTGCTCCCACCGATGCTGGAGTGATCAGCGGCAATGTTTTAATTGGGAGCTGGCCCAGCATACCTACCTCTCTTGGGGTCCCTCCCAGCACCTCATCCCACCATCTGGCAGAAGCCGTTCAGCAGCTGGTCCCTTTCCTCTTGATGGGGGGCTGAGGTGGCAGGTAAAAACATTAGAGTGCCTTTTTGCCCCTGTTTTCATATGGTCAGAAGTAGTTGCAATGGATTTACAACCTTCTCTGCAGGGGTATAACGTCCTTCAGGTTCTACAGAGCCTGCAGAAGAACCAGTTGCTCCAAAAATTAGAGCTGTTTTTCACACTGTTTCCTATTTTTCCTAATTTCATCTTGGTTATCTCAGCAGTCTCCCCGTTGGTCTGTGCTGCTGCCTATCCATTCACCTGCTTGTCCTCTCTCGTCACTTTTTAATTAGATGCAGCCCAAGACATTAAGTCCCTAAAAGATTTGGGTAAAACAAGCCTGAGACCTAAAGGTATGCCTTTACGGTGATAAAACGATTGCTACCACTCAGCCCCTTGCTTATTGTTAAAGACAGCTGTCAGTGGGAAGCAGCACGTCTGCGCTGGCCTGGCAAGCAGCAAGCATCGTGCCCAGTAAATCACAGCGTCTGCTGGGATTTGCTACCCAGACAGGGAGCGGACAGGGAGGGAGGAGCAGCGGATAAGAGGCTAAGACGTATATCTATAGGAAAGTAGAAGGTAGTAATTCTCCTTGTTTAATGAGGGATTCAGGCTCTGCGGCTCGGTCTGCTTTCAAGAAAAAAATTAACTAGTCACTGCTCAATCCATCTACTGCCGAAGCAGAAAGACCAATATTGGGAGATGCTGCAAGATGTGCATCCGAAGGGTCCTAGCTAAAATTTACTGAGTCCCATGCAAACAACAGCACATGAGCACCCTGAGAGCCTGTGCCTGGAGCCGCACACATAGGTACATGCTCTCCCATGGTGATCCTCAGCCCGTGCGGTGGGAGTGGATGGATGCTTTTATATGTCCCCAGAGGATGGGAAAATGTCATGTCCAGAAACTCCAGTGGAGCTCAGAGCACGCCTCACCACGGCTCTGTAAAGTTTCTTTTTAGTGTGTTGCGTTTGCAGCACAAGGGCAAGAAGAAACCAGGCTGTGGCCCAGGCTGGCCACCACCACAGTTCATGGTTGCTTCTGCAAGGGCTGAAAACCGTGCCCAGCTACAGCAGATCTGAGGGGCTGATGGCAACATCCCTGCATTGCAGCTGAAGTCTTATGGGCAGGAAGGGACCACAGGGCATTCCCTTGTGCCATGTTTCTCAAAGCTCTGCTTTCGGCTCACACCCCAAGTACAATGTCTAAGAGCACTGGCAGCAAATTAAAGGGTTAAAGGCTTTCTAAAAAGTGTGTTTCTAATCCCACAAAACCATCACAATGTTGTTTTTCCTTCTTTAAGTGTTTTGCATCATTTCTTTGAATTTTTTCAGCTTTTGCAGTATTCTGTGCTCTCCAGAGATGATCTGAGACATGGTGTTTGTGCGTGTGGGGTCTGCACCGGACACCGTGACCCCCCTACCCATCGCACCCTCGTCCTCTGACACACTCTGAGCTAGGTTCCAGAGGTGGGAGAGAAGCTTTTTCTCCTCCTCTGTTTTAGCAGGGGACTGTGACAGCTGTAACCATCTCCATGATTAAATATCAGTTGGGTTTCACTGGGGTTAGACATGAGCTGGACAGCCAGCACAGACAGCTCGGGAGCTTGCTTTGACTATATGTAGAAGATTTAAATAACAAAAGACACTTACATAAATCCCCTGGTTGTCCTGCCTCCTAATTACAATCCCAATATACTAATACCTGCCACAGCATTCAGAAACAAAAATTCACAGAGGAGCAGTAATTCGACACACTGAGCTAGCTACAAAAATCTCCTTTCTAAGCCCATCTCCTGGTGCCTTCCCTTCCCCTCCCAGTGAGGTGCGAGCTCCCCTCTTCCCAGAGGCATTGGAGAAAAACTCATAGTTTGTAAATTCATCTTTACCCAGATGTCCATCCCCCAGCCGTGGCTCAATGGGTCTTGTCCTTAGAGGAGGGTTCAGGAAGACTGACACACACAAGAAACAGCTAAACAGGCTTTGATTTGCTGCTTATGTTGGGAGAGAAATGTCTGAGGGGAGATGTGATAAAGTTCTATAAACTCAGGAGTAATATGGAGAGGGTGGGCAGGGAATGATGTCTCACCGCACAAGAATAAGGTAGCATCAAACTAGCGGGTGGGACATTAAAAACAAATTAAAAAGAGAGTTTTCTCAAAAAAACCTCTGGAAGCTCCTTGCAGCATTGACCTGGGGGTTCTGAGAGTTTACCCGACGTCAAGGAAAGAATAAGCCCAGTCACAGAAAAGAAATATTCTGGGGATGGCTAAGTATACAGACACCACATCAGGCTTGGGATGTCCCTGAGCCGAATACTGGTAGGAACTGGGGGTTATTGACGGGAACCATTATCCCGTATTTTCCCTGCTCTTACCCCTTTTCCCGCAGCACCTGTGTGGCCAGGACCTGGGCATGCCAGCAGCCCACGGGACACCCGGGTTGTTCCCATGCTCAGTCAAACCAAGTGACCCCATGGACTTAATGTGGAGAAACCACTCAACCACCAAGCTCATCTGGGGACAACTGCAAGACAGCCAGATACTCAAGGCGCAGGCTGGCTTCATTAAAAGTGTTCACACCTAAGCAGTCTAAGCAAGCTACTTTACAAATTCAGTCAGATAAACTGTATGGAGCACGCCCATGCAGGCAACCCTCTGCTGCCAGGCTGCACTGAGGCTGCACCACGGCTCAGCCCAGACAGTGAGCGGCGCAGACATGTCCCACGACACCGTCTCTGACCCGCTTCATTTTTCAGCTGCAACTCCTTGATTCAAAGGAAAAATAGTATCAAGTGCTTAGATAGTGGTTTTCATTTTCCACTGCTTTCTAATCAGCGGCTAATTAATTCTCAATGCCCCTGTGAGGTAAATATATCTGTTTCATGCATTAATACATATATATATTATGTTTGATCTTTCCTTAACAAGTCCCCATAGTCCTGGAAATCCACACTGAAAACAGAGCAGGGGGGGGAGGGGGGGGGGGGAACAGCATCAGCTTTGAAATCCAAAAGATCTTCATTTGTATGTCAGATTGAAAGTAAAAAGAAAATAGTTATTTGGCAGGTCTGTTCCCACTGAGGGATTGGTTTGCCTCAATTTGTATTTAATAAGTGTACCACCAAAAAGTATTTAATGCATAATGTATAATATAACTAGCACTACACTAAATAATAACCTGTGACTTTAAACATTAATGACTGTTTGTGACTATTTCTTTTGAATTTCAAACTACACAGGAAATATTTGTCAGCAGTAAAAATAAGCTTGCAAGAAATAAATAAAATATTGGTGCAATAAACTCAAGTCATGATGTGCCTATTTAAATGCATATATACCTCTGTTTAATAGAGAACAGTGAACACTGTTTTTGTATAATATTCTACTAATGTGTACACTACAATATAGTGATATTCAACATCTTTTCACTTCAGCTGCAGAAGAATTGCCAATTCAGTACAACACTTGCAGCTGAAGGATATGTTTATACCTTCTCACTTTTTTTAACTTCTTGTTTTTTTCTGCAAAGATGAAAGAAATCTTTTCACCCACATACAGATGGGAGATTTCACACCAAAGAATATCTAGATGAGATAAAGCCAATTATTGCCATTTTATTTAATTATAGTTTTTACCTTTCTGGAAACCATGCACTAGGCTCATTCTCTTTACCCACAGAGGCAACAGCTTCCATAGGGACCTTTTGGATGGCAATGAGCTGAGCTCTGGAAAGCATGTAAGCATTTTCAAGTGCATGCTTAGGTCCAGTTTAAGTAAGTTAAGTACACACTTAAGGCTGGAAGCACATTTAAGTGCTGTCCTAGCTAGCCCTGAGTTGAATCAACTTTTTAACCGTTTTCTGAGCCAGGGCTTAAGCTCTGTAATTTTTATTTTAAATTAGATCTCCTATCACACTCAGCTAGCAAAATAAGATGCCCTGCTGCAGCTTGGATGCCATACAACACAGATATTTTTCACTATGACAGTTATATAGATCAAAGTCTAAAAGTTTGTCCCTCCCAACATTTTTTAGTCCTTCTGTTGCCCAGAAAACTCCCCATCTCTGGGAAGCTGCCCTGAGTTGTCACTGGAGACCATCCTGAAGGACCTACTGCGCTTCAAGCCAAAGTCACGCTTGACAACACAGATGTCAGTTCACCCAGAGCTTTCACATGGGGCACCGTGCCAGAGGCAAGACTTGGGGGCATCAGATTGGGTGCTCTGTGTAGGAAAATCAGCCAGAAATACTAAGGTGAACCAAGAATTTACTAAGAAATGAAGTTTTCAAGATGGTCAGATTTTATTAGCTTGGACTGAACTTCTTGGGTACGTTCCAAATAAGAAAAAAAAAAGCAGGGGGAGTGGAATTCTTGGAAATTCAGGCATGAAATACATGGCTTTGTTTCAAACTTCATAATGAAAAAATAACAAAGTTAAGTACCCAAGCAGTTAGACTTTATGTTCTCGGTAAAACAAAACATTTTGCTTAATATTTCACCTTGCAAATATACTTTTACAAAAATCTAGTTTGAATTGATCTAACCTGAGCTTCCTTTTCAGCTTGGTCAATGAACAAACAAAAAAAAAAGAAATCCAACATTTGCACAGTTCCCTTGTGTTCAAATGGAGGTCCCATTTTGTTGTGACCCAAAAAAGATCTTTCACTCCTCTAATACCCAGTGGAAGGGAACACCGGTACCTCCTGCCTTGCCCAGCTCCTCTCAGGATGTGGAAGCTGGGCACAGGCAAGTATCTCAAATGTCTTTAAAAGCCTTAGAAATGCTGTTTCTAAGGAAAAAAATACAAAGGTGTGGAACAAATGCAGCTGATGCAGAGACATTTTCTTGAGTTTGCTGAGGGCCTGGAATAAAGGTCTCTGGGGTGCCTCACTGAGCTGATCGAGAGATGGCCCACAGGGCAGCTGCACTGTTTTACAGATCTTCAAGGCAACGTAGGAAAAAAACCCTAAATTTATAATCTGGCAATCTACCTAAATAGCAATAGGCCAAGGACATACTCATTTGGTACACAGAGGCCTTTACAAGCCACTCAAATTACAAACGCTACAAAAGTGCTGAGTTAACTTCTATGTTGGTAAATGCAATTTTAATCCACAGCGCAGGCATTCCTGCAGCACGCAGTTGTCAGGGTGGGGTCATAGTCAGGAAAAGATGGTTTCTGAGGCATTCAGATCTGTGCCACTGCTTTATTACTCGAGAACCACTGATAGCTCTGAAGTATGGGCCACATGCTGCTCTCTGTTATACCGGATTAAATCTGTAACCCATAGGGTGCTAAATCTGGATTTACACTTGCTTTGAAAATGCAGAGTCTGGCCTTTGCCCCTGCAAAGTGTCAGAAGGCGCAAACACTTCAGATGGTCATTGCAGCATCTCCAGAGCTCCCTGAATGCAGCATCTTCCACAACCCAACCCTCATTCACCAGCACCTGACCAGCTTTCCAGCCAGTTTATCAGAAAATATTGACAACAGAAGATCAGAAGCTATCCCCAAAACGTAAACTAGAGCATTTTAGTATGCGGTTCTACTGATTTTAATAAGGTTGCTTCAAAGACGTAGAGCGGACACTCGGTGCTTTTACAAAGCGCCATGCAACCTCCGTCACCTGAACTTCAATTATCCAATTTCCCTGGTACCTGGAAAGGCAATGCATGTTAATTACATCGAAAGTTATTTTAGTAACTCAATCATTCAAATTTTGCCAACCTTCTCATAAATTCAGAGAAGCCGAGGTTATGCTATAGACATGGGTGTGTTCACATGTCAGCTTTATGTATCTAAAAAATTAAAGACTTGACAGCAATTTAGAAAATGAGTTGCCGGGTTTTTTTAAACACCAAGTAGATCAAAGGTTTGATGCAATTTGGGGATGTGTTGTAATTGTTAACTCTTTTAGAAAGGATCTCCCAGCCAGGCATTCAGTTTGAGCAATTGTTTGCAAGTGTGTAAGATCGCTCTGTATCTTCCAGCCTCAGAACTAGCACAGAAATATTCATGTGATTTACTGCGGCAGGGGAAAAAAAAAACCACAACCTCCTCATTTGGAGTTGGGCTAATCTCAGAGCAAGACAGCTGAGGCAGGAAAAGCCATTTAAGTAATGTAGTGTTTAAAAGGCCTGGACTGACCTTCATTTCTTTCTATCTGCTTTTTTGCAATGCTTCCTCTGAGCTGCTGTACAACATAAATAGCATCTGCCCTGGGATTTTTAGCCTGAGCTTAGCAGAAATGGCTCTGGTGGCTGTGATGCACCCTTTCGCAGTGATTAGTCACTGAAGTTTTTCGGTTCTTCTGCCATTTGGGGCATATGTTACACTTCTATTTATCCAGACATGATTGGGGAGGCAGCTGATTAGGACTGACTGAGGGCACTCTCAGCAAACCTGTGCACCAGATAAAAATAGAAAGCAGAAAGCACATAAAATGGGAGGATGAGAACTGGCCCAGCAGAGGAGACAGCTTTAGGACACAAAGTTCTCCTTCAGCCTCCAAGTGTGGTGGAGTTAAACCTGTCACCAGAGTCAAGTCATCAGACTGGCAGGGACTGCGAGGACTTTCTTGCCGCCTCTGTAGAGCAGGAGCACAGGCAGCTTCCCAGGGGGGTGATGCAAGAAATCAAAATCGTTATTGCAGGGACTTAGGCATTGCTGATCTCAGTCTCCTCTGCGGCTGCTTCTCAGCCTCCTTCTGCTGTTCTTCTCAGCCTCCTCTGCACCTTTTCTGCTGCATTTGGTATTGTTTTTTTTCTTAAAAAATAATAAAAAATCTTGGGGGCTACAGGATGCCAAGAAGCACCTGTAACCTATGGAGGGACATTTCATGACTCCTCCTCAACATGACACCTCTCGCTTGTGACCACAGGAGCTCATCTCCAGAGGTGGTTTCTGGCATCCCGCGTGCCTTGGCATGATTTGGTGGTGCCCAAGAGCCAGACTCAGCCCTGCGAAGTCCCATCCTGCGAGCATGAAATGCGCACAGCTGGCTCACACGCCCTGCTCTGAGGCTGGTAGCCATCCTCGGCACACAAGCAGCCTCTGCTCTGTGCTCGCCTGCAGACACGCACCCCCGTGCAGTCCACTATGGGGGGCCTCTCCCCACCCCACAGCACCAGCTCACGTCCCACAGAAGCATCAGGGGCTCTCGAGGTCTGCAGATTCCAGCTTGGGCAGAGAGCCTGGGACAGAGACGGCAATGCATGCGTGTGAGGAGCACAATCCCGGGCAGACACAGCGTGGGCCACATGCTGTTCTTCCTCCCCAGAAGAAAGGAAGAGGCACGGCAGAGCTGCGTCTCAGGAGGTCTTTGAACCACCACACAAGCAGACCAGCCTTTTAGGTGGAAGAAATACCAGAGTGGTTTCACACCACTCCCGGCGCAGCCACAGAGCAGAAAGGGTCCTTCTGAATTCCCTGCTGGGCATCAAGGAGGGGACAACGGTGATGACAAGGACTGCGTATCATCTGCTGTGCGTTGGCACACAAGCCACAGAGCTGTTGGCGGTTTCAGGAGGGGGCTTAGAAGCAGGACGGCAGCAAACTTTAATGCAGAGCTCAACCTGCAGCTGCTGCGGTTTTAATAACGCTTCTCTCTTCAGTTCATCGCCTGCCGCCGGATTGCGTTTGCAGTTATCATCCATTCTCTGGCCTCTGAATTACGTGGCCACTGACTGCAGCTGGGGAACAACAGGGGTAATGCTCTTTCCTCCTGCTGCACAGAACGCTCCTGCAGCAAGGCAGGCGGAGGGGGACCATGCCGGTGCCAGAGAGAAGGAGTGACGCAGGGAGGGATGTATGGCCGGCCAGGAGGACGGACACACTGCGGACGGGGTCTTGGAGCAGACACAGGAGCAAGGACAAACTTGCAGAAGTGTGAAGGGAGGCTGATAAAACATCAAACCCTAACTGAAAGGAGAGCGCAAAGCAAACCAAATGCCAGGCACGTCAATGGCCTTCTTGGCTTTAACAGTATTATTCACTTGTTTAAAAGCAAGCCCATGCATACGCTCTTTGCAGTTGAGGACCTCGGAGGGGATGGCAGGCGGGTGCGTTGCCTTCTTGCGCAGGACAGTGAAACCAGAAGAGCATATCTTATTCCAGCAAACATTTTGGGACAAACATGTTGGGACATTTCCAAGGTCTGCCTGACCTTTTGGGAACCCAACAAAGTTTCTCAGAGCACTGGCAAGGGCAGACTGTATATTAAAGGCCTTTTAAAGGCCCAGCAATTCTTAACACATCCAGCAAGCTGCCAGCACCTGATGGAGCTGAATCAACAGCCCTGACCGGACAGTGAAATCGTTCAGAAACATTTAGCCTTAGGCGCTCACTTGTAACAGCAATCTGGGCACAGCACAATTTGAGCATTTCTTCTTAGCACATCTCAGATGTTATACAGGGAAAAAAAAAACACCCTGAGACTTCTTCCTGGTATAAAGCTAATGTGTCCTAATCCAAAGCTCTGGAGACCAAGAGACATTGTTTCTCTGTAGAGTTACCTGACACACCAGGAGGTGGGTACCTCCCACACCTCCCCTCCTGGAAAGTCTGGGATCCCCATTAGCTATCTGCAAGTTTTTGCTTGAGGTTTCTCATATAGTTCCTGCCTGGACATAACACAGTGTTCCTGAATGCTCCACACAAGTCTGTAAGCACCTTGTGTGGCACCATACACCAAAAACGCTGCCTGACCCCCTGCGTTTACCAACTTGGTCACTTGGACAGATGAAGGATGGGTGATGGGAACAGCAGCATCCTCAGGTTACAGACTGAAGCGTAGCCCCTGGACAAAGTGTGTTTCAGGCCTCCTGCATCTGCTTTGCCATAGAGGCGGCTCTGCTGCAGTTGAAGGGGTGAAGATTGAGGACCCCCCGGGTTTAGTGGCAAATTCAGTTTCCAAAGTTCCTCTCCCCAAACTGACCCTGCAGCCCCCATTGCAAATGGGACCATTGAAATGATCCTGGGTTTGGTCTGGTTTTTAGCCTGTGGTTAAAAACATATGTATGAAAGAAGGATATTTTTAACCTGGATCATTTCAGGGGTTTGGTATTCAGGGACTCAAAAAAGCCTCAGCCATCACTGGGATAGAGAAAAGCATAGTAATCTGTCCCTGACACGTGCGTGTTTCCGCCACATCTAGACACGACCCAGCAGTGCTGCTGAGCCCCCAAGGACCCTGGTTAGACCATCATTCCCATAGTGGCACTGGCTAAGCAAAAAGGGTTTGCAGGGGATGTAGCGTCACTGAGGAGCGTGCAAATGCTTTGGATTTCCCTAAAAACAAAATTGTGCAGCTCTCCAGTGGGAATGGAGGCCTGGCGGCTTCCTTCTGCCAAGATGGAAGTTCACATCCCTTTCTAGAAGGACCTGGAGCAACGTATGCCTCATCCAAAGTCAACTGTCATGAATGGGAGCCCGGTATTGACTTCCAAGACCAAAACTTCTAGCCCTTAAATAAACAGTATATGAAATTAATACAGAGAGCAGACAGAAAGCGCTCACCATTTCCAGCACATTTCCAAAGAGTGGTGTTTTGTCCCTAAGATTGAGCAGGAATCCCAGGAAGACAGCAGGAAGAAGTTAATAACGTTTTTCCATGTGATTTTTATCTGGTGTCAAGTGTCAGCCAGTTTACCCATCTGGGATATTAATAATGCAAATAGTGCTAAAGGTTGCTTTGCTCAGAATAAGCCACAGGAACTTATAGAGTTCATTAGACTCACATATTTCCTCTCCTTCCATTTAAATAAAGAGAGGGGACGCCGTGCCGTTTCCTTTCACACAAAACTGTTGGGCTTTGGCAAGGTTTTTACATTACTTAATTAGCCCACTCAAATTTCACTGAATCGGGAATATTCTAGTGACAATAATGTCCCTCTCCTGCTGAGTATCAGAAGGTGGAAAATAAAAAGCTCTGTCATGCAAATGCAGCCTCAGCAAAACGCCTAAGGTGGTTGGAAAATATCATTTAGTCAAATTATTCTTCCTGCATTTGCTTGTGAATTTGGGGAAATGAAAACAAATCAGAGTTTTTCCCCTCTGTATAACCTGCTGCTGCCTCACATCATGAAAAAAAACCACTCCACGGTTCAGCCTTACCCACTGTTGGTGCAGTATCCCATAAACCCCTGCAAACACATCTTGCAATCACCAGAAAAAAAACCAGCCAACCAACACAACCCAAAATATGATAAGCAGCCAAAAGCCTGATTCAGAGCTTAATGTAAAATATCCTTCTGCCGTTCATTGAAGTTAGCAAGCAGACATATTAGTCACTGATTGATATATTATCCTCCCCTGCCAACGCATCTGGGCACATCGCAAAGTGGAAAACAGTACATTAATCTCTGTCAGAGGGAAATCAATGGGAATCAGGCACCTAATTCCCTTAGCTGCTTTGGGAAGTCCCACCCTTTCTCCACTTATCATAAATCAAATTTAAGAGAAAATCTTTCTCTGTCTGTGAACATACTGTATCTGCCCAGCTGTGATCTCTTCCCCCTGAAATTCATCCCTCTCAGCTGGTCCTGGGGTCCATGCACTGTGTGCCACCATGGCTCTTCCCAAGGTCCATGGATGATGCTGCAAGACGCTGTTACAGTTTTGTGCACTGAGAGTCAGCTCCTCTGTGCCTAACCCTCCCCGAGCAGGTAGGTACAGGGGAAAGTAAAATGAAGGTGATGCGCCAAAATAAACATGGAATCAAGAGTCAAACATTAATTTTGCAGTCGGGTACCTGCTGGCTGAGTTATTCTGCTCCTCAAAGCACTGCAGCTTCTGCATGCGATAGGAACATTTGTCAAAATCACATTTGTTATTTGGTTGGTACCAGTTCAGCAATTTAGATACATATCTATGAGCACTCACTTTCTTGTTCCCGGCTTGCAGTGTTCTGGGCAGGTTTTTCACAGGGAAAGCTGATTAACTATAGGAATCTGAAGGTAACATCAGAAGGGCTGAGCAAGATGGACACATGGCATATTTTCCCACTGCACGTTATGGAGTTGGATCCACAGCACTGCAAAACTTTTTCTCTGCCAACAAGCTTCTGAGGTTCATCCCCAAATCTATGCCTGTTGGTGAGCTGAGCAGACGCACATCTCTCTACATTTTTCTGAGGTGCCACAGAGGAAACAATTACACATGGGATAAGGTTTCTTGGCGCATCTAAAGAAGAGTTGGTGCTGCATTCAGATGAAGAGGAACCATATGACCACCTATCCCCCTTTTCAACTGTTTTTCCACACCTCTGTGGCAGTTAGTGCTCTAGAAAGCATCTCAAACCAAACCACACAAGTATGGGCAGCCCCTCTGGGTCCAACTGGGCCTTACACCTACCTCAACCATGTCTACAGAAGCCCTGCTAGCTTTGTCCCTGCTGACATTGCTCCACCAGTGAAGATGTGAGTTGCTTCCAGCCCTGCTGTCCTTGCTGCCCAGGCAAAGACGACATCAGTCTCCAGCATCCACTACTGAGCGACACAACCACTGTGGTGCTAAAAGCAAACGCATTTTCTTTTTTGTTCCTCAGGTGGTGTTTTGGGTTTTTTTTAATCTTCAGGAGACATTCATTCATGTTAAATTGTATAGAAATAATTTTCCTTTCACAGCACTGCCAAAGTCCCTTTCTGTCACAAAGTCCCACCTCTATAAAGCTGCTGGCTTCATGCCTATTAATTTTCTCCTTCAGAAATCAGCAGGAGGATGGGCAGAAACTATCCCTGCAGAGACAAGAGCACAAGAGTGGGGAGCACCATAAGGCCTGGCTGCACCCCGGAAAATGCCAAGTCCATCAATACAGAATGGTGCTTTCTTATTTTACACTCTGAAATTGCCACTGGACCAAAGGAGCGATGTGAACACTTCCCAGGCAAGAACAAAAGGCAGGAGAGGAGCAGGGGCAGGTGATTGCATTAGGGACAGAGGAAGCAGAGCAGCTTGCTCCAACACAGCAAGGAAACCTCTTTGTTCAGAGCTTATGCAATTGAAAATGCAGATTCAGATGGACCTGAGAATTCACAGGTCCATGTCAGACTGGTTAAAGCAAAAGGGAGCCCGAAGGATTGTGTGACGGGGCGAAGTTTGATTACAATATTACTATTTATTTTTAAATTAACTTTTCTTTTTGAAGCAGTGTTTCAAAAGTTTACACACAGCTTCTTACTGTAAATGTTAGAGCAAGCGTACATTAACTATAACTTACATTTAAGGGGGGGAGCAGATAAACATTACAAAACACACAGTTTATCTGAAGTGAAAGAAGATATCTGGATTCAGATCAAGCAAAGTGTTTAGAACTGCATTTTTTTTTTCCCTTCAGTGTTTTAGTTCAGCTGGCAAATCTAAACATCCATCATTGCCCTGCTTATTCTTCCGTCCTGTCTGAGCTCACAGATAATGCATCTCCGCATGGGGATCAGAGGCGGTGGCTTCCTATAACGCCCACCTTCCAAACAGCACGAGTAAATCAGCCTGTACAAGCCGTACAATAGCTGCCAAGGAGCAGAAAAAACACACACATGAAAATGAACTAGATCAAATCAGGGGCTGTGCATTCATTTGACAGGTTCTGTCCTCTGTAGTTAAAATAAACCTACTGTACCAGAGATGTTTTCATTGTAGCACACAAACATCAAGTGCTAAGAGCATTTCAGTTTATTGCAAAGAGTCTGTTTCTCAGCTGCTGCTCTGAATCTGATCTCATTTCTCTCTGATCTTGCTATTTTTGCATCTATCAGAGACTTTAGTCTCCTGCTACTTCTACAGCATCTTAAAACCCAGCTCTGACAAGCTTCAGGTAGCAGGGCAGCCCCAAGAAACTCCTGGCAGAGCAGACCCTCCTCTTGCAAGCTGCTTTCCAGCAAAGCAGTTTGTTCACGCTGTCACTGAGATAACGAGGGTTTGCAGGCACGTAAAAAAAGTACATCATCTCCCTGAAAGCAGAAACCGCTGGGGTCTGCTCACATACCTGCTCCAGCACGGTTCAGCCAAGCCCGGGTGGGTGAGACAGAGACCAAGGTTTCCAGCTTTGCCTGTCCTGCTCCTCCCCACAGCACAGGGTCAGCACTCCCCCACGTACATCCTATGCTCAAAAATCGATGTGGCATGAGCAGCACCCCTGCTATGCTGCTGTCTAGGGCTTGGGCAATGGGGAACAGGGTGCTCTCACCCGCTTCTGCTGAAAACTGCACCAAAAAAAAAAACCCAACTCCTTGATCTTTGTGGATCCACAGGGTGGGAACTGGACCTACATCCCCAGGGAGTCCTCCAGCCCTGTTGCCTTTTGCTCCTCCTGCAAGAGGGTGTTCATTTTGCATTGCGGATGGAGAAGGTGTTTATTTTGCATCGTGTACATAGCAGCATTGCCCGGCAGCCCTGCCAGCACCCTGCCTCGCCGTGCTCTCAGGCGTGCTGCAAACCACCCCACGGAAGAGCAGCGTCCTGCGGGGAGCCCAGCTCATTCACAGCCCCGGAGCCGCAGCTCATTCACATGGCGGAGCCCATCGCCCTCCATCCTTGCAGCCTGCCCTGTGTGTGCTATTAATAAGCAGAGGGGGAAACATGAAACCTGCTGCTGTTTTGCTTCCTTCAGCCTCTGTGCTGGCCCGGCATGAGGGCAGCACGTCCCACTCGCCAGCAGCACAGCATCTTAGCAAAATAAGGATAAAATGCCTCCCCTGGCCATCTGAGTCTCTGCTGGCTGCTTTCCTGGGTGGTGAAGGGATGAGCTCCATCAGGATAACAGTGCTGCCTGCATAATCCTACAGCAACGCGCTCTACCATTCATGCTTAAATGTTTTGCAAGCACGAACTGAGCCAGCACAGCAGGAAGATGTTACCCCAGTGCATCAAGACTGGGGATGGGCGGGCTCGTCCAAGAACTTGCAGACATGAGCTCCTGGGAAAGGCAGACAACCCCAGTTCGGATGGAGGTTTTTAATGCAAGTTGGGAAATTCCCATTTCATTCATTGTAGTAAACCCCCTTTATCCTCGTCCCTCGCAGAGCCTGCGGCAGTGTGGGGAGGGAAGATGCTGGCCGGGATGTAGCTGCCAGCAGGGTTTGAACCAAAGCTGGGGACGCATCTGCAAAACCGGATGGCGGCTTGGCAAACAGAATTAACTAAATGTTATCACCTTCCCTGGCCTCAGAGTGGCTTTCGCAGCACATTAGCACTCCTGACTTTTATCCTTGCCCGGCTGTAACATCTCACCTTGCCTTTGTTCCCCAGCTCCACTGAGGAAGCATCCCAACATGCTCCACGCTGGAAATGTCACTGGAGCTGGGGAAGCAAGGGAGAGTTTTTACTTAAAAAATGAAATAAATGCAAAATTGGTTAAATTTTCTTTAAGGAGACTTTTGCCCAGTTCCCATCAGTGGGTCTGCTCACCAAGTGATTGGTGTGACCCTGCAATATGATGTGTGCTAGGAAGTGGGACAACAGCTGGCAAGGGAAAAGCCAGGAGCTATAAAGGTGCAGGATAAAAAAAAAACTGAGGTGAGATTTCAGCTGTTAACACATAGCTTCATCTGTGCAAGCAGCACTTGGCACCCACCACATAAGGGGAGAGAGACGTGCTCATTGCATTCACAGGTCACATCGCCAGCCCTCTCCCCACCGTCAGGCAGGCAGTCAAGGTAAAGCTCACGTATAACATGTGGGAGAGTTGCTGCAAGGGACCTGTGTGCCAGAAACCTTCATCTCCCAGAGGCCTGGAGCTATCTCGGGTCCCACTCGCCTGGTGTGCCTGGTCCTGTGGAGTCTGGACATTGCAGCACACGAGGGCAGCTGGCGGAGAAACCCGCACCCACCACAGACTGAAAGCTATATTTTATTCAATTAAATGCCAAGAGCGATCATACAAATCAGTTCAATCCCATCCTTCTTCCCGTGACATTTTTCTTTTCAATTTAATTGACTTTTTTATTGGTCTAACATCTCTTGGTATCTAACCAAGAGAGGTTTTGCATCACCAGTGCTTGAACCTATCCAAGAGCCTGCCAGGAGCGAGCCGCAGGGAGCCCCAGAGGTGGGATGGGAAGGAGGGTGCTGCCCATCAGGGATGCAGAGCAGGGCTCGGGACCATTCGTAAGCACATTCATTTTATGTTGCTGCCAGAAGCAATTAGCAGCAGGATGGTCAGCAATGCTGGTGTGGACCTGGTTGGTCATTACGTTTCAGACTCATCCTCTGGGATGAAGGGAGCAGCCTTTATCTCCCTCCCCTGAATAAACAGAACATAAACCCAGGAGAGACTCCCGAGAATACTGACAAACCTTCCAGTTTTCAGCCTAGATTACTTCATGGTTAATTAATTCTTATTTATTCTTATGCAACCTTGTTTTCTTTGCTTTTTCATTTCCCTGGTGCTTGCCCCTTTGAAGTATTTATAGATTGAACTCAGATCCCCTCTTTGCCTTTCCTGGGTGAGACAAGCCACATTCTTATGAATCTCTCTTAAGTTAAATGGTCTCTTTTCCTACCAATCTGCTGGCATTTCCAACCACATTTTAGGAGTGACCAGGACATGAGATGTAGTAGCCACACGCAGCAGGCCAGGAACAGCCTCGCACAACCAACTCTTCCCCATTAGGGCCATACCTTGTGGTGACCTCTTTCTTGCTCAAAGTCCCATGGGCTAGGCATCTCTTCTGTAAAAGGGCCCAAAGCACCAGCCCTGACTGTGAGGACAAGGACACGATTCCTGTTGTGCAAGGTGGCACTGTGCCCACAGCCCAACACTTGACTGGAAGCACCTAAACCAGCATCAAAGCCAAGGAAGGGAAGACGCACAAGATCCAGAGACGCAAATGGGAGTACCCAGCCCTCCTTTCTGCCAGCTGCAACGCCTCAACCCACTGCGTGGCAGTCAGCGGTGGATGTCACAAAACATCCTTTTGCTGCTGTGCAGGACTCGGTCCATCCTGGCGGGAAGCCTCGGGGATTTGCACAAAGCTTCCAGACCCATCGCTTGTCAGTGGATGCTCTGGTCACACCCCACCAGCACTCGGCTCTGCGGTTCTGCCCCCGCGCCTTTCATCTTCTCCGCTCTGTCAGTAGCACTAGCTGGAATTTCACGGCGATGAAGCTACGCAGTGATCAGTAATGTTTGCCTGGGAAACAGTGAGCGGCAGAAGTGGTCTAAATACTTTCAGGCCTCTGGCAGCTCGCAGAGCAATACCCCAGGCAAAGAAAAAGATATCTTGATTAGAATAATTATAATTGTCTTTTCCTTCGTTCTTTCTACAGAAATTCCAGGCTAAATTATCATCTAATTTCAGAGAGCTCCATGACCAAGATTATCTATGAGTCATTTGTAATTATGTGCCAGATTGTATTAAAGCATGAAAATACAAAGGTTTCTCATCAAATACTAAAGGGGGGGAGAGAGAGAATCAAATTACATTGGAGCAAGATAACCGTTCCAGCCACTTTCTGATTCATGGCATCCAGCACATGCAAAGAAAAAAAAAAAGAAGAGAAATTTCTCATTTTAATAATTGTAGAATTGTGAAAACTGACAAATTACAGGAAATTCCAGTTTAAGACTGACATACTATCCTTTTCCAGTGCTGCTCTGGAAAACAGTGAAAGGAGGTTTAAGACTCTCCCATTCTGGCTTTGCGCTAATTCCCACGGGAATTTCTACTGCAGCTTCACCCTGGGCCCGAGTTTAATGTTTAAAAAGTAGATAAAAACTGCCCACTTAGAAATGCAGCCCATATCTATCCAAACAAATTTAGCTGGGAGCAGCAAACATGCCGGCTGCCTTTCTGCACATCCTCATACCCAGCAGCAGACAATGTCCCTGGACTTCTGCATCTCTCTCCGGCCACCTCCCCAGCCCGGCTCTCCCAGGGCAAGAGCCACATTGGCAAACTGGGGCTCTTCTCCCACGGTGGCGCATCCACAACACCAGTTTTGCAGCACCAGTGATGAGCCCCGAGGTCAATCCTGATATGCTGCATGTTGTATTTTAAGTAGCCAGAGGAAAGAAAAGGTGAAAACCTGGAGGTATTATCGGGACAAGAGGAGGGAGGACAGGGGATGCTGGAAACAGGGTCATTGGTTTCAGGGGCAAAGTATGGGGCTGCATGTCAAGGGAGACCCAGACGACAGTCTTGACAAGGCTCTAACAAGTTTGTTTCACTTCATGAACAAATACACACATGAATTTTAAATTAAATACTAACACACTGTACAACTTGGATGGGGCCATTTTTCCTTCCTGACAGAATAGACTCCTGTTTCCCGCCTAAAAAGTGAGGACTATTAAGCAGTCATAAAAACCAGGGAAATGTCTCAAACCCCAACAGCCATGTAGAAAACAAAGCACAAGATGGTGATAGCTCCCATGTGAATCAAAGGTCTACGATGTGTTGCCCTCACAGACTTCCATGCCTTTGCTTAATTTGGATGCTGCACATCCAGCCACAGCCAGGGCTCCCCCAGGTGCACCTCCCTGCCACAGCCTGGGGCAGCTCACACTCACCTCCACTCTCCATAGGCAGAGACACGAAGCAGCTCAAACTCACCCTCACATGCACAGCTCTTCCAGAGAGCTGTTTCGGGAGGAATCGAACTCTTTTTGTTTGGTTCCCTTGGCTTTGCTGATGGCCTCTCCCAAGCTTGCAGTGAGAGCTCTGCCCCAACCCACAGGGCCTCTCCATGACCCATGGCCCCAGCACAGGGCAGTGGGAAGGTGTTGCACTGGGATTTATGCCCCAGTGCCCTGCTCGCAGGCTTGCCCAGCTCCCCAGAGAGAACAGCAACAGTGTTATACAGGTGCCTTAACACTGGGCTCACGCAAGCCCTGGTGAAGGTAAAATGTCAATAGCAGCAGTACTCTGACTCTCTGAAACAAGCACCACCATCACAATTGTTTGTAAAAGCCAGGGAGAAATTAAATAAACAAATATTTGCATCTAGCATCCCTAGGGTGGCATGGTAACCATCTCCCTCGCTCCCAGCCACACAGCTATCCTGTGCCTCGCGCCACCCCTGCCAGCTGATCCCATGGCACACCTCGCTGGTGAGAAGAAGCACCCTCCATGTGTGCCCACAGCCCACCTTTGAAGCCTTCCAAGGGACCTGACAAATTTTATCTTTTGCCTAGAAACTCAGCCCATTCCTGCTGCCCAGGAGATGGCCTACCATTTGGCTCAACTAAAACAAGGCAAGCTTGCCCTCCGTGGAATGCAAGTGTCTCCTAGAGCCTCATGCATCTGCCCAGCCCTATAATGACTCCATGCCCCAGGGAAGGGCATAAATTCCTCTTTCTCTTCCCTGTCACACTGATTTGTCTGAAAACAATGAGATCCTTTAGGTGAAACTTCATTTACGTACGACCTTCTCCATGCAGCGTTTCTCCAATACATATGGTTGGTACAAACATCTACATGGACACACATGTGTAGCTACTGAGTCCAGGTATGAGGACAGCCGATGCTGGGCCCTAATGAGCTCCTGCCTTCCCATCTCCACCCTTTGAGTCCCCATCCTCAGTGAAACACCAGGCGCTGGAGATGCCCCATTGTGGATGTCAGCACTGCGGAGCACAGGCAACTTTCAGGGGCAGAGTTTCATCTCCAGCTCCATATGACACTGTAAACCATATGGTCTCTTGGGAACAAACTCGATCCAAAACATACTTTAGTTTTAGAGGGTGGAGAAAGTTCACGGTCACCATGACTCTGGGTCAAAATATGTCCAGAAGTGGTTAGAGCAGTTACTTCTGGAGGGATCAGAGCACCCTGGGATTGTTCCTGGAGGGTTTCTGATGAATCCAAGCCATAGCACATGGACACAAGCACCACAGTGGTGGGCCAGGAGGAGGTCCGTAGCATTCAGGATGTGGCTTAACTCGGCTCACATGAACTTCAGATTTCATTGATGGAGCTCAAACTAAACCTGCACATGCACCAGGACATGACACAACTTTACTAATAAAACTGCATTGTGGGAAATGCCAGAGAAAGAAGCTAGCAGCAGCAATTAATGCGTGGGGCAAATAGGCCAGCTGCAATTTATTCTGTATGTGCTTCAGACTTTTTAAATTGTCTTCATTCCTCACAAAGTTTTTGTGTTGCCTGTCGCAGGAGCATGTTTTAAATACCAATTTTAGCTGCAATGAGCATTGCTTAGCAGCCTTACAAATGCTCCCCCTGCCTATTGTGAAGTAGCAGATAAACAAATTATTAATCTAAGATATTTACTGTGCAACATTTTACAATGCCTAGTCAGCCTAGGTATATATTAAAAGCTTTTTTGGTTTTTGTGGCACAGGATGGCTGGTTAACAGCAGAAGGGAGGCAGGCATTCAAGCCTCTCGCTCTTTAAAACAATTAGGACTTTAAATGAAGGCTGAGGTAGATGAGAATAGGATTTCCTCACCTCACCCCTGGTGCCTACAAGGCAGACAGCTCTGTCCCAGCAACTCATCAGCAGCTCCTCTGTATTCAGCGGAGAGAAACAGGCAGCCCAGGGAGTCACCAAGCACAGATGATGGCTTTAAATGAAGCAAAATGTTCCTAGAGAGTCTACAGCTCTACAGAGTAGATGCCCCCACATATTTACAGTTATGGCTGGCAGTACTACACCTCAGAGCAGAGAATGGTGAATTTGGGAGTCAGTGGGATAAACAGGCCACAGCAAATATGTGTTGTCAAAACAGAGCAAGAAGATAAGCAAGACACTGTACATTTTTGTGTGATCACGGAGAGGTGGGTCTGTCTGTTCTCAGAACAACCTGCCTTAGAAACCTGCCCAACCACAATGGCCTTTCTTCACCTACCTGAAATGGCAGAGATCCATCTTGCCCGTTTGTCCCCTTGGCCACCACACAAGTCAACATTGTAATTTGAGAGGCAGTGGGTACTGCAACCTCTGCAACCATGAGCCTGGCAGAGCCAGCAGGAGTGGGCTGGCTTTCATTCTGCAAGAGTCACAACACCACAGCTGGCAATTTGCTTCTGATCAGCCCCATGACCCCAAGGAAGGCACGTGCCAGGGCTGAAGAGAGGTTCTCATCATGGAGTGCATCTGCTGCTGGGGCACAGATGTTTCTCGTTGTCCCTGGCAAATGGAGGAACTGTTTTTCTCTTGGCAAGTGCCCCTTATTTCAGGACAGGTCTCCACAGAAATACCCACTGTTGGATGGAGAAAATAGCAGAATGTGGCAAGGGTCTTTATTATCAGAAGCTAATGGAGATGACTGTAGGGATGGTGACAACGGATGATCCTTATTTGCTACTCTAATATTAGTATCACAAAGCAGGGAAAAGATGAAGAGCTGGTACTTCCCTTGATACAGAGGCACCTTTGCTCTTGGGATCCTGAAGGGCAGTTCACCCCAGCTTCCTTCCCGAGCTCCTCCTGAGCAGCAGGGCAGGGAAAGTGTCCTGGTTTGGGGTAAAACAGAACCATGTTTCTGTTCAGTAACTTTACGTTTCAGTTAAGCCTCTTCTAACTGAACTCTGAAATTAACAGCATGTTTTTCAGACACTGTCTGCTTCCAGAGACTGGTGAGATCTGATTGTTTCTAATTTATGCCCAGGCATAGTATGCAGAGAGGCTCTTGCTTGTACTTATTGCTATAACACCCAAGGACAGCTAACTTTGTTATTTGCCCCATTGGAGAGTCAGAAGCGGAAAAGCGTAGAGGGGTCACACCTGCACGGAGGAGTGGACAGGACAGGTGACCCAAAACTGACCAACAGGGTATTCCATCCCATCTGCCTCATGCTCAGTATAAAAGCTGAGGGATCAAAGGGTCAGGGCTCTTTCTTCAATGGCCAGCGTCCAAGGAGGACTCTGTATGCTTGTCTGCCTTTAGTCCTGATCCCTGCATTCCTGAATCCAGTTCCACCTGTCGCTGAGTCCAGTCTGGGACTTTCCCAGTGCCAGTCAGTGGTGGGATCATCATCCTGGGAGCCTGATACCATTTTGTATATATTGCACATATTTAATTATTTTATTTTTTATTATTATTAATATTTCATTAAAGTAGTTTAGTTTTTTTCTAAACTCATAAGTCTCTCTCTCTCTCCCTCCTCTCCTTTGAGAGAGAGGTGGGGGAGAGCATCTGTTGTTTGTTTCAGTGGCCAATCTGACCCAAACCATGACAGAAACACTGCTATTAGAAGAAGGAACCTTTTTCATGTCAAGCCTTTGGAGCTCAAAGGGCTTTTCAGAACAACTGTTAGGGTCCTTGGGGCTCACAGGTAGAGAAGTTCTCCTCTGCTGAGGGTTAGTGTCCTAGCAAACTTTCTTGTTTTCCCTTCTATACATTGGTGAGGGCATTTCTAACAAGTCCATCACTATAGGTCCTAGATACGTTACAGCATATTATTTCTTGCTGGTGTGTAGGTGATCCTACACAATCTATCTGGAGAGAAAGGGGAAGGCTTCCTTAATTGTCTGTGTAGTGCATATAGCTGCAAAGCTTTTCCAAATCTGAAAAATGGCTTTTGAGATTAGATCAGCTAGATCTAGAAAAACTAGAAGGACAAAGGTCTCCAACAGTGCAAAAAGCTGATGCTGAAGCTTGGCCAGGTATAACAGGGTCAGCAGTCCAGGGCAGGAACAAAGGGTTGGACAGACTAAGAAGGTAGCCAGGCAATTACTCATTTAGTAGGCATCTTTTATTGCTTTTGTGAAGCATGATTCATCTGTTAATATGTGCAGGGACAGTCAATCCTCTGGCTGTGCAAATGAATCGCCACACGCTCCCCACTCCCTGCTCCCCTGAGGCCAAGACCCTGCAGAGCCAAAACAAACCCTTGGAGGAAGCAGGTCTGAAAGTCAGCAACCACTCGCATAAAAAAAACCCCAACACAAACAGGAACTCACATGTTTAAAGGGACATAAACTCCCCTTGTCATGGACTGGCTGTTCCAGATGTGAATATATGCATTATGAGACAGCTCGCACCTCTGAAGAATATGGTGTCAGTTGCTCAAGCAAGAAATACAGGCCTGGAATAACCATCGAGCTCTTGAAAGGGTTTTTTTTGAGAACAACCACGTTCTTACCTGCTTTTGGCGCAAGCATCTTATACCTCAGGAAATTTAGAGAGGGTGGAAGAAGAAAGCCAGGACTTGCAAGTCTGTCCCACAGGGACGGGGTCTCAGGGCTCCACCATCTCCTTTTTCTTATCCCCACATGCTGCTGATGCTGACACACAGAAAGAGATGTCCAGAAGGAGCTGGCACACTGCTGCCCTGCCTGCAAGGGGGCTGCCTATAAACTTCCCCAAAAAAATCTCTTGACCATGGCAATGGAATGAGGCAAGTATACAAGAAATGTAATATTTCTCCTGAACTGCATCAAGTTAATGACATTTCCCTCTCCCTTTGCACCTCTGTAAATCACGGCATGACTGTGGAACTCAACGACGTTACACTGATGTAAAACCACTCTCGGGAGGGAACCAGTCGGCGTAAATCATCCCCTTCTATTTCCTTGTACATAATCTGGTGCCAAGCTCTGCCAAAAACAAGGAGAAAACATTCCCAAGATTTTTCCGAAGGCAACAGTCTGTCTAAGCACAACTTTAAATGTCTGCCATTAAAGTTTTCTTCATCTCATTAAAATGACTTGCAAAACCATCTGCTAGCTAATAAAGACTTTTTAAAGCTTTAATATTGTATTTTATAATGAAATATACTACGGGGAAAACAGGACGTGTATTTAGAAAGACAGAACGGCAACAATCTGCTGTTCTTTCACAGAAAGCCAATGATGTTCGCTCCCATGACTAATTAAAGAGACTGAAGACTTCAGCCCTTTGAACATTTCTTGTGCAAATACCATAATTCCTAAATGCATCCACATTTTTATTCAGACTGCTCCCAGACACTGCAGCATTGCTGAGATCACACTGTTTTCAAGTTAAAAAAGGCAGATTTCACTTGCATGTCTGACTCCATTCCATTTTGTTAGCTTTTTACACCTCAAATATTTATTACAGATTGCAGGGATTCCAGTGGGTAATTTTGCTTCCTCTAGAGACATTTTCCCTTTTTGCTGGTAGATGGGGTGACCATGAGGTAGGACTTCCACCCAAACATAAGGGTGACTCTCCGGCACCGGACCGAGTCTCTCTGAGCACCGATGGCTGCACCAGCCAAGGATGCAGCCCAAGGTTTTGATGAGCTACCATCCGGATGCAAAACCCACTCCTGTCCCTAAGGTCTTCCTCTGGCGTTGGTTGGGACGTAGATGTTACTCCTGCTTTCCAGTTAAACTGGACTGTCTGTGCCATGCTCCCAGCTCAGCCCATTCTCCCTTGTTGCACCCTCAGACACAAGGACTGTTTCCTTCTTTATGGCTTCTTTTTTTGGCACTCCTGGATGCTGCTGTGGCTGGGACGTTGCTGCTTCTGCACTGGTCTCACGGTATTTGCCACACTGACTAACACACAGAAAATGAGAGCAGCACTTCCAGGAATTATTTCACAATGTCCTTCTCTTCCAAAAATACCAGCGATTGGTATGTTACAGAGAATCATAGCATCATAGAATGGTTTAGGTTGGTAAGGACCTTGAAGATCACAGAGTTCCAACCCCCCTGCCATAGGCAGGGACACCTCCCACTTAGAAGGCCAGACAACATAGGCACTAAGGGTCTACGTGTGAAGAGGACTTAGCAGCCCCATGCCAACTTGCCAAAAGCCCTTGGTGGTTCTAGATTCCCTCAGCTTCCAGGTTCATTTCCTTAAGCTACCCACAAGAAATGATATAAGAAACAAGAAATTGTCTAGGTAAGATACACCAAACAGAAAAGCAGCCAGACTAAAAGCAAATGCATGAGTGAACCTACCAAGTAATGGCACCGCTCTCTTTCCAGGAAAAGGAGCATTTACTGTGATATCTCAGTCCCTTTGCCTGCTGAGCCACAGAGCTGGGCAGGATCTGGCGGTGAGCGAGGTGTAATCACTAGCAGAAGAGCAAGCTGGGTGTCATGCTCATGTGAGCAGTTAATGGTGAAGAATAAGGGATGTCACAGGGAGCCATCTGAGATGGTTTCACCAGCCCCCTTTTGCAGTATTAGGAAACACGGAGCCTGTCTCAGAGGTGAAAAAAGGCGGAATTTCAGGTCACAGCTTACCAGACCAGGTCCCCTCCACTGTGCTTGCAGCTTGCTCCTCTACCTCCAATATGGGACATCCCTGGCTCCAACACCTGAAGCAACTGATGTTTTCACACTCCAAATTTCACCACAATTCTCTATCTGTGCTGCTTTCCCACCCTTTTTGTACCATTTAACAACTCTGCTCTTCGGTAGTGATTGCTTACTCCTGCTGAGCGCTGAGGACTCCGCTTAGAAGGAAAGCTGCAATCTGCAGCAAAGCCCTTGCAATTTATAGCAATAGAGGAAGTAATTTAAAACAACACCACAACTCCCCAAGCTCCCCCCAAGCACTTTCAGGGATGGCAAGCCATTCTGCGCCCAATCAACCTACGATCTACCCAGGAATTTAACAATAGCTAAGCTTGGCTGAGAAAGCAGGCTTGAAATGACACTGGAAGAGCTACAGACTTTCTTCCAAACCTCAGCTAAGTCCTGTAATAGCCCTGTCTTCATCCTGCCTACTTCTGATCTTCACTTGAGGTGTCATGGATGGCCTCAATTGCTTATCTCCTGAGCATCACACGTGATGTAGTAGTCAAGGTGGATTAATGGATGGGACTGATTCGTGGGCTGAACACAGCCCTTGGGATGTCCAACCTACTTCTCTGCACAGCGATATTAGTACACCTGCTTTTCCCCGCTCATGTGTGCAGCAGAGTGGGATAAATATAATCTCCTAAGTGTTGTACCGTCATCTCTCATATGCGATGTAGCCCCTTTCACACCGGTATTATACCCACAAGCAGTGACAATACTTGGGGTCTACGCTGGGCAGCTGTACAAAGGTTGGCACTACCACTGGTGATAGAGACCTTTTGCGTACCAAATGGCCAGGGGGAGATCAGAAAGTCTACACTTGCATGTGTGCCAAGAGCACTGGCCAAAAGTGCTTTAGATGGCATTTTATTAATGCAGTGCAGCCAGCTCCTCTGAACCAATATAAAATACACAGCTAAGATCAACAAGATGAAAGATCCTTCATCTTACCGCAGGCAGCAAAATCCACTCAGATTCTTCCTCGTGGTGCCCGATGGTCCAGAAAGAAAACACGATGATTCACATTGCGCTGATTTGCTGTTGGAGACCTCAGAGCTTATGGTAGGTCCTACTGATTTAATGCAGCATGCAGCAGTATCAAACAATTTTCCAGTGGCCTTGTGTGAGACTTTGCTTGAAAATAGTGACTAGTTTTGAAACCATTTGCTATAGCTATATTTTACACTGTGCCAACCCATGAATCATACTTGAATTGTGCCAGTATGTATGTGTAGACTCTCCTTTGGTGAACTCTCAGAGTATGGGCAGGAATCAAAGTAGATACAAGGATTTTGCCTGCTTCCCAGACACGATGCTGCTCTGAAGAACCATTATTCAATTACAACAGATCCATGTCAGAGTAGTCTATGACCACCTAGAGAGGGAAAGTTTTGCCAGCCGCAGCCATCCCCGTGCAGAGCTGAAGAGGGATGCATTACGTGCTGTACGCTACAGCTGTATCACCGCTGAAGTTCCCTTTTCTCATTTATTTTAAAATCAGCAGAATAGGTAACTCTATTTGGTTCGTTAATTAGGCAAGGCAGTAAGTTGTGCTTGACAAATGGAGTAAGAAGTGACTTTGGGCAACATACCACAACATCACAAACTCTTTTCACCCCAGAGCACTTTTCTCCTCTCCTTCAATCCTGCTACCACCTCTACAGACTGTTGCTAATGGCACAGATCCTCAACTGATGTAAGCCACCAGAGCTCTTTTCGCCTGAAGCGAAGTCACAGGAACTGTACCCATTTACAGCAACTCCGAATATCTTATCATGGATATTGTCACGTCACTTCCCTATTAGTTGTTCGCATTTTTAGGAACCTGAGATCCCTGACTGCCAACAGACATCTGCTTAGGTGACAGATCACACTCTTCGCATGGGACTTTTACTCAAAAATGTTTGCTCCAAAATCCTTATGTGCCCAAGGGTATTTAATGAAGACCAAGATTAGCACCTCTACAAGAACAGCAGACTCACGAGACCCTCATCAAAAAGGAGGCCAGGAGTCAGAGAACATTTGCCAGCTACACTACCTGCCGAGCCACTCGAGGGTGGATGACTGCACCAGCCATGAGTGCTTTCCTCCAACATGCGCTACTGCTGCGCAGCAAGGTGGAACACAAGGCCAGCTTGGGCCGTGCAGTCAGCAGTTGAGCCTATTTTTTGTCATGGTTATAAAAAGGCAGAGTTGAGAAATAAGCATGTGTCTTTTTTTTTTTTTTTTTTTTTTTCCACAAAACCTCATGGATTCTTCCTTGGGAATGAGCAGCTAAGGGCAGGGTGCAGGAAACATCTGCACCAAGCCAGAAACGTGTCTGCCAGCCCACGTGCTGGGAACACTGCCGTCCATTGACCAGAACTGGGGCAACAGATGTCTCAGGGCAGAGTTAGAAATCGCACCTTGACCCGACAAAAGCAGAGGCATGTCAGGAACAGCGGCATGGCCAAAGACTTCAATTTTTAATGCAGCTGAGAGACCAGTTGGGTTTCCAGGAATGTGAATATTATCCTTGGTCCATTCCTATGCTCACTGCCTGTTGCACAGTCCAATGCACATTATCTTTCTGGTTTTCTTAATGCAGCTTGTTTTTCTCCTTAACATCAAACTATAGCCCTTAAAACCACTCTAAATAATTAATATCTCCTTCGTTTTTACTCAAGCGAGACAAAGACACCTCGCCATCTTCTCTTCCTTACCTGGCTAGGTGTACTACCTCTTTCAATATCCTCCAGCGGAATCCCAGTCTACAAACAATGAAGATGGTGCAGGATATACCACGAAACAGGAGTAGTCTGGAATTTTTGCATGGAAAAAGGACAGTGCTGCCTCACCTCTGCTGCTGCCAAGATGCAACTTTCTCCCCTCTTGGTCTCTGCGTATAAATACCTTTTACCTTTCCCACAGAACAGCACTGAAGAAAAACTACCTGGTAAGTACAGTGTTGGTACTGTTTCTTTTCATTGCTTTTTTGAAATTCCTTTAATTTGCTGTATTTTTCTGCTTTTGAAGAATTGAGAAACTTTACTAAGAGCACTAAGAGCAGTAAGAAAGCATTCTTAATGCAATTTTGCAATAGAAGCAGGTAATACAATGACTGCCATCCCGGTATCCAGTACAGTGCCACTTACTGCGAACCCATACAATAACAAATGTAAGATTCAGACTAGAAGTCATTAAATCCTGTGCTCCTAGAGTCACATGGCAAGATGGGAATTTCATTTTGCGTTTTTATGAAATCTATGCGCCTCCCTCATTTCCATGAAAACGCACAACAGTCCCATAAGGAAAAAACAATTACAGTGGAAGAACCGACCAAGTAAATTTGTTATGCCGCAAGTCATGAATTTTCACCCAGCCTCCTTTCTCGTGTGCTTAACCCCTTTCACTAAACAACCACCACTCACCAAGACCACTGCCAC
The DNA here is from genome assembly GCA_017639485.1 of Pluvialis apricaria. Classification (NCBI taxonomy): domain Eukaryota; kingdom Metazoa; phylum Chordata; class Aves; order Charadriiformes; family Charadriidae; genus Pluvialis; species Pluvialis apricaria. The sequence continues at coordinate 16,289,869 of CM030012.1, forward strand.
GTATCGGGGTGGGCATAAGAAATACTGAATAATATGCTATAACTCTTCTTACATACATGATGGGAGTAGGAAATTACAACAGCCTCTTTTGCGTTACAAAACGTGAACCTGAGAACGAGCGTTCTACTGGTGACAAATGAACCTAATATAAATCTTTGCAAGATTTCAGCTTTATTAACATTATTTAACTTCTCAGACCCTTAAAGGAGGGGTATTGGATGAACACAGCTGGGCGGACAGGATGGTTTTGCTTATGAAAGCCTGGTGTGGTAGAGAAGAGAAAAATTAGAGGACAAAGCTAATAAACTGCAGAGCTTGGGAAGAACAAAAATACAAGGCCAAGGTGGCCAGTAGTTTTTAACAGCCTAGATGTTATGAGTGAGAGAGCATCAGTGGTGGACATCACTGGAGAAGTTCCCACCTACCACTGGAAAGGGTTGGAACAGCTGAAAAGAAACTAAGATAAAAGCATCCTGATGTTGACGAGAGCAGAAATGCACCTACCTGAGTATGGGAACCCAGTGAAATGCTGGAATGACACATTTACTGCCTTATCAAAACTACTGTTAATTGTCCTACAAGGTGCTAAAACTTTGCAGTAGACAATCCTGAGGATCCAGTAGTAGCTCCCCTTCCAGAAAAAAATAAAATTAGCAAACACCCATATGCACCAAGAGTAGATGTGGATTTTGGCCTCCAAACTGTGGTGACCAGATGTTGATAAAGTAACATGATTTTTAACTCAGCACACACCTTATTTATCAAGATACAACTTTCAGAAACAAGCACTGGAACAGTTCCACTAAACACACACACTATATATTGTTCCCACAGTTAATTATATAGCTTAGTGGAAAAACCTCTTAATATTATGCAGTTTACAGAAAGTATCTACATTTATCAGTGGAACAACATCTTGTTAAAAACACTTGCCTGATTCGACATGTCTTCGCTTTGAGAGATGAAAGAAAGCTCTTGTCCTGGTTCTAGTGGAGATAGGGTTAATTTCCCCAAGGATCCGCAGAGGACACAGGTATTCCATACCATGTGAGCCATGCCCGGGCTCTAGGGGGAGCTGGCCGGGGCAGTGGGTGGGAAGTCCCTGCTTGGGGTGGGCTGGGGCTGCCCGGGTCCAGTGGGTGAGCAGTGGTACTGTAACCGCGTTTGTGCATTCCTCTATTGGTGTTATTGTTGTTGTTTTCCTCATTCCTTTGCTGTTCTGTCAAACTGCCTTTATCTCAACCCAGGAGTTTTGCCTTTTTCTTCCGATTCTCCCCCACGGCTGTGGGGGTTGAGCAAGCGGCCGCGTGGTTCTTCGTTGCCAGCTGAGGCCAAACCACGACAGCTCTGAATTACAAATTTCGGCCACCATCAACCAATCACGCAACAATCAAAAATGAACATTCATACGAATGAAGATGGAAGAATCGGCAATTAGCAGGACAACATCATAAAAGATGGATTAGGCAAGGGGTTTACTTTATATTTACAGCAAATATATTACAGTAAAAAAGCTTAACATGGCTCATATTGTGGTTGTGTAAGGATGATACATATGCTTACATCAAACAGGTTTAATTTCCTTGGCACTAACTGAACCAAATGCAAGGATTCAACACAAAATAAGAAACAGGACATTTATTAGGCAAACTCTACATTAACTGTACACATCTGCGACTGGAGTTTCAATGCAATCCAAAGAATACAAACAAGCCATCAGGATGGCAAGAACTTTTTCGACGAACATGTTTAACCCTCAAGACAAGGCTGTCTGGCACCATTTAAAAGTTGCTATACTGAACACAGTGATTTTAAAGAAATGTCATAGATTTCAGTAAGACACTGAAAACGCACTCACCATAGTGAAGAATCCCATTATTTTCCTTATTTCTTTCACTTTTTACTCCCACAATACAAAAGTGTTAAAAGGCTGCATGGCAGACAAGCTGGATGCAACAGCTGCAGGGTTTTGCCTGTCAAGCAAAGTGACTTGCAGCAAGAGACATGCTTTATGCAACAAAACCGATGATACGCAGCTTGTGTGGGTTCAAATAAGAAGATCTAAGAACAACAAATGTTGAAGTCTTATAAGCTCTCTTCATTATAATCAGAATCCTGAGAAAAGCAGGGTCCAAATTACTCCAAGTGAAGTTAGGCTCGCTTATATACAACAAAATTGTCCAGATACATCAACAGTAGTAAACAGAGTTAATGCAGTGTTAATCTTTTTACATTTTAATGACTAGCTATAAAAACAGAAACTAGCATGTTCTAATCTGTTTACATTTCCTGAGCTCAGTTAAATCAAGAAGGAATGAACATTATAAAAATCCCGGTAAGTCACCAATAAATTAAAAACGCACATAACCACTATAGCTTAAGAAGCCTTACAGTGCTCAGTGAAGTCTCTGCCTATTCGATACCACTGCCTTTTCTTTATGACTCCTGTACAGAAACCATGCCATTAACTTCACCAGCTATACTGAGATGCTATGGAATCATAGGTCTTTTTTTGTTTTGTTTTTTATACTCTCCAAGCACTCTTCTAGCAGACTATGTGATAGCCTTTCCTAATCAAATCTTACGAGAGCATTCAAAAACTGCAGTCCTCTACTTCCAGCGCAGGAAACAATGTTCTCAGAAACGCAATGTGCTACTGAAATTCAAGTTTACTAGCAGCAGTTATTCAGGTCGACTCTCAGCTCCCGCACATAACATCACTACATGGCAGCAGGTTTAGTATCCTTTGGGGGAACAAACCAATGAAAATCTACACAGAAGACTGGAGGAAAGACCCTTAGCGGTTTCTTTAAGAGCCAACATCATGCATCTGAGAAAAGCACTCAACCTACATGAGTCATACGCATGTTTATTTATGCATGTTTATTTCCTGCATAGAGAATAATGTGTACCTTGGAACAAAACCCAAGCTTTGAGAATATACTGAGAGTATGGGTATGTGTAATAGTGCTATTGGCAGATTAATTTAAAGCCAATTGTTCAAACTCATCTGTCTCAAAGACTTACAGAGCATGAACTTTGACAAAACAAACTACTTTTTAAAAAATTGTCTGCTTATAGCATGATTTTGAATTTACGGTGTAGATAAAAGAGAGGTAGAATGGTTTATCTCCTCAATATCATTTTCTGTGCAGTATTTATAAAGTATCAGAAAAAAATCTATAGTTTTTTTGTGAAAATGCCAGCTTTTCCCCTAAGAATTATATGGAATCTCTTCTTTGCACTTAAGTGCTGCAAACCAAGTAACTGAAATCTAGTTCAGAAGAGCTGTTCTTCCCATTAGCCTCACTACATCATTTTTATTACCAAGTTCTGGTTTTAGGAAGTCATTGCAGAAATACTCCTATATAGGGCTCAACAATATCTAGCAGATAACCTACCCAACAAATTACATTTACCAGCCAAATAATATTAAGTCTGCTCCTAAACAAAGCTCTCACTCTTGCTCTAGTTAGATGATCCCTCTTCCGCATGCTACTGAGAGGGACAGAAGAGATATGGAAGGCCATATGGCCCTTTACCTCTTTGGTGATGACCACAGGTATGAGCATCATCGTCACTCTGGCTGGCAGTAGCTCAAGAGCTTCCCAAGGCAGCTTCTTTTCCTGCCACCATCCACCCTCTGCAGCAGGAGGATGGATGGTGCTTTAGGGATGAGTACTCCTCAAAAAGGGTAGGAAGGACGAGCTGACCAGGAGAGACAGCTCAACAGAAACCAAATTGGAAAGATAAATATCTATCTTTCCCTGGTATAAGACAAGCCTGCAGCGCTACAGTTTTCATGATTGTCATGAGACAAGGGAGAGAGATGAAAACATCTTGGGTCCTGCAGCTGCAGTCATCAAGAGCGCGATCCAGAGTGCAGTGCATTTCCCGCTGAGCCAAGAGCCTCGGGCCCAGCAGTGCCAGGGAAAGGCAGGTCAGAGGCAAAAGGGTGGGATCTGGTAACAGGGGCTCCATCCCTGACCCCCGCTCTCACGGCATTGCGAGAGCTGATGTATCTGGGTGAGAAGGACCCGCCTGTTGACATTTTGGGGCGCACAAGGCTGGAGTTCCACCATTATTCACATAGCAGCAACTGTTCAAGGGTGGGATTTGAGCCACGAGAGTCGGATTGCTGCATGGTGACCTTTAATTTACCCACAGAAAGTTAAATAAATTACATTAAATTAAATTCAGCTATGGCAGATGCTAGCTTATTTATTAAAAAGCTCAGCTTTCTCTTTCTTTCAACTGGTTTTAGAGACAGGCAGCTCTCGGGAGCAGACCTTCACTCTAACTCAGTGGGACAAGAGCGGCTCCATAGATATGGCCAGAGTGACTCTCCTGCAGCAATACCAGCAGCAACAAGACCTGGTTGTCCCTAAGAACGCCTAGCAAAGGCACCTGAGCACAGCATCTTCACCTGCTCGCTCTCTACACTTCTTGCCTCACCCAGGTCTTCTCCCTCCTTCCATATAAACTGCACCAGACTCGCAGTGGAAGACGATTCTTTGCTGCCAACATTGCCTTCTATTGTCATATCTTTTAAGAAATCTATGAATTGATTAATACAAAGAAGTATTTACTTCATTTCAGAGAAACCGATACTGCCCTGCAAATATGTAACTTGTCATTAATTTTTGATAGGCTTGAGTAAGGAAGCTTGTATGCAATGACAGGGTCATGTTTACAATACGGGTTGGAAAGGTTTTCTTTCTTTCAGTTGTAGCATTATGAGTCAACTAATGCTGCTGTACTCAAATAATCAACAGGCATGCTTCTCGTTTTTACCTGTCCTCCTATCTGTCCTTCAATCTGCTCCCTTTCAACACCATGCCTAAAAGCAGAGTCACATAAATAAGAGATGTGTTGCTTTCAGCCACACATGCTTTATACACAGTCTATTTTGTCTCTATTCTTTTGTTCTCTGGAAACATTACTCCCGTTAATTTCATCCTCAAACCATGATCCACCAGAATAAAAAAAAATTCAAGTACAAACCCAAACTTTATTGCTGGGTTATGGGTCAATGTAAACTGACCAGATAGTCAGTGCCAACCTAAAATTCGCTTTACGAAAGTAAGGATTGTTCAATTACATTTGCTGACCACAGACAGCTTCTTTCACTATTCATACAGTTTGAAGACTGAAGATTTGCTGGGAACAAGACACAGTCCTCGTCCTTTGGAAGTAAATGGAACTAATAGCCATCATCATCATCCATATCACAGCCATAATCTGAAACACACAAAGAAAAAGGTACATAAAAATGCAAATATTCCAGGTAGATGGAAGATACAACAAAAGTTGTTTCAGGTTGTTTTCCTGCTGTGTAACTGGATGGTAAGTTTTGCCCTAAGCAAGCTTTTAAAAGAATCATGTATTTTCTTAGGGCTAAATAAAAAGTTCTTACATGTACTTTCCTCAATGAAATAAAATTATTTGTAAGCGTGTATGTGTAAATATTTCTTCTCACTTGTCACTGGAGCCTCATTTAGGAATACTTGGCACATGGATATGTGAAACACTTGGTTTAATTTAGAGGTTAAGGTGATCAAGCCTGATTGCCACATGTAATTTGGAACATGGAGGCTGATAAGCAGCAGCATACTACAAGTAGGCACAGTTCTCACTAGACATAGCCACCAAGAAAAAAGCTGGCTTGTTTACATTATTCATGAATTTATAAGCTGAAACTGCAAGGGTTCAGAGATAGCTCAAGGTTCCCATCAACATCAAAGGAGTCGTGCAAGGAATCCTGACCAACGCATCTGACTCACATCTCCCATATCTACTTGCTCCTAGAGGAACAACTTAAAATTTTGCCCAGCTTTTTTTACCCAGTTTTGTTTTCTTAAACAATGCCAAGTGCAAAGACTGTGTGATGTGTGTGTCAGAAGGCATGTCTGTGTGTTTCTAATGCACCAATTTCTCTTCTGTGTGCTTCTGAATGCAGTGAAACAGATATTTTCTGTTGTGTAGTCAAACCTAAGGATAGCTATTACGTGTGAGCATTCAGTAAAGTTAACCTTTATATTCTAAATTCAATACAGTGCAACACTTCATCCAAAGAGTCAAGCGAATGCTCGGAAGCAGAATTAAGTGTAATCTATAATAATTTGTGTAGAATGGGTGAAGTTCACCATCTGTAATTCCTGCAGTTACTCCAGGCAGGCAGGTCTAAAACCCATGAAGAAAGCAGTTAGAAAGGAGTTATTTGTTCTGCTAAGCAGCTCTGCACACCTGTGTTTGAATTCTGGGAATACTTCTTTCATTTTTTTTTTAAACGCTGATTTTTCAGCTGTTGTCCAGACAAGACAGGGAGTAGCGGAATGTTCTCATAATGGTTTAAAAATAGTAACATTTACAAAGAAAAAAAAGCTTGGTGACCTTTATTCTATTTTTGGAGAGGGTTTATTAATAAACATAGACCCACCCTCCCCAACATGGGTGCCTTTTCTTGGGAACATTATTCTAATAATAAATGCAGGCAACAGACTGTTTTTCCTACGGTTCAGCAATTATTTTCCAGTGGAGAAATCAATTTAAAAGCAACAGACACTTTTGTGAAATGTATACATATTGTCCTGGAAAGCTAAATTAATAGTACCGGAAAGATTTTTACAGCAAATAACATTTCAGTAGGAAACTTACTCCCATCTTGCTTTTTCACTACCCATAATTAGCAGCTCTCATTTTAAAAATATTTTTTGTATATTTTCAAAGCTTAACTTCTAAGGGGAAGTTTTTAATAAAGGATAAATGTGGATGTGTCCAGCTAGGAAAAACCGCAGCAGAGAGGATACTGCCTTTTCCTGCCAGCAAAGAAACCTAATTAAATGAGTGGCTTTGCTGGGTAAACCAAAGAAATTAGCCCACATCTGTGTACCATACAGCACGCCGTACGCTATCAATGCAATTTCTGTACTTGGTGAAGAACTCTTTCCTCCTAGCCCTTTCCCAGAAATAGAGTGTGACAGTTCGTTTTGTTTAGAGCTAGACAGCCACGTCCCCAGGGCTAATGGACAATCTGGATGTTGCTGCAGCCCTAGCTGAAGGGACAGGCAGGAGCAGCGTGGCTCGGCTTGGGAGGCAACGAGCCCCAAGCACTGCTGACGGAGGGGTTACTGACCCCGTAATTACTCAGATCCACATTAATAAACTGAATTTTGAGGAAGACGTAATATCAGTTTGTTCCTGAGAAGCCCTCTTAGCCTAAAGCTCAAGATGCAAAATTTTCTCAGGAGGAGTCTCCAAGAAGGTCAGGTTTTGGACAAGGGTGACTCCAGGCTTTCCCACAGGAATTGGCAATGCCAGAAAGGCGGCAGGAGCTCTGCACGGGATGAGCTGCAGGAGGACAAGGACAAGCAGGGGAACCCCGTCTGTCCTCAACCCTGCAACAATGAACCCCACGGCACCGGTAGATGGCAATTTAGACAGCATCCCAGCTTACCATTTCCTCCCATTAACTGCAAGGCGCTCATGCAGTGATCATCATCTTCTTCTATTTCTTCCTCTTCCACCTCTTCATCGGGGTTGTAAGCTACTGGGCCACTCTCCACTAGCACAGCTGCTGGTTTTTCTACGTCAGGGGCTTCTGCTTGTGTATGTGGAAAGGTCACCTGCAAAAAAGAAGAGGGGACAGTAGAGCAGCCCTTCCTTTTTTTCAATATTTGTACAAAATGTTAGCAGCTTCCACATGGGGAAGCCCACATCCAGTGCTAGAGGCTTAGCTCTTCCAGGGGACAAGAAAGTTGCTCAGTGAAATGTTGCCCAAATGAAAGTCAGGCACAAACATCCACAGTTTTCACATAATTCATCTCCAGGTAAGCGAAACAGCAGAACAAGGATCCCCTTGCGAGAACAAGGTAAGGAGAAATCTGGGAGTGAAGGCTCCTCAGCAGAGCTCTGCGGGAAAACTTACAACCTTTTCCTCACTGTGCTTGACTCACATCAGGCCTATTACACAATAACAACGTTATTGACACTTTAATGATAGCAAAAATGTACCCTTCAAACCAGTAAAAACCCAACATGTATTAGTTTTGACAGCTCTGGTTGGATTTATTTGGAGGCACAATGAGCTGTGGAACAAATAGCACTCTTTAGACAGCACTTAATGTGATGGCAGAGCACTTGGTTGATAATACACGCCAGCACCTGTAACATTACCTATGAAATTCATCAGAACAATGATCCCCAAACACCAACTCGGGAATTGATCACTGACAGGACCCATCCCATACGTGTACCTCCCCAGCTGCTCCAAGGTTAGGCAGAACACAGCAGGGAGGGAGAGAAAGGACAGCACGACTAGGAGACAGGTGAATTTGGAGGCAATACTGTCTTTGGTTTACTGATGACCGATCTGGGAATGGGGCAGGAACCCTGCACAGCCTGGGCTCAGTCTAGGGTTCCATCTCCCTCTGTCATCCAGGGAAGAAACATCACAGGAGCTTTATCTCCACCAGTTTTCCAACAGGGCACTTTTCCCCTCTGTTCTGTACTTGGACTATCTGGGGTTTGTACACTAGAGCCTGTGGCCAAAACAGGACATCCCATTAGTGGCAACTTGAAGAACATCAAAGATTAACCATTAATGCCTTGTCATGTAACCTTTCCTGTGTCAAAATTGCTTAACAGTACCTGTCACTAGTCAGCAGTTATCAGCATGGAGAATCATCTCCCCTACTAGAAGAGATGGAAAAGGCTGGGAGCACTTCATTCGGAAGAACAGTGGTCAGGTGCTCCTAACAATGAATGGTCCAAAGGAGACCAGGAAACCCCAACTCCTCTGGTCCCTACCACAAGAAAAGTCCTATTGTGCTTCAGGTTTTAAATTACAGTACACAACTATGTACTGCTGCATCTTCTCCAATTCCGGTGGCAATCAGTTCTGATTCAGTATTGTAATGTATTTTTATTTATTTATTTATAAATGTATTTACTTGGGATGCAGTAACTCCCAGAATCCCTGTAACTCCAGGCACTTTAGAGATATACCATAAGAGAAAGTCCCTGTACCAGAAAGTTGACAGTCTAATTATTCAAACATCAAAGCTGTTCCTTAACTTGTTATACACTATGCCAGTCAACCTAAAGAATCTGCCTGAGTTTTTCAAAGTCACCTAAGGGTTTGCTCCAATAGCTCATTAATAGGGCAAAAGACACCCATTAATTTTAATAGAAAATCAAGTATTTAGGTATTCGTATCACTCAAAGACAGGTTTCCATGATTTTTTAATGCTCAAATTAATCATATTATTTAGAGGAACTTCCCTCCAGTTTATTTGATATTTCCTACCACTGCTTTTGCCTCTAGAGTGATCAAATTGAGCCCATCTAGGGTTTTGGTATAAGCAGAAATAGACACAACAGTTTGAGACGAATCAGCATCTTAACATATATCAATTTATATGCTTAAAAGTATCCATCTGCTCTGAAAAAATGGGTGAATATAAAGGCGCTACAATTGAGTCATTATTTTTTAAAATTGCACCATGCTAATTAAAATGTGACCTTCTTCTAATTATCAAGTCCACTTCCAGACTGCTATACTTCTAAAAATGTGCAGAGTTTTCTAATGAGCATAGCATAAGAAGTGAAAATGTATTTCCTCAGGCAGGATATCAAACTGTTTCTGAAAATCAATGGGTTTCAGTCATTTTAAAAATAAGGCAGTCAAACAACACCTTTAAATAGAACTTCCTGAATTCACTTCCAGACATCCTGGACCTCAGTTTGGCATCTATGTTTATGTATGGATGGGCATCTGTCAAAGCATGTTAAACCACTCAAGGTAACTGCTTCACTTTCAAAGGGGTGTCAGTGTCACACGTTCATGGGAAAAAGAAGGAGGACAAATACTTGGAACAGAATTTTTAGACATGCAGTAGTTATTTTATCATACACAAAATGTGTATGCCTACTCTGTACAGTGTGAAAATAATAGTGAAAGAAAGCAGTTACCGCTGCGACTCTAATAATAACCACAATCCCTTTGGCAGAAAATAAAGGTGCACAAAGCCACCTGAGGAGGGTTTCTGGTGGCGGCACTAACTTTTCTATGGTACTGTTATATTTTCAAACTAAACAAACAAACAAAGCAAAGAGTAACAAGCTATATAGGGTAAGCTGTCACTTCGTGTTTCCTTACCAGTCTCCAGCAGACAAGCTGCACACAAGCAGCATTTTGCATCATCCCCCTTCTCTGTGGGGACGGTCCAAGCGCTGAGAAACAAGCACGAGCTCTGCCCTCTCCTACTCCTCCTACCCACTTGTGTGATATGTATCTTTTTAGATGCTTGCAGTGAGTTTTCTCTTTTTTTGCTGTCTAACCAGGCATTATGAGGCTGTGCTAATATTACTGATGGATAAGTAAGGGCAAATCTTGGTTAGAGAACAAGCAACCTCAGCTTTGCAGTGTTTGCAGTAACCAGCTCCTGGTCTGATCAGAGAGACAAGACTCTCACTTCTTTTGCCTGTATCTACCACATAACCAGAGTGGGGCTGAGAAAGGCTTGTGGGAATTTCCAAACTCAAGCTGTTTCACAAGGAGAAGAGCTGGACTTTACATACCTCTTCAACGGCAGCCTTTTTAGCAAGCTGTGTTGAAATCAAGGGTCTTAATCTGCAAAGAAGGATAGAAGAAACGGTCAACATCAGAAAAGTTATACCATGCATGAGAGTTTGACACAGAGCATTCAGCCTCCAAACAGTGAAAGCACTTTGCTAGTGTTATGTCGTGCAATTACTTTTTTAAAGATATAAGATAAAGACCGGAGAGCCACAGACTCCACAATAATTAATACACAAACTGCCTTGTAAGTGTCGATCCGGGATAATAAGAAAAGATGCCTGTCAACAAGCACAGCAGCAAAACCTCATCTCAATCTGCAGCCCCAGCTCAGCCCGAAGGTTTTTGAAATAGGTGGTTTTGTCACATATTACAAACGTCAAAACACTCAACTGATTTTTTGGAAGAATGCAGACATGGCAAAAATGAGCCACACTCTGAATTACCCAGCACTGCTCTGCAACTGCTTCCCTGGATTTGATTATATACTGAGGATACCGGTAACATAATACATGCAGGATATCATAATCATCACAGGTGAAATTCTAACCTCCAGCTACAGAAATCATCATCAAAAACAAAGGGACCCTTCACACCTTGAATGAGAAATGACAGAACTTGAACATAAACATTTTTAAAAATTCTGCATCAGATACAAAAAAGACCTCCGTATTTGGGGAGAAAAGATGGGTTAGTATTACCTTACAGCTAAGTGTTAAATACTGTTCTTTCTGAAAAACATTTCATAGCCTGTCGTCTCCTTACTGCCATGAAGGCTGTTCTCAATCCATCATTTAGTGTTGCTTTCTGGTCTCTCCTCCTCCTCTAGATGTATCCAGTCACGAAGAGGATGACTTGCTTTCTACTGCAGCACTGCTCAGACAGCTCCTCAAGTATCTCTTTTAACTAAGTCCGGGCAAACAACTTAATGAATACCAATTTATGTCTCCAGAGATACAGTCTTTTATGATAAGCAGTACCTTTCTTCTCATTTTTCTCTTAGTCATTCCTCCCTGTTAACACACAAATACTGGTTGTTTTCCTACTTACTTATTTATTTCAAATAATCAGCAGGAGGAAACAAAACCCCAGAGAATGAGCAGGGGAGACTCAGATCATTATCTCTCATGGAGAAGACAATATTAAAATACAAGATATTGGCTAAGCTCCAAAAAGGTTCAGAAACTGGTAATCTCTGAAACGCTTTGCAAGACCCAAAAGGCATTTTGGCAACCAAAGTAGTCCAAGGTGCCTCTTTAGAGTAGATCTAAACAAAAAAAAGCCACGGCAATGCTTCAGGAGCTGTACCACCAAAGGATCCAGAACACATCGTTCTGCTACAGATACTTCTTGTCATATTTTATAATTACCAACAATTTCAAGAAAGAGATACTCTTGACCCACATAAACTATCTATTACTTAAAAAACCTGGTGGACTTTTGGGCTTAGAGAGAATGTATCTGAAGGCATGGACACACTCCTCCCTATGTGCCTGGCCTTCTGTTTCCTTTATCTAACCTGAATTGTACAGTTTTCACAGAATCATAGAATAGTTTGAGTTGGAAGGGACCTTTAAAGGTCATCAAGTCCAACTCCCCTGCAATGAGCAGGGACATCTTCAACTAGACAGGTTGCTCAAAGCCCCATCCAGCCTGACCTTGAATGTTTCCAGGAATGGGGCACCTACCACCGCTCTGGGCAACCTGATCCAGTATTTCACCACCCTCATTATAAAAAACGTCTTCCTTTTTTCCTAAAATTTGAGACTACCTACCTACTGTCAATCACTGTTTTCCAAAAGTCAACCTCTTTAGATGCTTACAAACAAACCGATGCAGCAATGTCAAAAGGTTATGTAGCTGAAGGATGCTAATTACCAAACAGGTTGTATTTCATTGACACGACTGAAAAAAACCCAACAGGGGTAAGAAATGAAGGACTTTTATTTTAAACCAGTAGTAGCGATTATTGCAATTAACATTGTACCAAAGATAGCACCTATTTCCTCTTGCTACCAAAAGACATCAGACCTCCCTGGAGCACCCTGAAATCTTTCCTCCCCCCAATTAAAATCAAGCTGTTGAGTAAGACTCACAAGGTAATCAGAAACTGCTGACATTTCTTTTAGAGCAAATTATACATGTGCTCACACAGTGAAGAAAACAATCACAGCTATAGGAAGCAAAGAGTAAACATTCCAGTTTCATTTTAATTAAAATGGTCCCCTAACGAAAATAAAAAGGTTCAGGCTTATGAAAAGCCTATTTGCAAACTTTAGCGCTAAATCCAAGAGCCTTTCTATACCATTTTTCAGCAGCAAGTGATTCTCACACCCAAACTGAAATTAAAGCTGTACTTCTGTTCCATGCTAATTGCTCACAAAGCATACATCTTCACTTCATTACTAGAAATATAGTGCTGCCATTCAATTTGGGCAATACAGTTTCTCTCTCAGCATCATACCTAATGCATCCAAGAGCAGCGGGTCAGATTCTGCTCCTGCTCTGGCTGTTGGGTACCTGCTGCAGTGCAGATCTGGAGGGATCACTCACCGTGTGGGCTGAACAACCCAGCTCGTTGCGCCTCGGTACTATGTGCTACCTACCAACACTAACGATGACAACTGAAAAAAGGTAAAACCATCGCAAACAGAGACAAAACTTATTTCCCCCCTGAAATAATGTCTTTTATTCAAATTATATAAAAGTTATAAATATATAAAAAGAGAAGTTAATTTCTCTCCCGTGGCTCTCCTTATGCTTATGGAGAACCCTACTATTACTGTACAAAACCATTTACGAAGGTTTTATAGTGGGGTTTTGTTTTGTTTCTTAAATGCCCCAATGCCCTGACCTCCTTAAACCAGAGCAGCTGCTGCCACACCAGCCATATGGAGCAATAATTTACTGGCTGCCATGGCTACAGATACGGGCTCCTTCTGCTGTCTGGCTGCACCACAGAGGGTGGAAAAAAGTGTCTTCATGGAAGAGCATCACTGCTTTCAAGGCTGGGAGAGGTTTGAGTATTAATGATCAAAAAAGCAGCTTGAAAAAACAAGTAACTAAAGTATCTTATCCGATTTTTAACGTGCATGACTCAACTTCATCTGTAAAAGGCTGTCAAGAAGCACATATACACTATATGTGAAAAATCCTGTCCATCAGTCCAGTTTGAACTCAGGGTTGCCAAGTTCCATAAATAACAATAATATCCTGCATGAAGATACAATCCCATATACGCTAAAGCCTCCATTGAAAAGGTAATATTGCAACGGGTCTTCCCAAGTGTTTCAGTAGTTGTTCACTATTTATGATGTTTCCTAGTTTGGCTGACTTTTGTTATGAACTTTGCAAATTAATACAGTACTTTGTGGGAGGAAGTAACAAAACAAGCAACTTTCTGAACAGCAATGGGATCTATAAAAGGAGAAAAAGATTTCACACAGCCCCAAGTGTTATATCCACATTTCAAACTACTTCAAAAATTATGCAGATCTACAAATTCTCATGTCAGCCAACACACGTAACACTGGCAGCAGATAATCTTGACATATTCGCGACAAAAACTAACGGCACAGTACATCGCATCAGAGGCTGCTCCCTGCCGAATCTGCTCTGCTCTCTGTTGAGATGTGCATGATAACATCTAGTTTTGTCCTCCAACTTAACAATTTAAAAGAAGACTCAATATAATAGCTCCTGACAGGGCTGCAGATCACACAGACTGAACTTTCAAAGTGAGCAAATTCTCTGAAAAACAAGCTGGCTGTGACAAACAACTGTTTTTATTTCGCTTATTATTTAATAACAAAAGATTACACAGCACAGTACATAAAATAGAAAGAGCACTGTGAGGGTATAAAACCACCTCACTTGCATCAGACTGTTCGCCCACCAAAAAGGTTTACAATACCATAACAATCTCCTCAGTGTAATCCTGCAAGTAATTTGGAAACTCACCCAAAGCTCTGTTTCTTACTGAATTTTAATTTAATCCATCCAAGTAGGGAACATCTTATTGCTGCTTACCGCCCATACTCATTTTATACGTGGACGATCCCAGAATACGTGATGGAAAGCAGAGATACAACAGAGCCCGCAGCCCCAAGCCTGCACTGTAATTATGCAGGTCATCTAAGACAAATGCCCATAAAACCTATATAACCATAGCACAGGCCTTTCATACGTATGCCACTTCAGTGACAGAAAAAGCTATTGAGAAACAATTTGGTAAGAGACCGGTCATGTTCTCCATGCTGGCTGAGATCCTCCTTCCACCTGAGGCCAGATGGTTTTGCCTTAGGAGGTCAGTTTACCAGACATCTGCGTGAGAAGGAAATTAATATAAATGTTTACCCCGGCTAAAAGTGCCCTTTAATTAGGTACCGTCAATGTTATCCTTACCGGAAAGCTGGGAATTACCTCTCAGTGAGGATTTAATGCTCTCGTTGGAAACACAACAGCATCAGGAGATACCAACCCACCGTTCTGCCATTAGGTCAGGACAAAGGGGTGACCCTCCCGGACTTGGACCACTGCTGTTTTCCAGAAGGCAAAACAGAGATCGCAATCATGACTGTGACCCCGGAGCACTCTGGGGACTGCACATCCAGCTGCAGGTCCCACTGTCTTCTACATCTCTTTCTGGCTGAGAGCTGGGTGCTCACAAGAGCCATTCCCTCTCGCAGAGAGGAAATCGAGGCACGTGGCCAAGGCCATGGCTGGTTGCAACACCGACGAATGGCTGCCTGATGCCTTGAGGACAGGGCTGAGGTGTAAGGGTGCACTGTGGCACTCCAGAAGAAGTCCAGATACAACCACAGACAACATCACACTCTGCAAAAAGACAAAGCGCCTCTGATGCTCACACCTTGAAACCGCGTGTGCCTGAATGTGAGGCAGGCAGCTATTTTTGGCCTTCCGAAAGCCAGGCTGACCAGCCCTTCACCCAGCCCAGCTCACCATCAGTGTGAAAGCTCCAGGGAGTTCCCCTGAATCACTCTCCCCAGTGACAGGGCTGCAGAGGCCCCAGCCAATGACCAAAAGACACCAACTGAAGGGTGCGTCCACATTGCAATGAGCTCAGCTCCTGCACAGCAAGGTCCCTTGGACCTGGCTAACCCCTGGTGCTGCCAGCTGCACAAATGTGACTGACGGAGGAGCAGGCAGGGTCTGAACCCTGCCAGATACTACCAGACACCTGGGCAGAAAGACTAGGATGAGTTGAGCAGTGCCTGAACCAGATACTTCAAGCTCTGCTCCAACACGCCTGCACGAACTCCACCAACACAGCCAACATTTTCCTCCTGTTTCCGAACTAGCAATGCTACAGAAAGAGCCATTTCATGCAGAAAAAAGCAAAGCTGAAGTGACAACAAAAACTAGAGTGAAATGAGAAATTGTTCCCACTTCTGATTCCCACTCAGTCCTCTTTCATGCTGGATCAGAGGAGCTCCTCTTTCATCAGCGCAGCATCAGACAACGCAGCGCTGAGAACATCTTCAGCGCTAATGAGATTGGCCTCCTCTAGCAAATGCCCAGACTTAAGTATTCAGGGACCAAAACTCACAGGAGTAAACTGGCAAAAAATAAGAATCTCTATAATTCACTAAAGGATATATTTATCAGCGAGGAACTAAGCATCTACGTCAGTCACCAATACGCTTTTGAAAAGCAGGGACTTTGCTAATATACTGTGAACTAAACACCTATTTCAGAATTTTCAGAGAGGGACAGAAGCCATGATATCTGTCTTCAAAAACCCAACTCAGAGCGGGCAATATTTTTCTGCATAGCTGCAGCACTCATTCCTCAATTAGATGCTGTAAAATAGCAACTTGCTGTTCTCTCCACTGACTAAACCAAAAGATTTTCAAAAGCAAAAATGAAAAGAATGAAATCTAAGACCACCTTATTGGGATCAAACGAAATTATGCTACTGCAGCAGATCCAAAACAATCTTTGCAGATATCTGCTTCTAAAGGAAATTGCTGCAGACCATGGGAAATTAGAATTGCTCCAGGACAAGAAAGGCCGACTGATCTAATATTTCTGGTCGACACACCTTCTTCCTGGGTTTGTCAATAAAGATACTGATGAGCTCATCTCTCCACAGGTCAGGAAAATATTAGTTGAAAATATGCTATTCCTTTCACCATGGAAATTTTTCCAGATGAAATGATGGCAGCAAGGCAAATCTGCACCTTGCTGGGAAAACCTACTTAAAATAAGAAAGCTATCAAGCATTTTAATGAAGGTAAATGAGTAATCATGATGGTCTCAGCTAAGCAAGTCTAATGACAGTGTCACTTTTAAAACATGGGCGTGAAACAACTCATGTGGTGACAATCCAAATACGTCTAACTATTTTGTAGTGTGGCCTTTCAAATGGTAACAGTGCAGAATGCATCTGTTATGGCAGAAAGCATCATTAATAGCAGGTAAGACAAATACAAATAATTTTAAAATCATGCTTGGAACTATAGTAACAAAAATGAAATTTAAAAAGTTAAATGAACACATTACCATCTCAACAGAAGGATTATGCTATTGAAAAGTTCTCAGCAGTAGGACTGATGTCTGTTTCTGGTGCAAATATATTTTTCTAGACTCAAATAAGGAGGATTACAGGTACTTGCTTTTGGACAGGTGTTTTGATCAATCTCAACCTCATAAAAACAGCTAATGAGGCAAAAGATGAAAAGAAAAGCATCTTAGTAACCTGCGGTGTCTGAGAACAATCCACTGAGATCTTCCCCATTGACATTACAAGGACAAAAATCATGCTAGGCAAAATACTAACTCACCTCTTCCCCCACCTCTGATAGCATATGCCACTGTGCAAATTAAGTTTCTCTCATCCGATTATGCAGCCAAAACTAATATTTCAAAATTCAGGTAACTATAGATTCATACAAGTAATCCATCAAGGAATAAAGATGGATTACACATTTTTTTTTTCCTTGTGTCTGGTCTATTATACATTAAAGAGCAATTTCACTGCCAGCCATCTGGAAATCAATGTATTCCAAGCTTTATTTTATGATTACCAACATTCCCCTTCGTAACTCATTTCTAATTATAAGCAATAAATCATTCCTTCTTGCTTGTAATTTATAACAGCCAATTAAGGCAAACCTCTTATTTAAATAGCAAATCTAGCTTTAAAACATCACATATTTTGAGGTATGCACAGAACATCTAATCAAGCAGCCGAATGGTAGAATGATGATTTAACGTGGCTTTTGCAGCCACCGAGGAGACAAATGTGGAAGAACCCGCTCTCCCCTGTGCCCCAGGAACACCAGGACTTTTCCAAACCAAAAGCACCGGTCTCATCTGTCTCATTTAATGCAGGAGAGATTGACATGTAGCGATACGTGAGCCAGGACACACCTCAGGGAAGTCTGGTGTCAAGGCTTCCCTTTACCGTATCAGGAAATGAATAAAGAGACTGTAACAGGAGAAAAAGTTGTACGTTGGTCTAGTAAGAAGTTCTGGATGTTTTCTAATTTCATTTTAGGAATTAACGGTGAAAGAACACAGCTCTAAATTTAATACTTTAAAAAAACAACTCAAGCAGCTTTTCCCATGCATGGATTTGCATTCGAGAAACGGACTGGCCTCCTCCTCCCAAGCCGAAGGACACCACCACGCGTCGCCCAGGTGCTCGCCCTCTCGGCTAGTCTCTGTCATACGAGGTTTTGAAATGGTCCGCAAAGGAAAGGTGTCACCAAATAAGTCCAGATTATTCCTTGGGGAGAAGTCTTTAATGGCAGTTTCTTATGGCAACTCTTACCAACAGAAGAATAGCAAAGAAATGTAGTGGAGGATGTCAGACGAGACCAAACAGGGTGGGTCCAAAAGCACTGGCAAGGACACAGAGGAGTTTTTACTTGTATTTGTTCTTCAGTGTAGGTCTGAGTAACAGGCATGTGAGTGCAAACACAAGAGAGACGCTTCTTATAAATAGCTCTGCTGGGATTTGTCTGTTAGGAAAAAAACCTCACTCCTGTCAGAAAAGTATTTGATACAATTTTGGATACAGGATTTATTACATGAGAAACTGATCTCAGGAACGTGGAAGTGGTTCCCACTGAGATTTTATTCGGTCATCACACAGCTCAAGTCTGTTCCAGCTCCACATTGTGTCATCTGGTAAGCGTTTACAGTAAGAATCAAGGGAACTGGATTTGGAAAAAATCCATCAAAACTGACCTAAATCTGATCTGACCTGAATAATTAAACTAATAGCAAATTCAAAAATGGCTAGACAGAAGCCAGGAGAGGGAATTCATCAGCTGCAGGAGTTATCTTGTGAGCTTCCTTTCCTCAGCCATACATGAGGGTTATGCACCTGACTTTTTTCTTCCCAAAGAGAGGTGGTGATGGAGGCTTTGTGAGCCAAAGGTGTCAAAAGCCAAGTGCACAAGCACTGCAGGCTCCACTGTGTTCCCACTCCTTTTCAGATACCATTAGTTCCCGAGAGAGCAGCATTTGGAAGGGGGGAATGGAAGCTAGCAAGTAAATAAGAAAATCCAAAGAGAACACCTTGGAAGGGCAGTGGCGACCACATCAGTACCATTTGGCCTTGCCTTTGCCATAGAGTTATCCAAAGTCATCCCAGAGAGTGGCCTTGGCTGGCACGGTGCTTGGCATGTGGTGCTGCAACAACTACTTGCATGTGGGTAATGCCATGTTAGAGCCACAGCCGTGCCAGCCCACCTTACAACCGTGTGTCACACTCACGACCTGTCTCGTCACTGAAGCTTGCCCGTATTGCTGCTTCAGGGTCTAAGTGGGTTATGCTGCCAGCATCGCTTTATTCCTAAGAATCCGTACAGGTGCAGCACCATCTAAGCAAACACATAGCAAGTCTCCATAGATGGATCATTATTTATGTAGAACTTGTAGTGACGCATTCAACAAAAAGTTTCACCACCTTCAAGACTCCTTATCTTCTTTTTATCAGAGATCTAAGTATTATTTATTAGTCTTCTCAAAACACAAAACTCAAAGACATCTTAACATCTGGCTTACTCTCTTAGCAGTGAGAACAAAACACTCGGAAGAAGACTCAAAAATCGCTGGCTTGATGTTTGTGAAACTTGGGTAATATTTCTGGCAAAAACTGTGGATGAGGATGCAACAAAAAAGCCTGTACAAAACTGTAAAGGGAGGGAGAAACAGACACCGAAGCCTATAAATTTCATTTTGAAAATAAGGCGTCATTCCTGTTATGCCTGTGGGTGTATATCTTCCCCATAGAAAGTTTTAAAAGCTTTATATAAACTATATTTCTAAGCAAGCTTGTAATTAGCTAGGGGCAGGCTTGGCTCTAATTATAACTTGTAGAGACACACATTATGGAAATACTTAGCTAATAACCATAGCAATGCTCTGTTGATGGCTGAAGTCAGGCTGGCATGTGATTGCTGTGTAACCACCTGAGTACCTTGTGTCTTGTGTAAACTGGACTCCCTAATGAAGCCTGTAGGACTGGTCTGTCAGGTCTTCCTCCCAGCTCTGCCATACAGGGTACAACAGGCTTCCCTGCCACTTATGCTGTGGTGCCCTGCACGCCTGCATTTGGCTTCCCTGCTCCTTACATGTACACTCTGGGATATCTGTTCTCACCTCAACAGGAGATGCTGACACCAAAGGGACTAGGGAACTGGATAGAAAGAGCCGAAATTGCACCATTTCAGACACAGGCAAGATCAGACTGCATCCAGTGCGTGAATCGGTCAGATGTCAGCATCTACTGTGAACACGTATACATTAATCTGTAGAGCCTTTTTCAAAGTTAAAATAAAGCTGATCCCACATCCCATCACAAAGAGCCAACAGGATGCTCTGCTAGAAGGATAACCTCCCAAGTCAAAGTTCCTGTAAATCTGCGAGTTCATACAGGTCTCTCACAATCCAACCTCTACTGAAAAGAGTACAGAAAGTAAACTGTACCCTTTTACTCCAACCTTGGAAGCTGCTTGCATGGCAATCTCTACTTGGGTATAAGCATGCATGGATAATTAAGTGCAAAAAATGGTACAAATCAGTGGGAAAACGGCCATTTACTATCAAATACAACACAAGTTTAAAGGTGCATTGCTACACTCTATGGGCACTTGCTCACATAGACTGTTATGTACCAACGAATCACTGAACCGGGACACAGAAGCCCTTCATGTTATAAAAAGCCTATCTCCTTCGCAATGCATTTGGTACAGATACATGTAAAAATGCAGCCACATTTTCTTATGGAAACAAAATTCCAAATGGAAATATTAGGAAGGAAAACAAAATTTTAAAATCTGTGTACAATATGTGTAACTCCTTTCAAGGAGGACACTACTTCTGATGAGCAGACAGCACCATCTTCTCCCATGTCTTGTGTAAGCTCCACATTGCACATCTGTAATTAAGTTAGGTTAGCTATTGCAGGGGTTCCTACACGTAAAGCAGACTTATTTAATAGTGGTTTGCTTTAACACAGCTTAATACTAGTTTTAACAGACACCAATCAACCAATAGAAACCTCACTCAAACTGCAGGGGAGATGCCCCTTGCAGCCTCTCGCGCTGGTTTAAGTGGATCGATTGGAAAACCTCTCCATGTGAAGCCGTACTGCCCACACCCGGCTGCATGGGGCCAGTGAATGGGGCAGCTCTGCTTGGGCCACCAGTCCCTAACTTGGCTCAGTCAAAACAAGCCAGGTCAGCCCAAGGAGACCTTTGCTAACTATTACCCTTTGAAATTGCTGGAGTTTTCGAAATCAGTTAAAGGGCACTAGCAAAAGCAGGTCAGCCGGCAGATCTGAGGTACGGTGAGAAGCGGCTGAGTTCAGCTGGGAAGATGTTTCCCTGACCTTGGCTTACAGCTCACCTGGATGGCTCCCGACGCCTCCTCCCCACCAAGCCCTCACCTGGATGGGTGGAAGGCTGACCCCTATCTTAAACATTCAGATGGCCAAAACACCTGTAACTGGGAATTAGTCACTCCTCGTCAAAGCAAAACACAGCAAAACCCATGTGACAAGATCTGTTTAAAAATCCTTACTCCAACTTATTTTTTTTAGCCATCCCTTCCCAGGAATTGTGGCCCCCTGTGCTTAGTTCTTCGGCCATCATAAATCCAGCTTCTGAGAAAGGTCAGTGTATGATTCCTGTTGCTGAACAACGTCCTTTCCTCCACTTCACTGTTGGATGCATTAAAAAGAAAATTACTGCAGCTATAAGGCTGCATCCGAAAATTGCTCATGCACATCCTCAACTTTGTATACACGGCAATATCGGAAAGCTCTAATGTCTGCGGTTGCCTTTCAGTGCTGTGCTGCTCCCTTGGGCATGTACAGTTAGGGATGAAATCTGGCCATCTGAGAAGGAGTCACATATATGCTGTGCAAGCTACATTCCTATCACAATTATTAAGATATGGGCTGTGAACAGTAAAAAGAGTTCAACTGACCGTGAAATGTGCAAATACTACAATAAATAGATACTTATACCCTGTCTTATTTATATAAAATTCTTCCTTCCCATCCTACCGTTCATATTTTGTCACTGTATTCTGTCAAGTTTTTCAGACAACTTTTGACATCTAACAGATTTTAGTATAACTCTAGTGAGAATGAGTAAAACATGAAACAAACACTATCCATCTCAAGCAAATCCCTACTTGTGTCTCTGTACCTAGGACAGCTTGCGCTCGAACCCTGTCATGAAATCACAATTGCATTGAAGAGAAGACAGTAAATTCCCACTGTGGTTTAAATCCTTCTAAATACTAATCTGTGTTTGAAGATCAATAAAAAATGTACTTTTGGGTTAATCTTCTGCCTTTTAAAATTTATTTTGAACTTTAACTCCTTGCATTAAAAATTCACAGAAAGTTAACCAATATTCCTACAAGACCTGAGCTACTTAAAGTTAAGTGCTAAGAAGTATTGTGAGACTTGGTATGTACGGACCCTTTTCTCGGCTTTTGTGCGGCACCAAAGCAAAGGGGCTCCCCGCCGTACACAAAGAGAAGGCTGTTTGGCCTGAAGTCACAACTTCAAAGACCAGTAACACAAAATTTGCCAACTCACTTGGCCATTCAAGCAAATGTCAACTGAAACAAAAGCACACCGAGGAAAGTTGTTACCGAACGTCTCACTGGGAAAATAATGCAAATTTGTATCGATGATCAACTTAGTTTTAACTAAGTCTAACGAGCAACTTTGCTTTTGCTCTTTTTTATCATCACGCTCATTTTTGCTCTCTAACTTCGAAAACGCATTTCTGAAGCATCAGTTAAAAAAAACGCTCTAAATTAAAAAAACAGTGACACCCTCCCCCCTTTTTTAAAGAAACATTAGTCTTGAATGCATTAAGTTTAGATTCCTACATTCTGTACTTGGTCAAAATATGCAGCAAATGCCTAAGAAGAGCTGGGCCCCAGCGAGACAACAGTCTGCACAGACTCACTTGTAATACATGTCTGCCTTTCAGCTGTTTAATCTCCATACACTGTATTTCCTTTATCAGCACTACAGCATCATTCCAGTTTGCCGTAGTTTTTTTGTGTCTACAAAGTATCGTGGGAACATCAATACTTGGCAACCTAACACTTGGGGTTTTAGCATGACACCACAGATCTCCGTGTTACTTTGCTCAGTTGGTTAGTAAAACACTACAGCAAATAAATAGATGCATAAAGTATCTTTTTTGGATGCAATGTAAGTGCCATATTGTAATGTAAACACTTTTCACTGCAATATTTTTAAGGAAAAAGCTTTTCAGAGTAAACTGTTTTAAAGGAACTGAATCAAATTTAAACACATGCACGATAGACTTACATTTGGAAATTAGTTTGGTAGCAATTTATGACCCTTTGACGTGAACTTTCACAGTTATTCTTAGAGCAAGAATGTATTAGTACAGAAGTGTAATGCTTTACCTGGCCTCAATGGGGAAATTACGGCTAAAGCTCCTCTAAGGTTCTTGTTACCTCAAGGCTTCTGAGTATCAATATCTTATCTGAAAATCTTAAAAGATGAACAAGAAAGCAGCACAAACCTCTGATTTCTTCATAAACAAAACACGTGCTTCTACCATGAACCCACTTTACTCAAAGGTGCTAAAACCAATTACTGATAATGGCAAAAGTTGATCCATCCCATATCAAACTTATTTATTGCCTCTGCATCTTCCCAATGAATTATGATGTCCATGCCAGTAGTCCAAACATTAAAATTCCCCATCCATCTCACAGGAAAAAAGTGAAAAAATACACTTCAGAAATGGCATACGAGTGATGTGGTATTTTTACCAAATGGCAGCACCACGCAGAGAGCCCTGGAGCAGATTTCTCTCATCTCAAAAAGAAATACGGAGAAGTCACCGAGCGAGTGCTGTCCCAGCGGTCGCACCCCGGGCTCCTGGCCCACCAGTTCTCCCGGCGGCACAACAAGCGTGTTTGGCAAAACCACATTGGAGCAGCCCTCCTTCATCTGCCGTACACCGACCCCTGCCATACCTCCATGGCCCCCGTTAACAGCTGACACTATTTCACGCACATTAGCTCAGACACAAAATTACACCTACAGAGTGTTACAGCTCCCAGGAAGCTCAGGAGCTTGGTACCACTAAACCCTTTCCTGTAGGCATCACTTAAACAATTTGTCCAAAATGATGCAGGAGATGCCAGGCTGATACTGACCCACCGAACCCGGCTGCCCCAGTTTTAGCCCCAGAACGATGGACCCAACCGAAGCAGATTTCTCCCAAACACTGATATTCACCTTGGCCGCTAAGCAAGTCCAGGCGCGTACTCTCTCACGCAACCAGCATTTTTGCAAACCAACTTTTGCTTTCCCTTTCCTGTACGCACTTTGACATCACAGTTTAGATAAGATGATGCGCAAGCCTCTCATGTTTTTCAGAGGATAACAAAATCATAAGTTGAGTAGGTGTCTTTAGGAGCACGAGCTAAAAAGTTAGACTCTACATGTCAAACTGCAACACAAAGTTGGCTTCAGTTCTGACATAAATAGCGTGCAAGCCTCACATTTATTAAAAACAGATGAAACAAGTCCCAATTCTTTTTGAATAGCAGAACTACTGAAAAGACCCGGTGGAGTTTAGCACAGCGGGAGTTTTAGTTGTCTATCACCACACGTTTAAACACTTGAGGACTTTGCAATAAATGCTGAATTCAATTCACCATCAAAAGACAAAATCCATGTTCTATCTGCCAAAACCTTTAGCAGCCTAAACAGAAAATGTCACAATTGATTTTCAGCAACGGTATAGAAATAAAAAACAACATTTTAAAGTCTTTAGGGGATAGATAGATAGACAGATAAACAGTGTGACAGACAGATAGATTTATTGCTATAGGTAATTTTTTAGTCCTCCTAAGCAAAAATCAGGCTTCAAATGGATTGATACAGCTAAACACATTAAGAAAAAGACCCAACTAATGAGTAATTTTATTTTTAAATTCTCTGGTTGTCAGAACCATTGGCCTAGAGGTATAAAGTGAACACATTTTTTTTTTTAAAGCACTACTGTTTTATTTGCACTAAGGTTAAAGAGCTTTCTCTCTCCTTGACTGGTGTCAGATACAATAAAACAAAAACATTTGAAAGGAGAAAAAAACCCCACCCTGAGCTGCAAAACAGCAAAAGTACTGTTTTGGAGGCTCTTTTACTCCCTCTCCATTTCTCTGACAAAGTCGTCAATTACCTTTGGGCTCACTTTGCACCCACAGAACTGCTGTTAGGTGGCAGAGCCCCCCAAAATCCCGAGCCCCCCTCGCACCTTGGCTGGCTCCAGCTCTCGCTGGCCAGGAGATGCATTTTTTGTGGGAAGAGGCAGGGCTGGTGTATTCACAGATTTCCTCTTCCCTCTAAATTTAGCAGGATTTTTAATACTCCTGATCTGAACAGTGCAGTGAAACACAGAGAGAGAGAAACACAAGCCAATGTCCGTAAACTCTCAAGGTTGACTGCAAGCATTTACCAAACATACGATACTGGCAAGCAGCAGCGGCTGCTGAGCTGATAAGCTGTCTGCTGTGCTTACAGACAGGCTCCCATATTTAAATGGACTGAGAAATAAGCAACTTTATAATACCGCTATAAGGGAATTAATGCCAATATTAGGAAAAGGAGTTTGAATAATCAGGCTCTGCAAAATGCAGTCCTACTAAGCAGCAAGCTGGACCACTTTCAAAATTACCAAGTAACCTGTTTTCATAGAACCTTTTCGACATGAACAACTGACCTGCATCCAGGATCACAGTAAATCAGATTTTAGTTTCCTTTTCTGCTTGCTGCGCTAAAACAAATGGTCAAAGTAACTGTTCCTACTTAAAATGTTAAAACGTCTATGAGAACGGCAACCAGAGTGGGGAAATAATTTGATGAAGATTTGTTTCTTTAAGACTAAACCCACTTTAACAGGGTCAACAGAAGCAACGGTAGAGAGAGGTGAAGACAGCTCCCCTTCGCACCGGGCTGGCTGCTGCAGTTCACAGGCATTTCCCCGCCATCACGGGCAGGAGCTTAGGGCTGCCCCCCACCCCGAGGAGCCTGCGGCAGCGAAACTCCGGCAGGAGAAACAAACCGACCCTGGTGATTTACAAACTTCTTTTAAGATGCTTTCAAACCCTATTGCTCTTCTACTTGTGGTATTAGTTGAAAAAAAGTTTGAGGGTGCTGACCCCCACACAAGGAGATGACACTGGGCCAGCCCAGCATTCTCCTCTCTCGCCCATTACTGACTGGGATGTGCAGCACCCTCTGGTTTGACACAGTTTAAGTTCACCTCCAGCTTCAGAGGACCCACAGGAGTGCATAAATGCCTCACTATCACCATTTGTCTCTCTCTTCAAGGCTATGAGTGCCTTAAGGAACAAATTCAGACTTAATCTAATCAGATACACGAAAAAAAAAAAGACAAGGATCTTTTTATGTCACTTCAGTATTTGGCCCTCAACCTGTATTTTGACTGTGCTGTCTTCAAACATGGCACTGAACCTTACCACCACCGAGACTTTCCTTCTGCCGTCCCACTGAAATTAGCCTTTTCCTCAGTTGCAGTCTAGTTCTGCCATGCCATATGCTGCTGTTTCCCCCATCTACACTCTAAACGCTCGCAGCCTCACGTATGCGTAGGCTCCCGTCATCACACTACGGAGAGCGTTCCAGCATTTCCTCCACATCATCACCATTTTGTTTCTTGCTGGAATCACCCTGATGACTCCAATTCTCTCATCTGCAGAAGGGAACGGTTCTCCAAGACAGGCCTAATGCCTCCCTAATCTGTCACGTGCTGCTTCTCCAACGCGTGGCCCAAATTGGTCCTTTTGTAGAGCCTCATATCTAATTTGCAGTCCACTATCTCTGTATCTCTTTCAGCCTTATGGCTTTTACAGCTTCTGCTCCTGTGTATGTCTGCATTTCAGATTATATTTCTTCGGATGCATTAGCCTGGATTTTTTCCAAGATGCTCTTTTTTATTTCCTGCTTTCAGTTATATTATTTTTTTCTTAGTGGCACTGCTTTGCACGGCCGTTTTCAGTCGTCTTTGCTGTATGACTCATTTTATTGTCTCCTGCAGATGTCATTAGCACAGTTCTCCATCTCATTACGAAGCAGGACTGGATTTCACACATTGTTCGAGCTTTCCACAAAATAATTTCTTGCAAGTTAGCACTGTCCTCACTGTTTGCTTGGGCAGACATGGTACTCCTGAAAAGGAAAGATCTTGGGGTAAGAGAATCTGCCTAAATAGTCCAAGTTTCCTGAAGTGCTACGAGGAAAATGCTAATAGCGTATGGAGAAGCAGAGTATGTTAACACCATTAGCTCCTGGAAGATTTTGGTTTTTCCCATGACCTGTTTTGTTAGGTATTTGAAGGTAGCTCCAGCCAGGAACAGATGGTGTTCAAGCAGACAACTGGCAAGGGATCTAGAAGAGTGCACTGAGATGGTGTTGTATGTAAGTCTGGCCAGTTACCCAAAAACCGGTATGAATACAACAGGAGCTGCCAAAAGGCATTGTTTCTGTAAGAAAACACAGTAAGTAGGACAAATAAACCTGTAGGTGAGGAAATTTAAGAAACTTTCAGGTGGTGCCTTGTCTATTAGCAGCTCCATTTTTGAAGCATTTGTATTAAACAGTCTAAGGTTGGTTGGAAGTGAGTAACGCTTTGACACATGCCTGTATAAAAGAATATGATAATGATCTTTCACAGATCTGATGGCACAATTAAAACAGTGGACAAGAGAAGCACTTTTTGAGAAACACTTGAAAACAAACAAAATGCCTTCAAGTGGCTGAATAAATTTCTTCCAAATTTTTACTCTGATATTATCCTACTTAAGACCAAAGAAAGGATAACATAGAAGACCTTCAAATGGATTACATTATACATTATGTATGTGTTTCAGATAATCCCTGCTAACTGTCCAAAAACATTTCATTTTCAGAAATTGCATACTCCTCCAGCATAAACATTACTAATGTGAAAAATAAAACCAGAAGGGATTCATCTCCTTTCTAATGCTAAATATTGCACAGGCAACTACCATCTATGTAATCTTAATGCTGCCTCAACGCAATTTCCAAAATCGAATAAAAAATTGAGAATAAATTGTTAGGAGATTACTCTTCAAGAGAACTATTGCCAGTAATCTCCTAATAAGACCTGTCACTTTGACCTTCATGCATATTTTTTAACACCTTCACTTTCTGCAATGTTTGTGTGAGCCTAAGTGCAATGAGGAGCCCATTTAGGAAGAAGTCCCTTGTGCATTACGCCTCAACAAGCCACAAGCTTGAAATATCCATGGAACCGTTTAAAATATTTACGGCCACCAAGGTCAAGCCCTGAAGATCCTGGACAGAAATCTATCATGCTCTGAGAAATGGAAATATTTCTTTCAAATACACCCCCCCCCCCCCCAAAAAAAAGTAGGTTTAACAAAGACTTAAAAGCATTGTTTTAAGCAAACCCTGCTGATACAGGGAAACTCATATAGAATATATTTTCTCTGTCCATAACTCACCTCCCTGCAACACGCAGGTAACATTAATCTTTACAATGTCTCCTATAAAATCTAAATGTAAGGGGTCCTAACCACAAGATTTCATGATTATTTTGAGTTAGTGTATTTGCGGGGAGCAGAGGATGCTGCAGGTGGGAAGCCAGAGATGGCATTACAATTCCAAGTGCCAAACACTGCAGCAGAAAAGCCCCATAAAAGCTGTTTAGCAAAGATAGCCCCGATACACTATTACTCATCAGGGGACAGTAGGGCCAGAGCAGCTGCTGCACTTCAGATCGTGATGTAATTCATAGTCCTGTTGCAGGAGCTCCACTAATGTCCTGAGTTTCATCACCCATTGTACGCCAGCTACATATTTCTCTCGTATCAGGGCATATATCTATCATTTAATGGACATATAGGCAACTCGATATTTTGGAACATCGTAATTAATTTAGAATTCATTTTTTGCCCCTTAAGCATCCCTCTTTGGCACATGATCTTTAAATGGTTTTGGTTAGGGTATCTTAAGCATGGTCAAATGATTTTGATTATGATATGACATTTTCATAATCAAGTAGTTCAGGGAAAGTTCTAGCTTTTTACCATTTTGAAAAAAGTTGTTTGATTTGTTCCTCCCACTTAAACAGCAACATGTTCCTTCTCATTCTAACCGACTGAATGCTACAAAAGAGCTACAAAGCCCACAAAATGATACTTGCATAACCATTAACTAAATGTTTGCTGCAATCAAGGCAATAATTAAAAACCATTAAAAACAAGTCACAGGCTGACCCAGCATCAGTCTCAACCCTTTCAGGCAATGAGAACTGTCACTAAAAGCGACAACTTTCTGGCTCATCAGGACACTGGCAAAAAAAAGGCCCCAAGAAATCTTGTAATTTTTTTTAACAAGATCCTAGTCTATCTCACAAGTGAGGTTTTCCACTGCCAGATGGTCGATAGGAATGCTAATGGAAAGAGTTGAAGCTGAAATAAATCTGCCACTTTTAATCAATCACAGACAACTGTGTCATCAATAAGCAACTCGTGTTATGACAAACTCCCTTTAGTTCACTACAAGCAAAGTTGGTAAAACCCATCACACCTACGTATTCCTTACCGATATTGGGTAACTTTAACATAGGCATTTTTGAGGGTTAAAATTATTCTTTCCCTAGCAATGCTGTTATTTTGGATTCACTCTGAAAAATTGCTCAAAAGAACAACAGTTTCTAAATTTTAGAAGCTATTTAGATAGTAGCTCAGTTGGGAAAAAAAAAGCCACCAACCCCCCCTGCCCTCCAAAACTCCTCTTAAATCAGCTAGTGCTTAATAGAAATTCACTCCCTATTTTCAAGTCTTTGCCTACACACACAATGTGCACTCTCCACTGTAGGGAAAAGACAATTATAAAAGGATAACTATGTGACAGGATGACTGACAGTCCACCCATCTCTCTTTCACTTCACTCCAGTCCCTCCAAACATCCAGGGACCACAAAATTCAACAGAGGTAGAAGTCACAAAAATAACCAAGTTCCCATGCTCTTTGTGAAAATTCAGAAGTTGAAGAAAAGACCCAAAAGAGTTCCACCACCAAAGGGGAAAAAGTTGACCGTGTCCCACGCAGGTATCAGCTGGCCAACAGCTACGTGCCTCGCACCAGAAACCCATCTCTGCTTGCAGGAAAGTCTCACAGGGGAGAGCCGGAGCTTTTGGTCCAGGAGAGGAAGGGAATGAGGGAAAGAAGATGGCAATCAGTAGAAAATTAGACTTTGCTAGTTCCACTGCTCATGGCATAGGTTGCTCTATAACCCATATTTTTAACAGAGGCTTCCAAATCCGGCCTCGGTAAGAATTGTGTCTTTTTGCTTTCCCTGACTATTGTCCATCAGTGTTTCCAAACATAATTGCAAAAACAAGACTCCATGATTAGGCTAAGGAAATCTAATATTTTCCCAATTTAGAGGCAACATGGCATTCAGTTGCTTGAAAGAAAAAAAGAATAAATGACAAAAGTTACTACAGCACAGGAGCAAACGAGTCATTTCAAATCCATTTATGGAGGCACAGGAAATTATAATTAGCCCAAACTTCATAACTTGTCTATCGGTACAGCAATAAGTCCATGCCTAAAGATGCTTATCCCTCCTCACCAATTTACAAACTCCTGGTGTCTAAATGACAAAGACCAGAAGTCACCGCAAAAAAACTTTCAAGCTGGTTTTGCGACTCTCACTGGGCAAAATCATGCTGATGCAGACAGTCCTTTGCCTTCATCACCCAACTGAGCGAGATGACACCTTTGTAACACCGAGCATCAGATACGAAGCAGTCACATTTTGCTTGGTGGTTTTTGGATTTTTTGCTTGTTTTTTGGCATCCATCCAAGCATAACTGTGCTGGACAGGATCACTGGAACAGCATGATCACCCTTCAATATCATTTTGAAAGAATATTGAACTGTGTGTGCACACAGGGAACACTGTTGATCCATGTTATGAAATAATGAATGCCAGGATGAGTATCCCAATATCTTCAAAATTTAAAACCAGCAATTTTTATTCCAGTAATAATACTCTGAAAGATAATACGTTAGAGTTATTATAGACTGCTGCGGCATCATAGATTAGTCTCATAGTATTGATCTTCAGGAGACCAAATGGCATATACATGAATGTTCCCTACAGTTTAATCAGTAAGCACCTTTCTATGTTTTTTGAATTATATTTTCTCCATTTTCCTATTTTAATCTTTTTTTGTGGTTTTGAAATCCAAAGGAAAGGAAAAACACAGCTATTTTTTCCTTTTCATGCAAAATGAAAGGTTCTTTTTCTAGATTTTGAGAAAGACTGCAGTCAAAACAGCACATAAGAGCCTAAGGTAGACAGAAAGACAATAAATAACAGTGAGATACACTTGATAAGAGCTAAAGACAAGCAAGATCATTAAACACAAGGGTGATGCCCATCCTAAAAAAAATCTCACAAAAGAAAAGAAAGGAAAATATTTGCCGCAATAGCAACAGACAGCATGTTTAGTAACTTATCAGGGAAAGCTGTAGCACAAATTGGCAAAAATTCAGATATTCTTAAGTAGATTGTTTTACCATTTCCTTCCAAAAGTGTGCACTAAGCTTGAAAACATCCATTCAGTAAACGGCCTGCCTCGTTAGGGATTGAGTCTCACAATTCTTTGTGGTGCCTGCACACGTACCAAAATACACATTGCTCCACTGTTTGACAGTGTGAACCAAAGTCCACCAAGGTCAATGGGACAAAATCCAGCGCTAGGTATGTTACAGTACAGAAAATCTTAAGGTGAGCCATTAATAGAAGACTTGGGTGATTGAAATCACTTACCTAAAGCATTCCCTACCTCATCTCAATGATATTTTTAAAGCAGCTACGTTTAAATCCCTCTTTAAAAGCTTTCTTGAATATTAGTGCTTCTACAGCTCCTGGCTTTGACCCTTTGGTTATGGTGGTAAACTGAGAGTGTTTAAATCATTTCAGATTTACCCTGTTAAGTGAATTTAAACTGGAAGCTGGCCAGATATCTCTGGAGCTGTGATGTGGAGCATGGCACACAGGCGAGAGGAGCTCTGCTGTTGAGAGCGCTTTAGTAAAACCCAAGTCTTCCAATAAAAGCTTGAAAATCTTGATCAACGTTTAATATTACTTGAAACTAGAGCCTAATGTGGATAACCTCAGCTCCACTGGGACTCCCACAGTGTATGCCCAGCACCCTGCCCAGCACAGGCAACAGCACCACAGCTCTTAAAACTGGTCTGTAGCGAGGTAGGGTATTAAAGGTCTTGATTACTGTGATAGAAAAAGTCTTAGCTATTTCATTTGCTTTAAAATGGATTTTAAAATTAAATCAGCAGATATTGAAATTGAAAAGAGAGGGAAAGTAATTTAGACAAAAATGCATCTGTTACTGCAGCTGATCTCTCGCAAGTACTCTGCAAAAACCATCTTAAATCTGAACTTCCCTGAGTTGCAAATCCTATCAGCAAATGCTGAACCATAAACTTGAGTTTTCTAGTGTCTGGTTTTCACCAAAAAGTTAACATAACACTGTGCTTAATGCCCATGACCTACTGAAGTAGCAACAAAATAATGAATATATGTTATACTGCAAGCCCACTCAATGCATTGGATCTCAGGATTTCCTACTGCTTCATAATTTAAGACCTCCTTATGTTTTAAGGAGTAATTTTAAATTACAACCCAAAGCTACTAGAAAAGTACTCTGTTCTCTGTCAATTTTCCCAATGAGACAGAAATAAATGCATAAAACCTGTCTTTTCCTCCAACAGCTATTTAAAGAATTTTTGT
Organism: Pluvialis apricaria; assembly: GCA_017639485.1. NCBI lineage: Eukaryota > Metazoa > Chordata > Aves > Charadriiformes > Charadriidae > Pluvialis > Pluvialis apricaria. The sequence continues at coordinate 16,322,829 of CM030012.1, forward strand.
GTAAAACTTGTGTTGATATATATACACACACATACAGATACATATAAAATAAATTCAGAACCTGAAGATTACCATGTGCTGAATGACAAACCTTCGGTGTGATTTAATTACATTCATGTTTTCTGTGGTTGAACAAAATAGGAGTTAGTTATTCATCCACTCCCGGATAAAATATAGGAAGCACCTGAAAAATGTTGGTTCAGTAAAACCAGCAAATCTTCCAAACAAATTTGGGCAAACGAATCCTGGAATGGGGTTTCCCATCCATTGCACTGGGAGCTGCGCACTGTTTTTCCAAGGCAGGGTTTGAGATGGCCATCCACCGCTGCGCTGTTGGGGCCAGTGGGTGAAGGCTCCGGAGCAGGCAGGCTGCTGCCTCCTCATAAATCACTCCTGAACACAATGGGACTCTGGGAAACAATAGTGTCTACGGCGTCTTTTGATGTTGAGGGTTTTTCTAATCTCTTCGGGTTAGATGAAGAGAGAGGCAGCCAGGGTCAGCAAAGGTCAGCGAGATGAGGTTAATTTTTACAGAAAGCTTTCCCTTCCAACCAAGACCTCTCTAGCTACTCAGTCACTTCCTAGTAAGTTACTTTGCGTTATACAAAATTCATGATTTTTTACAGCCTACATATACCGCACTTCACACTGGCCTCAGTTCACTAGTTGCAAAAAACCCCAAACCCCAGTGGCTTTAAATCCTTAATTAGCCATTTTGTTGTCTTCTCTTCCCTTCATGCTTCCCCTCCCTCCGTTTGTTTGTTTGTTTTTTAATAGAACAGAATTAAGTATTTCATGCTTTTAGAGCTGATGAATCAGTATTTAGGTTTATTTTCATTAAATGTATGACACAGTCTACCTGAGCCATAAAAGATCCATGTATGTAATCCAGTTAAACCAAATTATTTCATTACTACAATGCTTTGCTGGGGAAAAGAAAAAGAATACTTTAAGAAATAACAGGAAAATGAAAATACGGATGCATGGATAAAAAGTAGTTCTATTCCGACAGGGGTTTAAGGAAATTTAAGGTATATGTACTCTGAACGTTTCCCATGATGAGACTGAAGCTTTTTCAGCAAGCTTCTCTCATACTTTTGGTTATATATATATTCTGACTTTAAAAATGAAAATAAATTATGCAAAATCTGACAGTAAGGTCCAATAATTTTTATATTGCAGATTGCCCAAAGGTCAAAATCACATTTTGATTGGACCAGGCTGTAAGCAAAGAAAGCTCTTATTTCACCAAAGTGGCTTAGAAGATTTGAAGAGGTGTGGCAAAGGTGGCGTCACAAATGAACACATCAGCATAAAGCAGTTTTTTCGCATTGCCACATCACCGAGAGGCATTAATGATCCTAATCTCCTGGACACTGTCCAGAGGAGGAGGAGGAGGAGGAGGAGAGACTCCAGAAGGAACAGCCTGATGTAGGAATACCCAGAGAAAGCTCGCAGGAGGCATCCATCAGCAACACGAGCAACCTGAACTGCTCTCCTACCCATCTTGTTCCACAGTCTGCACAAAGGAGTTCACCTTTCTTCTACTCTGTTCCCATCAATTTTTTTCTGTAATATTTCAAAAGGTATGAATAAAGTGCAAACATGTTTAAGACATGCTATATTTGCATATCAATTTTTTAAGCCAATATTGCTTGTGCACAGTTCATTTGGGAGAAAATGGAAAAAGAACAATTTCCTAAACTACCTTCATCTAGGTAGCACATCTAGGTGCAGAATTAACCCATAAAGTGCCTTACTAAAGCATAAACTGGAAGGGCCCGTCTCTGCCACCAGGAGCCAGGCAGCAGGCGATGCTCGTTGGGTATCCGAGTTTACTACCTTGTAGTAACCAGTCGTATGTTTTAACTCACCCCGATTTCTGTCTTGCTTCCCTTCATCTAATAACTTGATTCACTGTTGACTTTAATCTCCGTTATTAATTCATCAGATGACTGACTGACTCAACTACAGCTTTAATCTGATGATTGTCTCGCTCAACTTCAGCAACAATAGTTTTAGGTAGGACTCAAAATTATTTTGTTTCTTTATTGCTGCATGATAAAATCCACGCAGAAGTGTACAAAGCCATTTTTCTATTAGAACTACCGCGTCACCGCTCAGACAGGCAAAGATAACCTTACAAAATAAATATGCCAGCCACTTCATTCCGCTTCCAAATTTGTATGCGTGTCCTTCATACTTCAGATCTCAAAACACTCAGATTAACTATGTTGATAACTTCTTAAAAGAAGGCTATGCTGTAAAGTGGAATATATTTCTTTCACATAAATACCACATCTAAAACCATTTCTGAATAAAGAGACAACGGACTATTAAATACACGGCCAACATTTCTATTCTGTATGGGACGTGAGAGTGCTCTCCATGTCCAAGCATCTTCCAGTGCTGCAATTCAGCAAGGTTGCACTCAACTCTGAATATCAATACAGATTTCAAATCTATGACACCATGTCGTGCTGCAGGCTGTAATAGCTGCACTGTATCCTCTCCCTGCCAGCTATCACAGCCCTGCTTGAACAGAAAGATTTCAAATCGTCTACAGTTTTTGACAGCTGCTGAGCCAGGTGATGCCTTGAAAGGGCACTTTAGGGTTAGAGGTTCTCCACCTGCATGTGCCCTTGGGAGATGGATGGCGGGTCCTGAGGTCCGTACACGCTATACTCTACTCTGTACCTTCCCATCCAGCCTCTGTAGCAGCACAGGTTTCTTTTCAAGTGTAAAACATGGGGGGAGAGGAAAACGCATGTAAAAGCCGGTGGTTTCCTCCTTTACTTCTTTCTGGGTCACAAAGAAGGAGTCTGTATGACAGAAGAGAAGGAGATGAGCTGTGGTAAGAGCAGATGGGGAAGTTACCTTGGTTCCTGCATATCCTAAACATGGCAATGGGGTTATTCAATCTATCCTTGTGTTGCATTGGAGGAAGGGGAAAACACTGGGCAGAAATTTCTGACTCGCAACGAACTGGAAATTCAACAACAGAAGAAAAAGTTAAATTTGCTGCATATATCTTCCAAGACCACATGTAGAAGTTGTCTCAGTGTGTTTCGTCCCATATTGAGTAACGACTGCAGCAAGGTAAAACTGAAATCAGTCAGCACACCAGAAGCATCACTGGGTAATGGAACAGCACTTACATAAATGACTCAGTTACAGTACACTGGCCTAAAAAACTAATTATGTAGATGCTGTTAAATATTATGTGAACAAACATAGTTTTGCATAGTTTCAAGTTTTGCAACAAGCTGCTATAACTTTCCAATACTGTACCCAGCCATGGTGAAAGAACTGCAGACACAACCACATAATGATTGCCAGCTCTCCACTCTGGCAATGCGTGCAAACGTCAAGAAACAAGAAGCTTCATGTGACTGCTCTCCTAGTTTGGGTATTAGCCTTGGTAAAATAACATATGCCACATTGTACTGAGAAAAGAATCTTTTTTTTGCGTGTTTTGCTCCATTTTCTTCAACATTTAACAAATACTCACTGAAGACAACTTCATTTGCAAATCTAACAGACATCAGACACACACGTCCCCTGGTTTATACTAAAGAAATGAGCAGATACATACAGTAAAGATCAACAAGCAGATCCTGCTGGACTAGGGTCAAAGGAAAATCAATTCAGAAACCAATCATTTTCCACCCATGAAAACATAAAGAAATAAATCGGAAAAATCTACAGACTGAGAATGAGCATTTCACAGCGCGGAAGCACTGCCAGCCGTGACAGCAGGACATGCACCTCTAGGGTTTGATAACAAGAGCCATAACACTTCAGATTTCTTTGTTTCTTCCCACTCTCCTCACTCCCCACATCACATATAACTATTTTTGCTAACACACTATTAAAGTTCAAGAGACGGCGCATACATATGTATATTAAGTCTCCCATTAGATCCACTGAGGGTAATTTGGAAGAAAAAAGCTCGCAGAGCATTTTCTTATAACCAGCCTGAAAATGAGAACATAGATAAACAAGGCACTCGCAATCCAACTGTCACACAAAATTATCTTCTGGGCTAAAATTGCTCCTATTTGGTCTTAAAACGCAAGACAAAATTATTTCAGACAGTCACAAAAAATTCCCTCTGCATTTTTGCACTGCCCAACCGACCTCCCCTGGAATCCGACAAGGAGACAATTTTCATGAGTGGGAGGCGGAAAAGCAATATCCAATTTATATTAAACAAACAAGAAAGCTGCTGTAAAAATAAGAAGACTTGACCTGAGTCTGGGCCACGAGGTTGAGCCAGATCAATGCCTTTTTAGTTTTAAATTTAATGCATTCTAATCATTTTGGGTAAATGCAACTGAGCACTGGATTTGGCAGACGCGTGTTATTGCTGAAACACTCGCACAAGTCTAGATGTGTCCTCACCCAATCTTGAAGGGTTTATTTATATACATTTCTCAAAGGTTCTCGCAGGTCCAAATAAATGGCAGCTCAGGAACACTCCTCTGCAGTCCCAGCAGACCGTGTTCCCTTATCCTTACACTAGACCAAATTTTGACAACATTAAATGTCTGTACTATAAAATCTGAATGCTCTTAATGAATGATGTACAACTAGAGATGATTTGCAGCATCACTGAACTCACATAAATTGGTACACTTCACATTCAGAAGGCTTCCTTACATTATTTCTCCTATCATTTAGCTATTCCAGGGGCATTTTTCTCCAATTCTGTTTTACAGAGTGAAAATACAGGTGGGTTAGTTGCCATACTGAAATTTTGTCATTTTATTCCAGTACTCAAAAACTTAATTCCAGTACTCAAAAACTAATGACTCCAAAACTCGTATTCTTAGCAAAAATACTCCATTTTAATAACATAACAAGCTAGAAAACCTTTAACTTTATTTCTCTTAACTCACTGGCAGAACGGGCGTGAAAGGGGGAAACAATTCTGTAACACATCTCCCGCAGGAGGAAGGAAAGGACCAAGGGACAAAGGATGAAGGAATGAGCTTTTTTGTAACCTAACCCTCTTGTTTCAGAGTTTAATGCAGCTGTATTTTCAGGGGTATCAAGCCCATCAGATGTGAAAGAAAAAGGCTATCGTTGGTATCAGTGGGAATCGAGCCTGAGTAATCAAAATAAACAGCAAATCCTGATGAACACCCGCCAGCTTCTGGAAGGACAGGTTTGGGGAACCGAGTGCGTTTTTTTATTCCTTCTTTGAAGAAAGAAAAAATATATTTCCCCACCATTCTGTCCTATCTCAGTGTCAAGAGAAATTAATTTGAGGGTAAAGGGGTACCCTGCCGCACCGTTCCCGGGCTGTGTGCTGGTTCCTGCCTCCCCAGTCTCTCAGTGGTGGCACTTGCTTAACTCTGCGTCAGCTCAGGCGTGTGGTGCTGCGCGCGGAAGCAATGCATTTTCCCTCCTGTGTCCTCACTTAATAAAGAGGGAAAGGCTGCTGGTCATCACATTTCAGCATTCAGAAGTTAAAAACACACACTCGTTTTAAAACGTGTTGGGTGAGATACGTTTCTTTCCAGTTCTTGCCTCTGATTTATCTCCTTAATACAAAAGGCTTCTTAGCTCGTATGAACAGCAGTAACCTGCAGCATTAGCCAGGTTACAACATTACTACAGGCTTTACTAGATCAACTCCTCAAATCAACTGTGAACAAGTAAATGCATGTGTCAGCTCCTTTCAAGGTCATTTGTAAAGCTCTCCCCTATACAACTAACTTTAATAAGGCAGACGCATGACATGAAAAGCAGACCCTTGGAAGTCTTGAATTCATTTTTTCTTGGCTTTGCTTTTTGTAAATAAAATACTAAACATAATTTGTATAAGCTTGTCCCTCTAAAAGCTATAAGACTGGAAAATACTGGTAAGATTTATTTTAAGTGGAGGTACTTATCAAATGTCACCGTTTTCCTGTTCAAAATGACTAATCATTTTGATTAACCTTTGATTTAAATGATTATATACCACAGCAAAGCACAAACATACATAAAATTACACTCCAAAGAAATTCTGAAAGCACAGATCACATAAGAAAACAGTTATGTCAAAGTGGTTAGAGAATTTATTTACCACGTACATAATATTCAAACCAAAAGCTGACTCCACACACTCAACGGGAAAGCTCCCGCATGTATATTCATACCCAGGAATCACAGTTTAGTTAATCCTGTAGCCAACACGAGACTGCTTTCAGAGGAAACACCAAAAATATCAACCAAATAATAATTAAGCTATGAAAGAAACTCCTAACTACCATCTCAATAAGTCCTACCAGTATCTTCTGTAAAGAATTTTATTCCAGGTGGGAAATCGGTGCTAGCGCGTTAGTCACATATAAAAAGAAGGCCTGAAGCAGCACAAGACAAGAAATAAAATTTAATATCTCACTTCAAGTAAATACACATGAATTCCAAGCCATGTAACAGACTTCAAAGCAGAGAGAGAAAAACAGGATATCAAAGGTAAATTAGACAAAGAGCTGAAGGCAATTCTGAAAAATAAAAATATATGGTGGAAAAATTAAAGCACATAAAAATACTCTTAAGATCCCATCTCAAAATGCCAATTTGTAGAGAGAATGCATACCACCAGAGTTAGCATGGAAAAGACTCTCAAAAGCTTTGTATCTGCCGAACACGGGGACTTGTCCCTCTTCAGAAGCTCTGCTCCACCAGGAATCGCTAACCTGCAGGGCTCGCTGTAGATGCCCAGCGGTCCACCAAATCACACTACATTAGCTGCGGTCAATGGATTTCTAAGATACCCATTCCCAAATTTTTAAACCATTACTGCAATGTCATTTTTCCTAATAAAAAAGGTTCAGAAACAACACCTCTTTTCTTGACAAAGTGAACCAAGAGCGCCTTAACTTTTATAATCACCTGGGTCTAACCAATATAAAGTTTTTTCAGACATTCGGGAACCCCTTGGATTATTCAAGCTGAGCTTTTCTTTCATGCTGCTTGGATTGATCTAAGTAATCTGAAAACGAGCTCAGGCTCCTCCCCTCCACAAATACCAGTCTCATAATGTAAAATAAACTAAAAATATTGTACATTAAAAACCCCATTTGCTTGGGGTTTATAAAAATAAATTGTAAGCCACGGCCAACATAGAATAAGCATTCGGGACATTCAGAGTTTCCGCTGAGTTAGGAACACCCGGGCAGGACGCAGCACGGCACTCAGCACAACAATTCCACCCGCCTAAACCGTAAAACTACAAATAAAGGGCTTATCATTATCAGTGATCCTGGATGTGAGGGTAACAGGTGGTTTGGGGTTTCTTCACTCCTTATTACCCAGGAGAAAGAAACACAGGTTCCGCTGGACATCCGCAGCATCAACAAGTGAAGAGAAAGTTTTCAGGCTGGGTGTGACAAATAGCACCCCACGCCCCCTTCCTCCCACAACGTTACCAAAAATAAGCTGGCAAAGTCAATGAGATCAAAACAAACTTGTACCTTAAGGAGTAATATTGCCATCCCGGACACCAGAAAGGGCCCACCGTGAATGAGGGCTGGAGCTGGGGGGAGCTCGGGGCAGTGCTCCCACCGGCTGGCGGCCGGCGGCGACTCTGCCTCCCCGGGCTCCCTCTGCCGCGTGGGATCGTCAGGCTCCTCCAAAGCACCTCAACTAGGCTTCTGCCCGTATTTTACCCCCATGGGGGAACGTGATTCCAAGTACAGCCAAGAAAGTACCAACTAATTTATCAGGTTAAATGAGATGCCAAACGCTAGGCTGTAGAAAAGTATTTCATACGTTCTCCCTAATAATAATAAAGGGGATTTTCCTGGGGTCATGACACCCATTGCTAAGCCAACAAAAATGTAGCCGGAGCAGATGCTAATTCAACATGTGCATTCCAGGGCAGGAACCTGAGCAGCAGAACAAGTCCCTGGAACTTCAAACGCACGGTTCCCAATATCCAGATGCCGTGGCTCCGAAGCACCGGTGGAGCCACGTGCCAACGTGTACGAGCAAAAGGGCTGGTTGATAAATACAAGTGAGACCATGGAGAGAACCTGGAGGTGCATTTCCAAATCTAATCAAATCTGAGATCTCTACCAAGGGCTTCTGTCACACTCGTAGCAAGCATGATTTGGTTTTCTATTATATATTCATATGCTTCCATTCAGAACAACCTTGTTTCATTACAGCAGGTTCAGCTGTGCTTCACAGTCCTGCTTCATTTCTTCCAAGGAAAATTCTTCAGGAGATTAACCTGACACATTTATTCCCCTGATAATATATCCTGTCTTTTCTGATATCATTACCAATTTCAAGCACATAGCAATAAATAGGCTTAAAATTTTTAAAAAGTAGTGACTTGAAAGCTTTCTTGTTCCCACATTTTCTTGGTACAACACATTTCACTCTGCAAGTAATGTTGTAAGATTCAGCTTAAGTAAATATAAAATAAATTATTAAGCTTCTAACCAAAAGCTTCCAGACCTAAAACCCCTCTCATTGGACTTGAAGAGCTCCAGCGCACAGCACAGCTCTAACTGGAGTTCAGGTTTTAAGCAGCTCAAAGTGGCAATTGTTCTTTTCTAGGAGTTCAACATATTATTCTTATGCTTCATATGCACAGAAGACATTAGTGAAGACAAACTGTGCAACCGGTAATTGAAATTAAAGTTGCAACATCTATTATGGTAACATCCACCACGCCACATCTCTAACACACAGAGAATGAAATGGCTTTTACGTACGAAGCACCAATCGTGATACCCACTGGAACAAAACCGCATTAAGAAATGTAATGAAATACATTTACACAACATAAAATTTCCTAAAATTACTGACATTGTTATTACCAGTCTTCTACCATCTTGACAAGTACAATAAGTAAAACCCCAGTATGATTCTGGGAGATGTGTCTGAGAAAAGCATGCTTTTCTCCAAACTCAAAAAGTTGCACAGCATTCACGGTAACACCATGGTAAAGAAAGGTAAAACCTGTTAAAAAATGCAGTTTGCTTCTGATAACATTGATGTATATAATGTCTACTCATCTAAAAAGGAGAAATCTGCATGATCTGTGGAAGAATTCTTTGAAAGTACCTTCTTAACAAAATTTCAGAAAACACCAAACATTTCTGGGATTTCAAAATCAGGATTTTTTATGAAATCATATGTAGATAAACTATATTGTCTTTGAAATCCAAGTAACCATTAAGGGATTACAGGAGAAACAAAGCTATATTAAAAGGGCCACCAACTGAAAGAATACCCAGTTTAAGCGTGCTCCTGGGACCATGCTTAGCATTCCAGCTCTTTATAAATTTCTTGCAAATCAACAACTTTTTACAAGACTGTAAAATTTGCTTATCATTATCACACCAGTAAACATAAGCTTTTCCAATATTTTAACTGATTAACACTGTAACTGCTAGTTTATGTCATATTAAAAAAAAGGAAAACCATCCAGAGATTGCACCATGTCTGGCTGGGGTAACCATTTTTTTTGGAGATAATCTGAAGTTCTCTATCTGGACATAACAGCGCAGAGTATTTTATAGCAAGGGACAATTAGAAAGATGGAGATGAAGATCAACTTCCTATTTCCATGGTGCTACATAGAGTATATGAAGATGATTCCCAAGACATATGACAAACTTGGCTCCATCATCTGTCCAAGCCTGGCGAGGTATGTAAAATTTTGGTTTGCAAAAGGCAAGCAATAAAGATACTTCTTTATAAAAAAACCTACTTTCCTACCTTCTAACTGAGATCAGGACTAAATCAATAGCTCTTCAAAATCTGACTATAACTGATGAACTTAAAGGACAGGATCAAAGCACCGTTATGCAAGGTGCTACTGCAGCCAAATGCAGTTTACTAAATACTTAAGACATATAAAGATAAGCATGCAGGACTGTAAATCACTGCAAACCAAAATGGTTAGCACAATCTCTGCAAATGCCTCCTGGATAAAGATACATTATGCGCTTCATTCATTTTCTAATGAGCAATGTTCAGGGTTTTATTATTATTAATTGCATATAAATTACCATGATTTTTGTATCGCTGGGAAAGTATTTAGCCATTCACCTCTCAGAGGAACAATGCTGAACAAAGGCAATGAATGCATGGCATATAAGAACAATGCAGAACACAGAAATTTATGCATGCCATTTAAAAGGCATGGCATTTAGACTACTAGCAAAAAAATCAAAATTATGTCATAAATCTTTAATTGTAAGAAAAAAAAGTCCAACTAATGGCTTGCCAAGTCCTTGATATTATTTAAGCAAGAGCACGGCCTGCTTCTGGAGTGCAAAATCTCCTTAACTCACGTATCTCCATGTATCCCCAACCTCCTCTGAAGTGTTCTGCTGCAAAATTCATTGTACCCGAGATCTGCTAATCATCATCAGGAAACTCTGTTATGCATCTTAAGGACGCACTTTAAGCTCTCAAGAGGAAAAATAAACATGTTTTATTAGCTGCTTTTGGAAAATACTGATTTGTATTTATTTAGAAACCTTTTCAAGTTGCACCACTGTCGAATTAAATATTTATGGCATGATTTTCCAAAGAGTTTAACACCTGTTAAGAGTTTAACATGCTGACTTCAACAGGAGCTCTGAGTGCCCAACATTTCTGCAAACCTCAGAAGTGACAAGGTTCGGCTGTGGCAAAGCAGCTCGAGCGTGGATGTTACTGCTGAGCTCTGAAATGCAACCAGGAACCTGACCAGCCCCTACCTCTCATCACAGCATTTCATTTCAGACAACTGAATCAGCTATATTTTACTAGAAATACCAGAAATATGACTCATTAAAACCTGTTAAATCTAAATAAAGCATGGGCTAAATGCTGTTAGTTAATCCTCAATGCATCTTCACTTTCCTTCACTCGTAGAAAACTTACATGCTCAGGTCATTAGACATCACCTGAAGTAGCAACCTACACTATACAGGAGACTAAAATCCACAGCGAGTCAAGAACTGGAAAACAAAGCTGTTGATGTTAAGGGTGAGAAGTTGAAAGAGGATGAAGCTATCTCAGTAAAATACAGAATAAAGAAGGTCTAGCAAAGAAAGAAAAGATGTTTGGTACATTGCAAAAACCTGTATCCCAGTTAGCTTAGCTTTGGCTTTGGCACCTCAGCCAAAATTGAAGAGCGCACCACGGGCCTCACTGTCAAATGAAGCCAAAATAAGGAGTTTGGGTCTTTTGCTTAGCTTCTGAGTGACGTGCACTTACTAACTCTCCCAGCTTCACGTTTTCAGGTATCCTACATCTCCCATTCTTCTATGAATAGATGATTTTTCACTGCCTTCCCACCCTCCCTGGTCCTTTACCCGCTCTCAGCTGCAACACATGCCTAAATCTGAACTATGGAGCAAAGACACTACCTTATATTTCAGAATTAAGTACCTAAACCTCCTTGTGGCATTGGGCTTATACTTCTGGAAGCAAACAACTAGGTATTTAACGCAGTAAATAAGTATATAACATCTAAGTAAGAAATCACTGTACATAGACACGATTCAAATGATCATAAGACACGATTTCATAAACCGAAGACGAATAAAATAGTTGAATATTGCAGATAGGACACATCAATCCCCTTATACACTCTACAGCACACTACAAATCTGCCCGGCAAGTCGAATATTTTACTCATTAAAATAGTAGCTTTCATCACACTATAAAACATTTGTAAATGCAGACCAGAAAACCGACAAGCATATTTACTATAAAGCTTTATATTTGTGTCATCAATTAACAACAAAAGTTTGGAATAAAACTAAAATAAAAGCTAATCAAAACAGCTAGCTGTCAAAACAGATGGGAACTATATTTTTCAAATCAAGCAAAAAGCCAAAGCTTTCGAACATTTAGTGTCATGTCAGCTGATACAGACAACTTAGAAAGGAAGGACAGCAAATGTCAGGAGCACATGAAGAAAAGGTGTCCCTGGCTGAAAGATTCACATTTATGAATTTCCATTGATTTTTTTTTTTTTTCTTTTTGGCTTCAGGATGATTAACTCGCACCAAAGCAGACCTCTGATATGTGAACTATAAATAAGGTGCCGCCGTGACACTGCAGGCAAAATAAATAAAAACAGAGCCCCGACATTATTTTAGCCTCAAACAAATGTTTCAGTCCCTACATTGTCTGGCTCAGAAAGATACATAGACAGTCTCACAGACAGAGATATAAATGAACAATTGCAGTACCTTTTTCCCACACTGTTTACAGGGTTGGCTATATTCCTACTGGCAATAGATTTTCTTCTTGACAGCTTCTTGGTGTTGGTGCTGTCATCAGTGCTGTCATCCTCTTTCTTTGGTGTGTTACTTCCTTTGCTGTTCAGGTCCCTTAGCACATTATAATTAATTTTACTTGAGATTTTCTTCTGTTCTAACATCTTTTCAATTGCCTCTCCTGCTGTGCTGGCTTGAATTGGCTCCCGCTTCTTTGCAGATTTCTTTGGCTTAATTAAAATATAAAATTAGTGATGTAGACACAAACAAAGTTTCCGTGAAGCAGAAGGGCGAGCTGCAGCTCAGCAGTCCTGGCTCAGGTGCTGCTGATGTGGGGACGCAGGCGATGTGGCCGGGCTAAGCCAGCGCTCCCTCTCCTGCCACTCAACGGGACCGAGAGGTCTCTTTTCTCCAAGAGATAAGTGTTTGCTTTTTGCCAAATGCCCACACAGTTTATCACAATTTCTTTACTTAGTATTTGTAATGCTGCCAGAGAAGAGACATGGGCCATTTCTCACGCATGAAAAAAATTGAGTGAACTCCTGTTACAGGAACAGAGACCCTGATAGTATCACCCAGCGCGTAAATAATGATATTCCCCTGCTAAAATTGCCTTTAAAGTCAGAGTCAAGCTGGGTCACGACTCCCCTAAGCACTGACAACTCCGTATCAAAACTGCAACGGTATTTTACATCAAGTTTGAATGCGGCGTGGGAGAGCATCTACCCAACTCCTCCTCCACACTGAAAAAGGCCAAGAATATCAGCAGCATCTTTCTAAGCGTGGACTGGCATTAACGCCGACGGATAGGAAGCAGCAGACATGAGCGCAACGGCAATGTCACCTGCAACTGCCCGTCTCAGGCAAATGCTGCAAGCCCAAGCCCAGCGCAGAGGCTGATGCTGCCCAGAGCCAGGCACAGAGAAACGACGCCACAGAATATTTCTATCCATGTCCAATGCCTGGGTAGGTACAAAAAAAAAAAAAAAAAAAAAAAAAAAAGAACTTCTGTTTCTTATTCGGCATTTTCCTTTTCAAAGGAAGGTTTTAACACCAAGCTCTGCAGGAGATTTATTTTTTAATGGAAAATAGCCCCTCTGTTTACCTACATGGGTCAAGTGCTACCTTGAAATTGGAAAGCACTATATTAATCAAGTTCTACTCAAGCTGTCAGAAACAATACAGAGTTAGAGAAAAACTCCTGTGTTGTCCGAACAAAAAGGTGGGTGTTTGGGCTGCTCGGTGCCAATGAGTTATACAATTTTGAAAATTGCTGGTAGACTGCCACGTCTCCGTAAGCGCAGGATGAATGAGAAACTCTGAAGCATAAAACAGTGTTTCATTGTCTGGGTTTGTTTTTATTGTCGAAATACCTAGGGGAAGTAGGAAATTCTGTCTTTCGCATTAGTCAGAAAAAAGATAGAGAATATACGCTCTAAAAACTAACATGGATTTTAGCTGCATGTGGAAGATTTGACTTGTCACTTGCTCAATTACACAAAATACTAATGCTGTAAATCATGGATATACGGCCAATTAGGCTGCTTTAAACTGCTAAACATGGAGACAGGACATGCCATTTGTTAGCATAACTGTCGCATTCTTTATGAAAGGTAGAACAAAATACGCCTTCAAGTGACTGTAACAAGGTTCTGTTCAGTTCTTCATAAAGAAATCATTATTGTAAGAGCAAGGAAAGCTACCGAAGTTATGGCAAGTACAAACAAATTCCCCATGCACACATTAAAAAAAAATTAGGAATGTCTTAAGACCTGTATTTAAATAAGCAAGCAATTAGGACAGCAATCATAAATGCAAAGAGCCAGCTCTGACTTTGCCATGCACAGAATTTTCTCATAATAGTAATTTAAAATAAAAGTTTGGGCAAGGAAGTGTTTTACTCACCACCTGAGAAATTACAGCCTTGTATTTCAGTAACAGGTAGAGAGAGATACAATAGCTTTTGCTCGTTTAGTGGTGAGTTGTGCCATTATGCCCATACATCCTACATGGAGTTGATCGGCAAATATAATGAATTTCCAGGACATTTTCAAACAGACACAATTAGCACACAGTTTAATACCTTGTGTTCCTTATAAATCCCAAGTTCTTTCTCTTTTGCTATTCTTGCTTCCTTTTCTGAAAGATGACAAAAGGGTAGCCAGCATGAAGATTACACAGACTGTATGTTTCCGCAACACCAGCCAAAAGGAGAATTTCAGTCCTATATACTTACCTTTTTGTTCCTTCAAATAATCTGCATTTTCTTTCATCCACAGCTCTGCTTTTATCTGAGCTTCTGTTTCGTTAAGTATATACTAGAAGACAAAACAAGTTTATCTACTTTCAGAAATCAACTAGAAAACCATAGAGCAAAACTGAATTCAAAAACTACTGGCAAGGTCAATGCACATTCTGTTTTTAAATGTTTTACATTAATAAAAGAAAATATGACCAAGATGTGACAATCAGCAAGCATTTGTAGCAACTTCTAAAGCGGGCAAAAAACAACAGCATGTTTTCAAAAAACAGTGCTTGGTTTCCAAACTATGATGGGGTGACTAACAACCATCCAGGACTCACTGTACGTGGTCTGTAATTAACCTAAAATGATCCTGGGTTTATGATCTTTTTCAGATGATACGAGAGAGCACCATGAAAACATGGTTGTCTGCAAGTAATTCTGCATGTTGATGGTGGTCTGTAATTCAAAACAGTATGGGAACCCTGTGCTACCAAAACAGAAACATGTGTCTTCTGGGTAGGTTTCTGCGAAGGTTTAGGCACAGTTAACTGAGATTATTAGTTCAATGGCCACATCTGTGTGACTGAAACAAGCTTAGATTGCTGGAGTTTTAGTCCTCTAGATTTTAGAGACTTGGGTTCAGTAACCACATCTAGGCTTTTTTCAGTTAACTCCACTTAGTCTCGGTAACATCATTAGTGTCTTGGTAACATAACAACAGTAGGTGCAGAGCTGTAAAACACACCTAGAAGTATTCAGATGAATTACCGATAAATAAACAGTTAGATAGCAGCCAGGCTGGCAGGCTGGTAGATAGATCTCCCCTTCAATTACTTAAATGTAAAAATAAACCCAGTATTTAGCACAACTCTCTGTGAAACACAAGTTCTCCACAGCCAATGCTGTTTGGGAGTGAAGAACTTCTGCAGAACGGAGAAGACAAATTGGGTCATCCTTCATGAACAAGACACTTCATTTTTAAGCAGCGGACCCAAGACTTGTAAAACGACACTCAAGTGCAAGAAAAACAATTTGAGATTTCTCCATCTTATGGGTTTGAGCATTCGCGATTTTCTCCAAAGTAAAATGTACATTTAGGTTTTTATGAGAAAAATAACTCCAGTCAAATGAAACTGATGCAGGGAGGACTCCTTCCTCCGAAGGCAAAGAAGGAGAGCAAACAGCTGTGCAAGTGCTGGTTTATCAGACCAATATTTTCACTCTTTCATCTACTTCTATTAAAGGTGAGCCGTAATAGTAAAACTCGCTTCCTCCTAGCTCAGTTATTCATCCTTCTTATGCTTTTAGGGAGCTCATAATCTTGGGCTTACAATATTACAGTCTATTGCCATGGAAATGAACATGAGGTCATAAAAGCAGAGTTATGACTTCATCAACAGAGCCGAGGAGGAGGAGAAAATGTGCCTGTTCTTCCCCCACGATTGTTTAAATTATGGACCTGCTATACTGAAAACATTCAGCCTCCTCACTCCCTCCACACCACATCCACTTGATTAGCAAGACCCCTCCTAACGCCCAGCTTAGCAATTCCCACTTCGCGGCTGAAGCCAAGCTGAGTGTATTCCTGCTCCTTCATCCATCGCCAACGATGTTCTGCAGATCGGTATCCCCTATGCAACCCCATCGCTCTCAATGATTTCGTACCCCAAAAGGATTTTTTAGCATTGGCGTTATCTGTTCAAATTACTCTTTAAACCAGCATGGTGGCTGGAGAGGGCGTCAAGCTCGGAGTCAGGAGAGCTAGACTCCATCGTGTGTTCAAGCGTTGACCTGATGTGTGGCCTTCAACAAGCCGTTTTCCACAGCTGTCTGTCTTTCATATTCAAGCTATATGGTAAAGGATATCTTTCGCTGCCACACAAATAATAACAAATCCAGAAAATGTTACAGAAATCTTTGAAAGAACACAGAAGCTGTACATGCTGGTTTTACAGTTTGGTTTCCATGGCAGCCTTCTATGTTGAATATATCTTAATTAAATAATGAATTTAGAGCTCTACCAAACTTTTAAAAGTCCTTCTTCAGAATAAAAGACATTCTAAAACATAATTATTCCAGCACGGTAAGAGTGAGCAGCAGCAGCAGTCCTGTAGATACATAAAATGGGCAAGGAACAGCAAATTCACAGTCCTGAGTGAACCTGAGTTTTGATCTCAAATCACTGAAATCACTCGAACCACCCCATATATCAGAGCGAAGAGGCAGGGACAGGAGAGGACGAACCAGATAAGAACCATTTTGTATTTCTCAGATATCCAAATGCAGAGACACCCAGGATAAGAGGGCACCTTACCCGATCTATTTCACTGTCGTCGATCCCACTCAGATCTAATTCACCGTCTCCTGTATTCTCACCTACAGAAAAGAACACATTTTAATTAAGTGGATGTTTGTTCAAAATCAATTGCCATTCAAGTTCTACAGTAAAGTAACATTTAATGATCATCCTTCAGAGATTTGCATCCTTCTGCGTTCATCCAGGAGGTTTAACATGTTGCTGAGTATTTTCATTATGGGGGTACATGCACACACAAATCCACCACACTGAATTCATTTAAAATTCAGGAACTGGTACGGTTCTCTTCAGTACTAAAAATCTGCTGGACACTTCCACTTGCTTTTTTTTTTTTCCCCTCCATTTTAATTTACAGCAAATTTTCAGCTGGAAGCTGGGGAAACCATTTTAGGAAGAAGACGATTTTTCTTTCATGATAACATGAATTTCTCTGTCAGAGCCTACAGGTCAACGATTCGCCTGTATATTATGACTTTGAAAATATTTTCTGTTTTCAGGGAAGCAGTGTGGACCAGTGAATAACACATCATGCTGACAGTCATACCATAGCTTGCTTCTTGATTCTGATCTATCATCATTTGAACCACTTACATCATACCAGTTCTGTAAAAAGATGCTTATTAATTAGTTTTTCCCTCTGTTAAATGGGAATTATTAAAACATTTCCAAATTTTAAAGTAACTTTTAAAAGCTATGGAAGGGTCTAGATAAATGTTAAACTACAACAAGCTTCTGTAATTATAATTTTGCTGTAATATTTCTCGTTTTGTATGTATTGAGACTTCTTCTAAAAACACTTTTTTTTTTACATTCTACCCATTAAAAAGAGTAACAGCACAGAACTGAGGCCTAATTTGGGACTGGCACAATGTACAACAGCAAAACCTGATTTTCCACATCACTTTAATGTACAGTAGTAATACACTATTAATGTAGTACAGGTAGAGACGAAAATAAATTATTCAACAAAGACTTATGCTGGGGAATGAGGCAATCTTCTTGGTCATCTCCAATAACTCTAATAAAGACTAGACAAGAGATGACCTAACCAGTTTACTTGCAGAAAAAAAAAAAAAAAAGAAATTGTTTCAACAATCTGCAATAACAAATTCAAACTGAAATGGTGCAGAACAGCTTGGCGCCTTCACAGTTCCTGCTCCCCAGTCCTAGCGATGAGCCTCCCCACAAACCAAGACCTTTGAATGGTTTGATTCCCCAGTCTGATGCCTTCTCGCAGAGCAGAGCTTCTGAGCAGCGCCGTACTGGACTGGCAGAGGGTCAAGGCAGCTCTTTGATCCAACGGCAGGTTATGGCAACGCGAAGCCTCAAGGCTTGAGGAGCATCAAATGGTGAAGATAAGCAAAGGTAGGAATTATGAGCACTCCCAGAAGATACAAACAATGCTCTGCTTGGCAAAACTCAGGTGTTTAAACCAGCTGTCTGAAGTACACGAAATCACAGGGTCGGGAATCCAACCAAAACACCTGGTTAGGAATAAAAGGCTGTGCTTCTTGAGGTGGTACAAAGAATCTGGCGGCTCAACTCAACAGACATTTACTGGTATCAGACACGAAGCGTTTACAAATGTCTTCTCAAACTCCACCTTTAACAACCAACAGCAAGTTTTAAACTCTTTCCATACCAAGTCATACACAAAATGGGTTTCACCCCAAACAAAATGTTCTTTCGCAAGGAACCACATAACACTGCACTTTGATTTTATTCTGAAATTGTCTCATAAATGTAATATCAACTTTACCAATTCAGATAATCTGAAGTTAGTATGTTCCTTAAGGCCTTTTCAGTCATATCTCATTGCTGTTATGTTTAGAAATTAACTGCACTTTAGTCCCAGGCACCAGATTTACTTTACAACCTTTTTCCCCCCAAAGTGTAAAAGATTTTATAATAACTATATAATTGTTCAGTACACATGCTTTTCTTCTGGCCTCATCTCTCTGTAGGGCAGTAAGAGCAGAACTTTCCGCACCAGGGCCACCAGCTCCTCATGCAGGCGCCCCACCACCAGGCAAGCAGGGATGCCACCCATGGACATGGCAAAGCACGCCCTGGCTCGAGGCTGGAGAGGAAAAGCAAAGTGACAAAGTACATCCCAGTGGTTTGCTGCCTCTTTAACATAACTCACTGGAGGTTTTTTTTAGCAACCGGTCATCATGCAAAGCGCAGAGAGGAATCACTGTACGCCGCATCGCCCCCGGGAGTCCAGGGCATACTGCAAAACGGCACTACGTGTCTCTCCTGCTGGAACCGAGATATAAATCTCCAGTGAGCAAAATGCTTAAATATTCACCGAGGGAAGGAGTAAATACTGTAGTCTCGTGTCTGAGACGCTGTCCCAGGAGACTGCCCACCTGAGTTCAAGAAATGTTGCATTACACAAAATAAAATATCTTGATAGCAGAGTGCACGAGTGTGCCCAGGCCAGAATAACTGTCTCCTAGGTCAGAAGGAGTTCGTGCAGAAGTGGGACTCGAACGGGGTCTCCCATATTCTGGGTAAGTGCTTTAACCACTAAGCTGGAGGACAAAATGGGGCACGGTCTCTCCCTTTGTGTTATCTACCTTTTGTTTCCTTGAGGTTTTGGGGGAAAAAGACCCAACCTTAAATGTGGTTTATCTAAGCAAAGAGAGGATTCTTTTTTTTTTTTTCATGTTCATTGCACCAGATAAACTAAAACATCAACTTGGAATTAGGGACAAAGAAAAAGGGAGCCAACCTCAAAAATCACTAGTAAGTTCTGAAAATTGCAGGCCAGAAAATCAAAACTTGGAAGTGGTGACAGAACTACTCTGGATTCAAGTCACTGCTCAATTTGATGTAAAATTCTGTGCATCCCAAAATTATAAGTTGAAAAAACTGCCTCAGCATCTTAAGAACAATAAAAATATCCCACTGAAATCAAGTTGCCACTGCTTTTATTCATCATTAAACACCTCGCTCCTCCTATACCTTGCTGTATTTTTGGATCAGAGGTTTAAAATTTGGTATGTCACAGTACAGAAGGTGTCTGTTCCCTTATACAGCCCTAATACGCCAGACTGAAAATGATGTAATTTCAGGCACCATGAACAATTTCACTTGTCATTTTAAATATAACTTGTTACTGAATTAGGTGCCAGTTTTTCTCATTGGATCAATTAGCAACGGGGACGGAAAACTCATTCTCCAACTGGTAAATTGCACAGAAGAATCCAGAAGCAAGTTATATGTAATAAGCATTTCTTAGACCCCATAACGGCAGTAGAGGGAGTAATTGCAGGATATCCCTCTGCCTGCAAGCCGTCCTTTTTCCTGCCAAGACGATAGGCATTCATTACGTGTGAGGGGCTTTTCAGAAGAGAAGGTGCCTTCAAACCCCTATTTTAACAGTTTCTCTGAGAAAAAAAACCAACATGTTTTGTTAGGGAATGCCGATTCAAAACAGAATACATCCGTTTTGATCTGAAAATTTCCATGGCAATCATTTCTAACATGAGTAGACTCTACCAGCCATAAAATATCCGTCTGCTCGATGTTATACGGCTCACTCCAGGGCATGGAAAGTAAAACCTTTGCATTTTTATACACCAGAAAGATCTTCCCAGCTGCTAAACTTTTAAAAACAATTTCTAAATGATCATTTTCCCCTTTAATAAAAGGGTCAAAATGAAATGTTCGACGAAATAAAAACACAGATGTGGCCAACATCTGGTTCAACCTCTTAAAAGCTTATTTAAAAGCAATGGCATCACGTGGCATGGGTCTTAGACATCGCGGATTTCTTCTGTTAAGAAAAACAACCACTTTACTGCGGGGCACAGGAAAAAAATAAGTTGGGCATTAAAAACAACAAAACTCCCCTAAATCCAGTTCTTAAATGAAAGTACTATCGGGAAGTGCGTAGAGCGAGGCAGTGAGGATCATCCTACCCCATCCTCTCCTAACGTCTTTGTGGCAAGTAGGGGAGCACAGGCACTTCTAGAGCTTTCCGTCAACATCTCAAATCAACTACATTCATGCCACTTAAAATCATCCGTCACTCAGCCAGCTCCCCCAATATTTAAAAATAAAGCCTCCCAAAAGCTCTTTCTTTACAGCCGTTTAACGTCTTTGCCAACCGACCCTAGTAGACACGAGGGCTACAATCAGACGCTGGGGATTAGGTCTGTAAACCTGTAGGATTATTTACTGTTCTTGTCATTACTAAATGCACGCTAAACCCTCTCTTAACACACCGTCTCCCCCTCTCCCTACCTCTGTGCAACTAGTTAAATGTATACATAGCACGCTATTATGGGGATTTATTACAGAAGAATCATTCCAGCCGATATATTTTAAACCCCACATTTTTAAAAACAGCCATGTGAAGAATGTGTTTTTCTGTTTCTATTACAGGAGGCAGCACTATTTATTGCTCTGCCCAGATAAGAGGATTTCCTTACAGACAGAAATGGAGGCTGAACACTTCCCAGGAAATCCTCCGGAGCAGATAGAATAGAAGGCACTCAGTGCTCCGGTCCCATGCAGCAAACACATCCTCCGTCGTACCGTTTCGTAGCAGTCAGAGAGCCGAAAGAATTTAAACAAAGCACCCTTCCACCTATTCAGCACAATGCCAGATGCTAAGCACCCCCAGCATTTAAGAAATATTCTGAGGCTAGAGCACGACACAATCTGAAAATAGTTGGGAGAGGTTTTTTCACAAACGAAAATCCTTAAGCAACAAACCAAACGACCTCAGCCCCGGGCATCAGAAACAGCGGGATTGATTGTTGCTCTCCAGGGAGGGATTAAAACCAACGGGAGCTGCTGAAAGCCCCCGCAGACCGTCAGAGGAACCCGACGGGGCAGAAATGCTTTTACAGCTAAATCTGACGAGCGGTGCCGGTGCCACTTTGGGAGCTGCAAGGAGTGTGAAGGGAAGGCGGTAGCTCAGCATCAAAAAAGGCACTGCACAACCGCACCGGAATATAATTGATTAGCTGATCAGAGGGGACAAGAACCCATCTGGAGGGGAAGATAACTGATTTACCGAGGGGCGTGAAGAGAACAGTCATTAAGCGTGGGTAACCGGGAGGGGAGCGGCAGCGGCGCGGGGCAGACAAAGTGCCGTAGCGATCAGGTAGGGAAGAGAAATGGATGTGAAAATGCTGCAGCAGCAGCAGCAGCAGCAGCACGGCACGAAGGGCAGCGTACGAGGATCGATGGCTGTGCTAACGAACCCACCGCGCGTCCAGGAGCGCGCAGAGTCCGCAGGGCCGTATGAGCCGGGTAACGCTGCTTGTACAGTTTTATGCCCGTGAGGCGAGGAGCCTCCAGAGCAGGCTGGGAGGTTATCTTGGCAGTTTTAAGCTGTTGCCAATCTCATTGCTCTGGGTAAGGCGTCTCTTTGCGTAACCCCAGCCGGCCCTGCCGTACCCCCATCCCACAGCACGCACCCCGCGGCTGCCGAGGGCCCGGGTTCCCCCTGGTTACCTTCGGCAATGTCATCGCGTGCCGTCACGACAAAAGTACGCTGCAAAAACACAAAACATAAGGACAGAGCAAAACTAATTGCACTTACTGACAAAATAAGGTCACAAAAACACCTGACGTGTATCCTCACATTTAAGTGAAACTGGTTTTTATTTTATTGTACCTAAAGCTACCTTGGAAATTACAGCCTACTCTCTCACAGGGCCAATTCGACACCAGGATTTAGGTCTGGCAGTGTACGGAGCACACGAGGCCACGCATACAGCATGAAGATAAATGAAGTCTGTCACTTTATTATTTCCTTCTGCCAAGGCAAGGTGAAGGGGTCCTCTCCAGCCGAAGCCAAGTTTCCAGCCTGCTGGCTCCCTCGGAGATAGCAGACACACCGCGCCAGGCACAGGGAGGCCCCTTCTGCCCAGAGACGAGGCATGGCGGGAGGCATCGCCGGCCGGCGCCGGGCTGTCCGGCAGCACCGGGACACACAGCCCTGGCACAGCAAAGTGCCCACCGGGCAGCTCCTCACACTCGGGCTGTAAGAATTGCAGAGGAAAAGCCCAAAAGGGTGCAAATGAAGGGCAAAGAGGGAAGAGACACAAAGAAATTCCACGTATCTGCTACATATCCTACCATTGCAAGCGCGAGAGAGCGGCTCTGCAAGGTAAACCCGTACAGAAGCAGGGATGTACAAGCTCATTAGCTCTTTCCTTGCTCCTCTTTGTTGAAAAAAAATCCTTCTCATGGAGCAAAGAGGAACGCGAGCCGGGATCACCCCGGCTGCTTTGCAGTCACTGCATCAGGCTCGTCCACGTTGCTGTAGGAAGAAGGAGGTTTTCCTACAAGATTCGGCCTCAACCCCACACAGAACCACCAACCCATCTCTTAAGCGCCTGCATCTCTATTGCCCCACAGGGGGATTTGCGCTCCAGGTGCTACATCTCTCCCGCAGCAGCCGACTGACACCGCCAGCCTTCCCGCATCAGCTGCCGTCGCGCGGCAGTCGCACAACAATCGTCCCATGGCAGGAACCGCATTTCAAATTGGAGCGCTTAACAACATATGGGAATGAATTATGAGAAAAGCTTTTCCTACGTCTTTTCAGTCATGTCTTACAGAACTTTTATTTGATACTGAACTCAATTTTTACAAATTACATTTCAATTTTGAAAAAAAAAAAACCAAAACAAACCCAACCAAACCACCAACCCTGCTGCTTTTCCGGCAGCACATCCACACTGAAACAAACGCTGTTGTTTCACCTCACAGTCCACGGAGGAGCTAACCAAACCACATCCACACATTTTATTTCCAGTTAAAGGTTATGCCACTAGCCTAACAGACACGGAAATTTGTTAACTTAAACATTAATTCATCAGAAAAACAATTAATCACTCAATTCTTTACAGAAATTCTCCCTGCAATATCTATGTTTTTTGAAGCAGGTAGTACAAAAATAGTCCAGCAATAAACAATGCCTTTCTGGTTCTGAAGATTTTTCTTTGAAAAGGTAAGCTCGTGCTTATTGAACTACATAGCAATATAAAAAGCCCTTAAGAAAAAATCCTTTCAACCTCCCAAAATAAATACAGCTGAAAGTCAAGCTTTTGAACTGAAGAACATCTTGACACTGTCCTCAAAACCAGCAGCAGATGTTCCCCTTCTGGAATAATGTTCGTGTCCCCCCAACACCTTTTGAAAACAGTGAAAAAGAGCACCCTTTATGCAACCTACTTGACGCAACTCGTCGTTCTTTTTTAAGCTCCCAACCCTGCTGCCATGACCAAGTGCTCAGAGGACGGCTGCTCTCAACAATATGGCAAAAGCTACTTCTTGCTGAGGAAACCAATAACCACCAATGACCAACATGGCAAATACTCACCTGCAAACAAACTAATTAGCTACCACGAATGACATTTTTCAGCTCCGAAGCCCAGAAATGGTACAAGCTCCCATGCTCAGCCACAAGTCTTCTCCAACTCGTGATTTCTGCATCTAGCAACGCCAAGCCTGATGACAGCCCTCCTGCTGAAGGTGCCACACACTTACACCTCAGTGCTCGTCCGCATATTCACCCCCTCCTGCCTGAGTCATTACGAACTTAGAAGTTTTTAAAATGGAAACTATAAAGACAGATTTCCCTTACTTATTGCTCTTTTCCATCTGACGACCAATTCCCTGCTGCATTTTCCTCCTCTGCCTTTTATGTTGTTCTTGGCATCTTTTCTCTCCTTTCCCTTCCCCCACCCTTCCCTTCTTTTTGGTGCCTTCTGGCCTGTATTTTCTGCATTTTTTACTTTTTTTTTAAAATCTCTGCAGGGGTATCCAACAGTAACAGTTTAGATAAAGGGAGAGGCCAGGGAGAAGAACTGACCAGCATCTTAATCAGTTCCCCTCTCCAAACCCCGCAAGTGTAAAGCGCCGCCGTATCTCTTGCAGAGGGCGAGGGCCGTACAATGCCCCGGGAGAGCCGACAGCAAAGGCAGCCGGGCTCAGATCCGTCTCCAGCTCCCTCTCCCCGGGGCTGCCAGACCGCTATGTTAAACAGCAAGAGCACTTTACACCCCGAGCCAGCCGTAAAGGGAACAGCTGGTTTAATGTTTTAAGTGCTGAAGCATCATTTCTGCAACTGCAGCTCGCGGGTTAAGGAGCCAGGTCTTGCTGTGGGCGCTAAATGCTCTGCTGGCCGTCCCTGCGAGCCCAGGATCCTTGCCTGGCCAGCGCTCGGCCACCCCAGCAGAAGGACATATGTTTTATTGAGAAGTAAATCTACTCTTCTAACGCGCTGCCCTCCCTGCACCAAATAAAACGAGATGGGGAGCTCTGAGCTACTGAGAACATAAAAGTAAATCCTAGAATTTTGCTTGCATTATCTTTATCTACGTATATTTTTTAATCATGAATCAATTCCTATTGCACCAGGAAAAACTGTAAACGTATACAGCCATATATACACAGAGAGTTTTTAAGCTACAAAGACACCGGAAGAATTTGAGGAGACTTGCAGTACAACATTTTAAGGCTAATTTGACCGATTGGAACTCAAAAACAAAGCTACTTTATTTTCCTAGGACTTCACTGAAAATTCAAGTTTGGGTCAGGTGATGGCCCAAAAATTAGAGCAAACTTCCTTTAGTAGAAGCACAAATGGTTGAACTGTCACGAGGAAGTGCAAACCAGAGCCCAGCCTAACTCCGGCACATCTCTTGCCATGTCAGAGTTACCACACTTACCCTTGCACTCCCACCCCACTGCCCCCCACCGCCGGGACAGGCATTCAGGCCACAGCTGGGCATCCAAAGGCCACAGACTCACATCCACGTTAACGTCTCCCATTAAAGAAGCAGTCTTCCTCTTGCTCCCAGCACTGTGGTCTGGACCAAAGTGCTGCTCCAGGTTAAAAGTAGCCTAGCAGAACAACTCGCCCAGAGGAGTGAGAAAGGCGAACAAGGTGAACTTTCCACTTAAAATTTTCTTCCAACGGCTTTTACCATCTCTCAGCAAAGGTGAGCTAATTTCTACCCCCTCCTTTGACGTTCAGCATTGGTCTATGGAAGATCTGGCGACAAGCGCAGCACCAGCCACCAGAAGCCACCCAGACTACAGAAATGCTTCAGCAGGCAATTATTAGCATTAAGACAACACCGCAATATAGTGTATGAAATTACATATGAAAGTCTTAATTTAGAGGGAAAAAAAATCAATTTGTATGAGGGCCATTTACTGCACTGTCCGGGTGGGCTGAACAGTGAGAAGCTGTTAACTGAAAGAAAATTATCAGGTAAGAAATTTCTCATTTTGTTACCCAGCTTCTTCCTTCCTTCCTTGCTAATAAGAAATAGCAAGCAGGGAATTACAGAGATGGGGAGAGGAGAGAGAAGGCAAAAGTTTATTCTTATTCTTATTTGTTATTACTCCAGTAGAATAACAGGCAAAAGCAGAAGCTCCCCTGCAAAAAGCAAAAGCTTTGTAAATGAAGCAGTTAGGTGGGAACCTGGCCCAAAGGAGAAAGCCTCTGTGATGGATGAGGGCTGGATTCAGAGCGGCTACTGGGCATAGTTTTATGCTGCCAGGACAATTAGAGGCATGGAGCAGCGAGGGATCACACACGTAAGATCCTGACTCTGGTTCAGTGATCGGGACCACCGGTTGGGGTTTACAAACCTGGAAGGAGGAGACCTGGGTTTGAATTCTTAAAAGGCAGCAGCTACAGAAATGCAGATCCATGTTAAGAGCATCGGCCCATTAAGCAACAGATGGCCGCGCCCAGCACAGATCATGCTTTTAAATAAAAATCACGGAGGTTGGGCCATGTCACGTTAGATGATGTGCTGCCTTTCTGACTCTGACCATGCCTAAAGGCTCAGAAACAGGTAGGTGGTAAAACACTTCTCTATCTTGCCCCAGACCCAAACAGAGCTCACATGTGAGCCCTACTCCAGGGACCAGGGCATTTTTGCGTCTGTTTGGGCAGCTATATGAAGCATGTAAGGATCTCTGCAAAGTACAGGCATTGCTTGGGTGGCTCCAGGTGACCGTGGAGCATGGCAAGCTCACTTGGTCATCTGGCCAAACTGCAGCACAATCCTGCTGTGACAGCACATATACTGCACCAAACTCCTGGAGAGGACATGCATTTGTTCCTCCTCCTCTCCCCAGATGTTTTAGGGACTGCAGCAAACATTTTCTCAGATGCACAGTAGACAGTGGTGAAGGACTTTTAACATTTTGCCTCCAGCAGCTCTGAGGCCCCAAAGCCTTGGCATTTGGATAGACTGAACCGTAAGCACAGCATAATTAGCATGTGTACTCCATATGCTTGAGATCCATCATTACAGCACTGGAATGCCCTCCGACACCACAACCTTCCAAAAGAAGAAAGTTGTGGAGAGGAGAAGTTCCTGGAGAATAATTTGTCTTATTCTCCAGGAACAGTGGAAAAAGGCACTTCCGTGCACAGGAGGTTTCGGTGGAGCTGGAGAAATAACCTTTTCCTGACAAAGCCCAGCAGCGTGATTCACCTATAAATAATGGAGCCGGTTTCAAAGCTGGCCTTTCAAGCTAATGGCTATCAGAAAGGCCAGCCATATGCTTGTACAACCTGTCACTCTGATTAATCTCAACATCTGACTGTTGTATATAAAGTTTATATAGTAACAGGACTATATTTAATATGTCATCTTAGCTAGGTTGCGTATTGCTGATTTTACAGTTTCTCACCAATCTGCCATTCCCCAGGGTACAGGCACACAAAAGACCACATTTAAATGTTGATTAGATGCAGAGCGAAGTGAAGACTTTGGAAAGATTTTAGTAAGTCTCGAAAACCAGGTAGACTGGTAACACGTTTCGAAGAGAGGACTAGAAAAGATAAGGTCCCCCGTCCACATGTAATTAATTCTTTATTTAAATATATTAGACCTCTACTTACCACAGTATTGCAGAGGCAAGAAAGTCACAAGTCATGGCTCAGTCTCACATAAACTAAAAGGATTCATGGCTCTTTCTGCCATGCACCCATTTTATTTTACAGCATATGGCACAGTATCAAAGTTGTTCTTCTTTAATTAACTGAATAACGATGCTTTCCCATGAGGCCTAATCTAAGTTCACCATAACATACTGTATTATGGCACCAATTCTCAGAAACATGACTACGTGTCAGCAGCGTATTTGGAGAGAGGGACATGCATTTCACGTACCAATTCATTTAAACACATTCAGCACTAAATGCAATATTGATTTCTTTGAAATCAGTAAATTTTATTTTGAACTAGCTAAACCAAAGTTATGTCCTGAAAATAAGCTTTGGATAACTTTTTACTATTTCATTACAAAATGAAACCCAACCCAGCAGATCACCATTTCAAATTCAGACTGACTATCCTTTCCTATGGAACAGATGTTTATTTATATTTTATTTCTTTATTTCTTCTTTAGAAATACTAGGATGAATTGTTCTTTATGTTAGTTTTAACTAGGCAAACTCTTTCCACAGCAGACTTAAGCATCATTAACCGTGCAGTGAAATAAGCCCTGGATAATGGGTTGACAGAAGGGATGGATGAGGGAAGAGCTAGTAAGATGCACACACGAAAGCCCTGTCTCCTGAAAGAGTGAGATTTTGAATCTTACCAGCAAGATAAAGCAGAGAATACTAAAGTCCAGACAAAACACTCCTATGCAATTCTCTTCATGCCATCAAAATCAACATAAAAATCTTTAAATGCTAAAATAAAGCCAAGCAAAGGAACATTACTGTCTATGACTGCCAACTGAAACGAATGATCTGGGTTGAAAGCGTTTGCTGACGTAGCTACAAGTTGCCACAAAGACTTCAGGGATGTGGCAGCAAACTGGTCTGCGGAATAGCGCCTCGCCTCCTGCCAAGACGAACCACGCGTGTAGACCTCAACCCTGCCATCACCCGCAGGGAACAAGGGGATGAAGCTGGAGCTATGCCACTCCACGGCCTTTTGGGAGCAGAACCAAATGCACCCCTCACTCTAAATTGAGCTTAACAGACCCAAAATAAGGGCAAATCACTATTTCTGGCAGCAACGGTGGAGAAGCCATGACTTTTAGCCTTTGCCAAGGAGAGGTTTGCAAGTTGATGGAAACACCTTATAGCTAGGTACCGTGGTCCTCAGACCAGACACTAGGACACCAATGGGGATCACCGCGGGGGAAGCCAATGAAGGAGTACCAGGAGGCTGTGCTGGGGGCGGCAGAGGCAGGGATCCCGATGTCTGCATCCACAGGAGTTTAATTCTCAAGGTGTTTCTCAGCTGCTACCAAGAGACGATTTCATCACTGCGGTGACACTGCAGTCAATCAGCTCGACTGACCGAAATGACTGCGCATCTACCGGCCATAAAAACTTACAGATTATGTTATTCCACATTTTGCCCGAAAGAAGAGGACAGATTTGAACAATACAAAGTCATCTAAATCACAGCCTTAATTATACTGGCACTTAAAAAAGAGAAAGGAAACAAGAACAACAATTTCAGGCTTTCGTGTTATTTTTAGACACTACAATTTTCTCCATATTGTAGTAAAATTAGAAGTAGAAATCTTTGGATGCATCGAGGAGAATGAGGAAGCTTGCCAAATTTTGCAGAATCAACAATTAATATAGTAGCAATTAATTCAGAAGAGTAACTCCATGACATTGTAGGGTTCCCTGTCTGCTCCGTCCTGGCGATTGTTTAAAAATTTTGTTAAGAAAAGAAATAAAATAAAAAATGTTCTTTGATTATTTTTTTCTAAATTACCAGCATTGCAAACTCATGCTGGTATTTGAAAGTCATTCTGGGCTCTCCCTAGTTATACATCCTTATTATCACAAACATTCCACAATTGGAAATTACTTTTCATGACGCTAACACCAAAAAGAAAATAGCTCTATTGCATCTGCAGAACCAAAAGTAGTAAAGCGCAATAAACATTCATCTTTGTCAGTGGCTCTGTAAACCAATCTGTTCGGCACATAGGTGCCATTTTTACACAGTTGCTTTATTACTACATAATTATTGATGGATCAGCCAAGTGCTCTCTCAAGGAAAGACTTCTTAAAAACAAGCTTGTTAAAAGTTTAAGTGTAAACCTTAGGATAAAAACCAGCAGCTAGATTTCATCTGATGTAAACTTTTAAAGAGGAAAAAAAAAAAACCGGAGGGACAATTTCAAAAAATGCTACGTTTGAGGCAGGCTTGAAATTGAAGCAGACAAGAAACTTTTATGTGATAGAAAGAATTGGGGACATCTGTACCGAGAATAAATTGTAAGTAGCAGGAGGAATTATCAATCTAGTGATGTGCCAGCTCTCTGCATTTCAATTGCTTCACAGGCCATACCATAAAAATTGTTTGCAATGAAAGCAGTATGAAGAATTCCTACATTTTATTGCTCCCAGTGATATCCTATCCAGTTTGTGTGTGTATACCAATTGCAGCCTTTCAAGTACAACACCGTTTCGTATTAGTACCTGTTTAAATTACTCGCCCACAAACATCGTTCCATGTTCAAAATGTCTCACTATTAAATTTTCTGTTTCAGTCAAAGTACTTCAAGAGTTTTTATCAAGCTTTCAAAGGCAAGAAAGTTTCATGCGAGCTTTCTGAAAATCGAGATAAAGCAATAAACTTTAAATTTAAAAGAAGGCTTTTTTTCAGGAGAGAATTCAGCATACCTTTTTTGAATTCCCTCCCCACCTTGTTAAGCCAAATGTCTCCATTGCTTGCAGATTTCTAAGTATTGCACTTCTGGAGCTGAACTTCAAGCATCAACCTTACTCCCTCTACAAAGACCCTGCACATAAAATGAACTAGGGCAACAGCGTATCTGAAATTGCCCGTTCCCCTTCACTGATGGATCGTAAAACCTCTCCAGCCCTGATATCTCAGTGCAAGCACGAATGCCACTCTCAGTCTCCAAAATACACATTCTTTGCTGCCACAAAGACATGGTCCAAAGCGCTCCTCCAACCCCAGTTGAACTGGGGGAGCTGGTTTATGCCCCCAGTGACTCAGCCCCGTGCCCCTGCCCTCCACGGCGGGTACCACCTCCCTCCTGACCACTGCTGTACCGGCCAAGGCGTCGCTCCCTAACACGCGTTTGTCAAAATGACCTTGTTATTAAAAACAGCTGCACGAGCCTGTGACATTTTCGACAGATCCGGGTGAGGGAGGCAACTACACGTGCACCAACACCAGCAGATACGAGGGGGACGAGCTGGTAAGGCAAGACAACTCTTAACCTCAACCAACATCACCCACAGCATCACATCCCGACACACCTGCTTCACATTGAAACTGGAGGCCAAATTCAAACAGTGCAGTATGAACCGGGGATTTTATCTTTGCTCTTGGGGAAGAACTTAGCACAGGAGCTTCATGTTAGTTCTGCAGGAGCTACAGAGACATGGAAAGCAGTACTCCCACTAAGTGCAAAAACTCCGGCTTAAAGTGCAAAGAGAGACTCTATGGAAAAGGAACTTCTCACTGAAGTATGTTTTATTTAATGAAAACCACTGTCAGAATACAATACCACCACTGGTGACAAAATTTCATGTTGATATGGATGTTGCTGCATTTCAATACATGATTTCTACGGCAAAGTGGATTTGCATTTTTCACCTTTAGCAGGAAATTAGTAAGGGACATTAAGCATAACTTCCAAAATCAGTCATTCACCTTGTTCCTATATAAGTGTAACGATTTGGTCACAGAGCACTGTTTTACTTCCTTCCCATGTGTGAGCACACAGTGGCTTCCCCACTATAACTAAATCAAACACGGTTTAGGTAGCGAATTTGCTGAAAAATGGTATCCCTTCCACCCATGGTGCACCTGTTTACTTCTGGCTTCTGCGTTTATACCTATCTCAAGAGTCTTGTTTCTTGCCCCAAATTTCTTTCCTGATACTACTTAACAGCATTATTTACTCCCTCTCGTTTCATATTCATTTCCTTATTTCTATTACACAGCTGTAAACGTCCAGGTCTTTCGTCACAGAAAACAACTTCTACAATCTTAGGTGTACACATACATTTCATTATGAAAGCTGAGCCTTTAAATTGCTGACTTTAAAAGCAAAAGAAAGTATTTTCTGTTTCCTTTTAGCAAAACTTGGCTGCAAAAATCTCCGGAGTCAACTCTTTGCAATTCCCCCCCTAATTTGGAACTACCCATCCCCACGCAGGCTGCCAGCATCTCCTCTTCCAGCCGCTTCAGACATTCTTGACCCAACACAGTCCACACAATCCTAGATAAAAGATCACAATTTTTGTTATTAATAACCAACCCAAAGCTGGTCTTATCTGCCAGTTTCTACAGCTTTGCACCACTGTAATTAATGAACACTGAAAACTCTAAGCGCAATTTTTTCAGCCCTACTGAATGCATTCTGGTGAGTGCATATGAAAAAAAAAAATTAAATTGAAAAGCTGAAGAGTACAGTAGCCTCATGTTGACAGGTCACTCTGATTCCAGGTCGTAGCAGACTCTATATTTGGCTGCTTTGATTATAATTGCTCACAGGATAAAAAATAAGTAGCAATTATCTCATTGTCACACAAGAAAAAAGATGTAATAAGTGAACCGATACTAAAGTAACATCGAAAGACAAATTATTTCAAAAGCAATCAGGAGTAGTAAAATTCAGTTTCCAAAATTGTTTTTAATTGCCAACAGCGTCAACATTAATATTATTCCTCTATTGGATAATACATCCATTTTAGTTATGAAAGCATTTAGCAAACCAAAAATGTCAAACTACAATTACACAAGGCTAAACTCATGACTGTTTTCATCAGCAGTCTGTAGTGCCCTAGCTGAAATCCCTAATTACAAGGGTCATCTACGCGAGCCACACTCCAACCCCTGCATACCCATGTTTATCTTGACTACTATGACAGTCCCACAGATTTCAGACCAACAAACAAAACAGATGAAGTGTGTAGGGGTGTGAGGAAGTTAATCCTTAAGAGGATATAGGAATTAATTTTTCAAACTAAATTCAAAGCTGCCGAACAAAAGCAAAACAACTAACTGCTACACAAAAATATTAAAACCTTGCAGAAAAGGCACTCCATTTAAAGGGTTTACTTTGGTGGATTTTCAGTTTGCAGGTATTGCCTTCGCCAGCTGAACCTGTACCGCAAGAAAATAAAGTACTAAATGGAGGATTATTTTAGCTTTTTCAGAAGATGCAAGACAAACGCAAAGTGGTTAGGATCACACAGCACTGCACATGGATTTATTACCCATCATATTAAACCCAAAGTATCTAAGCCTTGCAAATCTCTCTGCACTGTATTTCCTTCTTCCAAGGGCACGTTTTGTGGCTCCTTGACCTAGGTTAATAAGTCTTTATTCTCAATAACAACTGAGACCATGAAGCCTCCCTGAACTGAACCCAGGCCTCCGCTCCTGACATTTCAGACACCATGATGAATTGTTCAAATAACATCCTCCTGAGCGGGTAGCTTTCCATGCAAATTTAACATCCTCTCCATAGCCTCCACGCATTTCACTTTCTGCAACTCTCTAATGAACAATTTCAGTTTTCAGTGAGGTTTTTTGGTGAAAGACTGTTCTTCCTTTTTGGCAGAAGGGCAAGGCAGGAATGTCCGTTTCTTGTGCAAACTGGCCACCTAACCAAATAACGGTGAGCATTAATGGCCCCAAATTCTGGCAGGTGCAGAAAAGGAAGTATCATATAATTCTCATACTAGCAGGGAGTTATTCAGGTTTTTTAGCCAGGTTTCCTGTGTGCCTGTAGGTATCTGCGCCATCAACTCCCAACACCACCTCCCCAAGCCTTGTTTTAATCCCGAGCCTATTTCAACCAAGATTTAGGAGCGAGGCAGTGATCCCTGAGATGGTTACATTTCCACAGGTTTCTTGAGAATCAGCCTCTAGAAAGACAAGATCAATTATAAATGCCACTGAAAGTATCTCCCACGTCGAGAATCAGCATCTTTTCAGATGACTGGGAGTGCAGACAGAAGAAAACTTCAAAAAGAAGCTCCAAAAGAAGGAAAATCTTAGACTGGCGCCTACAAATGCTGAGGCATCTAAGTCAACCACGAAACACAACCCTCCCTTAGTATTTGGGGCACAACTGTTTTCATAATTCAGCTATTTAGATACAGGAAAAGGACCGTTTCTAAAGTCCCAGCTGAGCTTCTCCTCTTCTCCCTCCTTGCCCAGCTCTGTGCTCCTGGACATTTCCACCTCCTTAAGCCTAAATTTAGGTAGAGCAGATGACAGCAGACCTGGACTTGCCCTCAACGCAAGGGAAAACCATGCATAAAAACCTGCTCGGGCTGATTGCTTCTCCTTGCTCCATTAAAAAGCAGTATCGATGCGGCAGCGCACACATGCCAAATATCAACATGCAGAATGATGCACCAGAGCCCCCATTCGGCACGTTCACCCTCTTCTCCCAGCCACAGGTCTCCAAACAGGAGACACAGCCCTGCTGCCACCTCCTCCTCCAACAAGCCTGCGGCCAGCAGCCAGCTGAAGCAGGAAGAGATGAGAAAGAAGCTTTTTTGCTTTTTTTTCCTGAAGGAAGGTAGGATGAGGCCTTAAGGGCTGGTTAGCCTCGTCACAGAGCAACGTAAGGCTTTTAGGCTACTCAGATTGAAAATAAAGCTGATTTTCTGCCACACTTTTATTGGAGGAACTCAAGATAGAAAAGACACATTGCCCACTCAGCAGTTGGGGTGAGGCAGGAGTCAGGCAAAAAAAAAATCCAAGCCTGGAAAGGCTTCTAAAGAATTTAAAATATTTCCCATTCCAGACCAGAATTTTATGAAACAAAAAATAAGAAAGAGGAGAGGGAGAGGGAGAGGGAGAGGGAGAGGGAGAGGGAGAGGGAGAGGGAGAGGGAGAGGGAGAGGGAGAGGGAGAGGGAGAGGGAGAGGGAGAGGGAGAGGGAGAGGGAGAGGGAGAGGAGAGGGAGAGGGAGAGGGAGAGGGAGAGGGAGAGGGAGAGGGAGAGGGAGAGGGAGAGGGAGAGGGAGAGGGAGAGGGAGAGGGAGAGGGAGAGGGAGAGGGAGAGACTCCCCGCCCTCCCCACCCAAACCAGTCGGGATAACAGGACAGCCAGGCTGGTCAGCCAGGGGCTAAGGGCACTCATTCACGTGGGATGTGGCCAAGTAAAGTTTAAGAGATGGGTCTGCTCTGTTCAGTTCAGGAATGTGAAACCTGCTCTCCAGTACCTTCTCCCAGTCACAGCATCCATTACCCTTGGGGCAGTTCTTCTTGACCAAGTTTTCTAAAAAACGACACACGTTTTCCTGTAAGGAGAGTCTGTATTGATAAACCAACCCTTTGGAAAATTCCTAACACATCCACAAATGTTCTAAAAATGTATTCCCATGATTCAGCTTATGCTTTCACTCCAATTTATCTCCCTGATGGCTCTAACAAACTGCAGGTTTCTCTCCAAAACTCCTCTCTAGATTTGTTTGGAAATCTTTCAGCCAAACTATGATTAGTTTTCATCCCTTAACCTTCCTAGTTACTCATGGCATGAATATGGAATGAATTTATCGCATTCCTATCCTTTAATGAAATGCAAAGATCGTGCATGAAAAAATGCGTACACAGATTTTGGAGTAACACATGCACACGCAACTTGTGTGTGAGTAACATACATAGTCAAGTAAGAAAATCATGTCATCTGTAATTCATACCCAAGACTTCAGGTATCAAAAAACTGCATTCAAAGCAGCTGGTGGTCTCCTATTACCATGCTGGCTGCAGCAGCTCTTCACATCTCATTAACAGCATAATGAAGGCTCAATCAGGGATACAGTCTATCAAGACTGCCAAACATAGGCATACAGAGGCTAGATTAGAAAAATTAGCTTGTACCAAGGTGTTTATCGCTTAGATCTCAAAATTGGGAAAGAGCTAGTCCTGCCACAGAAAATATTTTCCAATGAGCAAACAGCACATGGAGACAAAGACCAAACCCTCAAAGTGTTCTGAAGGCATCACACAAGGAATGTGGCACCAAGCAGGTGATGCCCACTGCTCACTTCCACAGGTGGGGTGTAAAACCACCAAAGCAATGGCAGCACTGAAGCCAGAGCCAGAAGAAGAGCGATCAGGATGGGGACACGCATGCTTACACTGATGACCAAGTGTACTTTGCATATGTAACACAATTAGCACTAAACTCAGCAGCTTTATTTCTCATGTATGCGGTAATTATGATTTAATAGGGCTTCATAATGTTCTCTCTAATTACTGATTATATCTTTTTGTATACTTTTATATGCGCATATACATTGATATATTTTCAAACAGTTGGCACTGGTGTACTCCATCAAAATCTGAGGACGTCAGGAGGATGCTAGCAGAAGAAACCAGCACACAGAGGAGGTGAACACCCATGCATTGATGGAGCAGCAATGGCAAGAGCAGTGAGCCTGCCCCCTGCGACGCAGCAATCCAGGCTGGGGCTCCTGGACGGGGCGAACAACCCTCCTTGGCACAAGCGCTGCCAACAACTATTCTCCAGCCATCTGCAGCCTGTGGGCCCTTAAGCATCCTTGCACAGCAGCTCAGACCCTGCTAAAATGTCACGTTTCTGCAAATTTCCCTGCCCGCAGTGCTGCTGGCACTGGTCGTCTGCTGCTGCCAAAAAGAAAAAAAACCAACCCAGGAGGATCATGCGCGCATGCATTTTTCCTCGCTGGGTTAGGGAGCTCAGTCTGCTCACAGAGGGATCCGGCAAGGCCCAGGGCCAAGACGAAGTATGAAGTGGGAACTGGCAGCCGGTAGGGTGAGGGGGATGAAATCTGCATGGAAAAGAGTAAGACCCTGGAGGATGAGCCCATCCCTGTCTCGTATAACTTCATCTTTAGCCACTTTTCACATCCTCCTTGAGTAAGAAGTGGAAAAGCGCCAGTACACCGGGACGGCAACTATTCGATCAATGAACGCTGTCTGCATGGGGTCTTTAACACCCACAGAAATCAATGGCAACATCTTTCGTCCTCAGCCCATGTCAGATTATGCCTGCAGCAGTAATGGAGGCATAAATACAAGGAGCGATAAATGAGCAAACTATTAATTATGAACAAGCACAAAACCTTTCTCATGTATTCTCTGTGAAACGAGCAGCAAGTGCAGTTAGCTGGGTGCCTAACCAAGCACAAGATGGTACATGCACGGTGATTTCTCACTGCAAAAGCCGCTTACTTTCATGAGGACGTGCAGGAGCGTGTTACCACCCACTTCACCTACATTATTTGAAACTACTGCCCTAAATGACTGCATGTAAATCTTGATTCAAAACAAAAACTAAATCAGGTCTCAAACACTACCTATATTATGAAGGGGAAGTTATATAAAGTCAGTTGGTAACTTACACCCTGTATTTTACCTTTATCTCTGTTATTATCAGACCTTCCTCACTTTTAGCCCTGGCTAGAATTAAGTTTATGACTTTTGATTTACATGCAAAATGAAGAGATGAACTGGCAGCGTACAGCCTGGCAGCGTGACATGGCAAGGACAGGGTCACCAGAGGCAAACATCAGAAGGACAGGAACACCAAGAAAGATGATAAATTATTTGAAGTGGTATAAAAGGGACATAAAAACAAATTGGTCAGGGAAATTTTACACCAAAGAATGTATTTCTTGAGAACAAAGTCCATGGTGTATGACCGTGGCAGTCTCCAAAAGGGAACGGTGCCCTGTTTTTGAGTACCTGCAGACTCAGAGAGAGCAGCAGGAGTGCGGAGAGGATGCTGGGATGCTGCACGGCCAGGAAAAGGGACAGACTGATGTACCCAATTTCCATCTCTGAAACTGAGATCTCACTATAAAGCACTTTTATCATGAAGAATAAGAAAGAAGCAGTTTGCAAAGACTCAAAAACAGTTTTCAGCTTAAATGTCTCTGCAAATGAATACACTTTGTAGGAAAACACAGTCAAATGTAGTGTTTATTCTAAGCACTTTACCGCCTCAGACTCATTAACCCGGTACCTTACATGGTCTCTTTGTAATGCAAATTTGCTAAAATACTATGCTTTCCATAAAACATTCATACAGACAAGCTCACACTGCTCAAATACCAATTGTAAGTGGAGCAAAAATACACAAAATTTTTCTTAAGACTTGGGCTCTGCACCTAAGTCTTATCTGCATAAACAGTTTGTGAGAAACCTTCTGCTGTTGCTGCAGCCACCGTAGCACAAAGGTGGAAGATTTCCCAAAGCAGCTGATGTAGGCAATTATAAACTGAATTACCACATGCACAAGCCAAATGAAAAGACTTTGTAGAAGGTACCTACAGCAGAGGTTTTTTTGAGGAAGAGAGATCGTTACAGAAAGGAGAGGAGATGATACCCTGCATTTAAGGAGGCCAAACTCTGCACATACTGCACCTGCTTGCTGAGCTCCTACTTAATAGCCACCTGCCCAACCACGCAGTGTATCACCATGAGGGTTTGCTGGGAATCCTCACCACGTAGCACCAGGAACGCCGTTTCCAACCTCTGCACTGACCAGATGTAATACACCCATCTGACAACACGTGGAGCCCCGCAGGAGATACAAAAGCATCCAGACTAAGGTCTCCAGCCCAACCTGACCCAGATGGTCCACACAGTGGCAGATGACTCAAGGTTGGAGAGGGCTGAGGGAAGGGAAAGGCTCCTGATTTATGACTTACACAGCTCTGGAGAAGGACTAAAATGTCACCTTAAGGGTACAATATTATGACGACTCTCTCCCTCCTCCAGTGGACTTAGGTGTTGGAACATGAAATACCATAGCAAACCTATGGCCAGCTGAGATTCACAATATAAATTACACTAAACTAAATTCAAATATACAGGACAAATATAGGAAATTTTATGATCTTTTCCTCCCCCCTCCACAGGTACCAACTACTTTTCTTTCAAGATGATCTACAATTGTGTCATTTCAAACTCTGAGCAACTGTTCTCATCCTGTATTTAGTTTTGAAAACTGCCGCTTCTTTTTCAGACTTGAAGAAGGACCTGGAAACCTGGAAATTGCCTAATTTTTACAACTATACCCATTGGCCTGACAGAAGAAGATGCTACCTCCACGTGCAAATCTTTCACAGATTTCCCAGAACTCTGAGGCAGAACTTGACACTTCGTTGCCTGAGGTGACAGAACCATCTGTGCTGGTTTCCATCGGGGTTCAGAGCAAAGATACACAGATGACTAACGGGAGGCATCTTAACAAGAGTTTTCTTTATTCTGCATAATAACATGCCAACTGCAAGCCAGGTGTATCTCCCAGACCATCTGCCAGACCTGGTTCCCAACCATCCAAAACACATCGAGGCTCTGTCACTGCTCCTGAACCCCAATGACTTCCAAAAGGAAACCAGGTCCTCAGGGGGATGATGTCCATGCACACCGTGATGCCCCCACACCACGCAGGCATCACATGGCAAGGGCTCAGAGACCGGGAAGGCACCCCAGCAAAACTACCTTGCAGTACAGACATAACCAAAGTGAATCTGACTTAACATGAAACTTAAATGATCAAAATAAATTAGCAGAGTCACTGCCGGGGGCAGGGGGGGGGAGTCTGGAGCGGGATCTACAGTCAACGTAAAACCAAAACAGTACTTTGGCATGTGAGCTTCACAACATGTTAAGAAAATACGTATTTGTTCAAACACCCGCAATGATTTCTCAGATACATTAAAAAAGAATGAACATCCTGAAACCTCTTTGGTTTTGAAATTCAGTTCATTTGGCACGTCCTCAACTTTTGAAAGAAAACAAAGAGCAAATGCAGACAAGCCACAGCACGAGCAGCCATGCACTCTCCTGCCCACCTGCCTGAAGCCCGACTCAGAGCAACATACCCAGCTATACCAGCTTAGTTTCATTTTTAAACTCAGTCCTCAGCCCGTCCATTAAAATGGTCAATAGCAATGCCAGCTGAGAAACGTCCATCACTGGGAACTCATT
Organism: Pluvialis apricaria; assembly: GCA_017639485.1. Lineage (NCBI taxonomy): Eukaryota > Metazoa > Chordata > Aves > Charadriiformes > Charadriidae > Pluvialis > Pluvialis apricaria. Next base: position 16,362,581 of record CM030012.1, read on the forward strand.
TTTACAGGTCATTGGCTAGCCAGACAACAGCTTCTAGCCATTACTGACCTCTCTTCGACATGAACTGTGGATTTATAGGAGAAAAGCAAGCCACGAGCCATCCATTTTCTTAATCATAATTAAAACAAAATCAAAACCACTCACCTGTTTCTATATGATTTCATTCGTACAAAATACAAACATGCAATCATCCTGCTATGTTTCTGGGATATGAACACTAACATAGTAAGAATGTGAATGCACTCAGTTCATCTATTCAGGCAGAAAGTACCTTCTGATAAGTAGGTGCTGTTGAACAGAAATTAGCATCAGAACAGTTTGGATAAAAAAACGTTCTGCTGCATCGACCCCCAAGTAAGATGACAAAACAGATTCAGACAGGTGTGTCTTATGATGGAAAAATTAACTGCGATAAAGAAAAGAATAAAATGCCCTTTAGATATGTTCAGTTCCCAGAGTCATTAAGATGCAAAAGGAATTTAAAAAAATGCCATCTCCATAAAGCTAAAGCACACATAAGAAAAAGCAAACAAACCTGCCTGGACAACCGGTCGTTTGCAGTACTGCCTGACTTAATGGTTCTGGCTAAATTGGCTTCCTTAGTTGACCAGTCGTGCTCCCACTGTACTACACAGAGCTACATGTTACAGATAGATCTGGGGGGTTTAAGAAAAATGGAGCAAAACCACCAAAACGCACACCAAAGAAAAAAGCAGACAACCAGTTATTTCCTCTTACAAACATACTAAATATTTGCCATTTGCAAAAATTCTCAATCAGAGAGACTGACTGCATCATGTTTGACTCCAGTAAAATGTCTCCTGAGAAAGTCTGCCTTGATCTAAAATTCTCATACTTGGGTTTTAATTTCCAGTCATATTTACAGGAATCCGCTTCCTCGAATTTCCTAATTGAGACTGCATGGCTTGAAATATGCCCATCAGCTATCATATGACTGCAAATCTACTTGACTGAGACACACATTCTCAGGCTTCAGAAAGTAATTAGGCACTCCAGATTTTCCTGCAGCTTCCCGAGGAGCAGATGCCAATGACCAACATCAACAACCAAGACCACTGGTCCCATCCAGCCTCACAGCTCCTGTACCTCGATGTTACAGTGATTCACAGAACTGCTACCACAGGAACCATCAAGATACATGGAAATTACGCAACAAACCCACAACTGGCCGCATGTGTCCAGTTTCCACTCCAAGCTGAACTGATCTCCTACTCACCAGGCTCTCGGTCCTTAGCGGATATGCACTCTTTTATGGACTCTGTTATGCCAAGACTAGCTGCAGTGGGGAGCGGGCCGAGCAAGGATTCCAGTGCAGGTGGTCTTACAAGAGCTTCATTTCCATTTTTGCATTCCCCATCTTCACTTTTTTTTATGCTGTCCTTCTCATGAAGTTCATTATAAAAGTCCTTGTTTAAGTGATTAGCAGCTGCTTCCAGTTCCTCATCTTCTGCCTCCTCCTCTCCAAGTAGGCTAGAGGTATTATCTTCTATAGAATCTGTAAGGGGAAAAAAAAATACCAACAGATCCTTGCATACCATCTGCTACAGAAACTAAATAAATACAGAGGCCCTCGCTTAAAGAATAGAAATCTTTAGAGAAAATCTGTAGAAGAAATACACAATATTTTAGTACAATGTATGAATACATGGAGTTTTCAGATGCTCTTCAAATTTATTACCATGGCTATTAAAATGTATTTTTGGGAATATAGTAATCATTTAAAATAGAAGTATTGTGTTATCAAATTGTGGCAAGTGAAAGGGCTTTGCGAGAGAAGCCGGCTACTTACTGGTATAATTACAAATGAAAAATAGCCTGTTCAACCTGCACAAAGCCCTTCCGTATCACTTAGGCAGCCGAGGGATTTGGTGACAGAAGTTACTAGATACTGGTCCACTACATTTTCAGTGATGAAAAGGAACATTCTCAGGTGCCAGTGCCAAGCTTATGCTGTACCAGGAAAGAAAAACAACTGAAATCATTAATGAACTGTCATTTTAATGAACAATGTAGTCGCTCTGAAGACTGATATTTGAACGAACTAATTGGCAGAGAGAACCCCAATGCAATACAGATCTTGTATTACGCAAGCATATGTATGATCGCATTTATCACAGTAAAGTTCATACACTATAGACTGCCTGCAGGATCTGAACCTGTTATTATTTAAGTAGTCACCAGACTTGACAGACTTACCATCTTTAGCGAAATTTGCAAATACGCCTTTTGCTTTTGGTCTACTGTTTTCTAATTCAATTTCTATTTCATCTTGATAGCTCGATATTTCGCCTGTGGTGATGAAATAAAAATAAAACTCAGCATTCATTGATGTAATTTTGGACAAATGAGTGATATGTTACACTAAACACAACTTATACCTTCAAAATCCTCCAGCTTTTTTGATAACGCCTTCTCAAGCTGAAATGAAAATAAACAAAATAAACGTGAAATTACTAAAAAAACCAACTTTGTACTGTTTGTGAACTGTATATAGAGACACAGTACCATAGGGTATTTTAAAAGCAATCAGCAGGTTTTGAATCCCAACTCAAATTACTTTATAGTGTCAGACAGGTAAGACAGGCAAGTTTCAAAATACTGACCAATTTAAAATTTTATCATCTCACCCATGTCTATACTTCAAAAGGAACCTTCACTCTGGCAAGCTGCAAATAAAAGGCCCCATTCTTCGTCAGTCAGATTCTATGACTGTGCCTGTAGATGTGAGCAAGTGCAAGGACAGAGCTGAAATTGGGCTGCCCGAGCCAGACATAGCACACAGGCGATGGCAAAGTGAAGTAAAGACCTACAGCACCTAGCAGGCCCCTGAGAACATCCCAAACACACCTACAGACCTTCAAATGATAGTGTATTTAGAACAGTAAAAACAAAAACCCTGAAAAATTAATAATGTAAGATTCGGCTATGACGGGAGTAAAACCTTCTCCTCGGGTGCCAGCTTTAGTTCATGCTTTCTAAAGAAATTAAGCCACATGAGAACTAATCTCTGTGGAAGCAGGTGCTGTACCACACAAAAAAAAAAACCCAACCAGCAGTCTCATTAAAGTAATTGGGTTATTGTTTTCATATGCGTTTAAAAAAACGTTATACGTAATGGTACTTCTCCTGACCATGGGTATCACCTTAAAAAAGGTGCACAGTTTCTGATCCAATTACAAAGCTTGCACCTTTGCAACCCTGCCCCTTGCTAACCAGGGTGGAAGAGTGCGTACAGCACATAAAAGAGAAGTGCAGACATTAGGACAGCTACTCGAGACCTCCGTGCCACAAGCTCAGCTTAAACTTGTCACATGAGAGCCTCCAGTTTCATAAGGACAAAAAGATTTGATGCTTCGGTAAAAGGTCAGGGCACAAGAAGGGAAACAGACATGCAGCGGGAAAGCAAGCACAAAGGAGACAACAGTGCTTAGTGTAACTGCAGCAGCGTGCAAATGGGGGAGCATCTGGGCAGAGTGTGCTGAGCCCTCATCTACAATAGAGCAATCCTGGGGCTGAGCACCAAACATGGGTGTCCTGCAAGACACAGAAGCTCAGCTGGTGCTCGTTTACTCGGCCACCCAGACGTCCTGATCTGCACTAACAAGAGCAGTGACTCCGTACTTCCCGCGGTGGCTGGCTAAGATAGTAGACATACTTCGATCCCTCATCAGGGGATGTTTAAAGCTATATTTGAAGCTATGTATCTGAAAGAGCATGTTTCTCTGGAGGAGGGAGCAAAAATCACACAGGAGAAAAGCTTTTATATATATATATCTTTTTTTTTAACAGGGAAGCTATCCCTTTGTCAATAAAACATAAAAATATCCTTTAGTTAATGGGTGTCATACGCACTAATGCTCATCCTTCTCTTAAGAACCTCAAAATAAATGTAACTAAACCTTATCAAAGGCTGGTCAGTTAGGATTTAGTATTAACTGATTCAAAAAGGAATACACCAAGGGAGGAGAGAGGAGAGAAATACAGAGAGCATCTGGTTCTGAATTCACCTGCTGTATCTTCAATTTTTTTTGACCGGCTGTAAACGAAGGAGGATCACATTCTTCTTCCAAGTCAATCTTCATAAACTCGTCTATCGTTAGCTGACTTGTTGGTGTATCTTCAAATTCTGTCAACCTACCAAAGCATACAGTACATTACCATAACGTCTTTAAAAGTAACAAAATTCGTCAAACTGCTAAGTTACAGAATAAACATGACATCCTTAGAAACCCTGGCTCCAATACAGAATACATTAAAACTGAAGTGATACTAATTGTTTCATCTGCAGCAAAAAGAGTATCTTCTCATATCACAAATTAGCTTTTGACTTTTTAGAGTATGTAACACACACTTTTTTTGATGAATGAAGACTGAAGAGAAATACACTAAGGTCAATTAAGTATAGACCCACAAAACTAAGATGAGAAATGCAGCTCATTCTTCCTGTCTGGTTGCTTTTGTTATCAACAACAAAACAACAGATTCCCAAACTAAAATATCTGCTGTGGTAGTTTAGGAGTATGCTCAAAAATATTCCTGATATGTTAGCATGATTAATTTATGCAAAGCAAATGTTAAAGTAACGTATCTTCAGCAGACTGGAAGAGGGACAAGAAGTAATCTTCCCAGGACACACAGAAGCAGTAGTAAAATAAAAGAGATCATCTGCACATTGCACAGATGGCATAGATGAATGCATGTAATTCTACAATAATATACTTTGTATTTGTTTAATGTTCGCATTTTAAAAGTTCCTACCTGTGTGAGAGAGAGGACTAGCTCCATGGGGAGCTGCCATGAAAGCAGCTGAACCTTTCAAAGGAACTGAATCTTAAATGAGACCACATTGCCATAACTCCATCCACAAATTTCAGCATTTTATACAGGTGGTTGAGAATCAGCACATCCATTTTACAGATGGAGAAAGTGAGACAAAAGGTTAAGTACAAAGCCGGGTCAGGAAATGTCTGGCAGAATGCTTTTCTGACAGAAAGTGCCCTTTTAATAACATCAACATTTTCCATGGGAAAACGGCAATGATGGGTCTGCAGCTGCTTCACTGGAATATTCCCATCTTCCAGAGGAAGCAGAGCTGACAACAGCTTCCATCTGCAAAGCTAGGAAACTAAAAACAGTGATTCAGTACTCCCAGCACAGGACCCTTCAGCATTTCTCCTCCCCAAAATGCAGTCGTGGTTTTCTCTTTTGTCTCCGATTGCAACAAAACTCCTTCCAAAGGAGGAATTTTCTCTAGGACAGAAATTCAGTTTCCAACCAAGCCTGGGGTCAAAGCCAAGAGCAACTCGCCATGCTCTCTCCCTATATCCTATCAGCACCTCTATTTCTTTTTTTACAAACTGAGGAGCAAGACAAGACAGCCCATACAAAGGGACGTAACTTCAGGACGCTTTACCCGTAGGCGGCCTGCTCCCGGAGCACAGTCCACAGGCCACGCATGGCACCTCCCGCCGTGAAACGTGCAGGGAGAGCCGGGCCGCTCCACATAAAACCAACAGCAAGCAGCACACTGAGCCTAGGCACGGTTATGCCAGACAGAATTAGTGCTGCTGGGGAGAAGAAAGCCTCTGAAACCTTGTCTTGCTTTTGGAGTTCAGGCATCTCCATGAAGACCCAAATTAGCCATGTATTTGAGAGTGACTGACAGCCCAAAACTTTCCCTCGGTGTACCAGGGACCAGCTCCCTCTTCCTCCCTTTCAGATCAAATTGGAAAGGAGAGGAGGATGCTGTTGGCAGCAGCAGCACCCACCTTTTAATTAACAGACTAGAAATCTTTCTCAGCGTTAACGGGCTTCCAGCGTGCATTACCCACCTTCCAGAAGGGAGCCTCATCTACCAGGCTAGAGGAAAAACCTGGCTAGGACATTATTATTATTTTAATTCAGGATTCATTTAATGCCAAGTGCATGCATCATTTCAGGAGCACGTATATTCCCAGCCACCATCATTAAACTACAGTCATCCATCTCTCCATACATGAATCGCACTCACAGGTAGTCCCACATCAGCAACAACTTTCCTCCTAACCAGCCCCACCCCGTTAAAGTTATTCTCCTCCCACTGTGAAAAGCCAACACACACTTTGGCAAAGACGCCCAGTTTGTTTACCCCACACTTGCTCTGAGTTTGAGACGAGCAGCCAGACCCAGAGCCCGGCCAAAACTGCAACACCTCTAGGCATGCCGAGCAACATAGAAAACACCAGTAGCAAAACCAGTTGCCCATGAAACAAGGCTGGGGAGGAGATGACCATGCTTGAATTTCAGGACTTAACCCCGTGCACGTCTCCCTGCGGACACCTGAGGCTCCATTTGTCCCTCTCCTTGTCCACCATGTCGTGTGACTCACGTCACGTACCCTGCACCCGTCAGATGCTAGCTCACGGGTGAGCCAACCTGCCGGCAGCTGGCATGAGCTGAAACAGCAGCACAAGTCTCTCTTAAGACCTTCAGTGCATCTGCACTAGGACAGGGCAGAGCAGCATCGTGTTTGCTGGCGGTGCTACCAAGGAGCTCAAAAGCACAGCACAGCATGGTTTGACCATCCAACCCAGCCACCACCATCCAGCACCATGCCCGCGCCCTCCTCTTCCTCAGTCCTGACCCAAGCCAAACGGGGCAAGAGCTGACCACCCCAGTGGTGAGGGCTGCCAGCGTGACGGTGGTGGCACAGCCCGGTGGCAAGCCCAAATTTAGAGGAGCACGTTATTTCTTCACTTCTCGCCAGTCTTAACCACAAGGCTGTAGCCTTCCTCCTGAAATGAAGAACCCTCCCTGATGGTCAGGATCACAGCTTGAGCATCATCTCTGTGGGAGCGCGAGCTGTTCTCCTCTACATTTTCTCCTTTAACTTGATATAAATAAATACCTGCGTTTGCCAACCACTTGCCTGCCTCAACATTTTACATTGGCTGATACCCTGTCTACATATTTTTAAACATTTCTTTAATTTTATCCAGTGTTTGGACACATGCCACTGAGGCAACAAACTGATGCACGCAGCAGCCTACACCGCATGAAACAAGGTAACATTAGTTTGGCAGCTAAGAAAAACTGACGCAACCTTAATAATGATGCACAATAATTTCAGGGGTGAGGGAGTGCCCTCATGAAAAAAAAAAAATAGCTACAGGCTATTTTTTAAGTCCCACATAAAAATGATATCCAAGTTCTTTTTGCACTTTTGTTAATCTAAAAAAATTAAAAATCTAATAAGAGTTGCCATTTCAAGTTATGCACAGAAGGAGGAAAATAAACAGATATACAAATTAAGATATTATTTCCTTGGCACAAATTCAAAAGGGCTCTAAAAATTGAAATTTGGCAGACGAGTGTTTTCTATTTATAGTCGAAGCAGAAGCAACCACTACAGCTCAGGCTAAGATTCAACTTCCAGTATAAACCCTCCTCTTACAGTTTCTCACAGCAAACTCTTTCAAGCAAATTCCTTTGGGAGAAAAGTTTTTCCAGAGCTTGGTGTCATCTGCCCCTAACCCCAACCCTTTTTTTTCCAAAGAAAAATTTCCACAGCTTTTGTTTCATCCGTTTATGGACTAAACCACACCTCGTCTTCTGATAAAGCACTTTTGTGCACAAAACAGTAAACCAATTCTGTTCACACTTAATTTAGCTCCCAATAAGGGAAAATGGGTCAGTCATTTTGAAGTTACGAGCAATGTTTTTTTCACTTTGTTTTGTTTCAGGGATACCATCCAGTGAAGTTATGAATCCCGTCTACAGCTAAGGAAAAAAAGACTCCTGTGTGCAGCTAGCTGCTCGGTTTTAATGTTTAATTGAAATTCTGCAGCAGTGGGGTACAACAAAGTACGTAAAAGAACAAGGTCTTCTGGAGTCCAACTCACAAATGCTTCAGGAGTCCAAGTTCAAAGTCCAAGAGGGACTTCTAAGCAGAGACCATTTAGGAAAAGCCACAATGTCCTCCTACATACACATAACCAGCATTTAGCTCTAGAAAGCAGGTAGCATAAAGCAGAGGTATCTTGTGCTGGACCTCTATACAGAAGGGCAAACAAACTATAACTTCAGAGACAATTGTTTTTTTGAAGAGCAAATGTGAAATTTAGCCTGAGCAGTCAGCCTTTAAGTTACCTGTGGTGAGAAGAATATTAGCATATTGTTAGCAGAAGCACATGAAAAAACTATTGCAAAACAAGCTGGTGGTGGTAATTAAGTTCCCTTGATTTTTCCCAAATTAACAATATAATTAAAACCCTAAGCAATAACTTACATGATATATACATAATCTGAACTGTCATACCCATTACAAATATTATAGTAATAGATCAGCTGATTTGACAGCCCCAACATTTGCAAACTCTGGAAAAGTATGGGATTTACTTTTGTATCTTAGTGAAGTACCAACATATTGCAGTATATCCCCACTGTTTTAACTCTGAACTAAGTTCATCAGTGCTGATTACCACTCTAAACTTGTGCGCTCACTCATAGAAGTTCAGAATTCGCACTGATGTGCCAAACCATCACTATTTTTAATACTACAAATTTAACAGTCTGTTGCATCATCCTCTCCCCATTTTTTTCCAAGCCATACAATGTTTATGCATGAACTATTTATGAAAGTATGTAAACACATACCCTAAAAGTGATATTTAATACAGAACATGTATCAGAAATAGTTATTAAATGCTTCCTACATGACATTAAAAAAAGTTTTCTAGTATCCACCAGTATGTAAATAAACAGAGGTGTAATCTCCTTATATGTAATCATTGTACATATATATAATTTTATATGTACTTGCAGCAATAGAAAAAAGGTACTTTTAAAGCCTATATGAATGAGTATCTCATTACTAAAGGCAAGGACAAAATCAGAGGCGATCCAGTTACCATAGTTTTACAACTTACAACTTATCACCTGAGCTGTGCTAAATTAGTCTGTCTGTGCTCCCGGCCCAATGCAACTGTAAAGAGAAATATTTTCACTTAAACAACTTCCACGGTGTACTACATTAATACATTTCACCTCTTTTTGCAATGGACTAAGAGCATACACACACAGTCATTTACTGCAAATTAACTGGTGACTGATAATTTATGGTGCTCATTTGCTGGCAGCTCTGTCGTTTTTCTAAGTATTTAAGAATGGGTACCTTGAGAGATTTATTGTACTAAACAAAAAAACCCTTTAGAATAAGTTGCTTTTACTTGCTCACACCAGAACAGAGATTTAAAATTATCACAAGTTCGTTAGCATAAATTTTAAAGCGCTGATTCTGCAAACACTTACAGACGCGGTAAACTCCGGTTAACACTTGTGCCTACCGTTAGCCCCCCAGTAATCCCACCAGCAGATCTCCCTGGCCATCCCAGAAGTCCGCCAGTCTAAGCCACTTGGAATTTTTTGTTCTTGGGGGTTTTTTTCTCCCCCGATCTAAGTGTCTGCACCATGCTAATGAAACAAAATGCTTTAGCATTCCTTAAAATTTTGTTTTATTAGCATGGTTCCTCTGCTGGGGTCTGTCAAAAACACTCTATGATCTCCTGGAAAAGAAAAATAGCGTGTCGCTTAATTTCTTAACAGCCACTCAGATGAGGAAAGTCAAACACAGAGAAAACTGTTTACAAGATCTAAGCCCGAGTTAGTGCTAATAAGTTAATTATTGTTCTAAAAGTAACAGACACCGAATAAATTTGAAATGACATTTTAAAAATAAGTATGAAGTACTAAAATATATTAGGAATCTAATTAATGTATTAGCTTACTAGCTGTATAGAAGCCAGGTTTATAAAAAGGAACATTGCCTGTGAAATTGGATTCCTCAAAAAGAAAACCTTTTTTCATTCAAATAGACAATCCAACTTACAAAGGTATGCAATACCAACCCACATGGATCAAGTTGTATTTTACTCACCATATTAGAAATCATCTACAAGCCACTTGAAATTACTTAACTGGAGACTATAAAATAGTTCTCAATTTACTTTCTTAGCTTATCACAACAGTGGCCAGTGAAAGAGCTCCGCGGCTGCTGAGCTGAGATCAGAGCAGACGCCACCACAAGCTCCTTTACATGAAGTAACTTTCCCAGTTTTCCGAAAGCTTCTCTCCATATGGCACTTCAACCCAGAGCACTTCCGCAACTCTGATGTACTGAGCATCCTCTACCCTTCTCCATGCTCAAACACCTTAGGTAAGCAGCTCTCACCTAATTCACCAGGTACCTTTAACGGGAATTTAGCACGGCTTTACTTGGATCACAGCTGAACACAGACTTCTCCACGCCTTTCCCTTTAGTCCTGGCCTTGATACGGCTTTGGTATTTTGGAAAATGTAACCTCACAGCCACGTGCGTCTCTGTTACCTTCTCTTCCCATCCCGACTCTGGACTCATGTATCGACTTGCTCCTCGCTTTGCCTGCTCTCACAGACATCTACCCTGCTTGAGACTGCATCAGGAGCTTGGACATGAAGTTTACATGAGCTATATATTGCAGAAATGAAAATAAGAAGAGCTTCAGGCAACACCTTTATCTCTATGCATGAATCTTTAATATTTTCCAGAGAACTACCAACGCAGTCATTGAAAGAGCTGTAGCTGGGTCCTCAGGACATGAGCAAAGGACCCCATTTATGAAAGTCCCTGCAGCATCTTCACCCAGCCTGGTAAATGGAGTTCCTTCGTAACAAGTCTTGTCTTCTTTCCCCAAAATGCTATTTTGTTGTGAGAAAAAAAGCATTTGCCTCAAAAATGAGCCCTTTAAACCCATTCTGGCCTTTCATTCCAATTCATTCTAAATGAAGCTTTACTTCTTCTGAAGTTCATCACAAATAGGTTTTTTAACAGATAGTACTTTATGGAACTGAGAAGAAATATTTTTTATGTAAAAAGCAGCTCAATTTAAAGATAAAGAGAGTAAGCCAAAGAAGTAAAATGCAAGTGTTAACAAAGATAAGCTGATTTTTTTTTTATTTCTATTGAAGAAGAGTCTGAGATCTTTAAACAGGCGTAAGGGCCTCACAGTATTAGATACTGCACAATGGACAAATATCACAAAAATTATTCTCACTGCAGATAAGACAGAATTTAGTATGCAGAGAAAGTATGCGATAGGTGAATAAACAGATGAAGGGGCAGAGTGTGTAAAGGTTAAAAAGGCAGCAGCAAAGACAGGTGCATTGAACACAGGCACAAATGTAAGGATTAAACTAAATAAAACGGTTGGGTTTATTAAAAGTTAATTTCTGCTATCTCCACAGATGATTACACAGAAAATAACAATTTGACTAATTACTTAATATTTGTACAGTACTTTGAATATATAAAGTGATATATAAGTTAATATCATTTCAATTAGACTGGAAATGAGACAGAATTATCAGTGCATTTATTAATATTTAATACGTTCACTTTCAACAACAGCAACAAGCTTTACATTTTAATTGTGTGCTTCACAACATAAAGCTAGAAGGCCCTGTGAAGCAAGTACAAAGTTTTCTTACCAAGATCCTACCAAAAAACCCACGCATATCAAAAATAAACACACGCTGGTTTTTAACCACGCAGATGGTGAAATGAAGAACTCCCGATTCGAAGATGAGTGACAGGGTCCACGGGCCGTGCTTTGGCGCTTTTTCCTTCCAAAACAGATTCCCTTTACGATCAGATCATTCATCTTTATGACCTGAAGGTACATCACGTTTTTGTGAACCTCCTTCTAAGAGCTACCCCTCCTGCGCACGGCGGTGAAAGAGGCGATAGACCACAGGCACGCAGGGCTTGGTGCTCTCCTGCTGATGGGGAACAGCACGAACTAATCCCCCTTTACACAGTGGCCTCGGCTGCGTTGCACGGGGTCAGAAATAGTGCCCTTCTCAGGGAAGGGCTGCCACCCCTTGCTGAGGGACCATACAGCAGCACCTACAGGTGGGACATTTCGGTATTATCTGGACTCCTGTCTGGTTTCACTTCAAGAGCTGTCAGGGCAAAGCCATCAGCAGCGAGCGCAGCATCCAACGCCATCCATTAACGAGCATTCACCCAACTACATTCAACACCTTCACAACGCACACAGCAGCAATACCTCTTTACAAACCAGAGTAACTGTAGCAATAATTAAAAGGAAATAAAACTGTACATCAAACTGAGAAGCAAAGAAATATTTAAGAATGTGAAACAAGTGCTTATTAATTTAGACAACTTCTACCTAATGGCATTCTGAGAGGAATTCTTGAAAGAAGTAAAAAAAATGGAGTGCAGAAAGAGTTATTCAAAGGTATTTTTTTTATTTGCCTTCGTTAAATACTATATAACGTGCTCCTATTTGAAAAACATCAATCAAATTTATAGATTCGTGATAAATACAGTTGTAATTATAGCTGCCTGAAAATAATTCAGCTGTCACGTTTACCCTGTCAAAGTAAATAACGCTGTCATTTTAGTTGATGTGTGTGACTTGAGTAAACATTTCAAAGCATGAATTTTGAAGTAAGATTTCTTCGCTTGAAACAATCGCTCAAATTAATTTTCCTTCCAACTCTAATTTATTATGCTTATTTTCTTAGTAAGAACAAACTCTTTATTTAACCAAGGCATCTTGGAGTAGATTGTGCATGCATAAAACATTAATTATATGAAATACACATTAAAGAACATGACCCGTTGACCAGAGAAAAAAAGTGGCATTTGTACTGCTCCATCTGTATTGTTGTAGTACCCTAAAGCACTTCAAACACTTTAAATTTATCCCTATACCACCCATGCACAGTAGGGAAATAGTATCATTCCTGTTCCACAGATGAAGATCTGGGGTGAAAATATTTTTCACAATTAAGAAGTGAATATTTTGAACAAGTATTAGACTTGGCTGGATGTGCTTAAGCGGGTCTCAGCAAGGTGGAGAGAAAGAGAGACACCAGGGGAGCTTTCTAAAGACAAGCCTTGGTAGAACCAATTTCAGAATTTATTGGTTGTACAAAAATGTCCAACTGGGGGCAACAGAAAGCATGGTAATTCACAGTTAGGTCAGTTTTTACTGAACCTACGGGGTAAGAAAATGTTACAACTTTTAAAAAACAAAATGAGGGAAACTGGGTAACTGCTTACTTTATCAAAATATGGAAAATATAAGTAGATCTTTAAAAAAAGACAACATGCCAAAGGTGCTTGGGAAATTCCCACTTTCAGGTTCACATTCTGCTGATAATTCCACTTCTGACCCCTTCAGTGAACTTATCATTAGACCCACTGCGCTGTCTTCTATTTATTACAGTGCAACACTATCAAAAATGAACATTTTAGCAAAGTTAAAAGTTTAACATTTTGAAAAGTTCTGTTCAGTAACAGCTAATGGACAAGACTTTTCAGCACTATATGCCGGACTAAAGAAAAAAAAATTCCCACAGTACAGCCTCAGCTTTGAGAATCAATCAATTATTTCTTCTGAGGACACGACAACACTGTTAACATTTCTGACCCAGCATTTTTTTGCCTTCAACTCTTCACCTGGTAAATGGGCACAGTGCTCCCCACCATCTTTGCTAAACATTTGAGGCCTTACATAAGAGGCAGGTGTTAGCACTTAAAAATGACCAGCTAAAACATGTTGTACTTATTTTATTCTTGGCACTTCTGAAAAGGAAAAGAACCTGGTTTTCTCCGATCTAGATCTACGTTCATTTCAGACTACACCACTTTTCAGTACTGTAAACGAAAAGATAAAAGCAATAAAACGGCACTCACCTTTTCCTTAATGTCGACTCACAAACCTTGACCACCCTGATGACCTCCTTAACAGTACGTCGGAAATCATGCATTCTCGCAGCTACTAGCAGAGCTAGAGAATAAGCAGGGAAAGTCAATGTCAAAAAGAGGAAAATTTCCTGAAGAAAAGCAGAAAACGGTCAGATAACTATACCCTTTCTTTGTCCCCGCCTTCAGCTGAGGAGCTGTAAATGTTTATGCTCAGCTGTGTCCCTGAATACAGGTGATTGACTTGACTTTACAAACTGCTTGCTAACCAATGAAATTAAGCTGGTTGCAAATTGCACCCTGGAAAATTCCATGCTTTAGCATTTGGGAAACCATGGTCGGCTACTTAAATATGGCACAAGAACATCTCATTGTTCACGCATTTTCAAAGTTATCATCTTTCTGGCAGTATTTAGTAGTCTTGAATAAAAAGATCTCCAGTTAACTCTCCCAGAAGCCAGAAGTGAAACACTGAATCCGCTTAAGCAGTTATCCTCATTGCTGTCACCACTACAACTGCCTTCCTCGTGCCCAAGCGCTCTCCTGTAAGACCCTCTACGCAGCGAGACAACTAGTAGAGCCTGCACTTACATGAGTGTGTTGATTCAGAGCACTAGCTCCGTTTTGAAGCATCACTCCCGCTCATCGTGCAGCTCATCTGCAGTGCGCAGAGCAGTTTTAAGCACGCGAAAGCGATTCCTTTCAGAGGAAACTAAACCGGAGCTCCGCTTCACATAGGTGTTTAAAGTGCTCCAGTTCCTATTGGGAACAACCAAACTAACAACTGGTCCTTCAGACAACGTATGGCACAGACAAAAAGGCCAGGGAACCAAAGTAAACCCAAAGTAAACCCAGTCCACAGCACACCACATGAACTGCATATTGCCTGGATAGGCGTAGGGGACTCAGCACCACCTGCTTCCGTCTATTGATCCATGTCTGTGGAAGCAAATTACTCGCTCATGTGGATATAGTCTGTGTAGGGAATCAAAGACCAGGCTGGTCTCCCATAGAGTCCATACTCAAATTTTTCGCAGTGTGCAATAAACAAGTACTATTAACAAAAAGAGGCTAGATATTTCAAGAAGATTGCATAGTCCCAGGTTCCCTATGGTTTGTGTGCTATTTCTCATTCCGGCGCGCACACGTAACATTTTTCAAATAAAATAAAGCGCATATGTGAACTCTGTGACTATCTACAGTCTTCGTTACTCTGACCTCACTGGCTGGTACTGACTACCTTTTAACCCAGCCCTCCCAAACCGGCAGGTTTTTTGTAAGCATCATGACAGCAATGGAGCTTGGAAAAAGATGAAGAAGGAGAGGAAAATAATTTCACAGAACAGGTCAAAGAGGGCATTTCTTGCATAAGACTCTGTGTAAAGACACAAATCAAAGTGCTTGCACTAATGGTGTCATTTTAGCTGACAAAAAAAACCTTTTAGCAGCTAGAGCTTGCAGAGAGCGGGGGCAAAAGGAGCACCAGAAAGGAGGTTAAAAAATCCAAACCGTAAGATACAAAGGATCTGAGCAAGTAATGTAGGAGCAAGGGCAAAAATGAAGTTTGAGTTTCAGAAACTATTTCAATGAAGACCTGTATAATCTGTAGGTGCCTGACAGCACAAAACCCAGAGAATATGGCATCACCGAGGAAAGGAGAAAGTCCTCAGCTGTTCCCAGCTCCCAGACTCTCCCGTCTAACCCGCCGCGGGGGAAGCGATGCAGCCAGCGTCTGACATACCTGCTCCGCAGAGCCCGGAGGGCCGGCGGCCGGTGTGCATCCAGTCCCGCTTCATTCTCTGCAACAGCCGGAGAGCCGTCATGGACACCTCGTGGTTCTTATCCCCAAACTCAAGCATGTGTGCAAAACGAGGAATGTATAAACACGGGTCTGCAACAGAAAGTAATACAATTATTTCTAATCCCAACCTTGGGTTCGGGAAAGGCAGTACGCGAGCAGCAGGGCTGTTGTGGTCAGCTCGCTTCACGTCTCGGCAAACACCACGGACTGCGCTGCTGGGCCAGATCCTCTGATCACTAAGCTTTAGCAGCCACCTTTTTAGCTAAGCTTAAAACAAAATCCTTTCTTGCTTTATAGACAAGAGACCTTTAAAGCACTGCACAAAGTTTTCCTTACGCACTTGTCAGGGTCCAAGGCTGCACACGCTGACTCCGACAGGTGAGCAGTGTTAACGGGTATCAGTGAAATTGTGCACAAAACGAAGTGTTTGCAAAACCTTTTGCAGAATAAGGATGTAACTTCGGCCCACAGCTTTTAACATTTAAAGTAACAGATAAGGTAACCTGCATGTCTCATCTCACACCTAACTACAAACTGAGCTTTGAAAAAAATGCATTTGCTTAAAACCCCACATCCCTAAGAAAAGTCTACTTACACCTTCGAAATTAGTTGAAGCTCCTTCTCAGACTCATATTCCAACAATACGAACAACTGTTTATTACAGACACTAAGGCATACTCTCCACTGGCATAAATTGCTGGAACCCAATTAACATCAACAGTGCTACGACAATTTACATCGGCCACGGGTCTGACTCCAGATGTATAAACTTATTTCAAGTGTTGGTGTTACCAGATTGAAACTAACCGAAATGTCAGTACGGATTGTGCTTTGCCTAAACCAATTTATAATTTATCAAACAATCTTGTAAAAGCTACACTTAACACATGTTTACTCTTATTTGAGGTATCAATTTCTCATTTCCTGCCAGCCTTTTATCACTTGACCGAAAATCCATGATGTACGGTAAATTGTTAACTATTAGTCTCAACTCAATTTCCTTAGCTGATTCCCTATGTGGGCACTTAAACTGATAAAGATGAAAATTCAGCTTGAAACACTGGAGCAATCTTACGGATTTACAATTAATCAAAGCAGGTTCATTTAGCACCAAGTTCTAACAATGATGCCCTGTTGCTACCCATAATTACCAAGATCGCCCTGTCGGTGATTATGCCTGTCAGCCCTTGCAGAAGCATTTAAATGAAACCATTTATCAGGCAAAAACTTCCAAACACATCTCCCTCAAAACCGAAGAAATGCCCTAGCACGGTCACCTCCTAAACACAACCCTAAAAATCAAAAGTTTAGGAAAGAGTAACCAATTCCCATGATTCTTCAGGGCAGTTGTTCTGTATTTCCCTGTGTGATTTTATAAAACTGAACTCAACAGAAATGACCAAAATACTACAACAACAACAAAACCTTTCAGAAGTGATAGCCTGGGGTTCAGACATCTAAACTTTGCTCTTTGCAATACAGAAAGGGCGTGCGGTGTTACAAAGCGATGCCCGGTTTGCTTCCCCGTCTCTCGCTATCCCGAAAGGGCCCAACTTTGGCTCCTCCGGCCGCCGGAGCAGAGTTTCAGGAGCATTTGCACATATTTGCATTGTAGCTGTTCAGACATTTCTGCTGGCATTTGTGCCCACAGGTCATTTGACAAAACATTGCACACCGTTAGTTTAAATTCTGAAGCTACCAAACAGACAGAAAACAAATCTGCAGGTCGGTTTTAAGTGAAAAGCTTTAAAGAGGCCATAAATAGCTACAATGCAATACAACCAGTATAGAAATTAAACGCAGGGCCAAGGTTAACACAAACGTTATCAGATACAAACATTTTAAAAAGGTTAAAAAAAAAAAATATTTAAAGTTGTAAAACCCAAACGCCTCAAATCCTTCCCGGGGTACTAAAACAAGCAACGAGGTACCGGGGGTGTCCTGCTCCCAGGTGAGTCCCCTTTGCCTGCAGGGAGACGCCAGGGACGGAAACCCTCGCACCCCCTTGCACACCAGTGAGCAAGTTCAAGCGGGGCAAAACCTGTTGGCTTTCCTGACGGGGGGCTGTGGGGGCCATGGAGCAAACACCAGAAAAAAACCATTATTTTTTAGGAAAGAAGCAGCTGTTTTTTTCTGAAGACTTTCCCTTCTCAGATATCCCACTCATGACTTGGAACTTGGACTTTTGGAAGTACCTGGATGCCACGCAGTTATGACCAGGAATATAGACAAATTCCTAGGAAACTGCTTAAAGGAGCGACTCCCCCCACCAAAACACGTCCCCGGGGCGGGCAGGGCCGGGGAGAGGAGCCGGAGCCGTGCCCCGCTGCCAGCCCGCCCCCGCGGCACCGGGCACGGCGAGGGGGGTCGGTCCCCGCGGAAACACCCCGGAAGGCGGCGGGGGGGACCGGAGCCGGGAGGGCCCCGCACAACGGGGGCACGGCGGCTTCGGGGCTGCGAGAAAAAAAAAAAAAAAGGAGCGGGGAACCCAACAACAAACCACAACATCTTCCAACTTCCCTTAAATGATTCCGCCCCGGCCGTGCCCCCAGCGCCCGCCGCCGCCCCAGGCGCCGGCCCCGGCGGGGCAGCTCGGCGGCGGCGGAGCGGGGCGGTGCGCGGCGCGGCGGCGCCCCCCGCCCGGGCCGGCCGGGAAGGGCGGTGCGCTCCCGGGGACGCCCCGCTCCGCCCCGCCACGGGCCGGTCCCCCGTGTCCCGTCCCCCTCCCGCCCCGTTCCCACTGCGGTAATCCGGCGGGAGGAAAGGGGGGGGGATGGGACACGGAGCGGCGGCGGGAGCGCGGGGGCTCCCTCCCGGTGCCGGCGTGGGGGTGTACGCTGCGCACGTACCCGCGCCCCCGCGCCGGTGCGCGGCGCTGAGCGCCCCCGGGCGGGCGCGGGGAGGGGGGGGGCACAGCGGGGGCGCGCGGAAGACTGACACCCGTCGGGGCGGGGCGGGAGCAGGGGGGCGGCTCCCCCCGCCGCGCCCCGGCGCTCCCCATTGGTGCGGGCGGCCGTGACGCGCGGCGCGGCGGCTGCCTATTAGGGCGGGAGGCGGAGGCAGGGGCCCGGCAGAGCCGCGCCGCATCCCGCCGCTGCCGCCGTGAGGGGGAGCGCCCAGGGCAGCGCCGCCCGCCCGCCGCGGAGGAGCCGGGGCGGCCCGCGGCCAGCAACGCCCCCGACGCGGGCGGGAGGAGCGCGGAGGAGCAGCGCCGTGTGGCGGTCGGTCCGCCTGCGGGGAGAGGAGGAGGAGGAAAGTTGGTGCGAGCGGCGGCGGGGCCGCCCGGGAGCGGGACTGCAGAGAGCCACCGCCTCGCCTCGGCCCGGCCCGGCGCGGCCGCCGCGGATGTGCCCCCGCCGGGCGGGGAAGGACGGAGCGGAGCGCGGTGGCGGGCGGCGGGGGATCGGGCGGCTGGCTGCGCTTCACCCTCGCCGGGCTGCTGCACTCGGAGGATTTGTGGATTGACTCTCGCTCCTGACCCACCGCCTCGGCTGGATTTGTGGGGTTCTGTTGCTGGATTTTGGCTTTTTTCTTTTTTTTTTTCTTTGCTTTTTTTTCCCCCTCTCCTTTTTCCTCGGGGGAAGGAACTGGCTGCCAGCCCCGCTCGGGTTCCCCCACTGCAATCGTGGCAGTGCCGCGGAGGCTGGGACCCCCCCTTCAAGCCAAGGTGAGCGCTGGCACCGATCCGATACAGCATCATCCCCTTTCCCCCCCCGGGAAAGGTGCGTCGGGCTTGTCACCAGAGAGCGCGCACACACCCCCGAAAACAAACAAACAAACCAAAAAAAAAAAAAGCCACCCTGCATCTAGAAGCGTACAAAATATCCAGATAGTGGGACTCGCATTTGGGATTTGTTAGTTCTCTTGCTCATGCCACTGCCCCATGGTTGCCTCAATGGCAGGATCATGAAGTGTTTGACTTTCTTTCTTCTGCTTCCAGAGACCTTAAAGAAGTCCAAAAAGAGCGTGAGGCCAAACGGCAAGGTGCCAGGATGCTATGAGATAGTGCCCCTGTCCCTGAAGAAGAAGATGGCTGCAGAACTTTACCCTGCCAGCACCAACACCAATATCGCAAACAGTAACGCCGCCGCCGCCACCGCTGCCAACAGCAAGAAGAACGCCCTGCAGCTGCAGCAGAGCGCCCAGCCGCCCCCGCCGCCCCAGCTCCAGAACCTCAACAACAACAACTTGGAGAGCGCCAACTGGCAGTCCTTCCACCCCACGCTGCGGGAGAGGTAAGGGCCGGGCCCCGCCGGACCCTTCGCCGGCCGCCCGCGGGGGCGGGAGATGAGAGGTGCCCCGGCCCCGCGCACCTGCGGCCCGGCCGGGCCTGAGGGGACGGGGACGGGACGGACCCGACCCACGGGGGACGCCGGCGGGAGGCCCGGGCGGCTGCGGGAGCAGGCGAGGGGGGGCTGCCGGCCGCTAACGGGGCTTCTCCCCCCATCCCCTCCCCTCGCTTGCAGGAACGCGCTGATGTTCAATAACGAACTCATGGCTGACGTCCACTTCATCGTGGGCCCGCCGGGGGCATCCAAGAAAGTTCCTGCCCATAAGGTTGGTGCAGATAATTTTTGGCTTTTCAGTACTGCTGTGCATCTCGCCTTCTCCCCCTGCCTTACAACTAGGTTCCTTCCTTTTTTTTTTTTCCTCCTTTTCCTAATTACGGCTCTTCTCTAATCCCAAAAGTAATTCACATACACTGCAATTAAAGGGAACAGTCTAAGGTAGTCTTCTGCCTCCACTGTAGCTTTTAACTTTCCCTAAGTGAAGCGCTTATCGAAAGCCAGCACGCTCAGCTATTACTGGTACATATTACTGAGGTTTCTCTCTCTTTATTTTCCAGTATGTTTTGGCAGTTGGTAGCTCTGTCTTCTATGCTATGTTTTATGGCGATCTCGCAGAGGTCAAATCTGAAATCCATATACCAGATGTGGAACCTGCAGCCTTTCTAATCCTATTAAAGTAAGTGGCCACTACAAGTCTACTAATTACGTGGACAGAATCAAAGTAGCTTATAAAATATACATCTCCTAATCTGCATTGTGCAATACGCACTTATTACTGTTTACTTAACGTGCTGACAAATACTGAATGTCGGATTCACTGCCAGCAAAGATGACTATAGATCAATCTTTCATAGCCTATATTTTTGTTTTTCCCTAAGAAACTATTTTTTTCCCCCCTATCTAGATACATGTATAGTGATGAAATAGACCTGGAAGCTGACACGGTTCTGGCTACGCTGTATGCTGCCAAGAAGTACATCGTGCCGGCCCTAGCAAAGGCTTGCGTCAATTTTCTGGAGACCAGCTTAGAAGCGAAGAACGCTTGTGTCCTGCTGTCTCAGAGCAGGCTCTTCGAGGAGCCAGAGCTGACGCAGCGCTGCTGGGAAGTGATTGATGCTCAAGCAGAAATGGCACTGAAGTCAGAGGGCTTCTGTGAGATAGATCAACAAACACTAGAGATCATTGTGACCCGGGAAGCACTCAACACCAAGGAAGTGGTAGTTTTTGAGGCTGTTCTCAACTGGGCAGAGGCTGAATGCAAAAGGCAAGGGCTGCCGGTTACACCGCGCAACAAGAGGAATGTATTAGGAAAAGCTTTGTACTTGGTGCGGATTCCGACCATGACTTTGGAAGAGTTTGCCAACGGAGCTGCCCAGTCCGACATCCTCACCCTCGAGGAAACTCACAACATATTCCTATGGTACACAGCCGCAAATAAACCCAAACTAGAGTTTCCACTGACAAAAAGAAAAGGACTCGTACCTCAGCGATGCCACCGGTTTCAGTCATCTGCATATCGCAGCAATCAGTGGAGGTACCGAGGGCGATGTGACAGTATTCAGTTTGCTGTAGACAAACGGATATTTATAGCAGGACTGGGATTGTATGGGTCGAGCTGTGGCAAAGCTGAATACAGCGTCAAAATTGAACTGAAGCGCTTAGGAGTTGTCCTTGCTCAAAATCTGACAAAGTTTACCTCTGACGGCTCCAGTAACACTTTCTCTGTGTGGTTTGAACACCCTGTGCAGGTTGAGCAAGACACGTTTTACAATGTAAGTGCTATTCTCGACGGTAACGAACTCAGTTACTTTGGGCAAGAGGGAATGACTGAAGTGCAGTGTGGGAAAGTGACGTTCCAGTTCCAGTGCTCCTCGGACAGTACTAATGGAACCGGAGTACAAGGAGGACAAATACCTGAGCTCATTTTCTATGCATGATGCATTTCAGCTTGATTGTATTCCAATACTGCAATGATGCACATTAAGAGATTTTCCAGTTTTACTACAAACTCTGCAGCAGTATGGAATGTTACGCTACTTACCTATCTGCTACATCAGGCTATACAAATAAGTGAAGGAATGCTCTTGAATTTAATCTTATTTTATTTATTCATAAGCTATTTGACTTAATTATTAAGACTGCAACAAGCAGAAAAATGTTAAAGTTTGCACGTACTGTGCATTTATTTTGTATATAGATAACTAACTTGCAGACTGCAGACGACTTAAACAGAATGTTCTAAACTAGAGCAGTTTATGAATCTGTGAAATATAAAATGTTTTTACTTGCCCTAAATCCCGTGTACTTGATCATTGCCGATCTTACGGCTTGTGTCTATTAATTCATCTACAGTCCAGTTAACAGGGGTGATGATCCTGTAGTCTGTCCTCTGTGTGCATCTACACAGGGCATCAGCTATCACTGCAGCTACAAAGGTTCCCTTCCCTGGTAACTGAGACTATCCATCACCAGCCTTTATTTTCCTTTGCGAAAAAGGGAGCTGACATCTGTAGAAGGTCAGGGATTTTTGTGCGTTGCCTAAGCTAAGATAGATGAACCATGAGTGTAATCAGAGTTGATCAAAATCATCCTGTGGTTATATCTGAAAGCTTCTAATGCCCCTTCACACCCATCATCTGCGTTAACCTCCAGCCTGCCCAGCAAACAGCAACGCTCACACTTGCACCTGTCAAACTGCACCCCACTTGAGTGGCCAGAGTCGAGACGTACACAGGCAGTGACAGGTTTTATCACAGATTTAGCTCAGAGCTGTAATACTGGCAACCACTGTCTAAATACACGTCCCATTCTCACGTTTAGGAGCAGACATTAGAGAAATCCTTGCAATATGGTCTTTAAGTTAACTCAAAATTACTAATTAGAAATAAGCCACCTCAA
The DNA here is from genome assembly GCA_017639485.1 of Pluvialis apricaria. NCBI lineage: Eukaryota > Metazoa > Chordata > Aves > Charadriiformes > Charadriidae > Pluvialis > Pluvialis apricaria. The sequence goes on from CM030012.1 coordinate 16,385,340, forward strand.
AACAAAAGCTGCTAGATCTTTCCTCCTCCTCCTCCTCCCTTCTTTTCTAAAAAAGATAGTCCTATCCATGATCAGCAGTCAGTTTATAGCTAGTACCCTTAACTCTTCTTAAAGAATGATAAAAGTCAGGGTTTTTTCTCAAGCGTCTGACAATCATTACAGATAAGCCAGTTAGAAATACTGTTTTTTATAAATCTCTCTTCTCACGACAACCTTGGAAAAAATAATCAAACAGCAGTCTACGCCAATATTTTTGTTCATGTATAACATCCCTACATATAATTTAGAAGGCATTTCTGTTTGCTTTTTCCTAAGCTGCATTAATTTTCACCTTGAAACTGAGCTGCAGTAGGAATTCTGCCTGTTCTCTCTCAAAAAAATAAAATAGTAGTAATGAAAAATAAGGCAGCAACTGAATTACTGAAGACAAGAACTTTTTACCAGATGTCAAGCTATACTAACGAAGCCAGCACACCACGATGGCTGGTAGCTGTGCACTGCCACATACTATCTGGATGCCATTATGATGCTGCTCAATGTGTGAGCTGCTGGTACTCTGGCGGCAAAGGCAGGCAGTTCTGTGCCCAGCTGAGTGCATCTGAAGGGGTGTGCGTGTGTGTTGTTCTCGAACGCTAAGGCATCCGATTCTCTCTACAGATTAAGGAGAGTGGGAGTGAGAGTGGGTAAAGATACAGGAGGAAAAATCCTGCACAGAGGTGGGTAACAGTCACAAGACCTCTCTATAAATGCACTCTTTTAACTGCAATTGGCATGAATTCCCTTGCTTTGAAAGATAGCATAGACAATAGCTTTTTTTACCCTCTTGACAGGTTAAAACCCACATTCCTATCACTGTGTTACAATTTGTGATGACTTACTAATTAAAAAGTTATTCATATGCTTGGAAAAAGTTGCTCCTCGTTTTCCATCAAGCCACTTGTATTTTAAGCACTGAACACCTCAGCTACAGGTGATGGACAGACAGTAAATTTGGCAAATATTTATCAAATGTTGCATCTCTGTGGAACTGAAGCGTGACAGGCCTGTGCGAGCTTGTAGACGCACACAGAGTTGTTATACATCAGCCCGTTGTCTCAGTATAGCCTAAACTACTGTCGGAAAAAGCAACAAAATTATTTGTAAAAGAAAATAGCATCTAGCTCCTAAAAAACTCTTACGTAAAGGAGAACAGGCTCTCATAGTCAGCAACGCTGTTCTGCCTGGATTGATTCCAGCTTCATTTTTAAGTTACCACTTTGGTATTTAGCACGCAATACTATACATATACACACATACATATATATTCTTGTCAAGTAACCGTGCAGAAAATACACCCAAATACTCAAAAGTCAACTTGTAAAAAAAAAAATACCTATGGCTGGAGCATTTATGCAGAGTTCTCTGGCCAACAGAAGAAAAGTTTTTCCCAGCACATAGACATTCACCTATTAAAAGACAAAAAAAGCATTATTTAAATCTTAAAACCACAAATGCTTTTAATAGAACATTTATATGGAAAGGAAAAAAAACCCAACTTTTGACATCTTTTGAATCTTTTTGAGTCTTTTTGAAACAACCTGCTTTAAAAAAATTCAATTGAAGTAATACAAGCAATATTCATAGGTATAGACTAATACTTGGTGCTTGTCAAAAGCTGCACAAATGAGCATTGTACATCAAAGCATAAGTTTATATGGAAAAAATTAAAAAAACTTGTTCATCACGCTCTTCAGTGGGCTCAGTGTTGCTCCGTAGTACTTGGACAATTTTTCAGTTGTCACCTAACCTCTTAAAGCATTAAGTAGACTTTAATATAATATCAGTGTATATAAAGTGTCATTTATCTTGTAACGTAACAAAACCTGAGCAAATACTCACAAGTTAGTGCAAATTTCAGCTCTGCATGATCATGTGAAGTGGGATAATTAAGTATTGCACAAGCACACACCAAACTTTTCCACCAAAGCAAGGAGTGGTGCTATACGCCCCAAGGGTTATTTGTCATTTCTTACTGTTTGAACATTGCCCCATATCACCCTACATTAAAAAAGGATAATTAAATAAATTCATAAAAACCCTAAACCACACCAAGCCTGCTAAAGAGGCAGGGACAGACCCCTGCTCCCCTCCCCTCCTGCACTGCTGCACTCCAGAGGATACAAACTGAGAGGAGGAGTTACTCTTCATACTCTGATTTGCAATTTATAGCGTAAGCAACTACATTTGTATTTTAAAAGTCTGAGGAAGTTTCCTTTCACTATCTTAAGATGTGTTTTTGTGGTCTGCAAGAAAGGCAGGATATACTTCAGTTCCCAATCAGCCCGAAACATTCCCACGAAGCTCCATGAACACCTTGCTCCCCCCAAGGCACGTATAAAGGTCAAAGTTAGTATAAAAAAAAAAAAAACAGACTGCATCCTCCTACACTGCAAACAAATAGATGGGTTTATTTTTAGGATAGTATATACTCTACTGCTTTTACGTAACAGAACTGGCCTTCTCCTTCCTATGCCAGGATAGTGAAGGTGTTTACTAAGCAGACAGCTACAGAACCAAGATGTTAATTATGGTACAAGCCTATAGAAATAAAAAAAATCCCGTTCCTAAGTATATTCCCTTTCAGTTTCACAAATCAGTGTTAGTTTAAAAGCAACCTTTCCTCCCAAGTGTAGAGATGCTTCTACCAAGCTAGCAAAAATAAATATACATATTTAAACAAAAACAAAATACTGACACACTCTCACCTAGCACTTAAAAATTTTTCTTTATGGGAAAATGTTCTGAACGTGAATTGTTCTCAAATTTAAAAAATGTTTAAAATGAGAACTTCAGAGAAATCCTCAGAATGATCAGGCAGTGAAAGTGACTGCCCAATCAAGTGTACATGATATGATGTTAATCGATTCCATATTTAGTGGAAAGTATTGAATATCTTCCATGCTTTGTCTGACCAATGATTGGACTGGTCTAGAAGATACAAAAGTATAGTCTTAAAATTTACCATCCCTTTTTTCCCGAAATACCAGACAACACAGAAATACTATTCTATGGGAAATAAGTGAACAAAATATATCTTTTGGATAAAAAGTATATTTCTTAGGAGATAAGTCACCAAATTTTATAAGAAAAATAAGCACCTACCGCATCTGGCAACTCATATAGGAGTTTGAGAGCATGTGACTTTCCATGAGCCACAGAGACAGAACAGACATTACTATAGCAAAATATCTGCAGTGTTTCAGTTGGCTTTAGATGCTCTAGATTCACTGCAAGTTTAGAATGGCTTGTTTTGACCTTTTGTCCAAGAAATATTAACGTAAAGAGTGGGGGTTTGGCTGTAGTTTCAGCCTTCTAAGTTGGCTGACCAAGTTACTATAAATCTTAAACCTCATCACTTAGATCTTGTTCTGCAAGGACGATTTCACTGCACGAATCAATAAAGTTACTTCAATGGAGCCAAGTACATATGATGTTTCCATCAGAGGTTTCACAAACTCATCTAGTTCTTTCATTTTAATCTTAAAAAAAAAAAGAGAGAGAAATAACCACCACCTCAAATTCAGACAAGTATTTCTCCCTCTGGCTCCTTCTGTCAAAACATCCAAATAACTTGATGTGTGTCCCCATCAAACCATGTCACACTCTAAGAAACTCCTCCCAAGCAAACTTTCCATAATTGCAATCATCAAAGAACAAATAAATATGAAGAGGCGTAAAGAAGCAGGGTTTTTCAGTGAAGTTCTAACAATCAAAGTGGGTGCCGAATTAAATCTAAAGCAAAGACAAACGCATAATAAAATTGCTCGATGACTGTTTGTCTTCCTCTCCTTAGCCTAACTAAAGTCTCCAGATCCATGGTTTATTTGAGAAGTAACGTTCTTAAATCTAACCTGCTTTTCCACTTCACCCACATCACCAGGGTTTTATGACCAACTTCAAGGTGTAGGCAGTGTATTTACACAAAATAATAAATTCAAATAGAAATGGTACATCAGGGAATTTCTCTCTTTTGATCACAAGTGCATTTCTTTGCAGTTTCTGGTTACTACCAATTTAGAAAGAAGGCACAATATACAGTGGATTACATGCTCTGTATTGTTTTCCTCATCTAGCTCAGGGTAAAGTCACAAAAAGACTCGGGAATATTTAATTGCTTCCAGTTTTCCTGGCAGATCAGTAGGAAGAGAGACTTCAGGCCCTCTCAAAGAACACGCTTCTCATCTTTAAAAGTTACCAGATATTCACAGGTTCTGGGGCATTTCTCATAAATGGGAAATTAAAGATGGTATAAAGCTCACCCAGAAATCTGTAATGGCACTGAACTGCTGAAACATGATAATTAACTTCTGGTTTTAGTGGAAGAAGCCCCTTTCACTAAAATTTTATGCCACAGTCGCTAATTTCAACTATTACTCACGCACACACACACATCCTCTGACAGATGAGATATGATATATAGCAGGCATATAGATAGAGTCTTTCTTTACTCTCATCATTTGTATGGGGTTTTTTGCACTCCATTAAGCTTAGAAAATTAAGAGAATTAATTTAGAGGCCTACTTTAATTTCTAGTTCTTTCTTCATTAAGAACTTCTTATAAAAATTCATATACTCCAATCTCTCAAAAGCTTAATGCTCCAAATTTAGAACCATATGACATTTGCATTCAAAAAACCTAATTTTATGTAAGTCCTTAGAATGGTGAATAAACAAAAATGCCCTTCTAAAAGGATGTCTTTGGCTTAGGCTTGAATTGGTGAAGCTTTAAAGCTTACCACATCAACTTCGGCCCCTTTCCCCCCTTCTTAATTTTAAAGTATCATAGTGAAACTCAGTATTTTCCCAAACTCTCCCCAGTCAAAACTGTCAAAGCTTAAAAAAATCTTCATATACTTTCATAAGACTTGTGCTCTTTTTTTGCATCTTTTCATCAGAAATTAAAATTTCCTAAACTTGATGCAATCACTAGGTTTGAGCATCACCACCTAATACAAGAGTGGTGTCAACCTCTGTGAGAGGGACTGTTTTAAAATATCTGCATACCCTGAAAGTTTTCACCATATTGTTTTACATTCAGTTCACATTTAACAGAGTAAGTCTACAAACATATGGACCTGCCACTGAGTTGTTTTTTTCAGACAAAAAGTATGTGCTCACCAAGGCACTGCAAAAAAAAAACCCCTGATTTTACCCTTAAGTTTTTACAGGAGAACTTAAGATTCTCTAAGATGTTGTCCTTTACCAATAGTTAATTTCTGCTCATGTTATACAACATTTTATATTAGTTAAAAGGGGCATTTGGAGAAGGAATGGCTTCCAATTATTCAATAACATTTCTACAGAAAGATCCTTCTACTCATTATACTCTTTGCCCTTCATGGTATTTTTTTGGAGAAACAGTCTTTTCATTTCACATCTATCAGTCATCAGATGCTGATTTCAAAGGGACACTTCCATAGGGACTCTTATCCTTTCACAATTTCCTCTTGCTTTCACATCATGCCTCATGTGTTCACAAATACCAATATATTTCCACTTTTAGAAACAACAACAAATACCTCGTTTCCAGTAACACAGGAATTCAGTCGTTCATCAGCCTAACACCTTCCAGAATTTTAAACTCTCTTTGGGAAACAGGGAATCTCCCATTCATACGGTTACCAGGTCACACAGTAGCAAAAAATAAAGCTGCAATCACTGAATGAAAGTTTCTGCTTCACCGTAAGTTCCATAAATTTATAAATCATTACCCCTTTCACTATGAGCAATCTCCAAAAAGGCTTTTCAAGACCATGGTGTGGCATTCTGGAAAAATATTATGAACGGTGACAGCGGTTAAGGTATTCTGTCTTTTAGAAAGACAAAGACTGGGCAGTTGGAACGCAATGAGAATTCACACTGTGAAACATCCATGGCTGCTTGCCTAAATAATTAAGCAAGCATGAAAAGCAAATGAGTTTTTAAGGAGAGTGTCTGTTGCTGGGGAAAGAGGCACCTGTGGTTATTTGATTCATTATTAACATTTCTAGTATAGTAATGCCTGAAGGTCCCAACCAGGTTGTTTAAATTAACTCAATCAACATAGCAATTTGCATAGGGGCAATAAAGGCAAATGCAGTCAACATGTTAATAACTTTAAATGAACAAAGGGTATTAAAAACTGACGCAAATGAGTATAGTCTTTAAAAAATACTCTATTTTATCCTTCTCCACACAATAAACTGAAACAACTTATTTTTTGGATCCATATTGCAACCAGAACATTACATTTAACCTCAAAAGACAATACACAAAACTACGAACACGTACCAAACCCAGCTTGCCAGACTGCAGTTCAAAAAGAGACACAAATCAAAATTAAGCAGCTTCCTCTCACACTCTGCTTTAAAGTCTTGCCTTCAGTCTGGGGACTCCGAAGGGAGAGTCTACTTTTGCTAATCACAGATGCAGTAGTCCTAGCATTCTTCCTCCAACATCACAGCAGTACAATAAACCATTATCATACCATCTATGCAAGAAAGTCAGAGTAATTTGCAACAAGCATAGAGGAATCAGGGAGGCCAAGGCTGCCTCTAGAAGAAATAAACAAACACAAATGTCCAAAAATAACTTGCAATAAAAATCCTTCTGGACAAGAACGAACTGTTACTTGACTAGACAAATTGCAGATAAAGAAATAGGGGGTGAGAGTTGTGTTTTGAAGTGGAAGAGAGACCAAAGGAGGACTAGACCAAGCAAGTACTAGTTACTGATTTTTCACTTCTTGTGCACCATCTTCATTACCTAGAACCATAGTGTAGTTCAGGTTGGAATGGATCTCAGCAGGTCTCAGCCCAACCTCCTGCTCAAAGCAGGGTCAGCTACACGAACAGACTAGGTTGCTCAGGATCTTGAAAACTTTGACGGACATAGACTTCAAAACTGCTCTGAGCAACTTGCTCCAACGCTTGGCTGTCCTCATGGTGAAAAACCTTTTCTTGATATCAAGTCAAAACATCACATTTTAATTAATTACGTCCATTGCTGCTAATCCTCCTGCTGCACACTGCTATAAGGAGCCTGGCTCTAACATCTTTTCAGTAAGCATTAGCCTTATTTAACAGCAGGACACACCACAAGGCACACTAAAAATTACATTCTACGAGACTGACATTGGAGATCAAAGTACTGCCAACACGTCTTCCCTAAGTCTTTTATGACGACATTGCAAAGACGATGACACTGGAGATCACAAGATGCTAAAAAAGAACCCGCCATTTCCAAGGATGAGAGAGGCAGCATTTCACCGCACTGAGATCAGAACTTTAGCCAAATAGTTCCTCAGGTGCAAGGATGCTCTGAGACAGATGAGCAAACCTAAACCTGTTCAAAAGTTGGGCCAAGGCTAGACAAGCTTTGCAACTCTCCTAAACAAACAAGGCCTGTCACTTAGATTGGACTAACAAAAAAAGCAAACAAAAGGCCTGATTACAGACCTCTCTGAAGACTATATTTGCAAGTAAAATGCAGTATCTGAAAATATAAGCAAGTACTTTCCCTGTCAGAGACTGATGACTGATCATCCTTCCAACTCAATCAACATGCAGCGTGGCTCTGCTCTGCACAAGGAAGGAGCCTGATTTGTAGGAGTGGTCTGGACGTTTTCAGTTCATTTCAGATAATGCTTTAAAGTCCAGGATATACTGAATCAGACAACACTTCCAACAGGACGTTTCCAAGACATAGGGCATATTTCACCTGAAGATAAAATGGGAGAAAAAATACCAAAGAATTTGCCTTTCCAATTAAAAAAAAAGAAAAAGACATTTTGGCTTTTTCTGAGATGATAGCAATTTTGAAGCTCAAAAACTATTCTGAAATGTAGCAGTTCTCCAGTGGAACAAGACAAACTCCCACATCTCAGTCATCAGCATAAGAGGAAAACTGATACGACTTCTTAAAACAGACTGCCATTAACAGTGAAAATTAGTCTCCTCGATTGCCAAATTTTAGCAGCATAATAATATACTAAAAGCATATTACATTATAGGGGACAGATTTTTTTAATGGAGAATGGGAGACCAAATCCCAAAGCAACTAAAAAAAAAAACAGGGAGATGTTGTACGAGAGGTACAGACCAGAGCCTAAGAGGCCATGCTTACGGTTTCACAGTATCACAGTATCGTCAGGGTTGGAAGGGACCTCTGGAGATCATCTAGTCCAACCCCCCTGCCACAGCAGGGACACCTACAGCAGTTGCACAGGACGGTGTCCAGGCGGGTTTTGAATGTCTCCAGTGTGGGAGACTCCACAACCTCTCTGGGCAGCCTGTGCCAGTGCTCTGCCACCCTCAGGGTAAAGACGTTCCTCCTCATGTTAAGATGGAACTTCCTATGTTCAAGTTTGTGCCCGTTACTTCTAGTCCTATCACTGGGCACCACTGGAAGAAGACTGTTCTCATCCCCCTGGCACCCTCCCCTTAAGTATTTATAAGTATTGATAAGATCCCCCCTGAGTCTCCTTTTTTCTAGACTAAAAAGCCCCAAGTCCCTGAGCCTTTCCTCATAAGAAAGATGCTCCAGTCCCCTAATCATCTTAGTAGCCCTTTGCTGGACCCTTTCCAGCAGTTCCCTGTCCTTCTTGAACCAGGGAGCCCAGAACTGGACACAATACTCCAGATGCGGCCTCACCAGGGCAGAGTAGAGGGGGTGGATGACCTCCCTTGACCTGCTGCCCATGCTCTTCTTGATACACCCCAGGATGCCATTGGCCTTCTTGGCCACCAGGGCACATTGCTGGCTCATGGTCATCCTGTTGTCCACCAGGACTCCCAGGTCCCTTTCCACAGAGCTGCTCTCCAGGAGGTCAGCCCCCAACCTGTACTGATGCATGGGGTTACTCCTCCCCAGATGCAGTACCCTACACTTGCCTTTGTTGAACTTCATCAGGTTTTTTTCTGCCCAACTCTCCAGCCTCTCCAGGTCATGTTGTATGGTGGCACAGCCTTCCGGCATGTCAGCCACCCCTCCCAGTTTTGTATCATCAGCAAACTCGCTGATGGTACACTCTATCCCTTCATCCAGGTCATTGATGAATATATTGAATAGGACTGGACCCAGTACTGACCCCTGAGGGACACCACTAGTTACTGGCCTCCAACTGGACTCTGCACCACTAACCACAACCCTCTGAGCTCTATCGTTCAGCCACTGTTCAATCCACCCCACCGTCCATTCATCTAACCCATACTTCCTAAGCTTGTCTGTGGGGATGATGTGGGAGACAGTGTCGAAAGCCTTGCTGAAGTCAAGGTAGACAACATCCACTGCCCTCCCCTCATCCACCCATCCAGTCACGCCATTGTAGAAGGCTATCAGATTAGTCAGACATGACTTCCCCTTGGTGAATCCATGTTGACTACTTCTGATAACCTTCTTTTCCTCCAGATGCTTGGAGATGACCCCCAGAACGAGCTGTTCCATCATTTTTCCAGGGATGGAGGTGAGGCTGACTGGCCTGTAGTTTCCAGGGTCATCCTTCTTGCCCTTTTTGAAGACTGGAGTGACATTGGCTTTCCTCCAGTCCTTAGGCACCTCACCTGTTCTCCAGGACCTTTCAAAGATGATGGAGAGTGGCCCAGCAATGACTTCTGCCAGCTCCCTCAGCACTTGCGGGTGCATCCCATCAGGCCCCATGGACTTGTGGGTATTCAGTTTACTTAATTGTTCTCTAACTTGTTCCTCTTCAAGCAAGGGAAAGTTTTGCTTCCTCCAGACTTTCTCTGTTACTTGCAAAGTCTGGGACTCCCGAGAGCTGGCCCGAGCGGTGAAGACAGAAGCAAAGAAGGCATTCAGCAACTCTGCCTTCTCTGCAGCATCCGTCACCACCCTCCTCTTTTTTTTTTTTTTTTTTTAATTAAAAAGCCCCAAAACTAAACAGAACAACAACAAGAGAGAAAGAACACAAATATGATAGGTCATTAAACAAATACTGAGTTGCAGGTAACAGCAGATTCAAATTTTCTTCATATTACTCTCACTTTTGGCTACCACTTTCCTTATGTTGTGAGCTACAGAGGTTGTTGGCTCTCCCAGCACTTGCAAGACACTGGTTGAAGGTGGGATGGATAAGTGGGATGGAAAATGGCACAGCAAATATCGTCTCCAGCTGCAAGATAGTAAAAGGAAGCAATGGATGACCTTTTTCACCGGCTTTCATTTATCCTTTTTGCTGGCAGCTGGAGTTACAAGGCTTACTTTGTTTTGCTTTTAGATGAAGCAATACCCAAAAGGTTGGTATGCTTTTTTCCCCCCCTCAAATATACTAAAATCTATTTCAAGGTGTTCTGTAATTCACTCAGTAGCCTCTATGAAGACATTCCATAAGGATGTTTCATTTGGTAACTTTCTTCAAAAAAAGTCCTGCAGTCAGATGATTAGCAGCCCTGCAGGTCACTTCACCTCCCGCAGCAATGATTCATAGAATCATAGAATGGTTTAGGTTGGAAGGGACCTTGAAGATCATCGAGTTCCAACCCCCCTGCCACAGGCAGGGACACCTCCCACTAGACCAGGTTGCCCAAGGCCACGTCCAGCCTGGCCTTGAACACCTCCAGGGACGGAGCTTCAACAACCTCCCTGGGCAACCTGTTCCAGTGCCTCACCACCCTTAAAGTGAAAAACTTCTTCCTAATGTTTAATCTAAACCTGCCCTCTTCCAGCTTAAAGCTGTTCCCCCTCATCCTATCACTACATGCCCGTGTAAAAAGTCCTTCCCCAGCTCTCCTGTAGGCCCCCTTTAGGTACTGGAAGGCCGCAATAAGATCTCCCCGGAGCCTTCTCTTCTCCAGGCTGAACAGCCCCAACTCTCTCAGCCTCTCCTCATAGGAGAGGTGCTCCAGCCCTCTGATCATCCTCGTGGCTCTCCTCTGGACGTGCTCCAGCAGGTCCATGTCCTTCTTATGTTGGGGACTCCAGAGCTGAATGCAGTACTCCAGGTGGGGTCTCACGAGAGCGGAGTAGAGGGGCAGAATCACCTCCCTTGCCCTGCTGGCCACACTTCTTTTGATGCAGCTCAGGATACGGTTGGCCTTCTGGGCTGCGATCACACATTGCTGGCATGTCTAAACAGGAGCTGGTGAAGGTCAGCAGTCACTCATTTCAAATGTGATTTTTTTTTTTCCTGATAGAAAATGGACATCTTTCTCATTTTGCCAAGAAAAACAATTACCTGGACCAGCATTATGTATTTTGTACACATAAGTCTGAACAAGTTAAGTATTTTGGAAAGATAATACCACTGCTACTACTACCACCACCAACCTTTCTTTTCCTTTAACGACATTCGCATCCCAACTTCAGGATGGGTGAGCTGTCCTCGAAAGAAAATGGCACTTCAAAATAATAGCACAGTCTAATAAATTGCTTTGCTTTTCTTTCAAACTAATTGCCTTTTTTTTTTTTGGCACATGACCTGTGAGCAAAGGCTGATCTAAAGCAGAATGTACTGAAGTTTTCAGCCTGGGCCATTAATGTTTTGCCACCATCCTGAAAAAGCTCATTTATGCATTCTTAAATGGGACCTTCTGGCTAGCTACAGTTAACAATAACATTTAAGATTCCTGTTTGCTCAGATTCACCTTAGAGAAGCTATAAAGTAGAGCACATGAGAAGTCTTCACACAGTTAAATATATTAATACAGATCATGACAGGGAAATTTTGCATTTTTCCTCTTTCCAGGGTTGATTATTTCCCTGCTACTAATCTATTTCTGGCTCTTTCCATCTTTTCAGTTACCCCTACTTAACCTTTTGGTCCTCATATGCCCCATCCTGACACCTTTTCTGGCTGGAATGTACAGAGGGGAAAAGGCAAATCATTCAATCTTTCTTGTCTGTTCCCACTGACAATACATCTCTTTTTTCTTTTACAGATACAATACCTCTTCTTGTGTTTCTTCACATTGTGTGACTATCCTTCATATTACTGTGATCATTCTATTTCAGAACAATCACCGTGAAAAAAACACCTGTGTTTAGAAGGAAATACACCTCCCATTCTACACATGCAGTATTTGGCTATAAGTAATCAATATAATTCAATAAGAGTTTAGAAAAAAAGAAAAAAGTTACTAATTTTAAGAATTAAAGATTCATTTGATTATCGCAATTCCAGCAGATTGCTTCAAGCAATAAATAGTCTTCAGAGGGATGCCATTTACCAAGACAGCTGGGAGGACAAAAATAGATGCAACTAACCTACTCACATTGTATGTAAAACAGTTGTAACATGGAGAACGAGGGTCAGACAGCATATGTCAGTAGAGCTTTCTATTTCCACATACAGAGCAAGTACGTATTTCTCTCAAAATACATTTTATAAAACAGGTCTCTGTAGTGCACTAATCCATTTACACAGTATTACCTACCAAAAAAGTTATTTGTCTTCAACAACTGTTGTTTTAAAAATGTGTAACATCTGACCCTGTGCCATTGCAGTGACTCTGAATCCTGATGAAAGGATCATACTAACTCTTGATATGTTATTGGCAGCACTAAAAGCAAAAAATATTTGACATTTAATTTTACTGAACAAGTACTCTGATTTACAAACCCAATGATTTTCCAATTCAGAATTTTTAGAGAGAAATTAAAACATCCCAAACAGCCCATGCTGACAGCTCTTTACTTGCAATTAATCTCAAGCAATTCAATAAAAGTTTCAAATAAAAAAAAGATACAATACCTGAAGAAGGTCACTGAGGTCAAGTAACATGTCTGTGAAGAAGTCAAGGAATATACATGCTTGTTGAACGTGACAGTGTTTCTTAATTTCATTAGTAAACCCCAAAAAGGAAGAAATAAACCCAGGTTTAATTGTCAAGGAAAACAGATACGGACTACGTACTTGGATGCACCACTTCTGCTAACAGCCAGCATCCAGCTGACAGTTCAGCTCCCCAAAAAGTCCTGCCAGCACCCACTGCACTTACTGTACAAGTTGTCTATGTGGAGTGATGGTCTCAACGAACAAGCCAATGCCTTGTGTGACTTACAATACTCACCATATACTGCAGCCTACGAAAGCCCCAATGAGAACAAAAAACAATAATAGCAGCAAGATAGAATACTCTTATTACACTTCATTTAAGAATGTAAAGCATCATCAGTCTCCTAAGCCAGTTTAGGAGCCCAGGATCCCAGAAAAACAGATGGAAGAGCAAACTACAAAAATGGCAGTAAGTTTCTTTTGTCCTCTTCTATGAGGACCTGTCAAAGAGCTGGGAAGAGAAAGCCGCTTTGGCAACTCTCTTCTCTGACCAAGCAAATCAGCTGTCACCTTTGAGTTTTCACTCTCTCCATCATTTCCCATGCTGCTGCAAATATATTAGGTCACCGTCTACTACTCATTACAGGCACACTTGGAACTCATAATAGCTAAAACCAAGCCAAAACCACTACAAGTTTCCATTACATCTTACTGAAACTAAGCACACTTACAAATACATTGTCTTAACAGTATCTACAAAGAAGAAAACCAAGCACCATTAAGCTTAAGGTGCAAAGGTAGCCTTCTTGCTGCTATCAAAGTAACGAACGCACACTGCATCTCTTATCAGCTACTCAGGTGTGCCCTACATGTCGTAAAAGGGTTCCGGTTTTACGATTAAAAGGAGTGTCAAAGTAAAGTGTGAGACAAAGGGGGCAGGAGGAGAGAGAGAGAGAGAGAGAGAGAGAGAGAGAGAGGGGGGCAAGCAAAGAAAACACGTTATGTGGGGGTACATGTGCGTTTGTGTATGTAACAACGTGTTAAGAAATCCAGTATTAAAAAAAATACAGGGACGTCAGTACAGTTTGGTACATCGTGGTAACACAAGTATTAGCGTATGTTCTTCTTAAAGTATGCCAGAGTAATATGGTACACGTTCCTCCTAACTGTTATCAGCCATGGAAGGAGAATAATTCACATAACGTAATCAGTTTATACATAAACATTTGCCTCGCTAACAATTTTTATCCTTGAGCATTTCTATCCTTAGTTTGCATTTGAAATTGTATGAATCTAGTACTCCAAATTTGTTACAAAATTCAATACATTATGTTAATATTATTTGGTGAAAGTTAATTTTAGCATTAAAAAACACAGCATAGCTGGATATTTAATTAGCTGAAAACTCAATATGTCTCTGAAAAAATCCAAAATCCATTCTAGATAATACTATGCAAGACATTAAAGTAATCTTAAATTTAAACACAGTAAGGAAATTGCTAACAAAAACAATCTGTAACATATACAACTTAGAAATCTACAAAGAGCAATACTGAGTTCAATGCAACCTTTTGGTCAAAGTAGTGAAAAAGGAGAAAATGGAAAGACTTAAACAATGCAATTGCCAAGGAACCGTAATAATTGTCAGCTCATCAAATAGGTCTAGAAAGAAATCACTCCACCAATTTTATCCTCAAGAAATATTCTAGGTCTGAAAATGTTCCTAGCTGTTTACTGACTTGAAGTGTCCAGTTACTCTACGTCCACCCTGAGATACCTTCACCACTGAGATAAATTATCACTCATATCTGATAGATTTCGTCACAATTTAAGAAAAACAAACACACACAACAAAAAAAACCCCCACGAAACAAAAAAAAAACAAGCAAAAAAACCACAAAAAAAACAACCAAACAAACAAAAAAAAACACCACCAAAAAAAAGCAGCAGCCCATAGGTTACTGAGGCACCAAAGTGAGCAACTGAGTGATCCTAGAGTGTGATGGTCCTGGAGACAGAGGAGGAGCCAGAAAGACAGCATCAGTACCAGACCCTAATTCAGATCTTTGGTGAGCCAGCGAGCTACTTTTCTAACCTAGGCATTTCAGTTACAGTCATGAAATCTGTATAACAAAGTATTCTTCATCCTCCTCAAACTGTTAAAAACACTTTGCTGGAAGACCTCAACTTGATAACACATTACAAGTGCTCAGGCTTTATTACTGTAAGAAAAAAAAAAACAAAAAAACACCACCAAAAACCACCACCACACCTTTTTGTCCAGAAGAAGAAGAAACAGAGAGCATCACATGCATTTGTAACGACACAAGATTAGAGCTAAGAAGCTGGGAAATTCACTTGCAGGGTTCAGGCAACTCTGAAGCAATTTAGAGCTACTCTATAGGTACTTTAACATACAGTTGCTTTGCTTCTTAGAGAAGTTAGTTCAAGTGTCCACTGAAATTATAAGCAAAGGTCACAGTAAAAATGTGGCATTTCTGGATTTCATTTAAGGTAGCCCCCAGCAATCTCTCTCCCCTGATTAGACATGTAGCTGCTACAGTGAAGCAAAAGCAAAGGGGAAATTTGAGTCATGCAGTAGCAATGGGTTGGCCTTTACTGTGAATATTGTGAGCACAATTATCAGCAGGAAGTAGTTGTAAAAACAGGCAGTTGTTTTCAAACTCCTTTTCAGAGTTGGAGCAGATCAGGAGAACGTACAACAACAGCTGAAAACAGCAGATAATACTTAATATGTATTCAAAAATTATACAATCGTAAGATAAATGTTTTCTTTGAAGCCGAAAGAAAAACAATGATAATTTTACATACGGAGACTGCCAGCACATGGAAAAGTTCTCAAAGGGATAGAAAGCTACTGATATTGTAGATATACACATACAAAAATAACAGGACACAAACACAAGGGGACTTAGGTTATAAATGCACCTAATTTAAAAAAAAAATTAAAAGAAAAAGAAAAAAGCATTAACAGTTTCAACTGCTTTTCCTTTGCTGTTCATTCTTCACGTTAATTTCACCAAGGTATGCAACTGACTGTCCATCACTACAAACTTTTAAATCAAAATGAGATGAGTCTAAAGGCTTTACTTCAAAAGATTGAATTCAAGGGAATCCTTTGACCAACATGATGCAAGAGGTCAGACCGAGTGGCCAGAACGCTCTTTTCCTGCCTTTATAATCTAGTAATCTGTGGATAATGTGAGAGCACCATGAATTACAGCAATAATGATCTCATTCTCGGCACCAGAGGAAACAACAGTTCATGATGAAATGAATAGTACCCGAAACATAAAACCCAAAATACCAAAACAAGCATGCATTTGTCCTTCAGATAGACCTATATTTTACATATCCCAGCAGTCCCAAATTACTTATATGCAGCGAAATCCCCTTGGTTTTCAATATTAACACTTCCCAAGAGGCAAAACTGCCATTTGCCAAAGTTATATACAGAGATGCAGGAATAAATTGCGGAAGATGCTTTTAAAATAACAACTATCATTTACAATAGAGTAGTTCTACCTCTAAAACAAAATGAAAATTAAATCTTTATTTTAGTGTCTGACAATCTACAATAACCAGGAAAACTTCAAACAGATTATTTCATGCTACTGCATCAAAATTCTTCCACTACATAGCATGGCATATCTGGGAGATACAGGCACATAAGAGCAGCATAGAGAAGATAGGGAGTCTAGTATTTATTTTAGTTAGTTAGACAGTTTTCGTAAGTTACCCTCAGAACTTTTTTTTACAAGCTTACTACAAAATCAGCCATACCACAGAAAGAGGACTAATGCCAAGGAATCGTGACTGCAAGCCACTGAGCAGAAATTTGACATCCATAAGAGCCATGCTGTCCACTAATGAAGCGTTACCTTTTTTCAGTTGAAGCTAAAATGCTTTCTGTTTCTAACAAAAACTAAAGCCAGATCCATTAAATATATAAAATATTTTAAAATAAAGCCCCTCTCTGTACTCAACAAGAGCAATTCAGCTGGCTACAAACAAAAAAAGTAAAGCTTAATAGGAAATCTGACTGAAAAGCCAAAAAAATTCTGAATATCAAAACAATTTTTTTTTCAAGTTCTAAATGAAATTAAATATTTGCAATTTCAATGCTATGGTTCTGTGTAAGCTACAGAAGAGATGGGAACTTCCCAGAAGCACTTAAGAGTAACAAACACATGGAGCTAAGACAAAAAAGAGAGGGTGGACATATCATAGAATCACAGAGTGTTTTGGGTTGGAAGGGACCTTGCTCAAAGCCCCATCTAACTTGGCCTTGAACGCTTCCAGGGATGGGGCATCCACAACTTCCCTGGGCAACCTGTTCCAGTGCCTCACCACCCTCACTGTAAATAATTTCTTCCTTATATCTAATCTAAATCTATTCTCTCTCAGTTTAAAACCATTATCCCTCATCCTATCTCTACACTCCCTGATAAAGAGTCCCTCCCCAGCTTTCCTGTGGGCCCCTTTAGGTACCGCAGTAAGCTCTCCCCAGTAGAAGTGGAGTGATACCAGGGTGAAAAACTAGTGACAGCGTTTGGCTGGCCCTGAACCCAGTTTTCCGCCTTTTAGTTCAACACCCAATTCACAAACTTCCCTTTCCATATTTTTATGCACCAAGTGATTTCTGATTATGACTTATCACAATTTTATCTCTGCTGCTTTACAAACTTTCACCATCTAATTAGCAATTAATTAAAACTGACTGACAGCACTAATTGTTTAAGGTAAACATTTCTCTTCCCACTGACACCAAACAATAACGATTAGAAAATAATAACCACAACCAATTCTTTTGTAGAAAACTCATTTCTGATATCTTTAATAAAAGCTTTGCCTCGAGGCTGAAATCCTACAGAGCCGGTTTCCAAAGTTTCTTAAGTTTGCAGTTTTGTCTGTGCAAAGAAGTCCCCAGAGCACAGGCTGCACTCAAGTATACAAATAAAAACAGCATTTAACAAATCAAACTGGTCAGCACAAATGCCATTTTCATTAAAGGCTATCTTTATTTATACGTAAGTTAATGCATGAGCAAAAAAAAAAAGAAGCGCATTTTGGTGGTAGTGGGGGTTCCTTCTTTGCACTCAGCTGCACATGTGTATTTGATAAAACTATATTTTTCTATGTTTTGTATTTTAAAATCCCCAACTTCAGGACAAAAAGCAGTGCCATACTCCTTCCCCAGATAAATCAGGCTGTTTCTCTAGCAGTTCAGCACCTGGCAAGGCCTCTATCTTCCTAGTTAAGACAAAGTTAACGGCAGTAATTCAGCACCATACAACCACCTACGCAGATTATTAAAAAAGACGACAGGCATTTCGGGCTGCACTCAGCCTACCCGATTTCATGGTGTTAACTGAAAGGGTTAGGAGCGTAGCTTTCTGGCTCACCTAAGATCTGAATTAGCCTCTGACAGCAGTTCTCCCCTCATCTGTCTCCAGTGACTGTAGACAAAATCTAGGGCAACTGGGCTGCCGACTGGCACCACAGCCGGTTAGACTGGATGGATCCAACGCCTGCGAGCTATATTAACCTTCAGACTCCCCTGTGCGCGTTCAGTTCAGTCTTTACTAAATTAATGCTGCAGCTTTTCTTAATAATTGTCTTCAGAGTCATTCCCATTTAGAGGAACATTTTCAAAAGCACACCGGCTAGCTGAATATGCAGCGAGCATTCAGCACTTTTGGAAACACTGCCCTTAGAGAATACAGTCTTCAAAGGATTTGGGCTAGGCTGTATTCCTAGTGTTACTGACTTCCAGTAAATAACCTGCTTTGTGAGATATTGCAAAGTATTTATACAGTCGCATGTAAATTTATAATGCAGTGCAACACAACCAAAAAAAGTAAAAAACTTATTTCTTGTCCTAAAATGCTTGTAACAGTCAACTCTCAATTATTCAGCATACCAGACGGATAAAATATTCAAAGAATATCTGTACTAAACTACTGAAAGATAATCTAGTTAATATACTAACTTTGGGAAAAGAAAATTTAGGCACAGAATGAGAATGTAAATATTAATTTAAAAGTTTTGAGACACACGAGGTTAATCTTCAACCTGGATGATGCGACGATGTGTAAGTAACAGTTGGCTATATTCAAACAACAAAAAGTCTCCAAACAAGAAAGAGACGCCATCCCCTGAACAGTAAATTGAACAAGCGCTGGCGAGGGAAAACAAGAGAGGTTGCTAGGAGAAGCAAGGTTTAAGGAAGAACTTAAAAGAAGAGCGGGGCTGGCAGACAAGAATGGGAGAGAGGCACCAGGAAAGGAGCACAGCTCAGGCTGCAAGGGAAAAAAGAAACAAGAGTAAATAGTAAAATTACTGCAGAAAACATCCTGTGTCTGAAAAAGAGTTCAAACACATAAGCAGGTATGAAATTGCACAGTCCAAAAATCTGCAAATGACCATTTGATAATAAAGTGGGCATTAAAAAAAGCAGCTGGGAAGGAGGACACCAATGGTAAAGATTTAAGTAAATGTAAAGGAGTTCAGTTGTCTCTCTCTTCTCCCTGTGTACAAAGTCTGCACAGGTTACGACTCTTGTACCAACAGTGAAAGAAAAGTTTCACAAAACTTAGAGGTGCAGATTTGGAAGATCTATTCTGAGATGACAATCGGGTATTCAGCACAGCAGCAACACACACATTTGGAAATGGGAAGCAGCTGCCTGAGACAGAGAAGCGGCAGAAACTCGAAGCAGGGAAAAATCACTGCCTGCTCAGAGCTGGAAAACTAGCACTGTCATAAGCCTGACACTCTGCTTTTCAGAAAAGTCCAGAAGAGTTTGGAAAGATGCAAAAAAAAAGTAAAAAGAAAAAAAAAAACCAAACCCAAACCAGAATGATCTCAGCCAGCCTGCCCCAAACTGGTTTGATTCTGGCCCATTACCACCCCTTTCCCTGGGCTGCTATTTGTGCAGCAATGTGGCAAACCAGCCTAGGGCCCTGTCTGAAATAAATATTTTTTTTTTTCCCCTGCTTTCAGCTGGATTAACTCCCCAGTTCACATGTAACTGCACAACCACCTGGGCTGATAAAAGGCAGGGGACGGACTGGGGGAGGACTGGCCAGGCAAGGGCAAAGCAAGACAACTTCTTTCTGAAGCCGCACCAGCGCACACAGGCTTAAAGCATTCATCAAAATTAGAGCCTGAGACAATCTCTCAGTCACCCATCCCACCTTCTCAAATTTCTCTTTAAAGTAACACTGTTTGCAGAGTTCTCGCCAGCTTGCTCCAAAACACAAAGACCTACCTTATCTGAAAGAGAAACCTTAAAACAAATAAGGAGCAAAAGCCTGCAGAATAATTGCTTCAGAGTAAACCAAAATCTTATGAAACTGATAACACGTTCCTTGTTTTCAGCACATACACAGTTCCTGTGCAAAAGTTCATCATAGTACTGCTCTGGTTTACCCACAGTAAACACGCAGCTATACTTTTCAAAAAGTAGCATTACAGTGTTCAATTAAACCAGAACAAAACCAAATTCTGTAGATACAGAATGTTTTACATTTTCCATGCTAGAAGCCAAGCGTTACATCTTTGCTTTCATGCCCATACTGAGTCTAATGCACTGGTATTAAGTGCTCCTCAGAGAATTATCTCCACAGACCTTTGCCGGGATGGGAGCACAGCAGCTGCTGTAGCCAGTGCTGGGACACGGCAGAGTTTGCACAGAAACGCAGATGCTGCTTTCCTGCCAGTATCGGTGAACTTGATTTATCCACATGTAGGCATTATCTTTTATCTTATAGGTAAAACAGTGCCAGTCATTTAGCAGCAAGTTTCTGACATGCAAGCCTTTGTTTTCAAAAAACAGTACAGCTTCAAAAATCACTGAATTGCATCCCTGCCGTTCTGAGGCTGCTGACTCCTTAATGGCCTTTGGCGGGAAGTCCAACAATCAGATGTGTTAAGTTTCCCATTCTCAAAGGCCTTTAAGAGAATCATATCAGCATATGTCATGTAACACAACGACAGAACAAACCCTTCTGTATCACGTGCCTGTAAGCATGTACCTGCAGAAACCTCTTTCGTTATTTGAACTGGATACTTGCTGCCGAGCACCAAAGGGAGCCCCTGTATTCAGAAAGCAGCAGCACAGGAACACCTTTTCCCCTAACGGTTATTCCTGTTGGTCAGAAAACCTCACCTCGGCAGGCAGGAGAGCCCTCTGCATTCCCACCCTTCCTCTCACCTACAGCACTCCATCAGAAAATGCCAGGCGTAATGGCTTCATGGATGCGGCCAGATCTCTCCTGGGGCACAGACTCCTGAGCAACACTTTCACAAATGCCACCAAACTGTTAATTACTAGTCTTGTGGTAATCAAAGCAAGTTTGATTAAAGGCATTATAGTAACTGACGATAACTCCCCCAATCACCTGTCTTTGTTACAGAACTTAAACACAGCGTAGAGCCGCAAACTGGGTGCTTAGGACTAGTTTAGTAGCAGTGCTTGGAAGTCAGGACAACACACCACTTACACACTGACTGAACTCAAAGCACTCTGCTTTAGTCATTTTCAATAGAATAAATAGGAAAACATGGAATCAAGCTGATGCGCCGCATCCATGGGTTGAAAAATCCTCAACTCATGCTTTCACTTTAAGAAAAGCTTACACTAAATATAAAAAAAGATTTCTACATGTCCATTGTAGCAGAAACCTACATAAGTCATAACAGCACAGAGGTATACAGAATTTGATTTTTATTGCACAGAGTTACATTTTCTAAACTGGGCTTGCCTTATGGTTCATAAATAGCAGCTTATTCCAAATGAGTTACTAATAAAGCATTTTACCAAATACAGAATAACGCATCTTGCACAGGCTATGCTTTAGAGTACCGCCGTAAGAGTGTTCAAGGGAGGTTTATTTAGCAGTATGTGAGTAGAAGATTCACATTAACTCCTTGGACAGTTATCCAGGTATCTTGGGATATGGTTACAGACAGAAGCAACTGAGTTAACATGTTTGAATTTACCAACCTGTGAACATGATGCAATATGCAACCATGTCTTTCACTTCTACTTCACAGCAGGGCACAAAGGAGAGATTACCTTAAGCTGCCACAGGCAGGGTGAGAAGATACCTTCACTTCCTGAGAACCCAATTGAACAGGGCTCAAGAAGAACTAAAAAAAAAAAGAAAAAGACCTGCAATAGCTTTTCTAACTTTAAAAACATCAAAAAACAATTTTAAATACCTTTCAGGGCTAGAGACAAGTGATGCATCATACTTTGAAATGGATACAATTCTCAACATGACACGTTCTCCTTCAAGGACATAATATACTGGATTTTAAATTTAAAACAAATTTATGTCTTGAGAAGTTGCCCCTAGAAAAAGATTAAATTTGGTCATTGAACAAGTATAATACAGCAGATGGAGGGAGGAGTTTACATGGCGTAGAAGAAAGACAACATATCTGAGATTTTAAGGTAGCCAACTTTTCAAGTGAGTTCAATAATGAGAAAAAATCTTTGAGATGATCCATTAAGCAGGGAAAATACAGTCGCAGGCATTTGATACACTTTGTATTTTATCTACACAAAAGGGTGGGAAATAAATGCTTCCCTTTTGGAATCAGTTTTTCCCCAAGAAATTGAAAGGCATAGCCCAGAGGGACTTCAGGCTGTGCCTCAGGACAGTGAGTTTCTGGTTCCATTTTTGCCACTGCCCCACAAAAATACTTCATCCTTCCTCATTGTGTTTTTATAATGAAGACAACCGTTTCCCCTTCCTTGGTAAAATGCTCTGAAATCTTCTGATTATCTGACTATTATAATACACATTTTGACTCCAGGGTTCCCAGGTCTCTCCCAAAGGGTCAGAGAAACAAGCTTTCACAACTATTTCAGCTATAATCTCCCAGTAGGTAACTGGGATATAATATAATAATTATATATAATATAATACTATAATATAATAATATATAGGGTCAACACTTATTTTTCAGACCATCTCCCTGCCTTTGAAAGGCCCAAGCTACATCCTGTCTTAACGCAACATCCTGATCTAACTAGTGGGTTTACGATATGCAAATCAACATAGAAATTTGTCCCTCTGTCCAAAACATGCAAAAAGGGCTTAAGAGCTGACATCCTGATCTCCTCATAATAAAAAGAGATGCAATTGCATATCACAGATTCAGTCCCTCCTTTCAAGTATGCCAGTCCTGATTTTCATGCCTCTATTATCCAAAACACATAGCTAAGAAGCCCCTATAGTAACTTTAAAATACTTTATTCAGTTTAATAATTAATTTGATTTTGCACCAAGTTGCTCTAAAATCACTTCGTAAATACACATATCAATTCTCAGTGTTAAAAAGGATAAAGCAAGTGTCAACTCCTTGTTTATTGGTTACGCACCTTTATAAGGGGATCCTTAAGGAGCAAAAGGAAAACCCTTTACTGGGGCGAGGTGTGTGGGGGGAGAGGCGGGTAGGAAGGGGCCCGAATACACAGATTGATACCCTACTGAAAACTCAGGCCTTCAGTAACCAATCTGCTGCAATTCTCCACTTGTCACGGATACCGCAATTCTGCTGGCATTAATGTTGGAATTTACTTCGCTTAAGTAGGAACTCCCAAAGCATCAGAAGACAACGTTGCACAGAATCAGTTGGTGAACACACTGAAGTTAATTTACTTGCAAATGGCAAGTAAACCTTCAATAAATGGTTTTAATCAAGATGGAAAATGAGGAATATTTTCCTGAAGTGTCATTTTAAACTTTTATCCTTGCGTTATCTTCTTTTGAATGCTGTAGCAATGGCAAGCACTTATCTCACGTCTCTCTTACAGCACAGAAACTGCTCTTTCATTATCAGTTTTTAAGAAGTTGTAAACTTATCTCAGCTGCTGGAATTCTTCATGAGAGGAAAAAAAAAATCAGTAATGATGTACATATCATCTGCCTCTGGGAAAATAAAAACTGCCAGTGATATGCTGGGAAAGATCTCCTTAGACTCTTTTCACACAGTCTTGCAGTAGTTTTATTGTAACCAAGCAGTGTAATTTCAAATAACATTCTACAGCATGCTGACGGCAAGCTCCTAAAATACAGCTCTGCTCTGAACAACAACCGAGAATGCTATTGTGGGTCTCGTGTTTACAGCTACTCACTGATTGTGCCATATTTGCAAAGCTTTCAAGAAAAACGATAACTTTTTTCACCCACTGCTGAGAGTTACAAATTCAGCCTAGGATTTTGATAACAACACCAGAGCAAGTGAGCCTGCAGAACTTGCTCCTCTTCACAATTTTTGGCTAACACACTTGGAATTTTTAGCTATTTCCTTGGAAAAGTATATTCCAGAGTTTTTGCAAAATCAAATAGGAGAGTAATATGCAGAACAGAACTCCTAGATTCTAAGAGGCAACGTACTACTGCATAAGGTATAGATGCACACAGGACACAAACATATCTACATCATACTACTGCCCTGATGAACAAGTCATACTGCTTCCCTTCTGTGCCTCAGTTTTTCCAAGCAGATGATGGGGATTGTAATACTGACCTTTACCATAAACTGCTATAATTCTCCACCTCCATCACCAGGACCCTCAGCTAGGAGGGAACAAACTGGAGTTACAGTCCTGCTGACAGAACTGTTTACATATTAGGTCATTATAATCATATATAATAAATACATTGGTAAAAAAAAAGTAATAAAGAAGCACACAGAAATAACCTGAGAGAAAGAAGCTGAACCAGGTCTACGCCCTCTCAAAGCCTGGCCATTCACCTAGAAAAGCTTCTGCTTCTCTGCTCTTCTGGCACAGCAACAACAGCTTCAGAAGGAAAACAGGCAAGGTTCGGCCCTGACTACCCTCTCGGTTTTTAATTCCTCTTAAGGAAGCAAATCTGTGTTTTCTGAGAGTCAGGAAGGGACTTTAGTCACCAGCTCTAAAAAAATTTAAAAAATAAATTAAAGAGCACCTGTTCTTGCATCGTTCTTGTGTCGTCAGAAGACATACCGCTCTGGACTCTAAGCAAAGAGAAATTCTCCGTACAGAGCACTAGCCAAACACTTAAACTGCCGAGTGGAAAGACAGTTCAGCTGCACTCTCGAGCAGAGTGTCACCTACCCATCAGTTTTACAAGGCACCCTAACCGACACAGGCTCAGGGGAAACTGACACTGCGATGGATGGTGCTCACCTTGACTTCAGCAAAGCTGAATACGTGGTCTGCCATGGTGTTCTTAAAGCCAAATTGTTGAGACATCATGGTATGGTTAGCTGGCCCTGAAGGTAAGCACAAAATTGGCTGGATTGCCAAGTTTGAAGGGCTGTGATTAATTGTAGAAAGTCCAACTAGCAGACAGGTACTACAGGGATTTCTCGGGGGCAACGCTGTCTTGATTAGCAATGAGACAGCAAGGCAGAAGGCACCCTAGGCAAGTATGCAGATGACACCAAGCTGCGGGAGCAGTCAATACATCAGAAGCTGGGGCTGCCATTCAGAGGGATCTTAGAAAGCTGGAGAACCGGGCTGACAGGAGCTGCATCTGTCTTTGAACTTCTTGAAAAATCTCACACCCAAGACAGAATAAACCCCTTGCTACAGTACAGGCTGGGACTGACCAGCTAAGAAACAGCCTGCACAAAAGGAGTTGAAGGTCCTCATGGACAAGTTGAGCAGGAGTCAGCAGCATGCTCTTGCATCAAGAAAGACCAAACACATACTGAATTGTATTCACAAAAGTGCAGCCAGCAGTCGAGGGAAGTGGTTATTCTCCTCTATTCAGTACTTACGAGGCTGCATGGAGAGCCATGTTCAGGTCTAGGTTCTTAAGTACTCTGGAGTGACTACAGTGGAGGGCCACTGAGATGGTTGAGGGCTGGAGGATGTGAGGAAAAGGTGAGAGCGCTGGGCTTGTTCAGCCCGGGG
Source organism: Pluvialis apricaria (assembly GCA_017639485.1). Classification (NCBI taxonomy): domain Eukaryota; kingdom Metazoa; phylum Chordata; class Aves; order Charadriiformes; family Charadriidae; genus Pluvialis; species Pluvialis apricaria. The sequence goes on from CM030012.1 coordinate 16,411,031, forward strand.
AAGAGAACGCTTTAGAGGAGATCTAATACTGTCTTAATTACCCAGTGAGGGAGGTAGAGAGAATATGGAGCCAAATTCTTCTCAGACACACAGAGACAGAACGAAAGACAACAGATGCAAGTTGCAGCAAGAGGAAATCTGATTAGATATTAGGAAAAAAATCTTTGCCATAAAGGTAATAGAACATTGCAATAGGGTGCCAAGAGAGAATATATGTCTGCTGCTAGAGACAACCAACACGCAACCAGAGTAGGGCTTCAGCAACCTACTGAGGATGTAAGTGGGGAACTGGAGAGATGACTTCCAGAGGCCACTTCCAATCTAAATTATTCTACGATCCTACATAGGACACAGGCTTTCTGGATTGTCTCCTCTGTATTGCATCACCTTCAGATATATTGTCTATATAAACATTTCCTTGTATGTACCACACCTTCTCTGACTGCTGGAGAGCTGGTAGAAAATGCTCTGTATTCTCTTTCCTCCCATCCTAGAACCTGTCAGTAGGAAGGACTGTTGTGATGAAACACTTCTGGCAAGCTACTTTTTGTGCAGCTTCTTTTTTTGATGCTGTCCTCATGTTTTGGATACTACCTCTCAGCCAACGTTCTTGGCTCCTGATTGTGCTCGCAAGTTCTCCAGTTGCAACAGGAGGAAAGTGACCAGTTTACAGCTCTGCTGGGAGGGCTGCCAACATTATCAGCAAAAACCAAGGACTGGAGCATTCTCTTGTTTCATCACTGAATGACTACGAGAAACAGCCGAGACACTGAAGCCACCAGTTCAAAGACAGAGGAATGAGTACAGTAGCAACCAATACTGGAGTTGCTTTCCTCTGCCACAGTAAGAGCTTAGAGTCTAGGTGGAAGATAATAAAAATTAAACTGAATGTTGACAAAAATATTTTTCAACTGAAAAACTATAATCTGAATATGTGCTGGAAATAATTATTGGCAATGCACTGGGTCCTCCAGATGTGACAAGAATGCAGTGATTTGGGAGTCCCTCAGAGACAGCAGCACAGATGCAGTCCATCTGTTGCATTCTCTAGAAGACTGATCCTTTAAGGACGAGAAATTTTCATATAGAAAAGAAAATTCAACTTAGATTCTGCAAAAGTTAACAGCACTCATTTGGGAAAATCCAACTTTCAACTCCAGATAAGTACAGAATAGAGCGTTCTCTGATTTCAGGTACCAACTGAGACGCAGCAGCTGAAACCTCCAGATGTTTCTTCAAAAGAAGACTTCTTCAGCAATAACTTACAATTATTTTACATTTCTTTCCTCATTTCCCTGGAGACCAAGGATTGTCCACTAGCGATTTCAGTGGCAAATTTCAAAAGAAATATTCTCAATTCAAACAGCCCAGCTATTTTGCCCAACAGGAAAAGTCCCATAAAAGCACCTATAATCTCACAACCTTTGGAGCTGAATATGCAGAGCTTCATTACTCTGAAGCCATGGCTTCATCGGGGGGGAGGGGGAGGGGGCGGAAGTGTATTTTTAATGCAAGTTAGCTAGAAGGGGACAAAGTCCTTGCAAAGCAAGGACAGAGTGCTGCTTTCTCAGAAACTAGCAAGTTCAGGTAACCTCTCAAATTTTCTGCAGTCGAACTTGAAACACCAGCTCTTTGTTTGTCATAGAATTGTGCCACGCATTACAGTACCTGAAATGACAATAACAACTTTGTTTCCCCTTGGAAACTGCAAGGCCAAAAGGCTCTCTACAAGCACAATAAAAAGTTAAAAGGACCAATTACAGAAGGAAAAATACTGTAAAACAGATAAGGTGAGAAATTCTGACAATCAGACAGGGGCAATGTTTGGAGTTCTAGTTTTTATGTAATAAAGGCTTTCACATTTCAGTTAGTACATGTCATGTTGCTGAATATGCAATTTTACTGCACAATTTTCTCTTCATAGTAAAAAGATTATAGCATATTATAAGTTAGACACAACTTTTTGTCCACACTAAAAGTATTTTTTTTAGTCTATACATTTCTCCTGTTTCAAAATTTGCTTTCCATCATGATTAGTTCATATATGATAACATAAAATATACTGTTCACCATTCCTCCCTGCTTACCAATACAAAAGGAATCTGAAGAGCACTCTGATTTCTACTCCCTGTTGAGGCATAAGCTAAGACTTTATTTTTGGCAGGCAAGCTGCTCCTTCATTGAAGAAACAGTTATATATCTCCATTTAAAAATACTGATTAGCAAATCTCATAGCACTTTACCAACACATGCAGTCAAAACATCACTGAAACGACTGTATTTCTCCCAAACTGGAAGGATGTTGAAAACTTAAATGATTCACTTACAGCTGATCTAAAGATGAGAGCTCTGCAATTTATGTTTTATTGTCAAATGTTTAAAGGATTAAATCTAAATAAAATACACAATATACAAGCTTCAAAGCACACGTTATCTTCAACATTTTATTTCCAATTAGCAAGTCAAAATAAAGAAGGCATGGAGAACATTTGGCTTCAAAAGCAGAGCTCTGGAAGAAATAAAGATTTTGGTTGTTTTGGGTCTCATTTAAGACTGCTATTTTCCCAAACTGCTGAAACTGGATAAGATGGAAAGACTATTCTCTCTCTCAAAGGGGGGAAAATAGCAGACATACCACCATGTGATTGAGTATTACATCATTCGTACTTACAACAATACTGAGCCAGTCTGGCAGTTAAACTTAAAAGACATTTTCTTTTGCCTTCAAGGAAGGACATGGACTTGCCATAAAGGCAGGCTAACAGTGAAAAGGTTAGAAAAGGCTCAGCTCACAATTTAACTTGGCATGAGATTACAAAATGCTAAAAATCTTTCATTGAGAAGCATTTCCAGTATGAAGTTTGTGTATGAAGACTATGTCATGCAAACAAAATCTTAGTGACAAACATCTGAAGAAATAAGACAGCTCTTGAGAACTCCTTTTACCAATTTTTAAAAGGCTTATACTTTATTAGGATGTAAGAAATCATTATCAAGACCACTTTCGAGATATGAGGACAGGACAGGTATGAGAATGAATCCTGTTTTTCCAAAACAAATTTGAAAGGTAATACTGTTTCTCTGATATACCTTCACTTTGTTCTTCTAACATCAAAAAGTGCAAGACAAAAAAAGCTGCATCAGACTTAAGAATATGATGAAAGTGTATACAGTTTTAGAATACCTCAAGATAAAATAATATTTGCAGATAGCAAGCACAGAAGCGCTTATAGGTCTCAACGCACAGGCTTTTATTCATCCTATTTTGCATTACTGATCTTAATTAAACTATTTAATAATATGAATTTGTCTTCTAAGGCATCATTCTTACTGCATTAAAATGCAAATACACAATCTTCAAAATGATTTTAATGAAGGAGAGCATTTAATTTTCTAATTGACTTAAAATGCAGAAAACATTAGTGATGGCTACAACCAGGAATATTTTTCAGTGACCGGATCAAAAACATCAAGCCTAATTGATCATATTTGCTACAAGGATTTAATTAAACAAAGCATCAGGTAACACTTTTTTTTTCTTCTTCTTTTTTCTTTTTATTCTATTCTTAAGGGTGGTGGGCGAGCAGGGAAGGAAGGGGAAGCGTCTCCTCCACATCCCACACCACATCCAGCATATCCTCCGACAAAAGCAAGAATGTGCTACACAATGACCGGCTGTACCACACTGTTTTTTATTTAGCTGGTGTTTGCAACACATTAGCTCCCATCAGGTCACACCACCACCTAGTTATAATGCTGGTTTTGCTGACATAAGCACCAAAATTCAGATGCAGTGATAAACTTCTGAATTAAGCAGAGACCCAACCTAATCATTTCCTCTTTTAAACAAGCTTTTAGAAGATTGTTAAATATTTATTTTCACAAGCATGCAAGGATCACTGAAGGTCAAAGACATCGGAGGTGTGATCCCCTTCCTTATCGTCCCTCCTTTGTATTTATTTTGCTGGAAGGAGGCCTCTCTGCCACAACATTTCCCTCCCCTCATCCATCACCCAGAACTCGTCCTGCCTTCGTTCCCCTCCTTAGTTCCCATGTCTCCGCCACCAAGTTTCAAAGCATCACCCCCTCTCAGTGCTGCTGCCGAGGGCTGCCCCTCGTACTTTTACCCCAGTATTACTGACGCCTTCGTAACCCTCCTGTTCCCTCCTTCTGTTTCTTTCCTTGTTTCACCTTTACCACAAGAATGTCTCATCAGTTCAGGAACCCCAAACTGGAAATTAATTACTAAGAGGACAGACCATACAATGAGTTTTATTAATTTTATGCATGCAATAACAGACCACTATTACGTGCATTAAAAATCTGGCTCAGATGCTTCTGCTCTAAGTGCTCCTGTGTTACACAAGGCCCGACATGGTGACGGAGCACAGGACTGCCAAACAATAAACACTTCTTCTACCTGCCTACAATGGAATTCAAGCCCACAGCGACAAAGGCTTCAGCAGACCTAATGCAGAAGCCTACAGAGTAAAGCCTGTCCTTTCCTTTCAAAGAGGGACTGTGTGAATGGTTTTGTCCCAACACAGAAAGGTATGAAGGGCAAGGGCAAAGGATCTCCAAAACAAAAACAATCTAGGTGCAAGAGCTCTGCTGAGTGCAAACCTCGTGGTTTTCAGCAGTCATATCCATTAACATGCTTTGAGGGAGAACTGCCTAGAGAGAGGCTTGAAACACTCTGCTCTGTAAAGCAAAAAACTATTTCTGCAGTCAGAAGAGGATTATTTTGACCTTTACTGTTCAAAATTTCCCTTAAATGAGGAAAACAAACAACAAAGCTATCAAAACCAGCCAAAATCTGTAATCTTGATAGGCCATCTTGTGACCCTGTCCCCCTCTCTATCTCTGCAGATACTTTGTTTAATGCTGCATTATGGAAAAGTTGACAATTTGAGCCACCTGCTGGGTACCAACATCCTGAGGGGAAAAAAGTTGGTCATTCCTCTACACAAAAACTGGTAAGCATTTCGCCAGCAAATTCAATGGGGCAGGATCAGGCCTCTCCTTGCCAGCACCGGAGGTCAAATACTATTGTATCCTGAGTTAGTAACAAGTTAACAGAAAAGCAGATTTTCAGAGTGTGCAATTTTTAAACAAAACATTAGCCTAAACACACACACACAAAATTACAGTCCTTCTGCTTCTTTTGGATGATATATTTAGAAATCCTATTAGCTGGAGAGATCAACATTCTTATCTGAATTTCCAGGATGCTGTAACATGCAAAATTAGAGCAGCGCTCTTAAGTGGGTCAATTATCACTACTGCACTTACAGCAGCTTTTCCCCTCCCTCCCTGCAGCACCCATAATGGGCATTTAGCACAAGGATTTAAACAGTAAGATGTTGACTTGACACACACCACAAAGTAGAGTTCCCTTCCCCTCTTCTATTTTCAAAATCTTAAAGGAACAAAGAAAATCACCCACATACAGAATCTCCACATTAACATTGCAGTCTCCCTGCGGAAAGCTTCGATGACTTTCAGCAACAGGGCTCCCTGCAGGATAATGCTAGTCAGCAATCACACTCACTATTTTCCTGCCACATCTGAGTCATGCACAAATAAGGTTTACGGCTTTCCCCCCGCCAAGGGACAAGATGAGAACCTGAGGGCCACTAACCATCTCCCCAGCCCTGTCCCCCAGGAGTAGGGCCGTACAACCAGTTCGAAAGGCTTCAGGTTATTTTCTTCTCAAGAAGGAATTATCTTTAAAAGACACTGCAAATCACAAGTGGAACAATTCAAGTACACAGCATCGCTTCAGATGCTACAAAGACATCCATAGGTGACTGACGGATACAACACGGGACCTCGGGAAACACAGGATCTTCTGCAATACAACTGGGGGACAGGCAAGATACCCGAGTGACATAGCCCCGACCCCTCCTGCCTCGCTGCCCCCCTGCCACCCATCCCCGAGCACAGGGCAGCAGCCAGGAGCAGCCCTTGCAGTACAGGGATGCAGCGGGGAAGAGAATGGAGCCACACAACGGAGCATAAAACGTCAAGGAGCACATGCAGAGGAAAATTTTACTTTCCCACCAACAGGAAACATGAAACACCTCATTCTCTCAGCAACATACTTGCTTTATACAGATCTCTTTATATGGCAAAAAAAGCATGAGGCAGTACTGCGAGTGAAAAATCATATGATTCTCCTTCGCTCCATGGAAAAGGAGACTGGATATGCTGGCTTCAGGTCATGCGCCCTGCTGTTGAAATTCAGCAGTCCCAACCCTGGCTGGAGGAGAGGGTGACAGGGAGAAATTAAGGTGCAGAAATTAAATTTCTATTGCTGCCCCTGGCTGCCCTCTTCCCTACACCTCCAGCGTTTTCCCCCGTGGTACCAAATAGGAATGATCACACAAGCCAAGCATTACCAAACACATGTACTATTTGGAAACAGATGCAAATAACATGGGGCAACATTAGCCACACCCCATTTAAGGCAGCAATTTTTCATTAATAGATTGAAACTCTCCCAGCTAAAATCCATCAACTCAAAAGCATACCAATTTTAAAACTTAATGTTGAAATGAAGTGGACGAGGCTTTTCCAAGACTTCAAGTCCAAGCAAATGCTTCCTTAGGAAGCACTTTGTCACCAAGAGTGTGGTCTAACACTGGAAGAGGCTTCCTAGAGAGGTGGCTGATGCCCCAAGCCTGTCTGTGTTTAAGAGGCATTGGGACAATGCCCTTAATAACATGCTTTAACTTTTGGTCATCCCTGAAGTGGTCAGGCAGTTGGACTACACCATCATTGCAGGGCCCTTGCAACTGAAAAGATTCTATTCTGCTCAACTTGCTATGAAGTAAGTTCTTGGTGTCCTTTACCACACACACACACACAAAAAATTCTAGTGAAATGAAAAAAAGTAAATTGCTTTTGTAAATATTATATGTATTTTTAACTGTGCAATTTAAAATCCATTTTTAAGCTCTTATGTCCTTGACACACTCAACGCTTGAACAAAACACATTTTGAATGCAACTGTATTTAATAAAAAGTAAAAGGTCAGTTACTAAAAAGAAAGTCTTTAACCAAAAAGAAATAGAAACTGGTTTTATTAACTTTCCTAACTACAGCTCTAAAATTTTGTTGATTAAAGCCTAATTTCAAAAGTTAACTTTTTAATTGGGAACACTAGGGCCTGCTGGCTCCAGGAAGTTTTAGTAGAGGTCAAAAGATTGCTGGAGATATAATTTTTCATTTCTAAGAAAAAAGGAAGTCTTGCCCTTTTCCTTGCAAAGACAGACCTTGAAGTGTTAGTAGGGAAACAAAGAATGTATCCATCAAAGGCTCTCATGGCGAGGTTATACAAAGCTTCCCAGGACAGTATGGAAGCCAATAGAGCCTGCTAATGCTCAAAATGAAATTAGCTGAACTTCTCTTGCAAAGACTAACAAGGCAGAAAGGCTCAGTAGCTGATGCCTAATCTAGGATTAAATAGACCAATTCCTCACTCCATCACAGATTTTGTGGGTAACTTTGATTGTGTCACTTAGCCTCAGTTCTGCACCTGGAAATGAAGATAAATACTCTCAACTTCCCTTACTGTGACATGAAAATAAACACATTAAACCAGGAGGCATTCAAATAGCTTGGCAATAAAGTACAAGTCCTGCAGACAAATAGGAAATAACAAAGCACTGCCCCATTCAGTGAGGAGATGCCCATTTTTTTTTTCCAAATCCTTCTTGCCTGCTGGGATCCTGCAATGCCTTTGTGATCCGCCCTCAAACAAAAGGGAGGTTCACAGGGCAGAGGAAGCAGGGGAGGAAAAGTGCCTTATGCTTTCCCACCCAGTGCAAGTTTACATGTAGAGACACCAAGGGACCAAACTTTCTCCTGTCAGCCTTCTACTCCCAACGCTCCAGTTTAAGAGGTTATTTTTCTTAGACATTTAGCGGAAAGGTGGTTCTGCAAACAACTCAGAAGAGGTGCCTCACTTGGCTGCCTTGGACCAACCCCAGGAGGACCCCATCTTTTTCCTCTGACTATACACAAAGCTGCTGAAGGCCACCTGAATAACCTGGGCGACCTCAATCTCAGGAGGCGGCCCCAGCCCCGGGCGGTGGGAAGGGCTCGGCAAGCCCCCCAGCATCAAGACTGATCAGCTTTACTGGAGGGGGAAAAACCTGCCCTGAATTTACCTCCAGAGGCAAACACAGGGACATTTACACAAGATAGCTGGTGAGGAAACTCTGCGAGGAGTCTTCTCATGTGGAAAAGGTTTTATTTACTGTGCTCTAACAAGACAGGATTTGGTTTACAACTAAGGGTGCATTTTCCAGAGAGCTTCAAAGGAAAAGAATAAATAAATAAAATTTAAAAAGTGCATGTGTGGGGGATAAAAGACATTTACCACATAAAATGTTGCTGTAAAAAAAAAAACAACCCAGGTGGTAGCCTTCAAAAATATTAAAAACAAAATAGCGGACATTTGTACAGTTTTTCTAACAGCTGTGTACAGTAAAAAGGATTACAAACAGAATGAAACGTTCCTCGATTAAAACAAACTGATATCCCACCTGGAAAATCCTGGCCAGGCTCTCATTGTTCCCGAGTGACCCTGTGGCAGCCACAGGTTACAGCCGAGCCCATAAGTCACTCAAACACCCTGTTCGGCTCTTCCCAAGTTCTCTCTTTTAGAAACGGCAGGACCAGCTAAAGAGCCCTTTGTTTCCATTCAGACATATGTAGGGGGGGAAAAGCTGTTCAAAACATTAAAGAGAAACAACTGAGGACTGTTACTATTCCAAGAAACAAATTAAGAGCCAGAGTCAGAAATGCCCGGAGCGCTGGCAGTGCCAGCTGAAGTCAGATGTCACTGGAAACGCTCAGCGTCGCTCAGCCCCTGGGAGGGGGACAACCGGTTCCAAACCTGAGGATTTAAAAATCACTATCTCCTTCAGATGTATTTTTTGCATTATACCTTTACTTCTGACACTGATAATGTAGACACATTTTATAAAGAGAATAACAAAATAAAGTTTTTATAGGTAGCTCATCAAAAGGATGAAAGACTTCCCAAATTCAGCTAATAGCTAGTAAGCCATCTTCCCTTTAAAACATTAACGCTGACAAGTAATATAAACGAGGCAAATGAAAACCTATGTCAAAGTTGCTGCATTGTGGGGTTTTGTGTCAAATAGGCTAATAAAAACCATAAACTCATGTAAAATCAATTCAAATCTCAAATAATATATTAAACTTTCTAAAGAACTATAAATAAAAGCTGCACTTCAGATAAATAAACTTTTATGTTCTCTTTAAGTTCTACAACTATTTTTTCAGATTAAAAAAAATTTGTGTTACTGGAATATTTTGCATTTTTGCATTAATTAAACAACGCATAAGAACCAAGGAGAACATAATGTTTTCCTATTTCAGGCTGAGGTTTATTCAAGCATAATTCAGACTGCACCAGTAAGACTTGGCTACAATTTTCCTCACATTTTCACAGAGGCTGGCTGGCGACACGTACATTATGAAAAAAGAAGAATAAGCAGATACCCGTGTCAGATAAATACATTCCGCTCCCTCAAACTGAACTCAGTGCAGACACAATTAAATCCTGCTTTCCCTCTCCGAACACTTCCCACTCCTTTGGTTCTGCCACAACATTTCTGGCCACTTCAGCCCCTGACTACCTCCCACTGTATCTCCCCAGGCCACATACATACTTTGGGCCTTCCACCATAATATTTTTTTAAGAAATATGCTGTTTTCTATTCCAGAGACTAATCTGTACCCAGCTAATCTCTCTTGCCCTCTACAAGTTCCAAGTCACTCCACTGATTCATTTGGGCCACCCAACACCAAGGTGCTGTCTCTGAGCTCTGATCATGCTGCTGCCCATCACTACTTCTTCCACATTATCTCTTTCCTCTAAAATACATTCACCAATCTCCAGTCTTTAACTTCCTTTTCTAAATTTCTCCCAAATTTCTTCATAAGAGTTCTATAACCAACATAATGATGATGAACACTTTCAACTCAGTAAATCTATTTACCAGGGTTATATAAAACTTGAAGCATTACAAATGCTGAAGGTCCTCTGTACACCGTATTTCTCCTCTTTGCGTGCCATCCTCTGCTGGATTCTCCAGAAGACCAAAACCAACTGCAAGATTATTACCCTGAACCTGCATCTTCATTCTTGCTAAAGCACCTTGTCACATGGCCATCCTCTACGTCTGCTCTTGGTCTCTCTGGACCAAAGGCCCTGGACACATGCCTGCCTCCTGTAAATTATACAGGCTTGAATGTGTTTTCATTTCAAAGGTCAGCAATATGCACCCATGGCTCTCAGGTTTTCAAACTTCTAACAAAAGGATAAGATACTGGAAAAGGAACTTATATTTCAATGTTCAGAATCCATAATTTATTTGGGGTTTCTTTTTCAAACTACATTGGATTTTAAATACTAAAATACAAAACAAAACCCCAAACAGCAGAACACAAGCAAATGCTGAACTTGCTCTCCCAAAGTAACACAGTTAAAATCTTAATATCAACTACAAAATTAAGTTTATCTAATGGATTATTTTTTTAAAAAAAATCAACAATAACAAAATGGAGCCATACAGTCATGCATTACCACTTCTTGATTCCCAGATGGCACAGTAACCGTGCAAATGAAGATGGAGTACTTTGTGATATTGATACAGAAAGACAGAGCCCATCTTTTCAGTCTAATTCATACCCTGGTCCTAGTATTTTATGTGAAATATCACACAGGATATTATTTCAATTTAATGAAAAAAGTGGGAAAATTAATTTAGGTATTTATGAAGTGTCAACCAGACCAGTAAATCTTGCACATGCTGAAATATTTTAAAGAAGGATATGACAAACAAGCAAAGGATTAAAGGATTTTTTTTTGTTTGCTAGAAAAGTTAGCCACACTTGCTGCACAGATGGCTGCTAAATTACAATATACCTACTTGCCTATTACAGCTCTTATTGCTTTGAATGCTTTTTTATCACTACCAGCGAGGAAAAATGAATTTGCATATTATGGCTAGGCTATCATTCAGTAGTATCAAATAACGACTGCAAATATATTACTTTAAAAATGTGATATGGGCATAAAAAATTATTGGCAATGTTTTTAAATCAACACTGTCTTTACGGTAATGATAGAGTTACACCGTTCAAAGTTCACACAGAGATTCTACATTAGAAGAGACTAGTGTAATAGGCAAGCCTTCCTTTTAATTCCATTATTCCTGCAAAACCACATTTTTAAATGTGCAAACACAATGACCACAACACTATCAGAAAGCCCTAAGTTTAGAATACTGAGTGTAGTTTCTGAAACTAAAAAAAAAAAAATCATTTCAATCTTAAAAGGAAAGCTAATCTGTTCAACTGCCAAAATATAGAATGAAAACAGCAATCTAGAAAAAGCATGAAATCAAACAGAATACTGATGATATGCACATACTGCTTTAAAGTAGAAATGAACTAAAATAACACAGAAGAAATTGTTTGATACTAAACTCCAAATTCCAGCAACTGAAACACAATATAAAATAAGTAAAAATATATAAAACTAATAAATTTGGCTGGCCATCAGTATTTAAAGCGTGCATGAATTTTAATGAAACTCTACAAGACAAAAATAGGGATGGCTTTAGAGGCAAGGAGTACTCACTTGCATCTCTGGCCTGCATGCAGTCCCACCTCCAGCCACTGATTTCCTGTATGATCTTTGAGCAAATTTCAGAATTTATCAAATGCCTTTTCCCCAAAACTAAAAAGGGAGTGATACTGTCCTTCCCACTGGAAAATCCCCTGGAACTCTAATCTGTTCTTTTAACACTGACACTACAGGAGGCTTGGAGTTAATTTTCATTTGTTTTAATAAAGAAAAACAAAATAACAACAACAAACAACCCCACACCATAAACAAGCAATCCCTAGCAAAGCACTGGAAAAGTGCAATCTTATACTATAAGACAATGTTGAGAGAGAAGAAATTTAGAGTTATTGAGGGGAGGCAGAGTGACATTTATACTTCCTTGTAAATATTAGGTATTGTACATTTAGAAAAGGAAAAATTTTACTTGAGCCACAGTAAAAGCTCCCATTCGCTTCGTTATATAAAACGAACAGTGACAACGTTAGCTCCTAAACACTTACCTTTGCGTACTTTGAAACAAGGTCTAACTGGGACAGCTCACTTTCTAAAAGTATGTCTTTTATTTATTTATTTTTATTTTTTAAATGTGAAAGGATACGAGGAGTTCCTTCTGTCCTACACACCAGGTAGAGACATGCAGCAATTACATGGGTCATCTTTCTCCCCCGGGTTAGGTGTTTGCTCACAGCCATCTTGAAAAAATTAAAGGCAGTATCCAGACAATGTTGATTGAGTTGAAGCTGGTTTCCCAAGTGGTGAATCTGACGTTTCCCTAGAAAAATTAACAAGGAAAAAAGAAAGCTTAACAACTTTGTAGTTAATTGCTTTTGGGTTGGGTTTTTTTGGTGATATTTTTTTTTTTTTTTAAAGACAAAACTGAGGGAGCAGATATTGTATTTCATCTCTGCGTGAAATACAGTAACCTCTCAAGTTTCAGGAACTATATATCCTCAGCTCCTCATGACAAAAAATCACCTTGTTTTAGACTGCTAGAGTTGAAATACATGCAATCAATGAGCCCTGGAAAATGAAGCTACAAGCATCAGCCCCAGAGAGGATCCAAAACGTAGCTAAGACTTCTCAGGCAAAAGGTTATACCCCCTGCTCCAAAGACCATTCAACAATTGGCACTTGGTTAGCTGTAGCGATGAACTTCTGAAAACCAGAGGTCATGGCATGTTTGACATTGACATGCAAACAGAGGAGACATTTTGCCGCAACTCTGCCCGAAATGATGAAGTTTGCAGTTCCTCTGACCACAACCGAAGGCCACAAGGAAAGGGGCTCTGCTCCAGGCTTGCCCGTCATCACCACCGATGGGGAAGCACTTCCTTCCCCTGAACGCTTTCGCACCCAAACCTTCATTTAAGGCTTGGCTGCCAGACTGCCGAGATTAGGTTGTGGCTTCAGGAAAACAAATGTGCCTTCACCCTTACATAAAACAATAAAGAAAAAAAAAAAAAGCGTTTCGGATGATTCACGGCAGGAAGCGGTACAGCTGCTGGGACAGATGCGGGAAACGAGGTCCAGTCCGTCCTCACAGCTCCAGCTTCGGAAGAGTGTGCCGAAAAGACAGCTTAAGAAAAAGATGGGGGAAGTCATGAGGAAAACAGAGCACTGAAGTTCCTCAGCATACGGGGTCAGACAGCACATCAAGAAAAATCCTTTAATTCAATGTGCCGGGCAGATGTTTCCAGTACGTGTATTTACAGGAAACGCTCGTCTGTTCCCTTCAGAGATGTCAGGAGTAGCTCTGCTGAAGGGCGTACAATGTACCATGTGCCTCAGCCACCATCGCTCACAGAAAGCAATGGCGACCACGCAATGCTTACCAGAACACCAGCACCAGCACCTGCACCTGCACAGACAGCACATCTTAATTTTATGTAAATCCCCACACCACCATCACTAATAACACGGTAAAAATGCTTGACCGCTAAACAACCCTCTGCCACCGACGCTGCTTCAATTCGGCTTTAATACAAAGTGACTCCAGACACGCAGCCAGGGTCAGCAAGTCTCCAGCCAAACAGGAGCTGCCACAAAGCGACAGCTTCTCCTTCCTGCACAAGTGGCAATTAGCGCACTCATCAACGAGATCTCCTTTAAGGCACGTTGGTCAACCAGGTGTAACACATTTGGATGAAGAAGTAACAACAGAGGAGAGATACGTCACCTTCCACAGGAGGTGCGGGTGCAATAAGCTACTCAAGAGTAATCCAAAGCCCATTAAGTGAATAGTTTTTTCCACTGCCATCAGCAGGCCCTGGACTGGCACTCAGCAGCCTCAAATACAAATACTACATCTTCCCAAAACTAAGATACTAACTAGCACTAAGTGACTTTTATTTCTCACTCTACAACCTGTATGCTGAAGCAGGATCAAGACTTTTATGTCCCTAAGAAAAAATCGGGGGAGGGGGGGGCGGGAATAAAAATGCACTTAGCCTTAGGTACTAAACCTCATTTTTGCAGTGGCAGCAAAGCAGCTCCCCTGACCAACCCCTCCCCGAGCAAGTCCACCCCACAGGCCAGCATTGACCTGCGAGGCTATGGAAAGCCACCTCTTCCTATCACCTAAGCTTCCTATTTTATCTGGTTGTATTTTGCCATGCACGGCTGCTGGGATGAAGACACAAAGAACTGCCATCTGTAGAGACTTAGGCTCTACATGCAGATTTGCAATGATTTAAAAAAAAATAAATTAGAAATAGACATGACGGTGCCAATGTACCTCTCCCTTGGCTGCAGGGAGATGCCCACTGGAATCACTGCAGCAGCAAGTGCACAGCATTCCCTTTAAGTAAGATGGTCCAATGAAATGTCCTCAAAGTCACAAAGGCAGCTGATAACAAGAAACAATTTCAGCAGTTTTAAGTGTTGCCTGAATTTTGCTTTTACGTAAAGCTTTTGTAAGAACATAAAGAGAACAGTGGGCCCTGTGCCAAGGAAGAGCCACATGCACTCCTGAGTGCTTCTTGAGCTAATGGTGGAACCGGTATGGAGGGCCCACCTGGCTCCAAAAGGACCAGGATGGTGCAGGCCACCAAGCAAGAAGAGGTGATGAGGAAGCTTCCCATGCCACCACCACGGCAGCAGCGGATGTGGTCCTTGGCACACACCAGATAACAGCCCAGATGAGCTGGAGATGTAGAGTACGAACAAGGCAAGCAACAGACAAGTGAGACTTCTCCCCTAGCACTCCCCTGGCCCATCCCCATTACAAGGGAATCCTTCTCCCAAGAACAGCACTCTCATACAGGGCTCCACACCTCAGAGGGCACTTCAGAAACAAAGAACATACCAGAAGAGAAAAAAAATAACATTGAGGAAGATACTGAAATTCATTTCTTTCATAAACTGTTTTCCCCACTGAGCTGGTCCCATCCCCACACTACCATTAATATTCTCTGAGTATTTAACCTTTTCTTAATTTCAAGTGTTGAAATATAATTCATCATAATCCATCCTAGGTAAACAGTATGCTTGTTTGAGTAATATATGTTTTTTTAGCCAAGCTGTTCATCCAGCATCAATATTTTAAAATGCAATTACTTTAGGGGTAACCAGTCATTGTCTACTGACAAATACCGAAGAGACCTAAAAGCACAGAAAGGTACTTGTCCACTTAGGAAATGCTATTTCATTGAATGTTTTACTCAACCTTCAGCAGAGCAGTGAAGGCTTTAATTCTGTGTGCTAGTACTCCCTCAAGCTGCTTTGTAGTATTACGTCAGTCGTACAGTTTATGGAAAAATAAGACAACTGTTACGCTGTCATTGATGCCCAAAATGAAAAACTTAACACAGGACCAGAAGCATCTTAGAAATTATGTGCATCTTGACGACTAACTTGGTTTTGTCCTCATCTGTTACGAGAGAGAAAGAAATGTACCCTCATAGCATCATCTAAGATAAATATTTACATTCTGTAACCAGTCTCCTATTTACTAAAGAAAGATCAAAAGCTTTGTTGTTCCCCCACCACCCCCACCCCTTGAATTTAACATGACAACAAAATTCTATTTTTTCTGGTGTCTTATGTAACACTAACAAAAAAATGTAGCACTAGCAATCCTGCTTCTAGATTTCTCCACAGGGAGCACAAGATGCCTTGTACTCCTTCTGGTTCCTTCACAGATTCAAGAAGCATCTCCATTCAAAACGTAACCCCAAGAAAAAGCAGGTATCAGCTAAATGGCTATCATCCCAGTACTGCAGTACAGTACCAAACTGTTGTACAGTGCCCTCATCCCAGTCAGATGACAGCCAGAAGTATATAATTTTGTCATTTCCAACCTTTTCTGCCAATCTCACCAATCTGACATTTCCAGAGCTGAAAAAAATGCATCTCCGTAATATTTTATTTAACTATAAATACAACAATTTAATCTGTTGGTATCTGAAGAGCAGATGTCCATACTTAAGAGAAATTGGGCATTAAGAAAATAACTGATCAAAATAAACTCTCTATCCAATGCTCCAGTTACTGTTGACAAACATGAACAGAGACCAAATACCCATGCATAACACCAGTCCTCAACACGAAAAGTCCTCATAACTGTGCGATGGTAGCCACAAACCTTGCTACGCATTCAGATACCTTCTCACAGGAGTGGCTGCTCCCCCAGCAATACGGCCAGTGCAGGGAGGAGCCGCAGAGCGGCTGCAAGCTACAGGGCTGGGAAGACAAGCAGTTCCCTCCAGCAAACCTACAATACCGCATGATGCCTATCAGTCCTTGAACATACCCCCAACTCCCACTGCTCCTCGCTAGCTGGGTGGCATTTTATAGCCTTCCATTTGCTGTTTATCCCCTGACTGTCTCTATCATTTGCTCTAGACTACCAGCGTGGCTTCAATCAGCCCTAACGGCTGGTTAATGCCCTTTCCACCAGTTTGACCATCTGGTCCCAGTGTGCAGTGAGCTGGTCCAGCTATCTGCAAGAATGCAACAAGCCTCATGATCTCAGCCAAAACAGTGGGAATATCCAACATCACAATGCAATTTATTAGCAATCTGCTCAACTCAGTATTCAGCAGATTACATCGCAGTGTTACAAACCCAAATTAATTGAACTGCTCTATTGGATGGAAAAGGAAAAGAACTGCCACACCTTTAAACCGTGCCGTGCTCTGGGTTGTAAAACAAAACTCAACACAACAGCTTCCTGATTTTCTTATCTGTTTTATCCAGTACAACAGTTTTTTAAGAAGTTTGAGTGGGACACTACTCTAAGAACTAGCAACTACTCCTGTCTCAGTACTATAAAGGAATATCATCATGTGGAACAGTGAGAAATAAATATTGCATTTTTTTTTTCCTAAATCGCTAGGCAAGAGTATGACATGTAAGACAAAATATACAGACGTAAAACAAATGCCTCAGTATGTGCATCTTTTATTAGTAACTTGCAATAACAGTTGCCTCTTTTGGGCCTTACAGGTTTTTGACAGATCCTGGGATTCTTTTTTTAAACCAAAAGAAATAGAGTCTTTAAGGTCAAAGCTTACATTTCATGCTGCCCTTGCAATTTAGTGGTGACATTAAAGTGGTGTCTAAGTATCTTTGGGAAAAGGACAAGGAACAGTGTCTTTTTAAGAAGCCAGGACAAGCTCATCAACAAGGTTACAAAAATCCTCCCCCTTCCCTCACCATTAACACAGTAAAATCAGTCTCCTTTAAAGAGCAAAAGAACAAACGTCTAGAAACTAAAGAATTTTTGCAACATGTAGGACACATACCAGGCAGTTCCCATTTATTTCTCAAAGGCTCATCATACCATCAGGGTGGAGGGGGAGGCAGGGGGAGGAGAGAGAGAGAGAGAGAAGCTTGAACTCCTGTAAGCAACGCACAAAATCAAGTTCCCAGGCTACCAAGTAGTAAAGTTTATCACGCTCCTGAATCTGCATCTAAAAACAAAAGGCCCTTTTCAGTTTTTAGTTCCAAGCCTACTAAAAAAACTGTTTCTACCCATCTACTCCCAGCATGCTGAAAGAAACACCATCATCTTCTCAACCGATGCCAGCCTCAGTGCTTTGAACTGGCACATAAGACCTGAACGGACAAGTTCAGATAAGACCGCTGAATGCTACTATCCTTTTATTTCAGAAAATGTCTATTCTTTTGATGGAGGAAACAGTGGTTATTACAAAACAAAATGTATAGGCTAGAAATCACTGTCACAAAAATAGATTTGCCAAAAATCTTGGTAATATTAAATTGCTTACACAAGAGGCAGTTGATAGCAAAACTGCATCTTAAGTTATAATAGGAGCAAAACAGAAAAAGGGGGGGAAAATCAGACCCATTCTTTACAAGCAATTTTCTTTCGTTTATGATCTCGTTACTACAGAAACATCTTGTTCTCTTCCCCTATTCAAGAGGAATCATACCTTTTTTCGGATCCCTTAAAAGTCAGTAATGTCAAGTAGCTACAGTATATATTACTCTCATCTGGCTTCTGCCTGCTCATCCGCAACCCTCCCCTCAGACTGACAGAGGCTGTAACACTGCTATTTCAAAGCAGTACTTTTCAGTACGAAGCATAAGTTTCCAGGGAAATAACAGGCAGCACACAGCCAGAGCTTAAATGAATTGTTATTACGATACTAAACTGCATCATCAAAATCCAGGCGTACAGATTTTCCCCCCTTTCTGCAACTTGCTCGAGGGGCCCTGGAAACTAGCACTACCTGAATCGGGCAATGGAGTCATGTTAACAGCACTAATTCTTTTTTTTGCAAAAAGTATTGTTATGGTAACAAACACTAGATTCTATTAAAGGAAACATTTTGGATGGGTTTTGCTTGGGTATTCATTTCCAGAATTTGAATTGCTTTACAGACGAAATTTTATGTGACGATTTTATTCTGCATTTGGGGTTTCACTCCTTTTCTTTCTTTGAAAAGGGTCCCCAAAAGAACTCCCAAAAAAGGGAAAAAAGAGCAGTTTTTATGTCTGGGCATCCCTGCATGCTTTGTCATATCTTTCAATTTCAGCAAGTCCCAGCTCAAAGCCTGAATGAATTTCCTGCTCTTTGCTCCATGCCAGGCTTCTATGTTATTTGTATTACAAATAAGTAAAACAAACAAAGCCACAACAGGGAAAGTCCAGGAATATCAGTAGGGCTACTCTTACGAAGGCTGGTCCCAGAAGCCTAATCAAGGGTAGAGTCCCATGATCAAAGACAAGAAAACATTTAAAGCCCAAACAATGGGGGGAGGCAGGGAGGAAACCGAGGCGATGGCTGCAGCGATCACACCGAGCGTTTCCAGCAACACGCACAATGCCGTGAATGAGAAGCAGCTTTATCTCTGCGAGCCTGTAATGAAAAAGGCCAATGAACAGTAAAAGTAGCAGCACAGTAGGACGTTACAGCAGTGTGGACCCAGCACAATAACAACTTTAATTTTATAAAGGATAGCTAAGAGTTATTCCCAGTAACACCTAATTGCCTATGAGGCAAGTGATGGGCATGCTGGCCTCATTCCCACGCTTTTGCCCAAGTTCAGCCTAGCCCCAAATCCCCACTTTGCCACCATCTAATTGCGGGTGCACCCCACGTCCTCAGACCCATCCACGCTCTTCCACATGAGAACTCCCCAGTTCCTCCACGGGATGCGTCAGTCCCGGGGCTGAGCAGCCTGGAGTCCGTGCAGGCTCAGCCCCCCTCCGACCGATGCACCCCCATGCCTGTGTGTCACCTGGCAGACCTGCTTCAGGGACTGCCCAAGGGTACGCTCTGTTCCTGTTATCTCAGCAGAGTAAAACAGTTCCTGGCCCTTTCCCTGCGATATTCCACCAGCTGTGCCAGCACAACTGTTTGCGGGGACGCACAGAAAACCAAACCAGTAAACCGATCCTTGTTAAAAATAACCTTGTGAAACAAAAAAAGACTTAATCCAGTCCTGTTTACTGAAGGATTGATGCCTCCACTTTATCTTCGTAGGGCCAGAACCAGACTATCTCAGCACAGAGACCTGTATTCAATTTCTCTGCCTGCTGACAACAATCCAACCCATCCATTTTGCCTCCCATGAGAGCGCCCCAACTACCAGGTGCAGCTCCCCGTCTCTCCTGGTAAAGCCCTTCCATTGCATGTCAAATGTTCATTCATTCATTCAGCTACGGAGAACTAGCATGCATCTTTAAGATTAATGGCTTAAAAATTCAGACAGTGGTCACTAGTCCAACCACTTCTTAAATATTTGTTACTAAGCGATTTTTCTTTCACCTAGAAAATCTGCTGTTAACATCTCTTCCCAGCACTTATCTGTACTTCTTTAAGTATTCATTCCCTCAAAATTGGCCCTTGTATTCTATTAATGCCAAAGCAGGCCTGCAAAGCGCCCACATAACTTCCCCCGCCCCCCTCCTCAAGCACTTTTTCCATTCCCCGATTATACGACACCACTCCCACATGGACAGCCTCTTTGCATATACAGCAACTGGCCATTTGAATTCATTTGCCTTACCCACTCTGAAAAATTTGGCATCGTAAGCGGTTCCTCTGACTTTTTGCATTCAGTTCCTGGAATTCTGCTTCCCTTGCAGGTGGTACTTCTACTGCTGCCATTTCATTCCCATTATCCATCTAACTGCTACCCCCGCCTCAATAACAACAGACTAGAAGCCATACAGTTTATTCATGGGCTGCACCTAACCTTCTGCTAATCTTGCCCCATCGCCCTTAGACAGCAGCTTGCTTGCTTCTTACCCCCGCTTAATAATTTTTTTTAGCACAGGTAAAGAACTTCTTGCTCATAAAGTCCTTACTGAACTTCACTTCTGGTGTCAAGTTGGAAAAACAGAGCCAATGCTGACACTAAAAAAAAAAAATACAACCAAAAACCACACCAACAAAACCCCAGTCTGTCGATTCACTAGCATCTGAAGGTATTGGATCACGACTGTTTTAAGTCAAGCTAAAGCCCAAGCTGTTGCTGCCGACAGCATTCCCACCTCCGGCATGACATTTATGTGGCCGCATGCTGACACAGATGAGGGAACCTGCTCTGCTGAAAATCCGCCCAAACAACAAAAAGTTAAATTTTCGTTTGGACCTGTTCCCTCGTTTAACTCAACAAGCAGCCTCCCAAGCCCTAACGGCAGCAGAATGTTGCTGGGGTGAGGAGAAATGCTGTCAGCAGCAGCGTACACGTGGATCGACTTAAAGCAAATGTGAGACTGCAGCCTAAATGGGTCAAAGAGAAAAGTACACACTATCCCTACGCTTCCTCCTACTTCCCTGCTACTGCTCCCAGCCCTTGCCGCCCCTCTCGTACAAGTGTGCTTACACAAAACTCTGACTTATCACAGTTTAAACAAATGCTAACATGTTCATTAGTTGTTTGTATATTAGAATGCTTCAGGTCATTTAAGATTAATTTTGGAAGCAAGCAAATATGGACTTCTTTCATTCCGAAAGTTTTGTCAACTGCATTTTTTAATCACGTAAGATTTGCAGCTGTTTCAAAGTTAAAACAGCTGGAAGGCTGTACTACTGGCAAGAACTGTGAGCACATGTATGATTAATGTAGCATGGTCCTTACCTATTTGCCATTAAGGGAATTAGAAAGAAAAATTAGCATACCAAGAACTTTTAGGCAGTGGTAGCTTTTGAGCATACAAGATTTCCTTCTGAAAGCACCACCAGTTAGGCTTTGCTTTAATCTTCCTCTGTTTTGTTTGGACAGTGATTTATTTTTTTTTTTTAAATTACATTTAAAATGACAGTTATTCTTAGAGATTTTTCTATATCTATATACATGTAAAGCTTTTTCCCCACACTTATCAATTACCAATTGTTAGTCTTGTCACAACAAGAAATGAAACATTTCTGCTGTCACACAGCATTACTGCTGATCCAAGCACTACCTTCAACCATCCAAAATAATTCCTACATCACTGCAAGAAAAAAAAAAATTTACTCATGACATAATCTGACAGTTTTGAAAAGATCACTTTTTAAAAGTTTAATAATGCTAGAATTACGGGTTTTTAAGAGAGATCAGAACTTGTTTCATACCTACAAAGCAAAAAGCATTTAACTAACAAGCAACTGCCATCAATCTACACAGCTAGAAAAATTCAAGAATACAGCACAATATAGGAAAAAAAATAATCTGTTGTCTATTGGTTAAAGTTATCAGAATCTTTAAAATAAAACAAAAATGAAGACTCAACACAAAAGGATCCATTGCTGCAATGGAAAACTTTACAGATGCAAACAGCATATAAATCAGTGCAATGTTATCTGCTCGCTGACAGCAAGTTCTAGTGCCTTCCCTGCAGATCAGGGCTTTTGCAAGGCAAAGAAGAGTGAAAACTGACAGGAGCCATTTTTCAGAGTCTTGCGGACACCATGGAAGCAGGCAGGAGCCCTGGGAGTCGAGGTGCTTTGCATGGCCAAGGAGAACGCAGGAGCTGAAAGTACCCCTGGCCAGAACTACCACTGAGACCACGGGGACAGGGACAAGAGCAGGAGTAATTAAGTCACTGCAGCTGAACAATTACCACTTCTTAGCTGCACTGCAGTGACTATTAGCTGAGGTCATGCATACTACAATCATTTAAAATAATCTTCCTATTTAATCCACCTTCCCTGCTATAAAAGCCAGTCCGGCCTTTTGCTTTTCCTGCCAAGAGGCTCCCACTTATCTCTGTGAACCCCTCCTACTTTCCTTGTCCACCTTTAATACTTACCTTTTGTAACATGTCTGAGAATTTACTTGTCCTCAGACACGTGCAGAATAATTTTCCTCCCCTAGAGTTCAGCCCTGCTCCTCTGCATGCCAGTTGTTCTGTCAAAATCCAACCGTTAGTGGTAAGTTATTTCCACTCTCCATCATCTGACTTTGTAGGCAGGAAAGACCTTACTGACAGAGACTAATACCCGCTCTGCTCTCAACCTCTACTTGACTTAAGGTTGCTGCTTCTTCTTCAGGACTGAAAAAGGCCTGTGAGCCCAAAGCTACTCTCAGGTTCTGGTAATGGTTTGTAGGGTTTTTTGGTCTTTTTTGTTTGTTTGTTTTGTTTTTTTTTTTTTTAACTTCCTCCCTAATTCTACATGCAAATCTAACAAAGGGAACCCTCTCCCCATCCAGGCCTTACCCGACTGACTGTCAAAGAAGATGTATGAAAGAGTAATTCCATAAACAAAATTTTCATAAATATCTACTAATTGGCAAATTTCTTAAATAATCTCAAAAAATGGAAATATGGTGAGATGGCATCAAGGGAAAAAGGATGCAGAGAGAAGTGGTTGAGGGGGGTGAAGAAAAAGAAGCAGTTATTAAAGATATCAAAGGAATAAGAGATAAAACATGATCTAAAAATGGAAGCAGAAAGAGAGAAGCAGCAAAATCAAGCTGGGAAAGGCATAGAGCCGTTACAAAAGCAAGAAAAAAATGTATTAGGTTAATACTCATTTAAGGTATTTTTATATGAAGCTGATGAGAGCGGTCAAATACTTCTTCCTTCATACAGAAGGCATCAGAAATCTGGCACTTAGGTAAGAGAGCATCTTTATCCAGGTTGCAGCTAAAGAATAAAATTCTGCCCTTAGTTTGTCCCTGGCAGCTGAGTCCATCAGCTACAGATAACAAGCAAGGAGTATGAATCTGAAGGGGCTGCTCTCCTTTACCACTACAAAAGGCCTATTTAGATCAGAGCTATAACTGCCCCTGATAATTTTATTGGTGTACTGCCCACAGATGAAGGAAGAAGTTACGGATGGCACTTCAGCCTCAACTTCGTATTTCCTTCCTTTTTAAACTAAAAATAAGTGAAGGTTGCCACAAATCTCAGCTAAACAATGTAGTGAATCTGTGATGCTATTTATCAATCCAGTCTCTCGTGCTATCTACTTCGGCTTGGAGTTGAAAGATTTATGTTTCAAGAGAGAATGCACATATTTCAGGAACAGCCTTATATTTCTTTAAACAATAACATTTATTTAAGTCAGATGTACAGACTGTTCCAGAAAAGAATTAAAATTACAATGCCATCTATGTATTTCTACAGAGCCAATGTGGCCCTCTTAGAAAATATTTGGCATATTTGAATAATATTTATCTGTCTGTATGTGTTCTCTTCCATTTATATGAAGCTACTCGCTACATACAGGACATCATCAGCAACTTTTCTGGGAGGAGGGAATTCTCACTAGATTTTGTTCTCCTCCTCAGGAACCCTAATCACCCCAGAATTAAAGATGAAGAGCATGGTAGAGGGATAAGGGGTGGGGGACTCTAGGGACACAGAGATTGAATTTACAGCCTTCACCAAATTACCAAACATGATTTGTTAAGAGAAGAGCAGAAGATCACTAGATTTCTGGAAGACAATGGAAGTGTAAGCCATAAATAGATATAAGCGTGAGTTCATGCCTAAGGACTAATAATGTGAAATTAAAGGAAAATGTAAGCACCATGTTAACGGGAACTTACAACAAAACTCATTGGACCTCATAATAGTCTCCCAAGGGAATGGGTGGAAACCCCCACTGCTTGGAACATATGAATCCAGGAAGAGCAAAACACAAGAAAAATGCATGATATGGAGTGATCCCGTATAAGAAAAATGGGCTAAGATGATTTACTAGGTTAAAGTAAGTTCCTATGCTTTTGCAAAACTGTAAAGCAATAGGCTGCTTTGCATGACAGAATCATTCTGTACTCTGAGCGTACAGAACAGGGGAAAAAATCCCCCCACCCTTTCCTTCCCACATAGCCTTCTCTGCTGACTCGGTACAACAGCCGTCCAGCCCGCTCAGCTTGGCAGCAGAACAATAGAGACCCAGTGTCAATCAGGCAGACCGACCTGACCTGTACAGCAAAGATCCACCTACTCAAGTTCCCACCTCTTAATTTTTTTTTTCCCCTAGTCACTATCCCATTCCAGTTTTCCTAAATTAAATACTGTATTAGCAACATACCCCACCAAAAAACCTCAACGCTTGTTCATGTAACACAGTCTGAGAAATTTTGTCCATGAACAAATCTTTAGATACCAGCTTCCTTTGCTCTTCCAGACGATCCACTTGCCTCCAGTGTGCCAGTCCTCAGTAGTTAAAATTTTGGGTAAGTACAATTACATTTTTCTGTTCTTTATGTGCTAAACCTCAAAGATCAATTACAACAGGGCTTTTTCTGTGCTGTATGACTGAAGATAGGATGTGAGATCATCCATTAAACATACATATCCAAGACTAGATGCATTATTAATTCATTTTCCCCTAGGTAATATGGCATGGTGAAAAATAGCTACCAGAGAACATACTGACTAAAGACTTAAACAGAAATCAGTGGATTTATGTGATGATTGCTGTGCAGCAACCTAACGGATCTCATTAAAGGAGACATGGATTCTCCTCCCCTGATACTGTCCCTGCTCCTACAGAGTAGACACTGATGTTCAACACAAGGAAGAATATTGATCGCAACCTACCCCAGAAATAGTTCTTACACCAGCTATGAGAATGATCTATCTGAATTTAATACGGTCTGTGTCTGAATACAGACAGGTCTCAACTTCATATAATTTTTCTGATTAGTGACACCGTTTGGAGAATCTCTTTTTTTAAATAAGTTGCCTATAAAACACTACCTGCCTCAGAGTTTCAATCAGGCAGGTACTGTAAACACCTAAACAAGTTTTTACTGTTCTCCTCTTTGACTTTGTGGAGCTGCAATCAAGGAAGCTGCCCTAAGGAATCGCTTAGCATCAGCATCCTCTTGAACCTCACTAACATATTGCTTTGGTAGAGTCCACAGAGTAAATTCTATTTACTGACCTCTTTTAAGATCCACAAGAATAAACAAACACTTCAATTGACTGCCTGCCTCAGACACGTTTATTCTACAAGCAGCTCCTCACTGAAAGCCTCAGAAGTTCTACTGCTACATTAATCAACGTCAAGGACCACGCTTTTCCTCCGCAAAACAAGTTACAATCTGGCCCTTCCTCCTTCCTACCTTTTGTATTTTACTCTGGAGTGTTAGAAAAAGCAGACAGGCAGATGAAATTCTGCCTAGCTTTGTGCAAGATGACCTTATGTCCACATATCCATGGCTCTAGCAGCTACAAGTGATAGGACACACTGAAGTTAACAGTTCTGTATGGTCAAATGCCATCCTACTACATTACCATATAACAAGAAGTATGGGTGCTGCTTTGTTTAATCCAGCCTTAATTATCATAAGTATTCAACTCCTATTGAAAGTCATGCTCCTATAGATGTGGAGCTGAACTTGGTACAACCAAACATTTCTGAGGGCCACAAATCAACTGTAGTTTTAGCTTCTGGTAACTGTGCCTCTTATCATTTTGAAATCACAGCACTCAAATTTCAACAACATTTTGTTCCAAGTGGCTATTATTATGTTGTCTCCCTTTTATGCTTTCCAGAGGCTAAATCAGGAATGGATAACTGACATAAGGATCCTTCTTCTTAGCTTAATAGCGAGCATGTCTGGAGTAGATGAAAAACCACACATGATTCTCCACCTCGAACCACAGAGGCAGGTAGCAGTTCACTTCTGTTGTGAGATGCAGAGGAAACAAACCACTCCAAAAGTACTCTTTGAAGAACTTGATTTTTGTTTTCATGTCACCACTTGCACCCCCTTATGTTCACCTTTATCTTCTGCGGAAGTTTTCTTAGGATTATACTTGGTATTTAATATTCACTGTCACTGTAATCACACACACAGAATCACACAGAATGGTCAGGGTTGGAAGGGACCTCTGGAGATCATCTAGGCCAACCCCCCTGCCACAGCAGGGACACCTACAGCAGTTGCACAGGACTGCGTCCAGGCGGGTTTGGGATGTCTCCAGTGTGGGAGACACCACCACCTCTCTGGGCAGCCTCTGCCAGTGCTCTGCCGCCCTGAGAGTAAAGAAGTCCCTCCTCATGTTAAGATGGAACTTCCTGTGCTCCAGTTTGTGCCTGTTACCTCTTGTCCTGTCACTGGGCACTACTGAAAAAAGACTGTTCTCATCTACCTGGCACCCTCCCCTTAAGTATTTATAAGTATTGATAAGATCCCCCGAGTCTTCTTTTTTCTAGACTAAAAAGACCCAAATCCCACAACTTGACTTTCCTGGCATGACAAATCAACGTTTCTCAGAAATCCCAAACAACCTCAAAGCTTTAATTCTCTGTGTCAAAGACCTTGATCAACGTCGTTTCCTTTTCTTCTTAAACCCGGTATCAAACACTGCAATGATCTCAGAATTAAATTTGTTGTATATGTCAGATCTAAAATTAAAGGGCAGAGTTGGGGAGGGAAACAAAACTACCCACACATACGGTAGGAAAACTGTTTAGTCAACGCGAAAAAGAGCATGTGAGCACCACTGTAATCCTTCAGAAAGAACATTAATTCTATTCCCTGTTGTCCAGGATCTGAAACAGTGTGCAAACTACCCTTGAGGAGACCACCTGCCATCAGTCCATGGTAGACTCACCGTGGACCAATAATGGAAAGAGACAGAACTATGTTTATGATCCACAGGATGTCTAACAACTTTATTTTGACCAAAGCCACAGATACCCATTTGCTCTCAAGACAGAAGTTGGCAGCAAGCAAGAGTTAACTTTTAGTATAGGGCCAGCTGGAATAACACAGACCACTCAGACAACAAACGTCACCTCACAAGCACCCTGGATTTGTTCCAAAAATCACTTGAAAAGTGGTATTCTTTCTTGACACACTCAAGGACTGATTCAGCTTGCATCAGAAGCAGTATTTATTTTTTTTCTAGTGCATGTTAGGAACCATAGTTTCTAAATCTACTTTGAGATGATTTTGAATAGTCTCAAGACACACATTTTCCCACAGTATCACTAAGCAAGCCTGTAAATTATTTTCCTTGTATTTCATCTTAAAACCAAAGATTTCATACAGCTAAAAACATCAGACTATTTCCCCACCTCCCACCCCGCAAAAGAAAGAAGCCCTTAAATATATATATATATTTTTTTTTTTTAAGGTGGAAAGGGACTATATTTGCAAAGCTATTCACCCACATTAGCACTGCTACGAAATCACTTAGAAGATTTCAGCTGACATTCAATAATTTTATTTCTAGCTATTTCCCTGAGCTCACAGAGCTTTCACGGTCAGGGAAGTAAGCAAACATAACACCTGCTTGGATTTGGCAAGCTGCACAGGGCTCAGAATAATAAGGCAATCCCTCTAAAATCTCCCTCATTTATAGATGCCAATTTGCTGACGATAGGAAGATAGCTGTGCTCACCTTCAGAAACAAGGATGAATTCAGATACTGAGGATTCATCTAACATTTAAAATGGAGGCTGGTAGGTAGAGAGGAGTGAGTGAAAAACTAAGAGCTATTACTGATTTACTGCTTTTTCGTACAAAGTCTGCTTTCCTCTCTTCACTCCACAGCAAACCTAGGGTAAGAAACAGGCAAGAACACACAAAAACCTCAGCCTGAAGACTAGGTACAACTGGAGCAGCTGGGGATCTACTTTTCATCATTTTTATTTTGTAAGAGCATTTCCTAATCTTTTAGTGGTTAGAAGAAATCTACTGTCTCCTTTTATAACAAATCAGGTAAAATATCAGAGGATGAAGTTACCAGAGACAGTTGAAAGGAGAAATCTGACATGCCCCGTCCATCCCACCACCACCCCTTGCACCAGCTCCCAGAGCTCTTCAGATTTTGTGCTGAGCCACAAACCAAAGGAAAAGAAAAAGCAGACAGTTTCCTACAGGCATCAGCCAGAGCAAGGAAGAGAAGTGAGACAAGCACTGGCAAGCAGTACAGCAGCAGCAGGCCTTAAGAGCAGTTCCTCAGAAACATGCAACTCCTCTGATTTGTCCAAGATCCTACAAAGAGTTTGGAAGCAGAAGTTTACAGCTGTCCGTGTACTCCCTCAAAACATGCAGTATACATATTCCATGAGCAAAGACATCAACCTCCTAACCTCATTTAGAAAGTGGCTTTTCCCACGTAAAAGGATTTCTATGCATCTGTATAAGCTTGCATGTATATGCACACATGCCCAAAGGAACCAGAAATGCCCTTCTGCACCAACTGGCTCTGCAAAAAAACTAAAACTAAGTACCAGGATGACTGCTAAGGATGAGCACCCATGCCTTAGCACCCGTGCTACCCCATCAGAGTGTGGCTGGAGACTCTGCAGTGTTTATAACTCCCTTTTAGGCAAGATAATGCGATGCTTTCTAAAAAGGAAGAACATCAAAGATGGCAGTGTCTTTCTTACGCATCAGTTTTGCAAGGACGGGAAACAAGCGACCTTTGGGTTCAGTATGTTCTATACTGCTATCAAAAAAACCTCAGACCAGACCTAATGACCAGCATCTGGAGAGCAAGCTATTCTCAGAAATTCATCCTAAATGGACTACAAAGCGAAGTGCAAACTACGGAACCTTATACACCTCTCTTTGTAGCAATACTAGGTTCATGATTCCTACTATAAAAATGCATGGAATGCTTTCCCTGAATATTGATTTATAAGAGGAGTCAAATAGCACATCTAAGGTACAATGTAAATACTATTCATATACATTCTCTCTAATGAATGACAATCATACAGGACAGCATGTGTGTCTAATTCCTGTTCACGAACCCAGCTCTGTGTATACCCCCAGAAACTGGAACTACGATCCTAAACTGCTTTCTTAATATTATGCATTTCATAGTATACTACCCAAAAGTACTACTAATCGATTGTGTGGTTTAGATCACATAAAGGAAGAATATACAGCTTTCTTCTAAAAATTTCATTACTAATTGATTTTATTAAAAAAAAAATAATGTATAGACTCATTAGCATAATACAATTTCTTAGCGAATCACACATTTGAATATAATTAGCTGCTTGTTTTGTTGCATTCAGTGCTAATGGCCTTTCTTTGAAGAAAGATACATGTTTGATTTTTCTATTGTTCAAACTTAAGAGAAGCCTTTTTGGGTTGAAAATGCGGGAATCTCCTGAACTGACTTTAAACAGCTAAGCAAGCAATTACCTTTTCACTTAATTTATGCTTTGTTTGTTTGGGACAGCTTTGTTATAAGAGCATGAAGGCTTTAAATCTAGGTGATTAAAGCCAGACTTCTAGGTACATATTTGGGATCCCAAACAATAATGCCAAGCAAACACAGCTCCTGCTGACATCCAGAGTAGGTCTAAACAGCATAGCTCAAAAAAAGGTTTAAGAATGCCGAACCCAACGCCTTGCCACAGCACTGGCAGCCCTTACCCACGCTGGAGCCTGGGTTCAAGGAGACCATGCTGTACTTCTGTCTCTACTTTGTAAGTGTCATTTGCTTGTAATTTCTATTAGAAAACAAAGTTTAAAACACTCACTATGTAGGAAACAATAGAATTCATTTTTCAAGTGTTACATTCTCAATGTAAGAAATTACGTCTAAAATGACAGCAATAAAAATGCTTTCAGGAGAGGTTTGCATTTGACAACTTTTCCCCACTCCCGCAATTACTTAAAACTTCCTTCATTTCTGCCTACATGGTTGACAGTATTTCGGTTAAGTCTGTCCAGACTAGTACTTAGTTGTCTTTATGGTCCAAAATGATTCATTTATTTGAGTACAAAAAGAGGGAGCGAAAAATAATAAAAAAACCTTCATCTAAAGGAATAGTTTGCACCTTTAAACTCATGATTTCCCATTCCACAGTTTATCCATAAATAGCCAATTCTGCAAAGCCTTAGGAAAAAAGCAACTTTCTTTACAACTCTAATTACTGTACAAGTATAGAGGGGAAAAAATGACTTTATTTTATAAAGTTTTTTCTAAATAAGAGGAAGAGCATTACATTTATTGAAGACATTAAAAAGAAGCTGTGTATTAGGAGCCTGGATTTTTTTTGGTAAGTAGCCTCCTTCCAGAGCAGGCGGGAGTTCTTGCCCTTCAAAACTCACAAGGTCAAATTAAATGTCATTCAGGAAACACATTATGTTCAGCTTACAAGGTGACATCACTTTTCATTCTTCCACCTGTAATAAAATATGCAGTACCTGCACGTTATCTTCCCTCGTGACTTCATGAGAGCCTTCATGAACTCATCGCCCAAGAAGGAATCACACAGGCTACAGCCCAGGTATGGCCCCACACACCCAGCTTTCAACCTCCTAAATTATCCCATATACCATTTTTTACATCAGAGATGGTCATATACTATGTGTGGGAAATTCCACTCTGAGCAGCTAGCAGAAGAAGAGCAAACCCAAAATTTTCAGGAAAAGCTCTACTTTAAAGACATTAATAAAGAAAGAAATTCTCTTTCTCACCCCTCCTCCCATGAAATTACAGTTGAATAACTACGACACTGGCAGAATTTAAGCTTATTTTCAAAAGGTGTTTAAAGTAGTGTGTAACAGCACCACCTGGTGATGTTAGCTGTATAATATTTTTAAGACATCCACTAAGTTAAGGCACAGTAATCAGCAAAGAAGAACAGATTTTAACCCTGGTTGCAGATATTTTGGAATTTTTTTCAGTTAAAAATACATGCAAATTTTATCAGTAAATAGTAACATTTTGTGATTTCGTTAAAAAAAAGAATCAAGCTCCTCAGAGAAACCATCAGCCAACTTCTACTGGTAAGTGAGGAAAGCTCTTCACATAGCAACAGCCAGTTTAGAAAAATTCAGGAATTGGTTAGTTTGGTTAGGTTAATGAACTATTTGTTTAAAGGTTTTGTTTATAGCTCATACAGATGAAAGGCCACCTCAGAATTCCAAACAGTCAAGCGTAGGTTATTAAAATCACTTGAAAAATCAAACTGGATGTCATGTATGCTGCATATTCTGAATTGATTAATATATAAACAGAATTAGCATTTTGGTCCTAGTTCATAAGAATTTTACTGCTGTTCCAGTGAAGTAGCTTAGAACATGTAATACACGTTGCTAGAAAAATCCTTAGGGATCCTGAAATGAAAAAGTAGTCCCTAAAGACGTCGCCAGCGACATGAATTCTATTAGAGTTGAGCATTTCTTCTTCATCACTCCTTTTTAAGTTGCGACTAAATTAGCACAGCCTGCGCACTCCAGGGTGTGTGCTGGGAGGAGGGAGGGGGAGAAAACGGAAGATATAAAAGCCTTAGGCACTTCAAGCAGAGAGCATCCATCTGCTAGCAGCAGTCAATGAACAGAACATTTCTAAAAAGCTTCCTACTCATATTAAGTCAAGCCAAAAGAACAGAAAACACCTTCCTTCACTCCGACTGTGCAGGACCGAACATAACAGGACAGTGGGTTATAAATATATGTTTAAAAAAAATAAAACTCAAGAGAGAAGCCCACAACATGGTCCTGCACTCAGCCTCTCCTGCTGCAAAGCTGGTTTAAGAGGCTCCTGCTCATCTCTACGTCATCCATTCCCTCCTCCACTCTGTGGTGGCATGTGGAGGAGTGAAATGATCAAAGGGAAATACGGAAATAAAAAACAGGGTTGGTTCTTTTTATTTTTTTATTTTGCTTGTGAAACCCAGATCTTTTCACTGCCCCAGTAAACAGATGCATTGCCCATGCTAAGACCCAGCACATTTGGAAGAGAGGAATGGGCAGCTGAGGGATGGGAAAGGCAGGGATCAAACTGGCTTTGCTGTTAGAGATGCTTATCATGGAACTGGACTCCAGAGATGCAGCTCTATGAGACGAAGGCCTCAGAGCAATACCACTCGAAGGAGTTACCGACCCTTTATACAACACCTCGTTCCCACACACGCACCGCAGCACATCAGCTCTCTGGGCTGACACAGCTACCTAGCGGGAGCACAGCAAATCCCAGCACAGCAATCATCCAGGTTAAAAATAACTTGCATGTGTGCGCAGAGTTGTGCTGGTTCAGGCTGGGACTGGGGTTTGTTTTTCTCAGTTTTTTTGTTGGTTTCCTTTTTTAAGCAGGAGGTTGACATAGGTCAGTCTGCTGATGCATGCGCCAGTGCGGCTGTATTGGACAAAGGCCCTTCCCACCGAACACACACGGTACAGAACCCTGCAGTTTTGATTTATTTGTATCTAATACCTACATTTATGTTTGGGTCTTCCACCAGCGTACTGTATTTGCCTGAGAAAGGCTGATGTAGCAATGGCATTGAGCAGGAGCCAAAGTCTTTGCCTGAGTGACTTTTGAATACTGTATGCAATGGCAATGCTCGTCCACCTGGGAGGACACATCACACAACTGGGAAGGCAACCAGGATGATCAGAGCTACACATGCACTTCTGCACAAGGAACGAGGTGATAACGTTAGGGGGGAAGCATCACCACATGCACTGCTCTCACACTGCTCCCTCGACCACTGCTGGATGTCTGTGAGATACTGTGCCAGATGTGCCTGGGTAAGTGTTGTTACAGCCCCACAAGAGGAATACAATATGCCTGCACATCCTCTCGCAGACACGCTTGAGCTAATGCCACCTGTATCCCACACCAACAGACACATGCCGGTTCCTCCACGACCAGCAGCCATGGCAAGATGAAAGCAACTTGGGATCACACTTAACTTGTGTCCAGCTGCAAAGCACAGGTGAAATGAGTATGAGTGTCTCTGCAAGAACACAAGCAAATAAATCATAGTCTTCCTTATAAAAACAGTGTATATAGGCACTGAATTTTTTCTGTTATTTTTTCATCCTACAGAGGGTCCAGAAGTTTAATGCTGTGGCCGTTATTTAAGTAAAGCCATCTTGCAAGAAAACTGCAATAGCTCCACCAGCAGATCATACTTGCAGACCCTCAGGCTTAGGGAATGCTTCCCTGCACTGTCACATCCTCAGCTCTCCAATTTATTTCATAGAGCAAAACAAGAAGGCCCTTTCAACACATGAAAAAGGAACTAGGCGCTATCAGAGAACATCGCATTAAAAAGCAACAACAATTCTCCCCCTCAGGTTCTGAACCATAGTGCCTGTAAAATGACAAACACTTCAAAACTCACATTTGAACGTTTAAAAGAGAGTCCTATGCCATATAAATGTCATAGATATTTTCCATTATCAAAAAAGAGAGCAGCAGCTACATGGAACTTAAACTAAAGCTATGTTACCTGAAATGTATTTCAAGCTTGTCTAACAACCTTCCAAAGCTAAAATGGTTTAATTCAGAAGCTTGTTAGAAAAGGCAGATTACTAGCACAGAATTTTATAGACGTTACTAGAGGGAGAGGAAGGAGGAGAGGCAGTTGCCTATTCTCTGCCACACTGTACGAGAAGGAAGACAAACCTACTAATATCCAAGTTCATCTCCTTTGGTACTATAAAAAGCAAATGTTTTAAAAAACATTAGCCTGCTAGGTAAACTGCCTTTAAGTAAAGGACTGCTCTCAAGAGAAATGACAGGTTCCAATTACCTACACAAGGCTGTAGGGAGGTAAATTTCCGTCAGTGAATTCCACAAACGTGATATATATTGTCCTATTCTGTGCCACACAGAAATTGTCAAAGTCAACAGGGAGAAATTTTAAGATACAAGAGGCCGAAACTTTAGTATCCAAGTAAGAAATTTCACATGCATGTAGAATTTTAGAAGGCATTTCTTCTTTTGTTTGTCAAAATGAAGCAGAGATTTGTGCTTCCCTGGCACAACAGTTTTCTTGCCCACAGCCAAGTAATAAACTAAGAGGCAGAGCAGAGACAGGAGAGGAGACAGAGCAAAGGAATCATGAAAGACACTTTTAACTCCGGAGTCACAAACAAACCAATTCAAAGCAGCTGAACATGCAAATATTTTTTGTTATTAGCTAAGACAACAGAAGTCATCTGTTAACTCATTTGATGAAGACTTGCATTTTTTTTTATTTTTTCAACTTCAAGGACAATCTTCAAAATTAAAAGAAAAAGTAACAACAGAGACGATCCTGAGTCCACATATAGACTGAACTAGTACCTCCAAGGAATTTTAGAAGTCTCTTTTCTAGTTTTTCCCCCTTTTCAGGCCAAGTAAACACAGGAACAGAATAAGACCAGCAAAGCTTGACTCACATATTTAAACCAGGTGGGACTCTGTGCTCAAAGTTTTACATTGTCCATCAGCCTCTTGGCAAAATGCTACCATTACATTACCTCCAGCAGATCCTCTACTCTTTACTTAAAGGATCCCAGACCCTCTTCATTAGAAACATAACAGATCTCATTAAAGGAGATGTGGATTCTTCTTCCCTGATACTGTCTCTATAATGACAAGCAACGCATTGAAAGCGGCTCTGAGCCAGGTACTTCATTTATCATTCCCTATCAAAACACAAAGATGGCCAAGGCGTAAGACAATAAAATCTTTCAAATCTGAACTCAAGTAGGAAATAGTTAATCAATGTATAACCAAAACGTTGTCCAGATCAGCTGGTGAACTTGACTGGTCTTTTCACAAAGATAAATGGAGATCATGAAGCACAGAGTCTCATCAGCCATCTGAGAAAGAGGAGATTCTCCATGTGCTGGAGGAGAAGCCACAGTACCAGAAGGATTTCAGCTTCCTCAGATGCCTCTGAATCAAACTCCACGGGTCCCGAAGGGTA
Organism: Pluvialis apricaria; assembly: GCA_017639485.1. NCBI lineage: Eukaryota > Metazoa > Chordata > Aves > Charadriiformes > Charadriidae > Pluvialis > Pluvialis apricaria. The sequence continues at coordinate 16,446,247 of CM030012.1, forward strand.
ATAGGGAAACAGGCAGGGAAATATATTCTGCTGCTGCTTTTATCGAAATTTTTGTAATAACTTACGCTCGCTAAAGAGCGGGTTTTCTGCCTCTGAGGATTTTTGTTTGTTTATTTCTCTTAAATAAGTGGTTTGTCTGTCTATTCAAATCTTTGCTGATTAGGGAAGTAGCCTGCAAACCCTAAAAGCAGAAGTTCTGAGAAAGCTGCATAAGCTGTTGAGGATACCTTAAAGGTCAGCCACCTGGGACTCCAGCATCTAAGCTGTGGTTTACACTTCTGTGACTTACCAGAGCCTGCATCAAAGCAGAGGACCAGGAGAGCCCGTACTTACTGAGACTTAAGCAAGCCTTAGGAGCACAGAGGTCCAGCAAGCTGGAACACAAACACAACAGCCAAGTAATACCAGAAGAGTTCCCTGTTGAACTGTTAAGTGGTAAGTAACAGTGATCACAAACGTGAAAGGGCAAACAGGTTGAGAAAATAACAGTTCTTTTAAAATTCTTTTATAAAGATGTTAAAGTACCAAAGATTTAACATGCCAGGTCACAACTCTTCTGCTTCCCTGGCTCTGGAGCACGTCCTGATCAGAGAGGAAGAGCAACGGAAGTCAAGAGACACTTGTGCAAGAAAAAAAAATATGCGAGTGTTATGGCTAGGACACATCCATGTTTTAGCAGACGTTGGAGAGGATGGATCTACAAAACAGGAGGGAAAGTTGTGAGAGGCCTCAAAGGGAAGATGCTTGAAGTTGTTAACATGCAGAAGGGCAGAGCAGTAGGACGCAATTCAGTAGTTTAGTTTGGGCCATGTTAAGTCTGTGTCAACAAGGAGATATACAAACGCAGACACGAAAGGGTAGGATTCATCACCCTTATCTTCAGAGATGAGCATCTGAGCTTAGTCAATCCAGACTTCCTTTCAGTGAGTGAAGAGAAACAGACACTTAAGAGAATGAGTCATTTGACTTCCTTTCAGATTAAATTAATCTCCTCTTAAATCTGTCTGCCTCTATGCAGAGACCCTGAAAGAGTGCAGGATGACGAGCTCACACAGACATCTAAACTTTGCTAGCTGAATCCCACCCTAGCTAAAGCCATGCCACTGGACTAGTTGGAAGAGGTATATTGAGAATAAAGAAGTCTACCAAAGGAGAAGGTTGCACTTGAAACAGCAACAACAAAAACACCCCCGCACACAAAAATCATCCCAAATGAAAAGGGGAAGATGCCCCTTATCCTCCTTCAAGGAGAGATAGAGAAAGTTAACACATCAAATGGAAAGATGAAGGAAATGAGTGAGACAGAAGTTGTTAATGATAACAAAAGACTCATAAGGAGGTAGGCAGCAGACAGATCAAAGAGGGTAAAACTGAAGCAATGGCCTGGCTATAAGACGAAGTCTTTCAAAGCCTTAGTGAGTAAAGAAATTTAGGAGAACACAAGACAAACCCAGAAAATTAGAACTTTAAGCAATGGTTAGTTTAAAAGACAACAAGAGAAAACCCGATGGGCTACTAACTTAAGGTGCAGATGGGAGGATTAGAATTAGCTTCTATCCCAACAGAAATGAAAGCAAGAACGACAAGAAAATGGCAGAGAGACTATACTAGAAGTTTCATTATTGAAATCGAAGCTGGAGATAGGGGTTGATGTAGCAGGACAAGTCAAAGAAAAGACTGCATCCAATAAAGGAAACAATCTGGAAGAATTCAAAGCCTATGCACAGCTGCAAAACTACAAATTCAATGGGGGGTGACAGATACACAGTGGAAGAGCTCACATGACTGGAGTCATGAGAAGGATGGTTACAGGCTCCACAAGAAGGACAGATAGGGAGTGTGATAGGGGACTCACTTTACATAAAGGAACAGCCTGAATGTGTGAAGCTTTGCTGAAAAAACAAGTAGCAGATCAATAAAGAGTTAATAGGTCTGGATGTGAGGCAAAGCCAAAGGAAACAGTCATAAGCTCCTGCTACAGACCACCTGATCTTGAAGATGAAGCCTTCTTTAGGCAACAGGAAGATGTCCTCATTCTCGTGGTGAACTGTAACCACCCCAGTATCTGCTGGAAGGGAATCACAGTGGGGCCAAAGCAATACAGTGGAATTCTAGAGTGTGTCAGAAACAGGTCAAGTAGGAGAAGCCCTGAGATACACCTACCATTCTCTAGAAAGGAAGAAGTGGTGGAGAATGTAAAGTTTGATGGCAAGCTTGGTTACAGCAACCCTGAGATGATGAAGCTTAAGATTTTGAGGGGTGTGAGGAAGATGGGTAGCATTATGACAACCCTGGATTTCAGAGGGCAGGCATTAGTTTGTTCAGAGAAGTGATAAGCAGGACCCCTTGAGGTACTGCCGTGAAAGCCAAAGGGGCCAGCAGGATTGGTCAATCTTCAAGTACAATCTCTCCATAAAGCACAAGGACACTCCACATCGATGTGAAGGAAGTTAGGCAGGCAGGGTGTTTGACAGCTTGGCTTTGTAGCAGCTTATGAGTCTCCTTGGTCTCTGTTGCAATGTCTTGTCTTCGGGTCTCACAAATGTGAGTTTAGAGGAAAGGAAGCACTACCCATGGTAGAGAAAGACCAAACAAGGACTCGGTTAAGCAAAATCTACGTACACAAATCAACTGGACTGGATGGGATGCATCTGAGGATGCTGAGGGAGCTGGGAAAAAAGAGGCATCTTTGCCATCTTTAAAAAGTTGTAGGAATCAGGGGAGGTCCTCTATGACTAGAAGGCAGCAAGCATCAGGCTTTTCTGCTAGAGGGGGTAGTAGGACACTAGAGGTGAGTCAGCCTCCCTTCAGCCAAATCTACCTGGAAACCATTTCCAGACACACAAAAGGTAAGAAGGTTACCAGGAACTGCTAGCACAGATTTAATGAGGGCGGATCATGCCTGGCTGCAATAAAAGCCACACTACAGTCAAGGTAAACAGTAATCACTGCTCTTCTTTCATCCCATTTCATCATTCTCCCTTGGTACCCTGGCAGCCAAACTGAGGAGACACAGACTAGACAGGTGAACTGCAAGTTGGGTGAAAAATTGGCCAGGTTCAAAGGGTAGTGGTACACACTTTAACCATCAGACTTAGGAACGGGATTGATACTGAGGTCAATACTGTTTAGTACCTTCATTAACAACATGGACAATGGGACAGGAGGCTCCCTTTGCCAGCCTGCAGACATCATCACATTGAGACAGTGGTCAATACACTGATTCAGAGGAATCTTAATATGCTGCAGAAATGAGCTGACAGAAACCTCATGAAGTACAACGAGGCAAATGCCTTTTTTTTTTTTGCACCTGGGACAGAAGAACTGCAGGACAACGATACAGGCTAGGGACTGTTTGGCTAGGGAGTAGCTTTGCAGAAAAGGATCTAGATTCCTCATGGACAAAAAGATGAACATGACTCGGCAACACCCAACCGCAGTGATGAAGACTCACTGCATCCTGGAGCTGCATTATTAAGATTGTAGCCAGCAGGTCAAGGGAAGTGATTATTATTCCCTGTTCAGCACTCATGAGACTATAGTTAGAGTACTTTGTCCAGTTCAGGACTCCTCTGCACAAGAAAAGGCATATTGAAGCAAGTCCAGCAGAGAGATGCTAAGGTGATTAGGAGACTGGAGCACATGGTGTGAGGCTGAGAACCAAATTTGCTCATTCTTAAGAGGAGAAGGCTAAGGGAGAGGTCTTATTGTGTCTTCAGCTACTCAGTGGGAGGTTATAAAGAAGATGGAACCAGGATCGTCAGAGATGCACAGCAAAAGGACAAGAAGCAGGAGCCACACTTCATCAAAATGAGTTCTGACTAGATACAAGGAAAAAATTCTTCAGTGTGAGGGTGGTCGAGCATTAGAGAACAGGTTGTCTAGGGAGACTGAATCATATCCTTCCTTGGGGATACACAAAGCTCAGCTGCACTAGGGCCTGAGCAGCTTAAATGCAACCACTTTGACTGTGGACCTTCAGAGGTCCCGCCCAATCTAAATTATTCTAGGATTCTACTGTCCTCTCCTCCCTTGTCATTTTAGTTTTGTTAAATAAAAAGATGTTCTCTGTTCCTCATCTACGAATACTTCTGTTCTTCACACATATAATATATTGTGCTGGTCTAATTCACACTGTATAGTTCTGGCAGGAAGTAGAGTCCTCCACAATCACTTGTAATAAACCAGCTATGAAATTAGCGATGACACAAAGGTTAAAGAATTAAGCAAACAGTTTAAACATAAACAGTCAAAAACGCATTACAAAACATCTTCAGAAATGCCTTCCCATTTAGAATTAAAATACTGTTAGCTATGTTTTGGTATTTAAGAGGACTGAGGGGGAAAAAACACACATTCATTTAAAGAAATGATTAAAAACACAGCACAACAATTCAGAAATTGGATTAAGCTAGATGCAGCTGCAATCTTCAAACTTAGTTTAAACCAAATTTGAGTATCTGCAACTGGAGCTTTCAAGTTATAATCATGCCATTGACCTTCCTTCCCCTCTCCCTTTTCTTTCTGGCCACTGAAGACCATTGAAAGTATCAGAGTTCCGAGTCAAGAACAACTCCCTTGTAACTACGACTCTGACATGGATATAGCCAGAGCAGATTGCCTGCAAGGAAACAAGAATAACCCGGCTATTTAGGGAGATTATGTAATGCAGCACAGAGCTGTAAAATGAGATTTAAAGAGGCAGAACTCTGCATTTCAGCCCTGTAAGTAACCATTAAAGTTGGGCGATACTGTAGCACGTTGAAGAGGCTGAGCCAACAGAGGAAGAAGTCTTGTCAAAGGGTCCCCTCTCTGAGCTACTATTTTATTCGCGATTCTTCTTTCTCACTAAAACAGTACGGTTTGACTATTTTGTCAAATCCTTTAAAAAGTTGAAACACCTCTTCACATCACCTCATGGACATGCAGGTTTTCACTACAAAAATGAGCTCTATATGAACAGATACGGAGTATTTTGTGGACCTGAGCTTGCTGACCTTGGGGAGCTTAGCACGCTCAATTAAGCGCAGTACCGCACAGTGAAAATCAAACTGATTATGAACAAATACAACAGTATTAGGTCTTTCCTGCATAAATATTTTAACAAGTGTAAACAAAACTCCAGTTTTTATAAGCAGCCAATTCCCAAACGAACACCCACAAACATCAGCTGGCTCAGCAAAGAAAGGCAGAGGCTATGAACTGCCACGCACCACCGCATTATAACTAGTGAGGAAACATACAGCAAAGGCATGTGTGATAAGGAAAACTGTTCTGTGTGTTACCCATTCTTACACAAACCTATAAACTATAAAACCCTCAGGGTTTGCCCATGGCTTTGTTTAGAGCATGCAGATATATATAATGATTTTGTAGAAGAGTCCAGAACTGTTGAGCAGTTGTTGTTGGGAGATTTTACTTCTGCATTTCTTCACTTTAAAGTGGAGGAAAAGAAAAAAAAATTGTAAAATTATTACCTTAGGTGTTCTAATGAAAAACTGTTTTTCATCTAATTCTAAACGCCCTTTAATTACAAGACTCAAAAAACAGCAGCATCTTATGTGCAGCCAGCCCCAGCTGCTTTGCTAGTGATTAAGTAAGAGACAGTGAGCACAGATCACCTCCCCTGAACAGACAGACATTACAGCAAGGGAAGAACTTGGCCCAAACTACGTGGGGGAGGGAAGGGAAAGCAGAGGGAGGTTGCTGGGTTTTTTTAAGAAACAGCAAGTCCTTGCTCCGTCGCTGGACTTTTCCCCGCATCGTGTCAAGCCTGCAGGTTGCTGGCAAGCAGTCCAGGCACAGTGTGAGATCTGCCAGTGCTCTCAGACCACACACACACGCGTTCTCAGCTGCTCTCGAATACACTGGGGACAACCTCCAAAGCAATCTGGGCTCCACCGCCCATCTCTGCTATCCAGAGCCTGGTTCTCCCCTTCAACAATAGCCTACATAGAGCATCATATAGGAGAAAATCATGTGCTTACGCTACTGAAGGCACCGCGCAGCCTTGACGCAAGAGCCATCCGTGAGTTACAGGAATAGGCCTCCTGAAGCGCGATCACAAGACGGGAGCTAATTTCAGCAGTTCATTTGCAACTCAGTTAACTATGGAAATGCAAACGGAGTAGTACCAGCAAATAAATAAGTAGCTCAGCATTTTTTCTGATCAGACAGCGTAGCGTTCCCAGGATAACTGTTCATTTTTTAATACAGTCAACTATCAGCGTCCTTCAGTTTCACACTGTGAACAACCCCATACTTTTTCTTTAAAAATATATACAGTAAGTTCATTTACCTCACTCCACTTTCAAGTCTAAACACAACGGATATGAACATAATTTCATCAAAAAAAACCCAGCCATGATCATGGGCACACAGTGACAGGGTGAGATTTTGTAAGTTCATTGCCATAGCTTAATTTGCAATTAAAAACTATGTAAAGCTAGAAGTGTGATTAAATGCAGCAGACAACTAACTCATTACACAGCAGCAGAAAGAAAGGCCTTTCAAATACCAATTGCTCTACCTGAAATATCAGCTGCTGTTGTCATGCCTGGGACTGAGCAAGAACATCACTTAGCTCGCTGAAAAGAACTTTCCCAGAGACAGATTGGCAGCATGACAAATGAAGGTTGGCTACAGAAATCAAAGACCAAACAGTTTTTTCCGATATAAAGGATGGCCACATAAAGGAGAAGAAAACCCATAAACAGCCTCAGACAGGTATAGGTAAAAAGACAAATTACTTTCTTGTTTCAAAACTGTTTTGGAGATAATTTCATTTCAAGTAACTATAATTTCTTTTATACGATGCTGATAGACTTTAGCCAAGTCACAATCATGGTGTACAATTAGGGGAGCCTCGCGTGCAAAGGCTGTGGGGAAGGAAGATGCTCAGACATATTCTCCAGCAAACAGTCATCCAAGAAAGAAGACATGTTTAGATTCCAGAAAAATGCCTCTTTAATTGTGGTCACCTTTCAGCATAAGCAAAAGGACTTCTGAAGGATTCAAACACCCCAAGAAGCAATAGGACAGCATTGTCTCCCCTCAGCATTTTACTTTTCCACAACTAAAGACAAGGAACTAGGCTGTCCTTAAGCACAAGAAGTCAATTTCTTTTTAAAATGCCTGTGCAAAATTACAGTTTTGATTAAAGTGCCCTCATCCAAAGACAAACTTCACTAACTGTAAAAGGTATTCTAGTGGTTTTATTTCACTGCTTATACAGGTTACACTTTATACAGGCATTTTTAAAACTCATGAGATGGTAACTTTGGACTTGACACCGAAATGAGCTCACATAAGTGTGAGCTTTACTCTGCCAAACAAGCAGGGCTCAATAGTGTTCAGTACAAACAACTGAATAAAACATTCTTTATATAAAACAATCTGTATATAAATCAGCTGAATAATGCTGAGTAAAGCAATCTGGCTTTATTTCAATAACACAGATCAATCTTAACCTTTCTATACCTATGCAGATATAATATCAGATCAATCTTACCCTTTGTATACCTATGCAGCCATAATATCAGCCAAGATTTTCTGTGTTTGAGCTGCCAGTATAAGACTTTAATTTAAGAAAATACCTTTATCTAAAATATCTCCCCAAAATGAGCACCATATGAGTAAAACCCATCTACATCCCTTGGTTAATTACATGTCAGCTTCTGAGTCTTTGATAGGACAGTCCATCAGCTGTCATCTCCAAGAGTCATGAGACAAGAGTATTAATTAGCCAAAAAATGACAACTCCTGTCCATTGTTATGAGTAACAGCAATTGAAATTGGAAGACCATTCTGTTTCCGGAATAAAAGCTGTTTTTCTTCCTTGTCTTTAAAGAGCGTAGATTATGTAGATCTCAACTAAAACGTATAGCATGTAATGAGAATATTTATTTAAATATTCTTTGGACACTAAAATCCTTTTTCCATTTTTCCCCTCTCTGTTCAACAGTCACATATTCAGCACGATTACTATGAAATGTGCATAAATATATGCGTTGTCTTACACTTACACTGCACAAAACCAAAAGCAATTGAACAATTAAAAATAAGCATGCATAAAGCATTTCAAAAACCCTGAAAACTGATAAAATAAAGTCACAATAGGTTAACAGATAATAAAAACGTGCAATGGGCATGTCAACCTTGAAAAAGCCTTTTTAAACTACGACAGTATTGTCAGGTGCCGTTATCCTTTGTAAGCCAGCTACCTGACCTCATAAATCAGGTATAACAATCAAATGAGACCACAATGTAAAATCAACACTAGGCAGACTTGTCTACCAACTAATGAGTAGCCTGCCAAGGTTCTGAGGTCATATTCAAAACTAAAAATTAATTGTAATCAACCATATTAATTAAAAAAAGTCATATCAACAAGAGTAAAGCTTGCAAGTACCGTTCTGTAGAGTTTGTGCTCGTGACTCTTTTCCCAGATTGGCATGGAATCCTCCTCCTAAAGTCGGTGTTTTGCCTGCACCTATTGGGGGAAGAAAAAAAAAAAAAAAAAAAAAAAAGACAGACATGTCAAATGCAGCAACTGACTTAAATTGTTAAAAGAAAACTTACTGTGCTACTATATTCAGTATAATTTACAACATGCCAAATTACATTAAGAAGGGCAACAGAAGTACACGAAGGTCTTAAGACATCGAGTGCAAATCCTGTGAAATTTATTTTTTCCTTGGGACACCAGAAGAATTACATGGCTCCATAAACCCTCCCAATCTCAGCTCCAAAGAAAGTACAAAATGTCACAACCCCATTTTAGGCATAACATGAAAATCAATATTGTAAAATATTTCTCAAAGTAAATGATGAAACAATTGCTTAGTTAGTATTTTTTATTGTCTGAAGAATATTCAATACAGAATTTTAATAGCTAATTACTGGCACTACAGAACATAAAACATTTTTGGCATTCAATAATGACTGTGTTGGCTACTACAGACATAACACTTTAACTTCAGTTTAACATTAGGCACACACAGGGATACTTAGGCTACAAAAATTGCAAGTCTGGAACCGCTATGTTTACACCCTGAAAAGCTGGAGACTAAAACAAGTCTGAGTTGTAAATTAGAATAAACTAGAGGCTGGTTTATGTATCTGTGCCAATGCTGACAGTCTGAATGCAGAGTCCACTGGGAGTCAATGGAACTACTCATGCAAACCAATCTTGCAGAACAGGGAATTAAACTTCCAAGGGTAGAAATAGTCTCCCACTAAAGCAGGAAGTTTTTTAAAAACAATCAGGCTACCTCAAGCAGGATATTCAAATCTATCAGCTTAACAGCAAGTGAGACCAAAAAGCTAAATTGCACAGGATTGAAAACAAGTAATTTGTTAGTAATTGGACTTCTACTTAATTCAAGTAGTCTGCTCTTCAGAATAGGGAAAAAAGTCTTCTTGTTCCCATGGTACCTACAGTTTTTCCTCAAGTTCTTGTAGCTATGTTTTCTCATCTTACACCAGTTCTCTAGAACAAACTAGAATGGCATTGGGATAGAAACATACAGAGGAGTGAAGTAGAAAGCAATTCAGGACTTTTCTGCTGCACACCTGAATAAGATGATACTTCTGTAGCAGGTAGAAGTGATGAGAAACTGTGACCTAAATTGTTCACTCTTACTGGACTTTTTTAGCTAGTCTCCTCTCAGCTGCATTTAATATACATCTATGTACATATAAAACTATGTATATAAAACCAGAAAAGCTAATATTCCTGTAGAATTATTGTCTATAAGCCTTCAAAGCTTAATTTTAAATACAACCTTTAAATTAGGTTTCCAGTGCTATCCACAACAGAAACTGACTTCACCTTCACTTCATTAACAGATCCTTTCAACAAACAGTAATCAGAAGCTCTCACATAAATGCCCCACAGCTTAAGTACTTCAGCTCAACATCCTAATTAAAAATGAAAAATATTCAATAGTGACCTCCTCACCGAAGATAGAGGTAACCCTCCCAACTCTGTACTTGCTTCAGACTATTACAGACAGCAATGTCTCCTTGCCATTCTTATGGGTACAGTCTCATATTCCCACAAAACAAAATCGACGAGGCAAAGCAGAGGTTACCAAATTACCCTAGCACACATAACATTTCTGGTGTACATTTAATAAGAATGGGTTTATATTCCTTTTCTTCAGTAGCAAATCTAACTTCAGAAATTCTGCCTCCTACCCTGATTTTTTTGTTGTTTTAAGGTTTGCTTTACCACAGGCTACCTCACTTCTCTGATTTGCAGCAGGAGAGCGCACATTCAAGCATCCGTACAGCGAAGGAGGCCACAAACTGCAGGGCAAGCGCAGGAACAAACAGCAGGGCAGGCTGGAGGTAGCAGGCTCATCCAGCACCCGCATCAAAGGCACCATCAAGCGATTGCCTCCTCCTGTGCACAAAGGCTCCAGAACACTTTTCAGCCCTTGCTGTCTGAGAATACAGAAAAGCACTGAACTCTACTGGACTATCCTTTTCAAAACAGCTACGTTATTCTTTCACGGGTTTCCGTGTTGCCACTAAAAAGCTTACGTGAAAACCATCTCAAGAGTGGCAATAAACAATACTATAAACAAAATCATTTAACTTACTCAGAAGCTAAAATCCAGAAAGAATACAAACAAAATAAAATTAAGCTATTTCAGCTGTTTAGTTCTTTAAGACTTTTTCATTAGACATCAAGATTTAACATTGTACATAAAAGTCATTTCTTTCCAAGCTATAGAGTCTGCAGCAGATACCAGCAGAGCTATCTGAAAGACAAATTCTGGTATCAGAATTGATGTGCCCATTTCTCAGAGAGTTAACTGGAAAGACTATAGATCTCTAATTAGCATTTGGCTTTGAAAACTGACAGAAAACTAGTCTGCTGAGCACTTACACTCTCAGAACTGCAAACTAACGTTGCCATTGACTATGAAGTCTCACCATCAGCTTTAATCTTGACAAGCAGAATGCAAACCAAACTCATTAATGCAACTGTTCAGCTGAGTAATAAAATGATAAACTCTTAAAAAAAAAAAAAGAGAACAGTGAAATCAAATTTGCTTAAAGAAAAAAAATCCCTACAAAGCTAGTAATTTAAAAAGTACAAAGGAAAGGAACAGCAATTGCTAGGAACAACCAAATTAACATCCCAGCTTAACTGAAATTTTTACATTTCTTGACCTTTTCCATTTTTCCGTCTACAACTTCAAAAATTAATTAGACAGGCTTTTGCGTTTCCACATTCAGCTTTCAAGATATACAAAAATATACCCAAGAAGTATTTGGTGTCTGCAAGTACTGCCTGCCAAATATTCAACATTAACACTAACATTACCCTAAGCCAACTCAAACACCCTCCTTCAGGGGGTGGCGCCTCCCAAGGTACGTTGTCATCTACTGATCATTTTTTAGAAACTAACTCACATTCTCAGCTTTGCATAACTGAAACCTCCTCTCCAAGTTAGCTTTGAACACTTATGTGAAATTTTGGACAACAGACGGTGCGGAGAGATGTGTTAGCTCAAAAGTACAGCTACTCAATTTTTTTTTTGGTCCTCTCAGTGGACTACAGTGCCCTGAGAGACCAAACGAAGAGAATTGAAGATGCAGGGATCATATACCTGGAAATTTGATGATACTCAGTCAAAGCTTAGGCAGGTCCAGACCCAGCCCATAACCCTGCATTCCTCAAGCACTGAACTACAGTGATTGTCCCTCAAGCAGCCAAGAGCAGCATCCACGCGCCAGCTCCTTGCAGTACAGTCTTGGCCACGGCTCCTGCACGCAGGGTCAGATCCAGGCACCTCGGCCGTTTCTGTTTTGCTCCACCGACTCACTAACAAAGGAAGTCACATCACTCGTCTTCTCTGCAAAAATGTCCCTCAAGCAGTAGAAGAGGCAAGAAAAGCGTGAAGTCTGCGGTAACCCTGAACAGCAACAAAAAGACGACAGATAGCAGGAACAGCACTTATCACATCCCTCCGTACAGAGGAGGCAAAGAGCAGCCACTCGGCCACCTGCAGCTTAAAGGGCACTTTTCTGAGAGCCAGCGACACGCCAAGATTCAGATTCAACACCCAGAGAAGAAACGGCTTCAGTGCCAGTGTTATGGATTGTGTTTCCTCTACATAAATGAGCAAGTGAAGACAGGGAATGAAGCTGCCTGGAACTTGAACTGAAGCGTATCTGCTGTTTGATAGGACCAGCCCTACCAAAATCCTTCCCTGTAAAATTAAAACCAAAAAAACCACCAGCCCTTTCTCCAGCACAATGTAGTAAGAGAAGAAGAAGCCTTCAGTTTAAAACCCACTTATTTGCACACCCAGCATAAAATCTGGGTCTGGTAAAGAGTGCAGATGGCATGACACCAACAGTTTCATAATCAGAGTAGGCTAGATAATCTAATATAAAAAAATTATTGAGCTTCCAACTGGAGTTAGACCATAAAAGTCAGAAAAGAGTAAGTCAGTGTCCCATTACAATTCATGCCTACAATAGAAAAATGATGTGATTAAAGTGTTCTAAATGCACAAAACTGCTGAAGTCTGTAGCCAAAATAATTCTTTCTCAGCTGTTTTTACATGCAAGTTAACAGATCTGCACGCACCATAGCCTGCCGAAATGCCACTGCTGAATAAACTAACATACAAACTTTTAACCAACTCCATCATAACCAGCTATCTAAGGACTTTTCATAACTACTAACCAAAGAGATAAATATACTGTCACGTCCACCACGCCCAAGTTTAGGGCTGCACAAGTCTACGGAACCAGTCTGTGTCCAAGTTACGTGCACCATCCAGCATTTTCACAACTGACAGCAGTATAATCTGCAGCAATTCAAGCAAGCATTTGTTGCCATCACAAGGACAGCATATAAAAGACTCAATGCCAGAAAAAGAAAACACTATACACTTAACTGATACAAGATTGCCACCTGGAGGACTTCAGAAGAGAAGCAAATATTGATTCAGTTCATCTCACTAAAACATATAGCGGATAATTATTTTTTGCATGAAGTAGATGCAAGTTTCCCTTTTTCCTTCCCAAGACAACATGATTATGAATTAGTCTTGTAATGAGAAAACCTAGCACAAAGTAAAACAGGTAAATACTCTACAGGATTTCCCAAAAAGATCTGCAAACCCAGCATATTCATACTTTCTTCTGTGTTGCAAATTACATCATGACCACTCTACACAAATTAAAATTAACCATGCATTAGTGTCATCTCTAGACATCTGGACAGCAACTAAGATGAATCTTGATATTAACATTATTTTCACTTTTCAGTACCCAGCATTTAATTTCAAGTTTAGCATGTGTATTACTGGCAGAACCAACTTCAGGACTGTTCGAGGCCACACTATAAGAAATATTTTATGTCATGATTTGGTCTATCAATTTATCCTACATGGAAAACAATTTCCACTTTTGCAATATTGAAAAACATAGAAGAATCTTTTATTGTACTAACAACTGACGAGACAAAACCACAGAACCTAATACAAACAGAGACCTCATCCTCTTTACCAACTGTCTCACTAACACTTACTGTGACAGTAATTGTCCATCTTAAAAAATTCTAGAGCAAAAAAGACATAGAAGATGAATGGCTAGTAACCTTAGCTGAAATTTTATGAAAGTTTTTTTCCTCCCTGTATCTAATCCCTCTCTTCTTTCCAGTTTGCTGACCATAACTTTCCATTTCCACAAAGCCCAAAAAACTGAAATACCTTGATCAAGGCAAACCCCAGACAAGTTCTGCACTTGTCAGTCTAGCTCACACTCCTAGATGGAAAACCATCATGAAGTTTTTAAGGATAAAATAGTATATACAAAACCTTTCAGTAAGCTTCCATAGGCACACCTGAAAAACTGAGCATACCACAGCTTTACGAAAGTGTAAGCTATATAAAATGTCATGGCACACTGGACAGTAAGAGTACAGAGTACATGTTCAGCATTTATGGCAGTGTAAATGAGTCACTGTAGCAAGTTGTTTACAACTTACTTGCAACAAAAAAATTTGTATTAGCAGGAAGAAACTTTTCCTTGATATTCTAACACTTGAAACAGTCTACGGTTGTGGAGCCTCCTACACTAGAAGTTTTAACACTTGGTGGTGTGTTTAAGGGCTACTAGTTCACAACTTGCATTTCTCCCTATGAGCAAAAGCAGCAGATAACTTTCCACAAGTAACATTCTTCCCATCAGCCTGAACTTAGTATCTTGCAAAATCATGTACATTTCCTGCCTCGGTGCTGAAGTTGGAGTAACACTGCCAATGCCCCTTGCAGCCACCCATTTCTATGACTATATCTGTATAGTTGTCACCATTCTAAAACCTCCCGGCTTAGTCACCAAGTAAGAGAAACTTAAAAGACTAATTCCCACCCGTTATTGTAAATCTCAAATAACAAATACCAACCTAGCATTTAAAAAAATTTTAATCAAAAGCCACCAGAACAAATAGAAATCCCAAGTAACCAACCATAAAACAGTAAACCTGTTTCAAGAGAGTCACACTGTTCAGTCTCACACAGACACACCAGTGACGTTCATTCACCTCAGATCCCAGAGGCAGGGTAAGTTCTTATGGGGCAAGAATCCCACTTTGGTGGCCAGCCTACAATTGCTCCATAACCCTCCTATGAAGTCGTATCCTGCAGGTCTTTTCTGGAGTTGATAAGTACCCCTAGGTCCACCAACTTGTCTTCTCCACACCACAGTTCTGTCGCCTCAGACTACGGAAGATGCATTTCATTATGCTAACCTTCATTTTTTTATCCTGTTTTGCCCCAGGGAAAATGCCGCCACTCTCCCCCCTCTGCCCACTTTCAGACAAACCTAGGAGAAAGACAGAGGTCTCAAAACTATGAGGTTTCTGTCAGTTTTGTAAAAACAGGCAGCTGGTTGGGGAAGACACGCACTAAGCTTCTACAAAATAATTCCAATTTAAATTTTTACTGGAGACGTGATCCCAAACTCTGTAGCAGGCCAAGGGCAGCCCCAGCCCGGGGCATCGGGCACCTCTGTGGATCGAGGGCCGGGCTGAGGCCAGGTGGGATGTCAGCCTACACGTGGGGGTCAGGATCAGGCCCAGCAAAGGGAACCAGGGTCAGGGACAGCCGCGGGATGGCCGGGCAGGGCCATAGGGATGGGCTGAGACCAGACAGGACACCCAGCTTGGCAGGGCCCATGGCCAGGCAGGGCTGCGGGGAGCTGGAGAGCAGCCCTGCTGCAGCATCGCTGGGGCAGAGGCTGACGTCCCCAGGGGTCTGACATGGGGCCCTGGGCAGGGTGAGTGGAGCCCCAGGGAGAAGCTGGTGAGGGACAGCAAAGGCCAGCAGTGCCTGGCGAAGCAGGCAGCTCTCCTGCCACCGCACCGAACACACGCAGAGATCCCCTTCTAAAGGGCAGGTTCCCAGACTGCCTTATGGTTTGCACCCAAGAATCTTGTCAGATGCTATTTTTCTCAACTTACTATCAAGCATTTAAAGGCCATTCCTGGAACAAAAGCAGCTGAGCTTTCCCAGACACAACGTGTTTCAGGATCACAAGCTCAGTACTCAGTACGCCTTGCAGTGCCCTTTATCTCATGCTGCATCTTCTCAGTTGCGTCTTCCAGCTTGCTGCTGTGCTGCCTGCACATCAGCTGTGTCAGGCGGGACTGTTTTCTTCTCCTTTGATTAGTGTCAGAGGCTCTAGACTTCCACTTTCTCAGCTTCTTTAAACAAAGACCTGAAGAGAGGTCTGGGCTATCGATGGTTGCTCTGCATTCAGCTTTCCTCCCCTCATTCTCTTCAGCTTCCTACTTGTTTTTTCTCCTGTCAGCCTCAGGGAAAATACTTGCAAAAAAAGTTTCTCCCAAGAACTACCGCAAGACGGGGGGGACTCCCACCCAGACACAGTGAAAGTGTGATCAGAGAATTCGCCACCTTCAAACACAGCGCATAACTCGTATCTTGCCTTTCTGCAAAAGCAGATGCCATAAACCTGATGCAGACTGGCGAAGGGCTCAGTGGAATTCTGTTTTCCCGGATGCAATTACAGTGTAATGGAGAGGGAGAAACATAGCTCACTCTTACACCCTGTATTGCTGTACTTCATACTGGGATGCGTTCAAATGTTACGACCGATAGGAGTCTGTTAAAACCTTAGGTATGAAGGAAAAAAAAAAAAAAAGCAAGATGCATTCATTCCGATTAGGAATGAGGAATTTTAATTCACATGCTCACCAAATTTGACAAGAAGCCACAGAGAACAACCTTTTTCGGCTAGTTTGAGACAGTCTGAACTTGCTATCAAGTATCAGGTGGATAGTTATTCTTCAAAACTAGACTCAGATAGGAAAAGCACGTGCCTCAAACATTTTCTGTGCAACTAACAGTGTTCCTTGGAGCTCAAATGTGCATGACAACACTCTTCCACTAGTATCTGATTTATCCAGGCTTAAATCAGCCAAGTTCAGAAACTCAGTTTCAACATATGGTCTTCACAAGGTTCAAGAGAATAACAGGCCCAGGGTTAAGTATTCAGGCTGGACTCTTACCTCACTGTGACCACTTGCAATAGAATTAAGAATTATAACTAACTGGGCCAGTATGGGGCCTATCAAAGCTTTCACTAGCTTGTGCTTTGTGAGGACCTTCCTCTCAGAAGATCAATAGAAAGATACACAGAAACCCCCTTCTAGAGCATGAAGGGGGTATTCCCTTGCCAGTGAAAGAACTTACCAGCTCATGATCCAGCAAGTGACAGATACCTCACAAGAAGAGATAACTTGCCACTCCCCAAGACAGACAGCATTAAAAAGAATTACGGGACTGGGCTAATTTGCAATCATATCCTCCATTTCCATCAAAACCATGGCAATGAAGAGCATTGATGTCATTATGCTGAGACAAATAGGTCATGCCCATCTCCAAAGGGCTTTTCATCAGGACTGAGACGGCCTAGCTGTCTCTTTGTGTATTTATATAAGCACACTATCTCCTTTTATACAGCCCAACTACCATCAGGGAAGATTTCATGCTCCTTATTACAAAGTACAGCCTATGCAACCTCATTAGCCTTACTCTAAATAAACCTTCGTCCTGCAGTCTGGATTTCTGGACACCTTATCACAGAGTCTCACAATTGTAAATATCTCTACTACATACTTCTCACAAGGAGATCAGAAGAATTAGCTAAGCATTTTCAAGAGAGAACATACCTACATATAACTGTCAAAGTCAGAGGAGTTTTGTGCTCATCACTTTTGAAAACATAAGCTGAAAAAATCTGTGTTAATACCTAGGGACACCTACACTTTATGCTGCAAAATCGTAGCCTCGCAGTTCTTGGACCAGTTTTAAAAGAATAGTCAAAACCCTCAAAAGCATCTTTGTAGAGCTCAAAGAACATGATCTTCCTCTGAAGATTCAAAAGAACAGCTATGCCAAGTCAGATCGAAGGACTATCTAGTCCAGCATCCTACCTCTGAATGCTAAGGTCCATTAATACACATGCCTACAAGTGAACACAAAACACAGGAGGAAAACTTGCCACGATACTTCTCTCCTATAATCCCCCAGAGTCTAGAGATCTGTGGCTCATTTCCTGAGCCAGAAATAGAAAAAAAACGTGTCATGGCCATTAAAGCAGAGATACTGTTAGCCCAATCATTTTTTTTTTTTAACTCATGTAAACTTTTAACATCCACAACTTAAGATTCACAATTTAATTACATGGTTTTTCTGGAAAAAAACAAAACAAAACCAAACAAAAAGGACCTCCTAATGCTTCTGAACCTCCTACTTGCTACCTTTAAAGTAAGATAGCTGCTAGATTTCTTCGCTCTCCCCAGTTTTTGCATCATGTGATACTGAAAACCACTCATCCTTGCCATGTTATTCTACTGTATTTACAGACCTCTACTATGTCCCCATTCAATCATCTCTTTTCCAGCCTGAAGAGGCTGAGTCTATTCAGTCATTCTGAGCAGCTCTTCAAGAAACCCTCCTCTTGATCACCCCATCTTCCCCTCTTTATCTTTTCCAGTTCTATTAGAGGTTT
This sequence comes from Pluvialis apricaria, assembly GCA_017639485.1. Lineage (NCBI taxonomy): Eukaryota > Metazoa > Chordata > Aves > Charadriiformes > Charadriidae > Pluvialis > Pluvialis apricaria. The sequence continues at coordinate 16,464,310 of CM030012.1, forward strand.
TTGTGAGGAGGGGGAAGAAAAAAGAGAAATACTGTGTGCAATCCTAGTGTGTTTAAGTTGCAGATAGTGCTGTGGATATGCAACAGTGTATGCATATACTGTCATATTCTTTTCCTGATAATTTCTAACATTCCCCTCCCCACATTGTTTTTTTGTATGGCAAACGAACATTGAGCTAAATGTTTTTTCAGAGCTATTCATTAAGAACTAGGGATCTCCCTCCCAAGTTATACCAGCCAGTCCAACCTACATGTGGAAGAAAGGAACAATCCTAACTCTCACTTCAACTCTCGATTCCATCTGCTATCCTACCACCCTGCTGCTAAAAGCAACAGGTCCTTCTATAGTCTTTACTACCCCAAATAATTCAGTGTTGCCAGCAAAACTCATTAACTCACTATTCACCCATTTTCCCAGATCATCAGCCCAGAATCTATGGAACTTCGCTGGGACCTATTTCAGGAGACTTACTATTTATTTCTAGTCTATGTTTCTTACCATTTAAGTAGTTACTGTGCTCTGTAAGGACTTCCCCTTATCCATGACAGCTCAGATTCTTTAAAAGCGTCTGGTGAAGGATCTTGCTGACCTCCCTCTGCAAATCCAACAATCTGCTTTGTCTACTTACTGACTTCTCTAGAAAGCTCCAAAAGACCTGCAAGGCACGCCACTTTGACAAAGAACATTCTTCCCCCATACTGACCAGTACAGCCACCTGTTTTGTCCTTCACTGCTTCTACTCTTTTGCCCAACAGACTTACTAGACGGCATTTCCCCAAACCTTCATGCAGTAGCAAAGCAAAATCTCTCACCCATATCCAAGTGCAAGCCTACACTTTCTCAGCACACCCATTAACTCATTTGTTAAAACTGTCAAAACAATGGAAAGAAAGACTCACACACCTGCATTGGAAAACACCGGCTATACCAAACTTCTCTATGAAAATCATCAGTATTGAGGCTGTGGCTTCCTATACTAGGCACGTTGACAGCAGAATGTAAATGCTGCCCGGGAAAACTTAACTGTGATCTCACATCTTTTTCCAATCCTGAGAGAACAAAAGAAGGGATTTCCCATGATTTATAGCGAGGTTGCTGGGCTTATTAGCAAGGACTTGGCATGATCTAGACAGACAACTTTGTATTAATACAGAGAAGTGCAGGACTCTTCCTCCTTCAACAAACAAATGCAAGATTCCGGATCCTTAACAGGCAGCTTGGCAAAAATAAAAGGTTTTGCTAGATGTACCAAAGAGAAGTCAGTAACAGTATCTCTGTGCTTTCTATTCCCTTTTGCTTCTTTACGATGAAGATGAAAATAAATTATGAATAAAGGCATCTATACTTCTTTGACATATATTAGCACACAAACAGAAGGCCTCGCGGATCCTGGAAGGGTTTGGGTAATCTTGTTGCACAGCCAGGAGCTCTGAACTCCACAGACATCAGGAGCCCCATTCAACTCCCAGTGCTGAAACAGAGAACCCGAGAGCCCTCACACCTTGCAAAACCCAGACTACGGTCTCCAAGTTGCCCACCCCACTGACCAAGAGCCAGGGTCTCAAAAACAGCCCAGGCACCTCTGCCACTGCAAACGCTCCACACGTTAGGGCTGCCCGTGAACACCAGACTGCAGTCCAAGGAGCCTCAGCCCAAGGCATTTTATACACAGGGGATCCCTCAGAGCCACAGACCTAAAGAGCCGACAAAGACGATGGGAAAAAGTGTTAAAAACAGATCATTTTGATGGAAACCTTCTTATGTAATCAGAAGAGTCACTGAAAGCTATAGCTTACCAGAAAATGTTGATTTCAGCAAGTACATGTTTTCTGACTTAAAAGAAATATACATTCCATTGGAAATTCTCCAGCCAGCACAACACTCGAAAGATACAAATGCTGTCTTGCTTACACAGGAAAGGACCTTTCTCCCCCTTCCCAAAAACTTCAATCAGCGCCATACAAGCAATATAGACAAGCATACATCATGAAGACACCATTATTACAGCTCAAATGTATCTTTTCAGATTAGCTTGTATCACTCAGTTCTAAGTCAAGGAAAAAAAAAATTATTCACAGCAGAAGCATCCATTTTGGAACATAAAGAATTACACCAGCATAAATCACCCATACCCAAATTTCCTTAAAATATTTACTGTGTGAAATAGGGCCCCAACTCATCCTTGCAGTAACTTAGCAAATGTACAAACAGCATTGTTTTGCAAGTCCTGTTCTATTGTTTCCACAAACAGCATTTCACCAAAATACAAACATTAACACAGGTGGGGACCTGCCAGAAGATCGCGGTGTGAACACACAGCGAAGCCCCTGCAACCACACCTTGTGCCAGCCCGATAAGGCCACCAGAAGCATGCTAGAATGTGCTCCAATTGCATTTTCATTTTTACACACCCATCTATCCTCACGGTGCTTATCTGTCTTCATGGGTGCTAGAATTATTTTTTTCAGGCAAACATATGACAAATAAATAACTAGCTATACAAGATCAAAGAATTAATGCACTATCCAATGCACTAACTAAAAGATTAGCCAACAGCGGCATCTCAGGACTTGCACAAAAGGCAAAGGGTCCCTTAAAAGAACTTAGGAAAGTACTGTGCAACTCATCCAGAAGAAAAAGCCTCAGTATGATGCAGTTGTCTCCTTTTCCTTTTGGTATTTTTTTCATAGGATAAAGGCATCCCAAAATGAGCTCTAGCTTGCATGCCATCTGTCCTGCATAATTTTGGGTGGGAGGGAAAAAGCAGTACAAGCCCTTAAAAATGTAGTCTCCACATCACTAGAGGAAAAAAGTGAAGGATACAAGAGCTGCTCATAAGCTCTTTTTTTTAAATTTTTAATTTTTTTTTTCAGCACACTGAGGTAAAAGACAGGAATGGCATCAGATAAATCCTAGTCTGCAGTAAACTCCCGAACTCCAATACGCAGTGCCGCCCCCTCCACCACAACCCCCCTTCCTTCCCCACGGCCATACGGTCCATCAGCCCCCCTTGTTTCATTGCTAAGCTCCCTCCCATGCTTCTTGCTTACATCTCTTTCCCCTTATACACACTCCCCACACCCGTTTTCCTTCTCTCCCCTTCCAAACACCACGTCCTCTTCACGTGGCCCTTTTCCAGGCATACAGGCCTTATCCTCCAGGGCATTCACACAAACACCCCAGCCCATATACTTACAGAAGGGGACTCTTGACCCTTCACGTCCAGCCTCTTTCTCCTCCATCACACTGCCTCCGTGCCTCCACATACTCCCTCTACCCATCAAGCACCCAACTCTCCTGTCCTCTGCCCCAAATAATTTCATATACCTCCCCATTCCCTGAGTACCCAGTCCTCCCATAGAGCCCCAAACCTTCTCTCATGTACTCACCCCGCACACCACTCCAGTCTCTCATGTACTTACTCCCGTCACACACAGAGCATCTCTCCCGTCTTGCACAACTCTTTTTTTCCACCCATTCACCCCAGCTTCCCTCCACCCCAATTCTGCCTCACCTTGCACAGCACGCTGCCCTCCCTCCCCACGTCTCCCATTTCCACCCTGCGCAGCACTAGCTCACACACACACCATCCCTGTCCCTCTTCTGCACAACACTCTTTCCCAGGCACTCTGTCCCCCAAACCCCTTTGCACAGCACCCCGTCACCATGCACCGACCCCATCCCCGCTGTGCACAGCACCCTTTTCCCTATACATTGTCCTCACCCCCCAGTAAGCACTGCCCACACGCCATCCCCACAAAATCACCCTCCGGCACAGCACCCTCACCCCTGTGCACTGTCCCTGACCCCACACTGCCCACAGCACCCTCACTCCCGCACACTGTCCCTGTCCTCCACAGCCCTTACAGCATCCTCTCCCTCATGCACTGGCCCCTGTCCCCCCCCAACATCCTCTCTCCATACATCGTGCCTTGCCCCCGGCACGCTCTCCTCACGCACTCTCCCGTGTCCCCACAGCACTCTCTGCCCACGCACTGTCCCCTGTCCCCACAGCACCTTCTCCCCACACACTGTTCCCCCTGCACCGTCTCCCTCACAGTCCCCTGTCTCCAAGCATCCTCTCCCCCACGCATTGTCCCCCAGCACCCTGTCCCCACACACTATTCCCCGCGCCCCCAGCACCCTGTCCCCACGCATTGTCCCCCAGCACCCTGTCCCCACACACTATTCCCCGCGCCCCCAGCACCCTGTCCCCACGCATTGTCCCCCAGCACCCTGTCCCCACGCACTGTCCCCCGTGCCCCCAGCACCCTGTCCCCACGCATTGTCCCCCAGCACCCTGTCCCCGCGCATTGTCCCCAGTGCCCCCAGCACCCTGTCCCCACGCATTGTCCCCCGTGCCCCCAGCACCCTGTCCCCACGCACGGTCCCCCGTGCCCCCAGCACCCTGTCCCCGCGCACTGTCCCCAGTGCCCCCAGCACCCTGTCCCCACACATTGTCCCCCAGCACCCTGTCCCCACGCACGGTCCCCCGTGCCCCCAGCACCCTGTCCCCACGCACGGTCCCCCCGTGCCCCCAGCACCCTGTCCCCACGCATTGTCCCCCAGCACCCTGTCCCCACGCATTGTCCCCCGTGCCCCCAGCACCCTGTCCCCACGCATTGTCCCCCAGCACCCTGTCCCCACGCACTGTCCCCCGCGCCCACAGCACCCTGTCCCCACGCACTGTCCCCAGTGCCCCCAGCACCCTGTCCCCACACATTGTCCCCCGTGCCCCCAGCACCCTGTCCCCACGCACTGTCCCCAGTGCCCCCAGCACCCTGTCCCCACGCACTGTCCCCCAGCACCCTGTCCCCACACACTGTCCCCAGTGCCCCCAGCACCCTGTCCCCACGCATTGTCCCCCAGCACCCTGTCCCCACGCACTGTCCGCAGTACCCCCAGCATCCTCTCCCCCACGCATTGTCCCCCAGCACCCTGTCCCCACGCACGGTCCCCCGTGCCCCCAGCACCCTGTCCCCACGCATTGTCCCCAGCACCCTGTCCCCACGCACTGTCCCCCGTGCCCCCAGCACCCTGTCCCCACGCATTGTCCCCAGCACCCTGTCCCCACGCACTGTCCCCCGCTCCCGCGGCCCCGCACAGCCCCACACCCCCCGGTCCGGCCCGGCCCGGCGCACGTGCGCCCCGCCCCGCTCCGCCCCGCCCCGGCGGCGCTCACCGTCCAGCGACACGAACTGCCCCACGGCGGAGGAGCCGCCGCCGCTGTTCTCCACGAACTGCACCTCGGAGACGATGATGTTGTCCTCCAGCACCGAGCCGCAGCCCGTGCACACCGCGTCCCCCCGCGCCGCGTCCACCTCGATCTCCGAGCAGCCGCAGGCGGCGCACACCCGTCCGCCCGGCATCTTGCCCAGCGCCCCGGGCCGGGCCCTGGCCGGCCCGCCAACGCCGCCGCCGCCCGCCCGCCCGGCACAGCCCGGCCTCGGCGCAGGCCTCGTTCGCCGGGACCGGCAGGGGGAAGAGCGCGGCGGCGGCCGCCCCCACCCGATCTCGCGAGACTGCGTCTGCCGCTCCCCGCCCCTTCCCTCACCGCCTGCGCCGGTCAGGGGACGGCGGCAGCGGCTCCGCTGCTCTCCCCCGCCGGGGCTCGGGAGGCCTCAGCGGCCCCCTGCGCTTCGGGGGCTCCGTTCTCCATCCCCCAAATAAACGGCCGCGGGCCGCGCCTGGCGCCCAGCGCTCCGAGCGTGGCTGTGGCGGGGAGGGAGTCCCGTTAAGGCGGCCGGACCCGGCGCCGGAGCGGGGCCCAAAGGCTTGGAGCGACCGAAGGCCGCACGGGGAGCCGCGGCCCGCCGGGCCCTCGCTCCCGCCTTGGGGCGGGAACGGCCGTTGGTGAAGCGCCTGCGGCGGCGGGAGGGCGGTGGCGGCTGTGCGCTGCTGAGGCCGCGCTGGGGTGGATGGAGGGAAGGCGCTTTGGTGGGCACATCTTGGGGGAACCAGGGGTGGCTCTGGAGGTGCTTCTTGAGGAGCAGCTGCGGGCCCGCTCTCAAAAAGGGGCGTTACGTTTGCATTCCTCCATTTTAAAGGGTTCTGCTGCCAGTGGTGAGCATCTGCTGGCATCAAGCAACGCGCTCAAGTATCTGCAGTTCTCTAAAACTGGGTCCACGATGTTTCAGATTACGTGATGGGCCTCGTACTTCAAGCAGAACATGAGGATTCCTTAAAGTTCCCCATGATTCATTCGTTTCACCATGGACTTACTAACAACCTTACGTGAGCTGTTAATAGATCCATGCCATGGTTCCCGTACAATAAAACACGGGTGATAACGCTTCGTTTCTGCCAATCTTTGTCCTTCCTCCCGATTTAGGTGATTTGTGGGGAAAAGAGTATCAAATTAAATTTGCACAGTAGTTGGTGAGTGGTGCATTTTTTTTGACACCCCGTAAAGCCTGTGATAATTAATAGTCATGTAAAAATATGTAGCATGCAGTGAAAAACGAGCCCCTCGTGTTCTCATCTTCCGTGTGCCAATTACTGTGTTCCCTGAAAATAAAACTGGGGCTACAACACTCATATTTGCATTTCAAAATCATAATATTTTGCTTCAAAAATTGATTAATTCATCAAGCAAATCTAAACAATCATTCTGTAATAATAAAACAAAAGTTTTGTGACGCATAATGAATCAGTTTCAGTAAAGCAGTTTGAGCTCTGCATAACAAAGGTGCCATAACATTAAGGTCCAGTGCTTTGTCACTCCGTTGGTTATTAGTTCCTGAATCAAAGAACTCAGTTTTCATCCAAGGAAGTTATTACTCACCTTAGCCCTCAACTCACATGTAGTAAATGAGCATGGCATGCCACAGATGGGAAGGGAACTGAGCAGAATAGGTACTGTAGCTGGATGTTTGTATAGACTTTAATCTCAGCTGTTGAAATATGAGTCAGTTAATGCAGGAGCAGAAACTTTCACCTTCTCACAGACCCGCTGCTGTCAGTATCTGTGTTCCACCGAATGACACAGATAGAGCCACGTATCACATACAGATCTCTGTGAACTGACGATAGATGGTACAAAATGACTTGCTGTAGCACATTTAGAGGCACATTGGGGCACATACTAAAGCTTTATTGTTTCATCCAAGAAGCTGAGCATCTCATAGGCATGAGGTATGCATGCATAGGCATGTCATGTGCCTAAAAATTTGCAGGTTCTGGGCTTTTGCAAAAGGAAAATAGCAATGATGTAATGGAGATGATGTCACTGTATACTTAGCTCCGCTTCTTTCTTATTGTCTTTTTTATTCTGTTCTCAGAGATGTATTTGTGAAAATAACTTTTGGGTTCTTCAGATTCCTTCTGCTTCTGGAGTTTATTTCCTTCCTGAAGTTCCTCCTGCTGCTTGTGAGGTAATGAGTGCACGGCAGCCAAGTGTGATCTCACAAAATCGTGCACTGTGTAGATAATGTCAGGGGAAAAGGATATCCCTGACAGACAAATATTTTTAGCAATAATCGGAAGAGAAAAACCCATGAAATAAATACTTTTCCTCTCTCAGCAAAGCCCCTTGAATATCAGGATATTTTAATTAAAACAACCCAGATCAGCTCCTGTGTCGTATACTGTGCCTCTGACAGGGGCCAGCATGAACACAGCGGCAAGCAGTTTTGAAATACTTTTCCATTAAAAAGTTTCTTCTTAACTCGCTTTGGTAGAGACTAGTCCCGATCCATGAGGACTTAAGGTTTACACCTCTTCCAAAATTATCGGTGTTTTGATTGTTTTAAGCTTTATGAGCTTTTTCTGGGTGTCTCAAACGGAGTTTTTCACTTTGAATGCGAGCAGCAGAGGGCCCTAGTGAGAGTGTAATGCACAGCTGCTGTGCAAAAAAGCTCATTTAGAGTAATACTGAATAAGGAAGTCTGGTTTAATTTTTATCTTCTTATAAGGTGAGGTTAGTGCTGATGAAAGAAAATGAGTTTCCCATCCTGAAAACTGAAGTCCTTTGCTTCCCACTGATTTCTTATACATACCCCTTAAATATTTCAAACATTTCTGGAGGATAATTTTTTACAGGCCAAAATGGAAGTAGTTTTTCACCTCTATAAGATTGTCCTTTCTGCTTGCAAGATGATTAACTAAAATCTTTTTGGCCAATAACATTCAGCCTGCTGAATGAATAACCCATAACTCAGTTCACTTAGGCTAAAAAATTAATAGCTTTTCAGTAAATTGTCTGAAGCCCGAATCACAGTAAGACGGATCAAGTAAAAAACTGTATTGACAAAACCTCATTCCCTGCAATATTTTGCCCTTTTAGGTAAGAGGAGGAAAGGGCCTGTTTTCCATTTCACTTGTATTTCATACCTCCTATTTTCACTCCTAAGGGTGACAAAAAGGGGTGACCGGGGTGACCAGGATGTCTGTTAGCCCAGACTGACTGATTTCCTTCCTGCTGTGTCTCCAGGAACCCTGAATATAACCCACCCGTGGGTATGAATGTTTGACGTTCAGTTGTTGAGGTTTCTAAGAGAGGAACTGGTCTCATTTGCTTGAAAACTGGCTTCTTTTTTTTTTTTTTTTTCTACTGCTAATGCAGTAGTCGGAAGAATGCAAATGGGCTGTACAAACCCAGACTGGAGGGAATCCCACTCTGCTCCTGCAAATGCTGAACAGCGCAGCAGGCAATATACTCGAGCAAGCTGAAGACGCACTACCGAACCTCCACAAGAGATGGATCCTCTTCTGTAAATATAATGATTTGAAGCAGATGCTTAAGTGTCATATGACAGAAAACCCAGAGGCTCTCTGGCTTTTTGGTCATAGCTCAACCTTCAGGGTACTGAGCTTCCCAACGCACCATCCTGTGTGGGAAATACTTTCAGTTAGAGGTACAAAGTTTAATCCCTTGATTTGGTCAGCTGCTGTGAGCATCCTCAGCTCTCTGGCATTTCAGCTGGAATCGCTCCTCTTAAAATCAGGCCTAAGAGCGTTGCTGAAGTCTCTCAAGAAGTTTGAATATGCACATAACTTGGGACAAAATACAAGCCTTTTTTGGTTTTAGACTGTCCGAGGTAAGGCATAAACTATGCATTCGACCTGTAAATTTGCACATGGATTCTTTGGAGATGAAGTCATAGGGATACTAGATAGAGGGGGGAACAAAGGATTTCAAAATGGATTAACCTTATAAGGTGATAGCAAGTGGATATCTTTTTTGGTCTGTGCCAGTCCGAATGCATTTGGCTATACTAGTGATGAACACGAGGGGGCACCCAAGGAAAATGAAATCGTCAAGGAGCTGCGATGCCCCCGCAGGTTACACTTAGATTGATTTTCCATGTTTTCCCTTTTTTTTTTTTCCCCTCGATCTGCGTATTTCTAATTATTTCCTGGCATTGTTTTCATGACGTTCACCAATACGTGGCAATTTAAAAAGCTTAAGGAAAAGCATTCTGAGAAGAAAAGGTTTTGGCCTCTATTAAATCACGTAGTAAACCAACTTAGCCAACACTTGAACTTCTCTCCGCGCAGTCTCGTCCATGCTGGTGAGAGACAGCACTTTGCAGCTGAGCCTTGAGCAGAGACCCCGTGGCTTTCCCAGTTACCTTCCCAGAATCTGTGCCTGGTACGATCCTTGGTACGTTGAGGACAGCAGAAAGCACAAATACCATCGCTTAGAAAATCCACCAAGAAATTGGCAGAGGGAAAGTCCAAGGGCATTGAGTACAAAGATCCAGAAGCCACCGCCAGCTGAGGAAGTCTCTCATCAGTAAATGGCTGGAAGCTGTGTGCAATATTGCTGCCCAGCTCTTCTGTTCTGAACTGCCCCTGCCAGCACACTATTTGAAGATACACTGCTGATCAGTGACTGCTTTTAGGAAGGATGTAAGCAAGATAAAAATAGATATCCCCTCTTAGTTTCTAGCAATCTGCAACTTAAGGATTTCATCAGTTGAAGGCTCATACACACTGGTAGGCTTTTTATCTGTTCAATCAGTTTCTGATCTGTGTATGCTTTCAAGATCCACAACATCCGGTGGTTTGAGGTATATCACAGTTTAGTTGGGTAGCAAGTGAAAAAGTTTAAAAATGGCCTAAACATTTCAGTTGGTAATCCTGAGTTCTTGTGCTGTAATGAGTGGTGAATGGTTTCTCCCATCACACCTCTTTCTTTCATGCCTCAGTCGGGATTCTTTATGGCTGTTTTACAGCTTCTCTCAATCAGGATCACTCCACAAGAGCAATTCTTCCTCCAGATAAGTAGTGCAATGCTAATCAGCCACAGTCTGAGCACAAAATAATCTGTTCAGGGAAGCCATTTAAGAGGAAACCCTTTTTAATGAAGCATTGGTTATATTCTGCACTGAATAACTAAAGGCCTCCATCACTTGGGGATGTAAGCACAGGCAAATATTCCTGTAGAAACACAGCTCCACTTGTCTGCAGCTCTTGTATTCTGAGACTTGTTAGTTCAAACATTAACGAATTCATCACTCACCATCAGAGAACCATTCCAGTCAGCTAATTGCATACCTAAGCGAATGTCTGTGTACCTAGAAATTGAACTGAAATGAGGAAATGCCTGGTTTTAAGTGCCACTTGATGAGTGGATGCTTTGGTGCAAAAACATTTTCTATATCGATGGAAAATGAGACTTTTGCTAAATGTGCAAGGCAAAAAAAAAAATCCAACCAGGGACATTAGACTGAATGGATCTGCACACTCAAATGCAGAAGCAACCAGCACGTCTTACTGATCGTTTCTATTTCTTCCTCAATTTGGAACTACAAGCCAGAAGTTCAGACCAGCAAGTGGGAAGCTGCAGAAGCACATCAAAAAGTAAATCAAAAGTTAATCTCCTTTAGTTTTGAAGAATAAGTTTGGAAAAGTAGTTGCACAATAGTGGATTATCTGCTTAGCATCAAGGTAAATTCAATGCAGTTAAACAATAATGCTATAAACTATGTCTGTAAAGGGCTTAAGATAGTGTTGGCCATTTACAAATTATACCTAACAAGTCACAAATAGGATTAGGAGAAAAGATAGCCTCTTAAACAGGAGTTTGCTAGCTACATTAGAGCACAATATTAAAAATCCTGCTGTCACCAGGCGGTATTAATAGTCCAGACTTTCTTTATTGGCATTTCGTAGGCAGAAGTCTGCCATAATCAGAATGACTGTGCTAGCATCAAAGAAGAATATACCAGTCAAGTTTTATTTAAGACCATGAAACGTCTGTGTGTCAACATAGAGTCAAAAGTGTGTATTTATGTATGATAATGTCACGACTCCTTTGACCAGGGACTCCCTTCAGACTGAAACCTGCAGAGATAAGAGAGGACGTTGCTGCAGCCACACACAAGCCTCTGCCTTTGCCAGCACGGAAGAAAGGCTGGAAGCAGGGTAAGGAACACAGTGTCCTCCTTCACACAGCCCGTTAGCACCAGGAAAAGGTACAATGGAGCAAGCAGCTTGGAGAAGTACTGGTTGGCCTGTGGGTGAGGTCAGTTCTCTCTAGTTTAGGTCGTAAAAGGCATCAAAGAATTATCCTTTCAATGAGCTGTGTGTCATTGCCTGCTTTTCTGCAGAGAGAGTCCCAGTACCTCAAACATGACGAAGTTAACCCAGTGCTAAAGAAACCATCAGTCAATACTACAAGTTGTTGTCCACTATCTAAGGCTATAAGCAGGCTAAATAAAAACAACACTCCATTTTAGAGAAGCCACAGTATAATCCTTTCCTGTCACTGGAGAATTTTCAAGAATTTGGCAGATTTCCTAGTTTGAATTAGTTGAATAAATTAGATGACTAACATTTTTCAGAGGGCAGCCATAAAAAAATGCTTGGAGTAAATCAAACTGTTTCATACCAATAATTTGAGTTAGTCTAAACTACAAAAAAAATTAAATCATTTAAATATTTTCTTTAAATGTGACATTATCAAAAGGGTAAAATCTGCCACAATTTTCAAAATGAGACATTTATAATCAGTTTAGGTCTCAGTGCATCAATATTTTTTTTGATTAAAAAATAGTTAAAGAGTCTAGTGCTGTGCAAGCCACATCTTTCCTTCCCTGCAATCACCCAAAGGTAGGAAATGTCTTTTACACCTCCAGAAGCAAAACAGTATCCCTCCCCCAAGCAGTAAATCTTGCTGTTTCGTCACAAAAAAAAACACCCCAATGCCACAGCAGTAGTGCAAAAGGGGAATGCTGTAACCATGGCCGTGACGATCTCTGCTTTACCCAGAAAGGGTTGGGATCATCTCTTGTCTTCCATGTTTTACAGTGCACCCTCTTAGATGGGAACTGGGAGCTGCAGCACTGATGGTCTGGAAATTAGCACTACCCTGGGAGGAACAGTTGATTCACATCTCTCAGCTCTCTTGAAGCTCTCAGCTTCAAGGTGCTGCAGGTTCAGACTACCACCTGTTGCCAATTATTTAGTTCTTCTTCCCCATCTCATGGGATAAGCACCTATTTTTTTTTTTTGTAAATTAAAATTGGGAATGTGATATAACAATATGCCAGTAAGATCTGGAGCCTTTGGCTTGCCCTTCCATTGTCTGTGCTTCAATCAGTCAGCTCACACCAAGATTATAAAAAACCTGACCCAGGAGTTTACAGTCTGAAGCCCAAATTGAACAGAGCAGTCAGCAGATTATGTATTCCACTGAACAATGAGGTCTTCAGTCCCTTTTTGAACCAGTTTTCATTACATGATTTATGTTTGTATCATATTGTTGAGAATTACACAAAAGCATTATTTTTGAAATGAGTACAGGAGACAACAATGCTGCCAATAATGCATGTTGTTATTAAAGTGTATATATTAATAGCAGCATGAGAAGCATTTCAGAGAGCTCCAAGCATGTTCAATTCCACATCCATATGCATGCAGCTTTTCAGAAAATGTTAAGCTTTACTACTATATGATTTCCTTTGGAAGGGAAAGCTAGAAGAGGACATCCCTATACATTTTTTTGCCTATGCTATTTTACATATACAGAGCCCCTGCTGAAAGGGGCTTTATATACAATGTGAGTAGAAAGGATGTCCAAAAAATAATAAAATTATAGTGTTGGCATTTCTAACAAATATCCTGTCTTCCCTTCATAGTCTATCCCATGCTGAACAGTAACAGTAGAACTTTCTTCCTAATAAAGCTTTAGAGCTACTGCCGTGACTTCTCACCCATGTTACAGAAATACTATCCAGATGACCAAAGATTTTGTAATGAAACAAGCTGCAACAAACATCCAGCTGAAACAGCAATTTAGTGGGCTCAGAGCAAAAACAAACTATTTTTGTGGCACATAAAATTGTGGAGAGCCTTTCCCAATATATACTGTGACTAATAATCATCAGCCCATACAACAATGTACAACAATGATATTTTAGCCACTCCCTCTGTGGTCATCTTTCATTTGCAACCATCATGTCTGCTAAAACCAGGATGAGAAATTGCAGTTAAAAAGTGAGATTTTATCAGCTTTCCCAGACAGAACCAGGTTGGGAAAAATGAGAAAGAGAAAACTTCCTTTCACAGTTTAAGGAATAAATGAGCAACTCATAAACATTCTAATTTTTTAAATGCACATATCCTGCTAACAAATTTTCTTTTGAATAACAGAAAGGTTGTTGTGGTGTTTTGTTTTTATTTGGGTTTGGGGTTTTTTTTCCAAAGAGTAAATCCCACAATTAAATTATAGGAATAATGAAAAAAAAATGAGCAATGTCCATATAGAGAGTTTGGGCTGGGAAACCACAAGGCAAATGTTCTTTTTCCAGTCCAGAAATAAAATTCTAACCTGCCGATTTAGGTTCCCTCCACACCTTTTTTCACTCAGCTGTAATACAACCAGCACTGGTGTGGGTTGACAATTCACTTAAAAAGCCTATGAACCTTGAACAGCATTGCTGAAATCCTGTGTTTCTGCTACAACATGCCTGGAAGCTGGGACGCAGCTGAAGTCACTGGCTTCAGATATATATTCTCCACATCAACAGAGCTCTTGTTTTCCATTACTGACATGGGGGGATGCTGACATGCAGCATCCACAAGGTGAGTATAAGGGCATGGCTGGGATACCATGGTCCAGCTTACCCAACGACCCTTCCATGTCTTCATCAGCCCAAACCAATCCATCAAATCCCATGACAAGAAGGTGAGGCCTTCTCAGCCAAACTCCTCTCCAGATGATCTCATAACGCACGTACCCATAGTACTGCACCGTGGCCTTTTTTCCTTCGCGTGACTGCCGTCCTGCACCATGATTCATGGGATGGCAACCTGTGCCCTACGGGGTCTCAGAGAGAAAGCAAGACTAGGGAGGTGCCATCTATCATCGTGCAGTTCCACTCAGTATGTCATACATTGTTTTCAGCCCGTCATTTGCCACAGGGCCATGGCCTATCAGAGCCTCCCACTGTCTACAACTCTGCCACTTTGGCCCTTCACTGTCACATAATGCCACCTAGCCAATGTCTCCTCCAGGGTGCAAGAGGCTTTGCTTTATCTCTGCACTACAAAAGGCGCCTGAGAGACACAAATGCCAAAATCTAGCCAGCTCTGAAGGAGGTCTCAAAGAGCAGCGCAGCACTTATGAGGATGTTAGCAGATATAGCACCCTCCAGCTGTGGAGTCTTCTGGGGCAAACTTCATCAGACTGGGAATCTTAATGTAAACAAATGACTCCTCCTGAGTTCTTCCAGCCCAGCAGGCCAGAACAGGTAAATATCTACTATCTCAGCATTCCAGCAACTATTAGAAATACCCACAGAGGTTTCAGTCATGCTTAATAATTAAAAGTAGGGAAAGGAGTTTCAGGTATTGTGTTAATCAACAGGTGCTAAAGGAATATGACCTTCCTCAGAGGCAAAGTCTGGCATGACAGCCAATTCTTTCCATGACACATACTAGAAAGCACAGAAACACAATCAGCAAGCTGATTTCCTTGCTTCAAGATTCAATATTTTAACAAGTGAGTCATCGATTCATGGTTCAGATATTCCTATGCTAAAACTAGAGTATAAGTCATATGTATAAAATCCACTGTTGCCCCACAAGCTGTCCATGATAGCTTTTTCCAAATACTGACCTAGAGAATGTCTGGTATGTTCCGACTGATGTAAGAAGTCTGGATTTTGTATTAATGATCCCAGTTTATCAGCAGATAAATGTCATGCGAATGGACTTGTCTCAGCACTGATTTCAAGAATTAAGGAAAATTCAGCAACAGAAAAAACCTTGTTGGTCCATTAGCTGAAGAAGCCAAATCTCATCAGAAGTATATGCTTCCATCGCTTTAGTAAAGGGAAAGCATGGTTTTGTCAGACCGCATCTGAGTACACACTAAAGAGTTCATGACAGAAATTGTTAAATATGGAAGGAAACACATTCATTCATTAGTACATGCAAGGAGAAGTGTAGAAGAGAGCTGTTATGGGTGCTCTAATGACTAAGATAAGGGTCTTGGATTCAGGAAAACTGGATACAATTGTGGGCTCTGACACAGACTTTCTTTCCTACCTTGGGCCACCCACTAGATATTGCTGGCTCCAAGTTATCTAGTTATAAAATGGAGATATGGGTACCTAAAGCCCCTTATTCTTTGTTTCCCCTTATTCTTTGTTTATTAGGGTCTCCTAGATTGTTACATAGAGACATAGACTGAGAGAGAGATTTCTTGGACCACAAAGGAAGGGAAGCATGAGGTGGCAGAATCCACTCAAAGATGACTGTGACCTGATCCAAGAAACAAGCAAAGCATGGGTTTGGCAAGCTCAGGGGCTGAAGAAGAGCCTTCATCCCTGCAGACGGCATGGTGGTGAGCTGGTGGGACAAAGATTGAGTTGAGCTGTCAGGAGCATTAGCGCTGTGGGGAGGAAAGACCTGCCTGGGAGGAAGGCACAGATTTTACCAGGCAAAGCCATGGCTGACAGCGTGGCACTGCGGCTGGGAAGGCACAGAGGGCAAGGAGAGAAGGGGGAAGTTTTTAGGAGACCTCACATCAAGGAGGTACCGATGAATGGAGAGGCCCACAGATCTTTCAGCAAACAGACTGAAAATGACAGTAGGGGACATCTAAATATACAGCCAGGTCCTCAGGCCTGGCCCACACTCAAGGGATTTGTCAGACTAGCCTTTTCCATCATGACTGCAAAAGAATCATGCTCCTAGCGATGAGAGCTAAAGCCTCGTACTGATACCGTGACATCAGCCAAGCAGCCTCTGCTACTCTACGTCCCTTCGTGCCGGGAGCTGGAATCAGACCTACTACTCAAAGCAGTATCTTGTGGATATAAGCTGTGTTTCTGCTTGGGGGATTTGCCAAAACAGATATGCTGGCAAAGCAGCTAAGGTTGGCAAAGCCAAAGCTGTCTCCTTTTACTTCAAATCAGAGCCACACCGATTTGCACCAGCTGGCTCAGAAACCAAAATAGCTCATTAGTCAAGGGCATATTCCAAGGCTTGAATCATCTGTAGCAAAGGAAAGGGGCTCAGTGTCAGTGAGTTTGACAGGGGAGACGGGAAAGGCTAACTGACCTTTACAGAGAATGTCAGCACAAGGAACCAAGGCTTAATCCTCAAAAAGCCCTGAGGTATCACTCTTGTCAGTGCCAGGAAATTTGTGTCCCTCTGAACAGGCAGGCACACTTACCAACCGAGCATGCAGGTCCAGATGCTATGTGTGCCTCGATTATTGCATAATATTATCAAATAGGATTTTTAAAAACCCTTAAAATGCCCTGCTCAAACAAATTAAGCTTCCTTTTTCAGAGGTCAGTCAAAAGACCAGGTAATTTCTTTGATGTAAATATTAACTAATGAGTATGTCGAATCTGCTCTTTCGCTGTATCATCTCTTTGCTGAAGAGAGGAAAATGCATGTTGTTGGACACAATTAATTTCCCTTTTGCCAAACTAGAATACCATCACTGCAGCATGAATTGAGTGAGTTGAGCAATTTGCTAAGCATGGGGTATCTCAGGAAGTAACTATAAGCAGCACAGTGCTAACAGCTTTGCCTTGTAAGGACGAGAAGCTCTTGACATTCATAGATCTTCAAGTTTCCTATAAACCTACTGGATTCCTTGTAAAACATTTTTAATTGTCCTGGCAAAACCACTAAGCCTTTATGGGGATGCCTTTGTGACTTAACTTTTTGAGCTCCATCTCCCTCTTTCCATTCCTTTTCCAGGTGAGAGCAAGCCAAGAATTCTGGAGTTCTCTGTGATATACTGCCGTCGTCACTGGTCAGTCTGCCGCTGACCGGGGCTGGCTCCTGCATTTTGCCCACCACTACAAATGCCATTGCATTGAGAATTACTGACGTTGTTACAGAGGGTGCTATAGTTGTGTGAGTATAAATAAACACAGTGCTAGTAAAAGACACTCAAGGATAAATAGCAAAGGTACTGCATTTTGTGAGACCAAAATAACTCTGTGCTGTGCACTGAAAGTACCTTCAGCTGGCTGTCGTGTACCTGCTGTTACCAGACAGGGTCCTTGTCTTCCCCTGAAAGGCAAAAAGCACGTGTGACTTCAAAAGCCACGGGGCTCCTCTCTATCCCTCCCAGACGGTGACTCTGAGAAGCCGGCACCTACTTGTAAGTACACTGTGTACAACAGTGCTCAGTCTCCAAAATCTGCAGACCCTCTCAGAGCTATGAAGATCCCAGGCAAAATATGAGCACCCATATGGACTCTTCTCTCTCTCTAGCCCTCCCTCGCAGCCACGGGGGCTTTGTAGCAGCTCGCAGGTCCCCTTTGGGAAGTTTCAGCCATGCCAGGTGCTGGGTTCTGTACCTCCAGAGGAGGTTTACAGATGGTGCAAGTGAACTAAAACATATAAATGGGTGATTTCCATGAGAAGCAGAAGCACAGCAGGAAGATTTGGGCTAAGTCAAGTGGCCTGTTTTGCCTGAATGTATCTCATCATTTCGGGGGAGAAAGTCCATGGTGCTTGGGAAAGTAAGTGAGGGGAGAGAGGGAACGGGACAGGTCCAAAATGCCCATGTTTTGTTGCAGTGGGTAGATTCAGTGAGAACCAGGGGTCGGTTCTGCAAAACAGACCAATTAAATACCAATTTGATCCTGGACTAATGGGTGCCAAAAGAGACTGCATTGATATTAATTCATCAGGGACAGGCTCAGCTTGGATGATACCTCAGATGAGAATGTTAAACCACAGAAAAGTATTCTGTGTATTCTGTCAAAATACATGGAAAAATACATGGACAAGTTTCTAATCTTCAATGTAACTGACACAGACTCACATCTAGACCTCACCAGGAAGGTAAAACAATGTTTTGGCATTAATAACAGTGTTTGTAAATGTCCTCTTAACATTTGAATTCTGTTCTTTTATGCTACAAAATTACTATTCCACTGCTTCCTTTGTTATTTCCTTTGCTTATTCTGTTTTAAATTGGAACATTATGGAGAAATCCAAATCTCAGAGCCAATTCGTCTGTTTGTCCTCACCTGATAACTCTTTTGCTCTCCCGGGTACAGTGATGTTTATTTTGAAAGGAATCTTTTCATGACCTTTGCTAAAAAAAAAATAATAATACAAAGACAATTCTTATCCTGCAGTGCTTATTGTACTACGTGTAAAACCATTTAAGGAGTAAATGACTTTTGATATTAAAGCTAGATTCCTGGATTTTTACCTGACTGACTTCCCTGCTTTGCTACCAACCTTCTGCTTGGTGTTGTACACCAGTTTTCCTTTCTTTGAAGAGAATGTGCCCTCTCAAGTGGTATTCTAGTCACAGCAGTCAGGTGTTTCTGACTGTGGAGAGAAGATCTAAAACTAAAAAAGAATAGAGTTCTACTCATGCCAAGTGGACAGTAACACAGCAATCAAGCCCTGTTTGGAAATGAACACTTAGACGTGGACGGAAACTTTTAATGCAGATATGCTCTCAGCAAGGTTTCTCACATTTCCATAGTCTCACAACTTCTGCTGGAAGACTATATATGGGACTGACTCTTGGACTTTCATCAGCCAATAATTCAGACTCAATATCAAGAAGGACTGCTCAAAGAGGTGATACAAAATGTATACTTAATTGCTAATAGGCACATGGAACTTTTTCCTGTTTAAACTTAGGTCTTTAGTGCAAAGCTAAGCTCAGTTCTTCTCTGGTTTTGCTCCCCAAGATTTTGTCATACATGGAGAGGATTCAGAAACTCTGAGTTTTGCTCCAGGACATTCATGGCTCCATCTAGTCAGTCAGCAGGGGACAAAGCGTCTCACTTGTAGAGATACACAGTCTGCTGCTACGGGCCTGGAAAATCTGCTTGTTCTTCCAATCAGAAGTCTCCAGAGGATTAAGTAGCCTCCAAGGCAGCCCTTCTGAAACGGTGTTGAAATAAAGAATGTTAACATGTCCAAAACACTGATTAAACCTAAATCAAACCTGAAGTACATATGGTAGCCTTTCTGTGGGTGTGAACCTGCTGAACAAGCAGCTGTGCAACATCTGAAGCAGCAGCCATTCAGGGACAAGGTAAAATCACAAAAAAACCAAGGTCGTCTTGGGCTATGTTTGCACTGTGCACTGGAAGTCTGCATGCTGCAAGCTCCTAGGATAGGTACCGAGAGCTGTGAATGTACAGTAGCAGAGGTGCCACCCCACCTTAGCAGCCTGAATATGTGCCCAGGGATCTCGGAGAGCTTGTCTGCTGGTGACTAACCCCTGGGAAGACCTTCACTGCACTCTGCTGCTATTGTAACCTATGCCAGCTTGGTAAAACAAGAACAGACCTGCTATCAGCTGCCACAGTTGCTCACATTCCTATTAACACAGTCTCAGAGGGGTCTCAGCCTACCCAGGACTCTTGGAGAAATATCTATTAGGGACTCATGAAGTCTTTGGAGAGTGTGACACCAACACTTTAAGCACTAGGAGGTTCAGGACAGGAAGCCCTGGAGTACCTACAGCACACCTAAAGGGTGACAGATTAGAGTGGAGGAGCAGAGTGTGCCATTTAAACCCAGCTAATCCTCTCAGCCACAGGTTAGAGACCTTCCTGGCAGCTGCAGTCCCTGTACCACCACTTACTCTCTCCTCTAGATTCCCATCTCTCATGGCCCATTCGGGAGCTGTGTGGCATTTAGGCCATGCTACGTTCAATGTTGCATAATTTAAGGCACATTTCCAGAGAATCTTCAGTTTATATTCAGATGCTTGCTAAGAATTGTAGAAAAAAAAAAATGGGTTGGAAAGGACTTCTGCAGGACTTTCATGCAATCTTCTGCTTAATGAAACAGAAGGTTTCTCAAGGCCTCATCTAGCTGGGTTTTGAGTGCCTCCAAGAATAGAAATTGCACACATTTTCTGGGCAACTTGCTGTAGTGCCTGACAGCCCTCACTATGAAGAATTTTCTTCCTTATGCTAGCTAGACGGCATTCCATCTGGTCCCATGGATTTCTGTATGTCCAGTCTACTTAAAAACTCCCAGCATCATCTTCTTCAACTGTGGGTAGTAATTCTCCCTTCCAAACTATGCCATTAGACGTGGATGCCTGGAAGCAGACTCTGCCAATGGAGACTGAGGCAAAGAAAATGCTGAGAACCTCAGACTTTTGTGTGTCCTTCATCATTAGATTGAGCAGCAGACCCACATTTTCTTGGTCTTTCTTTCGCTATTAATGTACCCGGAGAAGCCCTTCCTGTTGCTCTTCACATCTTCACCAGTATCAGCTTAAGCCAAGCTTTGGCCTTCTCAATCCCATCCCTGCATGCTTGTGTAGTTCTACACCGCTCCTTGGTTGCCTATCCCTGCTTCCCCTTATCACCTGTTTGCTTTTTATGTTTGAGCTGTCAGTAGTTCTCTGTACACCCAAGATGGCCTCATGTGCTGCCTGCTTAGCCTCCTGCTTAACAGTATGGGCCATTCTTGGGCTTTGAGGAGATGGTCCTTGAAAACCACCTAACCCTCCATGTCCCTTTACTCTTCACAGCAATATCCCAAGGGAAATTGCTTGCTAGTTCCTTGAACAAGCCAAAGTCTGCTCTCCTGAATCCAGGGTCATTATACTGCTACTCATCTTTCTCTGTTTTCTCATGATCTTAAATTCTACCATCTCTTGGTCTCTCCAAGGCTGCCATTAGCCATCACAACCCCAACCACTTCTTCCTTGTTTGTGAGTAGAAATCAATCAGAGCATCTCCCTACTCACCCTGTCCATCAACTGTGTCAAGAAATTGTCCCTGACCAACTCCAGAAATCTGGATTGCTTGTGCCCTACTGTGTTTCCTGCCCAGCAGATTTCAAGTTGGTCAGTATATCCTATAAAAGCCAGGGCTTGAAACAGTGATATTTCTTCCACTTGTCTAGAGAAGGCTTCATTTGTTTTGTCTTCTTGACCAGGTGATCTGTAACAGATGCCTACTACGATGTTATCTGTGTTGGCCTTCCCTCTGATCCTGGCCCATAAGCTCCTGACCAGCCAGCCCATCACACAGTCCATAGCAGAACTCCATGCGTCTGAGCTGCTCCTGTCTGTGCAGAGCATAACCTTCTCGCACAGCTCACCTTCCTCCTTCTAAGCAGCACGTATCCACCCATCACAGCACTTCAGCTGTTGGAGCTCTTATAGCTTATAAGTACAAAGGAGCAATGGGTGGGCCAATCCTCTGCCTATCCAGGTCTGCCATACTGTGTCTCCCAATCCAATCAATACAGAGATCTGGGCACTGTCTTGAGGTGACTTGCTATGAACACCTAAATTAGATGGTGCACCTTCATCTCTTGATTATTACGCTGAAAAATGCTAATAACAGCCTTGGGGCAAGTCTTTAATCCACACTCCCCACACATCCCATTACAGTCAGAAACATGTCATACGTACTCTTCCAGGTTCAGTAGAAAGAATAACTATCCTTTTCTAATGTAGTAAAGGCGGGTGAACAATGGAAGCCCACTCCCAAGGATCTATTTTCAATGGCAGGGCTTCACAAAGTCAGGGACTTCCCTGCTTGCCCAGACATGGTCATGGTTGATGTGCTTGCATTGGCTTGATACAGGAGACAGAAAAGCAAGGAGCCACATAGAGGAGGACCCTTTTGAGGGCAGACCTTATTAGGACCAGCAGACTCGGGAATGTGTGTCCAGAAACTGCTTGTTTGTATTTGTTTCTACTGTATTCAAGGAAAGGAAAAAATGCCCTGTTTATTCTTCTGTAAATAAACATGATCAGAGGGAGAAATACACTACATTTATACTATCATTGTCTCTTCCAAACAGAAAGGTTGCAACAGGTAACAGTATACTTATAGCCTGTTCTTTGAACCTTTCAATGCTCTCCCTCACATGGAGGAAGAACTAGGGTAAGAACATCTTCACATTCTGTGAATTGCAGTTTGGTTTGTTTGCTGCAAGCTGTAAAAATCTCACTTGCAAACATTTACGATTTAGTCTGAGCCACAGGAGCTGTAACTGGTACATGGTGCTTCCAATGCAGTTTCTTTACAAGTCGAAGGCCTTAGTCCCAGACATAGCAGGAACACATACCACCAACATCTGGAAGCCTTGCTTAAGGAAATCCAGACTGACAACCTCTCTTCCTACTGCAAATCACTGCCTGGTCCAATTTCCAGTTTGACTGCTGCTCTCTTTCCCCCAGCACACCTGCAGGTAAAAAGACATCACAAGCAACACGCCGTCCCCAGGCGAGGAGCATGGGAGGTGATGGTGCCAGCTCTCTGTACAAAGGAGCTGCTATTGGTCCTCCTTGGCCGGAGGAATGGTTGGTTGGTAGGTGCAGCTTTGGCTTTGAGAGGGCAAGGGAGACGAGCCACATAACAAACAGGAGCAATAAGAAGCATCTTCAGTGCTCTGTCAAGGAATCATGGAGTGTTTTGTCTATCTGACGGGGGAAAGAAGATGGACTAAAAAATATTCCCCCCTGCCCCAGGCAGACAGGAGACATTGGCAGGATCAGCAAACATGATGGCATCTTTCACCACTGCAGCACCTAGTGAGTTCCCACTTGCCTGGTAGTAACAAAGAGTCACATTCCTGAATGCATGTAGGAGTGTTAGTCCCCTGATCTCACTGGGGCTTAACACTGCTAAAATGCCTGTATGAGTTTAAGCAAAAATAGAAAAAAAAATGTTATTTGCTGATTAAATGCTGCTTTTGGCCTGTCTGTCTTGCACAGAGAAATGAGCAGGCTCAGACTGCCTCACTTTTCCCTGTGTTTCAGACACTGGCCCCTAACAGGACAAGAAGAACAGGACTGAACCGGAGGGACCAGAGACAAGGAACCTGCAAGACCTCCAGGTCCTGCCATGCCAGCTGACAGAGAACTTGCTGAGCCCTATAGCCCTGCTACTATGTGGTTGCTGCTTTCATAGGTTACTGCTCCAAACCCACCTGCAACACAAGTAGAATGGGCTTGAGCTTGCTTTGCTTCTCTCCACATCTCAATATACCCAACTATGCATTATGGTCACCCCACATCTAGATGGCTCCCCGTGCTACACTGACATCTCTCTCCCAGTTGCAATGCCTGAAACCCCCAAGGGCAGAGTTTCCTTAATTAATCATCAGGCAGACTTTTTTTCTCTGTCTCTTTTTCCATTTCTGAGTTGCGATGTTTCCTGCCAACTTTCTGCTTGGCGTGAATTTCTACAACAGAGCAATATAACTTCTGAAAATAGACACTTACACTGGAAAGCCTGACACACCCTATATGGAGCCTATGAGTGGCAGAACCATAATCAAAAGCCGGTCAAGACACTAGGCCATGCTTGCAGCATTCAATTAAGGCTCTGAGCAAAGCAGCCCTAAGACAAGAAAGTAAATGGGAACTCTAAAAATGCTGTTGCACAGAATCCCCCCGGGCTCTTTTCATCACTGACAGACATTTGAGTTTGTACTCTTTACAGTAACCCTAGCTTGGGTGAGTTATTCCAATATAGCTGGCACGTTCAGAACACCTTTAAAAATAAAAATTCATGGAAATGGTCAACCTGCCGTGATTTCCTGATGTGAAACTGCACGCAAAGCCTATGGGAAAAAGCCAGTAGTCATATGATACAAGTCTGAGCTCTGCCTGTCATTAACAAGGGTGGGTTTTTCAGGGTAAAATTCTCCTGCCCAAATAACAGGAGACTGATAAATAAAGCTTGTCAACTGGCCTTTCTGACTCACTCTCTCCTGCTTAAGGGTGACTCACTCTCATGTGTGAAAGGCTGCCAGGTCCTGCTTACATGCTTAAACAAGCATGGGTTGTCTGTGGTAGACATGCATTACCTCAGAAGAAGCAGACACTTAACGCTGAGAAGGCAGCCCTGGAAAAGACTCTGCTGACTAAAGGATCTGAACTTCAAGGTATTTCTCAATCCTTTCTGGAAAGTTCAACATTGTTGTTAGATTACCACAGAAAACTTAGTCCCAAAGCCATGGCTGAGGGCTTGGCTGACGATCACAGTGTTTTAAAACCAGGACGCACAAGGACCATCAGATTTTACCCAGGTAATTCCTGCAGAGTGAGCCAGACAGCATGTTCTAGGTGCAGAGAGAAGTGACTGAGACCATGCCTGGTCCAGAGCTGCCTTTTGTCCAAGGATAAACAGCATGCCAACAGCAGTCACTCGTTGCTCAGTATTTTATGGTGAGAAAGTAGCCCCATGGGGCTGCTCCACTTAAGGAGACTGTGAGGAACCTGCCTTGAATCTGAAGAGGGGCAAACATGGCATGTTGAACATCATCTGTCAGGCCGAGTAGCTCATTGACTGCTTTTGAGCAACACCCGTAGGTGCTCAGCACTTCTTCTCTCTGCAGTGACACAGACCTTGCAGGTAAGTGACAGTGCACAAAAAGGTCGTTTGCATCCAGGAGCTCTGCTGCCTACGTGAGTGCGTGCTCCACCCTTCAGTCTTCTCCCGTCGTCCCGGGCCCACCACAGGCCAAGTGTGTAACTCTGTGAAATCTCTGCCCCGGGCACTGCAGCGACTGCTCATAAATCCCAGTTATTAGCAAATACCACAGACTACATTGCCCTGCAGGACTGATGTGGCAAAGGATGCTTGTCCCTCATACTCTTTCTAAGGCCCCGTACAATGCCTCTTTGCTTGGACGTGACAAAGCAAGGTGCCTTTGCAAGGACTAGTGTACTGGGATGTCAATCCACAGATCAGTGTCACAGCTAGAGAGACAAAGCTGTACCCATCCTTTGGGTTACAGAGGACTCCTAATGCAGGAACTGAAAGGTTTCTCCCAAAACCAAGAGAAGGAAGCTGTGCTGTAGCCTCCCTCAGCTCCAAGTATTAGCCAACATCTCGCTGCATCATTTGGTAGGGAAACCATGCTGCTGCAGGGCAGTGATACCACAACTGTCTCTTGCGTGTTCAGCCAGGTATGCACTACCCAGGAGTTGCCCGTGCAGCCAGTAAAGACAGTTGCACGTGCTTTGGCCCAGCCAAGCTCTCAGGAAACCTGTAACTAAAGCACCATCACAAGGTCTCATCACCATTTTTCAGACCATATGGGCACTGACCTGTATCATAGTTTAACCTAAGCCCCACGCAGCCGCTCGGTCACACACACACCCTCCGGTGGGGTGGGGGAGAGAATCAGAAGAGTAAAAGTGAGAAAACTTGTGGGTTGAGATAAAGACAGTTTAATACGTAAAGCAAAAGCCGTGCACACAAGCAAAGCAAAACAAGGAATTCATTCCCTGCTTCCCATCGGCAGGCGGGTGTTCGACCATCTCCAGGAAAGCAGGGCTCCATCACGCATAATAGTTATTTAGGAAGACAAAATGCCATAACCCCGAACGTACCACCCTTCCTTCTTCTTCCCCCAGCTTTATATACTGAGCATGACGTTACATGGTATGGAATATGCCTTTGGTCAGTCGGGGCCAGCACTCCCAGCTGTGTCCCCTCCCAACTTCTTGTGCCCCCACAGTCTGCTTGCTGGTGGGGTGGTGTGAGGAGCAGAAAAGGCCTTGACACTGTGTAAGTGCTGCTCAGCAGTAACTAAAACATCCCTGAATTATCAACACTGTTTCCAGCACAAATCCAAAACATAGCCCCATGCTAGCTACTATGAAGAAAGTTAACTCTATCCCATCCAAAACCAGTATACCAGCCTGCTCGAAATGAGTGTATAACCCAAAAATGTTAATTTTTAATAAAGTGTACCATTCCACATCACATATATGAGGCCTTACATGCAGTTCTAAATATATCTTTTATATTTCTTCTCCTTTGGGAAAGAATATGTTTTCCATCCCACAAAATTTCTAAGAGGTTATTTTTAAATATTTTTGCTCTGTACTGGGAGAGATGTCTAATGAAAAGCCTGAGAGAGAAACTGCAGGCCACAACAGCCTCATCCAATGCTAAAAGGACTCACCTGACACATGGAAAACAAGCCCAGGCCACAATGCTACTTAGGCACTAATATAACATGTGCTGGTCTAAGTGAAGCGACTAAATAATAGCTGTGAATCTGCAGTTCAAGTGTGCGTCTCAATAAGGCAGTGCAGGGCCATACCACATAAGTGATCTAGTCCCCGGACTATTGGTTACTCCAGAAGAAGTAAATTTCTCATCATAATTGTGCTGCAAAATTTCATCTAAGATCCGCTTTCCCACACATGTAAAATCTATGATAAAAATAAATAAATAAATAAATAAATAAAAAGATAAAAGGAAATGAACGCTTGGTAGGTATTTTAAACAACAGCATTTCTCTTTGCTACACTTATTTCACAATGAGTCATAAATTAGGCTAGCTATATCTGAGAACGAAATAAGAGACGATGGAAATAATAAAAAACTGAGTAAACACAAGCTATTGAAGATTCCAGCGTAACTCCCTTTAAAAGCAAAATTTCAGCAACTTTTAGACTGTAGTAAGTCATGTCTCCTGGTTGCTTTTCTAACCCTTTAGAGAAAAAGAGTTGACATTAAAATCAATAATCATATTCATCTGCAGGTGTCAAAGTACTTCCCAAAATAAGTCAGGAAAATAATCTCAGAAATGGTGCAATGAAGGCATTAAGATCAAGGAAAATTAGTTAGTGACAGAACCAGGGATCACAGTCCAGGTCTCCAGTCACCCAGTCAAGGCCCTTGTGTGCTAAACTACCCCACCTCTCACAAATGAGTTAGTCTTCTTAGGCTGCAATTTCAAAGAGATTTACTTAGCAACGTGAAACCATGCTGCTCACCACAGACACCACTTCTGCTAGTTGCTCTGATTGCAGTCACCTTCTGCCATTGCTCTTGCGAGCGCAGTGCTCTGACTACTAAGCCTGTTTTGGGGGCTTCTCAGCGGTGGCAAACTGAGGTCATTTGTCAGGATGGAGAAGCCACTCATTGTTCTTCCTTGTTCTTGGTCTTGTTCTTCCTTTTCCTCCTCCTCCTCCACAGTCCCATCAGGCATGCTCATCAAAGATTTTAACTCACTACAATGAGCTCCGAGGATGCCCACCCTGTTAGAAAATATTGTGTTAATGTGCTTGACACAATGAAGCAAAGGAAAACAGGAGAAAGGGGGACAGATCTGTAATGTGTCCTAGATTAAACCAGCAAGGAACCTTGGCTCCTTTAGCAGAGAGTATCAGCCCTCCCCCAGGGAAAAACAAATAACCATGCTTACACCCTCAGCACCTTGCAGACCACGTCATGTTTCTGTCTGGAGTGTGCATGCACACAACATGAGGTGCATATATCCAAGTGAAGCTCAGCGCTGCCTGGGAAGGTTGGCCCTTACATATGAATTACATGACTCTGCATAATCTATAAAGCCAAGATGCTCAGGATGCACCCAGCTTCCAAAGCAGGCACAAAACAATTACATGCGCATTTGTAGCAAATTTCACACTTTCAAGAAATACTGGACTGTAGATATGTCCAAAGATTTTGCATGTACAGTGCTGTAGCATTCATTAGACTGCCAGAACTCTGGAAGATCCAGACAAATGAAGGCAATTCTCAAATTCTAATTTCCAGGCAGAAAAAGAAGACTTATGAGGGCATTTCTTACAGGGAGCCTTACATACAGTTCAACAGAGCAAAACTGATTTACAGTGGTCCTGTTTACATGAGTTATTACATTAAAAAGTACTGTAGTGATATTGCTGTTAACCATGACTGGATGGGAAATGGAATTCCTCTCGTATGGTGTACCAGGCTTGAAAGATTTTGGTTTTATCATGAATCAGAAGAAAAGGTTCTATTTCTATTATGATCATAGAATCATAGAATGGTTTAGGTTGGAAGGGACCTTGAAGATCATCGAGTTCCAACCCCCCTGCCACAGGCAGGGATACCTCTCACTAGACCAGGTTGCCCAAGGCCACGTCCAGCCTGGCCTTGAACACCTCCAGGGATGGGGCCTCAACAACCTCTCTGGGCAACCTGTTCCAGTGCCTCACCACCCTTAAAGTGAAAAACTTCTTCCTAATGTTTAATCTAAACCTGCCCTCTTCCAGCTTAAAGCCGTTCCCCCTCGTCCTATCACTACATGCCCTAGTAAAAAGTCCTTCCCCAGCTCCCCTGTAGGCCCCCTTTAGGTACTGGAAGGCCGCAATAAGATCTCCCCGGAGCCTTCTCTTCTCCAGGCTGAACAGCCCCAACTCTCTCAGCCTCTCCTCATAGGAGAGGTGCTCCAGCCCTCTGATCATCCTCGTGGCTCTCCTCTGGACACGCTCCAGCAGGTCCATGTCCTTCTTATGTTGGGGACTCCACAGCTGGATGCAGTACTCCAGGTGGGGTCTCACGAGAGCGGAGTAGAGGGGCAGAATCACCTCCCTTGACCTGCTGGCCACACTTCTTTTGATGCAGCCCAGGATACGGTTGGCCTTCTGGGCTGCGATTGCACATTGCTGGCTCATGTCGAGCTTTTCATCAATCATCACCCCCAGGTCCTTCTCCACAGGGCTGCTCTCCAGCCATTCTCCGCCGAGCCTGTATTTGTGCTTGGGATTGCCCTGACCCAGATGTAGGACCTTGCACTTGGCCTTGTTGAACTGCATGAGGTTGGCTTGGGCCCACCTCTCCAGCCTGTCCAGGTCCCTCTGGATGGTATCCCTCCCCTCCAGCGTGTCTGCCTCGCCAAACAGCTTGGTATCATCAGCAAACTTGCTGAGGGTGCACTCTACCCCACTGTCCATGTCGCTAACAAAGATGTTGAACAGTACGGGTCCCAGTACCGACCCCTGAGGAACGCCACTCGTCACTGCTCTCCACTTGGACACTGAGCCATTGACCGCAACCCTTTGAGTGCGACCATCCAGCCAGTTCTTTATCCACCGAGTGGTCCATTTATCGAATCCATGTCTCTTCAATTTAGAGACCAGGATATCGTGTGGGACAGTGTCAAACGCTTTGCACAAGTCCAGGTAGATGACATCAGCAGATCTTCTCTTGTCCACTGCCGCTGTAACCCCTTTGTAGAAGGCCACCAAATTTGTCAGGCATGACTTGCCCTTGGTGAAGCCATGTTGGCTCTCGCCAATCACCTCCTTGTTTTCTGTGTGCCTCAGCAGAGTTTCCAGGAGGATCTGCTCCATGATTTTGCCAGGCACAGAGGTGAGACTGACTGGCCTGTAGTTCCCCAGGTCTTCCTTGTTTCCCTTTTTGAAAATAGGGGTTATGTTTCCCCTTTTCCAGTCGGCAGGAACCTCGCCAGACTGCCACGACTTCTCAAATATGATGGCTAGTGGCTTCGCGACTTGATCTGCCAGTTCCCTCAGGACCCGCGGATGTATCTCATCAGGTCCCATGGACTTGTGCACCTTCAGGTTCCTCAGGTGGTCTCTCACTTTATCTTCATCTACAGTGGGCGGTGCTCCGTTTTCCCAATCCTCTCCTTTGCAATCTGCGTCTTGGGCAGTGCGGCTGCTGTCCTTGTCTGTGAAGACTGAGGCAAAAAAGTCATTGAGTACCTCAGCTCTGTCACTGTCCCGGGTAACCAGTTCTTGCGTATCCTTCCGGAGAGGGCCTACATTTTCCCTAGTCTTTCTTTTCTCGCTGATATACCTATAGAAGGATTTTTTGTTTGTCTTAATGTCCCTGGCCAGATTTAGTTCTAGCTGGGCTTTAGCTTGTCTAACCCGCTCTCTAGCTGCTCGAACAATTCCTCTGTAATCCTCCCAGGCTACCCGCCCCTGTCTCCACTCCCTGTAGGCCTCCTTTTTTCTTTTGGTCACTTCCAGGAGCTCCTTGTTCATCCACGCAGGCCTCCTGGCTTTTCTGCCTGCCTTCCTCTTTGTAGGAATGCATTGCTGCTGTGCTTGGAGGAGGTGGTCCTTGAATATTAACCAACTTTCTTGGACCCCTCTTCCTTCCAGCGCTTCATCCCACGGCAAAATGATCAAAATTATATTTTAAAATTATTATATTTTAAAAGTACAATGTAGTAACAAAATTACTTTTTTGGAATAAAGTACATCAGTAATGTCTGATCAGAACACTATTAAAAACTAAAAGTCAAGAAGATATAAGAAATTGGAATGAATCATGAGAGGGAAAAAAATAAACACCCCATTTTGATTTTGAGAGGTTTTGATTAATTTCTCTTCAGATTTATGTTAAAGCATATTTCCTCTCCCCAGAAAACTTTTGAGCTTTAACAAAGCACTACGATGGACAGTAGCTGCTTTGCCATCAGTTAACCAAGAGTACTACCTCTGCAGGTTTCAGACTCTCTGAGGTCTCTCAGGACATACACTCCTGTTCCTCTCTAATTCCCCTGTAGACCAAATCCTCAGTCCAATGGTGCTCTCCCGGTGAGGAAGAGCTGGCTGTCCGACATCCTTCCTCATAACACTACCAAACCTATTTATGCAGAGAAATAGCCCCTTACTTGGTAGTGAACAATTCGGAGAAGTCTGGCAGGCAGTCACACGTGCAAGGTCGAGGGTCTCTACCCCGACAGTAGTGGTTCTGGGAGAGGTATTGAGCACTGTCCTTTGGTAAGGGCAGCAGCGTGCTGAGCACTGACGAGCGCTGGTGAACCATGATGTTTATGGAAGGATGCTTGATATGGACTTTTCTTGAAAGAAAACAAATGCAGGTGTTACCTCAGTGTATTCGGACAGGGCGGGATCCCTAAGGACTCACCAGTGTGTCAAATGTGTACCTCAGATATGGCAATTGCACTGTATTTGCAGCAGCAGTCCGGTCTCCTGCTTTCTGCGAGTCAACATTGTTCTTGTCTCTTAAGGTGGGATTGAACACGTCGGAATAAAGAAGCCTGCCGATTTCTTCCCGAATCACTTGGAAGTGCTTCTGTCTGAACACAAGCCAAGCCACATAGCTGCAGAAGTTGTAGAAGCCCTAAATTGAAAACACAGATCTCCTTTTCACTGGGAAAAGGCACAGAGTCCCACTGCATCCCAGAGCGCAGGCTGGCATGGCACTAAAATGCCAGCAACCATTTGGCATCAAACTTTACCATGTGTGCATCAGTGAAGATTTGAAAGGACTGTTTTTTTAAAGGTATGCAGATGGATGAGGCTAAGAAACAGAGTTAGCTCACATGGATTTAATCGTGCTCAACTCTGAATGATTTGGCTTAGTCTTGCTGTTAGGAACTAAGGAGACAACCTGAGATCACCACCCAATTTCCCTCAATAATCAATGGAAAGAGACTGATGGGATGAGTCATTCTGTGGGGGTTCCTATCACACGCATCTATCTCAAGAGGCAACAACTCATCCTCTGGCTGAGCTTCTCTTTTCTGCCACAGCTGTGAAGGCAGCCGAAGGGCATGGTCTGACTGGGCAGCTATTGTTTGGGCAGCTGCAGGTAGACAAGATGATCCCCACCCTGAATCATGGCATTATGATCACAGAAAATATTACTACCAAATATGAACTCATCGCATCTCACCTCTGCATGTCTGCTTGCTGATTAAAAAAACAAAATCTAGCTTTTCACACCTATCTAATATTTGTGATCCCTGGCATAAGCTGAATCAACCCCCAGTAAATCCAATCTCTACTGAGTCTGTTCTTGAAAAGATGGCACCGCTGGGACTGCTGTGTGTCCTTGGAATTGAATCCACACTTCCCGTTTTTCAAGGAAAGGTTTCCCAATTTATGACGTATAAAGTATAATTTGGGCCCAGCTGTTTCGTATTAATTTGCTGAAGCCCTGCTACTTAGTGTGTTGCATAAATGGCTGATGGAGCTGTATGTTGCAGGCCAGAAGAGCTAGAAATGTCTAGCTAGATTATGTCTAATCTAGAAATGTCACCAAGGGCAATGGAAATAAAAGAAGGCTGTGAAATTTCTTACCTACAGAGATGAAACTATGAGGGCAATGATGAGGAGAAATCTATAGACCAGACTTCGTAGAGGGACCTCAGGCTGTGGTGGGAACTGCCTGGAGTCCGAGAGCCACAGAGGGACTGAAACTCCCCAGCTGAGGGCTCCAAGGGGAAAAGGCTTGGGCTGAAGGTCAAAGAGATGGTATTTTACAGGGACATCTAGGCCCTAGAGGTAAAATTTTATTCTAGGTACTCTGTCCTACAAGTAAACTACTGAGGGAACCTAAAAGGAAAGGAGCATTTGGATGTGCAAGGGAGGGACATGGTCTGGGCTGACAGTCGCCCTCCATTTATTTTTGTGCCTTTCTTACCTCAAAGAAGCTCTGATCTTTCTGCAATGATGTTTTTCTCCTAAGGCAGTGAACAAGAGCACAAAATTAATAGCAGCAGTTATCCTTTCAGTTCTCTGAACAGAGCATTGAATCTCACTCCGGGGGTTATGCCAAGCTGGCATTTCACCAGGGCAATAAAGTTGCTGCTGGTAGATCCTCATTACTAGCATGCGGAGACCCACCGTCCAAGAGAAAGGCAGGACTTCTGCATTGCCTCAGAAGGAGAAAATGCAAAATATTGTATGGCTCTGTTAATTAAATCTGACAGAGAACAAAGCTGAATGTGATGAGCAGGCGAGGCTCCCCTGCTATGCTATCTAGACTGAGCTCTCTGCATGGGCCTCTCAAAAGTGGTCAGTGCTGATCTAACCCAGTTCCCACTGAAGGCAATAAAAAAGTCTTCCTGACATCACTGGGACAGCAATAAGCAGAGTTACCGACGGCACAAAGCCAGGCCAATACTGAGACAATAAACTTGAAAACCAGGAAGGAGATGCCTGATGTATCTCCAAGAAGAAATGTAAAACATGCCCAAGAATGACAAAGGACCTTTGTTAAAGAAGCAGCAATTTGCCCAGTGGAAGCCTGAGAGATGCTCTCCCTACCCACTTGAGCCCAGGGTTTCTCACACAAAGCCAAATGACTGTACATCATTGAAACAGCAATTAAAGCAGAGGGTGATGCACACATCCCAGCAGCCTCTCAGTTCTCCTGGAGATGGCACAACTCACCCTCATGGAAATGAAACCAAATTTTCCCTGCTAGCCTACAGATCCCCAAAGATCTGGCTTGGTCCCACCAGGTGCACAGGAAAGCCTGTCTCCACATCAACTCACCAACTTCTGACATGTGCCTTATCTTCCCGATAACATCAAGCGTTCCACACATCTAGGGTATCCCCAGCTGCCATCACCCCAGAAACATCAATGCAGAGCAGACCATGAAGATAATACCTTTCAGACCTATAGCTCTATTTACCTTCTTCTGACTTTTATTTATTGATTTTTTGATCAAGAAGACCATGCATCTCCCTACCTGGCTCCCACCAGCCATAATCCTGCTGGCACTTCACATATTGTGCAAGGGAAAAGAAGCTTGACTCTGCAAGCATGGCATGGCCGTTTGCCAAAGCAGAACTACCAGAACAACTCTGATGCTTTTGATTCCTTATGAATTCTGGTAAAGCACCGTATTGTGTCTTCAGAATACCACAGTGCAGAAACCTGAAGTGGCCCCAGCTTCTTAAAGCTAAATGTGAAACCCAGCTTCACCTTTTAACATTACAGAGCTCACACAGAGAAACCTTTGTGGAGGCCAGCAACAGAAAATAACGCTAATAGAGTCAAATAAGGCCAGGGGTCTCCACCCTTCTTTCTTCCACTGCCTTCTTCCCTCAGGTGAGATATTAAGCTAAGAGACCTGCTTGGAGTAAAGTTTCCTAAAATAAGTGTTGAACTAGGAGACACCTCCCATATCTAGGGCACAGTTGCTAATTACCTAGGAAAATGCAAAAAGGGTCAAGAAAACATCAAACTTGCAACAAGATTCAGGACAGGACTTGTAAGAAACGTGAACTAGTGAGCAAAGAGCATCATGCCTTCTAGAAATATAGTAACACTGATTTCTAAAAGCTGTTAGGGGGATGAGATGAGTTCATGCATAAAAGAGGACAACAGCGCAGCCAAGGGCAGACGGTGCAGTAAGCACGGTGTTTGGATGCAAGATGATAGTGACTTCAGACATCTACAAGAACCACTGCTGTGCATAGGGGCACATGGGGAAAAAATGCTTCCTCTGCCGTTTAGCAGCTCCTTCCACCTCAGCCGTGACTCGAATTCCCATTGGATCAAGCCAGCTTCAAGGAGCAGCGAGGGCTGGCTTGACGGTGTTTGCGCCACTCATGCATGCAGCTTTGGGAACACGCTGTGTTTTTCCCATTATGACAAATGCCCATAAGGAAACTGGCACCGCAAAAAGGTTGCACAACCCCCATCAACTTAAAAGGAGAAAGCCAGACACACCTATTCCTTCCTCGGCGTTGGAGGCACAAAAGAACTAATGCTAACGTACACAAATAACAGGTCTGGAGTAACTCTCTCAAATTCCAGTCTGGGATAGTATCAAGATAGGATTTTAATGTTGCATTTTACAAACCATGTAAATTGTTAAGATGAAGATGTTCTCCACCTAAGCCTCCCTTTTTAAACTTTCAGAGAAAACCTTTACATAAAAAATCAATAATTTCATATGAACACATAGACATCTGACAGATCTGGAAGGGAAAGCAGTTTACCGACATAGTATAAGATTTCATTAAAATGTTGCTATGGAGAATTAGAGTGAAAACCAAAAGCTTAAACACCATCATGAACCCATAGCCAGGTTATAAGAAAATATAGGAAAACTGAGGGTGGTACATTATCAATAGTTTCTCAGCTTTCTAATCTAATCACTTTTCAGGTTAAAAAAAAAACCTCATCAAATGTAACCCTCATCCCAGTTTCCATTTTGATGAGGGACCTTTCCCATCCAAAAACACATGTGCTCAAAAAATTCCTAACCATCTTTTATAATCAGGAGCGTTAATCAGTTCTTGTTCCTTAGCTCTTGTTCTTGGCAGTTCATATAATGGTCTGGGAGGATCCAGATAACATTTAAGGCTAAACTGAGTCAGCCTGGAAAAGATTATATTTGTATAATTGCAGTACGGTATGGGAAGTGCCATATATTATAACACGATCAGCATTAGACTAACTCTGAAGTCAGCTGTAGTCAGCTACCGCCGCTCTGCTATGAGTAACTCAGTGATGTCTCTCTTCATACAGCAACTTACATCATGAAGGCTTTAAGACACAGCTCTTTTCTAGCCCTTTGTGTTTTCACAGCCTGGACACTGACGTCCCAACCCACTGTCATACTCTAACCCCCGCTGTGACAGAAATACTAAAGAACACAGTTTCTGCTTTCAGCTTTTTGTTCTTGCTCCTATGCTGTTGGTTTTTTGCCACTAGACCTCTTGCTTGCCTCAATCCTGCACATTCCCATCCACCAGGCAATATGAGGGAGTGAAGAAGCAGCAGAGCTAACTAGCTGGGTATAAAACAGGCTTTTTTATCCAGCTGCATCCGGTTCTTGCATTCAAGTTACTTTCTGCAGTAAGTTGCTCCAACTGAATCTCATAACTGCAGACATTAGGGCCACCCAACAGAAGTAATGAAATGCTGTCGTGACCCTCCCTGTCAACTAGAGAGAAGGTTAAGAGGATGCCTCTGCTCAGCAGGAATCTGGGAGCAGGGATTCGGCACAGAAGGCTGCTCCCAGGAGTGCCTGGTGAAATGCTGGTGTGCCAGGATGCAGAGGGAACTCATTCTTAATTCTGAGGGTCCAGCACTGTGTGGGATGGGGCACACTAAAATGAAAGCCCTGTTGGGACAGCAATTTCAACTCCCCTTTGACTCCATCATTTCACAGGTCACCTTCTCCTCTTGATTAGAAGGAAACCCCGGTTTCCCCACCCCAGCCAGAAGCAAGGCTGCCTGAAGCTGTGTTGCAGGAAGGCGGGGGAATGTTTGTGACTCCTCTGGGGGACTGGCAGCAGTTTGACACCAATTGACTAAAAAAAATTGCCTGAAACTGCTTTGAGAATATCCTGTGGGACTGGGGTACTGGATGGGGACTGCCAGCTCCTTTCTACTGCCAGGGGAAGGAAACACTGTGCAGGAAACATGGCTGAGGAAAGAATCCCTAACACTAGCATGGTATGTGATCTCTCTGTCATTACATTTGCCTTCCACTAACCATTTTTTGTGGTGCTTAGTTGCCAGCCAGGGTTAAACCACAACAACTTAATCGCCTGTTAAAACTCCCCTTTTCTTCTGCTCATCGTTCCCTTGCCTTTCCAAACACCCTCCCATCCTCTCCTGTCTTATTCAGTTTCTTATTTGATTCTCACTACAGGTTTCTCTCCCCTTTCTGTTCATTGCTGGGACCATCACATCTAAAGAGCAGTTCGTCTCCACCACTCTGAAAAAGCCACGCGCTGTCTTCCCCGCTCAGAGGTAGAAGTCCTACACTTCCAACGCCCAAGCACAACCTCTTCTTGTCTCTGCTCCTTGTTCCTTCAGGAACATGCTCTCCTTCACTTGCTAGACTGGTCTTATGCTACCTCAGAGTTGGCATAAGAGGAAATTTATGCAGGGATCAGTGGCAACCAGCAGGTATATAACCATTTGCTTTCAAGATTTAGTAAGTGGAAGTGGCAGGGGTAAGATCCAGGGCTGGCATTGCTTTTTGCCCTGCTGACTTTCATGTTGAACCCATCAAAGTTTCCTGTTCTGTATATCTAGCAAGGCTTCCACACACCAGGGCTAGAGCTTTCCAGTCTGGTATCCAGAGCTCTGCTACAACTTGTTGTGGCCAGATCAGTCGGCAACAGCTCACCAGAAACACTTTTGGAGTTAGTTAACAGGCAGAGCTGCAGGGAGATCAGGACACTTCTCTGTCTCACGGTCCCATAGCCCTCTGTGACTCCTTGGCTCACGAGACATTTGTTACCCTGGACATTCACTTATGTCACTCAACAGAAGCTTTGGTGCTGGGCTGCTGTGCTCCTTAACATAGTGAGGGTCCCCAGAAGGGAAAGCTTTCCTTGGCTTACTTTCCACTAGGCATGTGGCGCTGCTGTGCCGTGCCTCGTTCAAGGATAAGGTTACAGTACACCTTGGCAAGGTGAATCCTGGCCACCACCAACTTTGCCAACACGTCGTCCATGTCTTTCTTCTCTAAAAATATCATAGTCCTGTTTAAAACAAAAAGGGAAAAAAGTTTTCAGGGAAGGTGCTCGAGACAGAAGGGATGCTAGAAAGAGGGACGGTTCCTGAGAAGTAGGCATGGTTTTCAGGCACATAAACTAAAACGCTGCATGACCCCACTGTTAGCAGACCCCTCTGCAGCAAGGCTGGGCTCAGATGCTTCCAGCGCAGCTTGGCAAAGCCGGTGGGGCCGCACAGCCTGGGGCTTGGGCTCAGACAGTCTCCCTTGGCCCACACAACTTAAAAGCTGCATGCCCACAACCTGTCAGGTTGCCGTCTTTGATCCTGCATAGCTTATGAACCCTTTTAGCAGCCTGCATAAAAGTCCTGGAGGTGCATTTAGATATCTGCGGGTGCAGGCTCTGTCACCGGGTGGCCTGAAGCGGTGGGTCTGGCTCATTCAGAGACAGCACTTACTTCTCTTCAAAAAGGCACACGAAGCGCATTTGGGACTGCCTCTAAACAGGAACGGCTAAAACCGCAAACCTGTATTTTAAACCAATTCAGATCAAACACAAAGGAAATGCCAAACCAAAGAGCTTTCTATTTCCTCTGCTTCCCCTGTAATCCACCCGACTGTCTCCTGGTGCCTGGGAGTGCTGCCGGCCTAAAAGTTACCAGCCTCTTTTCACACTCAGGAGAGCTGGGGTTTTTTATCTGTCTTATCCCTGATGGCCTCCAGCTCTAAAGCTTCCTACACAACCCACCTTTAATAAATTAGGACAATTATTCTGGGCTTCTCAAGCATAATTGCTAATAAAATTCAGCAGATTTTCCTCAAAAGACATGAAAGGGTTGGAAGCAGAAACAGACAGAAACTAAAGGGGAAAGAAAATGCAGGACAGAAATAATAGCCCTTGTTCCATTCATGTCTCATCCACCACTGCTGAGTTTTTGTTCTTAGAGTCACATATTTCAGAAGTGAATACTGCCAAGCTGTCTCCGGTGGGGGAATGCCTCATGCCCACTGCTTTGGAAAACTGGTTGGTTGTTTTTGAAGTTAGTTACAAGATCTTCCTGAACCCAGAAGAAGCCAGAAAAGCCTCAGACTTGGATTTACAAAGAATCAGCACAGCATCAACAAAAGACAAAGTCACAAGAAGACAAAGATGTCCATATTCATCCTGACATTCTCTGATAGGAACCCCTTCCAATACTTTCTTTTCCAAAGAAAGTTTAATGCACAGAAGCCATGACTTCTGAAGCCAGGGCGGTCTTAGATGCTCTGTTAAGGCACTGTGGACACTGATACTTCTACACGGTCTAGGTTCAAGACAGTTGAGGAGCTACTCAGACTATCAGGCCTGGCTTCCTGTTGGCAAGAGTAGTCCCAACACACGAGTTAGGCGTAATCTCATAGGCAGCCCAAATGGCAAGAACCCCAAAAAACACCAACTAGGAGCAGGAATAACCAGCACTGTTTTCTGTGTTACTAGGTTATCACACAGGGTCTACAAGAAGAAAAGCTTGAGGACTGCACAGCCGTTGGATGTGTCTGTCATATAGAAACATCAGGCTGATAAAGGACTGGGTGGGTCACCAAGCCCAGTCTCCAAGTAATCTGTCTGTCAGATTAACTGGAGCAAATTATAGGTGTCACTAATGAGGCACATGAAATGGTACCGGCATGTCTTGCTTCCAGTCTGTCTCCACTTGTGGCGTATAGCCAGCACTACACAGGAAAGCAAAAAAGCCCATGAAACTAAATTACATCTTAGAGGAAGGGGGAGGGTCTTTTCTTCCTAAGCAGGCCACTAGCAACAGCCCTGAGCATGGGATTTATGTGGGATAGATATAGGAAAACAAATGGCTATGCAATCTTCTTTCACATTCTCTCAAATACATCAGCATATCACAAACCCAAGGATTCTTATCACAAGTGTAATTTTATGTCATTATGATTCTATTATGTAGTCATAAAATCCCTTTCACAAGCTCACGGAGCTCCACGTCCAGAAAACAAGTAGTTTTCTCACCTGCCCCCACTACTTCCTAGTGGAAGACCATTCTAGAACTTTACTCCACAGGAGGAAAAAGACAGTCTTTGCTACATTTTATTTGAAATATAGCACATATATAGTTTAGAATTAGACCAGGTGGATAACAGAGGAAATAGGTCTTGAATAGGGAAAGGAGATGCAATGTCAGAAAGCTCTTCACACCGTCATTAATGTCTCCCTGGTCCTGCAAGTCAGCCAAGGCACTAGAACAATTAAGGATGAACTTCCACATGAAATAGGACCTAAAATTTCCTTTTGTCATTTTACTTTCCTTCCCTGTATTTATACTTCAGTAGATCAATATCCTGACTTCCTCCTTCTGCACGGTGTCTCTTCAAGCTTCTCTGATGTTACACTGCGTGCAGGTAATCCTGACAAGCAAGCAACTTCCCTTCAGGGGAGGTAATGAAACTAAATAAAACAGTGTTGTAGAATATCCCTTTGGGAAGCGGAGAGTCAGCATATATTTCCCACCAAAGGGCAGCAGTCACTTTGGGAGCACCGCATGCCAGAACACACTGAAAAGTCTCTCCTGGCAGGGTTTATCCAGTGCTTGCTTATAGCTGATATCTACTAACCAGAGCCCCCTCGATCCAGGAAATATAAACTTATATTGCAATAGGTCCGAACTCCTCTTTGTTTCAGTCTGTTTCTGTATTTGCTATACCAATAGATGATATGAGCCATTTTGAGATGTCATGGCCCACAGAGTGGCTTCCTTGGCCTTTACCAGCCAAGAGCAAGAGAATCATTTTGTAAATTGCAGCCCAGAGCACCTCAGCTGAATCTACGACCTTCGTGTATGAAACTATACTGATGGTTTTCTTTATTTATGAATTCTTCCTTGCACAATGAAAGAAACACCTGTCAACCTATGGATACAGAACAAATCAATTCCTTAAGGCTAGCAATCCTCCACCAGTCTTTTCCTCAATCCAGATAAATCAGCCCCTTTTTATATCAAGGCTTTCTGAATTGCGAAGTAATCATGAGGTGTTTTAAAAAATGGTCAATCAATTCTCGGAGACTATTATAGACTCTGCAAAATCATTGAAGTTTCTTACAATCAGAGTTTGTAACTCTGTAATGCTTTCTCCCAAGGCATACAACCCTCTAACACAGCAGCTCCTAAACTATTCCCCTGGCATCGCCACTTCCACTTTGCAAGGTAGCAACTGTGGTCACACACCCTTACTCGGGAACTGCTTTCCTAGCACATATTCCTCATGTTGTAACATGTTTCTAGCACCTAAGAGTCATTTGAACCTGCTTTGCAAAGTATTTAGAAATGAAGTCTTAAAGCAATGTGACCCACAGCACAAATTAACACCCAGCAGACTCAGTTGCGACTATTTGGTGCTCTGTATTGCAAGCAAAAATGACTGGATACTAATGTTATTGCTGGGAAGTGGCATTAAGGGATGGTAATTTGATCCAGGGCACTCACATGGATTTAACGTTGATGGTAGTAGCAATAATTTATTCAAATTGCAGCATTACCTTGAGGAGCCAAATTATTTGGTGACCCCATTGCAGCAGGACTGG
Organism: Pluvialis apricaria; assembly: GCA_017639485.1. NCBI lineage: Eukaryota > Metazoa > Chordata > Aves > Charadriiformes > Charadriidae > Pluvialis > Pluvialis apricaria. The sequence continues at coordinate 16,505,278 of CM030012.1, forward strand.
ATCCAGCCACCATCTTGAGAGGGAGACTATGGTGATGCCATGCCACGTGACAGCAGTGCACGCTGCTCAGGGCAAGGCTGAGGCAAACCAGGGTTCAAACCGTCCCATAAAATCTGTCTCTACACAGTCAGAGGAGCCTACATCCTGGAGAGCATAGAGGACAAGGGGACGGGAGACATCAATGCTGTGACCAAGGGGGTTTTCTCCTGAGTATTGCATATATAGACTGGGCCAGTATAGCAAGCAGTCCTTGCTCATACGCAGAATCCCACTGATCCTGACATGAAAGACTGCCCTGTGATTCCAGATTTGCTGGGGCAAGCTCTGTGTACTTACACCCCTGAAGTCTTATACTCACGAAATCAAGGATCTGCATTTCTTTTCCAGGGCAATTTTTTCGAGGTAAAAAGATAGGTAGAAGAGCAGGGCCATGAGGAACTCATCTAGTTTTTCATTCCTAAAAGGAAGGGAGAAAGGTCACTGTGAAGTCTGCAGATTTGCAGATAGAGACACCACCAGACCACTATGAAAAAGAACAAAGTCTCCGCTCAAGGGCCTGCATTATACCAAACTTTAGCTATATGGTTGAGACCTATTTGTAAGAAGCACTTCACCCTACACTAAAACTTTGAAGGCTTTTAGAGAATTACAGAGTCCAATAAATAAGTTGAAGGGTGGATTGAATTGGATATTACCAGACATACTTCCAAGAAGCATGTTTTCTGCACTGAATGTGCTGCAAGAGTGGCATTCACATTCAAAGGAAAAGGGGGACAACTCGGACACCTTTCCCCTTCTGAAAGTACAGTACGTCGAAGGCTCAACAAGGTCCACAGATACACTCCAAAGTCACAGGCAATGCAGCCACAATATGGCCCTGGTGACCTCAGGGATATGCCTCTGAGATGTAATGCCACACCTGCTGCCTCCTCACTTTTAGCCTACAAAGAAGTAACGCTGATAAGTGACAGCAGCAAATAATGATCCCTGTAGCTCTGACAGGAACAGCAGCAGCACAGGAAGGCAGCCCGGATTCTCAGTTGTGTTAGCACTCCTGGTGCACGCAGTGCTGCGGATGCGCTGGCTAACATGGAATTTAATTTAGAGTAAAATGGATAACAACCTTTGGATATTTAGGCCCAAGTTCTTGGCTTCCTTTAGTTAACAGAGTGGAAGATTTTCAAACAGATGATAGGATTATTTCTCTGTACATGTCAAGGACAACATGCATTTGGTATTGTTTCCCACTGACCCTCACAGATGAGAGATTTTAAACCTCTGATATTTCATATCCCGCTTCTCACATGTGCCCTGGTCCCTCCACTACCAGCTACACACACATAATTCTTGAAACAAACTCTAAATGACATACCTTACAACTGCTGCAAATGATAGCATGTGATGTGACTCATTTGCTTCTTTCAAAAGCAAAGCAGCATCTGAAAACATACAGAGGACAAAAACAATATTTCCTCAAAAAAATTGCTAGTGTTAGTAGAAATACCTTTCTAACATTTATGGGCGATGGCTCGCTGATACGATATACCAGCAATTACTCACATTTGACATCATCCAGCGTCACATATTCATGTTGTACCCACTTTGACAGCCTATGCAATTTTCCTTCTGTGTCAGCCAGCCTTCTTTCAGGGAGTGTTGCACTGCACTCCTCTTGGAAGATGCTAGTGGTTGACCAATACATAACATTTAAGGACACAGTGTTAAGTCCAGTCTGAGAATATTAAGGTTATCTACCTAGTATGTAGTCTCATCGTTGCGCTCATTTTCAAAGGGACAGGCAGTGAAATGTGTTTGGCAGGTATCCTGAACTAACTTTCAACTATTACAACCACAAAACAGGCTGGGGATGTTGAGAGAAATAGGACATTTCACCTCTAAGGTTGCGTCTGAAGTTGCTCTTTTAGTTGCTAATATAATAAATTGTGACTATGTTATTTAGATCAAAGAGGTTTTAAGTAATGGATGAAAGTCAGCCATACCATGTTGTGAATTTATAAAATTATTAATAATAATACTACTACTTTAATCTTTGAAGTGCCTTACACAGATGAATTAATTACCTCACAATACTCTTTAGGGTAGATGAGAATTATTACCTCGTTCTGAGCGATCTGGAAACAGCAACAAAGATGCTGAATGACTTTACCAAAGTCATACCAGGCTAGTGCCTGAGCTAGCATTCAACGCCAGGCATGTCTGGCTCTGTTCTTATGTTCAGACCACTCATCCACCCTGTTGAAATGACAGTTGGCTTCCTGTTTCACGTGCTTTGTTCAGACATGATCTTCAGACAACGGATGAAAATATTCCCGCCCAAATGATCTTGTTGCTTTTTGAGCTAAGCTAGTCAAATTGAAATACCTCTTTAATGTCTTGACATGCATTTCCTGAAAGTGAATATTTTTTCCTTCCTTAAGGTTTTCCTCAGCTGCTGGATGGGAGCTGAAATACAGAGTATGAGCAGGCAATAGTATGGGTTTAAGTTACTAGCAGCAGTACAAAGAGGTCAACGTCCCATGATACAAAGGCATATCTATTTTGGCCTCTAACTGACACAAAGAAAACAACTGGGTTGTGGTGAGGTCAACGTGAGACCTTGCTTTCAAGAACGGAGAAGCAAAGAGTAAAGGGGCTTCCCCGGTTCCTCCTGCTCTGTCTCCTGCCACCATACCCACTGCGCCATGTAAACCCTTCAAACAATCAGTGTCTCAAGTGGCTTTAGGAAGATTTTAAATGTAAACTGCTTCATTCCAGACCTTTTCTTTGGGATCATTGAGGGCAGAGACAGGCAGAGATCACCAGGGAGCTCACACCTCTCCCTGGAGAGCTACCGGGAAGAGTCAGCAGCGTTCCCAAGCCCAACGGAGAAGTTGGCCAGAGCTGCTGAGACACAGACCATGAAAGGCACCTGCAGTAGCTATATGACCGGGGGAGAGGTGAGCAGCCTGGCTCCACCATGACAAAGGCTTGGAAAATGCCCAGCAGGGCAGGAGGCAGCAGTGGGCAGCGTGTGACTGACCCACCGCCGCCACGCTCCACTGCCCTCTCTGCCCTGCTCTTGAGAAGAGAACAGGGGGCAGACAGTTTGGGTGTTGGGGTTTTTTTTTGTCCCAATAGTTTAAATGATAAAGTCTTAATCCACAACTGCCACAGAAATTCAAAGCACATTTATGCGCACTTTGTCCCCTGCAGAGCTGTGGTTTCCCTAAAGGTCTGCAGTCCTCCAGTGCTCACCGTTGCACAGGGTCGTATGTAGCACCGGCAACAGGGAACATCAGTCTGCGGACATCCACCTATAGACACCTGGGGTGGCATTTGGCCCTCGCATCCAGCACTGCTGCTGCAGCACATGGTGCACACTTCTGACACGAGGTGGGACTTGCCACACACTTTTAGCCGTCCCTCTGTAGTGGGTTCAACTTGAGAGTAGTGTGGAGTAAATGCATATTTCTGATTCTCTCCATTAACATGATGCCATAGAGCAGCAGTTAAGGAGATCCAGTCTCAATTGCGGGGATAAAAAAAAAGACGACTGACTTTGTCTTACAGTTAATGTTTGGGTAAAACAATATTAGACTCTGATTTTACCGTACTTGGAACTGCTATATCAAGGCCTAAACCTTCATAATTTGAAACTAAACCTCATTCTTTTACCTTGCAAATTCAAGAGTGTTTGTATCATCTTTCCAGTACCACACGCCTGGAGTTAGTTTTATCATCTGCAAGAAAACAGCGTAGAGAGTACATGTCATAAATCTATGCTCATGTTCTCAGCCCAGCTCAACAAAATATTTATAATGCAAGAACTGTGCAAATGGGCCACTTTCTATTTTTCTTATGCCTGCTTTTAACCCAGATGATGTTTGTTTGTGAGTTGTTAAACAGAAGTTCTCTGAAATAAAAGGTTGACAGCATAAGAAAGAAAAATGGGTATCTGTCCTTTTTTATGTCTTCCAGGTTATGAGTAAATAATTGAAAGTTTGCTAAGGAACATCAGTTCTTTGATTGCCAGTGAATCAATAAAGACTGAGAAATCAAATGGAGCCATGCATTAAACAATACATTGCTTCTATTTGTTGGGTTTTTAAAAATAATATTTATGTAATTGTAGAGATGAGGTATCAGGAGAAAGGAAATCTTTGTTTAAAAATGGAATATGTTATGCACTTTCCTGATATTTTGAGAACTTCAAATAAATACCAGATAGACCCTTCGGGGGACACTGGACAAAACTACTAGTATGAGAATTCACAGTATCTATATATTAAAAAAAAACAAAACCAACATACAAAAATATCCTCTGGAAATAAATAAGATCTATTAGTCCCTTCTTAATTAACAAGAGACGCTTGCAAACTCTTAACTATTATTTGTAGGTCACCTTTAAAGCAAAACTACTCTTATTGCTGAAATCCTTCTGCCTACAAATTTAAACTGAGTGAAACATTAAGGCTTTCTGTGACTTTTTGCCAGGTACCATTCAGCCAGCCAGCCATGAGGCTCTCACAAATTCTTGCTCACTTTAATTTGACAGTAGAGTGCTGAATACGAGACACCAAAATAATTTCACTCCAGCAGCCCATGCGATGGTTAGCACACAGAGATGAGTATGAGGAAACCATGGCTCTAATCCTTTCATCAAAAGTGGTTATTTCAACTTGTCTCTTATCGTCTTCGTTTCCAGCTTTCTAATACTGGTTTACAACTCTCGGATGAAAAGGGCCATGCAAACGCTGTACCTTTATGTTACACACAAGGGACTATGAACCATGAAAGAAAAATGGAAAAGGTGGTAGTACAGCATAGCGAGGCCAACCAACGCATCACAGGAAGGAGAAAATACCACTCCTGTGTCTTCAAAATGCATCTTAGCTGCTTCTCACTGATATGAATGGCTGAATGACTGTCCCCAGCCACCCTGCTCCCTGGCGGGGGCAGTGGGACAGGTCCCTGCCCTGCCCACCCCACCCCACCCCATGGGCTCTCCTGTGGCCCCCAGGATCTGCTGCAGAGGCAAACGTGAGCAGCAGCAGCAAGATGGAGCTAGGAAAGGTGGGGAGACTCACAGATAGCATGGTGCTTGCCTGGGACGCCACCAGGAGCACGGAAGATAAGGCAGGCACTGTTTACGGCAGTATCCTGGTGACAGCCTGCTGTCCCCTGGGAACCGCAGATCCCAGCACGTAGATCCCCCTCCAGCCTGCACTGTGGACTGGGACTCATGGTCTGTGTGCTTTGCTACTTCCCAGCTCTGCTAAGCAGCTTCCTTGGGTAACGTTTTAGTCCAAATAGGGAAAATAAATGCTTTCCATGCGATAACATCTCCGCAGCCACTCATTTGGGCTTATGGGAGCTGCAGATGTTTTCCTGGTTACTGGCCCAGGACCGGCAGCAGTGAAGGCAGCTGCACCTGGTCCCTCTGTTACGGGCATCGATGTCCATACAGCACTCTGAATGTTAAACATACTTTAGCTTGGGACTTTACAAGATTTAAAAGTATATCCACCAGGTCACAAGTCTGTGACATGACCTAGGTCCCTATGCAAGCAATCAGCTCAAGATTTGCAAGTTGCCCCGGAAACAATTTCCATACGCTAAGGCAGGTCACTTAAGGGCATGATTTCGAGGGAGGGGTTTTGATCTTTGGGATATCGTTGAGCATTTTCTTTTACAAGCAGAGAATCTCTCATACTAGTCATTCACAGTGGATCAGTGTCACGTACAATTCTTACTGCTTAGATTGCACCCAAAATTGGTACAAGTTATATTGACAAAAGCACTTTTTGCCAATAGAAGTCAAGTCCCCATGAAGGGTGAGGTTTCACATTACAGCTAAGCCAGCCTAATAGCTAGTTGTTGATGGAAGAGGCATTCTTGCTCCCATCAAAGTTTTCCCATCATTTATCTTTGTGTTGATTCTTTATCTTCTCTGTCCCCACAGCAAGGCGGGTCCCTAAACTGTCAAAAGCAGTAATCCAGGAAAAATAAATTAGAAGCTTTCTGTTGAGTTAGCATTTTACATCAGTTTGTGGTGGAGTCAGAGAAGGGCCAGCGGAGATGCAGATAAAGATAAGGGGACAGGGAGGACCATGCCTCTCAATAGATCAGGTTGGCTATAAGGTGAAACACAGACACAGTCTAGGAAAATTTTGCTAGTACAGCTGCACTAGGCCAGTATGTACTTTGAAGAGATGAAAATACCTGACCTAAGACCTGACCCGTATAGGTCAGTTCAGTAAGACAGAAGGAACATTTCCTAAACTGTCAGCTCTTAAAGATGGCATCATTCATTTTTTGCAATAGTTTCTAATGGGGGAAAATACTCCTGAAACAGGAGATGAACACTGAGATGTTCATGACCACGTGGAAGAACACATGGACAATACAATGTGGGGAAAGAAAATGTCTATAAAACAACCTGTCCCTAGCTTCCCTCTATTTTCATAACCTTCCAAATACTGCATCTTTTATCCTGTATGTGCTCTTTAAAGGTTTATCCATGCAAACATAATCAGTCCATGGATAGCTAAGCAGGAATCTCAAATCAGACTGAAAATTCAGCTCTGGCTCTGTTCTCTACAGCCATCTCTCTCTTTTTTTTTTTTTTTTTTTTTGACAATCATATTGTGTATGTTGTGATTCCGGTTGCTATTGCAGGCTGCCAAGTACATATCCATGACTTGGCAGCCAAGTTACATATTTAAGAGGATGAGAGAAGCAGGTTTGGGAACGACCTCAAATCTCACCCATGGCAGCCAGGCAGCACTATAGAAATAGGCTTCCCATCAGCGGAACGGGGGAGGTATGGAACCGATGGTTCATCAGCTCGTTTTTACAGAGCGTGGCTGTCATTAGCCTCAGGAGACCATCGTCCCATCTTGGCTCTAATAAAAGTCATGCCAAAAGAACTGGGAAAAGTAAAGGACGTGTTGCAGATAGTCAGGACCACCTGTGTTAGCGTCCGTGGTGCAGGAGGCAGGGGAGACAAGCCTTCAGCTGTACTAGAGGTTGGAGCAAATTGGCACAAAAAGCCCAGATGAAAGATGGGGAAAAAATAACAGTGAGAACTACCAACAGGGAGAACAACTGTGAATGTGAAGACTGCGACTGAGAGCTAAAGACAGAGTGGGCTAGGCAGGCAGGGAATCAGTGCAGCAGACAGGTAACCAGGGGAAAATGAAGAAAATCTGGAAGGGATTTGTGAAGAGTGGGACAGAATTGGCTCTGGCCAAGCACAGGGGCCAGGACAGACAACGGTGTTCGGGGAAACCTGAGACTGACTGAGTTACCAGGGCAGGAGACTTGGGATGCTCAGATGCAGCACTGTACTACCCTTAACCAAGTGCTTGCTGGAGAAGATCAGTTCAGCCCAGGTATTTCATGAGCTAAGGGTGCAGAGGTGAGCATCAAGCATCCCACCCATGCTGATGACCCAAAAATGGGTATCAGTCTGGAAAAAAAAAATTAAAAGCCTGGCATTGTGTAGCAAAGGAGATTAGTGTCTGTAGGATCCCTGCTTCAGCTGTTGCAAGAGTTGGAAGCTATAAAATGAGTGAGCCAGAAGATTACAAGAAATGAAATTAAGGTGTAATGGTTGAAGCTGTTGAAGGCTACATGGGAAACTGGTTTCCATATGGGCTTCAGTCACAGAATGCCAGGCAAATCACTCCAACCCGCATTTAACCCTAATGACCATTATTTGCATGCTCTTTTCTTTCTGAGCGAACGGCCTGGCTTCATGGAAGTCTGAAATGCAGGACTAGGTACCCACAGCCATGACCAAAGCCAATGGGAACTCTACTTTGAGCAGCTGAAGAACTATATAATACTAACCTGTCTGGAAAAACAGTTCCTTGGCATTTCCAGAAGACCCCATAACAGACAGATGGCGTTTGGCTTTTGGTGGTTTGTTTTATCACCTTCTCTGTGGGAATTATACACATCTCGGGTGAAAACTAAATGTTTAATGTTGTGAAGCACTCAAGATGCAATGGTGATGAGATTCATAGACAACATCCTAAGTGATACTTCTTCTTCAGAGCTGGGACTGGACAGTACGCAGTAAATAAGGTGTATATTGAACTGGGAAATATTGCTTTATACTCTAAATATACGCTGCTCACTGTGTGCACTGACTGAGGCAGGTGCCCTGCAGAAGAAAAAGAATTTAAAAAAACTGTTACTGTGTAATTAAAAACTGGGTTATGATGCATAAGCACAAAGAAAGAAGAAATAGGCTTACTCTGATGGTCATAGTTCTGAACAAGTGACCTTGCAGCCTTAATAGGCTTCTTTTAATGTTGTTTCTTGTGGTGTTTGTGTGTCCCTGTGTGTCCCAGTAGCTGAGAACACTCAACAGTACGCATATGCATCCATTCTTCAGGTATATCTAATGTTTAATGTGGATATCACACCCAGAAAATAAACACATGCACAAACTCAACAAAAATATCACTGACTCACCATCCAGCCATTCACCTCATTTCTGCCTCTTGCTTCTCCTTGCTGTGTCAAGTCTCTGCCTTCCATACCCACAGTATTAATTTCCTCCTCTCTTCCCAGGGGCAGTTAAATGTCAGCCCTGGTTTCTCTGGGAATATTAGACTCTGCGTGCACGCACTACTGTTTGTATTAGACACACAAGTACAGAATTCAATTTCACAGTAGCTAATACTTAGTCCATGACTACGCCGTTTACCTGCCAAGTGCTTCTGCCTGCTCATTAAAAACAGGATCATGCTATATGAATGAAATAAATAATGTCCTTAGGCATAATACTATGAGCACTGGTGTGGCTTTTCACTTCAGATTTGTGCAAAATTGAAGATCCTGATTCTTTGTTTTCAGCAATTTTCACTGTTTTGACATGTTAACACGGCTGCATTTCAGTCCCATCCCTTGGATCATCCAAAGCAGAGGGTAGTTAGATAGCTGCACTGTAACTTCTGGAGGCATACCGTGTCCCCTCACGTCCTCATCTTCCTGGGCCACCATCCCCAGCCTTGCCCTAGGTTCAGAGCCCTGTGGCCTGGCTACCTGCCACGTTCAGTGGCGACTACATCCACAGAGGCGAACTGGCTAAAGGTGTCTGACAGGCAAGGGCAGAATTAGCTACCGAGTCCAGACGGCAGGTCTAAGGGAAATCAGGAGTCAATGATTGCCTCGCACCGCTTACGCATGGCAGGCTGCTTTTGGAAAGCCAGAAAAACCAGCTGCACATTCTTTTACTGAAATCCTCATGCAATTACTCCCTCTGCGTGGTTTTATCAGATGAGATTATTGAACATTAGCAGTTGTCAGCTATTTTCATGCAGCTAGGCAGTTGCCTTGTGCTCCTAACAATCAACCCTTTGTTATTAACATGCCTCTAACAGAAAGGAAGAAGTATTTACCTCATACTCAATAGGTATTTTCAAAAATAGCGTTTTGATTCTGTATCTGACATGCTCAGAAATCTACGGAGCTTAAAAAAACTGTCATAACCTAGTTTCTAGTTCTTCTGTAGGATATAATAGCCATCTCCCTGCTATAGAACAAGGGGAAAAAAGGTGAAAATTTAATATAGATGTACTATAGACAAGATCTTCTGTGTTCAATTCTGTGAGCTTTGAAGGTAATTATGGCAGAGAACTTTATTTTTAGGTTTCGTTTATTACAAAGACTTCTTAGCTGAGAATATTTAGTTACCTTCCACCTGTAGTGCCGCAGCTAGCACTAAGGACTTGCTAGCATCACTTGTCTTTAACCAGGCTGTGTTAGTACGTTTGCAAACTTGGCGTGAATGAGGTCTGCAGCAGGAAAATGAGGAGTCTGCCAAATGAGAAATAAATGTGGTTTTGAAAGAAATATGTTTATGTTTTTAGACACAGCCTGGCAAAAAGAAATGCTGCTTTCAGCTATGACATGTGATTGCTAGACTGTCAGTTCAGCCGTGCAACAGCTCTTAGAGCGATTCATAGAAAATATTTCATGATGCTCATCAGTGAATAGCAAAGCAACCAAGACCCCTAAATCCATGGGGTTTTCTATAGAGTTTTGCTGAAATCCACAGCACTAGCACTCCTGGAAGTGTTTTTGTCTCCTTAATTCTATTCAAAATAGATTTTTAACCGCAATCATTTGCAGTGGTGACATTTTGAACTGCTCCAACAGATAGCATACAGGTGCTGCTACCTAAGTACGAGCAAGAACAACCTCACGCTTCTTGGTACAGGATGCAACAGTGATCTGTCAACTTGTGAACAGGCCAACGCAGAAACACCAGTTCCTGAATGGTGGGAGAGACTATCTTCAGCAATGGAAAAGGAACAAAAATTTCCTATACTGCTCTTGATTTTCCTTAAAAGAAAGACTACCAAAAAACATGCTGGCTCTTAGAGGGAAATTTATCCCCTCTTTAAAACTCCTGGCTGGTGCTGCTATTGGGATGACAAGAGGAACCAGCTTTTCTATGTCTCCACCCTACTGATGCAGGAGAGAGTAAAGGCAAATGGGTCATGCAAGGGTGGATCGGGGTTTTTAATACTGCTGTTTCATATGTGGAAGTGAAATATGTTGTTGCATCTGGAAATGCTGGCCTGCCCAACTATATAATCACCACGCTGCTGCAAGCAAAATCTACTCTAAAGGCAGGTCTATGCTATAGGCTTCTGCCTGCATAAATATGAGGATGAGAGTGGCGGAGGGATGTGATACCTGACCCACATAGGTGTGCTAAAGAAGCTTTACTAGCATAACTTGTTTCGCTGTGGGGTAGGGAGGGGTGATAACTTTCCTGTGATGAACAACTACAGACATAATTTTGCTGCTGTAAGAGCATCCACATGCTTTGCTGGTTTAATATCACAGGATTCCCATGTGCCAAGGTACAGTGTCCCTGACGCAGGCAGAGATTAGACCACTGTGCGCTTTCTAAAGGGACACAGTAAGGGAAACTCATGCCAGGCACAGGGCAAAGGAGGAGAAACGTGGAACGCCTTTTAAGTAAGTAGAGCTTGAAATGCCATTACGTTGCAACACACTGACAAGACTGAAAAAAGGGAACTGTAAAATTAAGTATGCATGCTGGGTGTAAGTGCATGCTTTTTAACGTGATGCCTTCCATTTAACATAAGTGCCAAGACTGGAAATGTGAATGCCCTGAACATTTTTCCCTTTTCTTCCTGTTCCTGTGGGAGTGGCTCGCAATGGGGAAGATGAGATTTATGGTGCTGTCCTGAGGAGCCACATCTTCTTCAGAGTTGTCTCCCCTTGGCTGCGCCCCATAGTGCCCCAAACCTTCAAGGAGAACCTTTCAAATAAATGACAGGCAGCTCCCAAGAGAAAGGCTGCCCAGCCTGCAGGGCCCTACGCGGTGTCTGCCGAGAGATAAAAGGAAGGCTGCCGGGATATACTCATTCCCGTCTTTAAGATGGTATCACAAGGGGATGAGCAGGGCTGCAGCCTGTCTGCTAAGTCCTCTGTGCAGAACTTCAAACAGACGCTCTGGAGGCGGCAGGGCACGGGGCTGACTCACCCGGCCGGCCGGGTGGACACAGCCTGTCCAAGCACGTCTCAGCTTTCCGTGCTCCCGAGTGGGTTGCCCTCAGACAGCTCTCTTGTCCTCAGCTCCCTCCGTGGGCCCTCACATGGCACGTTATTTTAGTAATGCTTTCGGCTTTGTCTTTTTTAGGGCTCCTCTCTCTGCCTTGCAAAGAGACGGTGGGGAATTGCAGGGCGACACCGGAGCGATCGCTTTGCATTGCTACACACCTGGCTGCACCGGGAGCGAGGTGCTAAGGTGCTTAAGGGTTTTAATTTGGGTGATTAAATTATCCAGTATTAATGCTATGGGTGTTCCTCTATAGGAAATAATACCATCCATATAAACTCGATCAGTAAATATAAGGAGCCATCAAAAATTAACACTGTAGCCACACAAGCGCTACAAAGTTATAACCACTTTATATCCTTCCTATGGGCTCGGTCTTTTTTGGCACAGCCCTATTTAAGAATAAGCGAAGTTCCGAAACCCAGGCACACGATTTTGACAGGAGGTGTGAGTCAGGACAGTACAAAGGAGGAGAGACGCTGAGCATGGAAGCAATGAAACTGCAGATTTTAGAAAAGATTATTCTCCTGGCTTTGACAAATTCACTTGAAATGGGCAACTGCTCCCCAGACCTACGGGTACACACCAAATGCACCTGTTTGCAAATGAGAAGCAGCATTTTCCCCCCTGACATTTAACTTTATTTCTTTAAGAAACTGGGGGGAAAATGTAGACCCACTGGAGTCAGTGGGAAGTTTCCACTAACAAGATGAGAGTTCACTCTACAGTAAGTACAATATACTGAAAATCAACTCGAAGTTATTCTTTGTTTTATAAACTAAGTGAATGAATGCAAGGAATCTAGCTCTGAGCCCTTCAAGTTTTCTGCCTCTTGCATTTTGGGGCGTTGTTCACATATTTGAAAGGCTACTTTGTGCCTTGAGACTTCAAATCTTTTTCCAATCGTGTAAGTCAGCAGAAGTTTCTCGTCCTGTACATATCCCACACACAGTCTAAGTGTGTCCATACTAAAAAATATCCCTTTCCTAGGAAAAAAAAAAATAAATACAATTATGCCAGTGTAAACCTGTTCATGTCCTCAGCCCCTGGGGTGTTTTAACCATCTAGATGGGTATTTCACTTCTGTGGTCCCTATTGCTCCCTGCCTGCCCCACTGCTGAAATGGGCACAGGCTGAGGACAGGTGACAGCGCAAGTGTGTGACAAACTATCATCTACTGTGTGTGTTCGGCTACATTAGCTCTGCAATACACTTAAATAGACGTTTGGGGAAAACAACAAAAAACTGTGTTTAATAACTGGGAAGGGACACTGAGGAATGCACACCAAGCGCTGAAAAGTAAAGGAAACTATGTGGCAAGGGCAATTACCAGTCAGCGAACAGAAAAAAATAGTTCACCCGCATCTACAATGAACATGGGTGCTACCTAATCCTTGCTGTCATCCCATGGCAGTGGGGTTTCTGTTGGGAAAAGCGTTTCTGACAAAGTACTGCACTTTGCAGCAACAAGTTTTCACTTACAGACAATCTATTTCTATTCATAAACGTATTTATGTATGAGTTCCTAGAAAAAAAAAAAATAAAACAAGTCACGGTACCTTCTCATTCTCAGGTGTCCTATATAGGTTACAGCTTGGAAATCAAGAAGCTGATTGTCAGGAAAACACTGTGTACATAAACACCAAAAGCACCCAGCCTGATAACAGCCTTTCGAGGTTTAACCGAAGCATTCAGCAGGTGCTGAAGCTGCTGTAATGAACGTCTCAGGTCCCCCTGTGATGGCACTGCCATTTACCTATGAACCGTTCAATAAACTTGAAGTGGGTTTGAATCATTTGCGACAACAGCTGATCAAACAAGCTTTTTACAGGCCTCACATTCCACCGTGGCTACCGCAACCCCTTTCTGTAGCCAGTGAAGAGAAACCCGCAGTCAGTGCCCTGGCAAACCAGCTGGGAGATGTAATGTAGTAAACCGGAGTTTCACATCTCCACTGAATATTAAATACTAAAGTTTATTTTTGTCTGCCCTCTCATCACAAAATATTTTTTATAGATTTTATTTTATTTTTTTTTTATACATCAGCTACAAGCTTAAGGAATTGGGGTCCTAAAAGTTCTTTGCAGCACGGAGAGCCAGCAGGGCAGCGCCTGCCTTATTTCCCAGCACGCCAACACTCCCACTTACTAAGGAGCAACCAAACAAAAACACGGCGGATGATTCCCTTCAGCTGCCCACTGCTCTGCGTTTTTTTCCCTTAAAGGACAAGCCAGTCCAAAATGTGCGTGTCATCAGGCTCCTCCATTAGAGCTCATTAATGCGCAGCTCCTCGGACTCTAAATACGGCGGTTTTTTGCTCTCTCAAACAAATGAAGAGCTCTGGAGACGGTTTGTAGTAAAGCCAGACAAGTTTAACTACTACAGATTTTGCTTATTCTATCAAGTTCAGCATCCCAGCTGCTAACTCAGCACTCCCGGCTCTCGGGGTCCTTGGCAGCTGTACTTTTGATCATCTTGGGAAAGGAAAAAAAACCCACCCACATCCAGTAAAGTATTGAAAGCTCAGCTTGCACACTAGCAACCCAAGAATAACTCAGCAATTTATACAGCTGGCCACAAACCGGTCTCTATTTTATCGAGCCCAGCCGCCTTGCCAACCAGGACTATTTTTGTTGTACTCGTTTCATTTCAGTGACACGAACGCGACAAGCCACCCCACATTTCCACCGCCGCAGCAGCGGGGCTGGGCACTGCACCCCAAGCCACCAGTTGCAGATGAAGAGCAGGTCCTGCCTGATCCCCACCACCACCACCACCCCCACTCCCCCCTCCCCGAACTCGGGAAACTTTTCCCCTGCTGCGGCAGTGCTCGGGGCGGGGGTCACACTCACACCAGCCCCACGGTTTGGTGTCTGCAACACCCACACTCCCCTCTCCCCCCAGGGGAGGCCGGCTCACCCCCCCACACCGGGCTCTATTACCCCGTTCCCATCGCCTTTCTGGGGGCGCTGGCCAACCCCCCACTGCCCCAGCTCAGCGGGCTGCTGGCACCCACCCACGGTGGGACATGGTCCTGGGGAGGGGGAGCACAGAGCTCGGGGGCCACACACAGCCGGGAACATCTTCCTCACCACCCTCCCCCCCCAGCTACTGCCCCTTCACAGACAGGAAGATAGGTTTATGCTTTAAATATGTTTTATTTATTACCAAAATTTCCAGAAGCCAAATTTGGCAATTATCTTTTTTTTTTTTTAAATCTTCCATAAAGATTTTCATGCATAACTTGAAACTTGTCAACTGCAACAGTCGAGTGGTTACTTTAGAAGAGACACTTTAACAGAGACAAACATCCAGAGTACAAACAGCTGTATCTGAATTAACAAAACTTGTCTATTACTAACCTTATAAAGCAGGACGTGCCTTCCCTTTTATCAAAACCAAGCTGACAGATCTGCCTTTATACACACCCAACAGAATAAACTCTGTTATCGGCAAGGACGTTTTCCTTAAACGTTAGAAAAAAAAATACAAAGCAAAGAATAGAGTGACTGTCCATAAACCAGTCTATCCTTCAGTCCTCTTTAATCTACTTCTTCGATGGTGGGGCCACCGGAGCCACCTGCCCCGGCCCCTCCAGCTCCCTGGTACAATTTTGTGACGATCGGGTTGCAGAGTTTCTCCAGCTCTTTCTGCTTGTGCTCGTACTCTTCCTTCTCAGCCATCTGGTTGCGATCGAGCCAAGAGACCACCTCCCGGCACTTGTCGAGCACTCTCTGCTTGTCCTGGTCACTGATCTTTCCCTTCAGTTTATCATCCTCCACCGTCTGCTTCATGTTGTACGTGTAGGACTCGAGGGAGTTCTTGGCTGCCACCCGATCTCGGTTAGCTTCATCCTCTGCTTTGTATTTCTCTGCTTCTTGCACCATACGGTCAATGTCATCCTTGCTAAGGCGCCCCTTGTCATTGGTGATGGTGATCTTGTTCTCCTTACCCGTGCTCTTGTCCACAGCGCTGACGTTCAGAATACCATTGGCATCGATGTCAAAAGTGACCTCGATCTGGGGGACTCCACGGGGTGCCGGGGGGATGCCCGTGAGGTCAAACTTGCCTAGCAAGTTGTTGTCCTTCGTCATGGCTCTCTCACCCTCGTACACCTGGACCAGGACGCTGCTCTGGTTGTCTGAGTAGGTGGTGAAGGTCTGAGTTTGTTTGGTGGGAATGGTGGTGTTGCGCTTGATGAGAGCGGTCATCACTCCACCAGCTGTCTCGATGCCCAGGGACAGAGGGGTGACATCCAACAGCAGCAGATCCTGCACATTCTCAGACTTGTCTCCCATGAGGATAGCTGCTTGCACGGCAGCCCCATAAGCAACAGCCTCATCGGGGTTGATGCTCTTGTTGAGCTCTTTGCCATTGAAGAAGTCCTGTAGCAGTTTTTGGATCTTGGGGATACGAGTGGAGCCACCCACCAGCACGATCTCCTGGATCTGGCCCTTGTCTAGCTTGGCATCACGCAGAGCCTTCTCCACCGGCTCCAGGGTGCCACGGAAGAGATCAGCATTGAGCTCCTCAAAGCGGGCACGAGTAATGGAGGTGTAGAAGTCAATGCCCTCGAAGAGGGAATCGATCTCAATGCTAGCTTGCGTGGAAGAGCTGAGGGTGCGCTTTGCCCTCTCACAAGCCGTACGCAGTCGCCTCACCGCTCGCTTGTTGCCAGCGATATCACGCTTGTGCTTACGCTTGAATTCTTCCACAAAATGGTTCACCATGCGGTTGTCAAAGTCCTCCCCACCCAGATGGGTGTCACCAGCTGTGGACTTCACCTCAAAGATGCCATCCTCGATGGTAAGGATGGACACATCAAAAGTGCCCCCTCCCAAGTCAAAGATGAGTACGTTCTTCTCTCCAGCCCGCGTACCTTTCTTGTCCAAGCCATAGGCTATAGCAGCTGCTGTGGGCTCGTTGATAATGCGCATCACGTTAAGGCCAGTGATGGTACCAGCATCTTTGGTGGCCTGGCGCTGGGAGTCATTGAAGTAAGCAGGCACTGTGATGACAGCATTCTGCACCTTGCGCCCCAGATAGGCCTCAGCGATCTCCTTCATCTTGGTAAGGACCATGGAGCTGATCTCCTCAGGGAAGAAGGTCTTCATCTCACCCTTGTACTCCACTTGCACCTTGGGCTTGCCACCCTCGTTCACCACACGGAAGGGCCAGTGCTTCATGTCAGACTGCACCGTGGGGTCATCATACTTGCGGCCGATGAGACGCTTGGCATCAAAGATGGTGTTGGTAGGGTTCATAGCCACCTGGTTCTTGGCAGCATCCCCGATGAGGCGCTCCGTATCAGTGAAGGCCACATAGCTGGGTGTGGTGCGGTTGCCCTGGTCATTGGCGATGATCTCCACTTTGCCGTGCTGGAAGACACCCACGCAGGAGTACGTGGTGCCCAAGTCAATGCCGATTGCCGGCCCTTTGCCAGACATGATGACAGGTTCCTCTGATCAGCGCCTCGCTCGCCGTCGCCTCTCCCGCCTCCCGCTCCCGCTGCTCGCCGCGGCGCGATGTGCCGGTGCGGCGCCGCTGGCGCCCCCTTTATAGCCGGCTCAGCCGTCTTCTGGAACCTGCCAGAACTCCGCTGGCCAATCTAGACGCCCGCCCGCCGCTACCGGCCAATCGCTTCTGTCACTCGACGAAGCGTGCCCGCCCCCTGCCCCCTGGCCAATCAGAAGCGTGGCGCCCACCCCTCGGCCCGCCCCTCCCCTCTGTACGGCGGCCAGATCGTCCTTCTTCCTGGTTTTTCTCGATCCGTCTCGGCTTGCAGCGTGCGCCATCGCCCTCGACCAATCGCCACTCGCGCTGCCCATTTGCCCCGCCCCCGCCCCGAAACGCGACTAGAAAGTTCCAGCAGACGTTAGACGCAATGCCGGGGATTGACATCAGCGTTCTCCAATGGAGATCGGGCAGCCGGGGGAGGGGGCGGGGCGAGGGCCGCCGCGGCGGGGAGGGCGGGGTTGGGTGGTCGCTGTGTGGACGCCCCCTTTCTCCCCCCAATGGCGCTGGCGGCGGCGGCACGTAGGCCGCGGGAGGCCCTGAGGGGCGCGGGGCCGCGCTCGCAGCTCGCCTCCCACTGTTTGCGGCTCAGCCCGGCGTGGCGCGGCGTTTCCCCGCCAGCCGGTGGGGAATTTACCCTTATTTGGTCGCAAGGCGGCAGAAATTCAACCCACACACCGCCCCCTCTTCCCAGCCTCCCCCCCGCCCCCCCCCCCCCCCGCCCCCCCCCCCCCGGCTCCTCAGGGCGAGGCGGCCGCCCTCTCCCGCCGCGGCGACCCCCGGGCCGGGGCTGAGGTGCCGCCAGCCTGAGGAAAATTCTCGGCGGGGCGGGTGGCTTCGCGCCCTCCCTCTGTGGCAGAGGGAAAGTCCCGCGGCGAGCAAAGGCTGAGGCGGCGTTCGGCCTTATTTCGGCTGAACTTGGCCGGCTGACCCGAGGGGGGGGGGGGGGGGGGTCGCAAGCGAGGGCCTCGGCCGCCCCGAAGGGCGGGAGGCCGTTGTCGCCGCTGCCGAGGCGGTGCGTGTCCCGCCCGGGTGTCAGAAGGCGGGCTGTGGCGGCTGGCTTTCCCCTCCGAAAGAAGCGGTTCAGGGTTTGGGGGGGGCCGTGTTGCTGCGTGTTTCTGCGTGGCGACCATTCTTGAGCCGCCTCCAAATTTTTGTCTGTTGTGCTAATGTAGAATGTCGTCACGCCTACGTTTAGCAAAAGCTATGGAGCTATTAACTCGCAGCTAGGAAAGTGCTTTGATGGAAACGTATTAAACATGAAAATCTGCTGTGCTTCCTCCAAATTATTCCTCCTTACTTTGAAACAAACACTTCAAAATATTCCAGTTCTGGTAAGGAGAGGAAAATACCATTGCTGAGATCTTTTTTCCTCGGAGGCTTAGTAAGTAGCTCCTTTTGGATACCTCCTTTAAAAGTGTGGCTAAGTCTGCTACCCATAGACGTTACGTGAGAGAAGGATTAAATACACTGTATGCTTAAATCATCTTTCATCAATTTTGTCCCCCACCCTTCAGCATTATGCTATAGCAGTCCTCATAGAACATATGTTACAGATACTCTAACTCCCGTTCAAAAACATCCTTGTTTCAATTAGTGTCTTTTTCAAAGCCGTTTTACAAGACATGAGGATTCCGCCTCTTTTGTGTAGTATGTGTGTATGTAGTTTTGAGATAGAAGAGCTTTCTGACAGAAAATATTGTATGTGCTTAAATAACTATTATTCTTCCACAGATCCTGGTCTTTTTTCACACGGGTGCTGACCTTGGAGAAATCCGAAAGAAGTCAATGGAAAATGGAAACCATCAGCTCTCCCCACCTCCAACAGGAGCTGCTCTGTATATACTGTATGCATATTTCTTTGATGGGAAGGGTGTCAGTTTCTTTTGTAGTTAGACCAGTGACTGATTCATCATGGAACTATCTCTTCCTGTAATTCACTGCTACTTCATTCAGTTGATTGTATCCTATGGAGCAGGGAGAAATGCCAGAGCAATACAAGGAGAGTTGGTTGATAAATTCCGTTTCAGCTGGAAAGTTGATGTTATTTATTATATGTATCCTTGTGAGAATTGTCCCTTAGGAGCACTAGTAATGCACGAGAACCCTGTTTTGGTAGCTGCAGTACAAACTCAGACCCTGTTATTTCAGAGTAAAAAGAGGATTACTGCGTCAAAAATGTATATACAGAAACAAGAGATGGAGAGAACAAATAGACTAAGAAATAACACAACAATATTGATTAGCACAATAAGCAGTCTTTGCAGCAAAGTTAATTTGATCTCTCTTTTAAGTGTAGCTGTAATCAAACAGGTTTCATCAGATTTAGAAGCGACGTTTTGTTAATTTGGCCCAAAGCTTTTAGCTGTATGTTTTAGCAGCCCAGGCAGAAAATACATACAACAGCTCCAGACAAAACTTGTTTGGGGTTTCCTTGGCCTAGTAACTGGTATAGCCCTGATAGGGTTGTTGCTGATACCCAGATGGGCTGATAACCTGCTAAAGAGGTGTTTGCATTGACTGGATTACTGGTTACTCTGATAGTACTCCCTCAGTCCTATTTATTTCATCATTTGAATTGTTGTTTTGCTATACTAAATTTGGGGAAAAGATCCTGGAGGAATGTATGAGCATACCATTTTAATGCTAATGGTGTAAATGACACAGTTGTGGCCGTTCTCAGGAAAAATCAAAAGGTCTGTAGACTCAGGCTACCAAATATTTCATTTAGCCTGTTGCAGAAGTATTTCTTTTCACAGAGGTGCTGTTTTCTTCTTGTACGATAATATGTATAGGTCCGAGCTGCTTTTTAAGCTTTTGTTCCTGATCAGAAGTTCACGTGATGCTCTTGCCATCATCTCTCATCTCTTACTGATGTCCTTAGAGAAAGTCCAGTCTAACTAGAGGGAGCAACCTCTAAAACCTCATTAGACGTATTCTCTCTTCTCAGCAGAGCTATTACAAGCCTGCTTTTTGTCAGCAGTTCTCTAAGACTTGCAGCACAATTTGTGAACCAACTCATCTATGCAGTCATCCTCTCATATGGGAAGAGCCACATGATTTTCTTTTATGTTGCTTCATATGCAGTCATGTTACAGGTGAGCCAAACAGACTGGTTCAGAAATTAAAGAGTGAGCTTTATGGAGAGGACTTCAGCACAAGTTTGATTTTCCCTTTAACAAAACATTCGCTGTTATTCCCCCATCCTGAATCTGTAAGCTGTATTTTCATAGTAACTTCCAGAACAGCAAGTCGGTGCCTCTGGAAGTAGCAGGCCTCTTTGTAATCCATTTATTTGTGTTTGGGATCAATAATGTACCCATGTCTCCTGTTTGGCAGTGTTATATAATACGCTGTAGGCTATTCTCCATTACACCACCCAGCCAGAAATGAAGATGATATTTAGATTTCTTCAGTGAAGCAAGAGCTCAGTATCTGGAGCAGAACTGGGAACTCAACCCTTATCTTTATCTCGATAAAAAGATTTTTTTTCCCACATATTTCATAAGGCAACATAGTATAAAAATAGGATGAACACAAGTTACAGTTCAATCAGACATCAGTCACTTGGATCATTAAAGTTGAAATGCAATGGTCTGTTCAGATTTGACAATCAGAAGATCTTAGACCTTAAATTTTGGCATCCATTTCCCTTGTATCCATTTCCCTAGTAAAATGATCCAGAAAATTGCATAAATCAGACTGTATTGGTGAGGATAAATGAATAATTTTATAATACAGCAATCAGTTCAGCAAAGTCTAAGAAACAGCTGTTCTAAGAACAAATAACGCTTTGTCACAATACCTTTTCATCACTGAAATTCATCTCGTTTATATTTGTGAATATATGTCTAGTAATTGGAATAAAGACAAGAGCCACCAGTGTATGAAATGACAACAGATTCTTCTGACAAGGTGCTGTTGTGTTAAAAATCGTAGTGTATGTGGGGGGAACAATGTAACTTTTTTGTGTTACTTTGTTTTTATATGCTGCCACTTTTTGCACACAGATGCTCCTTCGTAGTTTGATAGGCAGCCACAATACATGATCTTTTTAAAGTAAGTGTTCCTTTGTTTTTGTGAATAACAAAATAAAGTTCCACAAATCAGTATAACATGTTTTTGGCAAGTTACGCAAATGCATGATCAGTAATATGGAAATATTCGGAATAGCAAGAACAGCAGAATACAGGGCACAGTAATTTGGTATTGCCAAACCAGAAGTTCAAAAATCATGAGTCAGATCTCCTAAAATTATAAACCTACTTTAAAATTATGATCTTAAAAAACACACGTGGCTTTATTCACCTTCTGGCTTTTTAATCTTTAGCATATGTTCGGATTACACTTTTAGGATTTTCCATGTAATTTGCAAAGCTAATTTTTTAAAATAAATAAAATAGCTGATTACAACATCTCACAACTACAAACAGGCTGCCTCAGATTGATTAGACTCAATAAAATCATGGAAGTTGTCAACACTGATTAAACTAATGCTTGATGTTTCAAGGAATAATTATTTTATAATTAAGTGGTTTTAAAGCACATTTATTTACATAAACTTCTGACAGTTTGCTGAGGCATGATTAAAAGCTGAGGTTAGTCTCACTAGTGCTAACTAGATAAACTGGTGTGCTGTGCATTTCAGGCACAGTTCTTTACTTTCCTACAACTGCAGTCTCCTTTTCTTCCGGCCACTGCCAGCTCTACTGACAGTAATAAATAAGGGACTTTAAAGCAGATAGTTTGCAAGTAATCATAGAATCAGATCAGAAAAGGACCTCAATAGGTCATTTAGTCTCATTTTGTGTCTAACCAAAATCTCCTTTCTTGCAATTTAAGGCAATTATTTCTATTCCTATCAATTGTGGATATGGGAAAACGTTATTCCATTTTTCTTTGCAACCAGCATTTGTATATATGAAAATCATTGTTTCCCCTCTACCAGCTCCTCTGTAAGATCACCTAAAATCATGCAATCTGTGCTCAAAGGCAAAGTTTTCTCAGCTTCTAGACATTCTCATTGCTTGTTCCTGGATTCTTTGCATGCAAGTATCTTATTTTTCAAGCGCCATGATCAAAACTGGAGGTGTTACTAGCTCACACCTTAGCAGTTCTGCTGATTATACTCCAGTTCAGACATTTGGTTTGTACCTTTATTTGCAACAGCATGATGTTGCAGACTCATTTTCAGAATTTAATCCAAAATAACGCATTGATTCTTTTCAATGGAAATTAAGCAACTGTTCCTTTACTTGCACAGCTAATGATTCCAGCTTGCATTCGTTTCTATTAAATAACATCTTATGTTTTCAGATCATGTCTGCAACTTACTGGCAGTATTTTGAATCCTAATCTTATCTTCTAGTAATCTTGAAGGTGAACTCTGCTTGGTCTTGTTTGAAAATATTAAAAGGATACTCTATATGGTCCAGTGGATGAATAAATGAAAACAGAGTATTTTGTCTAGAACTGCTGTGAATGGGGTTAAACAACATACTGTGATTATTGGCAGTAACTGTAAGCTGGAAAATGATGGTAAGTCTAAAACAAGGGAAATGGTGTACTGTAAACCCAGGCAAAGACCAATACTTCATACTCAAGATCAATATAATTTGATTAATCTCTTGGATTCACTTAAGTGCCTAGTGTAAAGAATTTTTATAATAATTGAACTGTAGCAGTGCTATAAATTTCTCTTACTTTCTCATTCCTATGATTATTTGACTTTTACTCATCTTAGTTTTCCCTCTCGTCATTCTTAGCAGATGAATGGGAAAAACGCAGGAGCAGATGAAACAGGTGGTAACTGGAACTTCACCCTGTTGCCGGGACTGTTACGAACTCAGGTATAAGATGGAATTAAATAAGAATAATAAGCAGATTTGTAAGAATACTTTATTAAAGATACTTTATCAAATAACAGAATAAGCTTTAAAGGTTATGAAAACTAACCTGGAATGTCTTCACTGATGATCTACATAGACTACAAATAATTGCTAAGTTACAGAACAGTCACAGCCTGTTCTAGATGTCCTACACTAAGTATACTGTTGAAGGCCTATCTTTAGGTGATGCTATAAACATATTTCCCCTTTCTCCTCTGCTTCATGGTGGTCCTACCTTGAGGGTCCTTCCTGTTCTCTATGGAAAAGACATCCCATTTTCTGTTAGATTTCCCAAATATATTGTGCCTTCTCCCTATGGAGTCCCCAGTGGTATCTGGCTTTGCCCAGATATTCACCATCTTCCCCTCTGCTCCAGCACAGCCCCTGGGACAGATGTGTTGGCATTCCAATATTGCACTGAAGGCTTTTAAAATGCCTATATTAATGTTTAAGGTGTTATGTGTTAATAGGGCCGATACCTTCAACATCTACACGCTGAAATGTTTGGGGGTATAAAATTAGATTAAGCAACCACATTCAAAGATATCTGAACATCTTTTCTTGCATTTGTATAGCAACTTTATAAAACTCAAAAAGAGTAAAGCAAGCACAGACACATGCCCTATACAAGCTGCAATACAGACAATATTTTACATACTTCATAACAACAGTAATGAAAATGATGCCAACTATAAATAAAATTATAGACAGACTCTTCTTGAGATAACAGTTATACTGAACAATGAAACATCCTTTTATAGTCATAAGTAGAATTAGTAAGATGCGTAACTACAGCAGAATAGAGATCAGCATGTTTAGTCTGCTTACATGTCTCAAGCTGATCCACTGTTGTCTGGGGGAAGCGAAAGAAATGAATATTTCTTTTAATCCATGCTGGCCCTAATTTGAAACATTTACTGCCTTGCTGTTTTTTTTTGTTAGGTTTTTTTTCCCCGTTAATTTAGCTGGAAACATTAGGATTCCTCAAATGCTCAAATCTGAACATGAATGCCTGATTCTCCTCTTCAAGCCAGCGTTTGCAAGGCTTGGATGCAGAACAAGGTGCACCCTGTGCCCTGTGAAGATTGTTTCTCATTTACTCATCTCCTTGTTGGTAAAAATTTTTCCCCATTCTTGTAATAAGACCGGAGCACCATTTCTTTACTCTCCACATACAAGCACTGTGCTCCATGGAAGGTCCTCTTCAGCTTGCAAATGATGATCATGGCAGCAGGGGGAATCAGGTCAGCTGGATCTTTCTCACCATCCTGTCCTTCCTCAGGGACCCTCTGTCCTCTGTTTTTAAGATATTTTTTTTCACCTTGTACTCCAGATTAATTTTTTTTTTCTCCTTTTTAACACTTGATAGTTTAGCATTGTAACTGTCTGAAAATACATATGTTGTAGTTCACGAGTATACACTTCTAATGTTTAACTGAAAAATCTAAACAGTCTTTGACAGAAACTCTACAAAGCCTCATTTTAGAAAAGGAGTACTCCAGCACGTGAATAGCAAATTCTGCAAACTCATTTCAGTGCAGCCCTTAACACCTGGCATCTGCCTCTTTTGGCTGTCTGCTCCATGAAAGGAGACTTCAAATTTGTTTTTAACAGGTGTAAATAATAGTCACAAGGAAGTAAGTTTTATAATACAGAGAAGAGTCCAAAACAACTTTTACTGCATGTTCTAATTTGACTGCTTTGGTGCCTTTTGCGATTGCTGCAGTATGTCAAAAAAGCAAAGGTGGTGCCAATTCAGATCTGGCACACGCGGTTCTGAGTTTTTATGAAATCTTTTGCCGACCAGTTCTTCCTCATGTCTTCTTCAAACCTGGTTCTCTCAGTTGTTCAGAAGCTTAGAAGTCCCTATTTCACTACTGCCATGCAGAAAAGAAATGCAAGAAAAATATTAAAAGTCAGAAGCCCACACTCCAGTACTGTATTTGCTAGCATGATGTGGTCCCTCCCACCTCACTATGGTGTAGTTTTGCTCTAAATACCCATCCTTCAGTTATATTCAGAGCACCCACCACAGTCAGGAACTCTGTTTAAAAGTCATACGGTTCATTTCCTTCAACCCCTACCCCAACAAAACACAACTTAACTTTTAACGGTTTGATCTTGTTTCAGAAACTTTTGTTTGCTTCTTTCTCCTTTGCCTTCCATTTTCAAAACACCTAAAGATTTGCTGAAGAAAAACTTCACTTCCCAAGCCTCCCAGAACTTATTTTTAGTACTGTTATGTGTTACTTTCCAGCAGTGGTTTATGGCTTGGCTTAGTGGATGCTCGAAAAATTGCACTAGTATTATTTCCCCTCAGCCTGGACTTCACGTAGCTTGGATCGCCCCAACCCTGGAATTCTTCTTACTGCTTCATATTGCCTCTGTTTGGGGTTGTGGTTTTTTGTTTGTTTTTTTGTTTTTTTTCCTTGCCTAATTCAGACGTAACTGTTATAGATTTACTTAACCCCTCCTACCAAAATTCTTATTTTAGGTTAAATGCAGATAAGTGATATAAATATTTACAATTCCTGTAATTCTCTTTCAACAAACTAATCTATGACAAATATGAGCAGCTTTGTATCCAATACAATCAGTCAAGAAATTGGAAACGTAGATGTAACTTTTAAAGACAATTCTCAGGGTTTTTTTTCTTGGTACACTGACTTCTTTCTCTAGATATGTAAATCACATTGTACAAATTGTCCTGGTTTCGGCTAATTTACACTTGATGTTTCTATGCACAAGATGGCAGCCCTGCACCAAGTGGTTGTGTCTAGACTGCAGAGCAGGAAAGGCTTCAAGGCTGCACGTGACACCAGGTTTATCAGCTGTCTGCATTACTTACCTGCTAGAGCATCCTCAAGACCAGCTCACGGCTGAATTTCCTGGCACACCTTTGAGAGGAAAGCCTTGAGAGTGGTGCTTCTCACTGCAGTGTGCATTATAGGATGCCCCATGTGACGTGGCCAAGCCCTCACAGCACGTGCCAGGCCCAGAATTGTCTGTGTATTGTATCTGCCCTCTGTGCCACGTCACATACTTGGTGGTGGGCAAAAAAGCAATCTGGGACAAATGGCTTTTGTTTCACGCCAGGAGGGTGATGTGAGGCAGCTCTTGGGCAAACTCCTAGCTTCAAAGTACTGCTGGTTCTGGCAGCAAGTCCATGTGTCTACCTAATACATTCATTGAATCTTGGAGGGGAATTCATTGGACTGATGCTGTTATCTCCAAGTAGCTCTTATTTGACTATCTCAAAAGGTCAGGAAATGCCTTTTTTTTTTGTTTGTAAACTAACAAAGGAGAAAAAAAGGTATTCTAACTACAGTATGCATGGGAACATTATTTTTCCCCAGGCAACATCAGTGTTTAACGTTGCTGTTTATTAAGATGCTGGCCTGCGTTTTACAGTGAAAGATCTCTATTAATTGCAGATCACACACAGCTCACGCGGCATGACTGCGCTTCTTTACACCACCACCCTCAAATACACTGACTATGCTGTGTGGGACCACCTCTGAGTGTGGGAAGGTGGGTTGCCTGTGAATATTAAATTACATTTTTCCGATGAGACTGCAAAAATACTGTTAATCAGTGCCAACTGTGGTGGTGTGGTCTACGTACAGAACTGCGAACACCAGAGCCCTGCTGGCATTGGTAATAGCTTTTAGCCCACAGTAAGCTAGATTAGAGGTAAAATGTTGTGCCCTCCTCCCAGACTCTGAAATCCTCTAGCTACCCTAAAAACAGAAGTTGTTTTAGGAATGCACAGCTGCAAGAGGATCTGCTTCACTCTTCACACAGTAAACTCTGCTCAACTGTAGAAACGTTTCAGCTTTTTAAATAGAAATATGCATGTTGCCAGTTAGCCACCAGATGGAGCTCATCCCTCCCCCTCACACAAATCCAGGAACATCTGCAAAGTTAAGGCACTTCAGAGATGTTACAAAGGATGCAGTTTCTTCCACTTCATAAAAGTCAGAGGAAGTCTGTGATTAGCTGGATGTTTACAAATAAAAGGAGGATCTGGAGACAGATCAAAGATAACTCTCCAGATCTGGCGTGGTATCAGGTTCCTGTACTAATAGCATCTGCAGGGGTTTGACTGTCACATTAAGTGGTTGAACTTGGCGTATCTCATAATGTATTAATAATGCTTTTTTAATGCTTAGCGCATTTATAAGAAGTCTGAAGATTCAGCCAGCTAAGGACCTGAAAAAAGAAAAAAAAACAACACCCCCCAGCTAACAAGATCTTCCAGGCTGCATTTAAAAGAGAAGCACCCGCTGGGTTCTTCCTCATCCTGCTTTCTGCAATGTAAAGGGAATCAAGAAGCAAAGATAAGCACTGTTCCAAAATCCAAAGGATGTAGTGCTTTAAGCTTAGTAAATAGGAGCAGTAGCGCTCAAAGCCTGTTCTCTAATGATCTCGGTAGCTTGGATGGGCCAACCATACCATATATGCTTTTTACTGAGAAGTCTATAGTTCATCCAGGACCTCAGTGACTTTGGCACAGCCCCAATGACTGGGGAGAAAAGCAGATCTGAGATAAAAGATTGTGGTGTGTGAAATACACTGAGTTAATGTACATGTGTTTTAAGGGACATCTTTGTTTTGACTCTGTGTAACAAACCAACATTGCTTGTGAGGTCTGGAAGGCCACAGACTATTTCTACTTTCATAGTAGTGCTCTGTTTGAAGCTAGTATTTCTATTTGGGGTCTAAGCCACACTGAACTTGATCAAATAAACATTCTCCAAAGGAAACTGCCTTTGAACTATTTAACTCTTTGCACAACAAACTAAAGCTGGAAAAACTGTAACATTTACTGTAAGATTTCTTGTGTCTTAATTGAATTATTTTTCTGTTTTTTAGTTACTGTTCATCGGGACCTCTGTCTTTTCTGGCAGAACTGACCATGTTAGCAACAGCCAGTAAAATCTAAGTGAAACACAACCCCTTCTGAAAGCAGACTAGGTGGGGCTAATCCTCATACTTCTAGGCATGCAGACTGTGCCAGTGTCATATTTTACAGCATATGTAAGTGTACACAAATTATATTTAATCTACCTGATAGTATTGCAGCTCAGAGGTCCGAGCTCTCACCTGGGCTGTGGGACACAGACAATTTTTTCATCAGTTCCAAGGGATCCTATCCTGTATTCCCCCCTTCTACAATACTACTGTGTCTATCCTTTTCCTGAAGGAGGGATATTCTAGATTTCATCTCTTAAAATGTTTCCACTCTGTATAAATAATTAAATAACCAACGGCTAGAAACCATAGCAGTTGGTAGTTGGGACTCTCTACCAATAGGTACCAAGAAGGAACCCCACAGGCAGGGAGGAAACAGAAGCACCATCTTTAGCATCCTGAATAAATGCTCTGACGATGACTTGTGTAAAGGGAAGGAGCGTAACCGACACCAGAAGTCTGGTGCATCTATTGCCAAAACCAAAAGTAATCTATGGTATTCAGCAAACTCTATTTTTAGTCAGCATATCTGCATTTCCACAAACTTTCATGGTCTTGGGGCTTTTGCCATGGAGAGAAGGACATTATACTATTTCTCCCATTCATTTTCTGGGGAGTCAGAAGCAGAAGTCCCTCTGGTGACCATCCCCAATGTAGCGGGATGGTTACCTAAAAAAGGAGAGAATAGGTATTACTGAATTGTGTAAGTTCAATCAAACACGTGAGAACTATTAAAAAAGGCAAGTTCTTAGCCCTAGTCATTGCTTTAGAACAGGAAGAAAGCACACCTTCCCATTTCAAAAAAACAGAAGGCAAATATAAGAGCCAAAAGGATGAATTTTTAAAATAGCAACCTTGTTATCAGGGGAGATGGGGGAGAAGAGATGGGGAAAGACTGATTTTTGAGTCTTTCACGTTGGCAACGCTGCTGCTGCAGAGACCTTGGCAACTGCTGACACTGGTGGCACTTTGCCTGACAGACAGGTTGAGAAACCAAGGATTTGCAGACAGTCTTGATTTCCAGTGGATTTCCCACAATCCATGCAGCTTCCAGGATTTGGGGGCCTTTAAGGAATGCCCTCTTCTCATTCCCTGTCAGAAGTCTTGGGATGTCTACAGAACTACAAGACATCTGATGTCGTCTCTTATTTGCAACTACAAAAGAAAAGTATATCCCAAAATCTCATTGATGTAAATCACAGCTGAGTGTGAGTAAAAACAATAGCAGCATCAGGGCTTTGTCAGAGAGGGAAGTCCTTAAACAGCTCTGAAAGAGCTCATTTTTTTTTTCTTCCATAGGAAATGCTAGATCCAGCATTGTTTTTGTGGTCGTAGCTGCAGGAATTTACTACGGTTTTAGTATGCCAGAAGGCACAGGAAAGGATTAAACCTTTTCATCCTCTTGCAAGAGAATCAAAGATACTGACCAATTCTAAAATTCTAGGTTCTTGGGGGTGAGGTGTGCCATGATAGCTACGCAAAACAAATGAACAGTTAAAATCTGGCCTTGGACTACCTGCTGATTTCTCATCTCTTAATTTTGTTATGCTCCCTTGAATACACTAATATGAAACTTTAAAAACATATTTTCAACTACTTTTATACAGGGAACGTGCACAAATTGCTGAAAACAGTTTCTCTGAAGGCATGATGCACAATATTGTTTTCCTATGACTTAAATAAAAAAAATCCAACCAACTACAAGACATTTGTGGGCAAAAATGACGCAAAGAAAGATCTGCTAGCATTTCTCTTGTAAAGTTGCCACTGGTCATTCAGATACATGAAAAGGAACATGGGCTGTTTCAGGGCTGAACATTTAAAGTCATGATGAACTGACTCCTGAGTCATGAGCTCTGTGGCCCTGTAACAAATTAGAATTTGTCTTTCTGCATGAAAAAAAATGAATAAAATCACAATTAATTCCAGAATCACAGAAGTGACTATAAAAGTGCAGAAGACACTTAATTTATAAAATGTGTCCTGTTTTCTTGGCATATTCCCACTTCAAAATCTCAGCCTACTAACGTCTCAAGAATACACTGTACATCAATATTTTAGGAGTTTTTTGGAAGTTGGAAGAAAACATAGAAAACTGGTTTATAAGTTGAGAACTACAGAAATGTCAGCTTTTGAAAACATGTTCCTAATTTCTAGCCTTCAGCAGACTTTTATGAAGTCGAATTAGTCATGCTTCATCTTGTAGGTCTTTAAGTCTGCGACAAGCATCAAACCAACTGAGAATTAGGGAAGTCGGAATATTTGATTTTTAACCCTTTCAGATTAGGAAGTGTTTAAAAGTCAAGAGCAGTCACATAGTAACAGATACTGCCAGCATCTCCTTAACTTAACACAAGGAATTATACCAAGCTTTCAATATTAAACCAAAAATGAGACGACTGTCTCCCCTTACCCCGACAGCCAGAAAAGTGCACGTTGCGAGCAGCAAGGGGCACAGGACAGCAGGAGCCCAGCTGCCGAGCGTGCGGGCAGCACAGCTGCAGCTGGGCCCACAGCTGGAGGGCACGACAACCAGAGGAAGGTGGGAGCCGCTCCTGGTGTCTGGCCGGACAAGGGGCCCAGCTCGTTCCTGGCCTTGGGCCAGGCCAACCACACGAACCCAGTGGCATGGAGCGCTGCATAGTCTGTTTCAAGAAAGACTAAGAAAGCTCCAGAGCATATTTGAGGGGTGAGCTGAACGCAGGAAGGTTTCCAGTTCTCATAAGGAGGGCAAGATAGCATAGATGTGTCTCGTTTGTATGTAAGAGGCTGGGCTGCCTTTTTTCCTTAGCAGGAAACAGGAGATGAATGTACAAGTTGGGCTTCCACGAGGATGCTCGGGGAGACAGAGACCGAGTTAAGCTCAGGATGTGCTTTGAGTTCTGGCACAGTTCTTTTAAGCAAACGAGCCCCCTCCCAGCCACTCATTTCTGCCCTCGTGCCACCCCTTCTATTGTGCTAGCACAAGATTTGACATAGAGCTGGAGAGGGAAGCACAGCGAGGAACTGATCCAGCCAAAAAACAGCCCCACAGGGAATAAAAAAAGGCCTGATGTTCGATTCAGTTCATTGTAAAGCTACATAAATACATGCTTTTTGACAATGGAGAGGGTGGCACACACGGGATATGAGAGCTGATACCAGGAATGGGCTGCCAGGGCTCAAGGTGGTACTGCCTTCAGGAGCAAACTTGCATCCTCAGCAACAGCTGAGATACTCTTGATGGTTTAGCACTAGTGTGTTCAAATACAATAGTGTAGTCAAAGTATTCACCTTTATAACAATATATTTTTAACATATTCTCCAGGGCAGTGCATTTTCTGTCTTCAGCTTTGAATAAAAGTATGCTGAATTGTATTTTTTCCATTAACTGAAAATATTAAACAGAGAAGTCCCCTAATAAAAGCATAAATTCTCTGAATTCTGTGATATTATAATCTATTCAAATCAAGAATTCTCCACAGACCCGTTGGCTACAAATCTGGTTGCACACAAATGTAAATACTCTTTGAATTAACAAGTTGTCAATACGCATTTACAGGTATGTATGTGTTTAACATTTGAAAAGTCTCCTCTGAAACTGAAAAAGCAGCTCAACAGCTTTTGTGGTATTTTAAAGCTCACTGCAAGTCTTCACGAATTCCCTCTTTTTAACTTTCAATAAATCCTGAAAGCTAAGAGCTAGGCTGGCTACTTATAAATTATTTTCAGGGTCACAGCCCACACCACTGCCAAAATGAGGAAAACAACAGAACAGAGAGAGGTCCTCCAAAAATAAGAATAGCAAATCACTTAAATATGTAAGTCAGATCATGCAGCAAGTCTTTGCTTTCTGGCTACGCCTCGTGCAATGTGATATGCTTACACCTCCACTCTCAAGGATCCTTAAGTGCTTTTACACTCTACCAGTCCCTGTAGCACAGTAGGGAGATCCAAAGGATCTATGTTATGATGACTGAGAAGTACAAATTTGTTAGAAGAAACAGAACTCTAAATGAAGTATTTTTGCTTCCCCTTCACTATCTTTCAAGTAAGAGCAAGACTTCTAGGATAGCATAATTGCAATTGTTTTTTTTCAGGTCTGCTTTCGTTCTGTCTTCACAGTAAGCAATTTTTATCATGGTAGGAGGGCTGAAACACCATCATTTGACTGTCCTGTGGATGTTGTCCCATTCTGGGGAGAACACCCCTGTCCCCAGGAGCGACCAGCCCCAGGCTGCCTCAGCACCCACCCCTTCTCCCTGTTCACCACAGCCAAATTCCTCCTCTCACTCCAGGCCTTTTCTTCAATAGTCCCATGCTGTTCCCCTGCATGCTTTTACACGTCACCATAAACGCTCTCCCCATCTATGTGCAAGCCAGGCTGTCTGGTTTATGCCTTAGTACCTTTGATTTGTTCTCCTGCACTCCCCTTGATAACTTTTCAGGCTACTTCAGTCATTCTGTTTTTCTCTGCCTACGTACAAGCAGATCCACTCTTAAGCTCCCCTGCAGCGTAATTCATGCTCTTTCTGAGCCTTAGTCTGGACATCCATACATGTGAACTCCAAGGCACTGGGTTTTGTTTCACAAGAACAGGAAAACACATTAATTCAAGTTCAATTGGAAACGTTTAACAAACTTTGCTTTGAAAGGCTACTACAACACTGCTTATTATTGAAAAACAAAGGTATTCCAGGGTGTTTATAAAGTTAGATAGTACACATAAATACCATCATGCCCAGTTCCTCCATTTAGCTTCTGTAGTTGGCAGGTCTACTTACACTAGGAAGTAACTTTTTTTGTGAAACGTTTTTGGGTCAAGTTCAGATAAATTCATTGTAAACAAGGGCTCCTAACCCTAAGCACAAGTCTCCATAAATTACCCTTAGCCCTTCACTGTATTCAGGAACGATCTCTCAGTTTGCAGAGGTCACCTCCTCCTTTTCAACAAGGTCTTTAATCTAGGCTTTGCTGTGCCACTGCAGTCCTTCCAGCATAGGGGCTGCCTGCACTTGGGACGCAACCTGCGCTCCGAGCTTGTGCCGTAGTGAGCTAATCACCCGGGCCGACAGCTCTCCCAGCCAAGCTGAGTCATTCTCACTCCGGTCATTCTCACTCGCATCTACAGGACATTTTATCCACTCCTCCAGCCGCCCCCTCCATGCCACCTTTGGGATTTGCTTCCCACTGCACGGCTCTAATCCTGCCCTCCCAGCTTTTGTCCATCCCTCCTCTCCCACTCAGCCTTCCCACTTACCCAGCGCCACACGACTCTTCTGCCAACTCCCCCAGCACCCTCCAGTTCTCCCTCACTTCCCCTGGCTGCTTTTCCCAGTCCAGCCACAGCTGATACTGTCCGGGATAATCTGCATGTCAGAGAACTGCTGCGTGCAGCGTATTAGCCCCACCAGCTCTTCCACTACAGCACCTGACTAACTACTTCAACTCCAAGACGATTGTTATAGTTAAATATTTTAAGAGTCTTATAGTCACCTTACCACTGATTCCAGTGCTAAAAAGTGTTAAAATACCTATCCCACTTATTCTTTGAACTCTGACACACTGAGCTTCAGTCTGGCTTGGGATGGGAAATGTGGAATAAAACCTAAGAAGGGGAAAGCTCTGAATTAACTGAAATGATGGAGTGCATTCACGTCCATGGTCTTTTTGGCCCCAGTGCTATTCAGGACTTGGTTGGCTTCAGCATCATACAAGAAAACATCGGACTGAGCAGTTACGGCAAACTGCCAATGGCCCAAACTGCACCCGAAGCAGCCAGTGCCCAGGGAGCCAGCTGTCGCCTCAGGACTGAGGTCTGGTGGCAGGGTCCTTCTCCGTCACTGCAGAAACGCACATGTCTACCAACCAAGAGAAATTCTAACGCGCATTTAAAGCTGAATAAATGCAAGGCAACTCAATACTAATTTAAATAGTTATAGTGGAGATTCTGAATTGTGTTAGTTTTTCCAGTCTAACATTAAAGCTCAATAGCCTTCATAATCCCCAAGAAACAACAAGGGATCAAAACTCAATTCTGACAGCGACGAGCGTGTGAAAGCGCTGGACTAGACCCTCAGCTCCTGGCTCCTATTCTCAACCCCACCAATGGCACGCAAGGCGACAGAATAGAATATTTCAGTCGGAAGGGACCTACAACAATCATCTAGTCCAGCTGCCTTAATTGCTGATCTAAATTGCTTTCCTCCCTCCACGGCTCAGTGGGAAATGGCATTACTACCCTCTTTGATAAAGTGAGATCTGCTAGGAAACAGCACTGCTAGGTTTTATTTTTTAATAGTTTCCTCCCCCCATTAAAAATCATGCACTTAGACAGCTGGTGCCTAAGAGTCAGAGCCAGTCGTTCTCTCAAAGGCCAGACTGCCTCACTGAATTGATGTCAGCTGACACTTAGTAGGATTTTTCAATTCAATTAAATTAAGAGACAAGCTACGCAGATTAGGGCTATACTAGAATCAGAAAGGAATCTTAAAAGGCATAAAGTGTCTTTACATTTATTAAGCAAACTCTGCAGTCTTTTCTTGTTATATTCTTGTTGAAAAACAGAACATTCAGAAAGTATCATGAAAACAAGAAACAAACAAACAAAAAAAAAAAACCCTAAGGTTCACATGAGCCGCACTCCCCTTCTCCCTCCCCACCCAAGCAATGGGACTACCGTCACACCCATCCCACTTTTAACTTTCCAACGCAAGCAGCAAGGCACCATTTACAGCTAGGCTGAGAAATGCAGTCTTCAACGCACATGGCCATTCTGCATTCCTAGCAATCCACCACAGCCACTCTTGTATGTTAGGATAAGCAGGTTATATATACCCACGTAGGTACAGACAGAAAGCGAAAGGCCAACGTCAGTTGTACAGTTCTGCTAGGACTTCAAGTCTGGAAAATGACCACTCTGCTGAGAACTCCTCAGTTATCCCCACAGTCATTAACTCCCTTTCCCTTTGCGCACACCAGTCCAAGTCTGCAAGGTTTAACTGAGCCTACGTGCTCTCACCCCCGGGATGCACGTTCCAACAAAGCCAAGCAGCAGAGGACCAGGACAGCCAGCTCTGCCCTACCAGCAGAGTCAGAGAGCAAAGGATTATTTCTTGGCATCGGGGTTGTTTTGTTTTGGTTTTTTTTTCATTTGGAAAATTAATTTGGGGATTATGAACAATTTTGCTCTTGCACATTAATCGCCATGATCTAAAATTTTCACATGAAGAAACAACACATGGAAATATTAAAGCACTCATCTTACGGACATGGATCCGAGAACTGTTTAATAGCAGTCAGTGAAGGGGTAACATTGTGCTTTTAATCTACAGTTTAAAAATAATGATTTGTATATCTACTTAGTAAAACAATAAAATTAAGAACAGAAACTGATATTAGGAAACAGTGAAAATGTAATAATTAAACACATGATGCTTTTCAAAGCTATATACTTAATGAGCCTAAATAGACACCTATGGTTAGGAGGGTCTTAAAAAAAAAATAATAAAAAAGAGACTTATTTTCAATTTTTTTTTTTCTTTTTCAATTTTTGTCTACTATACTGTATGCCTTGCTTTGGTGTTCTCTCTGCTGCCAACTTAATGCTTTAACAGTATGTTTACGCTTATGTTCTTTTCAAATGCTTGGCATTATAGTGAGATCTCATATCTTTCCTCAAATTAAATTTTGCTCCACATACTCCACATGTATACAGATGAACATCCATGTGCTGCTCCAGTTGCTCATTATTTGGGAATATCTGAAAGCAGACCTGGCATATAGTCTCTCCAGCTGATAAGTGAGATATCATATGCCGTACATGGTCATGTTTTCGGAAGTTTCCTTGATCACAAATGGAACAGACATACCTGGCCATGCCTTTGTGCATATCATTGTGGAGCCGCAACTGGCGCTCTCTTAAGAACTGCTTCCCACATGTCTGACAAACAAACTGTTTTTCCTTGGTATGAACGGTATAGTGTTCCCGCAAGTGGCAACGCTGATAAAATCCTTTCCCACAAAGACTGCAGAAATGCTTACGTCTGTGATCCCTCTCGTTCTCTTCCATCATGGAGTTCTTGAACAGATCTTGCTCCAGGCAGTTTGACATATGTTCAACCACTAGGTTTTCAGTTTCAAAACGCTGACCGCAATTAGGGCATCGGAAAGGACAGGCAGAATGCTTGAATAACTGTTTTTTTTGAAGGCTGTTCATTTGGAAATGACTGTCCCTGAAGTCCTCTAGCATCTCTGCAAACATCACGTCCCTTATTTCTGACTGCTCCTCGGGGTTTTCTTCTAAGTCCATTTTCTCCTCAGAATTTCTGATACCGTTCATGGTCAGATCCTGGGGCTCTCCACAGGTCTGCGCATGGTCCTGTAACTGCTTGCCTTTGACCAGTATTTGACCACACTTGCCACAAGCACATATATTTTCTATGTGTTTGGATAAATAATGAGAGGACAAATCTTCCTCGGTGATTGTTAGCCCACAAAGTTCACAGGGAGCATTCTCCACATCTTCCTGCACTGAAGGAGCCTTCCTGTTAAGGTGCCGCGGACTTTTCAAACACTTTCTTTCATCCTCATCCATGGATAAACGGGGTTTTAAAGTCTTCCGAGCATTTCTCTTCTCTCTGATCTCTTCCTCAACATAGTATCTGTAAAGCGGTTCTTCCTGTTCATCATCTAGGTCATCATTGTCGGAAGACTCATTGCAGTCTTTATCTGTCACCTTAATAATATTAAAATCCTTCAGCTCGTCTGCAGGATTGTCCTCTGGTTCCATCTTGATGATAATCCTCTTCCTCTCAGAGGCTCGACTTCCTTCTTCACCTGATGTCTCGGAGGCAACCATGCTGCTTTTTCTGCTCGTGATATTTGACACGGGAGATGAAGAATCGTCCACAGCTTGGCTCGAGTCCCCCTTGTACTTTTCTGTTTGCGTGGAGATTATTTTAGAAGTAGAGTCCTTTTCGCTAAAGTCTATTTTTTCAGCGCTGTAGTACCTGGCACTTTGGTAAGAATGCCTGTTAGTGCACGTTAACACGTGCTCATCCAGTAGCTTTTCACAGCTAAAACTAAAGCCGCAGCTGTCGCAGGTGAAGCTTCTTCCAAAACGGCGCGAGTGGGACACGCGCTCTTTCGTGTGAGAGAATTTGGACGTGGTGCTTTTTTTGCAGACATCAAACAGTTGTTCGGGGAAGCTGCTTAGCTGCAAAGCTTCTTCGTCAGGCTCTTTGTTATGGGATGTATTTACTGTTGAACTTGGCGGCTCCATGCCCCACCTGTTTGCTTCGCTGCCATTTCTAGCAAGCGTGTCTTCATACATTCTCACGCCAAATATCATTTTACTATTCTGGGTGCTAGAAGCAGAAGATGAACATTTTAAACTAGATGAGTCTGTATCCTGTATATCTTCTAGACATTCAGGTACATTATATAGCTGTAAATAGTTCATGGCCACTTTAAATTGCTCAAAATTGGCAGGGGCTGTCATAATTTTTCCTAAATACATGAACTGTAAAATAAGATCAAAGCATTCAGCGCTAATCTTCATGTTGCTTAGATTCAGCTGGGCTGTAGTGTGTTGATGGTTCATAAAAAACATCCTAAAATAGGAGCTGCATGCAGCAAGGACTGCTTTATGTGCTTGAAAATAAATATCATCGATAGCGATACAGCAGTCGCACAGAAAGCCCCACTCTCTTTGGTTGTTCAGCTGCTGAAGGACATAGTTGCTGTGGCTGGTTCTTGCCATCTTGTACTTCAATTACAGCCCTGCATAAAGAAGAAGACATCTGTTAAACCATGAGCCCAAAAAGCGAAACGTACTTAAACACAGCGAGGAACTGCCATCTTTGTCTTCTCTAGACCTTCCTATCCTCACACTGTTTGTGGTACAGCTTCCCGTCTGGAGATCTTTGCTGGTAACTACTACGAATATTGATGCCAGTGAAAACATCCATAATTCCATGTTCTCACCACTAGACTTACAAGACTAGTAAACTAATAAACATAACCACCATACGTGTCAATCAGAGCAACGCTGCTAGAATATAAATTAGCAAATATATCTCCAGGTCCTACAGCCAAGATTTTCAGATATGGAATCCTGAATGCAGAACTTCAAAAACTTCACAGGGTAGACTTCTGTAAGATGGCCCCAGGACAACACCTATACAAGGTAAGCTGACTGTAAGAAACCACTCTTCAGTCTCAACTTGCCTTTTTCACCTGTCAGTCCAACGGGCATATGATGCAACACATACTGGAAACCAGGCCAGGCTCAAACTGGTCTTTCCCCTCCCCATTAAAGGAAACTAAGATACATCAGTGAAGCATCCACACGCTTTGTGCTCTTCAGGGCAGCTCAGGGACAGTCTCAACCAGGCGTCTTGCAAACCAGGAACTGCAACCCCAAATGCCTTCTCAGAAGCACAGGGCAGCCCGGCTGTGATGGCAGGTCCCACGTACAAGCATGCAGATGGTGACCAGGCTAGCTGCGCGACAGCCGCAGGGACGGCGGAGAGGCAGGAAGTGGTGCACGCCGTGCCTCCAACCGCTCTCGAAACCGCTCGGTCAGAGCGCTGTAACATAACCAAAACATGTAGACGGGAGACCGGACAAAGAAAAACTCAGCAATGGAGAACTGTGAGGGACAGCAAGCCAGAGGTGGAGCCACGCTGAAATGAAGCCTCGACAAAGACGAGAGGGAAAAGTCTGCAAGTGCTGAGGGCTGCTGTAAATGAAAGGACTACTCTGTCCCCAAGAGAAAAGAGGAAGAAAACATACCAGTTTGTGCTAACAAAAACATCGCATATTGTATTATACACAGGAGGGTGTGCATTTGATTTCCAGAAGATAAACTTAACCAAATACGGCCAGATTCAACAGCTAGTCACTACTCACTTTGGATAACCTTTACTGATATACGTAATCTGTACTAACTGCACAGGGAGCGGGGTGAGAAACCAAAAGAAGGTATAAAGAACGCCCTAATCAAAATGAAAAACTTAAAGCAATAACGAGCAGTCTTAACATTTTGAAACGTTATTGCAAACAATGTAAATAACTATATGAGATTTGCAGAAATAAAGTACAGGCTTAGCAAACAACATATGTTAAATGGCATTTTATGACTCAATGAAATACACAGATTGATCTGCAACCATTCTTTCAACTGTCCAAAATTAAACAAAATACACACAAAAATGCTCCCTATTTCTTCTTATTCCCCTGACAGCTTACATCTCCTAGAGGCTGGGAAACGGGTGGAGAAATTAAATTCCACAATTAGTGTTGAATTTGCAAGCTGTAGGCGTTGCCTGGCTTGTTAAGTAGCAAACCTAACGTTAAGTCACCATTCTTCTTCATTCCACAAAGGACTGCCATGGACGAAATGCGTTCAAGCTCTCAAGACAAGAACACGCTCACCGCACCCAGCAATATTCCCTACTGCCAATTCATCTAGCAGTACTTATGGATCACCACCAACACAAGACCTTGTCTGGCAACAGGAACCTTGAGATTTGGGTTGAACTACACTGATGGTGAGCATCTGAATGGCAGCTGCGCCTCTCCTCTCAAACCAACCCTCCACACCCAAATCTCAAGGTGAGCACCCTGCCGTATAACGCTCTGCGGAGTCTGGCCCAGTGATACCCACTGCAGAAATACAACTCCTTGCATGACATTAAATTAATGTCCTTCTTACTAACTCGCAAAAGGGTTGCTTTGAAAGTAGGAGAACCTCTGAAAACAACTTTATGCCTTTTCTACAGAAGATTGGTTATTGTCTAAATCACTTGGGTGTGTTCAGATGTTTCTGTGGAAAAAAGCAAAGCTCTCAACATCAGGTAATAATAAAAGGGCACCTCATATTCTCCCAAGTGCTAACGTGGTCTAGATTTGAGGTAATTCATTAGATACTTAAATACAATACAGTATACTTTATCAAGTATTAAGAATAGCAGCTACACAATGACAAAGAATTTACCTCAACTTCCACATAAGAGTGAAAGCCAACAAGAAAGTGAGAAGATGCAGTCTAAGGCACCTCCAGCCTCTTGGTGTGAGCTGCCATCAAGACAAGAAAAGGCTCAGAACAGCTCATTTTAATCTCCTCATCCTCATAAAGCGGCACATTTTAAATGTTCTATTTAATTATTTTTTTTTTGCCCTAGAAGTATTCCATCATGTCTTCCAATAGCAAAACAGGAGTACAAGCAGCAAACCTGTACTGAAAAGAAGTCACCAACTATCTGCACATACCTGCAGACGGAGGCATTTCCAACCGGTGGGAACAATCTGGCAGCCACGGGAGCAACAGCACATAAACTTGTCTATGTTTCCTTCTTCAAAAAAGGTGAAAGATATTTCCCCACTTGACAGGTGAACTTGCAGAGCTTTCAGCACGTGAGTCCCAACACACAAAACCAACCCATTGGCGATGCCTACCTTCTACCACCACTACAGAAACAACTAGCCCCAGCATGAGGTCACTTGACCAGGACGGCAAGGTGCTCAGATACGTACCCGGCCTCTATCGCAGTAGTACTACACGTAGGTATTTATAAAACAGAGTGTTTGAAGTTATTTACGTTAATGAAAGCACTGGCATCCTCCCTCTGCATGCTGTATTAACCTGCTGGATGTAACTATCTATTTACAGCTGCCAACACTTCCCACTATGAGAGCCTGTGTTGGGCTATTTAAAACTTTGACACATTTCAACCAGCAAAGGCAAAGCTGTCCTTCTGAATTGTCTGCTTTGGACTGATTTTTTTTTTCCCGCCCCTCCACAGAAAATTTCAGCCAAAATGGTTCCAAAAATGAGGCTAAGAAAGCTTTCATATATGTAGGTTATTACTTCTTCTTTTAAAAATAAGAAAAGTTTCTCTTCCAAAATCTTTGAAGAGAGACTTCATATGAGAGAAGGTGCTATGTCTTGAATATGTTGTCACAATATAAAAACCTGCCCGAATCTGGCCAAGTTGTAAGCTTGAGGGGGAGAAGAAGATAAAAATTATCAGTTTGTTCACACTTAAGACTTTTGTTAGCTAGCAAAATCTCAGATTACAGCCTTGCTGAGAACATTTCATCCTCCTGCAGCTCCTTTGTACATGGGGGCCTGCCTGAGCTGTCCCACCCGCAGTGAACCCCCCCTTTTGCACAGAGCTCTGCCATGGTTTTAAACTGCAAGAAGGCAGATTCAGACTAGATATAAGGAAGATATTTTTTATGATGAGGGTGGTGAAACATCGGCACAGGTTGCCCAGAGAAGTGGTAGATGTCCCATCCCTGGAAGCATTCAAGGTCAGGCTGGACGGGGCTCTGAGCAACCTGATCTAGGTGAAGATGTCCCTGCTCATTGCAGGGGAGTTGGACTAGATGACCTTTAAAGGTCTCTCCCAACCCGAACCATTCTATGCTTCTATGTGCCACCTCCACAAAATCACGAACCAGCAGCAGGGCTCACCGGAGACTGCTCTGCACCGCGACTCACCGCTGGGTTTTAGGATCCCTTCTGGCAGCCGGAGGGAGGAGATGCCCAGTTCTGGCTTATGAGAGCCAGACCCAGGAGGGGACTTGGTGAAAAGGCAGGGAGATTGAGAACTGTAAGAAGGATTTGAGATAAAACCTCTGGAAGCAAGGAGTGCAGGGAGAGGCGGGCTGGGAAGCGAATGGTGAGCTGAGAGGAGGGCACTGGGATTAGGAAGCAGCTGTGGGAAGAAAAAAAATGGGTGCAATGAGGGTCTGAAGGGTGGAGGGAAGCTGCTTGGGCAAGGGGCTGGGGAGAGCCAAGCTGCAGGGGCTAAGGGGTATAAAAAACCAGACATGCTTTTGCTGGGAAACACACAGAAAACAATTACAGCATTCACACATCCAGAGTTGGAATTGAACCCCGAATTCCTGATTCTGCCGTTCCTTTGCCATCAGGCTTGCTGACAAACTCCTTCCCATCGAGAGCAAGCTCTCAGAAAATGATCATTTACCATTATTTTGTTACACAAATTGCTCAAATAGCAGAGATCTGCATTTATCACCCATGTGGGTGGTTCAATGCTGCAAAATATTTTTGAAGTTTGCTTTGGAAAAAAAAAGCAGGCATTAGAATAAAAACACGTCCTTTTTAAAGAAAACCCAAGATTTCAAAGTTAAGCATATACACAAGAAATGCTGTAATTAATGCAGGATTAATTCGGCTGCTGTTTATGCATATAGTATAGTACAATCATCCAGCCCTCCTCTTACCAAAGGCTGCCTTCCTTACGCAGTGCACCCTCTCGATCCATCCGAGGACGGATCCGAGCAAGCAACAACACAAGATCCCTGCTCATTTGGCACTGCATTTGGAGGATGTGAAGTGAATGAGAGCAGGGAACAAAAAGGAGAATCTCACAACAATGAACACTGCCTTGGAGAACAGCATCCCATCGCCATCAGTGCCAGGACAAGTAATTTCAACCTTTTTTTTTTTTTAAGTAAATCTTGTTTGTGTTTTTGGATGTCCAATTTCTTCACACAGGGAAGCACCATCGGCAGCAACTGAGGCCAATGGAAGCTACACTTTGTATCACCAAGTACCTTGGAAAATTAAAGCTCTCTGCAGGCAGGTTTGTCAATCCAAAATTTTTTAAGTATTTCTGATCCTCTCTGACTCTTTCCTGTTTCAAAAAGAGGAGAAATGCCAGCCACTTGCCCGACAGACTAGCACGCTGCCTTTGTGAAGCACCCAAATACTGTAGTCACAAACATCACGAGAAAGTCCATGACGAGCGCAAGTAACTCCAGCAATGACTGATCTGTGCAGTAAACACAGCAACAGGCCACGTTGTAAGGAATACTGAACGATGCGGAGGTGCTCTGAAAAAATATGCTAGGA
Organism: Pluvialis apricaria; assembly: GCA_017639485.1. Lineage (NCBI taxonomy): Eukaryota > Metazoa > Chordata > Aves > Charadriiformes > Charadriidae > Pluvialis > Pluvialis apricaria. Next base: position 16,548,134 of record CM030012.1, read on the forward strand.
AAGCATCCGATATGAAAATGAAAAGTGAAGTTATTTCAGTCAGGTATTTTCACTCTGATTTTCAAACTCAAAGTCTCCCTATGCATTTTATGTTCCTAATAAATGTTCATTTTTACATTGCCATGCTTTGATTCAAGCTGTTTCTCTGCCATTAGATTTTTTCTTTTCGAGTCACCACTCAGATACTATTACTATTCAGATGTTACCATGAGCAAGGTAAATTGTACTATTGCACTAATCAAATATGTTGTTTATAAGTCTGCTAACAAGAAAGAACGGGTATTTACTATAGCTCCACACTTTTTGTCATTTCCTCACATTTAAAATTTTCTGAGATGTGTTAAAACTAAAGAAGTAAAAAAGAGTCCTCAAGCAAAGAACTGGTAAAGTGCTTTTGCTAACTTCTCTGTCTTTAAAAAAAGACATACCACAAGGTTCAGAATTTAGGAGCCTTTTGGCTCCTAAAATTAGTAGGTGGTTTTCAAAACCCAGCATTTCCACTGCTGAGCAGGCAAAAAACAGTGCGCTTACATGCTTAGTTACTGGCTGCTTTTCTTTGGAAACCAAGGGCAGGCTGGACAAAAAAGTATAATAAATGGTGCTAATAGAAAATGAGACTGGAAAACCTCAAGAAAACAACGCCCAGTTATCCAAAGAAACAAGCGTGTGGGCAGCAGAAAGCAAATTCCCCATCGGAGTCTGACACCGTTTCCCACCCTGGTGCGGGTTCCCCAGAACTCTCCTCCCTAAACGGTTATTTTGCGTCTGTGGGTCAGATCCACCAAAGAATCCAGATTCTTAAATGACAGCATCTAGATGTTGAGGAGAAAATCCTACACAACATGTCTAAATTCTCCGCGTGATGCCTGAGGAGCTTAGCCGTTCAGCTAGCGCATTGCCCATGGAGCTGTCAACAGGCTACAACTTTTATCTAGACGTACTCAAGAGGAAGCACCCAAGACGGCTCTGGTACTGTGGAGTCCAAGAAGGTGCCTCAGTTTACACAAAATTTGCAAAAAGGGCAAAGAACTTGGGGCCAGGTGACCACTGTCCACCTCAACAGCGGGTATGGGTACGCAGTTTACATTGCAAGTGTAGCCTTGATCATGAATTAAAACAATTATGGGAATTCCATGTACTGCCAGGGAAAAAAAAAATCTAATTATGCTCCATTATTTGGGCTCCATAGGACTGAAGGTATAATTTATCCTCCTCCCATAGCCCTTCCAATCGGCTGCCTTCAGGCGTGCTAGTTGTGAAGCCGTTTCCAGTGATGGAGATACTCATCTCCAGACACATCCTGATGGCTGAATCAACTCATTTTAAACAGACTCGTGGCCAATGTATAAAAACAAGTTTCAGCTGACACTTGGGCCAGATCTGAACCAGGGAAAGGTAAGCTGCTCCAAAGCCCCCAACCAGGAGCTGGCGGAGCCACTCGATCCCCTCCTTAGCAGGGAGCTCTCTGCTGGTTCAGCATCCAGGTCCGCAAATAAGAAACAGCCAAAATTTAGCAAGTTATTACTCTCAGCTAATTAAGAATTAGTTAAGATGTTCTTAGGTAAGAACACTCCCTGAAAGACAAATAATAAGGTGTCAGAAAAGCATGAGTGAATAAATTAAGAAAACGGAGTTTGCGCTAAAGCCTCGTCTCAACTTCAAACAACTTTAGATCAGATCGATGGAGTAGAAGTACTAGAGAGAGCTCATGCAGTCTTTTAAAGTAACTTGCTAGCCACAAAGGATTACTCTAGAAAGTCACAGTTATCTTTTATCTGAAACCTTTACAACTGTAAAAAGTTGTCAGGCAACACGATAATGATACGTTTAAAAGAAGCAATTAGTGGGGAAAAAAATAACGACACCCCATTTATGCCTTGTAGCAGAAAGATGAGCCTTTTTATCTAGGCTAACCCTAACTTTCAACTTCAAGAGGCATCTTGGTGGTTTAGCCATCTCTCAAGACCCTCAAATGAAGATACGTGTGCCTTCCAGGAAAGCACCCTTGGCTAAATACAAGCGGTACTTTGGCGTAACAACTTGCTGGATGCACACAAATGAAGCACAGTAACTTGTGACACACAGGTCAGACTACAGATTTTGTTGACTCTTTGTGGTCTTAAATGCTTCACATTTTACTTGCAGCACATAAAAAAAAATAAAAATAAAGCTGCTAAGGTCTCCATCCAATGAAACAGGTTTCGTATGGGGAAAAAAAAAAAGGCAAGAGCCAGCTAATTCTAGAGAGTTTTGCAGTGGCACAACGTGCACAAAGAAAAAATTACCAGACACATTTGAGGATATAAATGGTCTTCATGCAAATTATGTCAGCTGTTGTGCCCACACGCTGTGTCGGCAGCAGAAGTGTTTGTTTGAGGGTGTTTTACCGTGCCCAAGCAGAGGCAGGACAGGATAACCCAACCGCTGGGGAACCACTGGTCAAACTGAAAGACGCACGCACGGCTTCTCACGCTACACGCGTGTGAGGTCCGGAAGGGCTCTAGTGAGAGGTCCAGCTGTAACAACTAAGAGAAAGGACACCGGGATTTTTATCAGGAAACTTTCATTATCTCAATTCTGAGCAGCTCTTTTGTTTCCATACAGCAGATAAGTAACTGCTAAGGCTTTCTCCATCGCAGGCTTTCAGGGCTTGCAGCAACAGTTGTCAACAATGGAAATCTGTGAAAGACGCAACAAACCTCACGCATTCAAGCAAGAAAGCATCTAAAAACCCAAGTCACTGATTGATATGTGCACTCTCAACATAATTGCTGCAAACTCCTGCGCCAGTGACAACATGGCATGCAAAACAGACTTGTGCAAGCAGAGCTGAAGCCTGTGAACTTATCCCACACAAAACTTTCCGGCTACCAGGAAGAAGGGGCTGCTATTACTGCTCCGAGCTTCCCACACAGCACCCACCCATGTCTTCATTACCGACATCCTGCTGCAGCCACCCCTCATCCATTCAAACCGCCCCCCCGGTGCCTGCTGGCTCTCCGCTACCTCAAACAGCAGCAGAGTGCAACTAATACGACTTGTTACTCCTCAGGTTTTCTGGCCAGTCATCCAAAAACCTCTCCCCAATCTTGTCAACTCGCTATGCTGCTGCCTAGGAAAAATCTCTGCCAGCGCTGCAACCGTTCGCGTTTGGCCGGTCTTCCCCACGGCCATATGGTCTCAACGCCTCTCCCCCGCTCGCCATAAAAGCTGCAGTTGTAATTCGGTAAAAATGAGAAGCCCGCATCCCCCCTGCTCGCGGCTCCTGGGTTTTTTTTTTCCAAGAGCTGTAATGAGGAATGTTAAACAAACACCTTTAATTAAAGGAATGTTTGTTTAATGTAATTAAATGCCTAAGGAACACCACACTGTTGCAGCCCTGAATAGTTCTGCAGTATGTGCTGTACCTTGCGATTGCAAGGGCAATAATACAAGCAAATGACATAATCTGGCAGTAAATATCCAAATATTAAACAGCATCCAACCCCTGCTATCCGTTTACCAATGCCTACGTGTCAAGAAGAACAGGCACACATCTATCAGCCGCAGAACAGGCCAAACTTGAGAGCCGGAGTTACAAAAAATCCTGAAAAAAAAATAAAGGAATAAAACCCCAGCCCCAAACCCACAGCGTTCTCAGTCCCCTTTTCCTCTACTCTTTTTTTTTTTTTTTTTTTTTACTACCTTTCTATCCGGGAAGAAAAGAGCGAGTCCTTTGAGGAACGAGACTATCGCCACCGCTCCCAGAGCGACACAAGGCCTTGGTTTGTTTTTTTTTTAAGTAACAAAACTATTCCCTTTCCTTCCCGGCCGCCTGCGAGGCGAATCCCCGCACTGCCAGCCCCGAGTGAAACCCAAGTCTGCTGCCTGGCAGGGTGGAGCGCTCCCTCCCTCCCTCCCTCCCGGCTGCCGCTCAGTTTTTCGCTAAACTACTGCAACTCACTCGAAGTTCTGAGGGTTGGGTTTGTGTTTTCGGAGCCTTTTTTTTTTTTTTTTTTTTTAATTAAAAAGAAAAGAAAGAGGACCCAGCGCTCGGCTCCGCCGTCCTGCTGGCGGGGGGACACGGGAGGGGAGGGAACACGGCGGGGGCGGGGGGGGCGACACGGGGCCAGGCGGCGATAACGGCACTCGAGATGTTTAACGTGACTCCGAGCCCCAGAGTGAACAGGGCGGCGCGGTGCCCTTCCTCGCCTCACGCCTCCGCACCTCCCTAGGCCGCTTCTCGTTTTTCAGCGCCGGCGCCCCGCCGAGCGCCGCCGCCACCGCCGCAGCATCCCCCCTCCCCTCCCCTCCCTCCTCCTTCCCGCTCCGCTTCCGCGGGGCCCCACCGCCGCCACCGGGCGCCGCGCCCGCCTCCCCCGCCCGCCCCGCAGGTGGAGCGCGGCCCCCCGCGCAGCGCCCCGGCGAGAACCCCACCGGACCGCCCCCCCCCCCCCGCCGCCGCCGCCGCTCACCCCGCGCCTATGCCGGGCGGCGCCGCGCCGCGCCAGGGCCGCCGGGCGCAAGGTCACGGCGGCGGCCGCTCGCCAAGGACCGGCGGCGGCTGGAAAGCCCCTACCTGGCAGCGCCGCTCCCCGCCGCGCCACTATGGCGGGCCATGCCGCCCCGCCACGGGCCATGCCGCGGCCGGCGCCGCTCGGCACTTCCCACCTCCCGCCGCCGGCGGAGCTGCGGCCGCCGCCGCGTACCGCCTCCCGCCTCGCCCCCCCACACCCCCCCCTCCCCTTCCCCTTCCCCAGCGCCCGGCGGCGGCGGCGGCCCCCGGGGACGGGGCGGAGGGGGCGCGCAGCCCCCGCTTACCCGCGGCGCGGGGAGAGGCGGCGGCCGCCGAGGAGGGGGGAGCCGCCCGCGCCGCTGCCGTTGCCGCTCCCGCCGCTGCTGCTGCTGCTGCTGCCGCCGCGGCTGCAACAAAGGACTTCCGCCCCGCCGCGCCTGCTGCTGCCGCAGCGCCGGCTCCGCCGCGACCGCACGGAGCCGGACCCCTCCCCTCGGCGGCCGGCGGCTCCCGGCCCCGCCGCTGCCAGCGCTGCTGCGCCGCCGCCAATGCCGGGGCCCGGCGGGCGGCTCCCTGCCGCGCTCCCCTCTCCTCCTCCTCCTCCTCCCATGCCGCCGTCGCCGCCACCGCCGCGGGGCGGCCCGGGCTGGCGTTGACCGGCACCCCCTCCCCATGTAGCGCAAGCCCGGCCCCTCCGCTGCCACCCCACCCCACCCCACCCCGAGGTGGCGGGGACCTGGAGCGGGGCATCCTCCGCCGGTGGGCGCCCAGGCGGGACCCTCGCTGCCCGGTCCCGCTCCGCCGCCGGTCCCCGCGGAGACCGAGCCGGAGAGGCGGATGGGAACCCGCCCCTTCCCCGCGCCCCGCAGGACGCGGTGTCCGCTGCTTTTCCCTCAAACCGGCCGCGGCTGGCGGTAACGGGGAGCTCTCGGTTACCCGTGCGGACGTCCAGCGCTTGGGCGCCGTGCTCGCAGCCTTACGGCCTCCTCCGCGGGACAGGTTAATTGCAACTTGCAAGAAAAGCAACGGCAAGTTGCAGGAGAAAGAAAGAATTTCCTTTTTGCTGCAATTTCACACGTTAATATCGCCGCCTTCCCTCTGGGAGTTTTACCACGACACAGGGAGCACAGGGGCTGGCAGCCACTGCCAGGCTTTATCCCACATCCCCAGGACAGCTTTTTTCTTTTTTTTTTTCTTTTTTTTACCCCTTTCTTTCTGGGAGCTTCCCCAGGCCCTCTTCCCATCACTCTCTGGACCTTTCCTGTCTAACAACATCCCTCTCCTCTTGAACTGCCCCCCTGCGAGCAACTGGGATTTCCCGAAGCTGCGGGCAGCACCCCTGCTACCTGCCGCAGCTGCGAGAAACCATCTGCCAGGTCAGGCTTTCCTCACGGTCTTGCCACTTTTCCACCCCCAAAGTGACATTTGTCATTCAGTGCAAGCATTGGAAGTGTTTAATCTTCACAGCTCCTTCAGCCGGACACAGTTTCTAGAGTTACCGTTGTTTTTATGTTCGCTGCAACTATCCAGGATCCCCCTTAGCTCCAGACAAGCCGAAGGGGAAAATTTAATCGTAGCGAAGTTAAAAGGTTTGATTACAAACTTGAAAGTGACAAAAGTAACAAAAAAAGTGCAATAAAATAAAATGCAGCGATGTTAAAATGTGCCAGCACCCATCCCTGCTTCAATGACCCCCAAGTTTTTCCTGAAGCACCCCTCTGCTGCGAAAGCAAACACGACAAACCCAATGAATAGAATCCCACTTTTCAAATGGGACATCACCCCTTCTTCCTGGCTCCGTCTGGGGATTTTCTAACCGCTACAGGAGAAAAGCGGAGCTTTCAAAATGTGTCTTGAAAAAAAAAAATCTACTGGTTTCTCACCTCCCTATGCTGCAGCCTTGGCTCAGGGGCGTGATGCCTACAGCAGCGCGAAGGGAAAAAAAAACCCTCTGTGGCTGTAAGGCACCAGCCCCCGCGAGAGGTGGAGGGACCCCCGCAGCACAACTTCTTGGTAGGCTTTCCTGTTTCATAGGAAGTCAAACAAATGGCCTCCGTAAGCTGACACGCTCGTGGTTTTCAAATCACACCGAAAAGTTGTTTTTCTCGTGGTTCAAGGGTCCTTTTCTCTCCGGCTCCTTCCACGCCTCAGGGCAGCGTAAGCAAAGTGCGCCCATGCGGGCCTTGTGCAGCCTCTTGCTGCGTCCCAGCCCTCCCACGTGCGTCACGCCGGGAGCTTCTGCCACCTCCGGTAAGATGGGGCACAAGGCAGTCTCCCCTCTTCACAGTCCCCATTCTCTCGGTGCCCTGCCACCACACTTGCCTTTCTAACTTTTTTTTTTTTTTCCTTTTTAATTATTATTTTCTGGCCACCCAGGAGGAGCGAGCAGAAGCGCTCATCAAGATAGCTGTGATTATCTCCTGGTCTCTTATTTGACCCATCAGCGTAGGCTGTACCAGTTTATATCTGCTGAGGCGTATGATATCATCGCCTGCATTTTATAGCAAAACAACAAATTTCATTTCTCATTGTCGCTTCCATCATTTTGGCTTCAGTTTCTCTGAAGCTCTTCAAAGTCCTCTTTGGACCAGAGTCAACCCAAATAACATGTAAATAATTAATCATTTAAATAAATAACATGGCATCTGCAAATAGCGAGTGACTCTGTACGCGGGTTAATAAATATGTTAAATAACTGAGAACGGAGTACAAAACCTTGAGCCACCTCCTGCGAAGCCTTTTTGGGGAAGAAAAGCAGCTACCCATATTTATAGGAGCAGCAGGATTACGGCTCCGTCGACACTCAGTCCTGCTGCTGCGCAAACACAGGAGGGAAAGACGGTCCCCGAGCCCTGTGAGCTTTATATTTAAAATAGAAGAAATAAAGCATAGAGCAATGGAAAAGAGAAAGCCGTACTGGTCAGTGGGATAAGCAGCAAACACTGCATGGAGCAAAACACTTTGGAGCCTACGCTCTGTCTTCTCCCAGCCCGTCTCCATCCTCCGCCCAGGCTCAGGCCGCCTCGAGGCACCGCTGGATACAGCCCCATAAGCTGCTGGATTCTGGGGGGGCAGGGGTGTTATTTGCCCTCAAGATTTGGGAACAGCCCGATAAAAAAAACACAATCACAATTATGGGACTGCAATACGAAAATCAACTGCAGAGAGAAACGCAAGAGGGACGATCCAAGGCACCGAACGTCTTCTGCAGGGGCCCTGAGCCAGGAGAGACACTGAGGAGGAGGCGGGTGTGACACATCTCTGAAACTGCACCAAAACCAGGGCGAAAGTACACAGACAGCGATTTTCACTGCCTTTTCCAGTCAAAAAACAACCTGGGGACATCAAATTCACCTGGCGGCAGCAGGAGGCTGCAGGGGCTGGAAGTTTAAACAGCTTCAGAAAGCAATTTATTACAATTCCTGGGAAAGACGCCTCCAAGATGGTGAGGAACACCAAAGCGCAGGCTGCGCGTGGCTCAGGGGGACCCTCCAGGAGGAGATGCCGGGGGTCAGGGTGGGGGTGGCACCGCCTGTCTGCGCCCCCTCCTCCGCCTGCGCCCCCTCCTCCGCGGGGCCCGACCCAGCACGGCCGCTCTCGCCCAAAATAACCCCTGGTTTAAACATTAATAAGAGACCGGAGGAGGCCCGAGAGAGAAATGGTGCATCCACAGGCCGCAGACATCGGTGAATAAGCCCGATCGTATCTTCACCTCCATTTCCATGAGCAGGCAGACCGGGGAGGCGCCTCTTACCGAGGTTGTTTTTTGGGTTTGTTGTTTTTTTTTGTTTTGTTTTCCTGTTCAAAAAAAAAAAACCCAAATCAACACAACAAAAAAAAACCACGGCCACCAAGAGCCGAGGAGCTCAGCAGCTGATCCTCTGTCACAGGGTGACTTAAGAAGCAAAGTCCCCCCGGCCGCGGGTGAGCTCTCCGGCAGCGCAGAGGAAAACACCACCACCACCACCACCACCACCACCCCTCCCCCCAAATCCCCCCCTCCCCCGGGGGGCTGAACACAGTCCCTCCCTCAGGGGCTGCGGCCGCGCAGCGCCGCGCCCATCCCAGGGCCGCGCCGCGCAGCAGCCGCGCAAGAGGGCCGCGCTCACTGTTTTTCCAGCCCAGGCGGCGCGGCGCGGCCGGCCCGACCCGGCCCGACCCAGCCCGCCCCGGCGGCGGCGGCGGCGGCAGGAAGCGCAGGGGGGGGGGGTGTCAGCGCCCACCCCATCCGCCGGGCGGGCAGCGGGGGCGGGCGGCGCCGGGCCCGGCTCAGCGCTGCGCTTCCGCGCGGGGTAAGCGGCTGCGCGGGCGCGGGGGAGCCGCGGGGGGCCGGGCCGGGCCGGGAGGGGAGGAGGGCGCTGGTTACGCTCCCCGGGGAGGCTGCGCTCACCGCCTCCCCCCCCCCCCAAATAATTTTCAGCTGAAACAATAGGAAATATCAGCATTTATTTGCAAAGGGGCCGCTGGCGAGGCCGGGCGGCGCGGGGTGAGGGCGGCCCGGCACAATAGGGGCTTTGTCGGGTGGCACAGTGCTCCCTCTGTGAGCGGCGGCCGCCTGGCTCGACACCGCCGCCACCGCCGGCTCCGCTCCCCCTCCGCTCCCGCTCCCCGCTCCGGTGCGGCGGCCGCGGGCCCGGGGAGCGGCGGCCGAGCGCAGGCAGCGGTGCGGCAGAGAGCGCCGTGCGAGGTCAGGGCAAAAAAAAAAAAAAGAAAAAAAAAAAAAAAAAAAAAAGGCGAGCGATGTTTCGAGCGAGTTGCCCGCGCCCGGCCGAGCGGGGTCGGTTTGCAGGAGAAAGGGCTCGGGCTCGTAGCCGGCACAGCGAAAAGTGCCGGGTGGGTTTTGAGCTCAGGGAGCGTGGGTTGGTTTGGGCACCGGTGGCGGTATCCGTAGGAGAAATTATTAACTCGGGGTGCAGGGACCATCTGGAGGAGGGAAGGGGCTGTGCGAGGCCGTGCGCTGTGCCGGGCGCCCGTCTCATTTCAGTGGTGAGAATCCCACATTTGAGCCTTTGGGAGCTCTGTGATTTCTTCATGAGATGAACATCTTGTTCTCTTGCTCTCAGGCACGCCATGGATACCACCGGCCACAGCGTCCTCCTCCTCCAGCAGCTGAACATGCAGCGGGAGTTTGGCTTTCTGTGTGACTGCACAGTTGCCATTGGAGATGTTTACTTCAAAGCCCACAGAGCGGTGCTCGCTGCTTTTTCAAACTATTTTAAGATGATATTTATTCATCAGACGAGGTAAGGATACACACAGCTCTCCTCCTACCTTTTAACTGCTCTGCTCAACTTTTTCCCTTTTCCCCTTTCTAAACGCATTAAAGTCTAAGTGTAAGTGGGGATGTTAGATGGCTTGAGATTATTTTCCTAACCCAGCACAAGCCTTGGCTCTCTAAACATTCCCAGTCCAGAATGTGCTGTCCTTTAAAACCACCCTCTTAGTCAGCATACGCCAACATCAGGCCCCGCATTTTGGAGATGAGACATTTGTGTGACCAGAGAAAATAAACATGTCAGTGCCACAGCCCTCCTGCAGTGAGACCTCACAGATTTGCAGTCTGGGGATGTGTGGGTACCTCCTGCCCATATACAGCGTGTCCATTGCTTTGCATTAGCTTGTAGGCAAGCTTGCTGGGTGGGACTGTCCCTTCTGGTAGGACCCATGGGCTTGAAGCAATCCAGAAGCCGTAGCCTTATCGCAGTTCTGCACTTCAGACTCTTGCAGATAAGGGCCGAGACTGAGATCATCAATTTATTTCAAGCTGCTGTTCAGATGCTTCACCTGGCTGGGTCAGGAGTGGTTCTGCAGGTATAACGACGGCGGTGCCAAGGTCTAATCTCGCCTCTGAGCTGGAGCTTGCTGCTTGTAATCGATTAGACTCTTCTCCATTCCCCTTCCTTTTTGAGGGTCGTGGCCCCCAGCACCTTCACAAGATAATTGTTTGCCATCGGCCACATAGCCCTCTGGCTGGAAGTGAGAAAATCAGTTAATTTCCTTTCTGATAGACGTTGTTTACTGACACTTAAGCACAAAGCTCATAAAGATTACACAGTTGTGGCAGCTGAATTTATTACTTAAGCACACAAATATTCCTTGTCTTGCTTTATTGGAGTGGCGCACACCGGTGATGTGTAGCTTGCATGGCATCGCTGCGGTACCGTGCAGCAGCAATTGGCTGTGCGTGCGAGTGACGGGGTGACCGGGGGCTGGCTGCTCTCACCGCCCCTGGCTGCAGTTATGCGCACGGTCTTTCTAATCGCGGGGATAAATACACGCTCAGGCACTTTGCAAACTTTTGCAAACAGGGCACGTGCACTTCTGCAGGTGTTGGCGGGGAGCGCTGCTTGTTGTGACCCGGGAGGCAGGCAGCAGCGCACGTGCTCGAGCAGCAAACGGCGGAGCAAATGAACAGGCAGGTAATGAATGGGGACCTTAATATGGAGCCCTGTATGTACTTAATCACCTGTCTTGTTTCAGCGAATGCATAAAGATTCAGCCTGCAGACATCCAGCCTGACATATTTAGTTACTTGTTGCATATCATGTACACCGGGAAGGGGCCAAAGCAGACCGTCAGCCAGAGCCGACTGGAGGAAGGCATCCGCTTTCTCCACGCAGACCACCTCTCCCATATCGCGATTGAGATGAACCAAGCGTTCTCCCCAGAGCCGGTCCAGTCTTCAAACTTGTATGGCATCCAGATCTCAACCGCACACAAACCGGCGAAGGAGCGCCTGGGGGCGAAGGAGAGCCTGCCCAAGGCGGGCAGCAGGTCCGCTGCCCAGGGCGATCACCCGCAGCTGCAGCTCTCTCTGGCCATCGGCCTGGACGACAGCTCCCTCGACCAGCAGGTCGCTCACCCCTCCGCTCAGCCCGCTGCTCTCGCCAAGCCGGCAGAAGACCGTCCAAAGCTCTCTGTCTCCATAAAGCAGGAGAGGTGCGACTCGGAGCCCGTGGTGTCCCAGAGCTGCACCCCTCCTTCTCCCGAGGTAGCAAGCCCCATCTTCGCCAAGGCCAGCCTCAAGGTGCACCTCTGTCACTACTGCGGGGAGCGTTTCGACTCCCGGGGGGGGCTGCGGCAGCACTTGCACACCCACGTCTCGGGCTCGCTGCCGTTCGGCGTGCCGGCCTCCATCCTGGAGAGCAGCGACCTGGGGGAGGTCCAGCCTCTGGCTGAGGACAGGGAGGCTGGGGATGGCCACCGGCTCGGGGCCTTCCTTCTCAAGGAGGACGAGCGTCAGCTGGAGCATCTGAGCTGCAGCGACCTGGAGCCTCTGCAGATTGGCCAGCTCTCCCTCATCTCCAAGGACCACGAACCGGTAGAGTTGAACTGTAACTTTTCTTTCTCAAGAAAGAGAAAAATCAGCTGCACAGTCTGTGGCCGCACGTTTTTCCGCAAGAGCCAGCTGCTCGAACACATGTACACGCACAGAGGGAAACAGCACAAATACAGCCGCTGCCAGCGGCTGGAGAGCCCCGTGACCCCCAGGTTTCATCCTTACTGTGACAGCGAGAGCGTGGGGAAAAGCTCCAGTTTATCCCAAGACCACTTAGATGAATGCATACTGGAGTCAGATCTCATCCAAGAAAGCGTTGATACAATCCTGGTAGAGTAGTTCTCCCCCCGTGTAGCCTTTAGGTGCTGAAATTGGCTATTACGGCATTTTCCACCTAGTGAGCCGCTGCTTGCCGCAGCTGATTGTCGTCAACCACCATTCCCATCGCCTCTCAGATAACTGTGAAGAACTGTGTACTTTGATTTGCGTACTTGCTTTTTTACTTCTCTAACTTCTAAACTTGAGCTAGTCCCTATCAAAGTCCTTCTTGGAAGCCTCTGTGTAACTCAGTTATATTTTTTTGTAAATGTAAACTTACTCCTGCTCTGCTTTGCTAGAGTTAAGACCATATTGCTGGGTGTGAGGTGTAAACATCGTCTAATATGCTGCGCGGTGCCTAGGATTGTTTGCGTCCTGTAGAATTGCTCTTCTGAAATTAGATGGAGGGAAATGTAGAGGGAAATATGTATTGTGTTTCCCAAACAGTTTGGTTTTAATTAAAATAAATATCTCAAGGAGATGAATCCCGAAGTTTGTGTTGTATAACTGCAGTTAACAAATCTCTGCATAAATACATGCGGGAGCCATAAGGCCGGTCTTTTCAAGGGAACTGGCGGCGTTGCTGTAGGGGTGGCAACCTTCACTTTGACAAGCCCTGGAGTCCTCGTCAGTACAGTCTTTTAAATTTACTCTTAGACTCAAGGGGTTTGCATGCTTTTTTCCTCATTCCTACTCGTCCCTCATCAACCGCTACTGCGTGAGCAGAGGCAAATTTTGATGCCCCTCTAGGACCACGTCCCATTATTGGACTGTCTTTTCTGCGAGGAGGAACGAAAGCTGCAAAGAAGTGTCCTCTCCTCTCGGAAAGGAGGCACGTCCTAACATAAGTCTTTACAGGATTAAATACCCCACACAGATTTTTGCAGTCAAAATGATTTCTGACTCTATAAACATCTTGGAGGGAACACATTCTTAAATATTACAATCTGTGTATTTGCTAAGAGCAAACATATAGTGTGGTGTTTCTTCTCTGCTCGTAGAGCCGCCATAAAATGGCAAAACACAAGCTTTTTGCCTTTCATTTATCATTCCTTGATATCTGAAGAGTAATCGCTTATCTAAGAGGAGTTTAAAATTGTATGTGTTCCTCTTGGGTTTGTATTTTGTCGCTCTGTAGTTTTTCACCTGAGATACCCCAGGCTTCTTACCGGATGGGCTCCAACCCATCCCTCAAGAGATACTCTTAATCAAAAGGCCCCAAAGAGGTGCATGATGTTCTTGCAGCACAGGGGTTTCTTTTGCAGCGAAGAGCGAAAGCCTTGCGAGCTGCTCCCGTAATCTCATTACCCAGTTTTTGAGAAGCTGGAGGCTCCCTGCCAGTCCTGATGGAGTTGAGTCATTGCCTTCGCAAAGGGGGAGCCTGAACAATGGTGAGAACAGTTTATTGTCAAAATGCCCGCTCCGAAGCTCTTTGTAGTCAGGACCCTTGAGCTGTCTTCTTTGAAACTGTCCTGGAGCAAGAGCTGCAATTAAATCGCTGCTGAATTAAAAGACCATCTGAGGTCTTTGTAAGGGCGGCTGCTGCTTCTCCTGGGCAGGGAGCTGCACACTCCAGGGGATGGATTGGCCACTGAGGGCTGCCAAATTGTGTTTTAAGACAAAGGGAAAAAACAAACAGCCTCTGAGCCTGCCTGGATGATGTTACAAAATGCACGCTGTGGTTTGGTGTGTGCCTGCCTGCAAGACTGAGTGCTCCTCTCGCTGTGTGCACCCGTTAAAGCTGCTCTGGTGTGAAAGGGTTTTAACTCTGCTTAAAAAGACTTTCTTTAAAACAAAAAAAACAAACAAACAAAACCCTGCCGACATCCAGGCCTGCAAATGGTGCATCTGAGCACGGAGCGATTCTCAGGGAGTATTTCCTGGAAGAGAGCCGCCTGGGTCTCTCCAGGGCTAATAGCATCAGCTAAATCACATCCCGCGCAGACCGCTTATAACTAGGGCAAATGCCCTTCAGCTTCCACTGACCTCTATTTCTACATGACGGTTAAAAAAATATTAAAACGGTATTTTATAGTCATTCCCTATTTGTGTGCGACACTTTACCGAGTGGGCTGGCTTCTCTGGGTGCTGCTTGCTTCATTCGGGTTCCTACATAGAATTTAAAAACAGAGAGGAGTGTCTGCTGGGTTGGGTATAGATGTAGAAAAGAGCTAAAAGAGAGTTTTCAGAGGATTCAATCAGTGGATGAGCATCTTGGAACTTTGAGTAGATGCCTAACTTGCCTGGACTAACTGATATTGAAAGTCAAACAGCTCTTGATGTCTCTGTAAAGATAACTGGGCAGTGGCAATAGAGGTCAGGATTGGGGACAGCAGGGGAGGACAGCAAGCAGCAGTGCCCGAAGGCATCTCTGGGACACCATCTTGACTTCAGATTTGTGGTCAGGATTGTTTTGTTCCCTTCTTGGCCATTAAAAGGGAGCTTTAATAAAAACTGTGAACTCTGTTAGAGGATGCAAATATCTATCAATCAGCTATATGCGCGTATGTGTCGTAGGAGTGACTCCGCTGTACTGACTGCAAATACATCAGTAAAGCTGAAATCATACTGAAATCAGCACTGTGTTCCTGTGCATGTTCAGTATGGCTTTGAAAAGTTACAACTGTAAGCACTTTTTTTTTTATCGTCACACCCCTTTTTAGGGTGCTCTTTGGTTAAGCTTTGTGGTACTGAACATCTGTGACATATCAAACATCTGCAAAAAGCAGGTTTTGCATCATTTGCAATACAAGAAATGCATTTTCAGCAGTTTCTTACTGCAAACGTTAAAGCGCTGTTGTAATTAAAGCAGCAGAAAAAGCTTGAGAGACAGAAGTCATCAGCTCTGAGTTATGTTAACTTGAAAACATCATTCTCTCTAAGTCTTATGAATAGAAAATAATTTTAGAAGGCAGTTACCATTTGCTAAGCAAGGGCAGCAGCTGCTCCTGGCTACCTCACAAGAAGTTTTATTACTGTATGTAGAAGACACTTGAATTACTGAGTGCTTAACCTTTATGTCGGTGCATGCTTAAAAATCTGCTTGCCTTGCACAACTGGGCTTGGCAATACTCATTTATTGGTTGGTTTTTTTTTTCATGAATACATAAAAGAATTTGTCACACTGCACAGAATAATGATACTGGTGATTCCTTCCAGATATCTGCGATTGGTTGATAGATGCACATGGGTTCAGGCAAAGAAAGCCCCAGGGTGAGGTGACTTGAGGGCTGGAAGTCTTCCAAAAGCTCCAGGGGATCCCCAGAGCTTTGCCCTGTGCGGCGAAGGGGTCCCAGAGTCGAGGGTGCGGAGCTGACGAAGCACAGGCATTGCCGTGCCTTGTCTGTGAGTTCCGCAGCTCATGTTTTATGAAAACGTGGGAAGACTGGAGCTCAGCCCCCAAAGCCCTGTGGCCTGAGCAGGCTCCTCGGCCAGCTCAAGTTCACCTCTGATACGCCAGTAAGTGCTGCGGTGGCTGCCATCGCTTTCACGTGTAGCTGGGTGCCGGCCTGAATATGCCACCTGTAGGTTAGCTGGCTCAGCGACCAAAGCACGCTAAACAATCTCGAGATAGGTATTTTGAAATATTTTTAGTGCTCTGATGCTGAACAGGCGGGGTCCAACAGGGGCCGTGATTCTTGGGCTGCTTAGAGGTGTGGAATAAAGGGTATTTATCCCTCCTTGCAGCACAGGGTCCGGTTATTTTACTGAGACACTTGCTTTTCGCCACCTGCAGCGCTGGCCGGAGATGCCATTTGGTGGCACTTGTGCAACGAAAACATTAGGCTGAACTTCTCCAGCATTACCAGTGCCGGAGGAGTGAGACCTCGATGCCTGTTACTTGCACAAATCATCCTTAAAAGGTAACCCATCTCTTCCCAACGTTCACCTGCAAATGTTCAGATTTTACCTCTTCCACCTTGTACTATCGGACAGCTCAGGGAGAGCGATGCTGGGATGCTGGCGATTGCCCGCTGGCTGCCCAGGAGGTGACGCTGATGGCCGGGCCATTCTCAACCCATCTTCACGCAGGATTAAAAAAAACCTTCAGCTCATTTTACCTTCGGCACAGACTGAGGTTACAACATGTGTCTTCAGCCATCTGGCTACACCAGCCATACGGGCAGGCTCTTCGCTCGTGTGTCATCTGTCTAATCACTGCAAAATCGAGCGGCAGCAGAGTGCAGGGGGTGCGGAAGGGCTGACAGCCCGTCCGTGGGTGCAGTGCCTCTCACCCAGAGGGGTTTGGGGCATTTGTGCACACTGAGAAGGTTAAAAAGGGAAAAGAAAATTGTTGTCAGGATGCAAACCTGAAGCAGTGAGCATTGCAGTTAAAAATAAAACCATGAAATACTGCTATCGCAAGCTTTCTAGAAAGAGCGTAAAGCTGATACTGAATAGTTTTCTACTATTTTGGAGTCAGAAGGTATAAATCCCGTGTAAGCGAAGCCTCCAGAAGTGCAGTAAGAGTGATCTCAGCATATGCAATTCAGCATCATTCAACGGGACCGTGAGCTACCAGTGGCCAAGGTGGGAGGTTTCTTCATGGCTTGTCAAAGCCCTCCCACGGCAACCTGCCAACAGCAGGTCGTGCCATACCGCTGCAATCATCTTCAGCTTCACTGTTTAATAAACCCCAGCCTTTTCTTTCCCCCTCTTGCCATGGTTTGCCAAAAAGGACTGCAACAGAGCGGGCTTCCCAGCAGTCCAGCACCAGGAAAATATATTCTGAGTAAAGAAAAATTGGGAGGAAAAAGGTAATAAGGATGGATTTGCCCTAAATTACATGCCAGTTAGATATTTACAACCGGAGCTGTGTCAGGACTGAATTCCCTGAGATGCAGTCGCAGCATTTACAGGATTTGCATGTTTCATTAAGAAGTAATGACACAACTTCAAAAGCAGTCTAGGAGAGGAAATATTTCCTCTAACTATTCCACACCAGACGCTGCACCCTCAGAACGAAGGCGCAGCAAAGCTCAAAACCTTGTCTGCTGAATTAGGCTGGTTTTCACCCGAGCTGAGAAGTCCGGGTAAGAAAACATTGTGTAAAGCACTCTGTCCCTCCTGGCACCGCTTTTGCAACCCACCGGTTGCAGGATGTAAAGTCAGCTGTAGGCAGCAGGGCAGGGAAACCAGGGCCGTGAACCACCAGGGGTGATGCAGGGGAAGAAACCTCATGGTAGGCAGAAGCGTGGCGTCAACCGTCGAGCCAGGTCTCGGTGCCAGTGCCGGGCACACAGCCCCACCAACCTCCAGCCAAAAGCGTCGCTGTGCCGGGGGTGGAGGCTGATGCTCAGCGTCACCGCTCTTTCCCCGCAGCCATCCCGGGAGGGACCCGTTCCGGCAGCGGTCGCCTCCGCCACCCCGCAAGCAACGCCGGACCCAGCAGAGCAGGCGCCGAAGCCTGTCATTAGGGGCCGAGCATCTCCTACCAGCCTCTGTTTATCCCGGCGGTGCGGTTGTGAGCTGCTTACTCATCGCTTTAATGAGCAGGGTGCAGGTGTGCATTCCTGTTGTGCCTGTTGCACATGCCTGCCGGCCCCGCGCTGGCGAGCCAGCCGGTCCCCCAGCCCACTGCGTCGTGCCCGCAGGCTCGCAGCTGCTCTACACATTTCAGTGAGATTCGGGGCGAGAGGCTCTCGGCGCTTCGGCCTTCCCTGCCTTGCTCCGGCGAGCAAAATAAATGCAAATTCAGTTGCAGGCTGTCTGGGCTGCGACGAAGTGCGGCGCAGCGTCCGCCCGCGCTGCAACGACAACGCCCGACGCCTTGGTGCAGCGGCAGTCTGGGGGAGCTTTTGGCAGGCAGAAAGCAAGCGGCGGAGGCTGCTGGCAGGAGCAAGGGGATGCATGGCTCCTCCTCCCCGGTGGGGATGCTCCGAAGCACCGTAGGAGTCGGAGTACTTGCGCTTCCCACCCAGCTGCCATCTCACCAGTCTCACATCACACGGAGCTGTCACGGCACTGAGCCTTGACGCATCGGCACCCTCAGCCTTGTGTCTTCATTAAAATGGCAAACACTGAGAGCAAACGTGACACGAATGACTGTTGTTAGATCGCAGAGGTGACATCCCTCTCAAGATTAAAGTTTGCTCTCTGGGGCAATGGCAAAGTGATGCTCGGTGTGTCCGTGCACCGATAAGGACTTGTGGTGGGTTCACCCTGGCTGGCCACCAGGTGCCCACCAAAGCCGGGCTGTCACTCCCTTCCTCACCTGGACAGGGGAGAGAAAATATAACGGGAGGCTCCTGCGTTGAGATAAGGACAGGGAGAGATCGCTCAGCAATTACCATCACGGGCAAAACAGACTCAATGTGGGGAAATTAATTTAATTTATTGCCAATTAGAAGTCAGAATAGGGTAATGAGGAATAAAACCCAAATCTTATAACACCTTCCCTCGACCCCTCCCTTCTTCCCAGGCTCAGCTTCACTCCCAATTTCTCTACCTCCTCCCTCAGCGGCACTGGGGGACGGGGAATGGGGGTTGTGGTGAGTTCATCACACGTTGTCTCTGCCGCTCCTTCCTCCTCAGGGGGAGGACTCCTCACACTCTTCCCCTGCTCAGGCATGGGGTCCCTCCCACAGGAGACACTCCTCCACAAACTTCTCCAAAGTAAGTCCTTCCCATGGGCTGTTCTTCATGAACTACTCCAGCATGGGTCCCCCACGGGGCCACAGGTCCTGCCAGGAGCCTGCTCCGGCACAGGCTTCCCACAGGGTCACAGCCTCCTTCAGGCATCCACCTGCTCTGGCGTGGGGTCCTCCACAGGCTGCAGGTGAATGACTGCTCCACTGTGAACCTTCATGGGCTGCAGAGGCACAGTCTGCTTCACCATGGTCTTCCCCACAGGCTGCAGGGAAATCTCTGCTCTGGTGCCTGGAGCACCTCCTCCTTCACTAACCTTAGTGTCTGCAGAGCCGTTTTCCTCACTCCTCTCTCCTGGTTGCTGTTATTCCCATTCTTAAATACATTATCCCAGAGGTGCTACCATGGTTGCTGATCAGCTCAGCCTTGGCCAGCGGCAGGTCCACCTTGGAACCGGCTGGCATTGGCTCTATTGGACATGGGGGGAAGCTTCTAGCAGCTTCTCACAGAAGCCGCTGCTGTAGCACCCCCTGCTACCAAAACCTTGACAAGCAAATCCAATACAGGACTTGGGGATGGAAAGGGACCACCCGAAAGGACAACGGGACCTGCAGAGGGGACCCTGCTGGGGCACCCACTGTGGCGGAGGGGAAGTGTTTCCTTTTCCAGAATAAAGAGGTTTGAAAGGATGTTCTCTGCTAAGTCTCACTTACGGACTGATGGGGTGACTGCCAGTCAGCTCTCGCTGCAGATGATACTTTCATCTTAGCAATCTGAATTGCAAAATGTGTTTTCTCAATGTCTCCCCCTCTTTTTGTATCCAGCATCTTTGTCAGTTTTTATGTAACAAAACCTATTTTAAAATGCTGGGTTTGGGTATTTTAGCTGAAATCCACTTTCCAGCTAAATGTACTTTCACCCCATTGCAGGAAAATCCCATTATTTAGCACAGAAGAACTGTGCCCTTCACAATTCTTAGCAAAAAGTAAGAAATGTGAAAGTCGTGTTTCCTAAAAATGTTAACCTATATTGTTGCTTAAATAACTGTATAAGAAATAACATCCTCTGATTAGTTTTAAAAAAATCACATTTAATGTAAAGATTTTATCTGGTTGCAAATGAAAGTATTTCATTATTTTAATACCACCCAACAAGAGCTAACAAGAACCGTTGCTCTGGGAAATAAAACTGCTGATGTAAAATAATATTAAAGCAAATTATTTAAATCATTCTCTTCTCTTGGAGCATACCATGGTTTTGAGTTACCCCTGTTGAAACCCTGTATCTATAAGACAGACAATATTAGGGCTTCGCTGCCCCTAACACGTGGGTCCATCAGCAGGGTCTGCCTCCCATCCGTCTATCCATCCCAAGCACAGACCAGGATTCACATGTATTTTCATGACTTTACTCAATTTCTTACATGCATTTGTGAAAACAACTCTTTCTTTTTTCCATTGTTATACATAAGCACACATATGAAAATGTCCATCATTTACGCAGGGTCAGCACCTTAAATTCAAACGCTAGATTCCTGGCTGCTGTAGACTCGGTCCTTTGAAGCGTACGGAGCTGCAGTGACCTTCAGCAGCTGGAGATCTGGCCCTAAGCAGCCTGTGCATTTCTAATACACTTTTGGTGTCCCAGGGCAGGAAAGAAAATGCAGTATTGTCTACCAGCAATTTCCACAAGGAACTTTTCAGCGGAAACGCTTGTTTTCTGCTGGGCTCAGTGTTGACATAACAGAAAAGCTTTTTATCCCCCTGGAAGCCTTCCTGGGCGCGAGTTATACTATTTAAACACTCTTTTCTTTGCCGTTAATATAAAAAAGCTGAGGGAAATGAAAATATTCAAAATGACATGGCAAAGCAGGGATAGGGGACTTGTTGAAAATAAAGCTGAATTGTCCCTGCCGAGGAAAGCGCTGGACACATCTGGGAGAAAAGCAGCAGCACAGGCTGTGGGGTGAGCAGGAGAACCAAATAGTTCATTAAGATGCTCCTGCAAAGCAACCGCTTCTGTAATTCAGAGGGGCAGCAAGCAACGCGCTCCTGGATAAGGAGCCGGATGGCCCCAAAGCAATCTGAACGGGGCTGTAAGAAACCAAGGTTGTGCTCTATTCCAGTTTATTTCGGCTGCTGGTGAGGAAAGCAGTCCTCAAGCCAGGACACCCTTTGGTGCCTTGGCACAGCCAGGCAGTCACATCCTCACAGCTTTCCTGGCCCAGTACTCCTTTGCAATAGTAAATTTATCATTCCTTCTGCAAAAGAATAAATGTTTATTAATGTTCAACTCTCTAATCATAATGAAGGAGTAGAGAGTCTTAATTAAGTCATTAGCAGCTGTTACAAGTTCTGTAAACCTGAAAGAATAAATAGTATAAATACTACTAAAAATTTATAACGTTTTTCTCTATCATCTCCTTTATGTTATAAAGTATCTCAAGAAAAGCTGGTATGAAAGCTGGTATGCAAAAAAAAAAAAAAAGAGGGTGTGGGGCCCATTTCAGCCATAACAGAAAGTGCCAAAGCACCAAACTTGCAGGTCCCCCTCCCGAGGTGCGGACCAGCGCTGCCGCGGACCCCGTCAGCACCAAACCACACTTGGAAATAGCGATGCAGAGCCCTGGGAGCAGAAAGCGCAAACCAGCAGCTCGCAGGGAAAACCAAACCACCCGCGTGGGATGGGCAAGAGCGGTGCCACTCCACGCGCCGTGGGGTTTGACCCCCGTCAGTCTGCAGAGCCTCCAATGTTTTCCTCTGGCGGTATGCGACATCCGACGGGAATTTAACCGTCAGGCAGCAGGACGGCTTTTGTTAGCCACGGGAGATTTGTGATCTTTCACAAATACCTTCTAGGAGTCCCTGGGCAGCCAGGACTCTGCGAATGGAAATGACTGGCCAGCAACCACAAGGAAACCTTATAAAACCTTATAAAAAAGAGGAACAAGCCTCCAAAGATTTCAGGTCTCCTACCAACTTTAAGATTTCTTTCTGCTCGCTGTACAGCTGCCCGAAAAAGCTGAACACAACGGAGCACCACTATGAGTTTATCCTTTCACGTGTAAAACCTCTCCATAGCTGCCCACTCAATCACAAGGCAATAAAACAACAGGAACATTCAACTTTAATGAAATAATTGTCAGTTATATGTACAGCTATAACTGAGGGAAAAAACAGCTACAGAAAGGATGCAAACACAACCCTGGACGTGGAGCAACAGTCGCAGGGGCCAGGCTGGACCAAAGCATTTCTACCATTCTCCTCCTGTTTTGAAGACATTTCCCCTAAAAGGCAATATACTGAAATACATCAAATCTTCCCGAAACTGCTGAGCAGGCTGACAGGAGATGACAGCCTGGCCCCATGGGGTCATTTTGTGTTTCTTTACTAGAGCCCGGACATCCTCCTTGGCAGTCGACACCAGTGGGGCCCCACAGAGATGCTGCGGCCCTTTGCTTGGCACCGGCCTGCTGTGGAGCCCAGCATCATCCCATGAGCCACCTCCAGCATCACCCCATGAGCAACCTCCAGCATCAGTATGGCTCTTCTCAGGGCACTGCAGCAGCTCCAAAGGTACATATAAAAGTCCTTAAAAAGTCCCTTTCAAAACTATGGCAAAATACCTGGAAGGACCAGTGTGAAGTACAAAGCCATTAAAATTGTACACACGGAATTATCGATAGCTGATAACTTATTAAATAAATTCACAGAAAAAGAAGACACTTTTTTCTCTAACATCCTCTGATTGTTTTCCTAACTTTTACTTGCACAGAAACAAGCTGTGGCACTCACTGTTCACAGTCCTCCTGTAACAACAGAGATGCTTTATCAAAGTTTAAAATGTGGTGGCGTACCAGGTACTAGGAAAGTTTACAGCCCTTGTATTTTAACAGGAATCCAAATCCTACGCTGGGAAGGGAAATCGCAGCGTACCGCCTATGGTCAGTGAGCAATTGCCAAGCGAGGCTGCTATTTCTGTCTCGGCTGAGAAATACGCAAGAGAATTTTCTCAGCAGAACAGGCTGCCTTGCCCGCAGCTGTACGTAAATCCAGCCGCGCAGATGCAACCCCAAATTATTAAAAGGTCCCTTTCTCTTGGAGAGCTGGTACTTAGAGGTGATGCTCACACACACACGCTACGCTGGTGCAAACCCCCTCGGAGCAGGGCAGTTTGTGGGTTTTGACAGCGATTGGCCTGTCCGGGCATTTTACGGCCGTGTCCCCAGGCCCTCATGGCTAGATTTTTTTTTTTTCCCTGAGGACTTTGGTAAGATCACTCCGGCATTTCCCTGCATGTTTCAGAGCAAGCTACGTGGCGTGCCGGAGCCAGCCAGAGCCCGGCGGCAGCGGCGAGCCGGGCGTAATGCGCATTTCCCAGGGGATGCCGGGGCTGGCTGAAGTCAGGCAGGCTTTGCAGCGAGGGGGGAGCGGTGCGGGACAGGCTGCCGCCAGCACCCGGGGACGCCGGCAGCGCTCGGCCCAAATCTCCTCCCCACTTAAAGCAATTCCAGCGCCGGCAGCGCGTCGCGGCTCCCCAAACTATGTCACCACTGAGGCAATAGGCGGCTGCGAACACGCATGCAGCTCACTGCTATTTATATCACATGCCATATAGCAAAAATATGCTACGTCCAAAGAGAGCTTCACCACGACATCGTGGTTGGGGTGATGCAAGGTGAAGGAAGGAGAGGGGCTCCCCGCAGCGGGCACACTCCCGCCCAGCCCGCGCCGCTCATGCCGCTGGGAATTTTGCCCGTTGAGCTTAATGGTGCGAGAACGGGCTCCCCGGCAAATGAAGCGATGTCGTTTCCTTGGCGTTCGCGCAGCCTGGGGTCAGCAAGGCGAGCGGCTGATGCCACGCTTTAACATGTCTGGAAATGCACAGGCTGCTCGTGACACGGGAAGAGGCCGAATGAAAAATGCTGCTCGCTGCAACCATCCGGTTTCATGCGACGTGACGGCAGGGGTGACCACGGTTTCTGGCATCCGTACGTAGCGAGTACCTGTTTGCAATACTAAACACCAGCCTGAGCCTGTCTGGCATTGACGCCTTCGTGTTAACATTGCAGTCACTTCACCCTCCCTCATCTCCGCCGAACCCCAGGGCAAACCTCCAGCCGCGTCCAACGTGTCCGGAATCCAGCCCAGCAGCGGGTCGGGCGCTCCCTGCCTCTCGGGACCTTTCGCTAAATGCATGGTACATACAGATCTACAGCATGAAGAGCAGGGAAACCCGCTGTGGATGATGGCAGAAACATGGCCTCGACATAAAAAACGCCAATAAATGAAAATACAGTCGCTGCAACACCTTCATTTTTCTGCAGCTGCGGCCGACGGCGCTGCCTGAAGCCCCAGCCCCAGGGGACACGCTGCACGTAGCAGGGTCTGCCCCATGTCCCAGGATCCGTTTCACATAGACACACAACTGAATGGGCATGCAGAATTAACTACACCTCGGCTCCCCTCGGGAGCCCTTCGAGCTTCCCCCCCCCCGCAGGTCAAATTGAGCTTTAAATCACTCCCTGTACTCATTATTTTGGGGGCATTGCTGCCATCACAGAAAATTGTTGTGTTTCTTCTGTTCCAGAGCCATTTCGTTGACCAGCTGCTCTATGGACGACTGGATGGCGGCCTTCACGAGGGAAGACGCGGTTTCTATGAGAAGCAGTTCGTACTGCTCCCCAGTTCTGTGCCCCTGGTCACCTGGACCTTTCTCCTCCGCCTGGGGACGGCCACCAGCCTCAGGGCCCTCTTTTTTACCATAATCAAAGCTCCCACTTGATTTTTTGTTCCCTTTTTGCTTATTTCGGTGCAAAACCGGGGATGGCTCATAGGCCTGGTCAGAGTCGGTGTTGTCAGAGTCCTCAGCTTCGGTGACAGTGATGACAATGCCGATGCCGATGCCAATGCCGGCACCCGCGTTTGCTTCTAATATCACCTGCTGGCTGGAGCAGCCCTGAACACTCACTGCACCATCTTCAGAGGCCGACTGACTGAAATCCATTACAGTCTCTTTGGCTTTGCACTCCTCAGGAAGATTTATGCTCTTTTCTGATTCATCCCCTTCAGGCAGCTCTTTGCAGATATTATGGGTTTCCTGCAGCTCAGTGGGCTCAGGAGCGCTGTCGGCTTCATCCTTGGAAATGGGCGCTTCGGGAGCAACTTCTCCGCCTTCCGCATGGACCGTGGCTTGGGGTAGGCTCCCCTCCTGCAGTTTTTCCTGGGCTGTTTCATTAACTGTCTCCGAATCTGTTATCTCTGACTGAGTGGTGCACTCCGTATGTTCGTCTGCATCAGGTGTGGGTTCTGTCAAGGGCTCGCTCTTCCCAACGGAGTCAGCACTTTCCTTCGCCGTACCCTGGTCCTCGTCTGCTGAGACCGGGCTGAAGGATTCAGACTTGTCCGTCGGAGCCAAATCCTCTGGCTCTTCACTAGCTTTATTCAAAACTCCCATCACTTCGTTTGCTTGAACACTGCCCTCCGACTCCTCCACCGCTTCAGAGGAGCTGCGTTTTTTCTTGCCTCTGGAGAACCGTACACAAGGTATCTTCAGCCTGGAGCTCGCCCGTTTCTTTGGGAAGCCTTGCGTGCAGCCCTCCTCAGCATCCGTCTCCAGCTGCACTTGGGAATCAGAGGGCACCTTCTTCCGCGAGGAGGATTTTTGCTTTCTCCGAGGTCTTGCGAGGTTTTTGATAGCTGCCCAGGCTCCTTTGGAGGGTTGCGATTGATTAGAAACTTTCGCCTCCCCTTGGTTGGTGCTGACACATTGGCTTTTCTCCTCCAAGGCTCCTCTGCACGCATCCTTCCCAGTCAGCCCCTTCTTACAGGACTTCTTCCGCTTCTTAAAACAGAGCATGGAGGGTTTTTCTGCCTGTTCCTCTGATGGGGAGCCCGTCGCCCCTGTGCTGTGACTCTCTGCCTCTCTTGGGTTCTCCATTTGAATTTCCTTAGCTGCCTTCGCCATATTCGCTCCTCTCTTTCGTTTGTGTTATATTATTGATTTTCTTGATTACTGCATCAGACAGGAACTGCAGAGATGCTCAAAGTGCATTTTTTCCCTCAAATTGTTTTCAAAACAATGTTAGATGCTTTTTAACGAGCAGATGCAGCAGTGAAGAGAAGTTCTGCTGAAGCTATCGCATCCGCTTTATAACTCCCACTTTGTCTTATTACTCACTTCATCACCTCTCCAAGGAATCCCGGGTAGGCATGAAGTTGAACAGGCTTCTCCTTGGCTTTGCTGGCCAGAGTCACTCTCACCTCCAGGACAACCCACTTCACGTTGCGCTCAGTCTAACAGCACGACTACTTAATTGCCAGTCTGACATTACTTTTTTTTTTTTTCCCCAAAGGATGACAAATCAAGGCAAGAGTTAACAATTTTTATTCACCCCAGGGACCTGGAAAGAACTTGCACTTTCTGAGCTATCTGCAATTCCACATTGTTCAGGGAGCTTGATTGAAGCACCAGTACAACCAGCGGCAGCCAGTGGCTGTTTTCTGCCCCCCAGTGACAAGGTCAGATGCTGCTTTGTCTCGGCTTTGCTCTCTGCTTCAGTTCCCCTCGCAGGTTTCACGAGGTTTGCTGCGAAGCATGGACAACACTTCCATCTTTTATCTGTAACACAACAAACAAACGATAAGACCTGTAGAACATTTTATTTTTTTAAGTATTAAAAAGTATTTTTTTAAAAAAAAAGACTATTTCATTTTGGGAGGCAGAGCAGGGCTGGGAAAGCAGTTCTTCCTCTGGATGCACCGTAGCACTTTTTTCCACTAATTAGCATCATATGTCCAAAGGCAAAATAAGGCCACCAAGATGTCAACCCAGTGATGTTCCACCACAGAAAATACTATTTTGACATTTTGTGTGCTAAAAGTGGATTATTTTTTTTTAATTGCCTGTATAATGGCAAATATATATTACGCATGCACATGCATGTATTTTCTTCTCCTACGGTAAGCTAAATCTTTTCTCCACTGCTCCATACGCACTCATAGTTCCAGCTAAGGAAATTACACCCTGAGACAGCAGATATTTTTATCTTTAATGCACCATATGACAATATGCAAAAACACAGAATACAAAAAGGAGGCTTGTGGAATACAAAAGCAAAATCACATGGCAAGAAGGGAGCTTATTTATACTACGTACATGCCTTCCATGGCAACCTCAATTAACACCGCATGTGTTCATCAAATATATTATATTGTAAGATACATGTCACCCTTTAAAAAAAAAAAAAAAAAAAAAGCGCTGCCTCAAAGCATCATCAGAACATTTTTGGAGATAAAGATGCAAAAATGTGTTACTGCAAACAGAACAACTTCTCCGGGACTGGCTCGGTGACTCCGGGCAACGCTTTACACAGGGTTTTGTACTCTGCTTTTAAGTAGTAAGATGATTTAAAACGGGGGATCCGGCGGGGCGTCCTCCCCCGCAGAGCAGATTTTTTTTTTTTTTTAAATAATTTTTGTTCGTTTATTTTAATTTTTTAAGGGGGAAAGGAGCTAAGCCGGCAGCGGTGCGTGCGAGGGGGAGCATCCCGCGGCCGCCGCTGCCCCGAGCGGAGCCCGCAGCCCGGCTCCGCCGCAGCCCCCGCAGCTCGGGAAGTTTGGGGGGCGTTCGCGGGTGCCGCCGGCGGGAGCGGGAGCCGCCCGGCACCGCCGCCACCCCCCGAATCCCCCCTCCCCGGCCCCCCCCCCCCCCGAAAGCCGAACCCCTCCGAGGAGATGGGGGGGCTCCTCGGGCAGCGGCTGCGGGGGCCGACCCGGGAACCCCACGCGTGTCGCCTCCCCCGCGGGCCCCTCCGAGGCCGTGCCCGCCCCCCGCCCGCGCCCCCCGCGCCCTCACCTGCGGCCCGGCCCCGCGTCGCCCCGCGTCGCTCCGCGCCGCTCCGCCGCCGCCGCCGCCTCCCGCCGCAGCCGCGCCCCCCGGGCCGGCGGGGAGGGCGCTGCCGGCAGCCCCCCGCCCCCCGCCGAGGCGGCCCCCCGCCGCCGCCGCCGCCAGCCCCCGGCCCGCCCCCCCGGCACCGGGGAGGCTCTGCGGGCACCCGCTCGCAGCCCCCGGAGTGCGCGGCGCTGGGGAGGGGGCTGCGGGAGCCCGGCCCTCCTCCTCCTGCGGGAAAGCATCGCTGCCTGGATGCGGATCAGCATCCCTTTCCTTTTGCGGGGTAGCATCCCTCCCTCTTAGGGGATAGCACCCCCTCTTCTTGTGGGGCAGCACCCCTCTTCGCAAGGCAGCATCCCCCTCCCTCTTGCCGGGTAACCTTTCTTCCCCCCCTCCCAGGTTGTGCACAGCAGCAGCAGACAGGCAAACTCCACGCAAGGCAAAGGTTCTGAGCTGTGGTTTGCGATTTGGATCCCAACGCGCGCCCAGGAGGAAGGGGCCGCTGGCATTTGCAGACCCAGACTTTGCCTGGCTCTGTGGGAAGGAAGGGAGGGGGTCTCACTCTTGGCAGCTGTTTGTTTTGGGGTTTTTTTTTGTCCCACCTGAAGCCTTTGCAGCTGTAAGCACTCACTGCATGGTCGCTGCAGGAGCTACACCTTCAGAGGTGGTGGTAAGGACAGCCAGTTCTTGGGTTTAAACTAATCCTTGCCCAAAATACCAGAGAAAGTGCCTCTTTCATATAAGGCTTTTTTTTCCAAAGCAGCTGAGATCTGACATAAAAAAATTGCATCTCCAGCTGTTATGATTGATGGGAGGGCCTCTGGAAAGAGGACTACCAAGTGCAACTGATGAACTACATGAAACTATAGTTCGAGATGCTTGAACGTCCCCATTCATCTCCACGGGGAGCTGACTGACGCCCACAAATGTTTTAAGGACGTTAACTACTTCACAGCGTGTTTGCACATAAGAAACCAGGCGAAGCAGCAACACTGAATCTGCAAGTGGCTTCCAGCGTAGGCCAATCTTAGAGAAACACACATGGCCTTCCCCCTCCTTAGCTTCTTCATGGGAAAAAGAAAAGGTAGAAAATGTGTTTGTTGGGCTGAAATGTCAGCCAGTAGGGCAGAAACGTGGATCGAGCAACCACAAGGAATTGCCTTTGTAAAAGCTCCCCTATGAGAAGTTTGCTCGCGTTCACTCAGTATAATAATCTTCATTTGGAAATGGCGTCTCTCCCCCGGGTGGGAGGTGGGTTCTAATTACGATCGACTTCTGCGTGCAAACCAAGCAAGGCCCCTCAGCGCCGGGAGACTTTCCCTCATTGCAGCCGGAGGCGGGAGGGAGGGAGGGAAGCAGGCAGCGGGAAGGAGGATGGCTAACCTGAAGACGGCTAACGTGTGTGCGCTGCCTTGGGGGTGGCAGGTCCTCATCAAGCCCGTTCGGAAACACCTCGCATGGAATTCAATTATTCCTGCTGCTCCAGGGGAAGATGGTAGCACCAAAGGCTATGGTGCAAGAGAAACAAATAACGGTCTGCGGCAAGCAGGGGATCTGGCCAGAAGATGGATAAGCTTGAAAGAAGATGCTGGCCCCACTGCAGGCTTCGGTTTTCTTTCTGGACCCACACTGAAGTGCCGGCGATGGTGCAGCAAGCCAGCCAAGCAACACTTTCTCCTTTTTCTTTGGTCCCTTCACTAGTCAAAAAAACCCCATCTGTGTTATTTCTTACATGACGCGATGCAGGACTCATTACAGCACAGCTGGGGCAACGGATGGCCGTAACACCAGCTAAGGCCTCTGGGCCCACAAAGAACAAATTCGTACATAATTAGTTTTTTCTCTAAGCAACAGGAAGACAGCCTTTCAATATTTGGTTAGACGGAATTAAGTGTCCTTTGTGTCCTATTTGGTAGGGTAAAAACCCTCCAGCATTCTTAGTTGCAAAGGAGAGAGTTAAGAAAAAGCAACCTATTTACGTATCAGCCCTGCAAGACCTCCAGTAGGGACACTGGAGAGCTCACATCCCAACAGGCTGAAAGCGCAGGTTAGAAAAGCATTTCCCATTAACCTCTAGAGACGCGTGGGGCTATTTTTGGGCCCTTATGCTTTGTTGCCACCAGTCCCGCCGCGCGCAGCAAACCCTGAAACAGTTGCATGCCTGAGCCACTGCTTTGCCTCCCTGCAGGAGGTGGGCTAGCAACCTCTTGAACCATCTCTCTCAAGCGTGTCTATGATCTCATGCTAAACTAAAAAGGAGGCTAATCTTAGCATAAATTTGCACTTATCCCATCTTTCATAAGCATAAAATGAAGGTGGAACACAGAGCATTCGCAGGAAAGCAGTGTAGCAGGGAAGATTAAATGTAGAAACTGACAGCAGACTTGGCAGCATCAGCTCTGGCAACCTGCTTCAAGGGAAGGCTCGGCCGAGGTGCTGCGGGGAGAGAGGCACTTTCAGCCAGGCTTGGGCTCTGGGGCAGCAACTGGGGAACACCCACTCTGACCCCCTGTGTGCGCGCTGGCAAACCTGGCTGCCAGCAACTCCTCAGCTGAAAGAAAATTTTAGGAGGCTGTGAATGCATCTCAAACGCTCTTATGACAATTTAAGCTATTCTGTCTTGGCTTCTGTGACAACCAGGTAATTTTTATATAATTATTCTCCCCTCCTGAATAACTTTGGAGATATAGATCTCCCTCTCTCTCTCTCCATACAGTATCCATGTACTGCCGATGCGCCCTTACATTGGCGCACACCTAGATCCTGCTTCTCCCAGTTCTCACCAAAATCGGAATGTTTTTAGATTCGGTTCTGATGCAAGCAGATGGGCCTTGCAAGTCTTAATTCAGATCTTTTGCAGTCAGCTGCAAGTATCTCAAATCCATGGAATAATTCAGGTAGTTTATTTCCTACAGATGAATACATCATCCAGGAAAGGAAACGAGATTAAACACACACACACACACACAGTGGTGCACTGCAGGCAACTTATTACTGCAATAATCACTTCTAGTTGTCAATACTAGAGATTGCCGCTGCGTATAGTTGATTACAGAAATAAGTTTTACATCAGTAATCTCAGTGCATGCATTAAAACCCAAAAAGCACTTCAAGTATTTACCAGTTTATTTCTATTAGTTAAAAAACCATTAGTAACTATATTTTTATGTTACAAAATGATTCTTGGCCTGCTGACAAAAGCTGCTACAAATTACTTGCCTCTGTTCACCAAAAGGTACTTTAGCAAAGAAGACTCATCAACAGTGTAACCGTACTTACTGTTGAGCATAAAATGGTTCAAAGACACATTTGGTAAAAGCCACAGATACGGGCCAGAGACCCAGTCTCTGCAGGTCTGATACCCAGAGGTTGGATTTCCATTAACAGCAGAATATGGTAGTCACAGCTGGGCTTTCTAAAAGGGAAATTTGATGTGGCTCAGGTGCGTGCAGGAATAATTCACAGCAGAAGCCAGGGTAAGCATTTCTGGAGAGAGATGAGAAGCAAAGGCGATTCCTCCTTGCTCCTTCTTTTAAATGACATTGGTGCAGTTTCAGAGCACAGCAGATTCTCCCGCAGTGCGAGAAGTGGAATATGGAATTCAGTATGGCAAATCGGAATATGCAGTGTACACGACTTTCAAAGATAATATATGCTACAAAACCCCTATGGTTAAGACAATTAAGTCCCAAGACTGTTTCAAACAGCTCCAGCTTTAGGATTTTAAATTATTAAAATCATGTCAGTGAATCAAAAGAGGTCACTAAACCCAAGCTTCTGTATTCTGCTTCAGCTACAATTATGAAGCAGGCGGTTTGTAGAGGAAGTATGCTTTATATGGTCAGTGTCAACTAGCTTGGTACACAGCAGTTTAAAAATTATTACAGATTAAAAGTAAGTGGTTGATTCTTTAGCACTCCTCCCTCCAGTCCCTTCTTGCACTCAGTCAGATCTTGTTTGACTTAAAAAAAAAATATCAGGGCATAGTTCCGTTTACATGACTCATCAGGTGTTCTTCTGGGAGCTAAAAAGAAAAATAAATTTAATTACTATTATATAGTACTGCAGGCAACTTTCAGGCTGAATTATAAATCAAATGTCATTTGGAAGCATATGGCATAATATGAGATTGGCTTAACTCCACTATCTCAAGATGAGAAATGAAGCTCAAATATTGAAAACCTTCAATAAGGCACCTACCTTCGGTTAGTAATTCCTTTCAAAAGAGCCCATTTACTTCTCCTGACACCGGGTCCAAGTCTATGTCATAGAAACAGGGTCTCGTAGGAAGCCCTGGCATAGTGCTCATCTGGACAACAAAAGATAAAAATGTTAAAAATGGAAGCAGCATAGTTTCACGCAGAAGATATAATACTAAATCACTGCTGAAGACTATGGTGGCCACAGCCGATGCAGCTCCTTGCACGTGTACATACTAGTGGGATGATGGTCATGTGCCATTTTGAAGAATACTGTGAGAAACAGGAAACTCCTGGTTCACTAGGTAAGTCTAGGGCTTTTGTCTTTTTACGATGAGGATTTAGTTTGGCTTCTGCCTCTGCCAGTGAGTGACCCCAAGGTTTGGCAAAGTACTTAAATATCCAGCTGACCAGTTAACTGTTAGGTGAGTGTTCATGGAGGTTGCTGTGGTGAGACAATAATTACTTGTGGCGGTTTCCTGGCTTTTAAAATGAGGATACATGTTTTAATACAACTTTGCTGACTGTAAAGTCTCAGTTGATTACAATTCTTTAAGAGTTTAGAACTAGAACTGTTCAATAATTAGGAATAATTATTGTTGAGAAGAGAGTTTAAGTAGTTCGGGTTTTTGTTCTTAATGGGAATAAAGCTTAAATAGAGATGGAGAGGTCAGTTCTCCTGACTGAAACTTTTCCGAGGCGTTCAAGTCAGAAGGGCTGTGCAGTGGCAGAACTGAAGCTAGCAAAACAGCTGCCAGCACCACGCCTGCCTCAGGCCAGTCCTCTCCGTTTGTCCCACTGCTGAGTACCCGGTTTCAGAGCTGCAGAAAGCAAGGCCGGTGGGGACTACACTTGGCCCAATTTACTAATGCAGCTGAAAGGATTTCCCCTTCCCAAACTCAGTGTTTAGCCCAGCAGCACAAGTAGGCTAACATGGATGCCCTAAAAAGGTGGGCAACTCGTGACCATGCTTTGTAGTTTGTGTCAGTGGTCATTAACCCCTTTAATATAAAAAAATTCAAGGTCTGATTTTCTATCTGCATCACCCAGCCTCAGCTTTCACAATCAGTATTGTTATGCCTGTCTCCATTAGATTAAAGATCTCTTTGGCAACCTGGTATTTTCTCCCTGAGCAAGTAGTTTGCCCACTAATCAAATTACCTCCCAATCTTCCTTTTGATAATAAGCTAAGCAGCAAGGAGGCAAAGCTCTATTGGTTAGGCATTTTCTGCAGGTCTCAAAACTGTTTGGGGAGCTTTTAGAGTCCCATCTCATTTTCCTAAGCCGTTTACAAGTGCTAACACCACTCCCATATGTACCGTACCACTGCAGGTCTCGCATAGCTTATGCGGAGGTAAAAACCACAAGTCTGCTCTTTGTCATGAATTCTAGGACTGCACGAGCTTTTTGTCAGAGCCACTGCTTTCCCAGACAGAGAACAGGGGGGCTACAGAGAAGACCCCCATTCCTTGTCTTTGTGTTCAGTTGCACGAATATTTTGCTCTCAAGAGCCAAGGTATTAAGAGATCCAAAGTGCCTGGAGGGGTTTTCCTGTTCTCGCCATAGTCACTGCCAGTCTCCGATCATGCAGAGCAAGAAACTTTCTATTTATTTATGTATCACTGAAGATCGTTGCAGATCTCCACCGACAGATTCAGAGGGCCACAGCAGGAGCTGAGACAGTGACACTGAATAGAGTAGGAGGCGCCATATTGCTGAAGATGTGCCTGACTTTACTATTTCTTGCACTTTCTATTTTGAAAGGAACAGTCAATTTTCCTATCCATAGGGCAGCTCACAGCGGCTATTTTGCTATCTATTACTTAAAGGCAGTCTGCTCAAACCCTGAATTTCTATGCAGTACAGAATAATTTCCATCCAGGCTACTAATTTTCTGTACAAGTGTCTACAATGCTTAACGCACTCAGTCATTTTCAGAGCTAAAGAAATGAACTTTTCCTCCATTATCCTCCTTCCATTCAATACCATGTGCTGAAAAAGAACACAGGGCAATCCACACTATTTACTTACATGAAAAAATTAGACCACATGGATATCATCAATCCCATTGCAAGATTTCAAATAAAACCAATACCAACTAAACATGTATTATTTATTGCACTTGTGGAACTTCCAAAAACCCCACCATTTAGGAACTAACAACACAGAGCCAAATAAATAATTTGTTTTCAATTCATCAGCAGCACCAGAAAAGAAATCCAACCAATTTGAGTCCTATGATTTATTTCACTTTCATTATCTTTCATGCTCAAACTGCACAGAGCTACACATTTCCTGCATTTTCAGCTCACAGTTCAATGGCTGCTGCCAAAAATTTATTCTGAGGCTAACACACGTCCTGCTGAATGGATTTAAAATCGTGATCTGATTCAAAGTGCCCTGGATTGCTTCTCAAAAGGACACCCCTTCCCTGGCCTTGTGGACACCACAGAAGAGTGATTTTCACATCCCTAACCAGAAGGCTTACTGTTAATTCTGGCAGAATCAACACCATGGTTTACTACATGTCCAAGAAAACATTAGGAATGTGGGAAGGGAGCAGAAAGGAAACAGTCCAATTTCACAGAAACTGAAGACATCCAAAAAAGAGCCAAAATGTTAGTTTTAATGTCTGAAAACATCTTTCTTTTGTGTAGCTCATTAATGCTGTGTACCCTTTTCTTCTGCAGTGCTTATTAAAAATAATAAAATAAATCATTGTTTAGATTAAATCTTGGCTTGAAAAAAATGCCATTAATAACAGGAACAAGCATGCTATCTTTCATTCTATCCCAAAACACACATTACTCTTTAAAAAGATGGATGAGCCAGACCTTAATCAGGATGTGGTTATTTTATTTATGTTGAGTAATCTGGAAACCCGTACCTACCTTTTTTTTTTCTTTAAGAATTAAGAGAAAAAGATATCCAATATTTGACTCTAGCTAGCATTTGAAGAAAGAAGGGATCCAACTCTTAAATTAGCAAGTTTCTTCATCTGAGCCATGCACCCCCAATGCTTTTGAAAGCTTCTTAAAACAAACATGGTGCCATGAAGACTTCAGAAAAAGGTTCAGGCCCCCAAAATAAGAAAAAAAAGACAGAGCTGCTGACTCCAACTGCTCCATCCCCTTAAATAACCTAACAAGTTACTTAACATCTTCCCAGAAGAGCTTCCCCCAGATAAGATTTCCAGTGGATCCTTTCACCCTAACATTCTTTCTTTGGATGCAGACCTGAACGTTAATTCGTTTTGCAGGTAGCTCCTCTTTCTGCCAGGCAATTCACATCAAAGCTATTCCAAGATCCTGTTTCCACTGCAGCTACTCTCTCTCCTCTCAGCTGACATTATGCCAATCATGTCAAAAAACAGAAACTAAAAACTCAAGGGCATAGTGAAATGAATTGTTGGAACTGATGCAGGCTGAACAGTAAACAGATGGTCAGCAAAACCATTAGAACCAAACGGGAAAGGAGACTGACAAACAATTAATAGTATAGGTCAGCTTCACTTTGGAGATGTCTCATCAAAAGTTGTTTGCTTTGTAAGCTTTGGAGGAGCTGTCTTGTTCTCCTCTCCCCTGATCTGCAGGTGTACACAGACTTCACCTGCAATACTGCAAAGTATCAGGAATGCAAAGTCACAAGGGCAATTAGGTGGGCCAAAGATTTCTCCCATCCCTTATACCAGACTGCAGTTCCCACAATTCATCAGCTACAGAGCTCACCCTTTCCTCAAAAACCAGGAAGACAGATTTGGGACCTAAGGAGTACACTGTGGGGCTTGCTAAGTATTCAAATGGTCAGATGGTCTATTTTAGCTTCGCTCTTCCCCCTGAAAAAAAGAAAACTATTAAGGGCATCTAATACACTGGACTGTTAAAACACCAACTGTAGTTGACAAGGACTCTCCTAATTAAAGATGCCTTTTGTAACTGCTTACTGGAATGTGCATGAAGTTTTTTTTCCTTGCCCCACAATTGAGGGCTTCACTCAATCACATACCGTTCCTACTAGTGGATACAGGAATCCAGCACCGACACTGGCCCGAATGTCTCGGATCGGCAGAATAAAACCCGTAGGTGCTCCTTTTTGTTCAGGGTCATGAGACAATGATAAGTGAGTTTTAGCCATGCAGATTGGTAGGTTTCCAAATCCCTGGGGAAGGCAATGAAAAGAGAGAGAGAGAAAGAGAAGAGAAATAAGTGAAAAAAACCAGTAACTTTTCATGCACACAAATGTAATTGCTTTATTCTGCCATTCTCTGCAGACATCTTATCAAGACATTTTACTCCTCACCAGTTGCTTCATCCACAGCCTGTCAGATCCATTGACCGTTCTGCATCCCCACTCCTTCTCTCTCAAACTCTTTCCCTGCCTCCTCTAAGCACTAAATAAGGAACTACCATGGCCCCCAGCACATTCAGCTGAGGAAAAGTTAATGGTATGGA
This sequence comes from Pluvialis apricaria, assembly GCA_017639485.1. Lineage (NCBI taxonomy): Eukaryota > Metazoa > Chordata > Aves > Charadriiformes > Charadriidae > Pluvialis > Pluvialis apricaria. Next base: position 16,584,356 of record CM030012.1, read on the forward strand.
AGTGTTAGACATACAACCTTGATAACGAACTTACTTTCTACTCTCTTCCCAAAACATTAATTTAAATGGCTCAGAACTAAAGTTCTTGTTCAGCTGAGGTCAGTTAATTAGAAATGTTTGATCAATATAATTGCAGGTCATGAGGAAGTAGCAAGTACGTGGCTATGGTACTTTGACAGACTTGTAAAGGAATATACAAGAAACATGAAAATGAGAAACTATATATGCCAGTAGTAAATGGATTGTAAAAGCAAAATTATTTGAGCCCACTGTAAACAAAGAATGGCTAGTTGTCACATTGCTCTTCTCTTCAAAGCCCTTTACAGACCTTCATTAATGCAGAAGCAGGTAAATTCACAGGAACGTCATGCTAGTGAAGAGTAAAAGCAACACAACAACCAGAAAGCATTTAATTCAACAACCAGATGCCAGGTTCAAAACTTGTAAGAGTAGGTATTTTTTCCACGAGAAGTATTGTGTCACCTGTGGAACTCTTTCCCCAACATAACTGTGACTGCCAAAAATCCGTATGGGTTCAAAACCCGATTAGACAATTCAGTGGAACAAGATTTTCAAAAAATAAAATCAGATACTATTTAGCACCATTCTGACCACTTGTAGTTCCCTAATTGCTGAAGAGTCGGAGAATACAGTAGAGAAAGATCACTGAATCCTCCTGCTCTTCTCTCCCCATACACTATCATAGATGTGCTACCAGGCCAGATGAGTTCTGTCTTCTCCACTAGAAGCCAGGGCCAGTTTCTCCCTCCCCATACCACCTCCTTTTCCTCCTCTGCCATAGCAGCATCCAATGAGTCCTGGCCAAGGAGATGATTTGAGTGATGATTCCCTTCATACACGGTTTGAACACCACTGTTCAATATGACCGCTTTAAAGGAAAAGCACCATTGTTATCAGGTGACATGGAAAACTCACTTGCTTAGTGTACAAGGCGACTTTCTCCTGTGCTTCTGGAAGTAGCTCAATGTCTCTTGCCCCGTAGATCTGCTGTGCAATAAGCCTGATCTTATCTACAACAGGGAGCTAGGAAAAAAAAAAAAAAAAAAAAAGAGAGGAAAGACAGTGTGGCCAAACTACAAAGAACCCTAACGTCACAGCAGCCTCACAATCCTTCATACGTGTTGTGCAATGCCCATCTGCAGATACAAGAGCTATTCCCATTTGCTATAGAACAAAGCTATACAGTAATTCGAGGGTTTTCAGAACAGGTTATATTTATCTTGTTGCAGTTGTTTCTCTTGGTAAGAGGGCAAAAGTATTTTACTACAGTCAGAAACAAAGATACACAACAGTATTTCTTACAAGCTGTGCATGTTAATTACCCCTACTGCAAAAGAGGTATCTTTATTCTTTTTCAAGTCGAAGTCAAAAACCAGACAAAAAAAAATTGAGGGAATACAAGTTAATGGTTAAATAAAAGCACAACTAAAACAGGTTAAAGAAAACAAAATTGAAAGCATCTGTTAAAGAGCTAAAATAGATATAATGACATAGCTCTGTACCTCATTAGGTTCTTCCTATTAAAGGAGGATTCTGGTCATAACCTGGGTGATAGTGACTTCATTACCTCCAAGTGATCTGTCAAATTTGCTTAAGTACAAAGTCATTAGAAATACACACACTCTCTCTTCCACCCTGACCTGCAGCGTTTACTCCATAAGCCTTACTTGCAGAGAAGATTAAAAAAAAAAAAAAAAAAGTTAAAAATGGACAAATTCTCTTCCTGTTGTATAGACTCCCATCCTGAGCAACAAGTGCAACAAGAGCTTCTGCTCCGCGGAAAGTTAACAGGTTTGGTCAGGCTTGTTCCAGTCCATGCTCTGACAAGAATGCATGTGTCAAGTTCAAGAAGTAAACTTTCCTCTACCCTGGAACGTGGCTGCCATGGTAGAAACCTGTTTGTGATCTCTAGCAGAGTCACAGCAGCATCTTTCAGTGTCAAAAGTAAACAGTATTTCAGTTGGATAGTCAAAACAACAAGAACTAACTAGGTCTTTGAGACTGGTGGAATAAGCATGATGTTCTAAAAGCAATTTTCTTCTCGGATTCTCAGAGCAGCTTTTCAGACAGCCTTCAGCAACTTAAGCTAGTGAGACCAACTCATCTCTACCTTACAAAGAAGGTACCTCTGTAATACTGCAAGTTCTTACCTCCACATTATAGAGGAACCTGAAGTTGCTGGGTGTCTGCGATGCTCTCTGAACAGCTTGGGCCAGGGCAACTGCTCCTTTACCTCCCTCTGCCCAGTGAGTGCACTCCACAGCATCGAACGCTCCTGCTTCCTTTGCCAGCTGTACTACAAGGGCCAGTTCAGCCTTTGTATCTGTTCTGTAAGGAGAAAAGTTTGCACATCTGTACCAGAAAGCAGACACAGTAAATTTACTGTTTGTTCTAACCACTTTTCACTCTTGTTGACAAATCCAAAAGCTGTCCAAAAAAACCACAGCATCCAGACATGAGGAAGCTACTGAGGGGCCATACACCTCAGCCTTCTCCACCTTGGTGAAGGAAGCTACTTCACAGAGGAACAGACAGCAACACGTAGCTCTGGAACTGCATGCAGAAACCCATGACTACTGACAGAGCAGCGTTCCAGACTTTCTATTGTATCTGTCTTGTATCAGCAATACAACTCCTGTTTTCAGAAGCAAACTCAAAAAGGCTTTAGTATTGCTGATTTAGAGGTGCTGTATCATGCACTCACAACAAGCCAAGACCCATAATTGCTCTGTATCAGCCAATATGCATTTACTTCAGATGAAGAATCCTTAGCTGGCTAATTTGCTTCAACTGGCATCAGCGCTTTAGCACACCAGGTCAAAGCCCTTCTGCTTACATAAAAAGACCACATACGGATTCTATTTCCTGCGCAGTACAACGTGCAGAGCCCAAAATGCTTCTTAGCGGGACTTAATTATTCCATACAGCAGACCACTGAATACAGTGTGGTTGACAGCACAGGCACCTCACCATCCATTAAGAGCTTCGATTCCACATCATCACAGGCACCCTTTGTGCACAGTAATTTGGCCAGTCAGGGTGTGATGGCAGATAATAGTCACTGATCATAAAACCCTAAGCTAATTTAAATTAAGGAGTGCATTTGAAATTACTAAGCAGAGTTGCCCTATTTATTCAGCATCTTCCAACAATGCAAAAATGCTGCAAGCAGTACATTGACAGTACTGGAAACAAGACTTTGTGTTAAACGTAGCATATAAAGTGCCACAATTTTATTCCCATGCATCACTTCCATGTCCCAGCTCACTTACTTGAAAGCATTGACAGCTACTACTACTGGGACACCAAACATCCGTGCATTTTGGATTTGCTTGTTGAGGTTACTACAGCCTTTTGCCAACAGCTGAAGATTCTGTAAAGAAGACAGCAAGCAAGGAAGCACACTTCATCAGGGGCAGTGAAACTTTTGTTCCAAATCCACTACATCCACAGCTAATGATAAAAAAAAGTCAAAATGAGAATGAAACCACAAGGGCTGCTTTCTGAATAGTCCAAACCAGTGCACGGTGTCGCATAAAGTCCAGACTGCACCCAGACCAGTGCACGGTCCTGGATGGAAGACAGGAAAACGAGTGACTACTTCTAACGATCACTGGTTTCAGCTGTCAAGCCAAGGTAAGATAAATCACTTTTTACAGGTTTTTTTGTTATTCTTTGTTATTCTTAGTAAGTTAATACCTGTGCTCATTAACTCCCCACAGTAAAGCCTCATTTTCCTCTCTGACACATTCCTCTTCTTGTATAAAATATCATTAGCAGTGAATTTCATGACACTTGTTTGAAGTGCTGTGGCAAGAGCTTTTGGTTTACACACATCTATGTTTTGCAGCATCGGAGACTATTCATGAAATCCAGACATTTCATCCCTTCCTATGCAGAGAATAATCCATACAGAAGCTCCACAAGTGAAAAAGCTGCAGCAATGTAAAGAGAGCCAGACCAATTGTCCAAGTGTACACAACCATTCAAGGCACAAGGATAGAAGCTGAGACCTTAGTTCACTTTCCTCTCTGATTGCAAGGGGGGGGGGGGGATAAAAACAGGAACTGCTGCTGCAAAGAAGAGAGTAATTAGAGAGTCTCTCTGAAAATATTCAGAGACCATATTTCAGCCAAGAAATTACTCCACACTGAGAAGGTCTGGGGACACAAGAGGAGATATTACTATGAAAAATTGAGCGCACAGACAATTGCATGAGCTCAGGAGAAACAAAAAGGCTCTGAACACTGGCTAGGTCAAGCACAATAAATGCTTGAAAGAGCAGAGCCAAAGTAACATCATTAAAAAAAAAAAAAAAGAAAGGAAGAACATTACAGCTTGTATGAGGAAGCATTGCCCTGGCAGCTAAAGAAATGACACACACTAGCTATCCAGGCGTGCACTGCATGACACTATCGTGCCATGACTGCAGTCAGTTGGTCAACTCTCACAACAGCTAAAGAAGGTTACCTCTTCCATGTACTCCTTTGGTAAAGGTACACCAGCAGTGACCTGGAAAAAAAAGGAGAAAAAGAAAAAAAGATGGAACCCAATACATTTTTTATCCATGACAGTAATTCATGCTTGATTCTTATTAAACAGCGTCAAGATACAACATTCTATTCCAGGCTGATCCTTTTTTCTAAGAAAAAAATAAAAGAAAAAAAGAAAGACTGCAAGATGCGTTCACAATACAACAAATGACTGACTGTGGTAATATCACAAATGCCCCAGCATACAAGCACTTAGTTAGGACAATAAAACAAGCAGGTATGTACCTGTAACATACCACAATGAAGCAGCTCACAAGCAACAGGGACATATGGATTCCTTTTACAACTGCAAATCTCAAAACAATTACAAGCAGATCAAACCCTACAGGGCTTTAAGTGACTGGATCAGAATAACAGTAACAGCCCCTCAGGCCTAAAGAAAAAACTTTGCCTAGTACTTACTGCAGGCCCTCCTCCATGCATTTTCAGAGCTCGGACAGTAGCAACCAACACCACCACGTGAGGCCGGAGACCAGAATAGCGGCACTTAATATTAAAGAATTTCTCCATGCCTATGTCTGCACCAAATCCTGCTTCTGTAACTAGAGTAGGAATTAAAAGAAAAGAAGCTTGTGAGAGGTTGCTGGGTGGAGAAATCATGCTTTGATTATATAAATCAGAAGCTTTTTCCAAGACAAAACAACCCCAAAGACAGTCATGATAAAAAAGGCAGATCCCTCCCTGCAAAACAAACAAAAAGCAAACAAAAAAACAACCCCACACACTTACCAACAAAACCCTCTTTACCCACAAGCTTCAGTGCTATTTTGTCTGCCAACACTGAAGAATTCCCATGTGCAATATTGGCAAAAGGTCCAGCATGAACAAACACTGGTGTTCCCTAGAAAAGGCGGGGCGGGGGCAGAGAGAAAGATAAAGAAAATCAGAGGGTACCATTTAGCAAATCTGCAGCATTTCAGGAGCTAAGTACTATGGTACTTGAAGGTAAAGAAAAACGCTTTTAGAAGACAGATCTTAAAGCCTTCTGATCAAACATTTGTTATCAGTAATAAGGACTACAGGGCAAACAGGATTATAACAATCTGCACAAGTGGAGATACTAATCCGCTTAGGAAAAGGATAGCTAAATCCCAGCAACTCTTTGCCATTCTCCTGCATCCACACCATCTAGATTCCCAAAGCACTTCCTGCATTGAAGACAACAGAAGAGAGACACAGCAAAGTTTAGTGCATTTCTTCAGGGTTAACCCACATGCCAATGGTAGACCTAGAAAGAAGCTAGCCTTCTCCCCTAGCCCTGAACGGTAGGTAGGAATCCACAGTAAACCTCCAACTGGGCGAAGTAAGCCCACACTGACTGTGATGAACGAACTAGGCTGGTTCCTTCTTGGCTCTGAGAACACACATATAGCAAACCATCTGTACTCACCTCTAGCGTTTGCATGAGGTTTGGTTTAACAGCATCTTTCATCAAGACAGCCAGAGCACCAGTCACTCCCTAAAAGAAAAAAAAAAAAAAAGCAATCAGTTTTCAGATGTACTGAGAGTTTGAGAGAATTCCTACAGAGTGCCAAGGCTCTACTTTTGTCCTGGTGAGCTTTCAGGACCGGAACCAGCAATTGCTCCAGATATAACTGACCCTAGTGAGGCAGAATACGGCCTTTACATCCTTGTAAGAGAATCTGCGATTTCTGTTGGGTGCAGCCTCTTGGTTGGGATCTTGCTTGGCCATCACTTTGTAGTGAAGGCATAAAAAAAAATTGCTGTTTCAATGCTATAGCAAGGTTAGTAAACAACAGCAGTGAGAAAGTAACTCTTAGGTATGTATAGTTTACTATAGACCATTCAGTGGCACAAAGCAGGGAGTTTTTCAGGACAGTTGTTATACATGTTCACACGGACCACACTCATCACCCTGATATCTCAGCTGTAACATTACTTGTCTTTCTTTCTTATCTGAACATATTAAGGACTTTAAAGTTACATGTATGTCAATGTTCTTGGGTTTTGCAGGTAGATTTGTCGTGGACTTTTTGCCTTCCTCATTTCAGCAACTAGGCTCTACATACTGGCATTAAAAAATTTCATAACAAGCTGCTACATCCTGGTCAAGTGTCTTGTGCAGAAATAACTTTTAAAGTGAACCTCTGTGCTAGTGAGCAAGACTAGGCTGACATCATGAAAGGCAAACACTGGAGCCCATGTTTCCCCTGAGGTGCAGCAATATACCCTGCTGCAATTCTGCTTCCTGCAAAGTGAAAGATTGTGATTTTATCCATCTCTGCTTTGGGAAGAGAAAATGAGGGTTTGGTCATCCTTGTGACTGACATAGTCCAGTAGAAATCAAACTGGCTGTTACAGAGCACTTGCAAAAGTAATTAGAATTGCTCTCACGGGTACTGAGCCAAACATTCACAGCAGTTATGAAAACCTTGAACCATGATGTCTTTTTCTTCCCTTTTAAATTCAATTGGATTGCAGCACTCAATTATACAAAAGATTTTTTTAAAGACATTCAATGCTTTGTTTCATTAGTTTCAATCTTGCCACATGAAAGCTTATTTAACATTTAATGGATAAGCTTTAAAATTCAGTCATCTCCAGAATAATGAAAACTACAGAGCAGGATTTCCATGATGACATTTCAGGTCTGTGTCACCCAGTGGCACTTGAATACATCCCATCTTTAAAAACCCGTAGTCAGGTTTTGATTTCACATTTCTTTCCAGTTTCTTTGCGCTTCCTGGTAGCGCACTCATGACACTGGTTATATCATAGTAGAAGGACCCAGACATCTTATTGTGCCAGTCTGATCTCTGCAATCACCACATTTCTGTCTGCATGAGGAGTACGTAACACAGTCCTAACAATGCAAGCCAAGGGCCACCATCAGCGCAAACATATAACATTCAAACACAACCTGTTGGACAGGTCTGATACCATCCTCCACTCCATAGTTGCAATGGAAAAAATGAAATATAATTACTTTTAAAAAAAAATAAAAGGGGAAAAAATCTTGAGATGAAAGACTTCTATCACCTGGACTCTACATAAAACTCAAAGCAACTCCCTGCCAAGCACCATCTGCCTCCACTGCTGACAGGCAGCAGGAGAGACTCCCATTTTCCAGAACAGGGGTTAACTCAGGCACTTAAGGTTAAACTTGCAGCATGCTAGCAGTAGGAATTAAAATCTCAAAGCTGCCTACAGAACTTTGGCACATGCCCTCCCTCATTCCCAACAGATGTCTCACATAAGGACATCTACAGATAAATGGTTCCCAGCCTAGCCCTTTCCTGCAAGGCCAGAGTCAGGCCGCATTACTAATCTACTGCTCCTTAGACTTATTCTGGGAGGAAGTAAAACTAAGCAAAAAAAAACCCAAACACATAAGAAAACAAACCAAAAAATCCCCACAGCAAGACAGCAAGAGCTGGGTAGGCCGTAGTGCTGAGTCGCCCTTTGCTGGAAACACAGGCCAGGATACCCTCCCTGTGGATTCTTCTATCCCACTGGAAAGGTTCATTCAGAAAATGCAAGACAAACCTCATTAACGCCACACCATGTAAATTTGTAGTACTCTTGTCTTTTGCAAAGCAGGCTGTGAAAAATCTACTATACAGGACAGCAGTAAGCACCAATATCATATCTCTATTGACTAGTGCAACAGTCCTGAACCTGTTCTGTCTTGAGGTCAAGTGGCAGGGCACAATTCACATACAGGGTTCAACTCCCTTTTCCTTCTCCAAACAGGGTTGCCATCTTCAAAGCATTTATTGGAAGAAGTGTCTGGGGAACAGGCTATTCTCCTGAAGCCACACTGAAGCATCATTTGTGAGAGTGCTCTTTGACATACTCCACAAACATGCCAAGAATTGTACTAATAACTATTGTATGGATAGCTGCAAGACAGTGCTGCAGCTTGCAACTGCTGCTAGGACTGCTCTACATAGACATCACCAGAGCTACTACATTCAGCTTTTTATGCAGTGGAAATAGAGGATTTATGTCCCTCACCAAAGGATGCCTTACGGAGACTTTGCACTTTTTGCAAAGCGTTTGGCTTTTATAGCATTCACAGGCTCCCAGAATAAGATATTTCATCATCTATAATTAAATTTGCATGAGGCTTTGTTCCTGCTCAAGATTTTCCTCACTCCAGGGAGCCTGAGAAACAGGATGGCCACCAGGATGCATTTTGAGTTCTTCCGATTTGTAAATATGTTTTTTATCTAGAAGCCACCATGTATTTCCCCATTAATTCCTATGATGCTAGCTTCAACCTGACACACAGCATATCACACAGGACAATTCGTCCCTCCCCAGGTCACATGCACACACACACTCTCTGGGTAAGGTGCTAGCCACGCTGAAGTAAAAAACCTTCATCAACTCCAGGGGCTAAGATTTCATCTTTAATCTTCTGTATACTAAGGTCTTTTCTGTACAGAACTGTCTCTATGCTTTTCAACGCAAGGACTTTCAGAAGTAATAGGCAAAAGTTAGCATTTAAGAACTGAATGAATGTCTTACAAGGTCATCTGCTGTAACTGGTTCTCCTCTTTTGCTGGAAGCTACTACCATTCTGCCCAGTCGCTTTTTCATATCATCCAACCCATCAGAGAGTGCTAGAACTGCCATGATTTCACTGCTCACCGTGATGTCAAACTGAGCCTGCAAGAGATGAATAAAGAACATGAACTAATCAAGATTCCCTAGTAGCAATCCTTACCTCCATTAAATTCTTGAAACAAGGCCAATCGTCACCATCATAACAAAAAAAAGTTAAAAAATACAGACATATAAATATAAAAGAAATCCAAAGCATTACTCTCAGAGCATACTTCATTTAATTTGGCCATTTAAAACTGGATGTTTTTTCTGCAAAATTAGGTAAAAACTACTTATCCCATTGCTATTACACGACTCCTGGCACATACATTAGTGATTCATGTAAGAACACTTAACGCTAACTAATTGTATTTTTGAAGACTAAGCTTACTAACTCATCTGACTAAACAGTACAGTGAATGACCAAAAAAAAAAAAAAACCAAAATCAGATTCTATGGGAAATGAAGGATAGACTTCATCTGACATAACACAGACACCTCCATTGAAGCTAAATACCCTAGGGACATTTCAAGTCAACAAAAAGAGACTATGTATCATATTTACAGAGGGCATTTGTGTACCACTGTTGTTATGCCACAGTCATCCCAGTCTGGGAAGTCAATGTTCAGGAAAGAACAGGACAGGAGGGAACAGACAAAAAACTAAACACTGCACTGGTAGCAAATTTAACTGCTTGGTTGAAGGAACTTCCTGCTTTCTCTTTAACAAGGTCCTGGTAAAAGATGGAAATATCTGGAGTTACAGAAACTTGCTTGAGGACCACATTTTTCAAAGTACTTCTTAAAACATGCAAGAAAAGGGAACAATTACCGTTCGTGAGAAGCCTTTTTCTGTTGGAGACTGTCCAATAGTGATTTTCCTAAGGAACCTGTCATTTGTATCCAGTACTGCAAGGAATGCAGAGAGAGAAGTCACAAGTCACATCTACGCTCTATTACAAACACTCAGATAGATCACCTACAAAGAGAGGACGGCAGTTTGAGATACCATCATCTCCTAAAAAATGGTATGTGCTACTCAATGTGGTTCTTCCCCAAAACTGAGCTGCAACACAGTTAAGATGCCCACAGGCACATGCAGACCCTGCAATGCATCCAGAGGGAGCCTACCTCCTTTTGTGTGCATTAACCACAAGTCCAAAGCCTCTCTGAAAAGCAGAGCTGCTAGTATTATTCCAATTGCTTTTTTACAATCATTAGTCAATGTGAAATTAGGAAATTATTACAGCCAAAAAGAAATAAAATTATCGTTTCATAGGTTAAGTGGTCAGATTCTGCCATTTAGTGAGAGTAGTTTCACACAGCCCCATTAACTCGTACTATCTTGGAAACACAAACTATCAAATACTGGCTTAAATTTGCTGTTTCTTACTACTTGCTTGAAAAATTCTAAGTATTTTAAAAAAATATTTCCCATGAGGCAGACTACTTTAGCCCCATTACAGGTTATGAAACAAATTTTGGAGAATACATTTCACACCGTATTTTAATAAAAAGAAGAAAAAGTAATACTCTTGGGGTCTAAATCAGAAAAAAGGTCCTTATTTGAAACATTTTTTGCTAGTGAAATATTAAATCTGCCAGACCAGAGATTGATCTTACCTTCAGATATCTTTAAAAACCTTTTAAAAATCCAGCCTTTATTTGCTGTCAGTCCCCAACAGAGCAAGTGGGCAGAGTTTAATCCCAGAGCAGAACCCTCTCCCTGCTCACAGAGCTTTCTCAGTCAGGTAAAAAGGCTGTTGGCTGCAGTTGCCAAACTCAACTCTCTCAGTGACTGACAAATCCAGGAACACAAACTTGCACCAATTAGTGAAGTCTTAATCTTTATGAATTCAGAGCAGATTCAAGGCCCTGCGTCAAACCTTTCAGAAATGGGATCCCAGCTGCAGCCATCTATCACACCAAACACTCAGAAGTAGAGGCCAGCCCTGCCCTCTTTCCCATTTTCCCAGGAAACACAGTTCCTGCTGCACTTGCAAACCTCTCTTTGACACGTTTTGTTTCTTAATAATTCTTTCATGTAATGGCTCTTGTACCTCTTTGCCATGTTATGGTGCCTGGGTCAATGTCCAATCTCACAAATAAGTTTACTTCTTCCTTTGTCAAAGCTGTAGGATCAGTTTTGTTAATGCCCAATTTCTATGGGAGGAAAGCACAAATAAAAGAAAAAAGGTATAATGAAAAGATTCTCAGAAATGAACATTTCACTAGAACAATGAGCCTCTGGCAGCAGCATCTGCATATTCAGAAATAAGAAGATTGCTTTTTTGGTTCCCCTTCTCCTAGACCCCACAGCAATGCAAGATGATCCATTATCAGCATGTACCTGGAAGTAGAGCTTGCTGCTGGCCAGCTAGTAAAGCGCAAGGCAGACAATAGAGCTCATTAGGGCAGGTTGTCACCAAGCTTTGTGTAAGGTATCTACAGAAAGAGTGAGAAACAAAGCTCTGCAGTTTCTTACACGCCTTTTCTAATCATTAGTCTCACATGCTTACATCCATTTCTCATTAGTTTGCCTAGGGTCACTGCACACAGCCATACGTATTTGAAGACACTGTTTTCAGCATGCTGGTTAAGCAGCACAAAGGAGGAATTAAACAATTCAGTCACAAGGCTGTCAGCATCCCAGAAAGCTGATCCTGAACATACTGAGAGGATGGGCAGTTTGCCAAGTTGCTTAATTGAGAGAAGAATTATCTCAAGAAGCCCGATACAAGCGTAAGCTCAGGAATGAGGAAAACGATTGAGTTGATTTATGAACGAGCAAGCTTTTTTTAATTAACTAGACAGCTAAGTCATATTTTTCTCCAGAAGAACCGCAGGGAAGAAGAAAGTCTGTTTTCTTCATCTTCAAGCACATCATTTAGAAAAATAAATACATAAATAAAAAAAATAAAAATAAAGCAGATACTCTTTCTGGAATATTAGGATCCCATTCACATCTCAACATTTAATAACCAGAAGTGTGAATAGGGTAGAGTTCCCTCAACAGTCCGTCAGGAACACCAAGCAATATGACATGGCTTCTGTGCACAGTAGTGGAAGCAAACCAAACACTTTCTAATGGTTGAGACATTATAGACAATTAATAAATGAGAGTTTTTCCTAAGTAGTAGTACTGTGACTATTGTTTCTGACCTCCAAATGGGCAACTGATCCAGCGTGAATATTGTACAAACAGATTTGTACTTTGAATGAGCTTAGTAGGCCCCAGGCTGTCCTCCTGGCCAGGAGGTCCAAGTCCAATGCAAAACTATTCCTCTGTTAATCCTCATTTTTGCAGTGGCCAGGGACACATGCTAGTTCACATTAATTTCTGAAGATCAGAGCAGCTGTGGTCTGCTCAGGGACTGCCACTCAATGACAGGGTTACTCATTTAACTGGAAATTCTTTTTTGGGGAGGGGAAGAGCAGGCAGCGTAGGGGATGGGTATTTTTTTCCATTTTTCCCTGTTTGCTCAATCTGGATAAGACAAAAAATTCTCTATGTTCTCTTTTTGCTGAATTTTATAAATTGCTTTTTTTTGGTGCTGCATTATCTATATAGCTGTCACATGGGAACTATTCATCTCTAGCTGTAACTCAGTGTAAGGTAGAGAGAGTGATTCTGATCCCTTCTTAAACTGCACTAAAGACACTGAATTGACATTATTAATAAAGGGCACTAATTCCTTTGCCTCTTTCCACTGTGCTACTCATACAGCATATGATAAAGAGAGTTACATCAATGATTCTTCCCCTTGGGGCTGCATCTCACTGTTTTCTGTGCTGTACAAAGGGCTACCACACTTCTGCGCACTACGTAAAAAATAAATGCCAGCAGAATGACCTACAGGACAACATGAGGGTTTCTGTAACCTAGCTCTGCCTACGTAAAGGATGCATAAGTGGAACAGAACCAGAAACGGATGCGAAACCAGTGAACTTACCTGTAATCTTCGGATCTGAATGTCTGAGAACTTCCTAACACCATTGACAGAAGGCACCAAACGATTGTAGAGGGCCTTGCAGAACGAAACAGGTAAGTAGTTAGCACTGCTGGCACACCCAAAACATCTTAGCCAAAGTGGGCTGGGCCCAAATACCTCATAAGAAAGGATCATACCTGGTCAGTCTGAGTTAGCTCATGGAATATACGGGCGTCAACAGCAGCAGCGACCAGGTTGTTGGCTGCAGTGATAGCGTGGATGTCACCAGTGAGGTGAAGGTTAAACTAGAGGACATAAAACATACCAGTTACCTCATCCTGCTGCAACTTTAATTTATTTCAATTCATCGTAGACAGATGGAAAGAGAAGTATTAATAGCAATGTTAAAGTGGGTGAGGGTGGAGGGGGAGAGATTGCTCAGTGCAGTATGTGGAAGAGAGGAAAGAATTTCTCTGAAACAGAAAAATGCCTCCCCCACATTTATGTCATTTTACAAACTTCCAGAATGAAGCTTCCAAATAAAAGTTGGGGTTTTTTTTTTCCATAAGAACAATTCTTACAGGCTCCTTGACACCTGAGAAGACCACAGTACGGTACATCTGCATTGCTCCTCCTTCACCTTCTGACCCACTTATTATTTGCACAACAGGTTTCACACATACTTTAGCCGAAGCTGCTGCTGCTCCCACAAAGATCTCTGAGCTAAATTGAAACTAGCAACCTTGTGTAGTGCTAGCAGTAGAGCTGTGGTTGCACAGAGCTCTGCATAAGCTAACCACTCAAACACACAGTATCGTAGGCAGAACTTGTAGACCATGTACTACACAGTGACACTGCTAGTAGTTTTCTTGGTTCTATCTCATTAAAAGACAGTTTGAGTGGGCTTGTCTACATGAGTTATCGGGCTCCACTGTAGCTACACTGACAGAAGACTTGGGATATATAGCTTACATGACAAACTTGCAGTATGGCAGGGAAGTAAAAGGTGTGGTTAAAACAATCCTTTTCCTCTGAAGCAGAGCAGCAAAGGAGGAAGATGAAAAGGGGACATTAGAAAACGTGGTATGACAGAAGACCTTACGGTAACACTTTGTTGGAGCCTTGCTACTGCAGTCTTAAAAACCAGATAGCTAAAAGCAGAATGGAGCTAGTCACATACTGATTATAACTCCTAATTAGTAAATGCTAATTGTTGACTCATTCTACATAAATGCAACAAGAAACAACTATTACCACCTCAGTTCTGCAGTACAAACTCAGAAGTTTTTCAATTGCTAACCTTTAACTAGGATGAAAGCTGCATGCACAAATATCCAATGATGTATCAAGGTCATTACTGCAACTACTGACTCCAGATACTTTGATTTTACGAGACATGCATCGATTTAAACACCCCTAACAAAACTATGTGTATTTAATACCCTGTGGGTCATACTTAAAGTCCTTTCAGCCAGTCTGGTTCCAAGAGTGAGGCTGTTTCCCACTGCTGTGCACAGTTAAGTATTTTAACTTGTCTTATTAACACTCCTAAACAGAATGAGATTATTTGTCCTGTCACATCTATCATTCACACATGTTCTTGGCACCTGACTAAATCAATATTCTGCCTCCTTAACACTTTTATCTTTTATGGACTTGCTGCATCAATTGGAATGAACAGCCCTTTTGATCATTTCTGCTTTTCTTCCTAGAATTGCCCTGTGTCAATCTATAGTGCACAAAACAAAGGTAGAATTATACAGGCAATTACTTTGAGAGTTGAGAGAAGCACGAGAGCACGTGCTACACGTGCCTTTCAATTCCCTGCCCCCAGACACAGGATTTTACTTGTTGCCAAGTCACGTCAGAAATATGCTGCAGTGCCAGTCCCCCACAGGCTGGGGTCTTGGCATTACTGATTCCCAACTTCCCCTTTCCCATTTCTCGTTAGTAATCTAAAACACAAGTACACCAAAATAGCTCATAGAAAGAGTTGGTGACCACTGCTGCTGACAGAGCTACTTAATATGCTTCCAAAACTTATTAAGTCATTATCATCCCCATTTCAGTGCTGGGAAAAAGAGGCACAGTATGTACTTTGCTGAGGGTATGCAGCAATTCAAAGGTAGAGAAGGGGAGGGAACAGAAGAACTGGGAATTCCAAGTTCTATGAAGTTCCCTGACCATGCAGTTACTCTTTTGAAATAACCAAAGATGGCTTTTTTTGTTGTGTTTTGTTGGTTTGTTTTTTTTTTTTTCCTTTTTTAAAAAAAAGCTTTGCTGAAATCAAGCATCCAGTTCTTGGGAATGCTACACCGGGCCATAAACAAAAAAGATTTCATAGGTTGTCTGAGCACAGTATCTCTTAAAGGTCTGTGATCTATACGTGCAATGAAGCTTTGTATAAAGAATTACCTCTTCCATGGGGATAACTTGACAATAGCCACCACCTGCAGCTCCACCTACAGAGAGACAATAGTCAAATCATGCAAATAAGTCTTTCTAACCCAGACCTGTATTACATGTGTTTGCTTAACGGCTTTAAGAAGGCAGTTACTGCCGAGCAACTTAGTTTAAATCCCACAACACTTGAAGACAACACTGAAGAACTTAACCCAAGGTTTTTCGTTCTTATAAGAAATGCAATTGTAACTGGTAATCACGTAAAACTACAATGCAGTAGAATAAACTCTCTGAATGCCATCTTTCCCCGTTTTTCCAGCTGCAAGCAACAGAACAGCTCATACCTTTTATACCAAAGGTTGGCCCCTGAGAAGGCTGCCGAACACAGGCAAAGACATTCTGGTGAAGGTGCGCTCCTAAGGCTTGAACAAGACCAACAGTAGTGGTGCTCTTCCCCTCTCCCAGGGGAGTAGGAGTTATCCTGCAGTGAAAAAGCACAACAGACACAATGAAACCCTTGTAATAGGTGAGACTCAAAACACTGGGATAAAACAGTCACCCAGTGAATGCAGTTAATGCCAATTCAAATTCTGGATTGGCTCAGACTTCAGCTAATCTTCATCAGTTTGAAACTGGAATGAGATTGGCTAATTATCACATAACTGCCAAAGACCCTCTTCTGAAAAAACTTGCTAGTTACTATTGAAGGCAGGCTACTGGACTAAAAGAACTTTGACTATCATTCAGTCTGCTCTTCATAACCCTGATCTGCACAGCAAAACAATTCATCTTAGGAAAGAAATGTTAAACTACACTCCCACAATTCGCTACAAGAGATAAATCTATTTCCCAAACCACTAGATTTTCACACTGTGATTTACTAAAACCCAAAGCACCCCATACAGTCCAAAAGTACCAAAAGACAATACAATGACAAACCACGCTAATAAAATGTCTTTTCACCTGGACACCATGTAAGTGATGCCTTAGTTAAGTAAGTACTTACCCAGTAACAACAACATATTTGCCATCTGGCTGGTTCTTCAGCCGTTTCAGAGCTGACAGATGAACCTTGGCTTTAGTTTGGCCGTAGAGCTCCACCTCATCAGGAAGTAGGCCAATTTCTCTTGCAACTTGTTCAATGGGCTTGGGTATACAAGATTGTGATATTTCAATATCGCTTAAAGAAAAAGAGCAAGGTCAATTTATAAGTCAAAGACTTTTCACAAATTCCCTGCTTCTGGACAGTATAAACTACAAACACCCAACCTATGTTTTAAGTATTTTAACCCCTCCTAGTTAAATGAATCAATCCCACTAATACTGGCTATACTAGAATAGACACATCCTCAGAGTTTACTTTTTGAAAAAACAAACAAACAAACCCACCAACACAGAAAAAAAACAACAAGAAAACCCAAACAACACCCCCCACCTCCAACCCAAGAATGCCTTTTTGTAGGCAACGTGTTATGCTCCCTTATGGAAACTTGACATCCAACAACTGCTACTTCAAGATGCTAGGTTTTTGCCACGTCAGACTGAAAATTTTCCAAAATACAAGTATCTTGCTATTTGCTGTATCAGCATCTATCTAGCTGGCCTAAAGAGTCCGTGGAAGTCCATGTTTACGCCTTAATATTATCAGGATGACCCAAGCCTACAATTCAACATACATCACAGCACCACTGCAGGTTAGCTCTGCTCCCTTAGGAAGGCCTCACAGTGCTTTCTCTCTACTTCTCTCCAAACTTCAAGGCCAGCTACAGTCTACATATATGTATGCCCCATATTATGCAAAGCTTGGGAACAGAAGTGAACACTATACTGCATGAATACCGCCAGTGGCTTCATTTGAAATCATTACCTTGGAACAGGCATCTTTAGGGTAAGCTGGTTATATCGGATGTTCCATTTTCCAGGCTGGAACTTCTCCAGAAAACGCTGCGCGCTCTCCACTGTGCTCTAAAATGAGCATAAGAATGCATTATAGCAAACACCACTGCATGAACCATGCTGGTTAACAAAGAGACTCAGAAAGCTTTTCCCCTCTCATCTGTCTCAGTTTGGGATTAACAAAGTGCTTTCATTAAAGCATTTGCTAACAATTCAGAATGAGATTCTGCTCATAGTTTTCTTAAAAAGAAAAAAAACCTCACCATATCTATCTATCCATCTACCTCTCTATCTTCCAGTGTGTTGGATTTTTTTGGGTTGTTCTGTGCCAGCAGGGTTCCTTAAGCAAAGCAAGAAACAGAGGGAGCTGTCTTATGCTGTTACTGTCTTCCTTTTCATCAAATCACCCTATGGATAGTGTTAGAATTACAGCCAGAGCATTGTGAGACAAGCCCAATCCTCACTGCTTTGAGAGACCACACTTAAAAAACCCTAAAATAACCCCCAACCAAAAAAAACTCTGTCCTACCATTTCCTTAAGGTTCATCTTTTTCCTTTGTTAACTGAATCCAAACTGTTTGGACTGGAAGTTGGAAATCCTAACTAGACCTCTGTAAGAGCAATAAGGAAGCACCATCTGCTTTGGTAGCAGCAACATACCCCAAAGGCAAACGTAGAGGAGATAATCAGTAGTCTCACAGTCTGCCCACATACCTGCATTAACATAGCCACAGTCATAGGCCCAACGCCACCAGGAACTGGGGTGATGTAGGAAGCTTTTTCCTTTGCTGTGCTGTACGCCACATCTCCTACAACTCTTTTTCCACTGGCCTTTGTGCTGTCTGGGGATTTCAGAAAAAAGTAAGTTACACATCACATTTCACCAAAACAACAGAGGAGGCAGCACTGACCGAAGCTGAAGTCTTTTCCTCTGTTGGAATAAACAAAACAGAAGCTGAGTACCCAGGAAGCTGTGAAGAAAGATAAAAAGCTAGAACAAAATCACAAGATGAAGCTGTTTTCATCATACTTCACTCAGAGTGTCAACAGCTTATGCAATGTGTCTTCCCATCAAGTGCTATTTATCCGCAGCCAGATAGATCTCCCTTTCCTAGAGGATGCAAGTATTTTCTCAGTGGCATATGGCCCACAGGGCAGTCTGAAGATGACTCCAAAATAAATGCAGGGGAACCAAAGCACAGACCAAGTGTTACATCTGTGCAATAATAAAATACAAATGGGACATACAATAGAGATCGCCTGAACCATCTTCTCAAAGCTCCTGCTGTATTGCTCTGAAGGATTAGTAGAGTTTCCAATTTGAAGGAGATATAAACCAATGGTGTAGAAGTGAGAGAAGAAACATGGTTGACTTGTTCCAAAAACCCAGGTTTACATTTACCATTTGTGTTCCATTTTGGTGGAAATCTAGGCCTTACTACTGAACAAAATCACCTGACTTTACAGAAACTGAAGACGGAATGTGCTAAGCTTTTCAATTATTCATTGCCATTCTAATGAAAGACCGGTAAATACTGCAGTTCACAGAGATCAGAGTCTTGTCAAAACAAATCTCACAGGTGGCTTAAGAGAGCTCCACTAGAATAATCTCCTTCCTCTCTGGCAAAAAAAAGATTGCTATATCCTACTGCATGACATGACCTGACAATTCAGAAGCAGATATAACACTTTTTTCCAGTGGCGACCTTTAAGCTTACCCATAAAGAGAGAGAGAAAGACAAAATGCATTAGTAAACTAGCACACTCATCTAAGGAACTTGCTGATTATAGACAGAGCATACCAAAAAACGTAAATTTAATTTTCTCCTGGAGTGGCAGATCCTCATTTCAGGTATGAAATTCACTTTTTTTCAGGTATGAAATTTCACTTTTAAGTGAAAGATAGATTGATGAAGATAGATTTTAATGTTGTTACATTGAAACATTATATTGGATACAGTAAGCTTATGTTTGAACAGAACACAATTAATAACTTTAACATACATTTGGCAAGGAGGAGGAGTGGCAGAGAAACCAAACTCCCAAACAGCTGATTATGGTAAAACCAAAGAGGGAACAGAAGCAGCTCCTGCCAACACTAATTTTTAGCTGCATTGTTACTGACAATT
Organism: Pluvialis apricaria; assembly: GCA_017639485.1. Taxonomy (NCBI): domain Eukaryota; kingdom Metazoa; phylum Chordata; class Aves; order Charadriiformes; family Charadriidae; genus Pluvialis; species Pluvialis apricaria. The sequence goes on from CM030012.1 coordinate 16,603,862, forward strand.
AGCAGCTTGGATGTTTTGCTGTGTTTGTGTTTTAAGCAACACTTCGTTTCCCTGAAGTTCAAAGCTTGAACAACATCACAGCTGTTAAACAGTGTTTCTACAGCTTCTGTCAGCTTTGCTGCCTGAACTGCAGACCAATCTGGCCTTCCAGCCTGGAGAACAGTTTAATTAAGGTTGCAAAAGGCAAATAACATAATCATATTTTCTTCCAAGGAAGCCAAGCAGGCTTACCAGCCACCCTGGCCAGGAAGACTACAGGCCCAAGAATGAAAAAAACAAGCAATGAATTAGGCACTCCAAAAACAAACAGCCTAATCTGTTACACAGACACAGTGATGAGCACGAGCCAAACAAACCCCCAGTCCCTGCCTCTGCATCCGCACCTCACGCCAAGCACTGCTGAGCACACCCTAGGAGCTATTCAATACCTTTAAAATACTCTTTTGAAGGAAAGCTCACATACACCACTTTCTGCCTCTCCCCATAATTTCACCTTCTCAATATTCATCATCACACTTTTAAGAAAACCCCAAACTTATCAGTGACACTATAACCATTGCCAGTGCCTGTGTTTTCGTTGATCTGGTAGGTTCTCTAGCCCGCTGGAACACATGAGAGAGAGCATCCAAGGACTTTGAGATCAAAGAAGTGGAGGACATGCCTGCACATATGGAATGAACAGGTATGATGATCTCCATCTATTTCCAGAGACAGCTGCATGAGAGACAGTCTGAGTGCAGCTTCTGGCCTGGAGCTAATTCACAGACAAACGCTGGGATTATCCACATGGCTTCCAAGCAAACTTGTGCCAATGTACTTCCAACTGTAACATGTTTCTGGTGGATATATGACTGCAAGCACCGAAGACCATACATGACCCTCATCTATAAAACACAAGGCCACCTGCTTACAGTCTGCTTCTTTTCCTGGACACCACTGGGAAAGGTATTTCATGAGGGATCCAACACAATCTGATCTTATAGCTCTGTGATACCAGCTTGATTCCCAGTACACAAAGATATAAACTGAGCATCAAGTCAAGGCTTTCTATATCTTTCTAGCTCCTCTGGTGTTTGAAGAGCATGGCACCAAGATCTGCAGAGGCTGATCCTCTTTTGCTGCTCTCACATCCCACTGTTCAAGGAGCCCTGCTGGCTAGGGCTGGAAAATCCCATAGCAGAGGATGCTGAACAGGCCTGCTTTCTCCATCAGGACTCACAGAGGGACACTCCAGAGACTATGCCATCTCTGGGAACATTTTCTGGCTGCACTGCTCTCCCTTCCTGTAGCAGAACAATTTCTACAGGCCTGGAGTAAGGCATCGAGAATATTTGCTGGACTAGCCCTCCAACTGCAGCAGTGGGGAGAGAAAGACAAATACAATCCAGTTTGGAAAGGGAATAAGACACACTTGTCTGCTCTAACAGGTTTCAGGAGATCCTTTCTTCCTCTCTCTTTACCTGGAGACCCGGAAGAAATTCTGTTCAGCTGTAGTACACATGGGCAAAAAGCCAGATGTGCCTAAACTGTCTATTCTAGTCTCCAAACTGGCAGCCTTGGGAGTATACAGGCCACCCTCCATTCAAAAGCACAACAGCTACATTTGCATAGCGCTACATGGCTATAACATTTTTAATTCCAACTTGGCAAGTCTACATGAAGCTAACGTACTGATTTGTTAAATCATATTGGGACTTGCCTGTACAGGGCACCCCAACTTGCAAAGTATAGGCATATCCAGAGATTGCCATGTCCTCCAGCTGCAACTCACATTTACACCTAGGAGGCACCCAGCTGGGTGCACTTACAGCTATGGTAAGATGTATGGCAACGGTGCTATTTCTCCCCCTACCACGTTCAAAGCACCATCACAGCTAGCAGCAATATTGTATCTGTACAGTGATGTAGCTGGAGAAGCTGGCAAACTAGCTGCCATTCTTTCTGTAGCATTGCAATTCCCACAATTCTGACACTGATTTCCCAAAAGATTCATCTGAAAACTTTTCTGCAACCCACCAGAAGGGAAGAAAGAGGCAGGAAAACTCAGCAGCTTCAGAAAACCACAGAAAAAAATTCTGTGGCACCCATCATTTTGAAATCTGATGATTTCCATGGTAGTCTATCAAGCCCTGATTACAGAGTCCCACGATGCCACTAATGGCATTGCCGTGCAATGCTGACTAGGCTGGGTGTACACGAAGCTCAGATCTCGGTGCACTGCCCAAGGCAGACTAATGGCAAAGAAACAGGGATGTGTCCTCAGAGATGCAGTTCACATCAAGCCTGAAAAAAAGGTCATACCCTCATATGTCAGAAACACAATGGCAGTTTCATTTGCGACATGTTAGTTGGGGAGACTCCAAGTCATTCTGCTTCATGAAAATCAGCAGTGACCCTGTGGGTTTTTGGCAAATTGCCTAAGTTTGGGTAGCTTGGCACACATACATGAAGCAACAAACAGCAACAGCAGATGACTTTTTAATTTTAATTACACAGAGGACTAATGTTTTTAAATGCAACTCAGTGTCATCTTTGAGGAACAAGACTGCGGAACAGAAATTTCTTTACATTCCATTAAATAATGGCAACAAAATGACTGATTAATTATGAAAACTACCTTTTAAAAGCCTTGTGGGTGTAGCACAGAGATAGTTGGATGGTGACTAATTTTCCATATCATTCAATATCTGTAATTTGGATTTAAAATGAGATGAAAACAGAAATTGCCAGACTGTCTGTTGTTCCTTTATAAGGAAGGAGCAGCTAAGTGAAACCCTACCCTAAAATCCATTATGTTCGAGCACTTTATTCTATGTCAGAGCCACTGTCACCAACACTCTTGCAGGAGATGCTTTGTTTCAAGACAACAGCCATTCAAGCCTAAGAAGTTAATGTTGTGATTCAACAAATCCACAGCTACTTTAAAAGACTGCTTGCCATTTATGTATTTCAAACAGAACAGCTTAATCAGACCTAACTGCAAAGCAATGACAGCAAAGCTGCATGCTCACAAGCGACAACAGCAGCAAGACTTCACTATGTAGTTGCGGCAAATTACACGGATATTCTGCTGTAACGTTTCCTAGGCCTCCTCTTTCCTCTACTGATCATCAGCCTCATTGAAAGAAGAAACAAAACTGCCACTGATCTGCTTTAGGACAGTACTTCAGACCAACATTTTTTTATTTTGGCATCTTCAGAGGTTGCCATCATTACCTAAGATAGACTTAAAAGAGAAAGAAGTCCACATTGACTAGAAACACCAAGGAAACAGTATCCATGTACTTACTTAGCAACTGCATTTATATACAAATAAACAGATCCCCACTCTTTATACATTACCCACGCACCTGGCACATGGTTAATTCCACAGTCTATTACGATTGCACCAGGTTTGATCCATTCACCTTTCACCATTTCAGCTTTACCAGCTGCAACCACCAGGATATCAGCTTTACCAACCTATAAAAAAAGCCAAACAAAACAACTCTGTAGTACACCAGCAGTGGAAAAAACAGAGCTGTTTCAGCAGCGATTTAGATCGGCTTCAATCGCAGTGAAACTGTGTGCTCACCCACTGCCATCGGAGGGATGGAAGGGCATCATCAGCAGTTAAAGGTAGCTAGCAGTTCCTTGGCAAGCACAAATTCCTGCAGCCAGAAATTATGGCCTATTTTCACACTCCCACCCTAAACTGTTGCTAGTCAACACTTCACAACCTCCTTTGAACTCCTCCACGATTCCCAAGTGGATCACACAGACTACTTTTAGATAAAATTAAAGCCTTCTGCATATTCTTATCCTCCTCCCTTCAAATATCCCTGCATATTCAGCTGCTCTTTTCAATGTTAGAAATATACCCAGCACTTATCGGACGGCAGCCAAGAACAACCCCTGCACAGAACTCTAAGCTGCACTTCACTTACGGCAGCACTGCCTTGTAGTTTTTAAGTCCAGGACTGTGCAACATACAACTCCAGGGAAAACTGATTGTAATTCAGCACTAATATTCGTTCAGATGACACTCAGTAAATTTGACAGATCTGGTCACAAAGCTGGTGCTAGAGACTCTGACTGAAGTGCGTTGTCAGTTCTTGCACTGCTTCATTCATGTTTGCTTAGGAAGCTGCTATCCCTTGGAATATTTTTCTTTTAATCTTCAAGGGAGATAAACTATTTTTAAGATTTCACTAAGAATTAGCACTTCAGTTGTTAATCAACCTAATGACAGTCTTATCGAACAGCAACTTAACAGCATGAAGCATTGCAGTGCTTCTGATCTTCCTTGTGAGTTATATTCAAATACACCTACCCTCTTTTCAGCTTTAATACTTGCCTACAGAGCCTGGCAGTGTCGATTGCTCTACGAAATCCAAGTAGGTGGCAGCACAGCAACACACTATTTCTGTCACTCTCACTGCTTAAGAGGAAAATGGTACCAACTCCCAGTCACAGAAAACAGACTGGAAAAAAACAACCTGGAGAAAACATTTGGTCTAGCATTTCCCAGCCATTAGAGCAAAAGACCACCTGGCCTTTTCGGCGAAAAACAAAAACATATCCCGTCTTGCAGGCCACTACTTGGAGATTAGGAAGGGACAATTAAATTCTCAGCACTTGACCAAAGAAAACAAAAATAATAATTTTAATTTTATAACTAAAAGCCTCTAATTAAGGGCCAAAAATAATCAGGATCCTATTCCAGCAGAAGTATTTACACAACCATCCAATGAACAGGACTGGAAAACTGTTTCAGATGAAAGACAACCCAGACCCAACAACTTAAAGTAGCAATGCACCGAGTAGCAATGTGCAGCTGGCAGCATTGGCTTCCAGCAGATAACTACAGCCTCATGCGTGAATCCTGTCCTTACCTCCTCAGCCAGTGTTGAGGTCTTTGAATGGCAAGTGGTTACCGTTGCGTGATTCCAGAGCAGCAGGTCATGCATGGGAGCACCAACAATCTTACTGCGACCAACCACTACAGCTCTTTTCCCTGCAACCTGGATGCCTGCACCACAGAAAGTTAGGAGAAAGTAAAAATAGGTCATTGTGCGTTCCGGTACAAACTAACTCAAACAGCTCTGGAGTCTTTTGGTCAGTTTAAGTCTCGCTCTGGAACTTCAGGATACCATTCTTCTTCTGGGTTGTGTGCAATAAGGAACTGGAGTTGGGAGGGAGGAAGAACCACTTTAGAACTAGCTCTTATCCTATCCGAAAAGGCAGAGATGAAATGTGGTATCTTGACAAAAGTTTCAATGTGAAGCATAGCCTTACAACGTGCATAATTTCTCTTCTTATTGAAGACTACTGCACTTATGAATAATGGATGAAAACCTCCTTACCTGTCTGCCTGATAAGTTCCATGCATCCTTTTGGCGTACAAGGAATAAAGCAGTCTCCAAGGTCCCCTCTAGACAATTTCCCAGCATTGATGCTACTTAAGCTGTATTTTGAAAGAATAAAGGCCAAGTAAGATTCTGAGCCTCATGATCACAATTCAAAAGAGAAAAGAAAAGAAGTTTCATTCTGGAGTAGCTGCCATGCTCTCCAGGGGTGAAGTCAGTTTACCCATCTACATCCTTCTCAGGTGCAACAGCATTGGTTATTTTCTCTGTATTGATGGGTTTATCAGAGTCAAGTGGCAGCTGCACTATAAAGCCATGAACAGCAGGGTCTCCATTCAAAGAGGCAATGCACTTGAGGACCTACAAGTAAAGACCAAAAACCTAATGGCCGATAAACTGAAATACAACTGATGCAAAGGAAAAAGCACAATCCTGTCTGGATTAACAGACACTCACAATATGTTTAGTTTTTCCACTTAAGAGTATAAGTGACTCAAATTTTTATTTTTAGAAAAATACCTTGTATGTCTCTAAATTTTACATTGTAGTGGTTTAGTTTTCTTTTACAAATAAAAAAAACAACTCAGCAGGTTCCAGTTCTTTTTTCATGAGTTAATATCTTATGGACGAGTAGTCTTTTTTTTATAAAATAAGAGGGCAAATATAAGTTCATCTCTTGAGCTCAAACCCCAAATTATGTATTTTTTCATTACTGGCTGTATTACTTACGTCAGCTTCTGTTGCTGTGTTTGGCAGTTTTATGTGATTGGCACTGATCCCAATCTGCAAATGAGAATACCAACAAATTATGTCATTTCTGAATTGACATCAGAGATCGATCTGCTTATTCTCTCAGTCCAACCCAGCCATAGCTACATTCTGTCACACTTCCCAGGTCTATCTCCTGTTCCTGTGGCTACAGTCCTATTATTTGGAAATACCATCAATGAAAGACAAGAAGAAAGACTAGTGCTTTGCCTACTTAGATTGGTCCATGCTTCAACTGTCCTTTACAGCTTTTGACATGAACAACATCATCTTGGCTTGACAGCATACTGCCTTGAAATGCCATCAGAGAAGATGCCAGCTATCACCTAGGGAAACAGGGACTCATCTATGTTCCCAGCGCTGCAGTAGCACATAGTGTACCACTCGGTGCCAGATGCAAGGCAACTGCAGGTACAAGACATTCAGGGAAGATAAGTGCATGGCCACATGTCAGGAAAGACAGAGCATTAGCACTTCAGACACATGTAATCTAGGAGACAATCACACAAAAAGTGGCACCAACCCACTGTTGGCTGTTGTTACAGGAGTACCCCACTTGGCTAAGCGTCAGGTTACACACCTATACTACTTCCTTATAACAAGGAATTCAGGCCAGCATTGGTTTCTCCAGTACAGGCAAAGCTTAGACAAAACTATTTGTTTTGCATCGGGTTTTTTTCATATTCAGATTTGACCTACTGCAGGAGGGTAAAAAGAAACATTAAGATTTTGGGCATTACCTCAGCAGCAGCCTTCAGCTTCATATTAATGTAGAGGTTCGAATCATCCCGATTTCCAACCTAAGGATGAAAAGACAGTTGAGTCACACTGCAGAATACAGACCCAGTCACAGGCTGAGGTGGGCTTAACCCTTAGCTTCCTTGGCGTCCTTTGAGCTACACCAAGGAGACAGACATATTCTTGAATAACTGTAAAACACTCTGCTAGAGGCTATAAGTAGCTGGAGCTAACAGGGAAGTGTTCTTTCAAGTAAGAGGCAGCTAAACACAAGTTGTCTAATCTCCTGCATAAACACTATTTACACCCGTTGAAAAACCTTAGAAACACAGTGCTCTCCAAAGCAAAAAATACTGCCTGCCATCTCATCCGAGAAAGTTAAATCTCTAGCTAATTAACATGATCAGCAGGTGCTAATAACATCCAATTATCTGATTAAGGCTTTCAGAAAAGCTGGGCCTCTTTGACACCCAGGAATCTTAATTTTATGCATATATATATATATATATATATATGGGCCTTGATGGAGAGACTTCTTCCACTGCTGTTTTGTATCTTAAGAATTTTCCTGCCAAAAAAAACCCAACAAAACAAGAACAAAGTGATGCACAAAGAGAAAGCAGCAAGTGGAACAAATGCCTGTAAGTGTTTGGCAGTATTGGGTGACTATCGTGCAATTGCATTTCAGAAGACTGCTTGCAACATTCAATATGTTTTGTAACTATAAGAAAATGAGGAACAAATAAGGAAAAGTTGATAAGCAAATTCTTGCCATTCCCTGATACTTGGTAGCTATCCCTGGTTCTCACACAGATTACAAACTGCTGAGGTGCCTGCATTATCTGATCAGCCAGCATACACTGTTTCTTCTTCTCTAGGGTTAGACAAAGGGGCTGTCCCCCCTTTAAAGACTGCTGGGTTTAGGAAAAGGTAAGCTTCATACAGGGCAGAAAAGAAGGAAGAGAGTGGGCATCAGGAGATGTCTGCAAACAGGCCACATATATTGTGCAAAAGAGGATATTCCTGGCTACAGGACAAAAAATAAAGATTAATTGACTTATTCTTTGAGCTCAGAGGACACCAGATACCTCCTAAGAAAACAGCACATATCGTGTGGGGTGCTACACATCAGAAACAGCTAATTGTCCTGACTTAACTGAAAACCAGACAGCCAAGAACATCAGTATTAGAAGATGGACTCCAAGCCCAGACTTGTAGCTTACAAAAGTGTCAGAAAGCCAAAGAGCAAACAGGTTGTAAAGGACTCTGAGACAACCCAGGACTGAAGAGAACACAGGCCAACCAAAAAAAAAAAAATCCAGTAACTACAAGACATCAAGTTTTGAAGACAGTGTACAAGGTCAGCAGTTCAGCAACTTCCATCAAAGCACCATTTACTAAATTTTAAATAAAAGACCTTCCTCCTTCCTTCTAAACACCTGAAGAATGCCTTCTGTGGAGATCTTCTTAAAGCTTATGGAAAAGAAAACCAGGAAAAAAACAAACCACAAACTGAAGAGGAGCACGGTCTTTGTGTACTATAGTGGTCTTAACACTGGAAGCCAGAGATAGGCACCAAGAGCTCTTCAGAACCCCAAAACACTGAATGAGGACAGAGACCACTTATCTAAGCAGCCACTGACTGTCCATCAATCCTTTGTGGCCACACAGTTCCATCCTGTTACATGACACTTGCTACTGCTAGTCACCTTCTGATCTAAGTACAAAGAGTTTCCATTTTCTATAGCTGTGAGGAAAAAAATCACCTTAATTCTGCTCAAAGTCTCTTGGCCAAAGCTGGTTTTGGTTGTCGTTTTTTTAACCCCTGCCCCCTTTCTCTTTTCATGTTCTGATGTAACAGCAGACCAAATTCCTTAATAAACACCCCTGAAATTTCAGAAAGCTCTGGTACAAACACATCTCTGAAAGCTGACAGGCTTTGGGGCTGGCACAAATACATAGACTTGGAACAGAATCTACAAGCACTGCTTCTTCCTAATAGGCAAGAAGCCTACTTTCACTGTTTCACAAACATGATGCTCAGAGAACTGCAAGGATCTGATGAAAGAAAAAAAACAACAACCCCAAAACCCCAAAATGTTTCCGGGCCCCAGTACTTGGAGAAAAGACAACACAGAACTGTGTTACTATCCCACAGGGAACTCCGCTCTTCTGTTCCTTATAAAATGTTACCATTGCAAGGCAGCTTTGATAGAGCTCAATCAGCTGTGCACTTACCATTGCAAAGCAACACAGATTTTCTGTAGTTGTCATTAAAGAAAACAATACCTGCAAAATTGCGAGTCCTGGTCTGAAGCCTGGAAATTTCTCTTTCATCTCAGCAACTTGCTGCTTTAGTCTCTCTCTCACTTGTCTGAAGAGGGAAAACAAACAAACAAACACAAAAAAAACCTAAGGTAGAAGTTAACCAAGGGGCTGAATTCTCATACAGTGATAAGTCAGGAGTTGAAAAGGTGACACATGAGCAGACTGGCAAACATGTACTTATGCCTTGAGTTCACAAGTTCCAGCAATCTCCAAATAAGATTAATGTCCATAAACACTTTGAAAGTTTCAAACTTTTTTTTTTTTTTTTTTACAGTCCACAGTGTGCTGCTTCACCCTCATCTTCACGTTCTCCTAAGATACAACAGTAAAAAAAAAAAAAAGAGTTCAAAATTTAGCATGGGAATTCTTGGGACTTCAAACTCCCTACTCAAAAGCAAATCCTCTTCCCACATATACCATACCAGATCTACCTGTTTTCCATGGGCACCAGTCAACACTGTCATACATGCTGTCCCGGTAAAGGATGATGAATCTACAATGGTAAAACGCTGGAAAATAGCTAAACAAACAGGAGGTACCCAAAGATACACCTTTTCTACAGTTGTTCAATACTACGTGTCTCTATTTCCTGCCTGCTTGGCCTAACCCAGGTTGAGTAGGCTGAAGTCCTACACCCATCTTCCTGCCTCCAGTCTGCTTCTGTGCTTGACAACATGCATTTGAGAAAATGCCCCCAGCCCTCCGGCTTCCAAACAAGGCAAAGATTTTTCCATGAGAGCAGGAAGGAGAATGGGAGGTGGACAGGCAAGGCAGTGAGGAAAATTAGCTAAAACCTGGTAAATAGCTCAGTTCAACTCTTCAGCAAAGAAAAGTTAAAGGATACAGTTATTAAAACACAACTTTGAAATGGAAGCATGAGAGGATTCACTGATTAGTTAGTTACTCTAGCTCAGATGTCAACTCATACCCGGTTTGCTAGGCAATGTTTTAGAAATAAAGGATACCCATCACTGACAAATTAGCCGCTGACAGCTCAAAAGCCACTATCACCTCCCTTCCCAGCCTTGCACTCCTCTCTTAATTTCTCAACCACTGTCCGGCCCCACGTGCATGATCCTTCACCAGGGAAGGCAGTGAGGAAGAGGTCCTGGTGGCAGGCCCAACATGCTCTTTCGAATTTGAAATTCTGTCAAAAGCCTGGGTGTAGAGCCAGCACCACTGCTCTGTCTCCTCACTGGAGGCAACTGGGATTCAGAGAGAACCAACCAGTTGTTCCCATGTGATAGGCTCACAGCGCTGGAAGGAAGCAGTGACCCTTCACTGCAAATGTAGAAGATACTCACTCAGAGGCAAAAGCCAGGTAAGCAAACCTCACAGGACACTAGAGCCTTGACAAGTCTGTCTTCCTCCACACAATCTCCAGCCCACGTCCCAACCACTATTTGCCAAAGAGATAAGAAGGTGCTACCATCACGCTTAGCGAATCTACCCTGCTCCGAACACCCTACTGTTTAAAACACAGATGGTCTTCTTGGGCTCATCTACCCTCAAATCAGTATCACAAGGTCTGCTACTTCCCAAATGGAACCAGACTTCCCAGACTGGAAGAGGTGCTGTTGGTGTCAGTCCATTAAAAATGTGAACAGCACAGATATGGGGACAGAGTAGATGACGCCAGCTGGGAGGCTGCGATTCCTGCCATACAAGGAAATCCCAGAACGACAGATAGCCAGTGAAGCCAACTCTACCCTGCAGCTATGAGCTCCAAACCAGAAATGCCAGAGGCAAGAAGGAAGGGAGGTGGGAGCAGCACATGGCTCTGCTGCAACCCAGCAGCACTGATCCCAGGGGACAGTTGCAGCTGGCCCAGCCAGAAGCAGTCCTGAGGCTGTTCGAAGTCCCATCTTGAGGGAATCGCACAGCCTCCTGCTCTGTCCCACACCATGCGCTACCTCTCTTGCTGCATCCCGAATCACACGGTTACAGCTCTGTTGCACCTGAGGAGCGGGTTCAGAGTATTTATAGATGTTTGTGTCTGGCCAAGCTGTTCAAAGTCTCTTAACAAGCTTTGGTAAAAGAGGTTGTTCTCAACCTTTCTAAAGAAGTAGCGATTCCTAGGTTTCCTTTAGCTATGACCTCTGTAAAAGACTTGACACTAAGTCTGGCTGATGAGTTCAGAAAACAGGGTCATAGCAAGCCTTGTCCTAGCAATACTTCATGCTGGAGTGACAAAAGTTCATCTTCTGGGTAGCAAAATCACCAGTTGCCTCTCCTTACACTCCAGCTGCAAGCTCTTAGGTAAGGCACCAAATCTACAGCTGCAGACACAACAGGGCCTGAGCTCATAAGCAGCCCAGAACAATAACGCAACAATCTCAAGGAGCATCAGAAACCCACTGCGCGTGCTGTGGGCCAGCTCTGTGAGGGAGCTAGTTCTGAGAACAGCCTCCGGTGTTCCAGTAAGGAAGGCACAGCACTGGTTTGTGGCCTGCAAACAAAACCAAATGCAAACAAACATGAAATATATCATAATTTATGACCCAGTAAAACCCTCGTCAGGGACAATCAACTGGAAAGGGTCTCATGTCTGGGTTTTACTTTTAATCCAGTCGTCTCAGTGGAGGAGAAACAAGCCCACTCAAGGGTCTAGTTTTCCTAGGTCCTCTGTGAGGCAGCGCTGTGGCGTGCTTTCATCTCCAGCAGCCACGACTGTTCACATATTATATTGCTGCCATTTTCTGTAATTAAGCACTAGCTTACTTCCCCTTCAGCTACAAAAGAAAGGTAACACGCACGAACACCCAAAGTGGCGTTGCCAGTGCTGATTTGCTTTAGGAAGCCTTGAATCAAGAAATCACTTGTTAGACAGCCACCTAGTGTTAAGTACCACTGCTCTCTAGTCACCACAAAAGCCATAGGTGCAAAGGTTTGAGAGAAAATTAAGGAAAAAAAAAAAAAGTCCCTGGTTTTAACTCTGTAGACTTACAAATACATTACAAAATAATCTTTGGAAGCCAGCAGCTGTTTGGTGATACAGTTTGCAAAATTCTATTGTGGACTTCAGGCCTTCACAAAGATTAAAGTTGATATTGATAAATCAACATCATTTTTTACTAGCTGTATGAAAACGCTTTTAAGTCTTCAAACATAAATTTGTAATTGTATGTGGCTGTTTCTCCAAAAGCCTTCCCTCTGACGCTAAGACCCCTCCTGTGCCCACACGCTCTTTCACAAGCAAACTCATACTGCAGACAAGGGTCCAGGGTCCACACAGGTTAAGGACAGCACACGGCTCTAAGCATACAGTGCAAAAGGCAGCTCCAAAGATTAAAGAACTTGTTAGCCTTTCTTGCTGTAGACTGCAACAGTGAGCTGAATTTAAATTCACGAAGTGAATTTCCCAGAACAACAGAGGACAAGCCACACTTCTCCAGCTCTACTGTATACAGAGAAGCACAGCTCCCATGCCTGTGCTTCCTCTGGCAGACACCCACCCTCCCCACGAGATTACGTACACACAATGGCTTGGGTGGTGAGCACACGCATCACCATACTGAAGGTGACACCAGGCTGTGTTTCTGTCCCTTCCATGAGTAATAGAGTCCAGGGTCTATGTGAATACTGCCAAACATATGACCTGGCAAGTACCTCCTCAGCGACAGTGATGCTCTAGAAGAGGCCAGCCCTCCGAAGAGGAGGGTTTGGCCTTACTGCCTGGATTACAGATTGCCCAAAGGTTTCAGAAACATGCATCAGAAATGCTCTTGCTGCAGCCCTCCACAAATGGCCATATAAGGCTGATGGTCCTCTGCAGGTCCTGCACCATCTTGGTCAAAGCTGTTGTCCCTATAGCCCTTCCTCCTTCCAGCCTGCAGCACTGCCACTGCTCACTTTCTGTTGCCCCCATGGCAAACAAACTGCAGTGTGGAAAGGCAAGCTTCCCCTTCTTCAAACCACCATGGCACCACGTCCTAGCTAGCAGGACAACTGCATTATCTTCAAATACTGTGAAACGGCTGCAAGCAAGCACACCACAAAACATCCTACTGGTACCCTAAAGACGAGACAGAGAGGAGTCTCTCCTGGGGAGACTCACAGGTTGGCTGTCCCAGTGGCACTGGGATGTGAAATACCTTGGGAAAGTCTATCTGAACACTGTTGATAATTCAACAGATGGCTCCAGTTGAGGGAATACACCATTTAGACAACAGAGCTGGAAGCAGTTCACAAGTCTCCTGCCCTCTTGACTCATGCTCCACCACTGCCTGACCCTGGCACACTGTCATCATCTCCTAGGAGAAGTGCCTGCTACTTTCTACCACTTCCACACTCCCAAGGTTTTTAACCACTCCTTTGGTTGTGTCAGCTCAAATACTTGCATGAGCACTCTTCATCCCAAATAAATACATGAAGGTGCTTTTGCTTCTTTAGACACTTTTTCATCATGTCCAGAACACTAATCCAAGGAGGGCCACAAAACAGCTGAGCTGAAGAAGCAGTCATCTGTAGGGGATGGGATAGGCAGCATTTAAGGAACTTCTCCAATGTGGCTGGCTGCCAACAGAACAACAGAGTTAAGTTTCACATAAAGCTGGGTCTTTAAAAATCACACAACAGAGTTTGCCCCGAACATGAGTTATGATACCATGAACTGTCATGACCAGCATCCCATGCTGCAACACCAACCACACCAATCAGGTCTGCATCCCAAAACAGATACCACGTACAATACCCAACTATCAAGTGATTTCATGAGAGGACAATGTAAGAGAAATAGGTAAGGACTCAATCCACATTTGTGGGGCTGCAAGCACAGCAGACAATACTCCAGGCCATATCTACAATGGTCTGTCTTCACAAAGAGCGATATAATGATTTTCTTCTTTCCACAAAGGGGACATCACAGTCCCCTACATGTTCTTTCCCTTATGACTCTTCCTTTCCATGTAACCTGGTGCTAATGTGCACAGATGACAGCCCTGTGGCCCTACTGTCCATCGGATAGTGTTTTCTCCTAGCTTGTAATCCCTTTGGACCAGGGTCCCATTTTTAAATTCTGTGTCTGTACAGCACCTAACACAAGGGGTTCTTGCTCATATTTGGGGCTGCTCAGTGGCACTGAGTGGCACCGGACCATACAGTTTGCTTTAACCTAGCATATCTGCGGTGTAGTACCCTTCAGTGCATGCCTGAAACATTCTGGGTAGGACCTCGTAAATGAGGTCTCACAGGGGAATTTTTTCAGTTCAGGCTAGATTCAGCTGGAGTTTTAATAGGAACTCCAAAAAACTTTTGAGGCCCACTCTGAAAAAGCTGAAGAGTTGTCTTTACTGCACTGTTACCTTCAATTGTAAGTTTAGCCCAATCATCACTATATCCAGTACGTTAATGGTACTTTAAACTCAAAGCGCTACCTGACCCATGCCTAGGGGCTGTGAGGGCTGTTGAATCCTCCCTTCCATCACAACTCATCAGCCACCCATCCACACCAGGAACGTTTCTACTTTCCTGGTGCTATCAACCAATTCAAGCCAAGGCAGTGGTTTTCAAACCTGGGCTAGTTCAGGTGATAACAAATGCACACACAGCTCACTGCAGCAGACATAAGCTGTAAAGAAGAGCCACTACAATGTTTTGCTCTGAGTATCTATTTCAGGTACCTAAACAGAGCATTTTTATTATAAGGGAATAATAGTAATAAAAAAAAAAGGTTGAGAATACTGTATTTTGATTCCCTCCAACCTTCTGTATTCTGCATACTTAAAGCACTGTTTCTCTGCCTCTTATTAGACATTTGTTTACTGTACTGCTACACAATAACTCATCTTTTGCAACTCATTTGCTAATGAGGCAAATTTAACTTGCAGCAAAATCTAAGGCTGAATTATTAAACAGCCACTCAGAGAAGCAGAGGAAAGCCACTCAGAGATAACTAGCCAGTTCAGACTGATGCATAACCGATCCCATATTCAATATCTTCCACAGACTATCCAGGTATAAGACTTTGGTTCTACTGAAACAAGCAGCCTTACTGAGAGAAGCATTAAGTTAAACACCAAAATCCTACACACACAATGATACCTGCCACCCTGTAGGTTCTCCTTCCCATGCACAATATAACCACATTTGCTATCCTCACAGATAATATTTAAAGCCATCAAAAATGTCTATCTTCCTTTGTACCTCTTCTGAGCGTTCCAAGACTTTCTAGGTATTAACTAACTTTATCTCCTCATCAAGTTTTCCTTATTTATGGCCAAGGAAGTTCTCTCTCTCACAAAGCATTTATTCTCTTTACATGTTTCACAAAAATAAGACTTTCACTATCTACCTGATTTTTGTTTAAATAACTGACATGACTCTGAATTATCTTTTTTTTTTTTCCACATCCCTTTGGGGAAGGGCTGCTTGGTGGTAGGAGAAGAAAGTTCACAATTCTTAGGAGTTCTGCTTTAAAACACATGCAGAAACCCAGAATTACATAGCTGGAACACTGATTGATTCACCTTATTTGTTAATATTTGACTTGACTTACAAACAAACACTTTTCTTGATTAAAGGACAAAGTAACAAAACACCCCTTAAAAGATACTATCTGAAAAGACTTCGCAGTTGATGTGAAGTCAGAAACACTCCCTTTCTAAAACAGATAATTTGGTTGAAAATTCTTAGAAAAAAACACATGCCTATCGCTTCTGCTGCTGCTGCCAGACTCTTGGCCTGGGGGTGGACTCTGAAAAAGGAGAATCCTCTGGACCAGCACTTCTCTAGAGCATCTGGAAGAAAGGCACAGGTATCTGCAGGGCGGCTAGCCCATTTCCTCATAACTCCTTCAAGTATTACACGAGGAAAAAGCAGAAGTAAGGCCCATTCCTATAGAGCACATGATGTTTTTTACTATACTGGACGTAAATACAGCAGAAACAAAGGAACTGGAGGAGGACATCTGTACAGCTTTAATTATTTTTCCATTTTACGTTGCCTTCAGGTCAAAATTTGATGCCTTTGGAAGACAGGCTTCAGCCAAACTCCTCAGAGCTGTGCTGGAAACTAAGCAATCCTTTCTCCTGTACATGTCTAATAAAGCTTATGTCTCTTCCCAGGCATTTGCACAACATCAAAGGTCCTCATCTCTGAAAACAGCTGCTACTATAGTACAGGAAACAAACAGAAATAAAAAAAAAATCACCACTGTATCTATAAATTTAAAGAAAGTAAGTAATGCAATATGCACTGCCAAGGAAGTGACAAGTTTTAAGGTGAATGCTCAGAAAACCTCCAAAACACACTCACTGTACTCAAGCTATCATCTTCGCATTTCTAGCCACTCTAAAACTGTAATCACATGTAGCTTGAAAGGATATACTACACTTCAGGGGCAGTTTCTGTGCCAGAAAAAGGAAACCTGCAGTAGGCAGATGACTAAGTACCACCAGCACCACACAGGGGCATTGCAAGGCATGCTGGCTTCAAGACTGCCAAAAGCATAAGGTCTAAAGGAAGCACACAAGACTGACAGACTGCAATACCCAGAGGTACTGGCCCAAAAACACCAGGTAAAAAAACATGCAAGCAGCCTTTCATAATGTATATTCAGATTCAAGACACCTTAGGGCTACTTTTCAAAAATGCTCCACTATCAGTTAGAGGTAGATGTGTTGTACATGGCAATACCTAAGACTGGGCCTAACAACTTTTCAGAGATTACTTTAGACCACTTCAAATGTACATTTTCTGTCCAAATTCCCTGGTTCATTGGGTACCTCCTGTACCCAATGAACCTACCTAACCAAACCCCGTTTGCACAGAATATAATGGAAACACTACCCTTTGCTAAACACTGCATTTTCCTAGGGTTAGGGAAATGTATTTAGCTTTCTTACCACATGTGTATGTATAGTAGGAGCAGGAAAAATGAGCAAACTAGAAGACGCAACACAGGCTCCCCTATACTCAGGGCTTGCCAGCTAAGTAAAAGCTGAAAAGCACAAGAAAGCCTTTCCCTTTAGGGTCTGCCAAATCCTTCAAATAGCTCTGGCAGGCCACCTGTGAACATTCACCTTCACGTTATCCAAAACACCGATTAATTTACCTTGCTTTAAAAAGGCACGAAATGACCAATGCCTGTACGACATGAACACAGAGACCACACCTAAAGCACCGGCTCCCAACTCCTGCTCGTAAAGCATCCCCAGACCACCGCATCAACAGACGAGGACCGTAAGGCCGCTAAGCCATCGCGCCCCTGCCTGGGCACAGCTGCCCGCGCAGAGATGCGGAGCGGTCGCAAGCCGCCCTGCAGGGCTGGCGCTGGACGCTGCCAAACGAGAACCAGGCAGGCGACCCGCTCTGTTTTCTGAGGGGGCCAACGCAGCCCTGACCGCACTTCACGCTCTTCTGCAGATCTTTAATTC
Source organism: Pluvialis apricaria (assembly GCA_017639485.1). NCBI lineage: Eukaryota > Metazoa > Chordata > Aves > Charadriiformes > Charadriidae > Pluvialis > Pluvialis apricaria. The sequence continues at coordinate 16,621,419 of CM030012.1, forward strand.
TACCTTCATTTAATAACCCTCAGCTTCCAGCCAGGAAAACGCGAGCTTTGAATGCAACGTAGTGAAAGAGCTTTAAGGTGTCTTTCAAACCGCTTCACCCCAGAGACCAGAGCAAAGGCCACCACAGCCCCACTCCCCTGGCCAGCCGGGCTGGGCCCCCCCCGGGCCTCCCTCCCCCAGCCGCAACCGCTCTCCTCCCCGATCGCGGTAAAAATCCCCGCGCTCCCCACGGACTCTCCCCGCCCGAGGAAACCCGCGCCCCGGGCAGCGCCGGGCGCGTGGCGGGAAGGGCGGGAGGACGGGCGGCCCCCCAGGGGGTACGTACGCGGAGACTATCTTGCCGCTGAGGATCTCGGCGGGGGGCCATGGCGACGGCGGGGAAGGCAGCGGCTGAGCGCGGCGGGGCTCCCGGAGCGTCTGCGGGACGGGCTGCCCCCACCGCTGCCCTACTCCGCGCCCCACGTGGCCCCAAACTTTCGGCGGCCGCCGGCCCCCACCGCGCAAGCGCTGCCCCCGCCCCGCAGGAGGGAGGAGAGGGACACCGGCGGGCGGCCCTCGGCTCCCCCCACCGCGGCGGCCCCGGGGGTGGCGGTGCCGCGTCTCCTCCCCTGTCCCTCCCGCCGCCGTGAGGCGCCTCGCGCCCGCCCGCTGAGGGGAGCGGGGCTGGGCCGCGCCGCGCGGCGAAATGGCCGCCAAAACGCCTGAGAGGCGCCGCTGCCGTCGCCGGCCTTTCCCGGCGCCCCGCTCTGCGGAGAGGGGGCCTGGGCGGGCAGGGTGGGCTGCAGGCGCTGGGAGGGGAGAGGGAAAGCTGCCTCCGGAGCGGGGGGGCTGAGGTGTGCGCCGTGGTGGGACGCTCGCTGCCCGCCAGTCCGGAGGGGCTGGCAGCGGCTGTCTGCGGGCGGTGGGGCCCTGCGCATGGCATTCCTGGTCGTAGCTTTGCGCAAATTGCGAGTCGGTGTAAGAACAACCTCTGCGTTTCATGGCCTGGGGTAGTACTTTGGTACTCTTGAGAGGTTATGCTAAGAGTAATTCTTACTCTTCGGGATTTCAAAGTCACCAAACTGCTGGGTGGCCATCATGGAAAAAGGGCAGTGAAGAAGAGGGCGGGAGTGGGGCCTAAAGGTCATAGGGGTCACCAAGGGTGAGAAACAGGTTCCCAACGGTCACCTCTGAGGGAGGTATTTGCAGTAACTAAGTAGGCCCGTTAGGACTGATGAAGGTGTAGTTTCCTGCCAGGCAGCTCTTGGGGCCCGTGCAGTCCTACATGTGTGCTATTATGTATATAACCAAGGCTTTTCCTTATGGTGCAGGCCAGCTCCAGACATTTCTAGGACCTTGTGGAGAGAGCCAACTTTCAGTGGTTTTCTCACACATATGGCAAATAAGTGATTAGGGTCCGGCCAGAGCTGGAGATGGGAAAAGTAGTTAAATGTCACTGCAGCAGACTTGCTCAGGCAAGATAACACCATGACCCAGAGAAGTTAAGGAACTCATCAGTGTTCCCTGCTAATACCTAGCAGCACGTGGTCAGAGAACAGGTCCACAGTTCGAGAAACTGGTGATAAAAAGGTCAGGGATAGGGAACTAGCAAACTGGGATCGGTGGTGGGATGGACCCACAGCATTAGGTTGCTGCTGGGGAGTAGTAGCACATTTCTGTGCCTGCAGTAAAGCAGTATTCCTCTCACTGTTTTGGGACCTAGCGACATCTGCCACAAGTGGTGGCAGTACAGCAAAGAAATGGAATAACCTCACTGCAAATTAACAAGTTATGGAGAATACAGATTGGATGCTAAAACAGCAGTGCTCCTGCTGAGAATTTGAGACTCCAAAGAGTTTGCTGAGAAAGCATTCAATCCTGCTACTCCATAGTGTAATTGGTTCACAATGGGATTTGAGGAACTGTCATATTTTGAGAAGGGAGAAGTACAGGCCTTGCAGCTTCCACCTAGGGCACAAAACTATGAGGATGGAAATATACAGGCCCTTCTGTTTCAGAAGCTCAGAAGTTTTACCGTTGCTTCTCCGGTATTCTGGGAGGGGAATATAAACCATACATAGGGCAAAACTTCTCTGAGGATAAAGCTTTTCTTCTTTGTGTTTCCTTTCACAGCCTAACAAGTGACATCTTTTCTGCTTTTTTCTGCTTTCTTTTCTACTGAGGGGAGGGCTTGTTACCTTGAGTGATTACACACTGCCTTAAGTTATCAATGTGCTGTAATTGTAGGATTAAAGGTCAGAAATTTCTCTTTAAAAGTGAATCGGAAAAGACAAAACTTTGCAGTTTAGGTCTTTTATATGCTAAATAGAAAAAGCTAGAAAGAACTTACTCTTCTCTTCTTTAATTATGTATTCCCTGTATTGCCTGGAATGCTCCAACAGGCACTTGCAGTATTATACAATCAAAACTGAGATTATGCAATTAACTGAGAGAAGGGATTTTTCTAGGCTGCTTAAAATTCTGTGCCTTATTTGTTTCTTCTGTTGCCTTTATCTGAGGCCTGAATGAACTCTTGGGAGGGGGGAAACTCCTGTGTGTTAAAAAAAATGCAAAAGACAGACTCTTTCAGTTAAGGATAGGATAAGCTCACAAAAACAACTTCTGCCAAAAAAAAGATTTGAAACTCAGGATTGTAGCGTAAAAATATCAGGCAGGAAAAAGAAAAAGAAGAAAGCCACCTTATGTACAATATTCAGATGACCTTATTTGCAGAGTAAGCAGAAGAAGCTATTGCCATCAGGATCTGTAGATTCCTACCCAGAGTTGCTAACTTCCATGGTTTGCATGTGCATGTGAGCATTAACGTCACTTGGTGCTTTTCATAAGCCCCAGCTCCTGAAATAAGATGTCTCATGATGACAGGTAAAACTTTGAAAATTACCTGAATTTATTGTAGAGTCAAAAAAATAGGAAAGGAAATAAAAATAATCCTGAACATCTTATTTTATTGTTTAATTATTTTTGAGCCAGATTCTCATTTTGGGGAAGGGACAGACTCATGAATTTTAAATGCTTATGCCAGAAGATCAAACTAGCTAACCTCCTTTTGTCATAGCTGGAAGTTCTTTTGTATTTCTAACTTGTCTCATGTGGCAGTCAAGTACTAAAGCTGAGATTGTTACTCAGAAGTGGTGTGTCATGCCTTTATGTAACAAAATGTTCTTTAACGTTTATTCTTAATTGTTATCCTGAGGTCAAAATACTGGAAATGGGGTGGGAAAGGAACAGAAAAGCCTTTGTGTGATGAGAAAAGACCCTTCTGCTCAGTTCAAATCAGAGCCAAATCCAGCCCCGAAACGCAGTAAAAAAGTAAAAGTTAAAAGTTCATGTATAGGAAATCTCAGAGAAACACAGTGGCAAAGGAAACAAACATTGTGAAAATGTTTTCAAAGTTGATAGCAATGATCAATATTTTATGCTTGTAGTACAATTCTTTTGACCATATTAATGCAAAAGAATGAGAAAAAAACTAATGCCATGATAAGAACAGACAGCTCTGAGCGTAGTCTGTTTTGTACCAAAGCAAACTTTTTTTTGAGTGGCTGTTAAGGTGAAGAAGGATAAAAACAAGTTTCTTCAGGATGGGCTGAAGCCTCAGAGTAAGAGGCCTCTCTGCTCTGAGTGCTGCCCCAGAATGGTTGTTCTGCCTCACTCACCTCCCTGCCAGGCATCCCTGGGTTTGATTTGGCAACTCCCTCCACAGTTTGATTGTTTACCTTTGCATCCACCCCCTCTTACCCAACATGTCAAAAGTCATGGAGCTTGTTCTTTAAAAAAGCCACGAAGGCTGCAAAGTGCATGCCAGAAAGACTTTCAATGTTACTGATGAGCTAACAGCTATGCCTCTGATGGCACAGGGCCCCAGAAGCTACATTTGGTATGAGAAACTGACCCCAAATCAGAAGACTAGGGAAGAACATTAGGCTTTGCTTCACCCATTAAGTGGGACAGTTAAGATAGGACATTGTCTCCAGTAAAGGAAGAGGAACAGAAAACTTAAAGTAGCTTCATAAACCTTGGTCAGAAAAGAGATTTTGAGAAAGCCTGTTTGCAGGAGCACACCAAAAAAAACAGTGTTAGACTTTGATTCTTTAAACACTTATGGGGAACCTTTCCAGCTTAGAGATGCCCCACTGAACAAAGCAGGATTGGTTAAATGAATGACGTTACTCAAGAATGTACCTTATCTACCATGATGGAGAAAACTATTTTGTAATGGAATAACAGTGACACACTTAAATACATGCCGTGGAAATAACATGTTGGTGATGCAGCTACCTGTTGGCTGTCACTGCAAAAGTATCTGTCCTGGATTATGATGGTATTTGCTCTCTGGCCCTCTCCTCAGGGTTCCTGGTCCCATGCCTGAACTTGCAGAACAGGGACTTGGAGTGCTCCTCAGCCATTTCAGTGCAAAGGCAGACAGATTAATCTCATCACTTCCGAGAGCGGTTTTAACTACAATGAACTGATTTTCTGTAATGCAAGTGAAGGGTACTTTTATCGCAGGTTTTTCTGGCAGGGAGGTAAAGCTGGTTGTGTACAACAGAGTGGCAGTAACTAATTGGCCTCTGAAGTGCTTTTCTGACCCCTGGCTCAAGCTTGCCATTCACTTGCCTGCCATGCAGGGGTTTGGTATTGACCATAGTTTATCTGCCACTCTAAAGACAGCTCGGACTATCTCCAAATTTCCACTTGTGTTACTATGCCAGTGATGCAAATTTGTACATACTTCAATGCATTTTCCATTGGCTGCTTTTCTTGGTGCTCTTTTAGCTAACTTCCTTTAACTACATCACCTTACCTTCGCACAGAAATCTTCCAGCGCTTCTTACTGACTTCTTAGGGATCCTGCAGAAGAAAGATGTCTTGTTAACAGTTTGAAGAATTTTGTGTCACACTGGATTCCACTGAGAACAGTGCCAGAGTGCTTGATAAATATGGGTCCTAGGTTGTCCTGACTTTTTGATATTAAGAGATAATTCAGAGCAAAGAAACCATGTTCTAAGTAGTCCTCTCTCTCACGTAATAACCATTCCTAATACTTTTACAGCATGTTGTGGCACTCATGCAATAAACAGCCTGATTCAGTATCCCAGCCTGCTTGTAAGTAATGTATTACCATATTTTCTAGATAAAGTAACTGAGAAAGAAGGGTTAATTGATTGCCTAAAGCAAAATATAAACACAAGCAATGGAGCTGTAATTAGCTTTGCATTTCAAACACCTCCCAATTCTCTTTGGCTAATAATTTTTAGTTAATGGCTTGTGGCTGCATAGGACTTCCCTCCTTTTTTTCCTACTGCTAAATTTCATTAGAAGACTATGAAAAATACATTTCCAATATTTTTAATAGAAATACTTGTTGTACCAATTCCCCCTTTCTAACTATAGGGAGTTGCACACACTGACATAGGCAAAGGTAGGCAGGGAGAAAGGTGAGTTTCAGGTAGGAGGATGTCCAGAAGACAGTCTTTCCATTGCAGTTTAATCCACACAGCCTCTCAGATAGTTCTCCCAGCCCAAGGAAGGACATCCCTGACAGAGCAAGAGTGCATAGCTAGTTCTATGCCATCTCTGCAAGAACCTTCACAGGGTGCTCTATCAACAAAGCAAATCCTGCTCTTGCAGTGTCCCGCAGAGACAGGAGGAGGCTGAACAGATCCCATGAAGTCTATGGTAGGGGAAGTCCAAGACTGGCATGAAACCAGCTTTCCCACACACCATAATTCCAGCAAGTGGGGTATTTGGAGGTAAAACCAGGTAAATGGAGTTTTGTACTTCAGATTTGGGTGATACAGTCTTTATGCATGTTCTGATACCCAGTTTGAAACACTGAGCAGTGTTTGATATTGATGTATGCACACAGTTCATAATGTGAAGCAAGCTTAAGAAGTTGTACCTTCAATGTGCTTTTACTTATGGCATTCCTGATTCCAATATGTGTCCATCTTTCTGTGTAATTGCCTCTACATCATAGGACTGTCTGTACCAGATCAGACTACAGGTTGTCCCAGCTCAGGGTCATAACTCTAATGGTGGCCCGCTGCAGATATGTAAGGAACACTATAGGAACAGGGCAAACATGATATTCCTCGTCTCCAATGATTTACAGCTGAAAGAATCTCTAAGGCAAACAGGATAAGGGAAATGGGGGAGAAATAGGGCAAAGTTAGGGACAAACACAATGGTTTGAAACCCCATGCCTCCTGTTCTGAAAGGTTCACGAGAGACATAGGTCATTTCCTTATGAAATGTAATATATAGAATGTCACAGTTTTTCTTGACATACAGGAGCTTTGTGTGCTTCCCCTTTTGTGTCACACCTCTTGGCCATGTGAGCCTGTTGGTTAGTTTTAATGGAAACAGTACTGATAAGGTACCTTTGCATGCTGTAGTGAATCATTTTTCACTTATTTGATATGTGCATATTCTTTTCTGTCTCTGAAATACAGATATATTTGCCCACTGTGCTTCATTATCTCCCTATTGGGGTTATTAATAATTAGACTTCCATTTCTTAGCCTTAAAAATAAAAATCCATGTTTATCCCCTGTTGCCCATGTTTGATGACTGCTGTTTGTAATCAGAAAGGAAGAGTGAACTGAGGGAGGAAGAGGCCAAACTTAACTGCTCTGGAAAAGCAGACCTTTGTGCAATGTGCTGTTTATACAAGCACGTGTACACACATATATGAAACAAAAAGATTTTCCTTTCCTTGAAGGTCTCCTAATCTAAATATTTGCAGCTGAATTTCAGCTTCTTGTGAGCACAGCTTGAAAGGAGTTAAAAAGTGGTGATGCACAGACTATTCAAGTATCTCATTCCTTTTCACTCTGAACAGTATGAACATAACTGAGGTCACTGTAAGCTTTTTCCATGCTCATTTATATATCTGCCGATACACATGTGCATGTATTTCCCAGTTTATATGCCTTATATTACAAACCTTTGTATCCCAAAAGTTTGTCAGCCTCTAGTCAGAGCGATCACATTTCTGCCCTTTTCTTTTGCCTAAGAGCTGTGTCATTTGTCTGGTATTTAAAACAAGAACTGCTCCATTTATAAATGAGGCAGAGCCTGGCGGAGGCACCAGATTCAGAGACATTGCTAATGTTTGCCCTGAAGCTGTGGAGTGTGTCCATTCTCCCGTGCTCAGCTGCATCAGAGAAGAAAAGCAGTAAATGAACCTTGAAAGTCTGCAGAGCTCTAGTGTCTGTCCTGCACATCTCCAGGAGAAAGATTCCTCAAAAGAACAGCAAGGCTTGCTCATGTCTACTACTGTGAGCTCTCTCTGAGCTTTCAGATTCATAAATCAGCTTGAGATCTCGTTAGAAAGTCTGTGCCATGAAATGGTCCACCCTTTGCTGCTATCTCCGAGACCTTTAAATAACCCAGCAGGGCAGTATAATGTGTGGTCCTGTGGCCTGTGTCAGCACATTAAGGTCCCTTCTGGTTCCCTCCAGCCATCGTTCTGAAGGTAAACATTTTGACATCTCTAGCCTGCACACCTTGGTGCAGTTGCTGTGGTTGCACAGGGAGTAGTTTTGCTTTGGAGCCCGGCTGCTTGGCAGAGCAAACCATGAGCTTAGAAACTGAGAAACCTGGAGAAGAGGCAGTGACTGTCACTTGCCTGGGCCACAGGAAGGTTAAGAGCCTGTAGACTTGGTGTGGAACAGGAATATGGTGAGCCCAGCAGGGATCTGCTGGCCTGTGGTTTCTCTTTATGGCCTGGAAGCCTGGAGAAGAAAATGAATAATCCTTCCAAGAGGAGTTGTGCCAAGCTGTGATGTTACTGGCCTTTTGTGCCCGCCATAGCAGTGTACGACCAGCAGGCGGGTTCTGAAGGAGATTGAGACCCCATACTGGTCATACAGGAACAGCGAAGAGCATATTGTAGCAGTGGGTCAAGGAGACAGACAAAAGATTTGGTCCTAAGGCCTTTACTGCAGTATAACGTTGACACTAGTGTAGGCGTTGACCCTGTGCACATACATGGTGAGCTGTCAGTATAGGACAAAATAAGCAGTATGGTCTAAGCTGCTGCCACATTTGGGGCTTGAGTCTCCTTTCCCTTTTCCTTTGAGGATTCAGTAGCATTCCTGGAGCTTTGTGAAAGGATCCAGTGAATGGGGCAAAGAATTTTTCCCCTTTGTGGACAGTTTTTTATTCCCAGTACCTCTTATTTCCTATCATTTTTACAAGTTCCGGGATGATGGAGATTTGTACCACAGGCAGCCCATGTGTCTTTCAGAGGAGTGCTGAGAAGCTGCTTTCCTGGCTGTCCTGGGATCTGAGGAGGGATGCCTTGACATTCTAAGCAGGAGCATTTTCACACAGGACTTCATGGCAATCTGGATTTTTTCTTTGAAAAAGTCTGATTTTGAGTCAGCACACATGGTGTCCTTCACTCAGGAAGGTCTCCTTCACTCAGGCACTGCAAGCATGAGTGCTCATGACAGAGAAGCGTTACGGCTTCACATGAGGGGAGATTTCTAAAGCCTGAAGAGTTGTCTTAAATTGTATTCACTGTTTGGGAAACAGAGTGACACATCGGCAAACAAATAAGTGAATTTCAAAGAGAAGAGTGTAACAGTTCTGTAGCATTTACACTGATCAGTGTTCAACTGTTTTCACCTGTTCCATGGAGAAGAGAGGTTCAGATATGACCAGCTCACACGCAGGCAGAGAGGAGGAACAATGGCTTGCTTGGGTTCCCCAACTCACTTCATGCTTTCAATGTGTTACCTGGTGTTGGTGATCAAAAGAGTCTGAACTCCATGTACATGAACATACATGTATCAGTGACAGCATGTATACACACAGAATTCCTCCTGGAACTAGGAGAACCTCAACTATGAAGGAAATAATCTATGGAAAATCAGTAAGTGCCAGTTCCTGGGATACTTTCAGATGACACTTGCCTTTTAAAGCAGATATAAAACAAAGTGCTTGAGGACATACAAAAATGAGCCTGTCCTGAAATTTGCTTATTAACACTTTCTAATGAGAGGACACTTCCTGGTTGAAATATTCAGATTGATGGCGAGTTTATGGCAGTTTAATTTGAAATGTCCTTACTAGGTAGTGTTTCTATACAGCAGGCATGCACAAAGCATGCTGAGACTTAGGACTCTGAAAAAAATGGTTTTTTTCTTTGGCTCAGTCTTGCAAAAAGTTAACCAGAGAGCTGCACACAGCCTGCATCCACAGTGATGCTGAGTGCCCAGAAATGGCTTTGAATTCAAATGATAAGTCCTTGAGGATGGAGAGAAAGGCAGAGGCCTTTGCTGCACCACCCATCTGTTGCCCGTGACCCTGCCTTGGGGTGGTTTGTGCCCCCATTTCACCTTCCCAGGGGTGGCTGCAGTACTGTCCCATCTCCTGCTTTTGGTGGAGGTACATAGCTCTGGAGGATGAAGAAGAGTATCCCAGAATGTGTCAGATGGGACAGGGGTGGTTGTGGTTTTGTTGTTTGTGTAGGAACATTTTTCTGGTTTGGGAAAGGGCTTTTTAATATGGTTTTGGCCCAAATTCCTTTAAAGCAATTCTTACTTTGCTGGATCCAAGTGCTGTTGAAATCAGTGAGTTTTTTTCTGTGTCTCTTGATTCAGAAATGTTTGTGTATGAGGCATGTCTGCATCCCTTTACCAGTGGATTTCTCTTCAGGTCTGACATTGCTCATCGTCACTGACATTAGCAACAGTAGGGGCATTTTTAAGAGTAAAAAAGGTAAAAATTTGTCGTTCTGTAAAGAGAAGCCGCCATCCTCATCTAGGCCAAGGCCTTAGATTTTGTAAAAAATTATGCTGTCAATGGCCTTATTACCAGAACTATTTTAATTTATTTTATATAGAGAACTTGTTATTTGCAAGAATAACAGAGTTAAGCCTTTTAAACTCAGCATATGTGACTGTGCCATTGCTGTACAGCAGGGTTGGATTACCAGAAGTAGGGGAAAGCCTTCTCCGTGCTCCTGGGAGCAGCCTCGTCTCTCATGTGGCATCAGTGTCTCCCACAGCTGCAGATAAAGAACCATAAATTCAAACAAAAAATGGCTCTATTCTGGAATTGAATTGACAAATGTGTCAATAATCTAAGGTGCTAGCAACACAGGAAAGGACGTATTTTGGGTGCTTTCAAATTCTACACTTGGTGTGTCCTTTTTGGTTGACATTAGCTAGGTGCCAGGGGTGCCTTGCTGAAGCTTTCCACTTCACTTCCAGGCGCCATTTTGTAAGTGAGCTTGTCTTTGCCTGAAAGAGAATACCCTAGCACAGGCACTCATGATCCAGTTGTACAAACCGGATCTTTCTGTAGTTTAAAAACAAACATCTCTCCACAGTTAGACCTTACAAGAAAACTGAAGCAAAGTAAGATACACGGTTTCTGGAGGTGAAACAGTGGGGTCTGGCAAGGCGCACAGGCAGGTGTCATGGCTGCCACTGAGAGGAAGCAGCAGGCTCTGAGGGCAGCCTCTCAGGGAGTCAGCTCTTGGTGTAGCTGCCGACATGAAACCGCCATGTGGTAGGGAATGTAGATTCTCTTGCTGCACATGGGGAAGCTGTAGGGTGGAACAGGGGTGTGAATCCTGAGAGGTCACAGGTCTGTGTGGTTGCAGGCATGAGTCTGGGCATGGGGAGCTGTACATACACCTACATTCCCCTCGGCTTGTATCTCAGCAGCTACAACTCCTTCCGCACCTTACTGCACCCTGTGTAAAACATTTCACAATTACCTTTTAAATGTAACAACTGATGTTGATAGCTCTTAGCATAATGTTTATTATATCTAATTTAAATGGGATTATTACAAGGGGAAGAACATTCATGTTATTAGCTAAAATTGCTTACAAACACAAGCATACACTCACACTTTCATTTAGTCTGGGATTTGCCATTTTCAATTGCCCCAGCACTGCTCAGTGAGCAGGAAAAGCAGTTGGGATATGGAGCTTGGCTTTTGTCCTGTCTGTTTCCCACCAGCACCCTTCTTACAGATTATGCAGACTTAGACTAAGAAAATTTATATGATATTATAACAGAGGGCTTGATGAAGGAGCCTGGCCAATTTGTCTGCTTGTCATTAGCCATATGACATCCCTTGAAGGCCCTGGGAAGTAGGGGATGGAGGAGGCTGGTGGGCGGCTGGTGTCCTGTCAAACCACGCTGTGGAGTAGATGTGGCATAGCCTGTGCTGAGCATCTGGATGAGCTCAGGCTTTCCCTCTAACTGTCCCAAATCTCACCATGACATAAACATGTCTTTCTGAGCTTGGGCTTGTAACCAGGCAGCTTGACTGCAAGATGAATTTGGGCTTAAAATTGAATGGGCTGATTTAGAGTGAGTCAACAGTAGTACCCAGGTTCATACAAAACCTCCCAGCTCATGGTCTCTTGTGCTGCAGAGGTAGCACACCCAGTCAGGGAAAAAGGTACCTTGTGTTACTCTGTCTGTTATTGTACTCAGGGCAGGAACATTTCCTGCAAAGAAACACCAACATTCTATGTTTGATCAATGGGATGTAGTCAAATATATCCACACAATCGCTAACTGCTGACATCCTCATGGGTGAATCGGTAGTCTCAAGGGGCAGAGCCAGGGTTAAACCCATGGGTTCAAGGCATTAGGATGGGCACCCCTCCTTCCTGTCCGTGTACATAGTTGCTTGCACTTCTGTTTAGCTTATTTCGGCCTTCCACAGCTTGAGCTCCAGGTAATTGTGTAAAACTGGCATAATAAATACATTTAACATTTCTTTATAGTAATTTTCAGATCTGAAGGACAAAAAGGCTGGGGGCAAATGGCCACTCTTGATGTCCAAGCTTTGTTGCATCTTTGGAGCCAAGGAAGTTGTGATGGAGGAAGAAAGAAGAAAATTCATACAAGGTGGGAGACATTTAGGGAAAGCATTTTCTGCAGTGATACTTTAAAATGGAACCAAGGGGAAAAAAAAGGGGTTTGGTTTGCATTATGCTAGTTCTTGAAAAGGTGACACTAATAAGGAGGACATGCTCTTCTGTTGACTCACTGATGAGTGTATACTGCGTTAATGGAAGATGTGAGGACAATTTGCTCTAATAACTGCCAACTTTGGCATTGGTCTTTCTTTAATCTAAAATTTAAGGTGTTCAAAGCCTTGTTAGCTGGAGTACTTTCCAGGTTTTCATGGCAACAGATCTCCAGGCTACCTACTGCGTGCCCCTTTATTAATCAGTCAGACTACTCCAGGGTGGAAGGACAAACATAGAAACATGAACTAGTATCCTATTTCAACAGTGCTCCCTATAGCTATGCAATTGGTAAAGTCTGAAGGGGAGTGCCTTCATGTGTGAAGAAATTAGAAAATGTAGGCATAGTTCAAGTGTCCATGCCTCCCTAATACTTTCTAAGGAAGACAGGGTGAACTCTGGAGCTCTTAGCACTTCTAACGCAGAGTTGGCTGTTGCACATTAGGAATTTGATCGCATTGGTGGTCCCTTCAGAAATAATCTATTCCCAGAAGCATCAGCTGAGAACATCTGAGACTGTTCTGTCATAATCTCTTTTGAACAGTGGTTCCTGACCTTATATTAGCAGGCTTTGCTAATGCTGCCTTCTCATCCCTGGCCTCTGGGTCCAGCTGTTCTCTCTGCTGTTGTGCCAATAGTTGAGGATGGAAGGGACCTCTTGAAAACATCTGGTCAAACTGCTCTATTCAAACAGGGTCAGATAGATCAGTTTGCCCAGGACTGTGTCCAGTTGGGTTTTGAAGATCTCCAAGGATGCAGAGTCCATACCTCCCTGGGCAACTTATTTCAGTGTTCACCCACCCTCACATCTCCCTTATTATTGTTGCTTTTTCCCCTTTGTCTCAGCTATTGCCTCATGGAACCACTTTCTTATGCTGGGCTGTGCACTCTGTGCTCTATCCGTCTTTAACACTTGCACATCTCCCTCCTCAGGCCCACCTTATATTTAGGAAGCAGTGACCCAAACCAGAACAGTTGATAATACCACCACAGGACAATATTCCTAGGAAGCTTTTCTTCTTGGCACTGCTTGAATGTACGCTTGGACTGGTCGAGAAACCATAACTTGTTTTATAAACCAAGAGCTTTGCCTATCAACTGAGAGTAACTTTGGTGCTTTTTTGGCCACAGGCAATCTTCTCAGATTCTTAAATACTTAAATTCAGTAGGTGCCCTGAATGTCATCAAAGCAAAAAGACCTGAAGCTTGCAGGTCTTTAAACACAGGAAAGCCTTTCTGAGTCAGCCTTACGGAGATGAATGAACAGTTTGTTAGTACATAAAAAGGACAACATAACTTGTGGAAAAGTGTCTATCAGTTGCTTCTTGTAAAACTTCATACTTTTCAGCACTGTACTTTAAGAAATTCAGAGCATTCCTTTTTTTTTTTCTTTTGTGGGCTTTGTTACAGCAAGGTTGCTATGAGCAAGGAAAGAGGCTAAAATCAACCGAGCCTGATTACTTTTTAATCTAGAATTTACTGAAGACTTTGTACACTCACCTTAAGTGCCCAGTGAGAGCTAACATTTCTGATGGGAGGAAGAGGGATTTTTCCTGAAGATATAGGCATAAACCACTACTCATTACAGTGCTGAAGTCACAAAATTATGTCCCATACCCCAGAATTAGTAAATCTCAAATACTTCTTTATGACAGGATTAAGAAGCAAACAAATAGAGTGGAGTGGTATGAAGAGTACTCACACCAAAATCCATACTTGGGCAGACCCATTCAAACTGCATCTGCCCAAGATAACAGGCTAAAAAGTCCCTTATTTGGTCTCGGGTGCCACGGTGATATGGCACCCCACACAGGGTCCTGGTGTAGTGTAGTGCTGTTCCTGCTGTGGTGTTGTGGTGGTATACGCTGTGTGAGATCCCAGCACAACAAAGTTGGTGGGAATCTTGCCATTTGTTCTATGACTATGTCAGTGACTTCTGTTATCGCAGGTGATGCAATGTCTGTGATACAATGTTACGAACGTCACAATGTAGGTGCTTGACCCAGTGGCAAAAAAGCAAACAAACAGTAACAGTATCAGCTAGCCAAGGCAAATAAAGAATTGGAAGAAGATAAGTCAGGATTTATTTTTTTTTACTTTTACAAAGTGTTCTGGATACATACAGAATTTCTGTTCTTCTTGTTAATTAGGTCTGCAGAAGAATTAGTCAACATTTCTTAAGTGGTAAGAAACATTATAGAGGTCTTCCAGCACTTAAAGGGGGCTTATAGAAAAGTTGGGGAGGGACTATTTATCAGGGAGTGTAGAGATAGGATGAGGGGTAACCGTTTTAAATTGAAAGAGGGTGATTTAGATTAGATATTAGGAAGAAATTCTTTACTGTGAGGGTGGTGAGACAGTGGAACAGGTTGCCCAGGGAAGTTGTGGAGGCCCCATCCCTGGAAGTGTTCAGGGCCAGGCTGGATAGGGCTTTGAGCAACCTAGTTTTGGAAGGTATCCCTGCCCGTGGCAGGGGAGTTGGAACTAGATGATCTTTAAGGTCCCTTCCAATTCTAACCATTCTATGATTCTATGGTTTTGGCTATAGCAGAAGTCCAAAGTAAATGCTCCTCACACAGCAAGAGTAGAAACCAATGCTTCTTTTGTCAGTGCTGTAGAAATGTGAATTTCACAAAGAACTTCTTAAATATTACTCTGTGGGATCTAGTTTAGGTTATCTGTCAGGTATGTCCATAGGCATGCTGTTCCCTATGGGCTGAGCCCTCTGAAAGCCAAGGGGCCAGCCGAAAGCAATCACTTCAGATGTGTTTTTAGAGTTTCTGAATACAGCCCCGACTCTGCACCAGGTATGGCAGATACTGCATCCAGTAATGGTGGAGATGAGCACAAGATGAAGATCTGCACAGAGCAGAAGGGACATTTTAAGCTGCATGTAATTAGTGTCACAAGCTCACTCTCTCAGTGCTTTTCCACAAAACCCCAACGGCTGTGTTTAAGTCCTGAAGGACTCTCTTGGTAAAAGGCAGTGCTGTTGCTTCCAGTTCTGAGGAAGCGATGGCTGTGAACTGAACCTTTCCCCCCATACTCTTATGACAAGCAGCAGTGACAGCACATGCTGAACCCATTCAGACAGTGGCAATGTTCCCAGTGAAGGACATGGTCCCCTGAGCTTCAGGAGCAGAGCTGGCTAGGCCAGACAGCATTTTGCCCAAACTTTCCATACTCCCAGTTCTATTTGGAGGGAGCCAGTTATTTAGAGAAAAGCAATGTGGGTTCTCCTGCATCCGTCTCTTCCCTTCAAACCATTGGCTTTTCAAGAAATTTTTTTGGCAGTGCCATGTCCTGCAAGTGGTAATATAGTCAGAAGTCTCTTGGAAGAGCCTAGATATCCTGCAGCTTTGTTGGCAGGTCCTCTGTATCATTCAAAAAAATGGGAAACATGTTAGGCTGAATTCAACAGCCTATGAATTAAGCACAGACCCGCCACTCAAGCCTGTCTTATGAATATTTACAGTTTTCATTAACTTGAACAAGAACTTTGCGAATCTAACTGTGTGTTCTGCCATTTGTCCTAGTAGCAAAACCTTTCCTGGAATAAATCTGATAAAATCGAAAACGTTAAAAGGCAAAGCAGTTTCCCAGAGCCTGGTGTGAGACCACTAGACTGAGAACAGACAGTAGAGTGGTTTTTCTTGCAAAGCGACCTGCCTCTGGTTTTCGCCTCAAAACTCCTCCTACAGTTGTAAAACTGGAATAGGTTACACACATTTCCATCTGAGTATTTCGGTACTGCATTTTCACTCCAGCATGTAGTAAATATGCTCCACTGTACACTGAGTTTAGTGACCACATGGCTCTTGGCTGAGAGAATCTGGAAGACTGGACCCAACGTAGACCGCAAATGAATTGTGCAGCTAAAGCTGTTATTCACATATTTGACACTAAGGGGAGCTCTTGTAACAGAGAAGAGGAAACAGGGCATACATCTTTTATGGACACTGAATTGGAAAAGATAGTGTAAAGCTGTTTGTAGCGTTAGGCTAGTCTTATGGCTTTATTTTGCAAAAGCTAAGTGTATTTATCTCATTTGTTTAAAAAGAGCTCTTGTTTTGCAGGCAGCTACAGCTTATACAGCTAGTGAAATAATCGCATGTGCCTGTGTGCTACTGGTATCTTGCTTGTCTGGCTGAAGACAGAAGCTTTCTTTTTGTCTTTCTGATCTTGTAGGTTTCAGCCACAGTTCTACTGGCTATAAATTAGTTCAGTCCCATTGATTGCTTGGTTTGTGCCTAGTCTAAAAAACAGGGTACATACTTTACCTGAAGGCAAGATCCTCTGTTTTAAAGATGATCTCATATGTGTTGCCCCTGTTATTATTAACAAAGGAAACAAAATACTATCCTTTTATTGATCCTTTTTGGTTTTCTTATGGGTAGGATAAAGGGACAAGGAAAGTGAAGACAATCTTAAAGTCTTTTGGGTTGCAAAATAATTGCCAGGGAACAGCAAGTGTTGGTTGCTCCCTAAGGGAAGGCAAGCCAGGAGCCAAGTGGGCAGTGACCTTACTGATGGATCACCATGTGCTGTCTGAACATGGTGGGCAGAACTGGATGGTGGTAACAGGGTCCATCAACAGTCTCAGACCAGGCAAGCGATGAACCAGGGTTCTGAACAGTCCCAGACCCAGGGTCCAAAGAGGGAGTCAGGAGGAAATGGAGACAGGGCTATAGACAGGGCTACTACATGGGTCCAAAGTCCATCCAGGAGACAGGGACAAAGATAGGCTGGAGACAAGCTACAATGTACACCCAGAGGGTCCATCCAGGAGACCAACATCCTATGGCATAACTCCGAGGCCCATATGGGAGGCAGGGCCCGAGACAGGACTGGAGACAGATTTGCGTTTAACATAGTTCAGGCAGGGACTGAAGTCCGGGATGGGTCTGGTCAGGGCCATTAAGTCTTAGTGCACTGATAGCAGCCTCCATTTCTCTCAGGGGGAGCCACGAGGGCAGGGTCCTGCATTCACTGTGGAACAGCCACCAATACAGCACATAATGAATAGTCAGCCCTGCGGGTGAAAATATGCTGCCTTCGTACTGGGATATGTAAAATAAATATTGTTATGCTGCATCGTGGATTGTAGATTCTTCAGAGACATGGTGAGGTAGGGGAAAAATATCAGTCTTCTGTAAGTTTAGTTCTAGTCATGATAGTGAAAACTGATTATTAATCATGGCTCACCTGAATTTTTGTTATGGCATAACAAGGATTTTTAAAGCATTAAAACCTGCATTGCAGCCTTTCCCTGGCTGTGGCATAAATGCCAGGAATTGTTTCCTCATTTACACCCGAAAGATAACCTGCTTAATACTTCCCATTTGTTTTTAACCTGAACAGCACAATTCATAGAAACAAACTCATGCTTTTTTGAAAGAGGACCACTTAGTTCTTTTACAGAAGTCAGTTTATTTTAATTATGATACCTTTACACTCTCCAGCACCTGGAGAAGTTTGTCTGAGCAAGATATGAACTGGTTCATCTATTGGTATGACAGTTCATTTGTTGGTTGCTCACTTGCTACACGTTTGCGTAAAGGACTGGCTCAAGCTTGAGAAAAAAACCCTAAACTTTTCTTGTTCTGGCTGCGTTTTCTGTCCAAATCTGATAAACAGCCCAGTTTGAATTTTGTCTGCAAACTTAGACAATTTCTGTTATCTTTTATATCACAGTACCCCAGTTAGCCCAGTAGTACTTCTCTCCTCTGACTGTCTGGGTTGTTTAGGAAGATGCTGCTCACTGTAAGGGTATCACCATCTTTGGTATCACCAAAGATTTTTATCTGTGAAAGTCAAGTCTAGAGCCTGTAATCAACAAGATGTGATGGTTTCTTGTTTAGTTAGTACTGTCTTCATCACAGCTAGGTCTCTGACATTTTTCTGTGGGTCTTGCAGTCCTCACATTTTGTCACGTGGAACTGTGTGATCTGACAGGTATTGCGGTCGCAGGAAGGGAGATAATGGTGTCTGCGTGAAAACCTGGTTAGTTCTTCTGGCAAACAAGAAGTTTACCTTTGACTAAAGTTGCCGTGTCCTCCCTGTTTTAGGTCTCCTGCATTTCCAGTAACGGACCTCTTGTTTCTGATGCTAAACCATGATTGCTTGCTCCTGTTACGTGTTGCACCTGCCTACTTAGGCAGTCAGCTGCTTCATTTCTCCATTGATTTTGGTTCTTCTGCAATCTAGTCATGCTCTTGATAGGTATATAGCTATGTTAAGATCAGATGGACAATTTCAAACTCCCAGTCTACCAGATGAAATTTGTATATCATTGCTTGAGTCAGAATTACACTGGTTTTCTTTCTGGCTAGCTGGTTGGTTCCTATGTTAGATCAGCTTATTTTAAAATATCCCACGGAGTAGCAGCTTTGTTTTTGAAACTGAGAGCTTTTGTGAGCTGAGAGACCAATATTGCTTTTCAGGCCAAAAAGATCACAGATCTTTTGCTGCTTACTTTTACCCTGGCAAGTGCCTCCTGAAAGGTGTTATCAGACTGGCTAAGGCTGGTGTGATTCAGCCAGACCTGATACAAAAATAGTAGTGACTTTTGGGTACTTAGTAAATGATGAAAGCCACTCTGTTCTGGTATGACACTGGTCAACTTTATCCAAAAAAGCAGCCAGGAAATAATTGGGAGCGATTGATTGGATTTTGGATTCAGTAATATGCTAAAATAGATTAACATTTCAAAGTAATTGCATTAGTGCTAACGGAGTCATACTACATCAGTTATAAAAAAGGTATGATAAGAACTGGTACTTTGTTACCTGGAGACTGTACCAAGCACCACAAACATGCCCAGACTGGAACTCATTAGCTTTCACTCCAATGATTGCACCAAGAGAATAGCAAATAACTGATGGTTGGGAGAACATCTACCAAAGATCATATTTAAAAAAAGAAGAGGGGGGACACTCATGCCTTTACCAACTCATGGTTTCTCAAAGGACTTTTTTTAAATGAAACTGTGATTCGCTTAAAGTACCTACTTCTGACACTTGTTTCCATGAGAACAGGAGCAGCAGCTAGAAATCACGTCATTGGAGTGCTTGTTAGTTGCATAGACGCAGGAAACTGCAGATAGCGCATATACAAGCATTAGGACCAGTCAGCATAGCATTCTCAGGAGAAGAGAAAGGTTTTATGATGTTTCAAAATCCCTTAATATACTTATAGGAACTTCTTACAGCTAATATTACTGTTATTTCTTAACAAAAAAGATTTTTAAAGGTAATGCAATTTAAAGCTAAAATGATCAAACCATCAAAACTCAGCTGATTTCAACTTTGATTATGGACTGCAAAATCACTGAATATTTGCAACATTGCAGATCTGAGCAGCTCTGGACTAAGTATGACAGCTTCCTACTTCTTCCACAAAGTGACTCTTTCTTCTAAGAAATGCAGACCATTCCTTCATCCAGAAAGTGTAGTAAAAGCCATAATTTAGGATTCATAACACCTATGAATTAATACATAGCTTAGAATGAAATTCTTCTTAGAACAATATCTCATTTCTAATACCGGTCAATAATTGATGTCCTGGGAAAAGTATAAGGAAAGGCTCATGTATGGAGTGATCCTTCCATGATATGACTACTCCTGACTTAATTGTGCAATCTGTTTTCTTAAGCTCTTTCTTCAATAAGTTGTTGCATGCCATGTTCAACAGTATTTAGTTAATTGTGCTGGGCCTATCTAAAGACAACTTTTTTCCCCAAAGGAAAAACCCGCAAGAAAACAAGGAACAAAGCCTGGAGGCTGCAGGTAACTCGTGTGCATGTTACTTTTGCAGGGAGAGGTTGGACAGCTTGTAATTGATGCAATTTCTTGCAATAACAAAATGTTCCTGACCTTTTGTTGATCACAAAGCAAATGTACTTTTAGTATGTCAAGTAAAATCAAATATCGCTCCTATTCCTCTCCTGCTAGTTCTCAAGGATGGTGTTATATACTGGGCCGCTTAATAAGAAATTTGAACTAAGTAGATTAGAACAGAATGTTATAGTTGAAGACCTTAACGGCTACCAAACAGCTACCTCAGTTTTAATATTTCAGTATTTGTCATATTTACAAGCATTACAACATATATGTATGTGTGTGAGAGCGAAGGAGCTGGCAGCATGATGTTGAAAAACATAACATTTTAATGCGGGGAGACTTTTGCAAAATAAAGACATAGGAAATTGTTCACAGCCAGTTCCTTACATTAACTGCCAGGCTGATCCCACAGCAAACAGTAACATCCCCATCAAGAAATGATACTGCCACTGCCAGAATTAAGTACTTTATTCTGTTTACTGGCATCCGGGGTTTCTAGTTAAGCAAAGCACAGCTTTGCAAGATATAAACCCAGGGACAAAGTCCTCAGTTTCAGTAGAAGAGAGCTTGGCAAGGGGCAGAGTTCAGAGGAGACAGGAGCAAGGAGGATATGGTACCTCATGATGGAGGTCATTTTTACTCTGTGCTCCCTTTCCACCTTTGAGATCAACATGATGATAAGTTTTATCAGAGCATCCTGCTTTTCTGCTTTGACTGTGACCTGTCTCCTGTGGACTTCTCACACCAAAAGGGGGAGACAGCTATAAGCAAGCTAAAAAAGCTTCATTCCAAACATAAATTCTTTAGCTTGAGGCAGAACCTGAGCAATGATTATGCAGAGATCTAAACAATTGATTAATTAATATTTGCAGTTTCTACTTACATTTAGGGATTTGGGGAGTACTGTACTTTAACAATGCTGGAGGGACACTGAACATCTCAATTTTGTCTGCAAGTTCTTTCAGACCACTTTAGCCACTGTAGAAGTTATTTTAAAAGGTACTGAATTTTGTAGCTGTCACATACAATTGGGGTGTAATTTTGCTGGTGTTCTTTCAGTTAGCATCATACAAAGCATAGCAATATTCACCAGAAGTTTCTAATTTCTGATCTGTCTTTTCTTTCCAGATTACAGATATTGTGCAAAGTTGACCATAAGATGGTGGAGCTCAGCATTCTGGGAGAAGGAAAAAAGGCAAATAGTAGGATCATAGACCTGGACTCCAGGAAAGCAGGTTTTGGCCTATTCAAGGGATTTGCTTGGAAGACTCCCATAGCACATGATGCTGGAAAGAAGGGCCCAGGAGAGCTGGCTGATTTTCAAAGATTGCCAAAAATAGTCCATCCACATGTGCCGGGGAATCAAGCAGAGGTGGCAGGAGGCCAGCATGGATAAACAAGGAGCTCCTGAGTAAACTCAAACATGGAAAGGATGCATAAAGAGGGGGAAGCAGGGACAGGTGACCTGGGAGGAATATAGAGACACTGTCAAGTGTACAGCAATGGGGATAGGAAAGCCAAAGCCCACCTAGTATTGAATCTGGTTGGGGAAGTGAAAGGCAACAAGAAGGATTTCTACACGTATATCAGCTGCAAAGGGCTGACCAACCTGATTGCTTTCTATGATGAAATGACAAGCTCAGTGAATAAGGGGCATGTTGTTTATTTGGACTTTAGCAAGGCTTTTGATACTGTCTCCCATAACATCCTCATAGACAAGTTGATGAAATCCAGGTTAGATAAATAGACTGCAAAGTGGATTGAGAACTGAACTTCTGGTCTCAAAGCTTGTGAATGACACAAAGTCCAGCTGGACCAGTGACTACTGGTGTATTCCAAGGGTCAATACTAGGCCCAGTACTGTGTAATGTCTTTGTTAATGACTTGGATGATGGGACAGAGTGCACCCTCAGCAAGTTTGCAGATGTTAAAAACTGGGAAGTGGTTGTGCCACCATTCAGAGCGACCTCAACAAACTGGAGAAATGGGCAACCTCATGAAATTCGGTAAGGAAAAATGCAAGGTCCTGCACCTGGTGAGGAAAACCCCAACGCACTAGTACAATCTGGGGCCCAACTGGCTGGAAAACAGCTTTGCAGGAAAAGCCCCAGGGGTCCTGGTGGATAGCAAGCTGGCCATGAGCTAGAAATCTGCTCCTGCAGTAAAGCCGGCCAACAGCATTCTGGGCTGCCTTAAGAGGACTACCGCCATCAGGTCAAGGAAGATGGTCTTTCCCCTTTCCTCAGCACTGGTGAGGCAACATCTGGAGTGCTGGGCAAGTTCTGGGCACCCTAGCACAGGAAAGACATGGTCATACTGGTGTGAATTCACTGAAGGGACTGGAGCATCTACTGTATGAGGAAAGGCTGAGAGAACTGGGATTGTTTAGCATTGTCAAGAAAAGCCTCGAGGGGGATCTTATCAATTTATATAAATACTCGATGGGAGGGTATAAAGACAGAGCCAGAGTCTTTTCAGTGGTGCCCAGTAAAAAGACAAGAGGCAATGGGCACAAACAGAAATAAAGGAAATTACACCTGAATTTAAGAAAAACCTTGTTTACTGTGAAGGTGGTCAAACAGAGGAAAAGGTTGCTCAGAGAGGTTGCGGAGTCACCATCCCTGGAGATACTCAAAACCACACTGGACGTGGCTCTGAACAACCTGCTCTAGCTGACCTTACTTTGAGCAGGGAGGCTGGATGATCTCCAGAGGTCCCTTCCAGCCTCAACTATTATGTAATTCTGTCTCTTGCCAGTACAGGTACTCCTTCTGTCCTTTTCTATCTATTTTGTTTCTGTGGTGTGGCTTCTCCAAAGCCAGCTGGTAACCAAAGAGTCACCTTTGCAAGGAATGAAGTCAGAATTAGGAATCTACAAAAAAAAGATCATTCTTCACAGTCATCTCATATTCAGTCCTTGAAAGCTCATGTCAAGTAGCTGAAATAAATTGTTGCCTCTGTAACCACTGTAGATTCACAGTCAGATATCAATATTTATACACTCAGTATGGAGAACTAAGTGTAAGGGTATGAGAATTGAAGAAAGTGTCTGAAGTAGAATTCCAAATCTTTTTCAAAAGTGTCAGTTTTGCAGCTATTACAGTTGTTAACAATTTGACTGTAACAGTATGACATGTGATGCTCTAAACGAAAGGGAACCAAGGTAGCCTGTCTGGATCCAGTACACTCATGATGACTAGAATAGCATAGAAAATATTTCAATTGGAAGCGACCTACAACAATCATCTAGTCCAACCACATTATCAAAAGTTAAACCGTGTTATTAAGGGCATTGTCCAAATGCCTCTTAAACACTGATCTCTGCCAGGAGTTAGGAGAGAGTTCAGGCATCACTTAGCCATGGTGCATATGTTATGGGTCTGCATAGAGTGGCTAAGGGATGTGCAAGGTGATGGCATCTGGAGTATTGTTACCCCTGGAGTTATAAGACATGGATCATCCAGGCTTTTCCTGTGATTACTGGCTTGAGTCCTGTGAGTTGCAGTTATAATGGGAGAAATTTTTATTCTTTCACGATAGACAGCGTCACAGTGACACTAGGCAGGTTTCAGTGTTGTTTCAGAGTAGAAGATGGTGGGTTGGAGAGTCTCTTTCAGCAGGAATCTGGAACTCTTCCTGGGCACTTCATTCTGCATTGGAGGTTGTACCACAAGGCAGGACTGGCGCCACTGGGACTCTTCCATTCTTCTTGTGGTACAGAATTCTTTATCTCATCACAGCCTCTCTTGCCTACTTCCCTACTCCTGGAGTGGTGGGTCAGCACAAATAATTCTGGCATCCTCTGAACAGCAGGACACGCGAAGAGACAGTATGAAGGGGTAGTACTGAATAGAGTCAGGCTAAGCCATGGGAGGCAGCACAGGTGGTATACAAGAATCATAGAATAGTTTGTGTTAAAAGGGGCCTTTAAAGGTAATCTAGTCTAACTGCCCTGCAGTGAGCAGGGACATCTTCAATGACATCAGGTTCCTCAGAGCCCCGTCCAACCTGACCTTGAATGTTTCCAGGGATGAGGTATCTACCACGTCTCTGGGAAACATCTGCCAGTGTTTCACCACCCTCATCATAAAAAATTTCTTCCTTACACCTAGTCTAAATCTTCCCTCTTTTAGTTTAAAACTGTTACCCGTTGTCCTGTCACCTCAGGCCCTACTAAAAAGTTTATCCCCATCTTTCTTATAAGCCCCCTTTAAGTATTGAAAGGCCACAATGAAGTCTCCCCAGAGCCTTCTCTTTTCCAGGCTGAACAACCCCAACTTTCTCAGCCTTTCTTCACAGGGTAGGCGTTCCATCCCTCTGCTCATTTTTGTGGCTCTCCTCCAGACCCGCTCCAACAGGTCCATGTCTTGCTTGTTCTGAGGACTCCAGAGCCGGATGCAGTGCTCCAGGTGGGGTCTCACCAGAGTGGAGTAGAGGGGCAGAATCACCTCCCTCAACCTGCTGGCCACGCTTCTTTTGATGCAGCCCAGGATGTGGTTGGTTTCCGGGCTGCGAGCACGCATTGCCAGGTCATGTCTAGAATACTCTTTCAAATACTGTGAAAGTATTGACACCTCATAATTTTTGGTATTCCTTGCTATCATGTGCATTCAACAAGTATGATGCTACCAAAATATCAATGGGTTGCTTCTCACTAGTATTAATGACTGTGGGAACAGTATCTGAACAATGTAATTTACTGCTTCCTCTGAGGAGATGCAATTTGAACAACAATGTTAAAATCTTGACACTTCACTGGAGCTACGTCTTAACAAGCATTTTCAAATATTTTAATCAAGGATAACTATTATGGACTGTCATAGATAGTCCTGGGTCCAATATATAAGAGCATTCATTGTCTGGGTGAAAATCTAGCTGGGAAGATATTCTAGCCCTCACACACAGGCTATGCTGCAACTTGTTGTAAACAAAAGTAGCTATTCCTTGAAAAGTTTTCCTAACTTAAACCAGCTTTCCTACCCCTGAGAAGCCAAGAAACATCCAAGAGATATGTGCAGTCTTAACTTTCTTGATATTTGCTTATCCCTAGATACCATTTTCAGCCAATTTTGTTCTGAAGAGTGCTCATTGATATTTTATTCTGAATAGAGGGAGAGAAAGAAGAGCAGAAACAGCCTAGAGAAGAAGCTGAGAGGCCAGAGACAGGTTATCCTCTTCTATGATGTTAATAGCAAGAGGATCTGCTGAGATTTCTACTAATAAAGGTGAGGGTATTCAACTCTATCTTTATTTGCAGAGATTATGAGGAGAATCATCACAGTAACTTGCCATGATACAGTTTTCATAGGTACACTCCTCCATGCTGCCAAAGGAAAGAATATTTTGTCGGTTATAAAACTCTTTCCAGAGGGGACACTTGCTTTTGTTGGTGTTTCTGGTCAGATCCACCAGGACTGATTTAATAGGAGATGGTG
Organism: Pluvialis apricaria; assembly: GCA_017639485.1. Classification (NCBI taxonomy): domain Eukaryota; kingdom Metazoa; phylum Chordata; class Aves; order Charadriiformes; family Charadriidae; genus Pluvialis; species Pluvialis apricaria. The sequence continues at coordinate 16,646,705 of CM030012.1, forward strand.
AGGGAGCTTCTGTGCCCAGCTCAGAAACTCCAGCACGCATGGAGCATATTTCTGTGTCATTGGATGTAATTGACTTTCAGCTGAAATAATAGTCCTTCAGGGTGGCAAAGGCTGAGCACACATTCCCTGCTGTGGGATTGCGACGTCTAGCAGCTTAGCTATTAAGGAGGTGAGTTGTGATACCCAGCCATGAGGGACATTCAGGTAAAGTCACAGGTGAATTTAAAGTCTCAGGCTCCAGCTTTGTACTGAAGCACAATAAACAGATCCATAGTCAGTAACAGCTGAATGGAAATGTAAAAAGGTGCTTCTAATCATCTCTCAATGATTAGTACCAACTCCCACCTGAGACCTGTACTTACTAAAAGTATAAGTGGGTTTAGCTGTGGTCTAGCATACCAAATGTTTTTGTACATGCAGTATATCAGTAGACATGCTGTGTCTGGGACCAAGACCTCGGGGGATGTGATGAGAGTCAACAGCTCCTCTAAGAGAAACCAGTAGTCTCTCTTCTATAAATTTTGAGCAACTTGTGTCTCTCCATTGGGTGAGAGAAGAGACTGGATGGGGCTTTGAGCAACCTGGTCTAGTGGGAGGTGCCCCTGCCTATGGCAGGGGGGTTGGAACTAAGTGATCTTCAAGATTGCTTCCAACCTAAACCATTCTAAGATTCCTGCCTGAGGTGAACTTTAGCTAAAACAGATAGTGGTAGAGCAGTGCTGGCAGAACATCCATGGTGCATATTTTTGTGCTGAAAGAAACGGTTCTAGGGAGACCCGGTGCTCTTTTTGATGCATTACATACTTGGATTCCTCACTGTAACCAGCATACTCCTGGGCAGCTGTTTCCAACTGGTGAAATGTGTCTAGAAGAAACATCCTCACCAGCTGCTCCAGGTTAGAGCAATCAATGGCATTTCAGAGGTGCAAAGTAACTCCTTTGTTGACTTGCCATTCACTTGGTATATCCACAAGTACGTTAAGGATTTGTGTAAATAATGAAAGGTGTTTACTGTTGAATGGCAATGGTGTTCCCGTATTACATTATATGCTGTTCAATATTACTTGCATCCCCTGACTTGAGCCATAAGTAGGACAGCAAAATGTAGCACTTCCTTTGGGCATCTGCCTTTTTTTAACTATATGATTCACAATACCTTGGAGGAACATTGGCTGGGGTAGACCAGCACTGCAGTCTTGAAAAGGCATTGACTGCTCAGGAAATTAAATTTAAAATTAGTAGGGAAGCTAAGGTGACTTTACTTAGAGAAATACAATAAAGGGAAAAAGTTGCAGCAGCTGGCTTCATTGAACAACAAGTGATACCAAGAAAAGGTAGGAAATTCTTCTTATTTACCTCTCCTGATAACTATCAGTTGGCTAGCATCATTGTGAAGAGCTATGTTATTTAGCAAAAAAGGAAAGCAAGATGCCCTTTTTACCTTGTGAGAAAAATAGCTTTAATTTATGGTACCTTAAACTGCTACCTGTTGACACTAAATGAAATATGTATCTAGGGCATAGTACTTGCTGTTCTCAAGTTCAACGGTAGGTCACTTTCCCTTGTTGCTGGGCTTTAGTGCCCAGATGCTTCCTGGTTAAAAAGTTAGGGGTGTACTGGATGATGCAGGAGAGTCCTGAAACTAATTCTGCAGTAAAAAGCACAAAGTACAGGTGCCATCCCTGCTTCCAGCATGAGCAAAACATTCTGGTTTTGTCCTATAAAAGAAAAAATCAAAAGATAGTGAAATATAAAAGGGTTTTGATCCTTTTTGGAGATGTATGACTTGCAAGGAAAGGGAGTACCTTCCTATGAGAATTGCAGTATGGGAATACTGGTGTATTTAGGAGTCATAAAAAGATTTAGGAAAAAAATGCAACAAAGTCACAATCTTTCTCTTAGAAAACAGCAGCAACATACACTATTAAACAGGCAGGAGAAAATAATTGCCATTTTTCTGAGCGAAGTTGGTGTTAGTTGATTGTGACCATCTTCATAGCCCGAGAAGCAATGCCTTGATGTAATTTGGCACTGTTGACAGACATGAGGCTGTACTGATCATGCAAAATACTGAAAGGAACAATAATATTTTCCTAGAGACAGGCAAAATATTTGCCAAGGTCTAATTCCACAAACTTCCACATAAAGAGGAAAAAAACCCACTAAGTTAAAACTCTGTTTGCCTCCAAGGACAAGACTAAAACTACCCAGAGCCTACCTCAGTTGGCTGCACTCCTGAGCAACAGCTGCGTGACTGAGACAAAAACAGCCAAAAAATAATATAATAAATCTGTGGCAATGAAGATTCCAGAAATGTGCAAGATGCATCTGTCTAATTTAAATTGCCATTTCCTTTAGGATTTAGAGTAAGTCTTCAAATGCAGAACTTCGTATCTTCCATTTTAACACTGGGTACATCACTGTTCTGCAGTGTAAATTATTTCCAGTGGAAGGATTTGAAGTGCTGCAGTTACCTCAGTTGGCAAAATATGGCATAGAGAACCACACACATTTTTTCTAAAAAAGTCTTTGTTTCTGTTTTCTGCTTCACTTCAGCATCATGAAAATCTACAAGCATTTGGGCAGATTTAGACTGCTTTTTAGCCCTGTGCTTTTGAGAAAAACTAAAGGGGCCATTTGAGTAGAATATGTGAGGTTTACTTCAGTGAAGCTTTCTTCCTTTTCAGGCTTCCCTTATACCTGCTACAACAATTCTGTTTGCTTTTTCTCCGCATGTGAGATTCGAATTGAACATAATGACTTTGCATAGATGTGGCAGATATCCCTGCTAGTTTTCAGCCTTTCTGATAAATCTGAAATGGTATCCTGCATGATATATGACTGTGTTGAAAAATGCTTAGTCTCCAAATGTCTGCCTATTAGTTTTTGGAATAACCCAGAGTGACCATGGGCTAAATTAATCTATAGTGAAACTTCACGGATTATGAAGAAAAGGTAAGATAGATGAATCTTCCCTGAAAACTCTTGCTAAAATTATTACAATAAATCAGTATTATTTGGACATATACTTCCACTATCTCTATTTTAGAAATAGGACAAAAAAACCAAACCAATGCAATTTATAGCAAAGTGCTAATACAGGATTTCCAGACATTTATAGCCTCTACTGAATATTTTTGTGTAAGTAAGTTAGCTGTATTATGGGAAGAGGTCTTGTTTTAAAGATGTGCTCGTTTCATTGGTATATACTTCCAGCAGACAGAAAAGTGAGCGTGTTTTTCTCAGCACAAGTATTTTTTTTTGGATCTGCACTGGAAGGAGTTCAAACTAGAGAACTATAGAATCCCTTTCTACTTTTCCATGATTGAGGCCAAATCTGGCAATGGGTTCACAGAGCCAAATAGTTTGGGCCAGCTGTGTCCATTCTGTTCCTTGCCTCTGATATCCACAGTGTGTTTTGATAGATGTGTGTCACACAAGCCTGCTGTCTCACACAGCTACAACACCACTTCTTGGCAGGCCCTTCTGCCATGCACACCATTTGCATGGGTAGTCCTTGCGAGCCTCATAACTCTTCCCCAAATTTGCAAGCTGCTTTGTCCTGATGGCAAAGACTAGTCTCAGAGGCACTCGTTCCTGGAGGAAGTGGAGGGCTAAAAATTTCCTTAGGCCTTACTCTAGCCTAATTCCCAGGGCACTACAGGTTTTTTGGCTGGAAGGATGCTTACTCCTTTCCCCAGTTTTATGCCACACATGCAGTGGGCCTGCTTTCTGAGAAAGAATGGCAGTCACTGTGGCTGGTGTAGTAGCAAGATACACCACAAACTCAAGTAATATACATGTTCCTTTGTGGTCCCACACATGATGTTTTGAATTTCCTCGCTTTGCTTTCACAGGAAACCATTCTGTCTTCTTACTTCTTCCTAGAACTCAGGAAATTTCCTTTCTTTCCCTTCCCACCATCAGTCTTTCCCCTTCTGTTGCTTTCCTGTAGCATCCTCAAAAAAACAGTTTGTGGAATGTGATCATAGGATCAGTACAGATACTATGTTTGCTCTCAAATAGCATATTCCTTACATAAGGGAAGGGATAGACATAAGCATGTAATGGAATCACTTTAAATTACAAATGTCTTTTTAAAAAATATTTTACTTTGTGACTAGAATAATAAAGTTCACAGTTGGTGAAATGTCATTGATTTTATTTTAGTTCTATCAGATTGTGAAAAGATCCCTTCATTAATTACATTGTTCCTGAAAGTACTTAAATAATATTTTTCTCAATGATTTTTTTGGAGTTTTTTTCCCTCCTCTTCCCCACTGTATTATAAAAGAAGCAGATGAGTAATTATGTAATATAATTTTGATGAAACTATACTAGAGCTAATAAGACATTTAGCAATATTTTTTCCATTTAATCTATTGCGTTTACTCTTAATCTCAAAAATTTCAAATTAAAGACAAACTCATGGCCCATTTTCTGTGAAATTTTAAAATAAAATGCACTCCTACACAAATTAACATAGCATCTGCTGTCACTTAATTAAAAATAATTATGCCATCTTCAGAATTCACAATGTAAGTTGCTGGTAACCAAGAAGATGCTGGCAATACTGTTTAATATTGGACACCTGGGCTGAAACATTACAAATGGTTTTATTTTCTTCAGTGTTTGTCTGCATTGCAGATGGCAGCTTCATATATACCTACTGGAAGTCAACTGGCCATGGCATCAGAGCTGTAAGAACTTGGTAGAGAAATGACAGCCGTGTGAAATACCAAGTTGTCACAGTTAGATGCTCCTGGAGCTTGCACTTAGTAAAGCTATCTTGAATATCTCTACAGTACAGGCATACTATATGATACAGCGATGACTGTTTTGACAGGAAGCAGAATAAGTAACAAAATGGGTAATTAATTTCCCTGGCTACTGTAGTCCACTATTCCTGAACAACTTGACTTCTGGAGCAATATAGGAGTGCTGTGGATATTCACGGCAAATGCAGATTGATAAAGGCAGAGCACAGCTCTTTTATCCAGTGTTTTTGCAGAGCAGCATTCTCACTTTGCTGTTAATTGAGAGTCTGGAAGCAAATGGCTACTGAATTGCCTGATGAAGTATGGTCTCAAGTGCGGAATGATTAGTGCCCTGGTTTGAGGTACAACAGCACCAATTTTGTTCAGTAACTTTGCTTCTTAGCTAGGCAAGTATTGCAATCCCTTGGTCATTAAGCTTTCTAATTTTGTAAGCAAAAACAGGATGCAGGCACACATGGGCATATACTTCTGCAGACCGTTCTCTGTACTACCTGGTTGAAACAGTATCTGTGGTGGCAAAAATCTTCCATGACAGCTCTTGCTGCCCTCCACTCTTCCTGCATGGATTTGTTTACAAGGAAGATAGTCTAAATGCTCTTAGAGATGAACAGCCCGAAAGAGAGATGCCATGAAGGAACCAGTGTGTCCTGCACCAAAGAGAACTGATTAATTGTAGCAGCCCTCTATCCACCCTATGTTGAGCACAGCAAACGGCCACCAAGATGGTCAGGGAGATGGAGCAAATTATGCACAAGGAGAAGCCCACGGAGCAGGTTTTTTTTCAGCCTGAAGAAGAGAAAAGGATTAATCAAATTCAAATACCTCTATAAACACCCAGTGGAAGACACAGCCAGACTCTCCATTCAAGTGAACAATGAAAGGACTAGAAGCACTGGCACAGGCTGCCCAGAGAGGTTGTGGAATCTCCCACACTGGAGACATTCCAAACCCGCCTGGACGCCGTCCTGTGCAACGTGCTGTAGGTGACCCTGCTGTGGGAGCGGGGTTGGACTACATGATCTCCAGAAGTCCCTTCCAACCCTGACCATTCTGTGATTCTGTGACTAGAAGCAACAGAAATGAATTGCAACAAGAAAACTTCCAATCAGATATAAGGAGAAGAATTCTTCACCACGAGACTGGACCAGCACTGGTACAAGCAGCCCAGAGGGGTTCTGGAGCCTCAGTCCTTGGGGATACTCAGAATTTGACTGCCCTGAGCAACCTAATGTAACTACGGAGGACCCTGCTTTGAGCAGTGGAGTTGGACCAGATGACCTAAATTACTCAATTATTCTAAAAAAATTCCATCACTAAACTGTTGTCTAGAATTGGAATGACATCCCTACCCCAAGGCTCTCAGGACAACTTGTAAAGCCAGAGAAGTACTTCAAAAATTTGAAACACTCAGAAAAGAAAGACTGAGGAGGAAAGTTTGCGTACAGAGAGACCAAGGTTCAAAAGAAAGAATAGTGGACCTCGTTAAAGCCACTGTCTAATTCTGGCAATAGCAGCTCTGACATCCCGCTGACTAATTTACACTGTATTTAGCCTTGATGAGGCAGCAACACGAGGTATAAAGCAGAAGGGGACCAGCTTTTAAGGCACTGGCAACTCTCAAATATCATAGGGGTTTTAAACCGCTCAACACCTCCAGGGAGAAGTGGCAGATTTTGACAAGGCAAAAGAAGAGCCCAGTAAGCGAGTGAACTGGGAACTCTGTTACACTTTCCCTTCATTACATTTTCCCCCTTAGTGTTTTTTTCATTGTTGTTCATGACTCTTCTCATTTCTCTTGCCTATTACTTTCTTCCATCCATGCTTCATCCAATTACATACATCCATTTCTTCTAGGGTGTTACAGATGGGTCTATGAGAAGATAAGGAATAAATACACATGGTACTTCTGTTGATTTCAGGGTCCTTCTGCCTGCACCCATCTTCTCTGTTCCCTTTGCTGCTGTGCAGAGTATAAAGGGACATCTGATCATATTCTTTGTGCCTAGGTACTTCTCTTAACTTGCTTTAACTGAATAATTGGATAGAATAAAGGTATTTGTATTTTTAGTGTGGTGCTTTGGGGTTAAAACTGTAATGACATTTTTTATAGATTCAGTAGACACCATCAGTGTCTTTGCATAAAATCTATTTGAGATAATATGTCTTCAAGACAAGGGGATTCAAAAAGGAAGGAAAATGCTAAACAGATTTCTACAAGAGACTATCAGTTGACCTCTTAGTAATCTTGGCTAGAACAATGGTAAAATTAATTTAATGCTGTTTACTGTCATGTTTTCTGTACAACAGACACGGAAGAAAGGTGGTGGATGCTGAAGATACGGGAGTTTAGTTTAACAGAGATCTGGATTCTTATTGCGCTCTTAGAAAAAGTGGAACAGCTCAATGAAGGAGACCAGACTATCTCTGTCAATACAAATTGCACATCTAACCTACAGGGAAAGTCAGTGTAAATTTTCCATTTCACATGCAAAATCCAGTCCAATTAATTCCTCCTGTCTTAGGGTGGCGAATCAGTATCAGTCAGCTGTGGTAGTCTTGTGTCAGTTTCCGTGTGATGCTATGGGAAACCATGTAGGAACTGGATGAACAGAAACATAATACATTGAGAACTGGATTATGAACCTAATGAATCAGTTAAATTAAAAATACAAAAATATATTCCCCTTTCAACTACGCTCCTTTCCTACAGTGTACAGAAATCTGTAACTTTAATCTGCAAGTACTTCAGATACAATATTGGGTTGCAAAGTACTACTAAAAAGGCAACAATATGCCCCATGTATTAAGGCAAGTTTTCTTGAAGCAAACTTCAGGTGAAAAAATCTGATCAGTAGAGTTGAAAAAAGAATCTGTCTTTGGTAATCTTACCTAAGAGTAGAGAGGGAGCACATCACACAGGAATCTCACACAGGTCTTTGGCAATATTTTTCCCGGTGAGCCTCATCATGGAGGAAAGTTGGGTCTTCCTACTGTTTCACAAGAGGAACAGACTGCTGTTCTCCCTCAGAGATTGCTAGCACACTAGGACATTTTCAGTTCTTAGAAATAATTCTAGTTTACTTCCCAAGCATTATGTAAGCCATTAACTGTTACTAAACCAGTAAATTCATAAATGCATGAAAACACTTTGGGATAGTAATATATGTATGTTGAGAAGCAACTGTGTTATCCTGCCCTTTCATTCAAACCTGTTCATCAGGTTGTCTTTGTTTTAGGGAAGAGATGTCAAATGTTAACAGGAGGAATTCAAGTTTTTCATGGCACGTGCTGTGTAAAATTAATTCTTGTAATATGGGTAAGGTTTCCAAAGGGGGAAAAATGAGCGTGCAGAACAGCAGATAAGCAAATACAAGAGGAGATTTAAGCAGCCTGAGAAAGACGAAGGGCAACAAGTTTGTTTGAATGCTGAAAGTTTCTCAGGACCTCAAAACTCAGACAGGTGCTGAGAAACTTCAGGAATAGCTCACTGAAAGGAAGATGCCAAATGAACAGCTACAGGCTCAATTTACAATCTGAACATTAAGTACAGCAATCCCGTTTTACTGACCAGGTGGAGGACATTGCTGCAGATTGCTAACACGGTAGCACCAAGGCAGACAATTTTAGGCAGCTCATTTCAAGTCAGATGACTGAGCACAATGTTACTCAAGTTACAGCAGTGAGCAAAAGCAATCAGTCAGTGCAGTTCTAACATTTTAACCCAAATCCGTATCAGGTGGAACAAGAAGTCTCTATTTAACTGTAGGTGCTTCAAGCAAATCAGTAGGTACACATCTGTTTCTTCTAGCCTCTATGTATTTCTCAAAATGTAGATAATAATTTGAAGATTTGCCTTATCTCATTCTTTCCACTTTAAACTGCTTGTTGGATTAATTACACCAAAGATGTGTCTGACGAGGTCACTAGTTTGGGGAATTTAGCTCCTTGTTCACAATTTGAATTCTTAAATGCAATTTCTGATTTATTTCCTGTCTTTATGAAATATATTTTGCAGAAAAAAATCACAGCAGAACCCTAAATATTTTGGAAAGATTTTGGATGACGAAAGAAAAAGAAGTATCTGGAAAGGTGGTCAGTTTGAAACAGAACAAGTCTCCACAGGCTGTGAAATAGAGAAAGGCAAAGACAGCATATGCTGGAAGCAGTCACTAATGAGCTGCTCTCAGCCAAAAGAGCACTTGAAGAAATAGCAAGACAAGGAAAAAAAAACCGCCAGGTACTTTTTTCTCTCTGCATTGCTATTAAATCATTAAGGTCTCTTAAGAGACTCTTTAAAAGCTTATTAAACAGTTTTTGGGTGCTCCAGCTAATACAAGTTGACTCTCTGATCATATGATGGTAGCTTAAGGAGTTTTTAAGAGAATTCTTCAGCAACTTGAAAGAATGGTTTTTGTCACAAAGAAAGATATGATATATTGTAAAAGAAAAGTACTGTTTGTAAGAGAGGAGTCACAAGAACAGTATTGTTCCTTTAAAAGGCAATCAGGATTTGGTTTATCCAGAGTTTTAAAAAATGAACAAAGAACAATTTTAGAGGTTTAATTAAAAAAAATCACGATCTTTTATCCTAAAAATCTTTCTAGTAACAGTCTTATTGGTTTCATACCACTACTATTATTAGCACAAATCTGTGAAAGTAACCACATTCACTGGTTCACTACAGCTTGCTGGCTTCACAGAGCATGTTATGAAGATAGTGTGCTTTAATATAAATGCATTGGTTGTACCAGATGTAAACACTAGATAAGTGGCGTAACTGTTGAAGTTGCTTAAAGAATGAATTAGAACTTGCAAAATGTTGGGGTTTTTTAGCATCAGAGGAACCTGGATGTCAGAAAATATGTTCAGTAAAATCAGAATTGGGCACCAGTTTCAAGTGATCAAAATATGAGACTGTATTCTATGTCTGTCCTTGCTCTTATTTGAAATACACAGAGTAGCTCTCTTTCCCATTGCCTTTCTATTTATTTATATCGAGACTGCAGATGTTCAAAATATTATGGATGTTTTAAGCTGAAGGTTCTTTTCCTATGGAGTGTAGAGAGATAAAGAGTGACCAAAGGTTCAGAAAATAGGTACACCTTATGAGCAGGATTATTAGAATATCTCTATAAATTATGTTTGTTTATCTTAAGCAACTCTCTTATTCTCACTGTTCTGCCCCAGTTCAGTCTTATGATTTTTCTATACCAACACCCATTGCTATGATATCTTTCTAACATTCATCCTTCTTACAACATATAGGGGAGTTAAAAATATGTTGTGAGCATGGTCAAGATAGTAAACCTACAAAAAGTTATAAAAAAATAAATAGGTGTAGTTGTGGATTGGGTCAGAGGAAATGTTCTAGGGGATAAAACACAGAGAAGTTAACTCAAAACCCAGGGAATTGAGTAGTTTTGCCACCTTTTTTTGCTAAATTTTTCCTTCTGTCTGACTTCCCAGGTCTAATTTCTGAGAGAGAACTTGAACTACAGGTACCACCAGCAGTGATTGTATGGTTTACATCAATGTCTTCTCAAAGTGTACCAGCTTTCTTTAAAATTGCCAGGGAGTCAGTGAGGTTCATTCCTATTGCCGTTGAATCTGAATACTTTACAGAGGAAGATAAAGAATGTATTCCAGAAGAACAGCTGCCAAGCTGGAAAAAAATCTCTTAAAATCTCTTAAAGTGGTTAATTTCATCCCATATGTTCTCATTGTTTAAAGGTGGTGGAGGAGTTAACATCGGAAACTCTGAATTCTAATTACATTCCAATTAACTTTCTGACACTTTCCTTCACTGACCAGTTGTCTTGCAGAAATCCTACAGTTCTGGTGCACGCCCATCTTAGAGACATATTTTAGGTACACTCCATGCTACTTTCAGTTCTGTGGTCTCTGTCTCAAATATTTGGACAAATTAGGCATTGCTGAGGTCTCAAGACTATATGCCTTTAATATCTGCAATGGTGGTTAACATGAATCATAGTATATGAACTATTTGTTTGTTCTTGTGTATTTTTGTGATTGGATTATTTTGAGCCAGGGCACAAGCAAGTGAATGTCAAATTTCATGAAAGAACATATGCTTGGTAAGCTTTCTGTCATATAACACATGAAGAACTACATATATTTTTCTCATGCTTTGAATTTAATGAATGGATAGCCTTTGGACTTCCAGCAGTTCCTGGTAGACTTTAGTCCAGTAGCCCAGCTTAATGTAATGCATCATTAATATTTGCATTCTTTTGTGTGTCAAATTAAAAAATATCTAATTCAAAGCATATTACAAAATCAGAATATTTATTTTCCTTAAACCATTTAAATTACAAAATGTGAGAGGGATGGTTGGTTACTTGATAGCACTTCTATAATTGCCATGCTAAACTCATCTAGATGTAGATTCAGAGATTTATTTTGAAGTACACTCCTTTTGCTTACTTGCTTATTGCATTTGGTCCCTTAATTGAGTTGTTAGACTGTCACCCTTCCTTTGGGAGGCTGGATGTTAAAAAATGCAAACAGTATTCAGAAAAAAGCCCTCTGCCTCTTGCCTATTTATCAACACGTTTTCATGACTCCCATTCCATTGTGTCTGAACGGGAGGTAGAAGAAGAAGAAATTATCACACATGATCAGCTGCCGATCCAAAAACTCTGAGAAAAATCTGGGTGGATGTCTTTTGTTTTGTTCTTGCAGAACTATACTTAGAATTATCTATTGAGCTATATGTAGAAGGAAGTAAAAATACATATATATGTGTGCGTGTATACTTATGTATGTTTAATTTTATGCTTCAAACAGCCTTATTGTTAAGCTGGGTACATCTTTAGGTGCAGTTGGATAATGATGATTGTAAGGGATGCAAAGTTGTTGCAAGTTTCTCATTGTAAGAAAGAGAATGTTCAGTATCTTTCTTATCTCTGCCTCACTGCTCTTCATGATGTTTCTGGGAACATCACCTGTTGGGTGAAAAACATCCAGTTACTGTAATTGTAAATGTACCAAAGAACTTCAAATTTATTACTAGGAGAAGAAGGAAATACCAGGATGTATTAGACTATGGGCAGGTTCTCACTTATTATTGACAGCTATTATCTTCTTATCCACTGGAAATGCATTTGTATTAAGAAACATGCCTTAGGCTTTTCATGAGAGAAACCTAGGGATTACTAACTACGTGGAACAAGTTAGGATCACTTATAGGAGGCAAGCAAGCACTCACAGTTTAGAAAGTCATTTAAACAAACTTGTATCTAGATGAAACATCTCGTGTTCCAGAACATAGAAAGTATTTACAGTGTGCTTTTCCAATTAAGATTATATAAATTGTCCTAGTAGCCTAATCCACTTTTCACAGTATAGGAAATTGGAAGGAATTAAAATGAAGTCAAAATCTAAATAAGTGCAAGTTGGAGTCGGGAGATAATTAGGTCTATTACAGGTAGGTCTAATACAGGTATTCTTTCTTCCCAAAAATGCAACTCAGGAAATGGTAGGCAAGTCCAGTCTTGAAGACATGTTTAAACAAGGCTGTTTCACTAATGAGTGGATTTTGGCATAACAGTGCTCCAGGCTTGAGGTACTCACCCGGTGACATGAGCGGATCTTGGCAAGTGGGTGTAGTCAAGAGAAGGATGGTCGCCACTGCTGGGGCTGCTCTTAGCAGCCCTCTGGCATTCCAGGGGTGGTTTTAGTTTCCCTGAGGCACAGAATTAGTCTAGAAGCAGCCTTCAGATCAAAACCTCTTATGGTGATATAAAACCTCACTTGTTTCGGTGAGCTCAGCTAACTGGCTTCAGGACATTTAGATGCTGGGAACCTGAATATGCTGTTTGTGCTTGCTCTTCTTTGGTTATTTTTGGCACAGAATGCAAGTAAAGCCTAGTCAATTAAGTTTTGGGGTTATTCTGGATTTTGAATGGTAATTTTACTGCAGTTTAATCCCATGTGGAAGTAGAGATCCTGGCCCTGGTGAATTTAATGTCACACTTCCGCTGACTTCAGCAGGGACAGAACTTCTTAGAGACACCATGCCATTCCACCGGCAACAGTTTTACACAGCTAAGAATTTGGAGACAGAGCATAAAAATATCTAGAAAGGAGGTCTCTTTCCCAGAAAAAAATCAGTGAAATAGTTTTGAAAATGATTTTGTAACACTAATAAAGAAAATGTAATAGACCATTTTATGTTCCTGTCCTTAGGCTGTGCCTTATACCATGATCAATATAAAAGAAAATGATATTTCCTTGATTACTCATTCAAGCAGAAAATGAGTTCTGTTACCTGAAAATTTAGAAGTTTCCTGAGTAATTGAATAGCCTTTGTACATCTTCAATTTTTGATGTTATTGGGTAGTTTGTGGTATTTACTAAGATGTTTTAGCCTAATCATTTTTTTTGACAGGATAAAATATCACTATTACAGTGGGAACATTCTCCTGACAGAGGAAACCGTTTAACAAGTTAGATGCTGAATGCAATTTGCTGATCAGCGATGCAGAATATACAATGCATGTGCACGAAATAGTTTAAATATCAACCAGAAACTATGTAAATTACACAAAAGCATCCTTCATTGTGCTGGCTTTCTCTTTCTTCCAAGACTGCAAAAGGCATTGGCAGAAATAATTTGAATGTCGCAAATACGTTGTATAGAAATCTGTCTGCTTCAGAATTACAGGCTCTTCTTTCAGTGCTGAACACACTTTAAAAAAAATACCTAGTTTAACATTGGAGGAGAGTAGATTAACCAGCTGTAGGCAGTCAGTTCCTCCTGGTGCTTCTACAATAGTCACCAGCCTTGAGGAGTGGCTACCAAAGATAGGCTCGTATCTTTCAAAGCATTCATAGGGAAGGTCTGCTGCCTTGGCCTGCTAGAGTCTCCTTGAGGCACACTAGCCCTGGTGTGGATTTGTGTTCGAATTTGTGACTAGTGCATTACCCAACAACAACAGCAATTCAGCAAATGCCAAAGAAAGGTCTCCTGGTTCTTGCACATGCTGAAGTTTCAGTAGTGACACAGAGGCAAAACAGAGATGGAATAAAGCACTCTCATATTTGCATCTCAGCAACTGGCTAAATGCCATGATCTTCCAACAGTTACTGTTTTCTTGAAATAGAATTCAGCATGGTAAAGATGCAATGGGACACAGACTACTGTTATTTCTAGATTTTATTTGTGGTCCCAGGAGATGGGTGACTGTCACTTAGGAACATACACATAGCTGCAGCTGCTCTTCAGTTCTATAACATGAAACATGCTGCAGAGTAGAAGAGAGAACAGTTTCCCTCTAGCTGCCGCCTTCTTTATAAATCTACTTAGCTGTCCTAAATGCTTTCACTGTTAAAACTTTGCAGCTCCTAGGAGCTCTGTTTAGCCATTTTGAGTATATGCATTTCCAATAGTTAAAGGACCTAGTGTGTTCTATTTTAACTTCTCAAAAAACCTAATGGGCGCTTGTAAATATTGATCCTAGTTCAGCTTTACTGGATGGTGACCCTCTAGTGTCATCCTATGAGAGATGTGATGAGAAACTGAGGGGAAAGATCATGAAATGCAGATCCTTGCATGCCTTTTGCTTCTTGCTGGGAAAATAAATATTTCCTTTGCTTTCATCTCACGTGGACCACCCTTGTAAGAACTGGTTGAAGCTTTCATCTGCTTGGTGGTGTGCTCTTCTCCAGTGGGACTGCAATTGCATGAAATCATTCTTTGTCAGTGAAGTAAGGAAGTGGGGTCAGCTGTGCAGAAGCCCAAAGGTCTTTTCTAGTATAAAACAAACTGGGACTGTATGCTAAATTCTAAATATTTTTAGACAATTAATGGTTGTGAGGCTCTTTTAAGTGTGTTCAGTGCCCACTAGATTGAATTGTTACCAGAAACAATTTAAAATCCATATATATAACTAAAGACTTTTGAATAAATTTGAGGATACTGCAGGTAGGGAGTGGGAAGACAGGAGAAGTAGACAGTTTTGTTCTCTAGTTCATACACAGAATCACAAAAAAAATAAAAGCAACCTGGTGAATATCTGTGCCTTTTATCCCCATATTTCTCTCCCTAATCCATTTCTGATGTTTTTCTTTCTTCTTCAGGCGGTGGACACGTATTTTCTTCTTGGCAATTTCGCTGTTAGCCTTAGACTGGATGCATCTTTATATGCTGTTTCTTTTGACTCTCTTCCTATATACACACTTCTGACTTTTTTCTCTAAATCTCTCAAAAGAGATGAACTAGCCAGATGTCTTTAGTTTTCATGTTACAAAGGTTTCATGTGCATGGAATAATGTAATTGAGTCATTATTTTATGTGTTAAATTTGTTCTGGCATGGGCCTCTATTGAGAGGCCTGTTCTATTCCTTCCTAATTCCTACCATCACCATCTCTGCATAATGCTGCCCAGGCAGAGACTGACAAAATAGGAAATTAATTTGTGAAATATCTCTAATGTTCATGAATTTTTTGGCTATTGAAGATAAAATAGTTTTAAGAGATGAGCAAGAATGCTGTTTGCACTCAACCACAGCCACTGTCGCTAGTGTCTAACACCCTCTTTATTACATTCAGAGCTAGTGCAGCAGAAGTAAATGACTGCTGTCTCTGCTGTTTTCAGTTTTCACAATCCTGTGGATTTTGTGGATGTCCTTTCCTATCTTTTTTCCTGCCTCCTGGTTTCATATGAGGATCTCTCAGAGCTCTGTCCTTCATCTTGTAGATGAGAAAACTGACAGAAAGAGATTAAGGTTAAAATGTCAAGTTTCTTTCAATTTTGGGTGCTGATTTTATGTGTCCAGGCCCTGGTCCTTTCAAGTGCACTCTGCATTATTGGACTTTTAGATGGAAGCTGCCTGGTGAAAACTAACCATTGTTGCTTCTTGCTTTTCACAGCCTTCAAGGCTGGGTAAAAATCTCCTTGAAGCTGATGAGTGTGCTGGTTGCTTTCCATTCTGGCTGAAAGTGGAAACAATGATATGTCCCTTTGTTTAACAATAATTGGAACATGGGAAGCTACTTCTGAGCTCACCCCAGAGTCTTCCTCTCCCTGAACTGTGCTCCAGCAGCGAATACAGGAGGAGTGCTGAAAGATGCGGTTCTCTTGACTGTCTGGCCTCATACTTTATTGAGTTAATGTGCTAAAGCATAAGAAGCAGGCTACTTCTGGAAAAAAGGATAAAATAGTTAAGACAAATGACGTGAAGATTGGATTTTATTCTGCCAACGTATTATGTAGCACTAAGCAATTTTTTTAAATGCAGTGGTCCACTTGCTTATCTGCTGCTTCTCTCCCCATTGCTATCGCCCCTCTAGTAGGGAATCTATGTCCAATCCTTCCAGCTTTAAGAAACCAGGCAACAGACAGAACAGAGTTCAACAGAGCAAGTGTGAAAACACAGCCAGTCACCCAGCTTATTATCCACGTTGGTCCCCTCAACTAGATAGCCAGACTTCTTTGAGATTATAGCTTTTTTTTTTTCCCAACAGTGCAAGCAAATCAGACCCTGCTGCTTGCCTTTACCCCATTACATTTGCTTTAGCAAGGTAGTAGGTGAAAGCAACATGTTCTGTGCTAATACATTGGCAGCAGATTTTCTCTGAACTTCTATTTCATTTAAAGCCTATTTGCATTTAAGGTGTTGCGTAAATTCCTAGTGATTCTGGATGAAGAGCAAACCTGATTAGTCTTGGAATAGACTAGGTCCTCCATCCCTCAAGAGTTACCCTGGTTGAAAACCTGGAGCAGCTTTCCTGGGAGAGTGCAGAAGTCATGTCCCCACTGTAGGAATTTAACCCCTTCCAGAACGTTCTGTCTCTGCATCACAGCACCTCAGCTCTAAAGCTTCTCTGTAAAACGGCAATGTACATAAGATGTTGTTGTTTCATGACTCCACTGAATATGATGTTTACATTTTATTATTGCATTTATTATGGAGAACTCTTTCAGGTTAAAATTCTTCTATTTGTTGGTTTCCTTGAGAAGGTGATGTCATTTTTTTGTTTATTTGGTTTGATTTTTTTCCCACCATTTAATGTGTTATGGGGTAATGGGAATAGAAGGAGGAAGGCACTTTTTTTCAGACAGTGGGTGTAGGTTATGGATCAGCTGGCTAGAAAGGTAGGAAAAGGATGTGTTTTGAGAAGTGGGAGAAGGCTGGTGTAGAGTGAAACTGAAGTGGAGTTGAGTGCAGGAGTGTGCACTGTCATGCTGTTCTCTTGCTGGATCTTATTTGTAGCTTTAATTCCCGGGGTTGGCAAGGAAGAGTTTGCTTGGGGAGCAAGGGAAAGAGGGATAACTTATGGTTCTTAATGAATCTGGGCAGGGGGCTGACTCCTCCACAGTTTGGGATGATGGGGAAAGAGAGGTGCATATAAGACGTGTGGTCTGACTTAAATGTAATTTTATCCTCTAATTTTACCCAGTCAGTGCCTCAGCCATAGCTAGAAGTCCTCCTTGCAGGAAGAAAGGAACTGATCTGATCTAACAGTTTGCAGTCAGGCAAAGGAGCAGTCTTTCCTCCCTCACTCTGGCTTGTGCAGCCCTGCCTTTCTCCTGGTTTGCCATTTGTCTGACCTCTCCAGGAGTAGACTCATCTTACTAGCCTGGCAGTGAGATTAAAAAAGAAAGGAAAAAAAGAAACTCCCTCTCTACCCCTATCCCTCCTTCTCCTTTTGCCGGGATAGCTTTCTGTGAAGTTCACAAGCTGAAGTGACTTCTCCTGGGTCAGGTGAGCTCTAGAGCCAGCACAAGGGACAGGGAGCGACCACGTGGTCCTGAGAAAGCAAGGGAGAGACACTGCTGCTGGTGATGGCAGCGAGCTGTCAGACAAGAGGAGATGACCCAATCTGACCTCAGCCAGTAACTGCTGCCATTGAAGACTTATTATTTTTGAAGGGGAAATTGAACTACAACTTGCTGCAAAATGAGATCTGATTCAGAAAACGGTGAATTAAAAAGGTATGTGGGAAGAGTTACCATTTTTTTGTATTTACTTCTTTGTGGTGACATTGAAAAGAAAAACAGGAGTTTTCACCATTGTGGTGTTTGTGATGGTTTGATTTCTTTTTAAACAGACTCCTTAAAGGACAAGTTGTTTTTAAGTGTCTGCATTGATCAAAGAATAAAGCTCAGTTGCTTCGATTGTTGTAAATACTTTGGGAATCTTTCAGCCACTTCAGGTGGCTTTTAACTCTCTCTCTTCTCTTGTTCTTCCACTGGCAGAACCTTCTGCATCTTGAACTTTGCTTTGCTAGTTAGATGATTCAGGTTGTCTGCAGAGGAAAGAAAATATATCTCATTTTGCTCAATTATATTTGCTGTATTGTAAGAGAGACTCTGAATTAAGGACAGCTTTTCTTGATGTCTGTTGAAAAACTATTGAAAAGCAGTGGATGTGACCAATTACATCTCATCCCTGTATCAAAGCCACTTTATTAGTGATTGCTTTGTGTGAGCAGGACTTCTCTGTCTTGCCCAACTGTTCTTCTCCCTCCTGATGCCTACCTTTTCATAAAATCATAGCAAAAAGAGGATGCTGCAATCATTTGTAAGCTTAGGTTGAGTAGTTCTAATAAATGTGTATGACATCAGTCACGTCCTTCAAAACAGTTGCTATCTTCTGTAATTGCATGGTTCACATTTTATATCACCTATCTAGTGTGTATATATATATAAGGTAGTTAATTCTCTCTGCTGATTCTTTGTGGCTTTATGGAAAGCAGCCTTCTCCAAGGGCTCCACACTGTAAGGATTATATCTCTTTTTTTTTTTTTTCTCTGAACTCGTGTCTAGTAGACTAAATATAACTAGATTAAATGAAGAGTAATTGCTAAGACCCTTCTCAAAAGAGAGTTTTGGCTAGTGTAACAGTAGAGTAGATGGGAAATGACTCTATTACCTTTAGCCCTGGAATGCATAGGAAAGAATTCCTTGGGGAAAAAGTAGCAGGTTGGGGCCCTGAAGAGCATAAGAAGTAAGTGAAAAGGAGAAGAGGGAAATGGACATTTATCTCCTCGACAACAAGAAGCAAAATCCTGCCCTGTGACCTGACTATGGTTGTGTATGGGCAAGAGAAAATTCTGTCTTGCATAGAATCAAGAAACACAAGTTCCACACGCTCAGCCAGTGGCTTTCAGCCTTTGACCTCCGTTGTCTCCTGCCAAGACTACAAGTAATTGAAAATAGAGTAAAATACTAGAGCAATCTTGAATCCTAATGTATGTTGCAATAATTTAATATTTAACATTTAAAACTTTAGATGCCTTTGTTTTTCTCTGTTAGAAACGGTTTTCTTTAATTCCAGCCTACTAGATAAGAGATCTGGACAACGGTATTCCTTGGAAAGCAAGCAAGAAAGTATCCTTAGTGGTGTGGACTCCATATGTTTATTGGTCTCCCTCTAGTGCAATGGCAGAGCTGCTTACCTCTAGAGCTGAGCTTCAAAAGAGTGGACCTTCAGAACCTGCAGCTAGCATTGGATGCAATCTGAATATATTGCGTCATTCAGACATGTCACATGTTCTTGCTCAGCTTGAAGCTAGGAGGCTCAAGGAGACCATCTAGTATTGTGGCTGAAAACTTTATCAGATTTGGAGGTCCTGAGAATCAGGTGGGTATACTTAAAGCTGGTAATTTTTCACAGAAGCTTTTCTGTGTGGAGTGGAAATAAGCCTTCCCTTGTGATACTGATTTTTCATTTATTTTGGCAATAGTTAGAGAATGAAGTGTGTGGTGCTGGGGTGGAAACTGTGGTAGCAAAGCAAAGTATTCATCCACAGGATACTCACAGGTGATGTGGAGAATATGCCTTTGCCCAGATAATACAGGGATGGGTAGTTTCCTTCAAATTCTTTTAGGCATAATTGTGGTATTTATTTCTGCAAATTTAATATTGCATACTTTTTTTCCTTAAAGTTTACTTCTTTTTATGGATATGTGAGATACTGAGATTAAATTGTCTAGCTTTTTTTTTACAGCTGTCAGCAGGTGTCCTTAAGGAGATTGCCACAGCAATTTAATAATAGACATGCAAGAACGTGTAACCACTGATGAACACTATCCAAAAAGATTCCTTCTGCAGTTCTATTCTGGCCCTTTTTCTTCACTCTTCCTTCAGTGTGATCCTTTTACTATAACACCTTTAAAACTTGTGGGAGGTGGTAAAAAGGTTCTTTGTTAGGTGAATCCTCAAGTCAAACCACTCTTCAAATTGCTTATATAGCGTGAATTTGCTAGGAAGCCAAGTCATGACTGTGAGACCTGGGGTACTAAATATAGTGGGAATGCTGAGAAGAAAACTTGGTGCTTTACTTGGGGAGTACACGGACAGTATACTCCATAAAGTTGGCATGGTGAATCCTGTGGTCCCAGGAGCTGCTCAACTTTGAATAATTTTAGGTGATAATGATGTAAGGAACCCTATGTATGTGGAACAATACAGATTTTATCCATTCATCAATGATGGGCCTGGGTTGTCAGTTGGTAAGTTTACCCATTTTATTGACTACACCTTTGTCTAAGGGAACTGCTTCTTGAATCTATTGGCATTAACGTATTCTACTTCATGCACTTGTACACGCAGTGGAGTGTACCATCCTGAGCCACATTTTATTGGATTATTTTTGTCTCGTGTATTCTCTCAAGGCTCCTCGTAGGTGCTCCACATGTCTGCTAGACAGGTGCTGCTCCAGTTACAAATTGCTGTAGCTCAGAGTCTAATCATCCCTTTCTCTGCCTGGAAACTCCTGTCTTGACGCTCACACCCCCAAGAAAAGAGACATGAGGAAAATGCATTAGTTAAAGGCCTTTTCATTTTATATTGTTTTAGGAAACATTAATATACAACATATACATAAAAGAGAGAGAAGAGAAGTTGACTTATTTTTCATTGTCTACTGCCAACCTGTTCCTGATTGTTTATCTAGTTACTTTTTATTCCATCTGCTTATCTAACACATAAAATCCTTAATAAAATCTTAATTTGCCTTGATTGAAGGTTTTTGCTTATGTTGCCCAAAATAGCTGTGGCTCCTGACTAAGAGAAGATCTGAATGGAGAGGAAAGATACAATTCACAGGTAACTACTTAGTGCTGCTCCTAATGCTTATTTGGTATCCATAGTCCTTGTTCCCCTTTCCCCTCTTAGATCTGCATTTTGTGGGCACTTCTGTAGAGGTGCACATGTATTATTCTAATATTAGTCAGGGCTGTCTGCCAGGCTATACATGCATATTAGCTCTTAGATATTCCTGTGGCAACACATCTTGAAGTTATTGAAGGCAGTCAAATGCAGAACAGTTTTCTTCTGCAGAAACCTTGTGTGCTGTAATGTGACTGATGACAGGGACTGCTGCAGTTTCTAGTAGATCTACCCAAAAAAGGCAGGTGTCTGTTACACTAGTTGACTTCCCCTGGATTCCATGGGGAGAAGACAGCCATAAGCATCTCTTGATCCCACTGATGTCCTCAGAAGTCTAACTTCTGCTGCTGGCTTTGGGTAGCATCCTCTCTGTCCTTCCTGGTTTTGAAAGCTTTTGCCATCCATTTGTGGAAAATAAGGGGTCCTTTAGCAGTAGGGTCTCTGTTGCTGTCTTGGGAAGGACAGTTGCTAAAAATACACTGGAGCTTTGGCAAGGGTCAGGTATTTAGAGCAAAGAGACTCGTAGGACCAGGGCCTGGTACAGGTGGTTTAGGGGCTATGTCAGGACATGAGGGGAAAGCAGCATGCGAACAGCTAAGGTGCACTTCTGTAGTATTTAGCAGTAAACCTTTATGTTCCTGTCCCATTAGTATTGAGGACGGTAGAGAACATGACCTTGCCCTTAAACACTGTTTAAGGGTTACTACAGGCACAAATGGGATTGCATAGACACAGGTCTGACTCCATATAAAAACTAATCATCAAAAAGTGCTGGTAGTAGGGATTTGAATCCCCTGTAGCTTGTAAAAGGCTCTATCTGTCAAAACAAAAGGAATTTCAGATTAAAAGAAGCTGTCTTTAGACCTGCATAATAGTAATGAGAGGAGATGGGGAGGCTTAAGGAAAAGAACATAGAAACAAGGTAGAAAGGCAAATCTAATGCTGAGAAAAATTACATTAGCATGAAGTAATTATGAGAATGGCTGACTGAGTGGATAGTAATACTGCCTTGTTTTGGTCCTGGTTGTGCTTGCAGAGAAGCTGTTGATAGCAGAGGGGGCAGGACTATTTTGGCTGCATGGATTAACAACAGTCAAATCTCTTAACTCAGACGAGATTTCAGAAGGTTTGTAGACTTGGAGGTATTTTGGAGTCTAAAATGCAAGAATGAAAAACATCAGGCTTTATCCAAGCATATCTACAGGCATGTGAGCTTCCCTAGAGTAAATGAGGTTAATGCTGTGCAATTAATCAAGCATTTTGAAAGCAATCACAATCTATAATTGAGGATTGGACCTTGCTGCATGTCTTCATTTTTTTTTTTTGTATTTCAATAAATGTTAACTCGGTTAAATAAAGATATCACCTCAAATGGCTTCTAGTTAATTTGCTTTGTTTGAAAAAGAATGTAGTTACATTTAAAAAAAATTAAATCCCTCCTCGTCTGTGTTTATGCATCTGATGTTTAAAAACAATGCCAAAGTAGTTTATTAATTATGTTCCCCGGAATGTCTAAGATGAGTATATTGCTGGTTCAGGGCAAATGTTAATTATGTTCCAGGTTTTCCTGTGACAAAGATATAAAAAGTTTGATTTAGTTTTTTTTAAAATCTCGGTATTTGCTTCTAGAATTGCTGGTTAGTTAATCATTCATATTTCTGTGCTAAATATGAAAATGCTTGGCTTATAAAATGATTCAATCATGTAAGAGCTTTAACTGCAGTGAACGACAAATTCAGAAGCTTGTTATGTCAGAAAGGAGGGGGAGGAACTTCTGTTTAGGTCTTGCCTTCACAGGGAAAGGAAACACTCATAGTATCTGTGTAATCTTGCACTGATGAGCTGGCATCACATTGCTTTGAAAAGATTAATATTTGAAATCTGATGACTAAGTGGTGGTGGGCACAGCTGCTTTACAATCAAGAGATAAAGGAAAGAAGGAAAACAAATCCAGAATTGCTATGTGAAAACCTTGCTGACATGTAATCCTGTCAGAACATATAAAGAGCAGAAACCCTATTCAGTGTCAATCAGGTACGTGCTATACTGAATGAAATATTTCTTATTTTAAATGTTGCCAAAGCTCTGCAATTGATAGCTTCTGGATTTATGAACAATAACGTCTGTAAGCGAAATGTGATAGTTAAATTATCGAGAGTTTTTGTGCACATTTCTTCTTAAAGTCTAACAGTTTATGCAGGTAAAATGATCTTTCAACAGGTTTGTTTTAAAAATTCTTTGAGGATTCAGAGAAAATTGTGGAAGTTTGCTATGTTTTAGTACTTTGGCTTAAGAATCTGATTAGAATGGGATTGCTGCACTAAAAGCAGAAGTAGTTTTGAGCATAACTTAGGGGTTTGAATTTTTTAAGGTTTTTGGAAACCTACACAAATGAATATGCTAATAAAAGGTAAAAGCCACTTCTTAGCACCATAATATTTTTTAGGACCTGATCCAAACCAAATTGGAGTTATTGGAAGTTTCCCCATTGACATGACTGGACTGTGGATCAGGCTTTTCAAATTCCAGGTCTCATACTGACAGATGTCTCAGGTTTTGTTCTTACAGTTGCTGTGTCTACCTAAATAATTTTCCCATGTTAAAGTCAGTGATATAGATTTACATTCTTATAATGAGAACTTCAGTTTTGACAAGGATATTCCTAATTAGACAAGAAGATACAAGCCTGTTTCTTACATTTGCTTACAATGCTAAAAAGTATATTTAATAATAACTAAAGATTGGACAGCGCATGCATAATCTTCATCAAACCTATCAGGACCCATCTGCCTGAATGCTAGTAGAGACTTTGGGCTAGCAATGACAAGAATGATCGGGTCTTTTTATCTTGGAGATTTTATAAGTGAGGTTTTATTAGAGAAAATACATTTCAATCTGGAGAGAGGATGGGATAAACAGCAAATTATGCAATTTAGACCTTGGAATGGCTGATAAATGTGCTATTTCTTTTGGGGAAAGGGTTCAGCCTTGTCATATGGAGAATGCTGCACAATTACCGTTTATGTGCAGAGAAAGTTTTGATATGGTTATGAGTTGCATGAGAAAATGCTTTTGAACATAAAGTCATTTAGCATTTGATTCTGATGCGCTGAGTATTACCAGCAATCTGTTTCCTCATCCCTATCCTTGAAATTCCTTACTCATTTGTTGTCCCCCCAAGAGGGGAAGAAATCTAAGACTGAAATATGGTGCCTTTAGTGAAGCAACAAATACATTTTGTGTTTCTAATTTAAAGCTTTAGAACTTTTATTTGCTATTTCAGAACTTTATCAAAATTCCTCTTTGTGTTTGTGAACAAAGTTTAAATGTAGAATCACCCCTCTGTCGCTATCATCCTTTTTGCTTTTCTTTCTTTACCTTCCTGTATCTTTTTAAATAAGATATAACTTACATTTTGCAGACACGGTGACTGTAACACAGGGTTAGAGGAAGACAGCTGTAGTGTCTCCATTCTCAGACTGGTAACTCTGTGTGTGTGTGTGAACAGTTCAGCTTCCTATGCCTTTCAAAGGAGAAATAACAATAAAAATCTTAGACGTGAAGGGATGGACTAAGTCTGATGTTTCTTTACAGTTGATCTCTTAAGTGCCGGAAATTGCAAGAATCAGTTAACAGAGTTTCAAGTATTGCTCGAGAAAGTGGAATCACAAAAATTATTTTATATCCTAGTGAATTTGTTTTTTGGTAAACTGATAAACTTAAAATATCACAGGAGGAAAATACCCATAGTTTTAGAGATGTTCTTAAAATGTTGCAATTGCAGAATTGCCTTCAATAAATTAGCCACTCTGAGTGTATGATGATATTCTGATAAAGAATGGATTAAAAAAATGTATTAATTAAAACCACTATAAAGCCATGTTAGTATATGGTTTCTTTAAATACACTTAGTTTTAGTTCTGGTTCTTGAGTATTGACTTAAAGGTACAAGTAGCAAAGAACTTACAGTGAAAAGGGATTGTGATCCAGGGAGCTGAACAGATTTTATATCCACTATGACATTGTGCTCTTCTTCAGTTATCTGCAACATGCTTTTGCTAGCAGCAAGAAATATTCTCATAGAATAGTTTGCTGGTCCATTCCTCTAGAGACAGGAAATCTGAAGCTCAGAGAACAGAAATCCCAGAATAATTTCTCAGATTTCATTTTAATAAGACTAGGAGGACATTCAAATTTTGTCTTAATTAATATATTAGACAAATGTCCACCTGTGAGAATCGACAACAAAATTCTAACTCAGCTGAGACAGGATTTTACACACAGTAAAAGGCAGATTTTCATGTCTAGGTTAATGATGAGACGCATCTAGAACAGCTTTTTTTTTGTTTAAGGGACTAAAACACACACACAAACTTTTGTTACCTGTGGATGATGTTAAACATATCTGATCTGGGAATTCATGCACCATTATAACAGTGTTTCATAGCTTGAAATGCAAGAATAAGCAATACCTTGATTTCTATGTTATTTCAGTGAATTAGTGATGAGAAGGGTGATGTTATGGCATAATTACTAATTTGTCAGGCAGTTGTAAGTCTTTTAAGTCACCAAAATAGGCTATCAAATAACTATGTGGCAAAATTTTTTTTTTAAGACATTAGAATAAAAATGCAGGGGCAAAAATATTTAGCCTTGAATTTTTTTGTTAATGTGAAGATGCACAGAAAAATGAATATAAGTGAAGTAGTATTTTACATAAATTCCAATAAGAAAACAAATTGCCTTATACCTAAAACCAGCAAAGCAGCTAAAACTGTGCTGCATTTCACATGCATTCATACATAGATTTCATTTCTATCCAATTATCGAAAAGGTTGTTTATTCAAGTTTTACGACTAAAAAGACAAAAGTTTACTGCTTTATGCAGTAGAAGGTAAGGCAACCACATATTAGGTAAGGCAGCCACGTATTTATGAAGTGTGTTGTTTGGATACTGAGTAGAGCAAGATGCAAACTAGACACTCCCTGCTGTCACAGTCACACAAAGGAAGCCAGTCTTTCCATGTATCCCAAAGCGCAGTTCAACTCTGCAGCTTTAGTGGCTGCCTGAGTGGCAGGGATGGAAATGGCATCTTACATGTGGTGTGTTTTTCTTGGACAGACACAATGGGCTGTCTTGAAATCAATGCTGACAAGTGCTGTTAGTTGAAGAGGCTTTGGGCTTGTTGCTTAATAAGACCACTGGTGAAACAGACTCTTTCATTATGTAAATTAATCCTACAGCATAAATAATTTGCGTAGTAAAGAGGCTGTCTGAAAAAAAACACAGTAAATGAGATGGTTTTATTTGGGGGAGGAGAGAGTGGAATAAGGGATAGTGTACATTGGTCTGACAGGAAAAAGTCTGCAGCTTTTTCTCCACTCTTCAGGTCACCCAGATCTGAAAGAACGATTCCCTGAGAGCATGTTTGCAAGGAAGATTTTCTTATGCCAAAGACAACTATGGTAACCAACATTGCTTCTCAGCCTCATAAAGCAGGAGGTCATTTGAGGAGCCTGAGGCATAGTATGCTCAAAGGAATAGCCAATGCATCATGTCTGCTTAGCCAGGAGAAATTAAATCCCGCGTTCACTGACATACATGCCAAACAGAAACTCCCACCCCATGTTTTGGAGCTATGGCAGGTCAGATCCTCAGGTGGCATAGTATGTGCTGCAGAAATAAATTAGTTCATGTCATTTGGGGATATGTCCTGTTTGTCTACCCACCTATCTAATCTTGTTGCCTATAGCTTGCCAAGGGGGTCTAGATTTTGGGGGTGGTTATGACCTTACTCTGTTGTCCATTGGCCAAAGGGCTCTTAATCTCATCACAGGTTTTTATGTCTGGTGATGGACAGCTGCTGCCAGGGAAAATCTCTCATCTTTGCTTTCCTCAGAAAGCAAGACAGTCAGTCTCTCTCGCTGAGAGAATAGGAAGTTTCACCTTCTGCTCTATTCCTATTGACTGATTTACTTGTTTTTCTTCACATATTGACTTTTTTTTCCCCTCCCTTTTCTCTCTTAAATTTTTTTCTGGCATGAGTGCATGGCTGCTGGCACTGCTCTCTGTGTGCTTGCTGTATATCCTCACAGACTTGCGTGGGGGAACTGCTGTGGGAACAGGGAATAAATGCAGTGGTATTTTCATTGCCCAATTTATTTATTTCTAATGCAGGAGATGCTGAATTGTTATAAGAGTAAACAGAAAGAACTTGAGTCAAAGAATCTCAGCCCATGTGCCAGTTCATGCCTACAGCATGCCAATAGCTATGATACAGTTATTCAGTAACCTGCCAAGCTGTGTATAAGACCTACTGGGCAAAATGAGGCTGTTTCTCCATATATATTTGCCCTTTTTGAAGGCAGATGATTGAGCACGGTGCGGTGCTCTGTTTCTCAGCAGAGTCGTACAAATTAAAGATGTCCCTCAATACAGGCTTTTGTAAAGACTAGAGAGTAATGAGGTGGAGAAAGGCTCCTATACGCGCATTCTTCACTGTCATTAAGGGAGAAATGGTCATTGAAGAAATAAATTCTTCCTGGACCCAAGGAACTGGTGTATTCCCTGGTGTTGTGACACAGAGCTATGTTCTGATCATCAAACCAAGAATTAACTTCTCAGAATTAACTTCTTAAGAATTAGCTTAATTAATTACCGTGTACTGAGAGACTCAAGTGTGCTTCAGAGATGCCGGATGCAGATGCACATCCCAGCTCCATGAAATCTGAGTCCCAGATATAGGCCAGCCTGTACCACTCTTCCCTGCCCTTCCTTGTATCAGAGGGAGATAATCTTTTAGTAATAAAGTTCTTATTGGAAAAGGGTGCTATTCTGTGTACTGGCTTCTACCACGATACTGCTGTGAAGTGTGATTATAAATTTTTCTGATAGATCCTTGTAATTGGTACTTGTGTAATAGTTTTAATAGATGTTTCTTTACTAGTGGAACATGCTAAAATTTTCACACTGAAATTCAAATATTCTTTCTGATGGAATATATATTGAGTGTCCACACTGTACTTTGAAGTAATGACATGGAAAGTAAAGGAGCTGAAGTCTCTCAGTTTGCATTTGTATTCTTGAGCAGCACAGTGGCTTTCCATTTCTGGTGTCTGGATCGTTAAGTCTATGAAATATGTGTAAGAAATGCAAATCATAGAAAGCTTAAATCCATTCTGGGGTCTGATAACATTTTAAGGGTCTACGAATTAAAAGGCTAAAAACTACTGCAGTCAATCTTAACTCTAGTTTGAATTGAGATCTGAAAATCTTTTCCAATTGTCAGTGTACACTCTAGTGAACTAATCCTGTTGCAGTGTATGCAAGACAGGCGTTTGCATGTACCATGAAGTGTTAAATGCTGGTTGTCTTTGGACAAGACTCACAGCTCTTATCTTCTTGAACAAAGTTGACAAGGTGGCCAGTGTCCAGGGTAATTAATGATCCTTTGGTATGCTTCATTCTTTTCAGCACAGGTAAAATGGAATTTCCTCTGCTATGAGTGCCTCCAGTAGTGGATGAACATACTCATAAAAAAATTTTGGTGGGAAGGGACATCTGGAGAGCAACTAATCCAGCATCCTGCTCAAAGTGAGGTCAGGTTGCTCAGGGCCTTTTTCAGTCAAGTTTTTGTAATATCTTCAAAGATGGGGATTTCACAGCCTTTCTGGGTATCTTGTTCCTGTACTTAATTCTCACTGTGGAGGATTTTTTTCGTACGTCCAGTGCCCTTGCACTGACTTGTGACTGTAATCTCTATTCCTAGTTTGTGTACTTTTTCTGAAAAGTGGCTTTGTTGTTTTTGTAACTCCACTTTAAGGGAGTAGAAGACTACAATTACACTCTCCTGCAGTCTTGTGTTCCTCTGGTGGAACAAACCCAGTTCCTTTGGTGCTTCCATATATTTCATATTCATTGAGCCCTGAAATATATTAATGAATGTTTAGAATAACCTAGAAGTTGTCAGTGTTCTCAGTAACACAAAAGGTAAGACAGGCCAAAGAGAGTGCTCATTTTGCTTAAGTGTTTTGAAGTATTCTTGCCCATGTGCTTTTTAATCTGCAATGTCTTTTTCAGAGGAGGTCTTGATCTCATTGAGAACAGGCTATTAATTTTGCAGGAATGAGTACAACACCTGAGGTTTGGACAGACAGTTTTATTTTCATTTTGCTTCCCCATCTGTCCCCTAACTGCGGCATCTAGCCCATCTCAGGTAATAATAAACTTGTTTACTTACATGCCTTCCATTGGCAGTACCTGGCACTGTTCTGTTTAATAAGTTTTTCACAAAACTTGAAGCACAAGTGCTATTTTATGCATCAGGAATGACTTTCCTTTAATGATCAGTTTTTGAGAAAATGATTCAGTTCATTGTTGTGGTGACTTGTGCAAAGTTTAACTTAGCGGAATATTAATAGAATGCTTTGCAAGATGACTGAAGAGCTGTGGGGTAGTGGAATGCATGCTTGCTGAATCAGTTCTATTAAAACGAAAGAAAGAATGATTGCACTTTAATTTAAGCCTAGCAGAAAGAAAGGTCATGTTAATTCTCCATTGAAAAAAATTCTTTGCTTAAAATATATGACTTGCCTATAAAATTCTAGGCATGTTGTAGTGTATGTTGATGGAATGGTGCTTGAGAACATCCATCACTCTATTGCTTTCTGCAGACTTTTGCGTTTCTCTAGAAAAGCTATTGTATTATGTTTCCAAGCAGGCTCTAAAACATGGCAGCCTGCCCTGTCTACCTATTTTTTCCCCTTTCCAAAACTAAAAAAAAATAACTTATTTACACAAGGCATTTAAAAAGATACTTGGTATATGTAATTATGTAATGTGCAATAACTGGCTTTTGAGTTTGTTCAAGTAGGTCAGATGGCTTAATTATTTACCCACGTATCTGTTTGACTATGACATCTAAACCAGTTCTTGTGCCTGATCTGGTGTGTCTTGCGTGGTGACTCTCAAGATACATTGGGTTTAGTATGTAGAGCTGTTTAAAGACCAGAAACCTTTTTTTTTTTTTTTTTTTTTTTTTTGTGGAGAACATTGGTAACATCACATTTTTGTTCCTACATCTTCATGGATAGCGGTGTCATCCTCTGTGTACTGGAGCCTATAGAACTATTTTCTCTTATGCCAGATGTGAACCCTGCCCTTAGTGACCTAGAGTTGTGAATGGTAAGTGTTACTCAAGGAATCAGACAAAATAGCTATTTACTTAATAATATCATTTCAGTTGTTGAGTATCTTGCTAAGCTGAACTGACTTAAGTGGACTGAAACGTTTGCAGTCTCCCACAAGACTGTAGTATAAAGATAATGGATACCTGTTTTGTTTCTGTGTCTGGTACAGACCTAGTGCAGTGCTGATAGATTAGATCTAAATAACGTACTTTAAAATTGAATCTTGCTTTTAAAATCTTTCTTCAGAGAAGGAGGAGATAGTGGCATGGGAGTTCACTTTATGTTGGAGTTCATTTCTGTTTAATGAATAGCACTTAAGATATGAGAACATTGTACCAGGATGGAACAAATTTAGTAGCCTGTTGCACTACTTATTCTAATCCTTGACTTAAACATGGTCGTGCTTCTTTCTGAGGTATTGGCGTTAGCGGAGTTTATTTTCTCTAGCCTTAAATCTTAAGATTTGTTTGCCTGAATCTGCAGTCCTTAGAACTTCACAGTCCAGCAGTCAGTTTTTAGGACCTTCTGAGCAATACTGGATAATTTCAGCAGCTTCATTTTATTTGTGAGGCTCTGGGCTTCCCATTCTAAATTCTCTAGGTATAAGGAAATGTGAACAATGTGATCTCATGTAGATCCATAGTCTACTGTGGCTAAACTATTTCTACGACCCAAGTTAATTATTTTAAGCCAATGCTGTTATTTTTTCACTATATTGCAGTCTGCTGAAGGCTATGAGTACAGTTTTCTTTAACCTCCTTGAACCTAGAGTCCCTTCTCTTGTAAATAAGTTATGAGCAGTCTGTTTTTGAGGAATGCTGTACTGACTTTTCATGCTTGCATGGACTCCTCCCTCTGAAACAAACTTTGCTGTTGCTTCTTGTAACTTCTGCGTATGTTTCTAAATACTGTGTGTTGCCCTCTGGAGAGAATATGTCCTTCTGCTAAATAGGCAGTTATCCTGCATATCACTCTACTGGATTACCTCTCCAGAAAAAAACCGACTTAAAGCTTAGCTGATTTCTGTTCATGACGTTGTTTAGTGCCAGCTCTGTGTTCTCTCTTCTCCTACAGCATACGTGCATATATTTTTCTAAACGTCTGAGGGAAACTACACAAGCAGTTGCCTGCTGCAAAAACTATCAAAGTATCATAGCAGAATGTCTCCAGCTGACTATAACAGAGATGATGTTGTAATGCCTCTCAGGTCCTTCTCTCAGAAGGGTTGGGGGTGACCTTGCACTGTGTCCCCTTTGCAGGAGGGCAGAGGGACACAGCACAGTCAGCTCTTGGGGGACACTCCAGATGCTGCTGCAGAGCATCCACACACACCTTGAATACGTGCAGCCTCTGAGATCACGAATGGTATACAGCGTTAACTACACAGAAGCTTTAAATGCATTTTGAATTTGGTGTACTCGCTGGGCCCACTCATAGTAACCACTGAAAATAGTCTTAAGATCATTTCTTAGTTCCATCATTTGCTGCTTAAAAATTATTTGGGCTACCCACCCCATAATCTGGAAGTGAAAGCTCCTTTGAGATTTTCAGTGCTGTTTGCAGTGAAAATTGAATGTTGCTTGGTTTCTCTTAGAGGAGACTGTGAAGCATCTGGCTGCAGCAAATGAAGCGTGTAGATTGTGTTAGGAGTGAGGTCAGATTCTCCTGCTTTGGCTGCATCGGAGTTCCAGTGCAACAACTGCTGGACATAAACAGCTGCTGAGATATCTCATTTTCCTGTTTCCCCGCAAAGGAAAAAACAGCAGCTGGGTCTGAAGTGCCAGACATGATTTAAATGAATTCCTGGTTATTTCTACAGATATCTTCAGTTTCATCAACAGAGTGCAAATTGAGAAGGAAGGACCTTAAACTAGCCATTTTATTCAAAAAGACTATTTCTTACATTATTTGTTAATGCTTCTACCCGTAGTCCTGACCCTAGAGGAGAAAGATATGTTAATGCCCTGTGATGGCTTACCAGAAATGCCATCTGGCTGAGAATTTTTGGGACAGGGAGGTTGCTGGTACTTCAGCAAACCTGTGTTTGAATCTTCCTCATCTTGTTTTATGGTCACATGAGGTGAAAAAGGTAAGAGTATGTAGCATCAATACTTTGGCCACTTCTGGAATAGGAAAGCTGTGGGTGGCTTTTCAATTATTTTGTGATTTTTCATGTTAAGATCTTATTACGATCTGTAAAAGTACACTACAGTATCAGTTCTGGGGGCTGAAACTTGCTATTTTGGAAACGGCATTGTTTTGAATTGCAAGCTATAAGAGGGCTGCATGTCTGTCTTGAAAACTGAAATGAATTGCAGATTAAACCCATAGTGAATAATAAAAAATAAATATTTTTAAATGCTACTGTAAAAGTAATGCTTCCAGGACAGAGTCTATGTCTTAGGAGGATGGTTTTGGTATTTTCTTTTTTTCTTTTCAAAATTTTTTCTCCCTTAAATAATTTGAATATACCTAAACTGACAAAGAGTATATACTGTGGGCAAATTAAGGTCTCTGTTTGGATAGTTGATTCAGATGGGAGGAAGGATGAAGAGTAGTTGGGTTTGGGATGGAGAGTGGCAGGAAATTGTAAAACTTCCAGACCTTATGAAATTGCTTGAGTTCTTTCTTGTCAGCTTTGGAAATACCTGCATTTCGTGACTTCTAGTTTTATAATAGCTCTGTTCAGAAGTGCTGTATGCAGGGACCTCTCAGTGACGAAGTTGCGTTGCTTACTGACATCCATTACACGTCTTTCTATTCTGTGGAGAGGGATGTGCAGTGGAGTTCTGGTTTTGGAAGGTAAAGGAGAGATGTGTGTGTGTGTGTGTATGTGTGTATTTGTGTGTTTTCAAAGTATGTGCTGTTACATGTTTGTGTTGATAAAGGGAAGGCTGAAGTAGTACACTCCAGCGAGAGCAGGAGGTGGTGAGCTTTTATAAAGAGAATTGATTTCTCGGGGCACTCACACTACAGTTGTGGACCATAGGGTAATTTGGCCTCTGACGAAGAGCAGTTTTACCCTGGTTGTAATGAGTTACTTTTCTTAGGTTCCAAGCTGTCACTGACATCTTTGTTTCAGACTTCAAGAGATCTTTTTTAATTACTATTATTTTTTAAGGGAGTCTGAACTTAATGTCTGTCTTAGCCTTGATTTTTAAGGAAGTTCTCAAAAGCTTTCTTTTTCTTAAAGATAGTAAATGTGTACATTTGGCATGTAATCTGTTTTAACAGGATATTTTTATACTTTCTGTTTTACCGATTCCTTTTTTTCTTTTACAGAAAAGACTTAATACAGAACTTTCTGACTTTTTAATTCAACTTTTTTTTATACCTTAACACCTTAGGATGAATATTTAAACAACAATCTTCAGTCTTGCTTCAAAATGTCCCTGTGTGCATCTTCTCACAAGGACTTTTCTCAGTTGCTGCCACTTCAGGATATTGGATGCAATAAAACAGAAATTAAAAACTCACCCGCTGGTATCGTCTCTCCAGTTCCCTACAGCTGTAATCAGTCCACGCTGACAGCAGCACACAGTCCAGTCTGTATTCCCTCATCTTACATGGAAAACAGACATGAATATTCTGCAATGGCATTCTGCAGTCCTGCTATGATGAATTACAACATTACCAGCAATTTTGGTGATTCAGAGAGTCCGTCTGTGAGGCAAACATCAAGCCCCAATGTGTTATGGTCTGCGACTGATCATCTCTCCCCTCTGACATTGCACTGTCAATCATCGCTTTTGTATGCAGAGCAACCAAAGAGCCCGTGGTGTGAGGCAAGACCAGTGGAGCCAGTGGTACCTGTGACCAGGTCAGTACTACTCATTTCTTTAAAACTTTGCTGAAAATTATTTCCAGTTTCTTTAGTTCTTTTAGGTCCTTTCTTTTTACATTTGACTTCTATGTATTGGTCTCTCTGAAAAACAAAGCAAAACCAAAAAACCTCCACCAAACACCAAATCAGTCCTGGGTTTTGTGTTTGTTTCTTTTTAATGTAAATTCTGAAATAGGATTTCTTCTTCAATAGTTCCTTAGAGAACTATGCACCAACACAAAGCACGACAAATGCTTTCGATGTGGGAACTGTTTGCTGTGTATAAACAAAAGTTCAAGACTGCTGGGTATTACTTTGTGTAATAAAAATGAATTTTGCCCTGGAAAATTAAGTCCTTTGAGTGAAAGAAGTAAAGGTTCCTTCTTTTTTCCTTTTCTTACAAAGTTGTTTGAATACCATTTTATCTGGATTTTTTTTTTTTTTTACTGCGTCCAATAGTTGTGAAGGCTTTTCATGAGCTTAGAAGCCAAAGGAAATGTTTTATTTGTTTTTTTGGCTTTAGTATTAACACTCACAGCAGCATGCATCATGTTCAAAAGGGTGCTGCTACTGAGAAAGTCTGACATTGTTTCTTGTTGCTGTTCTCAGCTGACTTTGTGAAGGCATTGCGAACGGCAGATTAACAGGCTAAATTTTCAGCTGTAGAGAAACTGTATTTGCAAAAACATGTTCCCATTCTGCACATTTACACATATTTCAAACTACAAGCAGTGTATAGCTCATCAGCTGATGAAATTACTCCATTCATGGACACAACAGCTATTGGATGGGTAAAAGCACAAGGTGTTGCAGGTGCTGTTCCTGTTTTAGCACCTGTATGTTTATTCATAAGGCACCTTATTTAACTTCAGCAGTCATTGTCAGTATGAAAAATAGTGTGTCCTGGCAACAGTTTTAGTTCAATTGTTAATAAAGGATTTGTGCTCTTTTTGAAGCCACCCACGTTTCTTCTGCAATGGGTGTGCCTTATGTTGTCTGCACAGGGCTAACGCATGAGATCTACGTCTACTTCAGACTTGTAGGCTGCACAAATCTTCAGCCCAGCCAGCTGACTAGTCTCTATTTGGTGTTGGCAGAGACTAGCAGGCAGTTCTGGAGTGCAAATCTACTTTAAATGTAGGTGTGTGGATTGGAAGAGGTAGCACTGATATGCGGAAGGATTCCCCAAGCAGGTCTAATGTGAATAGGGCTAATATCCAAACTCTTGCCACTTTGGTTAATGTTTCAAAACTTCAACAGCCCTGGAAAAGCTGCTGTACGTTAGTGTTTGAAGCTGTCCAGGTGATGGGACAGCAGCTGGAATAATCCAAGAGCAAGAGTACCCCATCTGATGCTCTGCAGTGTGCTCTCTGCATAGGCAGGGAGGAAGCTAAATCTACCACCCTGGAGTTCAGGTAAATAAGTCTTCTGCCATTTGTACAGACTTATACAGACTATTGCCTTTGTAGCTGATGATGACATAATTTAAAGGGAAGAAATCAATGCAATCTGGGGTCTGAAACTGATGGATGATCTTTATCATTCAGCAGCAACTACTGCATTGTTTGGCAGCTGGACCTTCTCAGTGGTTCATTTGTCTCAGTATGATGCATTGTAACCCACCCCCACCCCACCCCACCCTTTGTGTATAGAAGGTGTAAAAAAGAAAAAAAATTGACATGGAAACACAAAAAGCAAGACCTATAATTCCCTTATTGTGGATATCTGTCCTGAAATAAGGCCGTAAAGAAAAAAAGCCTGTGTTTCTTTTTGCTTTATCCTTTGGTGATGTCTTAAATTAATGTCATGAACGTTATATTTATTGCCATGGGAACAATGACTGTGACACTACAGATTCGTAGATTATACCTTGAAGGAAGAGTTTTTGGGAATGAAACTTAAAGGAATAGCTCTGGGGGAAGGGAAAGGCTAATGGTGTAAAGCGTAAGTAATCTTAAACAGCATTGTAGTTTCAGAAAAGAGATTTTGTTTGAAAGATGAGTAAGAAAACATTACTACATATTTAGACCTGTTACACAGGTTATTTTACCTTTCAAAATGAAGCAAGAGTTTCATTGTGGGAGGGATTTATTTTCCTTGGGTGTAAATTTCTGTTAACATTAGCTAAACTAATGGGGTCCACTTTGCTAAAGCTGATAATTGTGTAATTTGGATCTCCTTGTAGATCAGCTTAAAATAAAGAACCTGAATTTTTGGCATTCCCTTTCTGCACAAACACATTCATTATATGAATACAGAAGAAATTTATTTACCTTTGTTAAAAGCAGGTGTTCTGCACCGTAGTGTTACTTTGCACCAGTAGTTCAACAAAAATGAATTGTATTCCATGTAAAAATTGACAACTTTTGAGATCTATTTTCTTGTACAAAATGGTAATAATTTGCTGATAAAGGCTCTGCTGTATTTATTTGCATTATAGGTCCTGTACCTTGTGAAGACAATAGAGATATTCTCATAATTTTGTTGGTGCAGGATCGCTCCACTTATATCAAAATGACATGAAGACAAAAGGAGTGTGACAGCATAATTATATTATATTTAAAAGTAGTCTGAAATTGATTTTGGTCTTCATCCCCTAAATAAAAGGTTTTTAATTCAAGAAACAAAAGGTTTATTTTCAAAATTAACAGATATATTACTTTCTAAAAAGTATCAGGAATTACAGAATCACAGAATGGTCAGGGCTGGAAGCGACCTCTGGAAATCATCTAAGTCCAACCCCCCTGCCACAGCAGGGACACCTACAGCAGTTGCACCGGACGGCGTCCAGGCGGGTTTGGAATGTCTCCAGTGTGGGAGACACCACCACCTCTCTGGGCAGCCTGTGCCAGTGCTCTGCCACCCTCAGAGTAAAGAAGTTCCTCCTCACGTTAAGATGGAACTTCCTGTGCTCCAGTTTGTGCCCGTTACCTCTTGTCCTATCACTGGGCACCACTGAAAAAAGACTGTTCCCATCTACCTGGCACCCTCCCCTTAAGTACTTATAAGTATTGATAAGATCCCCCCTGAGTCTTCTTTTTTCTAGACTAAAAAGAACCAAGTCCCTGAGCCTTTCCTCATAAGGAAGATGTTCCAATCCCCTAATCATCTTTGTAGCCCTTTGATGGACTCTCTCCAGCAGTTTCCTGTCTCTAATGAAGTTGCCAGTGATGCCTCTGGAACTTAATTTGTTCTTCCCTTCTATTATTTTCCTTGTGCTTCTGACTAATTGTAGATAAAGCATGTAAGTAAAGGTTTCTGGGTGCACAGGCTAGCAATGCTTGCTTAATTGGAAATTATTTAGTAACTTCATTTTTCTTGTTCACTGTGCACTAGTATCATATTTATACATTGTTTAAACTGTGCTCTGAAGCCATAATTATTTCCGTTTTCCTCCTATGCTTTTTTATTGTACTCATTCTGTGGAACACTTACACATATCGTGAAGTCTCTTTGAGGTGATGGATTGGCATCTCCATTTTACAATGGAGGAGTTGCAGAGATTAAGCAAAAATATGTCCATTTTGAGATAACTATGACACAATTTTCAGGGTATTAATGTTCGGAGCATAGCAGAACCTGTGCTTTTTGACAGTTGCATGGCATTAACACTTCCAGAAGTCATGGTGGGGGGAGGCTCTAGAAAATGAGGAAGATGAAGATTGAAGAGTATTCTTCAGATCATTTTTGCCCATCCTCTTGCACACATTCTGGGAGAGAAAGGAAGGGATTCAAATTACTTGGAACAAACCTTAGTAAATACGAGGAGGCTCTCTTTTGACTTTCAGCACACTAAAGAGGGCAAGAGTGTAAGTACAGAATGGGGCCTTCAGATACAGCCTTCTTCATCCTACAGCTGAGGCTTATATGGGATTGAATTATCTCTGGGCACTGAATGAGCCAGTGGCCTGTGGGAGGGAGGGAAAAGTTGTAAGTAATTATAAAATCAGGACTGTTTGATTTTTGACTTAATGTTGGGGTTTCTTTTTATTTTCTCGGTGTTTTTTTCGCTCTTTCTTTTTATAATGTACGATAGTTAGATTTTAAAAAGCCTGACAGGCAACAAATGCCACGAGCAAATATTTCTACTTTCTAAGTCAAATCCTTGCTACCCTACTTCATTTTTAATAAAAAGTCGACTTTTGGTTCAGGTTTTCCAGGTGTGGCATATGCATCAAACACTCGCTGTGGCAAAGCTAGAGGTAATTAGGAGACATGATAGATACTGAATAACCTAAACAGTCTTGCTGATTTCTTCTCCTTTAGGGTAATCATCTTGTCCCTGTTGATGACTAGTAGGAAATCGCTGACTTGTTACTTTCAAAAAGGTCTTAATTCTTTTTATGGAAACATAATATGTCTATATAGAAACCGTGATGATAAAATAGAGAGGAGTATTAGGAGGTGTAAAGTGATAAATCTCTGTCCATGTGGTTCCTCGGTAGCAGCCACGGTATATACGCCATATTCCTGCATCTTTTGGTGCAGGAGCTTTGTGGGCATCCAGCTAGCTACCACCAGTTCTTCTGGAGGACCTGGCAGCTCATTCATCTGCTAAACATGTTGGAGTGTACCAGTCCCAAGAGGGCTGGGAGGCAGTCTCTGACCATGTGTGGAGCTACCCACTCCTGTTTGCTGTTTGTGTGGATAAGCTGTCCGATCGTGAGGTCCTCAGGGTAAGGAACTCAGAGTAAGGAACGCATACTTTGAAGCTCTCGACTATTTTCTAGTTCTGTTGTTCTTAAAGAGAACAGTAACAAAATGACTGGTTTTGAATCTCCTACTGCGCTGCTGTAGCTATCGCACATGAGCAGATTTGATGCCTATTCGGCCTGCAGGAGGAATTCGTTCCAGATTGTTGCTCTGTGTGCAAGCTGTTTGCCACAGTCTGCAGAAGTCACGCAGCTCGCATGTGTGCTGTCATTAAACTTTTAAGCAAGGAAAGAAAAAGTGTTTTTTAAAACACTTGTCATGACTGGAAGGTAAAGCAACACTCCTCAGTGAAATGTTACAGTGTGTGCTTTTTCTTTATTTTCTTCCATAACATCTTGGTACTTTAACGAGAGCAATAAACATCACTCCCTACAACATATCAATCAGTTGCTGAGATCCTCTCTAGCTGATTTTGATTCTCTTCTGACTCTCACAATTGGAGCTTGATTCCCAAGTAGAACTTAAATATGTACCTCTTCTACTAATGTGAAATACCAAATTACTTCTTATTCCAAATACAAGGAAAAAGGAAGGAATAGTCATGCTTTTTCCTTCTTGCATTAGCAGCATATTAGGTGTGTGTGATACAGTCCCTTTATTCTAAGGGAGAGTCTCCCCCACACTGGTCTTCCCAGAGTGGCAGAGGGGGAAATATCTTCATAATTCAGCAGTCCATTAACGGGTGTGTGTATGTATGTGTGTAATCAAAGACTGGGCTTGTAAAACATCTAAACACCTTTATTCCTTGCAATATCTCAATGAATAAACATTTTTTAAAAGCTTGCAGTAACTTAATTCTACAACAAATACCTTAAATTTGAAATTTAAATTCCAAAACAAAATTTATCTGTTTTGGAATTTGTTCAGAGGACCACCTTTTTCCTTTCCAAATTTTCTGCTAGGAAATTGGAGCACGTTCTCCTCAAATATTTATAAACGTGATGATTTTTAGTTGGCACATGGATGTGTTTGTCCTTACATCCTGTAATGAAACCAGCACAAAGTCTACTTTTAATATGTTAGTTAAAGCCTCTTTGACAGCACTTTCAGCACATTTTTACTGTTCTGTTTAAACTTGCTCTTGTTGGTGAACAGGTTTCTTCTGCCCTGTCAATGTACCCTTGTTCTTTAGAAGTCGTAAACCATGCTACCTGCTGTCCTGTCTCAACTGATGTTTCTTCTCCTCCCTAAACCTGCTGGAAGGTGGGATGAGGAAAATCCTGCAGTTCCTAACTTCTGCCTCTGTGCTTAAGTTTATAGCTATAAGTTGACTTTACAGCTGTCCTTTTGCCAAACTGCTGCTGACAGTTTGCATGTGACACTATATTCTCTCTATCTAGAAATTGTGTTGACCATGAAGGTAAAACATGCTAAAACCACCAAGAGAATGAGGTCCAGAGAAAAGGTACACAATGGATGTGCTTCCTATACCTGAAAACCACTTTACTGATAATCTAAGTTCCTTTCCTCTTGCTGTTTGTTTACAGGATCTCGGTGTCAGGAATTGGCTGTTATTTCATGTTTTTATCCTGTTCTAATTTTAATCCAGTCGCTAAGAATAGTTCCAATAAGTTGGAACTATTTGCAGTGCTTTAGGAATTAATATATCTTACTAATTTATAAAGCGCAATATTTTTTTATGTACGAAAGCATTTTATTAATTGTGTTTCTCCATTCTTCTTGTATTCAGACTTACTTTGGTATTGCATTAGGGTGATCAGTGTGCCACGAACAGAAAACTTTGTCTAACATTGTGAGTTGATCTTGTAGGCTTAGATTCACATCTCAATATATTTGTTTCCAGCATCTCATTGAATGAATAAAGCCTCATTTCAAAGATGAAGTATTTGAGACTAGATGTGTATTTCTCCAGCTAAAATTTACCCTTGCTAACACTACAAAGCAACTGCAGCTATGTTCGTGGTAGTGTTTATCACGTCAGTCCAAGCTGTCTGAGTTCGCATTTTCCATACTAAGCTTCCCAAAGGTAAAGGCCACTCCGTTCACAAATTCCTGAGCTTGTACATTTCTAGGAATCCTTCAAGATCCATCAGCATTCCATATGATTTTTCCCAGAGTTCATCTGAATAACACACCAGCAGGCAAATTTTATGCCTTTCAGCGTATTAAAACTTTATAGTCTGTCATCATTGAAAGCTCTGGGATCAGACTATATGCTTTAAATAACCTTATCAGAAAAAGGCGTAACAGTGTTTCATGCTGTCCTGTGTTCAGTAAAATGAAGACATTATATAGAGAGAACTGAAGACAAAGAAAAATACTGAAACTCTTTGCAATTAGATTAATTTTTTCCTCTTTTGTAACATGTTTTTCTTTTCTATCAGAGAGACGTTAAAAAGAAAAAATAATGCCAATGACTGTACAAGCCCAATTGCAAATAATCCTGGCTCAAAAAGGGATGCCCACTTCTGTGCAGTCTGCAGTGACTATGCTTCGGGATACCACTATGGGGTCTGGTCATGTGAAGGCTGCAAAGCATTCTTTAAAAGAAGTATTCAAGGTAGGAGAATCAGCTTTTGATAACTTTGCTCAAATACGTTGTTTCATATGATCAGGGGCTGCAGCGGTTCATCTAGTAATGAGTTCATCTAAAATCCTGGTGTATGATGCTGCATGCTGAAAACAGAGCAACACATGATTTGACTGCTTTATCTTTTGGCTCTTATGTTATCAAGATCTGGAAACATTACAAAGTAAGCAATTGATTTCTTTAGAGAACTGGAATACATAACATGGGAAGGCTCTGCAGCAAAGGCCTTGGTAGGATGGCACGGCAGTTTGTGTCCCAAAGTAGTAATTGTGAATTTGTTATAGTAGATACAGTTAGAGTAGGTAATTGTCTGGAGACTTTGCTTGCCAGGAACTGTTCTTGAAAAGGATATATTGCCTGGAGCTGTTGTGTCATAGCAGATAATATCTACACAGTATGTAGGATATAAAAATATATCTAGTAAGTATTAGGTATGAATCTGATTATTGTTATTTCTCAGCCCTCCATCCCCAGACTGTATATTGCACTATTTCTTACTTTGTGAGATCTATTTATCTAAGATTTCCATTTCAGTGTTTAAAATCTTAAATATTTAGTATTTACTTCAAATTTTCTGATTGACTGCAGTATGTAATAAAGGTAGGCCTCTATGTTTGTTATCACAACCTGTGGGCAGAGACATATGCACCATATTGCAACTTTGGACTACTTAATTTCTTTAACCTTGGTTCTAGTTATTGTGTTCTTTGGCCTCATCTGGGGCCTCTTGGTGGAAACTTAATTGGATTGATGTTGGATACTACATACAGATACTAACAGAGAAACTCCTGTCATTTTTTGGTCTGTAATGTTCCCTTCCTCTTCTGCACACAAAGCGTTTAGCAATTGTGAGATATTTTCTTTTGGCTCAATATGGCAGAGTAGGTGTCACCATTAGAATCAAATTTAATTCACAACTTGTTTGCCTTTTCAATTTATTGTGCAAGTTCTGCAAGGGTGAATAGCAATTACTGTAAACTGGTGCAAGTTCTTTTGATTTCTAAAATAATTGAAGAGAACTTTGTCTTCAGTTTGTCACAAACGGAGACTGAATTTGATCTCAAAGTGTTTTCTGTCAGGTAAATTATTTGCCTGCTCTGCATTGCTCACACGTGCTTTGGCTGTGAACAGGTTACCCATTGTGGCCTTTTGTACACCTTAATGTACCCTGTCAGGTGACGTTTGCTTGTAATTCAAATAAATGAAAGTAAGTTCTTTACATAAAACACCATCAAGCACTCAGTTGCAACAGTTGTTATGGATCATATTGTTTATAAAAATAAAAAACTCCTGGGCCTACCATAGACCAAAATGTTGGGCTAATGTCTAATTAAAATTAGATGGTATGACTGAGCAACTGTGTGTGGTCTCCTCTGCTTGTCCAAGTTCGTAGTGTAGTGTATTCAACCCACATCTCTAAACATCTGCCTGCAAGCTAAATTATTCCAAGGCCACAGGAGTTTTAAACCACTTTATACTCCTGTGTGCTTGGGTTATAGTGCAAGAGAGCGCTTCCTCCTCCTTTCCCCCCATGTTGTGTGAAGAGTGATAAACAGTAATTTGTTTTTCAGCCATATCTGCCAGTAGGAAACAGGACAAACTGTAACCCGATCTCCTCTTTTTAAAATTGTCGGTTCAAAAATTCAAGGTTAAAATTATTTTAATTTTGCAAGGAAATAGTCACAATGGTTCAGTTAAATAATTGCTCTTGGGGACGTGAACTCTTGGACTTGCATCAAGTGAAAAAAACTCTAATAGCTGTATCTTTGCCTGATCTATTCTTAAAGTTTGAAAAAATAACTTAAAAAACAACCTGAGAGTAAAGAAATTAAGAAATGTAGAGTGGATATTTTTTGCATCTTTTGGTAATTGCTGCAAGAGAGATTTCCAGTATTTAGCAGGAGGCGATTCAACTGTATTTACATCAAGAGCATACTCCAGTTCACAGTAATAAACCTTTGGACCAGATTATTGATTAATGAAATACAATAATGTAAAGAGCTTCGGGTGAGGGCAAGGTGAGGTGGGAGAGAAGGAGAAGACAACAGAAGAGGCTGTAGTAGAAATTGATGAAAATAAAAGAAACATTTGTCCAGAATATCTAAAAGCTAGATCTTGTGCTTGTGCTTTGCTTTGTTCTATGCAGTAAGCGTTACTTTATATTAGTCTTCTTTCTCTCTTGGGCTGCTTTTTTTTTATTAACTTTGGTTCAGGGTCAATCCTCCAAAGGCTTCTTCATTCCTGGAACTCACCACGTCGGAGAGAGTTCAGTAAATAGAGCTGTAGTTTACTTAAATCTTTACAGAACTGAAGCTGTGCACACTGCTGTTTTCAACTCATCTACTACCTGCCATCCACAGAATACCAATATACAGTAAGAAGCTGGAGATTGGGAGCAACTTTCTACAAGACCATATGTCCCATTTTCAAAAATGAGTTGGTATTGGAAGGTGCTTGGTTAGCTAAATCATCACAAAATCTGGTATATGTTGTCTGGTTGCTTTTTCAGGTAACAGATCGATATTTTCAGTAGAGGATAAATGCATTTTTGCATCAGTTAAATTAATGGAGCTTAGATACATGCATAAGAAAAAGTTTAGATGCTTAAAATCATGAAGGTT
This sequence comes from Pluvialis apricaria, assembly GCA_017639485.1. Taxonomy (NCBI): domain Eukaryota; kingdom Metazoa; phylum Chordata; class Aves; order Charadriiformes; family Charadriidae; genus Pluvialis; species Pluvialis apricaria. The sequence goes on from CM030012.1 coordinate 16,690,520, forward strand.
CTGATTAGCTAAATGACCAAGAGAAGCTGTTGGAGATGTTAAATTTTCTCTTTTATATTCTGCTGCAGGACATAACGATTACATCTGCCCAGCTACAAATCAATGCACAATAGACAAAAACAGGCGCAAAAGCTGCCAGGCATGCCGGCTACGGAAATGCTATGAAGTGGGAATGATGAAATGTGGTGAGTTTTGTGTGTCTGTGTTGTTTGCTTGGGTTTTGCTGGCTTTTTGTTCCCCTTCAGTCAATTCTATACAGCTTTTTTTTTTTTCCCCTTGGAATCAGAAAGAGGCATAACAGGCAATTAGAGCAAGGTTTAAGCTCGTTTTATAGGAAGAAATGCAATGATTCTTAAAGTAGAAAAGGACTTTTCATTTTCATAAAAAAAAACCTGTGGGACGGAGTAAGGTGTAGGTTCAGCACAGGAAAACCATAGTACCTCTGCAGAGCTCTGTGAAGGCAGTTTGCTTGCATGCTATATTCTGCAGGATGGGAACCCAAGACCCACTGGCTGCCTGAGCCTCAGACCAAACTGAAATCCCTTCTAATATGGGGTAAATGAGCCTGTACTGTGTTCTGCTGGTTGAATGTAATGCAAGACCAGCAGTGCCACATCAGAGCAGTAGTTAATTAACCCAGGACACTGTTTCCAAGAGCGGCAAGAGTGAATGCCTCGGGAGGACTGTAAAAATGAGACTGGCAGCTAAGTGAAACTGCTGCTGACAACTCCCAGCTTCCAAAAACTAGCACTTGGGGACTTCTGGTATAGAAGAGAGGTTTTTTTGTATTTAATAGGTCTCAGTATATTAATGGAATGACAATTTGTCCAGTGTCTCTCTTTTTAATCCTGTGAAGTCTTAGCATCTACAACATCCTATAGCAAGGAGTTCTGCAGCTTGACCCCATGTCACGTGGAGAACTAGCTCTCTGATTGCCAGGCTTTTTTGTGGGGCTTTGGTAGGGCAGCAGGGGGAAGGCAGCGAGGGAGCTGGGGTTTTTTTGAACAGGCTATTTTCAGATTATGTCCTCCAGCTCTTCCACCAAATAAAGCAGTGAACAACCACAGTTTGTCACTGCACCACTGAGAATTATCCAGCCTTTTCTCTTATTCCCATATCGTTCTTATAGTGAAGTGACTTCACTGTAGTCGTACATTTATAGACGATATTTTAAAGGTTACTTTTAAGAAGAAAGTAACTTAAAAGATATTTCAATATCTAAAGTACATTCACTGTCAAGGTTTGTTGTTGTTTCTTGTAGGTTCCCCAATATACATGATAGAAATATGCTGGGAAAACATCATGTAGGAACACTGGAGTGGAAAGGAGAAGGTCACTGTGCTTGGTCCTCTGTGATTTGCAGGCATGCATCTCACTTCATCCCATTTAATGTAGATACCTATTTCTATTTCAGGACTAGGCAGTATTTTCATCCTCCCACTGCTTTGATCTGAAGGCTGTTTGCGGAATATTATTTCTTTCATTAGGAACATTCTTCAGAATTCCAGCCTGCATTTATTGCTGGACAATTAAAGCCCATTTGTCCTTGTGGCAACATCATGGTGTAGCTTAGAGGCTCCTCTCCTCTTTATTGTTAGCGCTGTATTTATGGACTACACCATTTCCCCTCACAACTTTCATTTTATTAGGCTAAATAAACAAAGAAATCTCCTCCTCTTGCAAAAAAAGGAAAGTAGACAGAATCTGGAAGTCAGCATGGTAGCTTGCCCCTCCATCTGCTCCAGGCTGAAATAATCTGTTTTGCACTTGGATGACCAGAATTGTGGACAGTGTTCCTGTGAACTCTCCTCACTGTAGTATCATTAATACATATCTGTTTCTGCAGGAGCTTTTCTCTACAACCCGCGATCCTATTTGCCTTTTTCATGGTTGCATCACTCTCTCAGCCCATAGTCATTCTATGAGCTGTTATGATTGCAGCCTCCTGTTCATTTCTAGCTGATAACTCCCAGCTTAGAGCTGCAATTTCAATTGTTCCTTGTATTATTTTTGTACTCCTGAAGTACATTTAGTTTCTGTTGCTCAAGTCAGCTAGTTCTTTCTATATGAAGCTCCTATCTTCTGCACTGATGATGCATCTCAACTTTATTGGTGTTTTTCATTAATATGATATTAGCTACTTTTGCTGTCTGGCCTCCAGAAAGGAAGGCCTTAGACTTGCATATGAGACTCCTTTTGAAACCTAGCTTTCTGAATTGTGTCACTATCTTTTGTTCATCTTTATAACTGAGAATTTTACTTAATGTGTAAGTTTTTCCAACAGGGATTTTTATCAAACCCCAATTCTGGAGTTGGAGAGTTTTTGTAAAGATTGATTCGACTATGATATTATAAAGTGGTCCTCCACAATGCTTTCTTTAAATTAATCCTTTTATTCTAATTGTCCAGGAAGTCCTGGTTTGTGATTAGACCTCATAGGCGCTATGGTATTACAAGTAATACATAATGAGAATATGTACTGTGTTCCTTTTAATCTTGTCACATATTCAAAAACAGAATTATCCTACAATAATGAATGTTTATAGGGCATTAATGACTTATGCCAGGCCAAAAATGACACTTTGAAACTATAACAGTAAAATAACAGGAATTGTAGTTTTTTAAAATTAGGTTCTTTAAATAGTAGCCCTGAAATTTGAAAATCTTAACATTTTAATTTGAGAAAAAGGAATATAAAAATTACTCAGAATTGTCTGAGTTGCCTGATGAGTTAAGAGGCACCTGTGAGTAAAACTGATGCATGGACACATATTGATAGACATTTAAACCTGACAGATTTTAAGACTGTATTTCTTGCATGAAACATAAATGCCATTTCCTGCAGACTGGAGTGATTATCTTTCAAATGTTTTTTTTTGCTAGAGCCATGCTTTAATACCAGGTTTTTATCATAGAAACCATAAAAGAGTACGTTTTCTTTTTAATGAAGGCTTTTCCCCATCTCCACTCCTTTCCCAGGTCACTTAGTGAATGCATTGGTTCACATCTGCTAAAACGCTGGATAGCATAGAATGGTTTGTAAGTGCATTTTTGCTCAGTGGAAACTTGTTGTCCAGCAGAAGTGATAAAAGAACCTCAATTACCACTTTGTAGTTTATGAAAGCTTTCCGTAAAAACTCTGCACTGTTTGCATCAAATCTTTAAAGCCTCATTTTTTATATTATCAATAGTCATCTTGAGAAAAAATATACATATGTGTGTGTGTATATAGCATACATTTCTATGTGTAAATGTGATTGGGCAGTACACGCTGCCTTTAAAACGGTAGGAGGCATTGCTTTGGAGTTTCCTGGTCTGAAATTCTCTTGATTGTCATTGCATTCATAAACGTTGAGAAGTCAACCCAACACACCACAGCTATTCCAGTGGAGGCTAGCTTGGTTGGTGCTTTGTGTTAAGGTTATAATGGATTTTCTTACAAAATATACCATCATTGCCAAAAGCACAATGAAGGTCTTGACACTGCTTCTGTAAATTTCTCTGTACGAAGTCTGTGTTGCCTACTGTTCCAATCAAGAAAGCTACTGCTAAATTTTGGCACTAGGACTGCTGTCAATGGTAGAAAAAGAATTGCAAAGCAATTGCACCAGGAAAAAGGAAAACAGAATTACTGCAAATAAATTAAAAGTAAATTCTGCCCAGCAAACTCAAATAAGACACATCAGAATAAAATGGATCTTCTCTTGGAGCTTTCGGATGTTTACCTGGGGGGCCTGAAATGGACTGGGCTGTTTGCCCAAGGCAGTAAAGAAGAGGGGGGCAGTTGCTTCATCATTTAGCTATAGCCACTCTGGGAGCAGCTATGCTGGTACTTTTCTTTTTTGCTTCCTGAGGCTCAAATAGACCTTCTTCCATAAGGATTTTTCAGTTTTCCTCTTGCACTGGACTTACTTATTTCCACCATCCAGCTCCTGTATCTTCTTCCCTGGGTGACAGTTCTCAATGTGTTGAAAATGTTCCAAAGATGAAGCTTCTCTCAGCCCTTGCCCCGCCCCAGATGAGGAGGCTGAGAGGCCATACTAAAAAGCGATGTATAGATACTGCCCTTGAATACTGGCATAAATCCGCAAATTTACAGAAAGAAAAACAGACTTTTCTGTGGGCTGATACGGTTCAGGACTTGGCTTTTTTTTTCTTCATGCACTTGGCTGCTGTGTGCAGTTTCTAGATAGCACTTTAAAATACTGCAAATTACTTTTCACACAGAATGTAAGTGGGGAAAAAATGTTTCATGGATTTCTCTGGACATCAGATGTATTAATTGTATTTTAGCTATTATAGAAATTACTGTAATTTCAGCTCATGTTCTTATGTGTGTACGGCAGACAGCAGCTTCTTTGTCAGTAGGTCTGCTCTGTGAATACAGGTGTACTCACCAGAACATTTGCATTTGATTTCAAAGGTGACTGGAGTGATAATGATTTACTAATGTATACTTGAGTGAGTTTTAAGCTCAAATACTTACAAAAACTGATTATAATATATTCAGTGGTAGAATCTGCAGTTGCTGCTGAACTGGTTAGTTACATAGAGAGTTGCCAGGGACCAAAATCAGTATTAACAGCAACATGCTATATAACTGCTCACCATATCAGACAGCAGAGGCATTTGCAGTTTTCGAAGAATTTGTAAAGCAGGAATTGCTTTAAAAATAGTGTTTCACTGCCAATAATACCTGTTGTGGCTTGTTTATGGGTGAGTGAACAAGCTTGTACAATAACTTTTTTATAATGTGTCCTTTTTCTTATGTTCTTGGGATCGTTTCCCCATTTGGTCAATGGTGCTGTAGCTCAAGGTCTTGCCCTTGGTCCAGCAGTCTCAGCTGAATACAGCTATTTTCTTGCACAAAGAATAGCTCTAAATAAGGAGAGTTCTGTAGGAAGGCTGAGGGATTTGATCATCTTGTGCACTTCTCCAACTGCCTGAATTACCTTCATACAAATTAATATTAGCTATGAAGTATAGTTAGGGAGTTTGTGGTAAAGTCAGAAATAGTCCCTAATCTGGGAAGATGCAAGTGTTTTATTGCTGTGCCTTTACACATGTGATCCACATCTCTGTGTCTAGTTAAGCACCAAAGGCTTGAGATTTTCCATGCCACAAAGAGGTCTGGGTGACAGTATAACAGAGCTGAGGACAGCTGATCAGAGGATGTGGAGGCCCACAACAGTGCGCTTGGTTCACTTCAGTGCCAGGAACTGTTCTAGGGTCAATGAGCTGGCTGCAAGTGCTCGCTTGACCACATGTTGCTTCTGTCAGGTGTGTTCAAACTGCTGGAATTTATTCCTCATTGTGTCATGAGGCGTCTCCTCTCCCCAGCTCTCTCTTAAATCAGTAGGTTTTCTGACTTTAACATTTTAGATATTGTCCCTAATTGAACAACTTTTCCATGTGTTTAATTAAAAGACTGTTATTCGTGTCTTGTCTTTTTTGGGGCTTCACAGCTCCACCAGGTACTGGAGAATAAAAACTATGCGTGTTGTGGAGCAGTTGGTGTTTTTTGATAGCCCAAGAAAATTTCTCCTCTGCCCTGCATCTCCCTATGGCTTTTAGTCCCTCTGTGTTATTTTTCTTGTTCTGTCCTTCAAGATGGCCGTGTTCAATGTGCTTCAGCTTTCTAAATAGTGGAAGTTATGTGAGGTGTTGCTTTTTGCGTTAGTTCAGTTCTCTCCTGCTGGTTACAATCTCTACCATGCACATTCATATGGAAATCAGAGCCATGGAGATGTCTGTATGTAGACCACCCTGATACCTAGGCATTTCCTCATCTGTCTCCAGTTGTACTTTTGTTCCAGTTGCTTAGCTCACTGTCGACCTTTCCTCTTTGTCTTCCCTGATGGAAAATATTTACATACTTTCTGTGCATGACATGACTTCGGAACAGTCTGCAGCCCACTGTGCCATTCTAGTGTTTTTCTGAAGCTGACAAAGCACTTTAAGATTTTCCTCTTGACCTTTGTGCATTAGTCCAAAATGAGGCTTCGCACAGAGTTCACTGCATCATCCAGGTGTCTTTGTAGAAATTAGTCTATGCCTCAGTGTCCTTTGACTCTCTCAGGAAAAGATTTGCACAGAGAGATGGTTGAAGAAATTGCTCTGTGACTTCTGTAGTTCTGCAGGTAACCTTTTTTGGGGTATCATCAAGTCTGATTTCATGAATCTACCATACGATAATGTCTCCAGCTCTGATTGTCTCTGCTGTTATGTTATCTTTCCCTAACTGCTGTTCAGCTGCTCTGGCGACTTCTAGCTAGATGTCATTCAGTTAAACATTTGGTTCTACAAATCACTGATTGTTTTCCTTCAATCCATTATTTGTGCAAAAGTCCTGTCAGTACTCAGCTCATATCATCCTAACTATATTCCTTTTAAGGATGCAAAACCATCTTTGCCCAAAATGGGGCAGATTTCAAGTTGGACTTCATCTGGTAGTGCTTCCAGTTCCAAATGCCTTGTTCCACTTGGGATTCCTCCATGCCTGAGGACTGTTCATTGAAACAGCTTTGCCTATTTGTATTATCCAGTCTCTTAGGTTTCCAGATAGATGGTGTTCTCCAATACTGAGGACTTCTTTAGTGGTCATCCTGTTCTCTTTTACATCTGAGGTGGTTTACTAAACAGGCAGCAAGTGAGGATGATAGCAATGTGCAGTTGAATGTTCCACATCCTTAACGTCCTGGCAGAATTTGTTAGTCCTTATTCAGTCTTTTCAGTGCCTTCAGGTTGTACCCGATTGGCCTTTGCATCTCACCGTTCTCATGGATTGACTCAAATGGTGCTTGATAGCTGCTGAAGAGAAGACAGGACTATGACATTAAAAGCCACTTCATCTGAGGAACCTCCACCACTGAGAGTCTGCATTCACACAACATCTTATTTAGCAAGATAAAGCCTTGTCAACAGCATCTGAAAATGATTTTTTGTGCCCCTACTCCCTTTATTTTTAATTTGGCTTATGTTTGGACCTCTTTGCTAACTGAAACCCAGGGCCAGAATTGCATTGCCTGGTTGGAGTTTAGACAATGCATGATCTATGTAACTCTGACGGATATGGACGAAGAATGATAGGAATTGTTGAATCCAGTAGCTTGACAGAAGGAAAACTGCCACATTGCTGTGTCCCCAGGTCCAGTAGCAAGTCCGAGCATATATTGTTATTAGGCACACACACACACAATACTATATCCACAGTCAGCCACACAGAACAGCACAGGCAGAAAATACAGCACTCGTGGGAACACAAGCAATGGAAAATATGTGCATATATACAATACAGATCCTTCCAGTAACTGCATTTAGACACTCAGTCTGCCAGATAGTTGGCCTGTGGATTCCCATATCTCCCCAGCTGATGGCCTCTGGGTCTGCAGCCTCACCTCAGTTGCTGGAACTCAGACCTTCTCCCATACAAATGGTCACAGAAACACGTGTGCTATGGATACCTCCTGTAAATGACTTTAGGAAGTCAGTGTTATCCAGTAGCTGGCCCCTGGATCCTCTGTTCTTCCAGGTACCTTGTGCACAAACTCTCTTGAGTGTGCGTGCACACACGCATACACATAAAGGTCTCTGGCAGATGGTCCAAAGTGTGGCCCTACTGGTGGCTGACACACAGATCCTCTGGTCTTTCTTGTAGATGGCTTGGAATGCCTTATCCCTCCAGGTGAACTGAGAAGCCTTTCCTATTGACTTATCTGCTGGGTGTCATGCCCAGATCGCAGGTCGATCGTTGTCCTTTGATAGCCTTGAGAGTAGCCTAGTCAGTGTGCTTGCTGTCACTAGTTAGGTTCTTGGGATTCTTTCATCTTCATTGTTCCTTTGCTGCTTTCTTTTCACACACTTTATGAAGCCTTTAATCACATACACTAATGAAGAAGAACCAGTCTGTGACCAGGGCAAGAAGTCTTTAGGCAACACACTAAAAAGACTTCATAAATGTAGTAATGTCAAGATAGTAGCAGTAGCAGAACAGATGCTTCTGTCAAATTTCTTGTGGGACTGAAACCAAATGAGACAACTTATTATGCTTTAAGACTCCATGGTCTCTATATATGCAATAATAAATGTTGGTCTGGCATAGATTTATGTTAGTACAGGCATTTTCATATCTGTGAAAATTCAACCTCTGAGTATCATATGTCAGGAAAAGTATTGATGAGTAGCATAAAAAATTAACTTCTAAAAGATTTAGAGGACAATTTAGCTGTGATATTAGAACTGTTAAGTGCTGGAGGATTCCAGTTTAAGGATCTCTTCAGTAACTTAATATTTTTAAATATCCTGATTTTTAGTACAGTACAACCTTGCACATTAGTTACTGCCAAGGATTATTTGTAAATCAGCAAACATAGTCCTTGTTATAGAATATGCTGAAAGGGTGACGGAAGTAGAAGCAATGGCTGAACGTTTTAGCAAATTTCCATACCATGTTTTTGGAGACACTTTTAGACTCTTTCCATGGCGGCTATGGAAGAACAGATAACAGTGGTCCCTCCAATAGCGCTGACAGAGAATTGGAGAATGTGTGATGTTGTCAGAATGAACAATAAATTAATTCCAGGAATATAAAATACTGCTCTTTGCAACAGAAATAGTGTTCTCCATGCAGAATTCCAAACAGGGAGCTTGCTCCTTCTAGTTGTAGATATCTGAATTTGCTTTGGGGAAACTCGGCTGGCTTAGTGGGATGTAGGGAGAAAATGGGTTGCATCTCAGTAAGTCCCTAGCTGAACACCCAGCTAGCAGTGAGGCCCAGCTGTGCTTCTCGCTGAGGTATTTACTCGGTATCATGGCCCAGAGTTTCAGAAGTCTTTTCTTTCCCTGGTTTACATCTAAACCAGAATTTAAAAACAGAATTTACAAACAGCTATCTTTATTTGCATTTAAAGACCTGATTTATCTCTTTTGGATGTCAATGGGCATTTTCCCATGGACTCTTAAAGTGAGTTAACTGAAGTTCAAAAATAAACATTTTTTACATTATTTTTTGTCTAACAAAATAAACAAAAACCTCAGTCAGTGGAAACAAAGTTACGTCAATGCTGAATGCTCTGGAAATTCTGAAACTTAGTGTTGAATATTAGAACATCCAATATTAAAGGGTTTTTCCCCTTCTTCCCAAACATTTGGATTTACATAATGCAACACAGTGAAAAATACTTCAATGCAATCATGTGCCTTTCATGTCAGGCTCAAGAAGAGAACGTTGTGGATATCGGATCCTGCGTCGCCATCGTAATTCAGAAGATCAGGTGCATTGCATTGGCAAAGCTAAGAAATACAATGAGACGGCAACCCGCGTAAAAGAGATCCTGCTCAGCACAGTCAGTCCAGAGCAGTTTGTTTTAACACTACTTGAAGCAGAGCCTCCCAATGTGTTGGTCAGTCGTCCCAGCAAGCCATTCACGGAGGCCTCCATGATGATGTCCCTGACAAAACTGGCTGACAAAGAGCTTGTTCACATGATTGGCTGGGCCAAAAAAATTCCTGGTAAGAATTTCCATCTTGTTTTTGTTTATTTTATTCCTTTTTTTTACCATCAATGTATCATTTTCTACCCTGAAATAATAGCCCAGCACAGTAAATGTGTGGTATGAAAATCTCAAGCTTTTTATCCTGTAAGGTAATAGACTATTTATTGCTCTCAGGAATTCACCTGGATGTATTTTCATTTAGACAATGACCTAGCCCGTAATTTGCTATCTGTTGTCAGTCAAATACTTGTTCATTTTGCTAAAATGCATAGTTGGTGTTGCATGTAATTTCTACCTCATCAACTAACTATAAATGCCTGATTAATCTGATTTAGAAGTTTCATTAAAAGGGGTATTAACTAGATTGCTATAAAAAAGAACTTAAGACCAAATTCTTTCCTTGAATCCTGATAGAAGGTTTCTAATACAATTGATGAAAACTGAAGTGTGTCCAAGCACTGAGTGTCTGCAATTGCTTGAGTTGACATAGTTGCTACACAAGAGCATCAGATTGTTAAGTGGCACATAGTATAGATCTCAGAATTATTGTGTGCTGTCCTTCAAAACAAAAATCAATAAGGATGCTTTTGGTAGCTGGCAGCACAAAGAATATGCACTGAAGTACAACTACATGCATTATTGCCTTGAATGTCTCAAATGTGACCACAGTATCGTGGCAATGTACCCTTTCACTTCTTACAAACTAGAAATGGTGAGCATTTGCAATTCCTTCTCCTTGAAGCACCCATGATTAAAACAGTCAGAATAAAGAATAAAAGCCAGGATAAAAGCAACCAGCACACAGAGGAGATATAGTTGGCAAAGTTGTACAGAAAAACTTGCTGGCTAGCATAGACTAAACTGCAGACTGTGGCCCTTTAGCAAGACCTAAGGTGACCAACTAATAATAGTGAGCTGAAAGAAGCATTGGATAATTGATAGATGTATAGCAGCATGGGGCTTTATCCTTAACTTCAGATATAGTGCTCTACTAGAAGTGATCTCTATGGCTGTGTTTACCTTGCATGGCTAAAATATTTTGCAGTGCGTCTGGTAGTCCTAACCCCATGTCCATCAGGACCGAGGAGCCAGCACACCATGACTCGTCTCTTGGCTTTTATGCTGAAGGCAACCAGAGCGTGCTGGTGCATGCCCGGGTCTTGTCACGATTATGCAGTATAAACAGCACTTACTGCTGCTTGAATATGCACCTAGGAAGACATGACAGCAATTCTTATGTCTGGAAATAAACTGTGTACACAGTACAGGAAACAAGCTTGGTGGAGAATATTTCGTATAATCTTTAAAGTAAGAATTTAGGATAAGGGAAGCGTAATCCTATTTCAGACCTAGTTGGAGTCGCTGAAGGTGCTACCAGCTCCAGCTGCTGGACCACATCTCCTAGCTGCAGATTACAGTCTCCACGGCTTAGCCGCTGTGTTGGAGGGTTCAGGTGTGATGATTTTAGGGTGTGCATATTCCAGGTCAGCTGCTGAGCTGGTGGAGAGGAGACGCTTGCACAGCATGAGCATCTTAAACCATGCTAGTCCTTTGCAAAATGATAGCGGTTTTGCCATTAGTGTGGAATGTTTTAAACTGAGAGCCTGAATCCTTAGTTCTTATTTTTCCTTATTTAAGAAATTCTGAAAATAACTGTAAAGTAACTAAGCACAAGGGGTTAAGTGATGTTTATTGCTCTAATTTCTTGTCTGATCAGAAAAACTTGATTAAAAGGCGCTTTTTCAGCAGACTCCTTATAGTTAGGTTAATCCAGTAGGAAGTGAATTGTGAAGGAAAACCAGAGAAAGTCTTAGAAAACAACCTCCTTTTAAGCAGTATTTGAATGGCAAAAACAACCAAAACAACCTTTTCCATTTTCTGATTGGTCTTAATTTCTATTTTTTTTAACTACATCAGCTTTTTTCCAAAAGAAAAAAAACAACCAACCACAGACCTAAAACCTCAGCCAGTTGAGTTTAATTTTTTGAATTTTTTAAAAGATCAGTTTCCAAACCAACCCAAATTTTGACATTGATCACTTTAGTTTATTTTCAACATTTGTCAGAAATAAAAACTTTTTCTTGGCAATAAGAAAACTCTATGAATAAAACCCATTGAAGCAGTCAAACCTCTTCAAAACAGTTCCTGGGAATGTTGACACTTTATCGTGTATGTTTGTTTTTTCTGATCACTACTGTTAAACAGAACAGAAGTAAACACCATTTTAGAACAATGCCAAAAATAGATTTAATGTTTAATGTGTACCTAATTATAAGTAATATTGCCACATTACATGGTAGTTAGAGCATTTACTTGAATGTGGATTTATTTATTTTTTCCATTAAAATAACTGTGATGACTAAAGCTTAGGACATAGAATTTCAGTTTTCAAAAATTCTTGCCTGAAGTTAATCATCTAGGCACATGCTCTGCTTCCCGGAGGTAAGGTCTCAGGGAAAAAAATACAGAGTTCTTGACTAATGGCCCAGTGAACAGTAATTTTACTTTCTGTAAAGCTGAATATTTGCTTTTGTGTACCTGGGTAAGAAGGCCATTTTCACCTCTAAATTATTATTGGATATTATTTTGACACCGAAAGTGAAGGAAAATCTTTTTATTTTTCCTGATAGATGCTGATGTTAACAGTAACTTTTTGCCTCAATAGGAAAGATTTTTTTTTTCATATTTAATATTTGATGACCTCCTTTTGTTATGAGTTTTACTCTGTGACTATGTTTTTTCTGTACTTTCAGCTTAATGGGTTGTATTTTTGTTGTTGCTCAGTAAAATAGAAGCTGATGCCTGGACTTTTTTCCTTCTGAATTCCAAGTATTTTAATTCTGAGTTGTCAAATGGCAGAACATAACTTCTATAATTGCCTTTTACTTTGTTGACCTAGTCTAAGAGAGTTCAACATGGTTCATAGCTGAACCTGTATTGCTAATCGATAGGATGTTGTCATAATATTGAAATTTGGATTCGTTATGCAACCTCATGTGTTGCTGGCCAGAATAGTGTGTCTTTTGCTAGTCACTACACATCCGGCATAAGTTTTTTCTTGTCTGTCTTAGTAGTATATAATTAAATGATTAGGTATAGAGCATACCATTTAAAGGACACGTACCACAGCCATACTGAAATAAGTACTTTAATGTAATCTGTATCAAATGAAATGGGACTTCTGACACTGCAATAGAAGCTGTGGTGGTTATGTGCTGTCCTCAGTGTCTAAAGCATAAGATTGTTAAGAAAACAAAAGGTATAGTCCTTCTAATAGCTGTGCTCAATGGTCATAAGTCATACTGCTGGTGCTGATAATGTGAGTTCAGCAGATGACATCTGGGACAAAACTGGATCTCTAAGTATCTGTAGATTGAACACTGGGACTTGGTCTGACATCTCACTCAACTGAGATAGTTTGTAAACCAAATAACTGGTGGTTTATGCTAGAGAAATCAGCGAATGCCTGTGTAAATGTTTATTTAAATAAATTTCTGAAATGTCTTTGGGCTGTTGTTTCCCAGGAAACTGCCACTGTCAGTTTATACTATTCACACTTCCATGATTATTTTTCTAAAAGCACTTTTAAAATTATGACTGTATGTCTGGCAGATAATCTGTTGTTGGCTGTGAATTCTGTGGTAAATTCTGTGACAGTGAAATCCAGGAGGGAGGGTTCCGCTCATAGGCTCCTGTTTACCCTTCTTATAAAATAAGAAGCAAGGCTATGGATTTTGAAAGGCAGCACTTCTAGAAATTATAAGAAAGAGTGCACTTTACCCAGTTTATGTCAACACAAGGCTGTCATGACTGTCTTGCAGCCTAGTAGTTGAGTAAGATTAAAATACATGAAGCATTTGTATAAATTACTGACAGCAGATTCTTTGACAGTGCAAACATACTATGTGTATTTCAAGACCTCAGACAACTGGAAAGAGCTGTGGGAAACCTGTCTCCCATGGCCAGACTGTGTAATTATTTTTCTCTATGCATAGTCATAGAGACGAGCTTGTCTAAAAATGAAGCAACTTTGCTAAGAGACCTATAAAATGCAGCTCTGCTTTGAAAACCGTGGCCTGATCTTGGTTTTAAACGCAGCTGTGGTTTGACCACTGCTCTGGTTGTCATCATGTCTGTGTTTTATTGCTTGACTGAGCAGTCTGCTTTCCCACTTGCATTTTGACAATTCACACTTCTGGGTTTTTTGGTTTGGGTGGGTTTTCTTGTGGGTTTTTTTGGCTGGATTTTGGGGGGGATTTTGGGGTGGTAGGTTTTTTTTTTGGTTTTTTTTTGCACGTGTGTAAATTTTATTTCTCTTTATTTGGCTTCTATGCATCTTTTTTCCCCAGTCTTTTCTGCAGGGGAAGGGAAAGGGAGGGCAGTGACTGTCTGTCCTTTCTGGCTGTGCTGCAGTGCTATCTGACACCTTGCTGTAAGTTCTGGAGAAAGCTAAAGGCAGGAACAGGCTTATGCACAATTGCATTAATTATCTTCTTGCTTCTGGGATGCTGTGTATGGAGGCAATGGGGACAATACTACCTTCACCAACTACCCTTGTTTTTTTTTTTTTTTTTTTTTTTTTTTTTTTTTTTTAGTTTTTCACAGTTTTGGGGAAGGGGGTGGCAGAAAAGGGATGGGATGGGTTGGGATGGGGTCAAAACATGTCATTTACAAAGGGCATGATAACACAGAGGCACCAAGGTGTGGGTTCTTCCATAATTACCAACAAACCTAGAAACAGGCCTGTCTTTTGAGATAAAAAAACCCTGCAAGTGACAATGATATGCATTCTGGGGAAAAAACAGACTATTTTCTTAGGAGTCCTCTACAGTTGAATACAGTAATCTCTGACAAATGTGAGTTTCCCAAGTGATTCCCTGGTGCCTCTCAGGAGGCTGTGGGACCATCATCTAAAGACATGGCCAAACATAAGGCAGGTCCTCTGCAGTCACTTGAGTTTCACCAGCTGTATGGGAGTCATTGCACTTGAACATCACTCTGATTTATTTCAACTGTTTTGTGGAATATTTGACAATGATAATAATAGCAAATATTTATGTTCTTGTTTGAGATGGCAGCATGATCCTTCTGATGTCAGTGCTCCTTTTCTGGTTTTCTTCACAACCCGTAATTCTTTTTGTTTCTTTTTGCTTTCTCATATACTGAGTCTTCTTTATCAAAACAGAAATAAACAGCTTGATTTATTTTATGCTATTTTCATCATTTTAGGCTTCATTGATCTCAGCCTTTATGACCAAGTAAGACTCTTGGAGAGCTGCTGGATGGAAGTTTTAATGGTTGGTCTGATGTGGAGATCAATCGACCATCCTGGGAAACTGATTTTTGCACCAGACCTTGTACTAGACAGGTAAGAGGAATAAACTTCTTGAGAACACTTCATATTAGCATGTTTGGAGGTGAGGTGAATAGTAAGAGGAAGAGGCCTAATTATGGGAGATGCTATTAATATTTTATCTAGCAGTATAATTTACTTGTATTTGTAACAATAACGTCTTGAGGTTCCACATCCTTACAGGGGCTTAAGGAATGCTAAGCATAAACAGTATTGTTGATCTTGCCAGTTCCTTAATTCCTGTAGCACATAACCGTGTGAAGTTTCTCCATATTCTTCACATCTTTTCTTGGTTTTGTTCCTTTTGATCCGAGTCTCTAGATGCTGAAATTGAGGATGCATCAACACAATGCACTACATTGTCAATCAATTTCTTCCAGCTGATAGATTTTCTCCCCCCACCTCTTGACAAAAGCTGACATAGTCTGAGGCCATATTTTAATTATTTTAAGTGGTTTTTCTACCTGTTTTTCTTCCTGCCCCTAGTTCAGACTTCATAAATAGCTATAATAATGAACATTGCAGCACTAGTCAAAAGGGATTTAAAAAAACCCCTAGCTTGCTTTTTAATACTGAAAGTATTTTTTTCAAGCTAAAGCAGGATGTGTGTAAGATTAAAAACTATTTCTCCATAACATCATGTATCAGCAGGGAAGAATACGGATTAGTAAGGGTGTTTTTCTACAAGACCTTAGAATGATTTGGCCTGGGATTCACATTGGTAAAAAGTCAGGGAAACAATCTACTCTCTTGGGTAGGCTTAAAATGCCTCTTAACCTTTTCAACCTGGGGAAATTCAGATCTGTACCAGTTCTGTAGCTTGAGCTCAATAAAAATCATCATCGTAGATACAGAAAGCAAAATGGGTTAGTAAGAGAAGTAAATTTAATTTATAAAAGGTATGAAATAAATTATAATTTGCTCATATGAAATTCAGTGCAAGGACACACTGTATTGTTCAATGCAATGATAAGAAATTGCTGAAAATGTATGATACATTTAGTTCCTTGGGAGCTAATATGTGCTGAATAGAGTGAGCTTATTTGATGCATTCCTTCATCTCCATAAGACACAGCAGAGTGGAAGCTATCAAGCGTCTGGGCATGCTGCGATTTTATTTTTTTTAAGACATGCATATATGAAACTGGTCTGTAAATTGATTGTTTTTATCTTAGCTGAACTTCAGATACGTTTCCTACATAATCTTTGTAGACAAGTACTTCTCTGATGCTTGTGTCTTTGTTTTGAAACTGGCAGCTGCCTGTCCTCCTCCAAACCTTAAAATTCCCCTTTGCTATGAGGAACACGGGAAACTGGGCACTACTCAGGCCTTTCTGCGGGCAATACTTGCTGCATCTGCTTGGTGTTATTTGCCTGATGCTGCCTCACAGCCTGAAGACTCAGAACCTTCCTCTTAGGAAGTAGAAGGAGTAAAGTTCTTTCAATTCCTGTGCACTGCTGTGCTTAAGCCAGTCTTGTCTTAAAAAAATTACAGAGAAAAAAGTCTCATATTGCAGATAGTATAAGAAGCATCCCTTTGAATACTGCGTCATAGAGCTTAATTGCTTTTTCAGTCCAGTACATGTAAAAAAAAAAACCTAACCAAAAAACTGGAACAGTAACTTCAGTGGTTTGAAATTTGCTGCTGCTCAATTTTAAAGCCATTGGAATGGCTTAGGGTTGTTTGGGGTTTTTTTTCAGATCAGAAAATGGGACCATTTCTTATAGCCAAAATGGAGAAGGTTTCACTAAGCAAACACTTGCAAACATAAAAATAACCAAACCACAAAACCACCCCAAAAAAACAAAAAAAAACCATTTACATTTAAACAACTTCAAAGAAAAAGGTGCTGGGGAATGGGAGTAGAGATTGTTTTATTCTTTTAAAATGTCTTATTGTTCCAAGAAACTTATTTTAGGGGGTCTGTCTTATTCACCAAGTCCCGAGGCCTCCATCAGGTACGAATAGTGATGTCACCGGTTGTGGTATTAACTCCTTGTGAAACAAATCTGGAAGATGATTGAAGGTGGTACTGTGCCCTGCACTAGTTTCAAACTGATTATGCAGAGTTATACGGGCTGTGAGGATAAGGCCTCTTACAGAAATATGGTCATATTTACCTGCAGTCAATCCTGTATGCACTTTAAAGAGAAAATCAGTTTCTTAGAGGTGCTGACCCTTTATACCAGTGTAATTTTCAATTTAGATTTCGTGATAGAACCTTTTGAATTCTCATGAAGATGAGATGATAAGCCTTTTTCTGCCTCCTTTGGGCTTTGACTTTTATCTGGCTGAGTCAGAGTTCCTTAATTCTACTTTTTCGGTAACATTTTAAATGTGTTTCCATAGGGACGAGGGAAAATGCGTAGAGGGAATTTTGGAGATCTTTGATATGCTCCTGGCCATGACCTCGAGGTTCCGAGAGCTGAAACTTCAGCACAAGGAGTATCTATGTGTCAAGGCAATGATCCTCCTCAATTCCAGTGAGTATGCAGTTGACTCTGACGCTCACCAAATTGTACTTTTTATTTCGAGGGTGGCTGGGAAATCAGCCTCTAAAAATGGCAGAAGTATCAAATGAGATAAAGCTGTTGAAAGAGAACAATAGGAAAGGACTTCTAACCATCAGATTTTAAGGATTTTTGCTCAAGAAACTTCTAAACTGTATCATTTGCTGGATTTAATGTCCACGTCCTGTTGTAAAAACTGCCTGAAACACCAAAAGTCTGAAACCTTCTCCCAAGGTGCAGCTCGTGGCCCACGCTGTGGGTATGTCCTTTTCAATGAGAACTTTTGCTCATATCTCTGTGGATCGTGCTCATGTATAAAGTTTCTGTACAGCTCTACAATCCTGTCCTTAATTCTTAATTATAGTAAAACTAGTTACTCAACTGAGTGATGATTAATTGGGCTTAAATGTTCCTATTTAATGGTAATTAATTGGTAGAAATTATTGAAAGTCCTCAACAGTTCTGCAAGATGAATTTCAGGATACAAGCTTTGCTTTGCAGCCTTTCACACAAGGCAAATAGGAGTGTGTGTTTGCTAGTTCAGGGTAGTCTGCAGTAAAATCATTTTATTCTCCAGAACATGTTGTAATTAACGTTGTCAAAAAAAAACCAACAAAAAAATAACATCTAACTATCTACATCTACTGTTTTCAGCTACTGCGTAATTCTCAGCCCAGTTCTGAAAGGGAATAGTTCAGCCATTATCCCACTTATTTGTTTCAACAGACAACAAAAACTGTTCTTTTTTTCTTAAAAAAAAAACCCACAACAACCAACCAACCAAAAAAAAACCCCAACAAAAACCCATGTTCATCAATCATATTTTCTTCAAAGCCTCACCTCTCAAAAAATCTCTCCTTTCACCTCTCCCCATTCTCCTTTCTCATCAAAGTTAATCTCTTACTCCTAACTTTCAAGGTGTTCTGGAGCTCTGTCCCTCCACAAATATCTTTGGGAGGATTTTTTTTTTTTTTTGCCCAGGTCTCTGCTGCTCTATCAATAATGTTATTGTGTGTTTCCAGACCTTCCTAGTGGTGATTTCTTCTCTTCCCTCTCCATAGCCCCAATCCCCTTTTTTTGCTTTTGCTGACTTTTAAGGTTTCTCACTGTAGGCAAGTGGTGTATTATGGCACCCTTAGTGAGCTGTAGGGAGACCACGGCAGGCTGCATCTATGAGCAGTGTCTCTTACCATGTTGTTCTCCCTCCCTAGGACATACTCAGAGAAAAAAGTCTTTTTTCATCAAGAAGGTATTAGAGCAAGCATAATGCTATAATTTATAATAGTTACTAAACCAGAAGGTACAGAGTGATTCAAAGGAAAAACCCCTGGAGAATGGAGAGCATGTCTGTTCTCTGGACTGAAGGGTCTGTTCAACGTGTTGTCCTGGGAGGATTTGGGAGAGTTACTGGGTTTGCAAATGATGTGCCCATCAAATTTTGGCAAAGGAATGTAAGTCAGAGCTTGGTGTGGCACATGGAGCATCGTTTGTACAGTCTCGAGGGGTGTGTGTCAGGAAATGTACTTTCTCTAATCCTGATGAAGTATTACATCAGAAAAAAATCCACAGCCATAGCTTTTTTTCCTTCCTCATGAATAGGGAGTATTTCTTTCTCTTCTCTGGTTAGGCATGTTTCCCTTGTCAGCAGAAGAACCTGAAAGCAACAGGAAACTGCATCACCTGCTTAATGTAGTCACAGATGCTTTGGTGTGGGTTATTGCAAAGAGCGGAATCCCCTCGCAGCAGCAGACAACTCGTCTGGCCAATTTGTTGATGCTCCTCTCTCACGTCAGGCATGCAAGGTAAATTTTACAGAATGTGTGTAACACATAAGGTGTTAGTGTTTGTTTATTACAGCAACAAAGCAAGGCTTGAACTCCAGAGCACTCCCGCGGGAATCCTGGCACTGCTTTTCATCTCTGTTCATTGTAAGGCTTTCCTTCCTAGCAGAACTAAACAGGCAATATACTCAAATGCTTGCTGGCACTCAAAAATTTTGTGTTGATATTAAGATGCTGTCTTAACTGTATTACATTAAATTGTTCATTACATATCTGCTTGAAATGTTTAACAATAATAACACAAATTCAGCCTTTCAAAAAAAACCCCACCCAGTCATGAAAACTCTTCCATCAAAGATCATAGAATCATAGGATGGTTTAGGTTGGAAGGGACCTTAAAGATCATCTACTTCCAACCCCCTGCCATGGGCAGGGACACCTCCCACTAGACCAGGTTGCTCAAAGTCCCATCCAACCTGGCCTTGAACACTTCCAGGGATGGGGCCTCCACAACTTCCCTGGGCAACCTGTTCCAGTGCCTCACCACCCTCATAGTGAAGAATTTCTTCCTAATATCTATTCTAAATCCTAATATCTATTCTAAATCTACCCTCTTCCAGTTTGAAGCCATTACGCCTCGTCCTATCACTACGTGCCCTTGTAAAAAGTCCCTCTCCAGCTTTCTTGTAGGCACCCTTCAGATACTGGAAGGCTGCTATAAAAACAAAAGTCTCTTTCAAAACTGATCTGCAGTGTGGACTTTGGTGGAGCAAAGTGTACTTTGGGTGCCATGTTTCTCCCAGACCAAATTTGTTGTCTTTTTTATTAGGAACCACAGCATTTTTGCCAAGTGACTCATGCTACAGCGATGCCATGCTCCGGCTTTCCCCATGGGAAGCAGCTCCTCTGCTCCCTGCCAGTTTATATACCTACTTGAACTGCTCATCTTTGCTTGCAGTACAGCAGACTCAAACGCAGGGTGATACGAACAGATGCATTAATTTTCAGGCAGTTTAATTATTACCCAGAAATCAGCTATTTACAAAGCTGTCTTATGTCTTGGCTTTGGACTGTGTGTCCAGCGAAGATGGTCCTGGGACCAGGCTGGAGCATGCAAAGGAGAGACGGGCGTATCTGACTTTGTGTGGGGACACTGGAAGAGGGAGAGTCACCTTTGCAACAAGCTTCCTGGGAGAGCAGGTGGCAGCAGCAGGGACCTGATTGTGCCGAAAGGCAGCTTGTAACAGCCAGTTTGTGAACTGGGGGTGAGTTTGAGGGCTGGCCCTACAGACCTACAGCACCAGCCAGAGCTGAACCCGACTCATGGCTCTGATGCACTGCCATCACCTGGGGTTGCCCACTGTAGTGTGACACTCCATCATAGCATCACAGGAGCTCTTGTTCTGACATGGCGTGAATAAACACTGTGAATCTTTGCAAAACTTTTATATTTTCTTATTAAAACAAGAATTTTTATGCTGTGCCTGCCTCAGTCAAAGTTTGGAGGTTACTTGTGGTGACCTGTCTCCTTTACGTTGCTTAGCATTGGTCAGTCAATTATACTTTGTTCTGGAAATAATTGATGCTCTCAGCATTGATTACCAAATGACGCAGGACTCTCAAGAGCTGGGTGTAGGAGGGGAGCCGCAATTTCTTCTTTGCTGTTAACATATTTATAATTCTTGAATTGTAGCAGAACCTCATTTTTCTGGAGGCATTGCCCCCTCCCAGTCCAATCCACCAGGTCAGCTGGCTGTCTGCTGCTATTTCCACTGTGATAAATTTGGTGTTGAGCAAGCCCACTTAGATTTCAACCCCAAAACTTTGAGTGCTTCTGACTTAAATGCATGTGCAACTGCAATGGCGATAGCCATCTCCTGTTGGCCCAAATCATTATGCAGCCACAGAGCGTTCGAGCTGACAAGGTGTCATTGTATCGTACTGCAAAAAAAAAAAAAAAAAAAAAATTACTTGCAAACCTGTAGCCATCTGCAAGATTTGACACTGGACATGCAGAGAGGAAACAAACTGCTTGAAGTTAGCCAGGGTAGTTTGGTCTTCTTACTCAACCAGGCAGGAGAGGTAGGCAGTCACTAGAGCTCCACATTGTAAAATCCTCTTTTGTATAAAGCCATAGCCTGTGGGCCTCCACATTTACAGCATCAAAGAGGTTTTTCTCTTTGATTTCAATAGGGCTGGAGGGCTGGTACATTTGCATTATTTTCTGGAGTCAGTTTGTGCGGTGTAAAACAAATCTTGGTTCTCTAAATAGTAAAACACTCAGCTTTAAAATATTGGGATGTTGTTACTGTTGATAGTGGTAAGTGATCTCAGGGACTACAGCCGCTAAAGTCTCTTAAATCCTAATAAAACAAGGAGTCTCTTGAAGCCATGAGCGTGTTTTCCTTCTCTGCACTGTTGGACTCAGATTGCTGACTTATTTTCTGTTCTCCTTCACAGTAACAAGGGAATGGAGCATCTCCTGAGCATGAAGTGTAAAAATGTGGTCCCAGTGTATGACTTGCTGCTGGAGATGTTGAATGCGCACACTCTGCGAGGCCAAAGGAAGTCCCCGGTCACACATCCTGAATTTGGCCCATTAGAACAAATGGAGACTGGAGACAGTCTGAGAAATGGGGCAGCCCAGTAATTCTGTCAAGACCTGGAAATGTGAAGCTTGTTCAAAGCTATGGGAGAAAACAAAACTACTACTGTGATGGGACTGCTGACATGTGCCCTAGTGCAAGCCCTCATCTCTTCTAGATATGCACATCGGTATCTTGGGAAAGGCTTGTGGGATGCACACCTCTCTCCGTGTTTCTGACATTATAATAGCTGCACTTTTATAGTGCCTTTTCTGAGACTCTTCAAAAGCACCTTATAAAATTAAGCCTCAGAACAGTACTACGAGATAGGGAATTACTGCCTCTCCTTTTTTAGAGGCAGGTGAATTGAGACAGAGAGATAAAGGGCCTGGTTTAAGATGACAGAAGAAGTGTGTGTCAGGGTAGGAGTCTGCACCCAGGTCTCCGACTCCCAGACCAAGGCTTTTAAGCACTGACTAGACATCTCCTCTTTCAGTGTGAGAATGTATGAAAAGTAGATAAGTGTCGTTTGGGACAGGTCTGCTCACCTGTGTGTGCTGGTCCCTGGGGAATACCTGCTTTGCAGCTGATCTAAAGTGCCGAGATATGTACAGTGTAAAGGGGTTTCTTCTATTCTTAAATATGCAATGGCTGCAAGGGCCTTCATTTGAAGGCCATTCAGAACAGCTTCTAGGGCCACTTCAGAGCTTCTTCAGAAATGTTAAATCAAGCTTAAGTTTGTATTTTGTGAGCCTGTTCTTAACACTCACATTATTATCTGCGTATAATTCTTCAGTGCTTTAAACAATGACCAAACTGCCTAGATATTTCAGTCAATGCTGACCTTTGGAATGTGTTTTGTCCGTGAGATTAACATGTTGTTTTATATATTTATTAATGATGTTAAATCTATTATAACATTTAGGTACAAGAGGTTGCTCTGTGAATATTAACTGTTTGCATTTGTATATGAGCTGCTAATCAGGGCATGTGAAATCAGCTAGAAACAAACCATCTTCCCTCCCCTTTTGACTCGTGTGTGGAATTATGTCCTGCCCAGCCGAAATCTCTTGCGGCTGTCTTGCAGGGGGCGAGGCAGTGGCCGGGAACCCAAGCTGGGACCTGCTTTTGCCTGCTGCCCTCAGGTTTGCTGCCTGCTTGTTTTCGGAGTGCATGGCACCTTATGCTGTGGTTTTCGTATCTTGCATAGGACCCCTCAAAGAGCAGCGGGATGATGGTTCTGGCACTTCCTGTGCTTTGCAAGTGTGATGACTTGTTTGAATTTCACTGGAGATGTGGGTTTAAACTCCCCTGTTGTGCTGATTTTTGCATGTGTTTCAGCTGTGCTGAGAAAAAAACCCCACCAAAACACAGAGGAAATAGCCTGACCGATGACCTCAGTGATGAGCAGGATGGCATCACCGCTTCTGGCAACTGCCAGTATTGCATTGTGATGTGAGCTGGAATTGCGGTCACTCTAAACGGATATGTTTAAATATAATACCTATATGTTCTGGGCATTTCAGGTATAGTGAAATTAAATTGGGATCACACCAAAAGTCTATCTTGAGCCAGTAAGTTTTCTGGATTAGGGACTTTGCTCAGTATGACATTTGCATACTTTGAATATTAGTCAAACCTTTGATCTTGGTGTTTTTTCAAAGCCAAGGATGATATTTTTTTATAGGATGAGCATTAAGAGTTTTCAGTGAGTTACACAAATCTATTGTCTT
Organism: Pluvialis apricaria; assembly: GCA_017639485.1. Lineage (NCBI taxonomy): Eukaryota > Metazoa > Chordata > Aves > Charadriiformes > Charadriidae > Pluvialis > Pluvialis apricaria. The sequence goes on from CM030012.1 coordinate 16,713,977, forward strand.
GTTTTGATCTTGTACTATACCAGATGCTGCTGATGGTCTAAATTTTTACTAGCTACCTTTTTATTGTTTTTAAGAAACTGTAATATAGCAGTGCCCTTCTAAATAAGTGTAATATTTACTACAAGAAAGGGAAAAAATGTGAGTACAGTCTGGAATTCATTGGTACTTTCGTTTGGGGGGACGTTTTGCTGTGAAACAGACGCATTTCAGTGTTTCTTGGGCTTGATCACCTTCTGGTCTCAATGCCTGTTGTGTTTGTTCTTTTTCTAATTTTCCTTATGCTGTGTAATCTTTTTGTTTAATACAGTTTTTCAAAGAAATGTTTAAGTGATTTTTTTTTTTTTTTGGTTGGTTTTAAAAGTGCTGAATTTATGTGCAATCTTGAAACAAGCCTCTTAAAGAGAAAATGGGAAGGAGTGGGTATAAATTGTAAAATTAACTTCTAAATGGAAATTTGCTCTGGATTGACTTTGTAAAAGGGCAATGCTGCAGATTTGTGCCACGTGTTGTGATTCATATGTGCCGTTACTTGCACAGTGCAACTAGAAAAATGATGTGATTTTAACAGATATTTTTTGTCTTGTTGAACATCATTTTATTAAAAGTTACTAGTAGTGTTTTAAAATGGGCAAAAGCCAATAGCTGTCGACTCTGGATTAATGTAGCTGTGTTCATACTTGGGTAAGGAGAAGGTTCACATCCCTAAAACAGCACTGTTTATAAACAGGGACTTGTATGACAAAATGAGTGGACAAGGGTGCCTTGGTCTTTCGAGAGAGGTGCTGGGTTTATCGTGGGTCTGTATCCTACCGACTCTCTCAGATGCAGCATTCCTGGTGTGGAGCACATCCATGTCCTTGCCAGGCCTGAGCAGAGCTGCCACTCTGTGTTTCAGTTTAGATACTGGGGGGTCTTTTCCAGTTTCAGCATGAATGACATGAGTGCTGAGGAGCTGTGAGGAGGCGAGGAGAGCGGGGCTGATTTATGGCTTTCCTTCACTGCTTTCCTCAGCAGCTTCTGCTGAGCTGCGACCTGGCCAGAGGTGGCTGTTTCTACTTGAAGAAATGATGCAGCAGTTGTGGGATGTTTGCAGAGGTGAGCAAGCTTTGTTCACTAAAGAAACAAAGAAAGGAGGGAGGGAGGGAAGGAAGGAAGGAAGGAAGGAAGGAAGAATGAACTAGAACCAAACGGTAAAACAACCTATTTTTTTTTTAAAGAAATGTGGTAAGTCTTGGGGCATTTCAGGCAGGTGAAATGCTTTGTCTCCAGGAATGTGAGACCTTTTCCACATCTCCATCTTCTTGCAAATTATCCATTTTTAGTGCTGTCACATTGCCAGTCAGAAGGGAGAATATGGGGACAAGACATGTTGAAACATTCTCCCTTGAGATAGCACCCGACAGGTTGGGTGGTCCTACAAGATGTGTATCAAATCAAGACAGATAGCACTTAAAGGTGGGTTTTTTTCAAGAACTATGCATATTTCCGTAATAAGAATAATATGTTAGGTCCTTACTGACTGAATGATAGATCTATACAGGGATCATTCTGCTGAAAAGAGCATCCATGTAAGTGAAAAAAGCACATGAAAAGAGCACATGTAAGTGCGTACTGGAAATCTTTCTTTTCCTCCTGACGGCCTGTGGAGTATGGAAGACATTTGTTGTGTTTGCATCAACAGAGCCTAAAAATGCAGTGAGCCATGAGAAAGTTTCCTCTTGGTCCTGTTCAAGCTATCTCCAGTGATCAGCGTCTTCTGAGGTAAGAATTTTTGTCTTGTTTGAATGTTATCATAGAATCGTAGAATGGTTTAGGTTGGAGGGGACCTGAAAGATCATCTCATTCCAACCCCCTCCCACAGACAGGGACACAGAGACCAGGTTGCTCAAAGCGCCATCCCGCCTGGCTTTGAACGCCCCCAGGGATGGGGCATCTACAACTTCTCTGGGCATCCCATGTCTGGGCATCCCATGTCTCACCACCCTCACAGTAAAGAATCTCTTCCTAATAGCTAATCTAAACCTACCTTCTTTCAGATTAAAACAATTACCCCTCGTCCAATCGCTACACTCCCTCATAAAGAGTCCCTCCCCATCTTTCCTGTAGGCCCCCTTTAAGTACTGGAAGGCCGCTATAAGGTCTCCCCAAAGTCTTCTCTTCTCCAGCCTGAACAACCCCAGCTCTCTTAGCCCGTCCTCAGTGCTCCAGCCACAGACCATCTTTGTGACCCTCCTCTGGACCCGCTCCAGCAGGTCCATGTCCTTCTTATGTTGGGGACTCCAGAGCTGGATGCAGTACTCCAGGTGGGTCTCATGAGAGTGGAGTAGAGGGGCAGAATCACCTGCCTTGACCTGCTGGCCACACATCTTTTGATGCAGTCCAGGACACGGTTGGCCTTCTGGGCTGCAAGCGCGCATTGCCAGCTCGTGTTGAGCTTTTCATCCACCAACACCCCCAAGTCCTCCACCTCAGGGCTGCTCTCAATCCATTCTCTGCCCAGCCTGTACTTGTGCTTGGAATTGCCCTGACCCACGTGCAGGATCTTGCCCTTGGCGTTATTGAACTTCATGAGGTTGGCTTGGGCCCACCTCTCCAGCCTGTCCAGGTCCCTCTGGATGGCATCCCTTCCCTCCAGCGTGTCAACCACACCACACAGCTTGGTGTTGCTGGCAAACTTGCTGAGTGTGCACTCAATCCCACTGTCCATGTCCCCAGCAAAGATGTTAAATAGCACCAGTCTCAATACTGACCCCTGAAGAACGCCACTTCTCACTGGTCTTCACTTGGACATTGAGCCATTGACCACAACTCCTTGAGTGTGATCATCCAGCCAGTTTCTTATCCACCCAGCGGTCCATCTGTCAAATCCATGTCGGTACAATTTTCTGACGATGTCATGCAGGAGTGTCAAATGCTTTGCACAAGTCCAGGTAGATGATGTCTGTTGTTCTTCCATTATACACCACCAATGCTATTATAACCCCATTGTAGAAGGCCACCAAATTTGTCAGGCACAATTTGCCCTTAGTGAAGCCATGTTGGCTGTCACCGATCACCACCTTATTTTCCATGTGCCTTAGCAGAGTTTCCAGGAGGATCTGACCCATGATCTTCCCAAGCACAGAGGTGAGACTGACCAGCCTGTAGTTTCCAAGTCTTCCCTCTTTTTTTTCCCTTTTTAAAAATGGGGATTGTGTTTCCCCTTTTCCAGTCAGCGGGAACTCCACTAGACTGCCATAATTTTTCAAATATGATGGATAGCGGCTTGGCAACTTCATCCGCCAGTTCTCTCAGGACCCACCAATGCATCTCATCAGGTCCCATGGACTTGTGCACATTCGGGTTCATTAGCTGTCCTCAAACCTGATCTTGTCCTATGGTGGGTGGTTCTTCATTCTCCCCATCCCTGCCTTTGCCTTCTGTGAATTGGCCGGTGTGGCTAGAGCACTTGCTGGTGAAGACCGAGGTGAAAAACTTGTTAAGTACTTCAGCCTTCTCCATGTCAGTGGTAGCCAGGTCTCTTGTTTCACTCATCGGGGGTGCAGTTTCTTTCATCTTCCTTTGTTGTCCTATCTAGCTGAAGAAACCCTTCTTGTTATTTTTCATGTCCCTGGCCAATTCAGGTGCCTTGGCTTTCCTGATCCCCTCCCTGCACTCACCAGCCACGTCCCTATAATCTCCCCAGGATGTATATTCCCGCCTTCACTGCCTATGCATTTTGGGTTTGCGTTCTGGTTTGGCTAAGAGGTCTTGACCTAGCCAAGCTGGGCTCCTGCCTCCCCTGCCTGACTTCTTGCTCATCAGGATTAAGAGCTCTTGCACCCTAAGAAAATGTCTTTAAGTATCTTCTAGCTCTTGTCTGCTCCTTTGCCTCTGTGGGCAGTTTCCCAAGGGATCCCATGCACTGGTGCCTCAAACAGCTGAAAGTTTGCCTTTCTGAGGTTTAGGGTCCTGTCTCTACTTTTTACCCATCTGGTATCCCTCAAGATTGAGAATTCCACCAGGGCATGACCACTGCAGCCCAGGCTACCTCCAGGCTTGACCTGTCCAATAAGTTCTGCATTAGTGAGCAACAGGTCCAGCAGTGCCTCTCCTCTGTTTGGGCTCTCCATCACCTGTAACTAGGACTGCTTGCAGTTTGCTGTGCCACTTTTCCAGCAGATGTCTGGGTGGTTGAAGTTCCCCCATCAAGATCAGGGCCTGTAAATGTAATTTAGAATTGTTTGCAGAAGATTCAAAATACTTATGTATAAATTGGCACAAAAGTTTCATGTGGAAGCTCAGCCTGAGCGTGCTGAGTAGCGCTAATGGCCATGGCTGGGGTCTTGAAAGGCACAATGCTGCTGCCGCCGGATGCTCCTGGCGGCTTTGGAGCCGAACTATATGGAAAGCAAGCCTGAGCTTCTCCTATTAAGCTGGACCCAAATGTTTTTTAAAAGCTGGCCCAGAGAGCCTGCTTTTGTGCAGCCAAGGTTGTTCCTTTGTCCGAATAATAGAAAAATACTTGTGCACTGATGAAACAGCTGCTCTTCCCCGGGATGTGCTTTAACCCACATACATTAAAAATGCAGCTGTGATTATGGGTCCACTTCAATTTTAGCACAGCAAGCACACCGCAAAGATGGATGGCACTGTCTCCCTTCCCCGCCCTTCCCCACCAAGGCAGTTGCCAAGGGGAGCTGCTCCAGAGCTGGTCCGATCCACAGAGGAACGGCGGTTCTCAGCAAAGCGGGTATTTTCCTGAGGCAGGGAAATGATAGGGCAGTGGAGAGAGCCAACAGGAGGCGGCAGGTCTCGTGGCAGATGCTGACGAGGCCCGGGCCTTGCCAGGGCAACCATGACCACCCCCAGGCCTATGAGAAGCAGCCTGGGGAGAGCGAGCGACCAGAGCAAGCGACCAGGGAGTGCAGGAAGGGCGCCTCTTTGGAGGAGGGGCCACTGGTGGCTAAGGGAAGAGCAACTGACATCATCTACTGGGACTTGTGCAAAGCATTGGACACTCCTGTGTGACATCGTTGTCACTAAATTGCCACAGCCATTAACAAGGGTTACTGCACATCTCCTGTGCCCGTTTTCCCCAGCATTTTCTGTTCCGAGTCCTACTTCACACATGGGTTTAGTGCCAACGTTTCTCCCTCACTGCAAGTTTGTAGTGGAAATGGGTTTAGGACTGAAGTCGGTGCCTTTTAATGTATCTTATACTAATGGGGAAAAACGCCCACAACCCCTGCCTTTCACTCAGCTGCTCGTTAGTTCTATGAACTTACAGGATTTGTCTAGTGATGTGCGTTTCATTCACTTGTAGATTATCGTGGCTGAATGAACAGGCATCACGAAACCGAAATATACAGCTTTTGGGTCATTTTGCTCCTGTAGCTGAGCCGAGCCTGGTTTCATGAGTATATAATAACGTGCGTGACCAGGGCGTCTGCGCGTGTCTCATCCTTCCCCCCACAGTGCCTGCACAAGCCGTAGGTCGGTTTCCTTTGCCAGGTACTGCAGTTCTTAGGAGGTTTCCCAGCACCACGTGACTGCAGTAGTTGCAGGTTGTGCCCTTGTGTTTTGGGCACCAGCAAAGTTAACTGCAGGCAGAGCAAGGCATAATAAACACAGGGTCCTCTGTTTCTCACGAATTGATGTTGACTGTTTTTTTTGGGGGTGGGGGGTAAGTATAGCTGAAAACAGATTGAGGCCTCATCTTGCTGCCAAAGAAATAAGACTTCGAGTCAAAACCAGTTTTAGCCTGTTTTCACTCCTACATAGAATGCATGTGCAAAAGCTGGCGCATGTGTGCTCGCTCTCGCTATTGCTCTTGCCCTTTTTTAAATCTTTTTTTTTTCCTTCACTGAACGCTAACAACCCAGTCCTGAGTGAGACGATGACACTAAGAAATTGGTGGGTATATATAATGACTTGTTTGAAGCAGACTTCAGTGTCAGCCTACAGCGCAGTGGTTATAATCAACTGGAAGTAAAACTATTTAAAATAGTTTTTTGGGAAAAAAACCATTCAAGTTATTTTCCCGGACTTTTTTTTTGGTGACATTTTGAGATAATTTCATGAAAGCTCCTCATTTTATATATTACATCAGTTCAACAATTTGATATAACTGTACATAATGAAAGGAAATTGGAGGCTATGAAATTTTCTTTAGACCTTTTAACATTGTTCAAATTTTTTTCCCCCTGCATAGGTTCTTTAATGGCAGAAGAACTGAATATCATGTCAGCAAGTGACTATTAGATCTTGGCAGAAAGGTTTGCATGGGCATTTGTGACAACCTGGCAATGAAATAATGGTTAGAGTTGGCTGACGTCTACAGAGAGAGAAACTTAAATGAGCTCCATCTGAAAGTAATTGCTTCAAAACACAAAATAACCATGGCAGAGGGAGAGAGGAGAGTGTGCGTGTCTGAGTGGGGCGAGGGGCGGGGAGGATCCATCCTTCATCTCTGGCTACAGCGCTACTCTGAGAGCTGCAGCTGTGAAATCGGTAGCTGTAGCCCACGCCTGGCCCCACAGGCACAGCTCCACGGAGCGGCGTGCTGCCTCACGGGCTGTGAAAGCTGCCAGCTCCGGAAGCGCTGCCGGATCCCCACGTCTTCCGCAGGCTGGAGCCCGGGCACTTGAGACTGAGGCACTTCGGCATGGAGCTGGCATATCTTGACCCATACCTGAGCACACACTGTGGATGTAAACTACAGTATGGCCCCACTACTAAAAAGTGCCCAATTGTAAGCTTTGACTTTCCTAAACCATGTTGGTAACTTTGCAAGCTTAACTGCATCACAGTTAATGTATTAGTTTAGTTTAATATCCTGGGAATAAACCACGCTTTTTTGCCACCGTGGTTGGGACGAAGCCGTGGGCTCGCAACAGGGCCCGTGTTTCTCTGAACATAAGAATGCAAAGCAACTTGCTTCATAAATCCCTCTGCCAGAACACGGGGAATATGCAACCACCAGTGGTGCCAAGTGTAGAAAAAGTGGGAGAATTCTCACAGGCTGACCACAAATCCCATTTTCCACAGGTGAGCATTACAGAAATCGGCTAATGGCTGGGCGATTTTCACTGCAACCAAACACAAAAATTCTTAGTGTTCAACCAAACACGACCGCACTGAGCTCTCCTCAACATGCACTTTCCCCTCTCCAGCACTGCCATAACTCCCGGCTTCGAAAACTAGTTCCAGGGTGGGGAAAGAGTTCAGCATTTTGAACTAGTAATAAGCATCAGATGGTTCAACTTTGTATTCTTCCTCCAGGAAATGACAGTCGGTTGCACAGGAAAGGAGCTGTGCCCCTGAACACAGGCTCCTCTTCCAAATTTTTAATGTCTTGCTCTGACAAGCAACAGAGTGGTTATGCTTCTGCCGACACTGTTGCGTTAGCATGCAAATAAGTTGGCTTATCCAGGAGTGGAAGGGTCAGCACTGCTGGAACACACGGCTGGTTGTCCCCACTACACACACCCATCGTCCCTGCAGACATTGGCAAAATTTTAATGACAGTACTCGAACTGTACAACCGAGAAGCGATGGCAACGCGGACTGTACACAGTGTTTCTCTAGACATTGCCCAAGTGTCAGTTTCATTTTAAAGATGAAGCTTATAAAAATGCACAATTCTCTCCCAAGATACTGTACACTATTCAGCAGGTTAAAAACTGAAAAAATCTTTCATTAAAAAAGTCATTACATTATTTGTATACATCAGGGATAGTCTACATAATCATGTTCATCTAGAAAATATGTGCATTATAAACCATTTCCATGCAATGCAACAATTTCTTATTTCAAAGGTGGTATAAAAAGACAACACAGCAGTCCTAACCACTAGAACACTCTATGTAAACCAAAACAAATGTGCATCCTTTTATTGAACGTGTTAGAAGAATAAAATACAATAACAAAGATTCAAAAAAGATGTAGATTTTTTTTGTTTGCACCAAGTGACTACAGTACCAAAAGATACAGGTAACGTGAAGTGTGTGCAGTGATCATTTTAGGCAAAGTGCCTCTTCAACTGCTTGTTTGCCGTGCTAACCCGAGACAGACCGCTGTGTTTCAGATGACTGTGATGTAGTTTCTACATCTAATAACTCAGTATTTGATCACCTTGCAAGCTTAAGAGCACTGTGCCTATAAAATAGTGTATCTATTGCATCAAAGTATAAAGTGTGTTGCTTACAGTTTAAAAATCTATAGAAAAAGTTTGTTTTCCATACAAAAACGCTGAAATTTTGTCAAGATATATATATTCCCAGATGTGAAATTTAACACATTCCCCGCGACAGGGAAAGGAGGCTATAAACGTGAGGCGGCTTTCTAAGTTGGTGGAGGCCCATTGATGTATCGCAGCATGGGATGGAAAGAACGGGCAAAGTTGTTTCTCCGGGTGCAGCTGTAGTCTTCCTCAGAAAATGGAACCATGCAAGCCAGAAGTAAAAGCAGTAGAAAGGACAACTGAAGAGGTAAAGCTGCTCGTAATACACGGTAAAAGAAAGAGGGAGACCGAGGAATTGCCTGAAGAGGTTGTGGATGGCTTTCACCTCTGCAAAGGAAGAAAGGGATAAAAAAAAGACACTTCAGAATTTGAATTAAACAAGTTGTTTTATCGCCCTCTCTGGAGTTCCCACTACCCTTCCAGGATGCAGGGCTGCGTATCTGCAGGAAAACGCACCGCACATGAAACACTTTAACTATAACTTGAAAGCATGCAGGGCTGCTCAGTGGGAAGTCAGCTGCTGGCTTGGGTTTACTGTCCTTACTGCTGATGAAGAAACATTTCTTTGTAATAGCTTAGATCAGTGGGTTTTTACCCTATTTTCAGATGTCAACTTAGGTTTTTCCAGCAGACAAACAAACCACTCTAAATACATGCTGAAGTATAAAGGAAAGGCACCATTCAGACTGATTAGGCTCTTCTTTGCCTTGGCCTTACTGAGCTCTGTCCTTTGAACAGACCCTGGTGAACTGGGGGTGAACTTCTCCCTGTGTCCTTCATGGTCTGTTTGTAATTTGTAATAAATGGCTCTAAGTTTCTTTGTCCAGGCACACTGGTGGAATTAAAGGAAGACTTAAAATGAAAATATTCCCCCATTTGGCACAAAAAGTATTTTCTCAAGAGTAAAGACAAGCCAAGGTTGCGCATCGGTGCAGAGGTCTAGGCGCAGGAGCGCTAAAGGAAAACCATTGACCAAGGTGCAGCCCAGAGCTGGCAGGGAGAGGAGACACTACAGGTAGGCAGAAATCACCTCCACCTGCATGTCAACCTATGAGGAAGAGCTGCCCGGGTTTCTGCCAGCACTCAGCTCGCCTCTGCCGTTTTCACTATCCTTCAAGAGACCAGGTAATATAAAATAATACCTTGTGCTGCTGCTGTTTCTGCCATCTGCAGTTCTCCTTGTGGTGATCTGTTGGGAGAAACAGCTTTTAGGTTTCAGAAACTACAAGGAATTTCTCTTTCTCAAAAAAGACAGTTGTAGACTTTCAAGTCCTGTTGTAAATTCTGTAATAAGGTACATGCATCTAAAATGTAAAATGATTACATCTGAGAAACTTTCAGGCTAAATATGTCAAAATATGCTATATGCTGATAGCAAAATATTGGAAAAAATACTTGCCTTCTTCACAGCAGAGCTGGATTTCATTGTGACTGGATCATAGACTCCGGAATCCAAGTCATCTGGAAGTAGCAGGCATGCTCTGGCACCCTAAAAGGCAACCACACCTTCCTCTTTAAAATGCACGTTCAAAACTCACAACAGACGACGTGCAAGGAGCCATCTTTCATTGCCTCTCTGTCGGCGCACAGGCCGTTGCCTCTTTAGATACGCATAACCAGTGGTAAACAGATGAACCAGCTGTCCAGCATAAAGAAGTGTACTACTACGCGCAACCCGAAGGAATTACGAAGGAACAGGTGCGTACAAGTATTCACTTGAAAATATCTCTATCCGACAGCTCTCAGGATAAGCAATGTATTGCTATGAACTACAACTCCTATGTGTTCGTTACACACTCCTAGCCGGGTACTTGGTAAGGATCATAGGATGATGGATCAGGTTGGCAGGGGCCTCAGAAAGTTCACCTGGTCCAACCTCCTGCTCAAAGCAAGGTCAGCTATGAGCCCAGACCAAAAGCCTTACTCGAGGCTTTATCCTGTCTGCTCTTCAAAGCCCTCAAGGATGGAGACTGCACAACCTCTCTGGGCAATCCGTTTCAATACTGTACTAGCCTCATGGTGCTGAAGTTTTTCCTATAGACAAACTCAATTGTTCTTTTTTCAGCTTATGAAGGTGGAAGTACTTAAGTTTTAAGTCAGTCTTTCATAAATACCTTTACTCTTAATGTTATTACTTTACAGTAAGAAAAATCCATGAACAAGTATTCAAAGTTTGACTCACCAGATTTCCTTGTATTGTTTTTAAGTCATGTGAAACTTGTTTATTAAGCTGTTTCAGTTTGCATCCAATTCCATGGACCTTCTCATCAGCTTCAATGTAATCACCATCTGATTTATGCAGCAGGTAAGCAGTGAGCTCTTGAAGTGAGTTTACTTTAGGCTGTTGTTCCAGCAGCTCTTTCTCCAGTTGCTTAGAACAAACAAACAAACACACACCAGTGCAACAGACTGTTACTCTCAACTTTAAGGATGTTCTCATAAAAGGAGGAAATCAGGAAGTCTTTAAAGAACAACTCAACCTGCCTGAGAATCTGAAATACATAGGAATGGCTATTACAGCTACATATGAAATGAAGTTCTCTTGACGAAACTGGTTGTACCTGCTTGAACTAACATTTAGAAATAGTTCTAGCAGTAATTAATCCATATGGAAAAGACATTAAATCTTGGAAACTGGAAGTCTGACTCCAGCATAAAGACTGTTCATAAGGAACCTAATTATAACGCGTAATTACAGAAAATATGCCTCACATAGGCACTGTACTCCATCCTCCTACTCCAAGTAGGGCCAACTTCAAAGTCACAGCAGGCTGCTCAGGGCCTCATCCAGTCAAATTTTGAGTATCTCGCAGGGTGGAGATTCCCCAGTCCCTCTGGTCCCACACCAGACCACCCTGCTAGGAGAAATTCTTTTTCTTCTCTTTAGTCAGTTTCCATGAGCCCATTTCTCTGACTTGTCAAGGTCCTCCTGAATGGCAGCCCTGCCTGCTTTCCTCTTCTCCCTTAAACGTGCAGGGGGAAATAATACGGAATTTGTGAAGTCACGCCTGTATCACCTAACCACCTCCATGTTAAGGTAGAGCCCGTAATTTGAAAGTTTTTTAAAAAAACAAATGCCAAACAATACCTTGTACTCTCAAGAAGTTTACAGTCTGAATCAAGGGTACTCAGTCTTTTTCAAGTTGTGGGCTCTTGCAGTAGAAAAGTAAGAGCTGCAGGATGAGTCCTGCAATCAACACAGCTCAGATTGCTTTTCTTAGCAGCCTTTGTAACTAAGAGTGTCAATCTATGTGTTCTCAAGATCTTCATCCCACTTGTTGAAAACTGCTACTCTAAATTACATTTCGCCCAACAGAGAACCCTGTCTCCCTCCTTCAAGCAACAAAGTTTCTTTCAATCTCAGACAATACAAATGGTCCATCACAGACTTCTAAACACCGGTAAGCCAGTGTGCAGCCAGACCGGCTTTATCCTTATCCAGGACAATTGCAATGTCCTGACACCTCACGAAATTCACATCTTGGAGCATGCTGGCTCTTTTAGACTTCCATAGAAAGCCAACCTGTCTGAAAAGGGGATTTACAGCTGGCTGGACTCCTCTTAAGAAAATGCAGAAGAGAGAAACAGAAGTGAAGCTCTGCTCCTTGGAGAGGTCAGACATCCAGTTCAAGCCTGAAGGGAAGCACCTCCCTCCACTCGTGAGGCATCACCAAACCTTTCCTAGTGCTTGGTGCCTAAGCCAGGTTGGCTGCTGGAATCAGACTTGTTCTTACTGGAGTCACACACTGGAGTGCAGAGTCATTCTCCCTGTCCTACACTCAAGGACGTGTAGGCTTAAGCATACTCTCAACATGCCTAAGAAATCCCTCCTCTGTCCAGAGTGTCTTGTTTGTGAGCATGATCCTAAATGCGATGCCAAACTGACCAGTAGCCTCAGGATTTGGGTGACTCCGTGCAAGGCTGCTGGCAGAAGGGTACCACACAGGGACTTTGCACTCCCACAAGTGTAAGGAACACTTGCTCTCTCAGAGCTCAACCTGAGGCATTTTTTTACCTAAGTCCTAGGGCCCTAGCACTCTGGTAACCTGCTGGTTCAACTTGCAGACCTGACTTAGTCCCACTTAAGTTATGGAAGCTGACAGTCATAGCAGGTAATATAATATGACCACACATGCTGACAAATGTTCATGTTTTTGTCTCTCTACCTGTTTCATTACTTGGCTGAAGATTAGCAAAGCCTGAATTTATTTTGTTTTTCATTTTTAACTAACACATTCTATTTGAGGAGAACTCTGCATTTGCTAAGCGAAAAAACACAACTGCATTTTGAAATGATGTATCCTTCAACTATAGGACAAAGGTGCTATTTAGTGCTAAGATTTTTCACAAACACCATATTGCTAAAAACCACAGCTGTAGAGCAGATCTTTCGCAGTCTCCCTGTTGGAGGTACAACTTGCCTCACATTAATTCAATCAAAAAAAAAAAAAAAATCAGCCAAGACTTTGTAGCCTGTAGACCCGGCTAATTTTCAATGTTTCTAGTTTGCATAGAGGACAATGGCACAGAACAGGGAAAAAAGGCCAGTATCGCTGCTCAGAATACTCAACCCCCCAAGACAAGACCCAACCCTAAACATCTGGGGAGTCTAAGCCTTCATTATTTAGCTTTTTTCTATGTTAGTTTACTAAAACAAAAGGCCTAAAAAGAGAAGTTTGGGGTTGAATGTTTTGTTTGAGAGAGAATAAAGTGTTTCTGCAAGAAAACAGAAAGGGACGTTTTTATTTCAGTCTGGCTGCCTGTTGTACCCAGGCATATTGCCTGTAAATCTCTGCATATGAAGAGAGAAGCACCTTGCTTAACTACCCTCTTTTGTCCTCTTAGCTGAGAACAGCTTAGGTCCTCTGTGGAATACGCACATTGTTATTAGCATTCATGCTGTGACAGACCCTAGGAGCACAAAGACAATGATAAAGAGCATCAGCATCTTGAAATCCCTCTTCTCAGTATGCCATAACTTACTTTCAATTTCTTGACCCTTTGCTCCAATGCCTGCATGCTGGTTGGTTTCACTTTTCGCAGCTCTTCCAGCTCTTCCTCAGTTTTATCAAGCCAAGCAGAGATGTCGCTGAGATCTGAGTTCAGCTGCTGCCACGGCTGCAATTTCTGTTTCATCCTAGGTTTATTTCTGAGATCTTGAGCTTGGATGAGCTCCCACCTATCAATAATGCCTACAGATGACAGAACAACAAACGTTTAAATCTTCAGTAAGGTGAAGAGTGCATAAAACAGATGCAGGGAGTTTTATGAGTAAATTATTCTCCAGTCTACTCAAGGCCAAATAATTGCTACCATGTACTACTGTTATCCAGACACATTTTTTCTTGAGATTCTGCAGTCTGTAAGTTTCATATCCCTGGTCAAGTTATCCACATACTAATGCTACATAGGATTTTAGTTACATGAATTGAAGATGTTTTAATTCACCTGGAAGAATAGAGCAAATCTAAGGAGACTGAATTCAATGAGCCTCGTTGTGATTTCGTAGACACCAAAATTTAACATGGGACAAAGTATGATCCAGCAGTTAGGACTTGGATTTATGTTTCATCAGTTCAGTGCTAAAGGAGATAGAGATACCACCTGTGCAATACTAACACTATTTCTGAAAGCACATCTAAGGCCTTCTCAGAGGTTTTCCTATTCATCCCATGTATGGAACTGAACCTCGGTCCATTTGTGAGACCAGAGGCATAAAGCAAGTAAGCTGCTGCATATAGCTACAATCTTCTTTCTTGATTCGCTTTTGTGATTGCAATACAGATGTGTTCTTATTACAATCTCAAGCACCTGAAACCAGGAATGAGGTCCTAAAAGGTTAAGAGAACCAGCTTATTGGCCTATTTGGAAGAAAGGACCACAGTGAAGAGAGAGAAGAACAGAACACATTACCAGTTTTGACAAAACATTTCTGTAAATGGGACCTGTAGCATCTTGTTATATGGAGTACCAATAACGGAGAAAATGAACTATAGCAATCTTATTTTAGACAAAGAGACACACTTCTTTGGTTTGAAATCTGATTAAAAGTCTCTGAAGTATTCACTATCACACAGAAGTGAAATTGTTCCCATCCACTCCAACCAGCAAAGAGATAGAAGGATATTACGTGTGATAAAAATCTCAGTTCTGGCAGAAAATGTAAAAGCTTATAACAGCAAACATAGGTTGGTCAGTACAAGGTGAGAAGGCAGCTCGTCTTAGCCAAATACATTAATTTAGAGGATTGCGGTTTACTTCTATGTTGTTCCCAAGGCAAATGTGCTGCCTTTGTGCCATCTCTGCTTCGTCTCCCCCAGGGCCACAGGACAAACACCACAGCACCAAAGCCACTCCCAGTGCTCTGTACCTGACTGCTCCTCTGCAGCTGCTATATTCACAAGCTCTTGGTCACCTTGGGGTTCTTCATCACTTATGCTCGCAGATGGAATTTTATCCTTGTTCACACTGCTGCTGCTTGCAGAGCTGAGCTGCTTCACCTGGAATGACATTTTGGTGGGTGAGCGCTGGAGGTTAACAAGCCATCAAAGGTCAATCTTCATTTGCGTTACTTTGGCGTGGCTGGGCTGTTGCTGAGCTCTTGCATGTCAGATTTAGCACTGGGCTTCTGCATCTTTGCTAACAGTTTATACTGGCTCTCTGTGCCTTCTCAGTAAAGAAACACATACCATAGTGATGCTAATTATTACAAGACTGGATATGGCAAATTAATTGCTTTTGCACTACATGTACTGGACAATGTACATTTGCTGATGCTTTTTGTTGGATTCTGGGTCTTGGCAATATTGACTCTAAGGCTCTAACACTGGATTAATGATGACAAAAGCAGGCAGATGCCAGTACCATCTTGTGCCTGGAAGAGTGCTGACAGCTGGTCCAGATCCACTGAGCTTGGCAGCTGCTGGTGAAGGCACGGCTGGCAACCAGCCACCAAGACTGAGGTACCAACAAACAACAGCCATTTTGGCACATTTTTTTAGTGCCCAGAAACAGATTAAATGGTGGGTTGCATGCTAGAAAAGGACCCTTCAAATTGGTCTGCTTAGGAAAGGAAGAAATGTCAGTATCAAGAGAGGTATTCACACCCTCTCCTTGAGGGGGTTAAATTCTCCTAGACTTGTCCTATGACAACAGAGGAAGTAAGTTACTCCAGACACTGACTCTGGTCAGGACCTGTCCTGGTTTGAGGTAAAACAGGACCAATTCAGAACATGATTGTTCTGAATTACTTTAAAGAAGTTTTCTAGTGGGCGGAGACTCCCACTGGTTACCTGAGCTACCAGAAATAATGTCTAAGTTTGCACAAATTGAACATTCCCCCTGTGACTAATCTTTTCCTTGATGCTGGAGGAGGAAAGAGGATGGAGTTACACAGGAACAAGCAGCAGACTGCAGCACAGGTTCTGTTCCCACAGAGCCTCCAACTCACATAGTCCGGTTTATAGGGAGTGCTTGTCTCTGGACCAGACAACACATTTCCAACCACGTCTGCCTGGTTGTATCGGTGTTTCCTGCAGACTGGGCTATCTGGAGAATGCCAAGGACGAGCTTCTGAAACAGACTTTCCTGAAACAAATAAAACCAAGACCGTATGCCATGAGTGCAAAATCCCATCTCCACAAGGAAGCTGTTGCTTTGTATTAAGTTAGAAAGCGCTCTGAATAAAATGGCATCAAGTTATGGCATAAAAATGACAGTTTTGCAGCTTTCCTTGCAAAGCATGCACATTTGCAAAACATCAACAGTGTTTCGAAGGTAATGAGATGAGAGCCATGCAGTTATGGGACATTCTGTTTTCTTCTGGAAAATGCTTGAATACACGTACGAGTATTCAAAAAATAAAAGAAAAAGGCTGCACTGTGGTTTTGGAAAGTTTGCACCCCAACAATGCTATCACATATCTGCAACGCGTTTCAGTAGGGACAAGCATAGACATGTCCTGATTTGGAGAATGTTTGGTCTGGATTTAACAGACAGGACACACACGGTTCTGTCATGCACAAACCACAAAAAATACTTGCAGAGTTGGAATCATTTCCTTCAGTAATTATGCAATCAAAATTAGAAACAACCAAAAAAGTGATACTACCCAGAGCAAACCACCAAGAAAGTACCAAAAGACTTTGGATCAATGCAGTGAAATGCACATTCACCACCTTGGCATTTACCAGGCAAAATCTAAATGGTATGTTCTTGACTGCTTTGTAATGTACATGTGAATACTGCAGCGTAAGAACACCATGACAGGATGAGACATGGTGTCCACACAAGGCAGGAAGTCAGACATTACATATGAGAGAGGTTGAGGAATATAGCGTGCAGCACAGGGAGATTGCCATGTTCAGACACATGCATTAGCAGGTGCCTACCAGAAGATGCTTTCAAAGTTTTTGTGGTCATTTTAAGATATGCCTCAGGATTTTCAGTGATTTCTACATCTGAAAAAAGAATAATGTCATTTTCCTCACTAATTAATATTTTCCAACTACTAAAAACAACTGAAACAATGAGGGACACAAAGACAAAGAATAAAATAAGAAGTTTCATCGAACATTTTTAAAAAGTAAGGTTTCTAAAAACCTTGTTTCTCAAAATATAAGCTTGGTTTAGACAATACCATTCCCTTCATCAAGAAATCTAAGAGATGAGACTGCTCATATCTATTAACTGTACTTGAAAACCAACCAACAATGGGGAGCAAGACCTCAAACCCCCCCCCTTCCCACACAGGGACATCCGGCAGTTGTCCATGTCCAAACCACCAGCTGGCAATTGGTTCTCACCTGACAGAGCACTGTAGTATGTTGCTTCTTCTTCATCTTCGTGAGAGGAAGAACCTCCCACATCACCTGTGTGATCCCACTCAAGTGGGATGGAGTCAACACTGATAGGGGTTTCACAGCCCGATCTTTCTTGACCTTGAGTAGGGGGCATAAGGTGACAAAGGGACTGTGGAGAAGAGGGCCCCTCGCTGATGGCCTTCTTATGCCAGGGATCATTCTGGATTTCTCTGGAGTCTTCTGGATCTGTCTCACTCTCAGAGGTCTCATCTTCATCGTCCGATCCCTAAAAATAAGTAACAATTATTGTATATTAATAACATTTACAACAGATCTACGCTGCTTAATGAGCTAACGATTGAGCCACACAGTACTCAGTAGGGTACAGTAGGGACTGTTTTGCAATCAGTTGCAGTAATTGAAGACCATGTACCTAAAATTAAAGGGAAGCACCATTTCTGCCTCCTTCCTCTTTTCCCAAACAATCCTCACATTAGCAGCTACCTCTCCCCTTTGAAGCCACTCCACCACCACCATAACATCTCCCTCTAGCTTGCAGGGAGGGCTACCCAGTTCCAAACGGACAGCACAGGTCAGCAATAAAACGATGCTCAGGCAGGGGTGAACAGCTACTCGTAGATGTTCATGTTACTTCCTCTTCCTGGCTTTTTAATAGACGTTCTTTCTTTTCAAGCCAAAGCAAACTGAGAATCAGCTAAATGTTCCCAGTGAAAAGTAAAGAGTGTGCTGTTCCCCATTCAGAGTTCCCACAAGAAAGTGGACAGATGGAGCCTCACAAGCAAATCCATAAAGAGATATTCAAGGCACATTATTGAAATTAAAGAAAACAAAGTGATATTAAAAACACCAAAAAAGCTTTTGAAGCCCTCAAACCACTATTTAAATATTAACTCTCTGAATTACTTCCATGCTATTATCCAGATTCTGCAGATGGAGACCCAACATGAGAGGTGTGAGGAGACAAGACTGGGGACCAAGATTTAGCAAAGCTGGCACAGCTACTGAGGAGCTCTTGACCCCTTTGAGCTCAAACCACTCTGTCAAGCTGCTAGGGATAAGCAATGAGCATTGCAGTTCAAACACCAAAATCTTGCCAAAGCATCAAAACAAGTGTTGCTTCTTACAGGATGTCTTGAAGTCAGTCTTTGATGGAACCGGGCAACTCGCCCAAACACTTCCTGACAGTATCGATGAAGTTCTTGCAATTCGCCTTCAATCACAGTAGCATCCAAAGGCTCACTCTTCTGAATCAACTGCTCCCCAAAAACAATTAGCTGATCAATCTTATTGGTGTTTAGTGTTATTTCCTGCTGGAAACCCTATTTGGAACATACAAGAAAAATAATTACTTCTGTAATGCCTCTTTCCAGCCTAAGGTTTGTCCTTTTCTTCTCACTCACTGCAGTGAAAGAAAAGCAGCAACTGACATTGTTGTCCAGTTTCATTTGGCAAGTATCTTTTTATTGAAGAGGTCCAGAGGTTTGTTTTATTAGCAGGATTACAGTTACAAATGAGTGGCATTTTCCACCCATGTGTATATCAATACGATTGCAGTGTCCTGAGCCTGCAGAAGACCACGATACAGAGTACGGCTAATCAGAGTTTATTTTTCTGTTGGGTACACTCTAATCTTTTTCTCACTAGCAAAAGAAGTTTGGTTGGCTGGGCCTCCAGCCTACACAACAGTAAATCAACATCCCAAAACAATTAACAAAGCAGAGGGAAAGGAGAAACGAGCATATGAGCAGGTAGCAAAGAACTAGTATATTCTTCAGAATCATTGCACGTGCCTGCTGTCTTATTTCTATTGGAAAGTCCTAGCTACAACCAACGTACTCAGAGGAGAGATCCCACCTTAATGCCAATTCAAAAAAATTCTCACCAGAAAAGACTGCCTGAATTTAGGAATGTAGCTTTTACTGTTAACCTGCATGTGCTCCTTTCCAGGCCAGATATCACTGTCACTGACACTCCGTGTTAGGAGAAAACAGCAGAATAGAACTGAGCTTGAACACTGAATCTGAATTTAAATACTGTACAGTTTAATCTTGATTCAGAGCATAAGTCTTAACAATTTAGTGGCATCTTAAAACAAATATAGCCTTACAGAGATTTGTTGGCTATTGTGAAGTTCCAGACAAGTAGATGATTCTGTCAAGAGAGGGCAGTCCAATATATTAAACAACTGCTTTATAAAGATACGTACATTTAACTGGCGCATTTTGTCATCAAAGTTACTTTTTGAGAAGTGCTCCACATTTGTCAGCTGGAGGTCCATTTCTGTGAGCCAAACAAGGATGCTTTCCCTCGTCCCCTCAAACTCATCTCTCCGATTGGTGAAGTGCTGAATAGGAAGAAGGGAGCCAGTGTTATATGACTTTAGTTACTAAAACAGATGGTCACAGGAACCCTCTGAAAACTGTTTTGTTTGAGAACTGCTGTTCACCTTGAAGGCCTTCAGGGCACAAATGGCAGCATGGCATGTATAACAACTGCCCCCTTCCCGTAGTGATGCTGGAACAGTGTCCTATGTCAGTACACTCTTCATATGGGAGAGGGAATAAAACTTCAGCAGTGCAAGATGGTTCCATAAAATGATATTCTTGCTTCTACACTGTATATCTTCTCCCACATCATTATACCAGTGCGACAGTCACTTGGACTCAGGTTTACAATCTAATTTGTTCTAAATTTAGAAGAAAGGCAGACAAAGGAAGCAAGCCCTATCTCTAATTAAAGTAATTAAAAATATGGGATTAAAATCAATAAAACAATAGAGAGACTGGATCACGGATGACCATGCCAGTGTAACTGATGCATCATTTGGCATGGAAGCCAGGAGGAGCTCTCTCTGCTGCCAACTCCCACAGAAGCTGCCAACAGACATGCAGCTCGCAGTGCCCCAATTCTCCTCAGTGGATTTACTGTTCAGGAAGGGGATTATAAAAAACCCCAAACACACCACCTCCTAACGGAACAGATCAAACACCATCAGTGCTATCACAGCCTTATCCACTGACTTTTGGGATCTAATAGTTTTCCCTGTCAATTGCTTGCAGCACTGCCGTATTTAAAAATCAGGCAGTGACACGCTTCCCCCAGGGCACAGCATAGAATATCTGCCCAGAGATCAGTTTAACTGACAAGCAGGACACTTCTCTGAAGTGTCACAAATACACTCTTTGACAATATTCCTCCATCAGGCAGAAAGCACAGCAGAAGCTGGTGACAGCAGCATGTCTCTCCATCACATCTACATGTTTAAAGCCTTGTAGATGAATTACAACTTGGCATTAAGCAGAGCTGCATTGTAAACTCCAAACCATATCTGCCCTGGTGTCCTTTTGTCTCTCTGGATAAGAGGAGAGCGGAACAGGAGCAGTAAGGCCTGCAACACACCTTCCAAAATCTGCACCCATTCTTCCCTTTTGCTTTTTCAGCTACCAAGAACATGTTTATGCTGTGTACTTGGTGACCTTTCCTACACTGGTAACTCAAGACACAAACCAACACAAGATAGTTGCTCCAGTATGTGTTTTGCCCTTGGGTAATTTCTACAGAAACTTGCAAGCGCTCCTCACTCTCTCACCCCACCGTGCAACTACCTTGAGTCTCCTCAGAATAGCAGCAACTCGTTTCTGGAGATTATCCCAGCGCTGGTTGCCTTCATGTACCATCTGCTTCAACTTGCTGGCTGCGTCGGTGCGGTTCTCGCGGGCAAGGCGCCTGTACTGCTTATTGATCAGCTCCAACTGAGTGAGTCGTTCATGAACATGCAGTTGGAATGCCTGCAAGGCAAATCAAGGAACTCAGTTCCCTTGCTGATACGAGAAGGGATCCGGATGATACTATCCATCAAGAGAGATGATGCCCTCCCCTTAAAAACAGACCTTCCAACTGCAAAATTAAATCCAGAGGAGGACCCATATTTTAAATCATCTGATCAGACTTAGCTCATTAGGAAAAGGAAGGAAAAAAAAAAAAAAATCAGCCCACAAAGGTCTCCTGCCTATAAAAAGCAAATATTTAACTTACTGGCAGGATCTTATTAGTTCAGAGCATTGGATTCTCCACATTATATTTTTAATTCTGGAGACAAATAAATCAGCCAAATACCTAGTAGCCACTGACCAAATTATTTATTTACTACCCACTGCCGAACTGGTGTTTTTCAGTGATCCAGGCATTTCACACAGACAATAAGTATTTAGCAGTTTGATCATTCAGCCTACTGCTGAGCATAAAAAAGTAAAGTTAAAAATTTCACCTCAAATTTCTTCAGCTCCTCCTTTGCATGTGTGTACAAAACCTCTGAAGAAAAAGGCTTAGCTGCTATCCATTCAGATGATTTTAGCCAGTCTTCAAAGCTTGAATAGTCTTCCAAGAACCTCTGCCACAGGCGCCAGGTTTCCTCGATTCTGAGAGGGAGATGCAAAAATGGAAAGGTTTTATCACAAGCAAACTGTTAATTTCGGATTTTTTTTCTTTTTCAAAATTCAGTTTGTGGCAAAAGCTACAGCGTTTCTTCAAAATGCTGCCACAGGCTTCTTTAGGAGGAGTAAGAAAAAGAGACTTACTTCATTCGCCTTTCCATAGACATGGCGCAAATGTTTCTCCACTGTCTGTCCAAACTCCTGGTAGTCTGCTGGATGGAGTCACACTCTGTCTCATTAGCGCACGCATCCGAATCGTGTAGCAGGACTTCACAAATATTAAACACTGATTCCACCCCTGCAGTGTGTTGCTCTATGTCTCGTTGCAGATCCTGCCATTGCAAAAGAATAGCTTGAGTAGAAGGAAACACGTGTGGCTAGACTTCAGACATACCCTTTCAAAATGCTGCAGAGGATGAGGAAAGCGCAATTTGTATGTCAGGAAAAGCTTATTTAGCTTTAGAAAACAGACTTGCAAGATGAGCTGTGCAGATGACAGGCTGATGGGTTAGGACAGAACTGCCACGAAAAAAGGGGTTGTCCCGCTTTGGTTTCTCAGTGGAAGCTCAATCTTCTCATTAAGAGTCTGGACAATTTTAATGTGCTCTCAAAATCCAAACTTTACACGTATCATAAACACATACTAATTTTGACAGTACAAGGTGACAGTGTCTCATATCAGCTTACTGCACTGCAATACTTGACAGAGAACTCGTAGTACAGTTCATGTACTTTAGTGACTTTATGATCACAGGCTG
Organism: Pluvialis apricaria; assembly: GCA_017639485.1. Taxonomy (NCBI): domain Eukaryota; kingdom Metazoa; phylum Chordata; class Aves; order Charadriiformes; family Charadriidae; genus Pluvialis; species Pluvialis apricaria. The sequence goes on from CM030012.1 coordinate 16,736,214, forward strand.
GTATCATGAAACTCAGCACGCAAGTAGCTGGTGTTACACTAGTTATTCCCTCTTGTAGAGTTCCTGTTTTGACAGACTATTTTAAAGGGTCTGGCAAAGACCCTTTGTCTAACCTACACTACATGTTTCTTCTCCAGAGCCTACACCTCCACCATAGTCTGGCCTCTCATTCTGTACCTATAACTACTCCTGAAGTCAATGTAATTGAATAACAGAAAAAAAAAGCCTTATCTAAATAGTTCTTATTAAAAAGGCAGCTCTGTACAATGCTACCAACTGTAAATATTAATGAAATGACAAAGTCCACTACATTTCCACTTTTTCAACCCATTTCTGGCTTTCCTAATGAAGGATATGGAGACTTTTGCTTGAATAACACTAGAACAACAACAAACATGAATATTTTACTAGCAACAGTGAACAGGAACTCCCATTAAATGGTATTGCTGATTTTAGTGAACAGACAAAGCAGAATTGGTTTTGCTCTAGACTTACAAAACCAAAACAAAATAAAACAAACAAAAAAGCCCCAAAACAGCCACAACTTGTAGTAAACCCAAAAGGAGTTGAAGGAAGATTTTCCCAGAAGTCAACAAGCTGCAAGGAGCTGAGTATCACCCAGTCTTCAGCGGTGTTACATGTGTACCTGAAAGGGCTGAGCCATAAATGGTCAAAAATTTGGCTTGTGGGATTTGTGGTAATGTACAGCTTTAAGGAATGTAGAAGCCAAAATCTTTACATAGATTAGAGACTGCCAGAAGCAGACCCAACATAATTTTTGACAGCTTATTAAGAACTCACAGCTGTTTTCTGAGCAAGATGCAGCAGTGTCTTTTTTAGTGTCTTTTTAACACAGGCACTACATCTGAGACCAGGCTCTACACCACTACTGGTACCTGGAAATACTATTCGGAATTCATTAAATTACACTGGATTTACAGCTGTATTAGTGAAAATGAGACTTTGGACCATAGATTACAAATCCATTCTACTTGCACTGCGTTAATATTGCTGATATCACCTCATGACTTTTGGTCATGCCTGGGTTCATGGAATAAGCCTAGACAGAATCCTTGCTGTTTTTCAAGCTGTTATTCCAAATGACCTGACTGCATTACGGCGAGACAAACACAACAAAATAAATAATGGGGTCAAGAACATACATTGAGCCCAAAAAGGTACTTTTCCTTCAACTCTGCACAGCATTGCCCAGAGAGCTTAAACAGACTACATGCTGCTAGACTTCTGCATTAGTGAAACAGCTTTGAAATCTTAAAATTAATATTATTCATGTTTTAATCTTCATCCTTTAATTGAACAAACATGCCATAAAACATCTCCGTGGATGCACAATGCTTTTAAATGTCATTATTCAAGACTGAACAAGTAAAGCGTTTCCAGTCATGGTTGTCAAATAAAAGAAGCCTGTAGGGCATATTTCTCACCATCACTCTGCTCTTGCTGAAATAATTGTTCAGATAAAACCATGGAAGATCTTTTTACTTGTTGCATTCAGATAAAGGTTTCTCTAATGCAGAGCAAAAGAGGTTTTTTTTACTGTGGTCTTTTCAGTCAGCACAGTCTTCTCACTCTCAGCCTGCTAAAAGGTTACAGTAGGAGTCTAGAGGTGCCCAGAGGTCTGTGTTTGAAACTGAATCCAAACAACAAAGCAGTAAGTAGCTCTGAGCAGCAAATGATGGATCTTACAGTGAGCTGAAGCTTGAATGCTCATAACAAAAATAAATTAGTTTGGACACAATTCCTTTGTGCCCCACATTCTTCTCTGCCTGGCAATTTATCTCAGCCTTTGAGAATGCAAAAGGCTTGGATGGGGAGAAAATATTTCCTTGTTGTTTACGTGATCATTCACAATGCAGATGAAACCATTAGATGCACTGGGCCAAGACTTCTTGTGTTTGACCAGCTCTTGCAGTGGAGTTGGCGGGAGCTATCTCCGCTCCTGTCGCAGAGGAGCTGGCCCTTCCCGCGATGTCCGGGACATGAGTGGATGGAGAGCCATATCAACCAGCAGAGAACACAGTACTCAGGTCTGGGTCATTCAGGGATCTTTCCTTAGACACGAAAGCAGCAGCCAAAGAGAGAGAAGATTGGAAGAACACCCATAGGGGTTCTTAAAGGCAGGTGCCATAAAGCTTCCATGCTTGACGGCTTTATTCTTGATCCTCAGTTTCAGGGCAAATATTCTTGTTTAACACAAAGGCCAGATGACAGCCATGGCCATTCTCAGCCTTCCCAAGGAGGCACTTTGAACCTGGGCAGACTTATAGCACAGCCCTGAGCAAAGGCTGACTCCACAACCATGTCTGTGCTTTCAAGAAGTTCCTTTTCCTTCCCTGGCTGCTGAAGAAAGACATTTTCTCCAGGACTATCTAATTCATCTCACACTTCCACTTGGCTAGGATAGCTGGCACGTTCAGCTGTGCCCAATCCTTGCCATCTCCAGCACTTAAAACTAGCATAGATCCTTAAGATCCCCTGGGTAAGCCACTGTCTTGGATAAACACCTACACGCACTCAGCCAGCACCCAACGGTGCTAGACTGGTTCCCACTTACGCCTCAGCAGGATTCACGCACCATCTCACTCAACCCTGAGGGGATCTTCCGAGCCTGCTTACTGGATCAGGCCTCAGTCAAAGGTGTGTTTGCACAAGTCCACCCTCCAATGCTGCTGTCTGCAAGGAGGGGAAGAGAACCGAGGTATTGAGGGCAATACATCAAATCACAGCACTTAAATCTGTCACAGCCAGTTTGCAGGAGACCTGGCATTCACGCCTTGTCAGCCTACATCATCCTCATGGATTTTGCCCACTGTCCGTGCCCTGCCTAGCCCTTATGAAGTCTGCTGTACTTAACTAAGCAAACTATCAAACCTAAAAATGCTTTTGTTTGTATTTTGCATGTTTTCCTTGGGTGGAGGGGGGAAGGGAGAAGTGGGGATAAGTCAACACAATACTTAAATTACAGCAAGCACATAAAAATTTTCCACGTAACACATCTTAGCAGGGACATGCTGTGATAAGCACAGTTAGAAGGCCTTGCTAAAGAAAAGAAACAGGTGATTTTAAACCAGGACCAGTTGTAATCAGCAGCATTTTAGCTCATTTACTCCAGCTGCTCCTATTTCCCACCTGCTGTTCTGCCAGTCTCTTCTGGATTTCTTGGTCATCACAGACGTCATAAACAACAGGTTTGGAAAGCTCAGACTCAATCTGGGCCAACCAGGTGCGAAGGTTACTCATGTTTTTGTCCAATAGTTGTATAAAACCAAGTGTTTCCTTCAGTTTCTTCACCCTAAGCAAACCAGGAAGAATATTTTGTTACAAAGATCTGCAATCAGTAGAAATGATGTTAGCAGAAGGTGATGACGAGCATGGCTTTATGAAGCAGTTACTGTCGCCTGTAAATCAGAGCCATGTTTTAGTCAAAACCTACCTAAATTGGCTTAGCAGGCCTCTGTCCTACAGCTGCATGAAGGTCTTAGTGAATTCTTTAATGAAAATATATGAGCAGAGTGAATTTTTGTAGCCTTGTTCATCTGCCAGTGAGCTCTTCAGTCAGTTCTTGGACATTTGTCTAAGTGGGAGTTTGTACCATAGCTCGCCACAGTTAAACTAAACTGGATATTTATGGTCTGTTTTTCCTGCTGTGAATTACGTTCCATGTCTTCTTGAGCAACCAACAGGCCCACTCTAATGAGCAAGGTACTGCTCTGCCAACGGAGGCAGAATTTGCCCAAACCACAGGTCCAACACCCTGGGCAAATGGATGCTGACAGGAGAGGAGAGGGCCTCAATAACGGCCACTGTAGAACTTCCAGTGCCACTATACTAAAAGCTCTTCTAAACAACACGCTGAAACGTGCAGAGATGTGCCAGACTCTCCTGGTAGGTGAAAATGAAAAAAACAATCCTGAAGAGGGAGAGTATCCAATAGCTAGACAGAGTTGTGCGGCAGACAAGCAAATGAACCATCGACACTATTTACTTTTCTTACTGCTGTTTGTAGCACAGCTCTCAATCTGCAGACAAACTTTTCTTTATTTCCAGCCTTTACAGCATATTCCCATGTCAAACCCCCTTATCAGCCCCTCAAATCATCCAAGTAGCATGTTTGTAGATTTTGCCAATTTGTCCCCATGTGCTGGTGGAATATCTGTTAAACTACCTCATTGCTCTCACTTTTCCTTGAAATTCTCATTTATTGCAATTTCCAACAAAAATTACTAGAAAGCCCAACACTGGGGTGACATCTCTTCTGACTTCAGATTGGCATCAGAGCTTGCCATTTACACCTTGGTAGTTAATTGAGAAAAAAATAAATAATCTAGATCATTATTTCCATCAGATCTGTCTTAAACATCCAGATCACAAGATGAGACGAACTGTAACAAAAAGCACATATTTCTCTCCACAAACCGCAACAGTCTGCCCTGCAGTACTGTAAACATCAACACTACAGATACTAAAGTCAGGTGAAATTATGGTGCCCATGTCCTGGGGAGAACCCCCTTCACCCAGCATCGCTTCCCCGTGCTGTGCTCCTGGCTGCTTGCATCCCTCTGCTGTCTAGTTCTGTCCCTGTGCCTTGGGATGGATTTCTGGACCTTGCATGTGACTTTTAAAATGAAAATTTCTGAATTAAACCCTAAGCTATTGACTGATCTAGCAACTACCCAGATGAGCCTCATTATTTAAGTCACGTGCAGTGCAAAAAGTTGAAGTATGCATCGTGAAAAGGCCAAAATATCTCCCATTCATTAGCCATCATGACCTATTTGCCAAACTGCAGGGAACTGTCACCAGCTAAACAAAATCAGCAGCTGGGACTGGAAGGGCAGCTTGTACAAGGGGATCACTGCATGTCCCAAAATGCAGGGGACTGTTGAGGGGTCTGAGATGAATGTTAATGTACTTGGCAACACTAGTGTTGTACAAGCTAGGACTGGGGCAGGGAAGGAGGGATGTGATGTCATCTAGTGCAGGCAGGGACAGATTACACCAAGACAGAAGTGCCCTGACCGGGTACCTGGGTGCTGGCTTCATGCAAAGGACCTGCCTCCTCCTTGTAAGAAAAATGAGTAGTTTCCTGGCCCACCATCCTGCCTGCCGCCAAAACATCCTAGCAAGCTTTAGAGGAGAGAGGTCCAAACTACCTGGGACTGAGTGACTTTTGCAGTTGCTTGTTGTGGCATATGATACAACGAAAGAAGATGTGCAGGACAGCTAATCCACAATGAATATGTCACTCTGTAAGCAACAACTGATCTTATTAGCAACCTTAAGGTAATAAAAGAGGACAGGTACGTCAGCTGGATACTTGATTTAAGGTAAAGCAGTTACGGACAAGATGTGGGAATGATCCTACTGGATTTGTTCAGTTCTATTGGTTACTGTGAAGGTACACAGTAATGTCAGCAAATTTGGAGTCCCATATGATATGGGAAGCAGCTTTCCCTACCTCTTGTCCCAAAAGGACCAGGCAGTACCTTCAACTGTTTTACAAGAAGAGAAGATGACAATACTCCTGGCAGGTATCTAGCAACTCTGCACTCTCCTAAATGTAAAATTAGTCTTGTCTGCTTGATGCAACTCTGCAAGCCAGCCTGAAAGATTTAGCACAAGTCCATGGTCCACCTTGTCACTACCTTGCACCCACAAAGCCACTAATACCGGTGTAAAGTGCAAAGCAGCTACCTCTGCCCCTTTACACTGATGGTGCTTCCCACCACTGCAGCTGAGAGGAAGCCATGGGACGACAAAAGCATTTAGCTGCTCTTGCTTTCCTTAACAAGCTCTTTTCAGAGCTCTGCACCCAAGTTCAACCCTGTATGCAGAAGGCATCTGGCTCCCAAGCAAACAGCAGCTATATAAGTCTTCCTGCTTTTGGTTCTAATTCCATTAATTGGTACTCAACAAACATCTCATACACCAGTAACTGTACAGCATTTTCTTGTACTATCACAGGCTGGCAGGATACCTTATTATATATACCCAGGAGATCTAATTCTCCTTCAAACCTCTCCCCTGCTCCTGTCGCAGCAGTCATTTTGGATCCAGTTGGTTATACTGCTCAGCAGTGCCTGTGGCTCCCCAGGGCATGTAACTCAAAGACAGGCAACTCAGGAGCCCTCTCCCTGGAGAGGTGGGACAGTACAAGCTGTGTGTTGAGCACTGAAAGGAAGAATCACTAGAAGAGACAGGCCTGAGTAAGAGTCTGAGCCAAACATCTACGGCATCGCGTTGTTAATTCTGCATGACTTCAGGCCACTCGGAAGGAAAGCAAGGCTAGACTGCTGCACTGTCCCTGACTGTATCCAGTGGCAAATTTATTCTCTGCATATTCTATGATGTTCCCCACTGGTGCTTTGGAAATGTCTCTCTGATGACTTGCAAGAGATGCACACGTTGGGATCATCTGATGCTACAGCTGACCTGCTGAGACCACAGCTTACTGTGCTGCTCAGTATCATCTCTCTGCTCCCCTGTACTCCCTTCTCTGTATCCCCCTGTTTCCTATCCTGAAGTTGCATTACAGAAAAATTCATGGGTTGCAAGACATCTCTCTTCAGTCTGCATAGTGGATAACAGGTAGGTGAACGCAAGCAAGGAAGTCCAATGCAAAACCAAGGGATATTAGATTATAAATAAATATCTTTATTCCTGACAGCACATTCAACAAATTTAGAAAGCAACAGTTTTAGAATCCAAGTGGGGGTTTTGCACCAAAAAACCCCTCCAAGAATATTATTTTGGCTTAGAAATCCAAAATTCAAGTTATGGATATTACCATAAATATGTGGGTCTTTATCTACTAGCGTTACTAGAAGCAACGGTCTCAAAGACAGCATGACTGTGATACTGCGAGCTTGTATTTACTTTCTAGGAACTGCCATTACAGATGCACCATTGTAATTAAGTAATTTAATTTGTTACATATTCTGGATAGAATATGGCATTTGTCAGTCATTTAATCACCCTTAGTGCTCTAAGTCATTAATCTCAAACTTGAGCTAAGCAGCCAGAGAAGAATAAAAACCTAACAGAAATTCACATTAGTGCAGTGTGTAAATAGGAAGGCAGTCTTGTCCAGATGTTCACACTGGCTGATCTGCTCTTGTTGCAGTCAGCAGACACGGAGCCCAAGGTAAAGGGTAGGGTTCTACACTGAAACAACAGGTGAAATGATGAAAAATCGTAGCATCCTTCTCGAGCACCCTCATCTTGCACAGAAGTCACAGGGAACTGCCATTTCTCTGGCTACAGCTCAAAGAAAAATGTAAAATGGACTAATTACAGCCATAAAAGTCTTACATCTGCAACAACCATTCTCAGATGCATTTCTGCACACTGCAAGTATTTTTGCAAATTATCTGCTCTTTGCGTGAAAGAAACCTTGTGAAAACTCTTTTGATATGCATCCTGAAGGGACCATTTTGGGAAAGATAGGCCTCCTAGGAGCTGGGTGGGGGTGCACTGTGCAAGCCACCAAGCCTGGGGGCAAAAAGCTCCCCCCACGTCCAGGTGACCAAAGACCCAGCACACAGTGAATTAACAACAATAGAAGTTCAAGGGCAACAGAGGAAAGGAGTTCCTCCCAGTTACCCAGGAGGTGGAAGACCCTGCCACCACTGTTGATTGAATTTTTCCTCTACAAAGCGTAATTCTCACATTATTTGGTCAAACAGGCAAGACTTACTGTTTACTGAATAAAGGCCTACCTACCCGTGGTTCACTTCCCAATGCGAACTCACCTGCTACCATTCCACATGTCCCCAGAAGCAAAAAAAATAGTAATAATTTTAGAGATCCAACAAATACAACCACTAATTTAAAAATCCCAACAAACACAAACATCTCTTGTACTGTGCAATGAGTCCAGCTTAAAAGATATCCTGATTCAAAACAGCGCTTAGACACATGCATAAGATGCCTGGGATAAGCCAAACAAAGCCAGTTTCTAAATGTCTTAATCTTTACACCAAAATAGAAGTGCCAGGAAAAGAACAAAACTAGTAGATTATAACTAAAAGCTGGCTGCAAAAGCGAACAGAAGGACTAACTGACCTGACTCAAGATTGGATTTGGGTCTTAATACCCTCAATGAAGTTGCCAGCGTTGGGTTACAAGAGAAATGCATTAAGCTGTTTCAGGCTGAATCATTGCGTAACCCCACAAATATACAGACTGTTTTGTAGTAACTGCTAGGGAAATATCTAGCAGTAGAAGACACTTTCAGGTTGACTGAAATGTATTCACACAAACATAAAGAATTGCAAAATGCCTGCCAATTGCATTGCATCAGCTGTCAAAATGCTGCAGGAAAATGTACGGGGAAGCTCAAATAAGGTAATAAATAACATTCAAATTTTAGTGTCTGAAGGAAAGAAAAACATCCTGACATATATTCCAAACTCTCCTTCACAAGCACAAATGTCATCAGAAAAAGACACTACGTACATTTCTTTTTAACCGAAGAGGAGCTGGAATTGCCCTGCCTGCTGATAGGATTGTTTACAACCCGGTAAGGCAAATGAGATGCACAACCCAGGAAACCTTTGTTCAGTAAGTTGCAAGGGCGAGCTTAAACCATGTGAGGGACAAAAGACCCGATTTGGGGACGTGATGTCAAAGGCAAATTTTAGGCCTTCATATAAAATGCAAGGACGTTTCTCTGCACAGCGCCCGGCCCGGGTACAATGGGAGGAAGCCCCCGTGTCCGTGGGTTGTGTTAGCACAGTGAGCAGAGCACACAGCGGGTTCGCCGGAGGAGGCTTTTCTCGCGTTACCCTGCCGGCGAGTCCAAAAGGTTGTTGCCGCAGATCTCCACCGTCTTGGGTGCAAAACCCCCAAACGCAGCTGATTTTAAGCGAGAGGCCCCTGAACACCATTCCTCCTGCTAACGCGCCGCGTCTCCCACTCATCCACTTGTCCAAGGCGAATTGCAGGGAGCCACTGGCGCATCGGCACTGCGGTGCCCTCCCCCCCGCCGCCCAAGGTCCCGCTGCGCCAGCGATGCCTGCTCCGACAAAACCCACCCCGACCAAACCCCCAGCCGCTTACCAACGTGGCACTTACGGTTCGAAAGAAAAAACCATTCCTCAGCTTGCAAATCCCAAGCTGCAAGGGGGACCGTCTGTTCGACCACGGCAGGCATGGAAGAGGAAACCCCTCCTCCACAGATGCCCTATTTATTCGCGCTTTAGCATCCCAAGTAGGGGGGGGGGGGGCTCGCCCGTCCTCCTCCCCGACCCCCGAGCTGGGGAGCCACTGTAGCTCTCCCCAGATTTAACCCCTACATTTTGGGGTGGTATTTTACCTGGCAAATGGCCGCATTCCTCCTCAGAACAAAACCACAAGAGCTTTATTCTGACACAAGAGAATTAGCACGCGAAGAAGCGCACGCTGAGCGGCTGCCCGCGGCTGGCGACAAAAAGGTTGCAGGCTGAAGGCTTCGGCACCAAAAAAGGTAGATGCGGTGCTCATTTCTTGTGCGAAAGAGGGATTGGAGCCTCAGACCCGGATGATTTGCAGTAGAGTCAATTTGAAGTGAACCCAAAAAAATGAGAAAACGTACATCCACGCACAGGCACCACGCACACAGATGGATCCTTACTTCCCCTGCGTTCTTCTTTCTCGCCTTTACCATTATAGCCCAGGTATTTAAGTACGAATTAAATCTCCCACACACTAACCTGTCCTCTCTTTAACCTTCCAGTGCAGGGAGAAGGCCGCTAATGCAAGTAGCCTGTTATGCCGGAGGACAAAATAACCCCTAATCTTCATTTATGATATCATTCGTTTGTGGAAAAACACGCTGTCATGATTTTTGTGTGTTATGACTGCCAGAGATCACGGGGTGGGAAAGGGAAAGAAAAGGCGGAAGTCAGAGAACCTTGAATTAAAAGTCACTCCCCACCCAGCCAGTATCAGGAAAAAAATAAAGAAGTTATGATAATCCCACCAAAAATGCAAGGAATTATTTTGAAATCAAAGGTTTTTCAGTGTTCAGGTAATCTTCTGCAGACCTGTATTGGCTTGCCAATCGCTCACATTCAATATGTGGCAGGATAAAAAGAGCCTGGGAAGACACCGCATACCGTGAGAGAGCTTCAAACATTTGCACAGGTAAATCACGCTCAGTCACCTCGACAGTTTAACCTGAGTACGGTCCGAAGAGGTTCAAAAATCCATTTGAAATGGTAGGTCTGAGAAAACAGGGAAATAGCCTTCCCAGCTTGACAGGCAGACACCGGGAATGGCAACTGCGCAGACGACAAGGAATCCCTTTGCACAGCCAGCTCCCCCCCTGCTCCCGGTGCACCTCGGCACACATTGCATAACCAAAATAAGCCCAACCATCCTGCCTGATACGATAATTAATTCTGTCACAGCTTTTGGACCAAAGAGAAGCGTAATCCATAAAAGACATGGAGCCTGGAGAACGTGGAAAGAAAGCAGGCACCTTGCGAGTGAGATTTCAACTGTCCAGATTTTTTTTTTTGGCACCAAAATAATGACAAGAATGAGATTTTACAGTGGTACTGCCACAAACCAGTGTAATTCTGCTGAACATGGCTGCATCATTTACCCGGGGGCCTCACTGCAGCATACTTTGCTTCCCTTGCTATACAATAACAATCTGCAGCAATTTAAAAAGACCTTTGAACTCGCAGTGCACCCGCGTTGACTGTGGGCTGCCCGGCTGCAGCTGCGACAGGGTAGGACAGCACACCAACACATGGTGCCCGATGGTCTGCCGTGCCAAAAGGTAAGCAATGCGGTGGAAAATAAATAGAGACCATCTGAGAGGCAGTACGAACTCGCTTGCTCCCCATGTCTACCAAGCTGGGGCCCGCTGCCACTGGAGCAGCTATCAGGGCGGCACAGCCGCAGTGAGGGTGCAGGGAGGAAGGGGAGGCACAGAGCAGTGGTTCACTGGAGTTCCCCAAGAAACCTCTGTGGAGCCCCTACACAGCACATGGTGGTGTCACTGGAGAGCTCCAACTCCCTCCTGTTTTGCTGCAACTTCAGCAGTTTCAGGCTTTTTGGGAATTTCAGCCGGGGTATGCAGGAAACCAGCTGAAAACACCTTGACTCTCCCAAGTTCGATGTGGGAAGGAAGGGACTGACTTTGGTTGTGGCAGTTTAAGATTCCCGGACCCTGTAATGAGGGCTGCCGGCTTGCAAACACAGGGAAAAGACCTAGTTGCCAAGAATTCACATTCAAAAGAATGAGAAGGCACATTTGGCCTTGCTAGCTTACCTGTATTTTTGTGCCAACATTAAAGGCCACGGTCATTTGAACCCATTCCTGCTACATACACAAAAAACGGGCCTTTGTCCACAAGGCTCAAAACACAGACCAGACCCACCAAGTAAGAAAACACATCACAGTGTGCCTATAGCCAGAGCAGCTGAGAAATGGCATCCCCCTTCCACAGCTTCATGGCATTGGGAAGAGCTGCAGGATGCCAGGAGATACAGAAACGCAACATTGGTTACTGTAGGGACTAGTCTGCAGACCCAAAACTACGGGAGGCAGCCCCGGATGAAGCTGGTGGCTTTAAGGAAGGCTTAAGCACCACCCAAACACTTTGCACAACCCCAGGCAGCGTAGACACCCTCCCATGACATGTCTGTCCTCCGGTCTGCCAGCAGGCACAATGCAAACAGCAGCGCAGAAGGCAAACCGCTTCCCCGCTGGGCTGAGCAGCAAAGCATGGAGTTAGTACCAGTGGTGGACAAGCCAGGGAAGGACAACGAGGGACATGGCTGTGCACAACACAGCTCCTTGGCAATTCTTGCCAGCTAATGCATGGCCAGGAGTGCTGCTCCAGGGCATACTGGGGATGCAAATTCCACTCCATGGGGGTTTTGGCTGTCTACAACCCATATGCAGGCTGTGCACTCCCTCTTCTATTGTTTCAGGCCTTCACTTGGGTGTATGTGCAAACACGCAGCAGTTTCTTCTGGCAGAGTGCTGCTAAGAGGCTGGTGACGAAAGAACAAAAGCAAGAGATTTTGTGTGTCCATTTTTACAGTCAGCACAATGCTCCCTTTCTGCCTGTTAGTATGTTTGCATTCCCCCTCTGTCAACAGAGACTTCAGCAAAAGAACCTCCCCTGGTAAGAGTATCTTCCAAGCTGAACAGAAATTCATTTGTTCTCCTTTCCAGGCAAGCTAATATCTTGATGGTTACTTTATCCCAACAGAATTAACATTTGGACACTTTTCCAAGTTTGCACCAAGCCACCCTCTGGCTGCAACACATGCGGCAAAGCTTTTGTCACCACACAAGACAAGCACAGACATACAATGAAAGTGTTAAGTTCTGCAAGTGCAGCCATATGGCAAATCTGAGCTTGTCACCATGAACTAAGAGAATCACTTCAAGGACTAAATGGAGAGCTCACCTAATTTGCCCATCTGTCCCAGGATGTTTATTGGTTTAAAAAGGTGAAATAAGCTATCAGGAGGAATGCTCTGTATTGATACTTTGGCTCAAGACTGGTTTGGCTTCATGTTGGTATCACAGAGACATACACCGCACTACAGAAAAGATAACGTTAGTCAGGTTTCAGGGTCAACCACGGAGACGCTAGAAACCAGAGAACTGAAATTGCCTATAAATCTTGATTAGAGCCCCTTGTGGATACAGGTTATTTTATACTCTTTAAGCACAGGATCATAAAGTGCTTGTCTACTAGAAAGATTCAGCGCCCAGGATGGAGGATTGGCTTCGAACGCACAGCTATTCAATGTACATTTTCTCCTTCTACTCAGTGCATAGCTCTGTATTTTACTTACTGCCCAATTCTTGGCCTGTCATGAAGACAATGTGAGATTTGGTTCTTGCCCCTGGGACAGATGGCCACTGGGGGCCAGGGAAGCAGTACAGTGGGCTGTGGTGCACCTGCAAGTGCAATAAAGGCAGCAGCTGGTAATGTGTTTAACAGAAAGTGCTGAAGTCACAGTATTTGTCAAAAAAAAAAAAAGCATCAAGTGGTTGCAGATTTGGCACCCAAAAACTCAGAAAACTTTTACTTCAATTTACTTGCTGCAGCTACTGATCTGAAACGCCAGGAGCTTTTCATTTCACGAAGGTGCTGTGAAAATAAGTTCCTACAAGTAGTTTTTTCAGGAGCAAGACAAGATTGCCTCCCAGCCACAGTTGAAATTCATCATTTCTCTCCAGGCAGCATTCTCGTACCTCCATCACCAAACCCTCTAAGCCCTTCTGGCAGTTCTGCCCTGGAGCATTTCCTCCATCCCTTTTAACTTCCTCAAGAAATGAAGCTGTGCCCAGTAAAAAGGGCTTCGTCCAGGTATGCTGCCATGGCAGCAGTTGTGCAGCACTGCAGTCTCCTCTCCATCGGGCAGCAGCGCGTGCACAGCCCATGCTGTGTACCATGCCCTACAGGCCCCAACCTACCTGGAGCTAACCCATCCTAACCATTGAATGAAACTGGTGACAGCAGATGTTTGAGATCCTGTGAAAACACCTGGATTGTGATGGCTTCACGCAATAGGGCCAACATAAATTTTGCCAACACTATTTTCAGGTGCTCTTTCAACACAGTTTAAATATGTTGGAGTTTTTTTTTTTTTTTTAAAGTTTTTGCAAAAGCAAACTGAAAAGGCAGGAGACAGTCTACCAGCATGGGACATCACAACCCACATTCATATTTCATCTCGCCTCCAGCCCAAGGCTCCTTGCTCTGCTCCGCTCCCCCATAAAGAGGCCCAACTTGTGTCATATCTGTGATCAGTAGAACTGCTGCCTCCTCCCCATCACCTGAGCCTCCCCTCTAGTGGCCCAAAGCATACCTGTGAGTGAGGTAGAAATTTCAGTCAACTGAAGTCAAATTTAATTCCGTCAGAATTCAAATCTCAGCAGCAAGCCACCACCATAGCAGTGATCTCAAAATGGAAAGTCACAAGGTTGTAAATAGGGCAAAATAAACTCTTAGGACCATATTCAGATTCTGCTGTGAGTGTCTAGCCTAGTGGTTCTTTATCACTGAGCAGCCAACAACAGCTGAGCTGTGAGCCAAGCCCAAGCAAGGTGGATTAGGTGAGGGAGGTGTGCTACACTCACACTGCAAAACACTGAACCTTTGTTAGCATTAAGTCCAAGAGGAACCAGCAGAGTGCACTGGGCTGCCCGATAACCTTGGAACACTGAGGGACCTGCTTAAAACCATGCTTTGTCAGGTCCTCCCAGTTTATTACTGTGGTCCCGAACACAAAGTCAATGGAAATCACAAATAGAAGCTGGTATATTCCAGACCTTTTAGGGTAAGAACACAGCAATGGTCATAAGGCATCACACCAACTCCCCAGTAGCTGCAATATCCACTTGGATATGCAATACTGAGAGTTACATTGATGCTCTAGGCAAATCTGCATTAACATACCACAAAGCACCACCATACACTTCTCTGAAGATTTAAGATTTAAGAAGTACCAGGCAGACAAACAAGTGCTGTGTTGTCACAGACTACTTGAATAAGACTGCCAGACCTCTCTCTAAACATCCCATCAGTGCTTTAGCATATCTTCCTAAAAATTACCAGAAATGTGCCATGTTTACCTCAGTTTTAAAATAGTGCATTGTAATCTGCATTTAAAAATTTAAAAATTCAAAACTAACACATAGCATAACACAAATGATCATAAAAGTGTTTTAAAAGTTGTATGTTACCGTAAGATGAGAACAGAAAAAGTGCTGTTATGAAAGTGAAACTTCTTTCCTACACCAGATCAAATACAAAGACAGCTTGAGAGGAGCCATTGCAAGACTATCTGCAAAGTGTTAGATGTTAAGAAGGCAGCTTCTGCTTAATCATTCATGGCTCATGTGTCACCATTAATTCAGATCTCATTGCTGATTAAGATCCAGCACACTTAGCATTGCATTGTCACAGCACAACCACCCGCTTCATCTGCCCCAAATATTAACTGAGCAAGAGAGCTTCTGCAGGCCCACAGAGGAGGGTTACAGGTGAAACAAAACCTTGGCAGAGAAGTTTAGACCAATACTAATTTGGTGTTAGGCTTATTATTTCTGGATTACTAATAAACTCAGGCAGGCATTGAGACCAGCTCAGTATCCTCCTCCCAAGCTGTGGTAGAAACTCAGAGATAATAGTGAAATGGGATCGTCTCAGTAAGGCTAATACTAAAATGGTCATGATGTTCTTAACTCTGTCAACTAGAAGATGTTTAATCCTTTAAGAAGTAATTGCCTAGACTATGTAGGTTTTTGCTTTAGTTTCGACTGATACTATTTTCCATTTCACCATCATGCAGAAGATTCTGGATTTAAAAAATAAACTCCTAGTATGGTCTTCCGGTTGTTTTTAGGAACGAGACTGACTAAAGAAATAGCACTAATATTAAATGAAATTTCATACGCTTTTGAATGTAAAAAAGAACATTGCCTGGTTGTCTACAGACACAAGCAAGGAATGTATTCCCAAATTCTGTGCATTCAGATATAGGGTAAAATAGAGGTACATGTTAAAACAGGAGGCTCTCCTAAGGAGCCAAACGAACTCCCACCATACAGCCTTAAAATTAAGTTACAATTCAACACAAGCCACACAGAAATAACTTTGACTCTTCCTTTTACATACCTCCCATGATTGAAATTATATTTTCTATGACTTCTTACACCCTGCCTTCTACCTTTCCATAAATTAAGGTATTTGGTGTCATAATACATCCACAAAGCATAACAAAAAAAAATTAACTTCAGTTTAATTTGACTCTCAATAATAAATTTCAACAGAACGAAAAAGTCGTGTCGGTCTGTTTCTGATGGTCGAGGACACTAGCCTCTGACTTTTATCTCATATAAAACATTGAAAATAATTTTCTTACCGTGCTCCGATAACATCAAAGAGATGCTGCCAGCGATCATTGATTTTGTTGAGTTTATCATCTATTTCTGAAACTCGGCTTCTGTTGCTAGCCTTGATTAGCTGGTCGCCCATTTGTTTCAAGTGAAGCTTATTTTCACTGAACAGGTTTATTTCTTCCATGTAGTCCTGATAAATATACACAAACATTGCTTAATTCCTGGGCAAAACAACACAAAACAAAACTATCTGTTTCTTTTCCCACGTGTGTGATGTGAAGGCAGGTTTGGCTGTGATGGCTGGGGGTTTCTATGTTAGAATATAGAACTCTTTCACTTAAAACAAACAAAAAAATATCTGAATGGAAAAGCATTCTCCCAATAAAGCCACTATGAAAAAATAAGCAGCTTAAAGAATTACAAGTGCCAGGAGTAAGTACCCTAAAAATAGCAATGTTCTAAATTTGTTTTCTGTTTTCCTGATTTAACATATTTTTTCAATCAAGCTACATCAAAAGAACCCAAATTCAAGTCTAGGATGGTTTTATTTTGCTGGTATTCTTATCCAGAGGAGATCTGGGATTAGATATTGAGACATTTAAGCCATGGGGAGGAACGCTGCAGTTAAAAAACGGTCCAGTTTAAAAATCAAGCTAATATGAAAGTATTAGAAAGCACTTACTGCACTGACCACCAAGGAGAAGGGGCAGAATTAGGTTTTATTTTTGGTTGTGGTAACATCTTGTTTGCTTGGCATAAGACCTACTCTGTCCTTCAAGCTCTTCTTTGCCCTGTGACTACCGGTAGCATAACCACTGACCAGGTGGAGGTGGTGAGAGCAGTGAGACGCTCCCAGGGCATCACATCCCCAAGCAGGGAAAGCTCTGAGCAGTGCCACATGTGCATGTGTGCCCAACAACCCCAACTCTGCAGATGCCCACTACTGCAGCTCACATACATCACACTCCATACCTAAATGCAGTCAGGTGGCATTTCTGTTTTGGATTACGCTCCAATTCTGGACATCAAGAAGACAAGAGCTGAGGCTAGAAAAGCTCATCTTCTCACAAAAGCCTGTATGTGCTGGTTTTATATCATGTATCACTTCCGAGAGGCAAGGGAAAAATGAGAAATGGCATCTCTATAACAAGCTATCAGACTGCAATTGAAGAAAAGTAGCGTTAATGCTTACCTTCTGCAATTTATCTATCATGTCTTCAATGCTAACATCCGCAGTCTGCAACACTTTGCTTTCCATTTGCACCAGCCAGGAGCACAGCTCCTTATTTTTTTCATTGAACACAATCCAGGCATTGAGCCTGTCCTCGATCTCCTGCTTACGCTGAGACACCTATGGATGAGCACACACATTAACTGCTGGCAATATCTTTCTCAGGAAGGAAACCAGCAATTATGAGCCTTCTAATTTCTAGTCTGCATTTGATCGCATTCCATTTTGAAGAAGCAGTTATCAAATATCTCCAGCTTTCTTTTCAAAGCCAGCACACAGATTGTTATTACATCTTATTTTGGATAGCAGGGCCAAAAGTTGACTAGCAAACAGCAGATCCTCTCCCACAGAAGAATTAAACTGAGTGACATCTTTATAAAGAATGATCTTATATAAAAAATTTAATATTACTCAGTGAAAACCTGAAAATGCCAAACAAAGAATTAATATAAAATATATAATTACTACATACTGTTTAGTATGGTCTCATATCTAACACAAGAGAAGTAACACCTAGGTCACCTAGTTCTTATTTTTCTGCAACTGTAAGAAAAACTTTGCAACTACTGTCTGCAATTATTTTATCTCTATAAAATCCTCCCGCTTTTCTTTCCATTTGCTCACCAGTTCTTGGAGAACTTCCAAAAAAAAAAAAAAATCAGCATCAAGAATCTATCCTTTTTATTGAAAACCACAGATTTTTTTTTTTTGCCCAAAATTACATTTGACAGGACAGATAAACAAATTGTCTAGACAGGGAAATTAAGGTCTGATGCTGCCTGAACCAGCAAAGCTAATATCACTGCTCCAACATCTCAGAGAGAAACAGGCTCATTCTTCTACTAGCTAATAGTACTTATTTCTCGCCTAGGGGTCTTAAATATGTATTTGTAGTCATTTATGTACTTTGATGGATTTCTGTGCCAAGATGTATGGGACAAACGAAGTGAAAACAAGTTCTACTAAACCAAAACAAGACAAACAACTAACTCCTCACCTCACCAATAAACTTTGTGTAAAAACTGAGCATAATGTTTTGCTTGCCTTGGCTGCAAATGGCCACTCTAAATACCACCTCATGGCAGGAAACAGCATATGACTCCTCAAAATGCCATTACTGATTCTCCTAGACTAATTTCTAACACTATTTTGTACCTCAGAGTGAAGTTTAAGTGTGTAGTGCGGAAGCAAAACCAGCTCCACATAACAGCAGGATCAAAATAGGAGGCACCAAGTGATCTCTCACTATATTGCTTTTGCCCTTTAAATTCTGACTTTTTTAAGGAGAGAATGGGGAGGTGAAAATGATTTCTAAATCGTCCATGGTGATCTAAGCAAAGAGATGATGCCGAAAGCACTGCTCTTGGGACACAGGGAAGCAATCTCCAAAGTTCTCACTGGGAAGACATCTGCTGGAGACCCCAGTGACCTCAGAAAGTCTCCCTAAGAGGGCCTCTGCTCCCTCGTACCTTCAGCCTCAGAGGTATGAAGTGCAAACCCCTCATGCTTCCTCTACCATCTGCAGCATCTCCCATGTACAGAGACAAGTTAACTTGGTCCATGGAAGAAGAGACTATGCACGTCAGCAAAACCATCATTAAATCCTGAAATAATCATGACTCCCATTTTTGACGCTAAGCATGGGGCAAGGCAGGATTTTAAGGGCAAGAAGCATCTTTTAGCTGGCTAAGCAATACAGATTGGGGGTAAAACAAGAATGAGCGAAAAAAACCCAAACAAGCTTCTAGGAACATGAGCCCTTCAAGCTAGGCCTTGCTTTGAGCACCTTCTCCTTGGACCAGCTCCCAGGATACCAGCTCCAGTTTCACATCCACAGCATGATGCAGGAGCAATGTGGGCATTCCCAACGGAGGTTAAAAGAATAGCAAGGCCCAGGCATCCAACCCGTACACTAGCGTTTGCTAGGACAGGACAGTTGCTGATATGAATTAGTTAAATCTTTGACCTACATGTACCTTGCAAGGACTGCTATGTAAACGCTAATCCCTTGAGTGCATCTGCTCACTAAGTGTGTTTGTGTCCCTGCCCAGTCCGGCACAGGCATCTGCCTGCCCGGATCCCTTGGCTGTGACAGCTGCAGCCGCGTCTCGCTCTCAAAGGCTTTCTTTCACCTCTCTGCATTTATACGGCAGATTTTTATTTTTTTTTTTTTTCACACAATACATCTTGACTGCTCTAATTTGTTAGCCAAAACAAAGCAGTCGTGCTAGCAGCAGAAGCGATAAAGTCTGCTTTCCTACCCTCGTGTTCGGCGCTGAGCATCAGCGCAGGCTCTCCGGAGGCTCATTAGGGCTGTGTAAACATTTCAGTATGTCCCTCCGCTGCAGCACTGAATAGATTCCTCCCACTACAGATTTTTGCGTGCCTAACACAGTCACATTAATGTCACCCCTTTCTTTTCTCCAAGATAGACTGAACTAAATGTTGCTCCCTCAGGAAACGAAAATAGAAATTTTGAATAAAGTCTGAACTTAAATTACTACAGCAAATTACTACTTGGATAGACTGTAGTGGGGTACATACAAAAGATAGCTTAATTTTCAGGGCTGTCCACCACAGTTGAAACAGCAGGCATCAGCAGTTCACCAAAAAAGGAAAAACAACAAGTTCTCTCATTTATAGGCTTAACTAAAGATTTCCATTAGGAAAATGGTTCAGGCATTTTGATTTAAAAATAATGGCCCGTATTTCTCCGGGGTGGGGTGGGGGGGGTGTCTCTGGAATTATTTTCAGAGTTCAGAAACAACAGAGAAAACACTGGTTGTAGATTAACCATTTGCAGTTTAAGGCAAAGATACTGAATTCTTCTTTCTCATTGCAATGCAAAAAAATACACCCAAATAACTATTTCATCACACCAAAATTTGCGAAATAAGTTCATTGCTCTGGCAATATTCCCACCGTGATTGCTTTACCTTTGCCTGAGTAAAGGTCAGACACAAAATACTAACTCGCTTCAATACTTCTTTACAAACTGTAAAAGAAAAGCTATTGACTTGTGAGTAAAGAGAGGCGAGAGTTTGGCTTGCTGGCACGTAGAGCCATCCAGAGTAACTTAAGACCTTGAAGTATTTTACTTCTTCCAATCCTGTTAACAGGGCAAAGTAAACACACATTCAAACTGCCTAATAACCTAATGAATCAAGTTCATGTGACTTTGCTGGTAAATGCTCCCCAGCAATTTTACATGCAACACTAAATTAAGTGTAATATAGCAACAAGCCACAAAGAATGCAAATGTTTCACAACATTTTACTGCTACGGAAAAGACAATTCAGTTCTTAATGTGTTTAAACCCGAAGAGTCAGTATTTAAACACATTTAAGTTTTCTTTATCAACCCTCCTGGCATTTTTTTTTTAAACATCAGATTGCAGAGACCTCCCCCTTCCTTTCCCTGCTTCATGCCCTCAGGCAGTTCCTGTGTTTATCCCTCTCTCCCCGCCTCCCTCCCTTCGGCAGCCCAGAACAAAGTCACCTATTTCAGTAAACAGCTGCATTTGAGCTCTGTGCAATTCAGGCACCCACTAGTTACAAAAGGCTTTTATTATAAAAAATAAAATCTCGGCAGCCTGTGTCCAGAAAACAAAGGACAAACTCCAGCCCTGGTCAGCTGCACCAGAAGAAACCCCATGCCCACCCAAGACTGCAAAAGTGAGCCATCGCCAAAAGAAATCCCGTCTACTAACCTGCTCCCGCTTTTCTGCCAGGCCCTATGAATATCCCTCTATAAAACCCCAGAGGAGGCAGATGACTTACTCGCAAGCAGAGCTCTTCCCACTGCCTGTGCAAATGTTCAGCTCGCTCCTCGACCACCATCATGTCCTCGGCGAGGATGCCGTAAGCCAGCCACGCCTTCATGTCCCGCACATCCTTCATGTCCCGGGCCCAGTCTGCCAGCGACTGCTCCAGCTCCTGCATGGAAACACACCCAGAACAAGCCTTGGCACTAAGCTCCTCTGGTTTCCAAACCTGCTGGTTAATCCCCTGCCTGGCCTGTGGGGGAGGAGAGGAGGGGAATGTGCAGCCGCTTGTGCACTGTTCTCCGCTGGACTGGACGGGGTCCCCGTGCGTTTGGCTCAGGGCCTGACTCGGAGCCCACTGGAGCCCAGGGCAGAGCTGCTGCTGATTAACTGGTGCAGCAGCAGCCTCCCCTGCACCCAAAAGTGCCGAAACGCCGCCTGACCTCCTGCAGCTCCCCATGCTCCAGGGCAGCGTTTGGGGTTTCACATCCAGGAAGGAATGTGCGCACTTCTTTGGGTTTTCTTTTTTTTTTTTTTTTTTTAAAATTATTTTGGCCAAGTTGCTTTCCACCTGCATTTGTTCCAATTTCAGGTTATTCATTTAAATGCTAAAAAAATAAAATTGGTTCCCTTCTCTAATGAATGGTTTCACAGGCACTTCATCAGATTTATCAGAAACGTGGAGCTTTTAAACTGCTCATTCACAGAAACACGCTCTCTCTTCTTTGTTCCCCCAACTTCCCTTTCCCTTTATAACAAGGTTATGCATTTTTGTTACCAGCGTTACAATGGTCACCTAAAAAGCAGAGACACCACTGCATGCAGCTGGGAAACATGATACTCTACACACGAGGTACTAGGTCTCATTTTGCAAGGTGGTTGCTGGGAAGTGTCACTGGCCCCTCTAACAAAAAAATAGCTCTTACAGAGGATCCAATTTGTCTCATTTTAAAGGGAAAAAAAATTGTGAGTGTTTGTATCAGGAGAAGTGTGCTGGGTCTGAGCCCTGTGAGCATTTTCACAGGTCTTTTGATCCAGTCACTTATCTAAATCATAAAAAAAATTAAGATAATCTGATCTGCTTCAACACTGGAGGAAAAAAACTCAAACAAACCTGAGAGTAAAATTTACCTGAGCTCACTCCCTACAGATCTGGACACATGCATTTATACATCTTAAGAAGGGTCGAATCCCTGCATTAATGGAGCTAACGATGGAATTTCATGGGACTTGTATAGCTAGCCTCGTATAAGGTCCAGGCCTGAGAGAAAAACAGCTTTATTCCATAGAAGAGTGAAATGCAGGGAGCAGAAAGGAGGTTCCTTCTCACCCATGCCATTTTAGTCCTTTATTCTATTATACTGTGACACCCAAGAGCAGAAAACGCGCTGGCACTGTCTGACCCTGACGCCTCTGCAGCTGATTTTCTCTTACTGGAATCAGAGGCAGGAGCCGTGTGCTGCCACCTCACAAATAATTCAGGGCTACAGCAGGGCTGCTGCCGTGGGAAAGGCAGCCAGTGCTCACAAAGAAGATTTCAGACAGCTGATAATGAGTTCAAAGCCTTGGCTCATTAATAAGCTTATTTGTTGCCACTACATAGGTCAACAATTCACTTCATAAAAGGATGATGAAAGACTGACCAGTCCAGACAAAATGTCTCCTATCCCCTGGAAATGCTTTCCTTGCCATTTAATTTTCATAGGGCACTCTGCACTGCAAGGGCTTTTGCAACTCCCTTACTCTTAACTTTCTTTCTCTTTAATTATGCTCACATCCCGCAGGTGTGCATGGTGCTTTGCAGACTTACAATGTCTCTTGCCTGAGGAGCTCCCTGTCCAAAATGAAAACAAAAAGGAAAAACAAACAAACAAAAGAAAACCCCACCCAAAACACCACCATAAAAAATGAAACAAAAAGGGAGATTCAGCCATTAGGACAGCAGTCAATTGAGCTGAGTTTTTTCCCTTTTGTTTGACGAACTGCTTATTTTATAAATGCAAACTGTGGAAAGGGAGAAGAAGCAGGAAAAAAAATTCCAAACACTACTACTCTTGTAACCTTCTTGACCAGCTGGACTTTGCAGATTGGTAGCAAACAGCATGGTATAAAAGAGAAATTCGGTGTCACTGAAGAACAGGGAAGGGGGAAAACTGAAGGGGGAAAGGGGATCAGGTGTTGTGCAGACTACATCTATTTAAATAAAATATGGCTGTTCAATACCTTAATGTGTTCCTTGACTTTGTAGAGCTCTTCATGTTCAACTGGAAGTGAATCTTTCACTTTCTCCTTCAGCTCTCGCAGCCTGCTTTCTAATTCCTTCGTTTGCTTTTCATAGCAGTCCCAACTCTGCTCAAGGAGACCCAAGGAAGTTATAAAAGATTAAGATACTTTATCATGACATATGAATCATACGGATATGCTACAAAATAGCCTCTTTAACCCACTGAAGTAAATAATCATGTGCTCTGGTTATTTAGATTTTCTTTTCGATACATAGTACCACCCACAAGAATTTGGTGCATGAATTTACGGAACTTGAACCTTCTCCTGTGTTTAAGGTTTGCCTTACAGAGCATTTCTGCTCATTTTGTTTTGTCCAACCTGAGAGGCTTTAAGCATAGTTTTTGGGCTGAGGATTGTATCGATGACAGTATTCAATTTTAAGACATATTTATGTGCTTTCTAGCCATGAAAGTAAATTCATTGCTCTAAGGAAATAAATATGACCTACCTTTCTGTTTAGAGGTGCAACAACAGTAGGAGCAACAAACCGTGCTAACTCCCTCTAAGCTAAATTTTAGCTCAGGCTTCACAGTCTGAAGCAGGAGAGAGCTCCAGGCCACGGGGAGCATGATAACAGTCAGAGCAGGAAAAGATCCATTGTAGCAACAAATGGATGCCAACCCCATTTCCCTTGGAGATTCAGGGGACCACAGTTTTACCTTCCCACAAGCCCTGATGGCACATGACAGGCACTTCCCTCAGAGCCCCTCTGCAGCAAGCAGCAGCTCAGCATTTGCCTTGTTGCTACAGAGCTCAGCCCTGGGGACAGTGGGGCAGGGAAGCTCTCGAGACCCAACGCCAGAGAAGCAGGTGCCACTAGTCCCTGGGGAGGGCATCACCTACCTCTAGGGTGCTGCTGAGGTGCATCTTCTCCTTGTCCAGCAGGACCTGGGTGTGCCCCCAGCTCTGCTGTAACT
Organism: Pluvialis apricaria; assembly: GCA_017639485.1. Classification (NCBI taxonomy): domain Eukaryota; kingdom Metazoa; phylum Chordata; class Aves; order Charadriiformes; family Charadriidae; genus Pluvialis; species Pluvialis apricaria. The sequence goes on from CM030012.1 coordinate 16,760,294, forward strand.
GGCTGAGCTCCTCCTGGAGAAGAGCACTGGTCTCAGGATCGGAGACAGTGCGTAACTTCTCCCCAACATCGATGATTAAGGAGTACATGGCTTGCCACCTCTGAAGAATCACCGCCTTACTCTTTAAAAGAAACAAAAAAATAAATTTAAGTTCCTCAGCTGTTCTTAGCAAGCTTTAGAAGTGCATTCCTGGCATTTCACTTGGGAAGAAGTGAAAACTCACAAAGGGAGTTACAAGGCACTAGTTTGTTCACATTCATGAAAGAGTAATGAATAGATCTTCTCTTATCTGCTTTTTTACTTTCAGAAAAATCAGATTCTTTCTGATCTTCTGATCTATAAAACTCTACAATAGCTTTTCACAGACTGAATCTACAGAGTGAAAGTGCAGCAGTTATAAAAAGATGGAAATTCAATTGTCTGAGTTACTCTGAATAAAAAACCAGTTTAAGTTCTGTTAGCACCTCTAGCACCAACAACTGAGACAAATTTTTCAGAGATAACAGCTCTGTTAATCATGACATACTCCAAGTGAAGCCATCAATAATAATTTGCCTACAACACAAACTGGTCTATAACACAAGCAGATAGGATCATTGTTTTTTTCTGTAAAACAACAGCAGGAGGGAAGGCCAATTTGGAGTAGGAGGGAGAAGACTTTCTGGCTTTTCTCACTAAGGAAAAGCATGAGCACTAACTTGTAAAATCTACTGAAAATCATCTTTACACAGCAGGTAAAAATAAAGATGAAATAAACAGGGCAAGCACCAAATGGAATACTGGTAATGTGTTAATCCACCAACATTAGGTGTGTGGGAACACAATAAATCTTGGACCATGTAAATAGCATTCAACAATGTATTTTTGAAAGGTTTTAGATTGCCTTAAGCAACCATCAAGTTCACTGCGTGTTTTTACTTTCTTGTAAAACAAAGAGGTGCATAATTAAATGGAAAACCAAGATATCCAAAATTAACAAAAGAAAATACTTTTTTCCACTGCACATACAAAGAAGAACTGCTGCCCAGGTCTGTGCATCCTGGAGTGGTGGCTCCAAGGACAGACACCCTTGCAAGTGCTTTATCCTCTTCTCCTGGCAGCTCCTGCCCGTCCCTGCACACACAGGGGCCATACGGCCTGTCTTGCCACACATGTGCCTTCTTCCTTCAGGCAAACCGCGAGGCCTGCATTCAGCAGCCACGTCAATAAGGTGCAATACAGACCTAGAGGGTACCTGCTGACCAGCGTTCCCGCCTAATCTCCCTGGCACCCTGCATTTCCATGTTCACTTCAGTAATATATTTAAAGCATGGAAGGCTACTAAATGACAATGTTGATGAGGAAGTTTCCTAATATAGTGAGCCTTTCATAATATCACTGTTTTCTCACCTGTGCTCAGCTTTAAGAAAAAGTGTCAGCAATTGTTTTTCCCCCCAAAAGCATGTGATTTTAAAGCTTTTTACCTTACTGGACAGAAGTTGTTTCAGTGTGAGAAAAAACCACAGATTTTAGATTTATGAGCGATAAATACAGTACCTTGACATCATGAATTAGATTTCTAAGCTGGTAAGGGCTACAGCAGTCCTTGCTCTTCACAACTGTGATGAAGCTGTTTGTATCAGCAAGAAATCTGCTGAGACTCTGCAGGGAACTCCTGAAGAGCTGCCACTGGCTCACAAGTCCATCAATATCTTTCTTCTTCTGCTGAACCATCCGGATAACATTCTGCCACTGCTCTTTCAGCAATGTGAACTTGGAAATAAACTCTGTTCTGAAGATGACAAGTGTTGAGTGTTAATATATTTTGACTTCAAGGATTTCCATTTGCAATATTGTATTCCAGTTACAATACCCAACTATCCCAAAAGCTCTATGCAGCCCTAAGCTCAGCCCTGCTCTCTGTAGTCCACCTGTTAAGCAATCAAAAAATACTTTTACGTGATACAAGAATGGATAATGCCATTTATTCTTGCTGTTGTGGTATAGCAACTTATATAGTACAGCAATCACAGGAACAATATGCACTAAACACTTCTCTGAAGAAGGTCAATGCAAGTAAGACAAGATTTCTGATTATGCTGCAAAATTGATATGTGCTTTACCAGGCTGTAAGCGGGAGTTCAACCACCACTGTATACTACAGCAGTAGGACCTAACTGCAAAGTGAAAAGACTCTGTGTTGTTATTGAACCCATTCAAGCAGTTTTTTGGCCTCTCCTACAACATGGTTAGATGATCCAGCAGATCTAGCTGGAGTGGTTAAGACAATCCCCATCTATCAATTCTGCTCCTCTGCAGGAGGCTGTGGCGCACAGATTAGCTCTTATACAAACACCTGTGTTTGTGAGTCTAGCTTCAACACAAAAATCCAGCATCTTTGCTCAATTTAGCCCTACCTTCCCTGGGAGCTTTAAGCCAAGCTATGGATTTCATACTGAAGTGGCTGAGGGCAGTGCACACACTGTCCTGCCAGCTCTCTGGAAGGAGCATGCTCTGGCAGAGAGGGGTAATGTGTTCACAGCAGAAATGGCTGAGGCAGTTGAATCTGTGCTCACAAATATTACTTGCTGCTTCTCACTCCACACTGATTAAGAGAAAAGTGTAAGATCATACTGATAAAAAACAGGTTTAGCTACCACATGTTTTGGGTTGCGCAACTGATGACTCAATGCCCTGTCATGTGCGCCAAGGGCAATATGGATAGTCCCACACCTGTGCACTTTGAAAAGTAGAGAGGACTAGGAAGAGAGAAAGGATCCTTCATATGCAGCATCCTCATTACCCTCTGTAAGAAGGTAGCTTCTGAACCACAGTTACAGTTTCAACAACTGCAGAGTAGCAGCAGACAAGGAAGCCTCTGGTTCAGGAGCAATTATTTTTTGTTAGGCAGAACATCCAGTTACTATCCAAAATGCAGTCTGGCCAGGGCACTGTGTTTCTTTTTCATTGCACCTCCTTAGGCTTTTACAAAAGGTGCCAGCGGGTTATTAAAAGACTGAACCCAGGCAAGAATTTGGGTTTATGTCCTCATGACAGCTCCTGAGAGCAAAGATTCAATACCAACTCCAAGGAAGACAGCATACTCACTGTCTCAGAACTCACATACACACAAAGATCTTAGGGAGAAAAACAAATAGATTACCTTTTCTCTGCTTCTCCGGATTCCAAGGAGAGTAGAACTTTTGCTATGATAGAATTAAAGGTCTGCTGATTTATGGAAATCTCGGTTTGCAGCATCTGAAAATATCAGGAGATCAACAGTTTTACCTATTCACTGAACAACCTTTGCTATGAAGGCTGGTTCTGCTTCTGTTCCTCTAGAGTGACAGCACTTATTCCATTTTAAATGCTGAAAGTTCTATTATTTTCAAGTGCTAGTATCAAATGCATCCTAAGAGCTTCCACACTTTTTGGATACCAGGAGGAATTTGCACATATGTGATAGCAGAACCCACCAGGAGCTGTATGTTACAGGTAATCTGAAGCATGAAGTTTGCTGGAGTCATTCATGAGAAATGCAATCTAGACAGAAACCCATAGAAAAGGTATAAAAGAGCTACATATAATGGTCAATTTACTCCTTATCATAATGAACAAAAGTTTATTCTATATATAATTTCATTGCAATGAATGAATTGGAGATGTCTAAGTAAAAGAGAGAAAATAACTTTCTGTGGACCCTAATGAATATCACTTACATGCAGAGACTTAACACCCTGTGGAATTAGCGGCATCATAAACACCCTAAGAGATGTTTAGCATTTACCACTTGATTTTTCTTTTCTATTTTGGTTGTTTTTCCATCCTTCTGCCACCAGGACAAAGTCTATAGATAGACACTGTGCTTAGAATTGCATCCACATGCTACTGCTAGCATGCAATGTACTTTCTCCTCTGAATGGATACTGTCATACATGCATGAACCACTCACTGTCTCTATAACAAATAGCAAGTGTCTGGAAATATACCAGTGAAACAGATTTCCACCAAAATCTAACAACTGGTCAAAACAGAAATATGCTGTGAAAACATTTTGTTTTAAACGTAGTTCTTCCAGAAACTGGTAAGGTGCCTGCCAGATCGCCAGCAAACTGCCTAGCTACTTGCCACGGGCCACAGGCTTCAGTGGCATGGGATGGGCAGACAGGCAAGTAACCTCAGGGTTGGAGAAATCTAGGACTTCCATGATGCAACACTTGAGGATGCACTTCTCAAGGTCTGATCCCTGCAAAAAGGGATCCATCCATTTTGGAAAACGATTTTCACATTTCAAAGTTTTCCTCTGAAAAAGTACAAGGCCACATTTCAAGAGTGAAGTGCTTTGTAAAACTCTGCCCAGATCTACTTTCAAAAGGCATAGTATTTTCTAGTGATTTGCCCCCACCTTCACCATTCATGAAGATGCTTTCATTTTTAGAATTGGCTTTACCTCATATACTCTCTGTTGCTCCTGCAGTTCTTCAAACCGTCCTGGAATATTTGTTTTTAAGGCCTCTTTCATTTTTTCTAGGAATTTCATCCATTTTTCACATTTCTGAAAGAATTTCTTTTCATCGTTTTGAGTTCCCTCAAGCACACTATAAAACAAAAGAAATCATCAGAAACTGTTGTGTTGGTGGTTGTTTTTCTGGATACGTCTGCACACAGTCTAATGTGATGGTTAGTAATACTAACATAGTAGGGGTTTGCTTGGCACTTTGCTACCTTCTTCACTTATGAACACCCAGATTTTTGCTTCAAGTGACTTGGAATACAAATAGTCACTGAATAATATGGAGCAAGTTGAAAGGGTAGGAATTCAACTTGGAAATCCCCTGAGAACGCTGAGAACAGATTGCAAGACCTCCCATGCTTTAATTTTGTTTTGATTTTCCTCACAGAAAAGGAAATGGTTAGTAGTGATTTTTTGTTTGCATTTCAGACCTGCAGCGTTCCAGAGCAGTTGCTGTTTTCTGACTCCACTGCCGAGTTAAGCTCTGCATTTTCTTCAGGGTGAAGTCACTGAGTGGCAGTTTAATGCTTGCTTCATTCAAACTCTCTATGCTTGGAGAAAGTGCGGCAAGCTCCAGTGTGTGATTCTGGAAGGAAAAAAAATAAATTAATTGCAAAAAATACTGCTTGCCTTTCTTCTCAAAGAAATATAGAAGCCCCTTCTTTAGGAAGGATCTGAACATTATGCTTCCAAAATGCTAACCCAAAACCCCGCAACATTTCTGTATTAACTTCAAAGAATATAGGAACAAAAAAGTCGCAATTCCCTTACACAGGGCCCCTTTTTCCAACAGTACTGAACAGATAGTCAAGAGCTGGTACTTGCAGATTTACTTTGTACCCCAGATTGAGGGCAGCAGGATAGCTCCAGAGCAAAGCTGGGGAAAAAGATCTCCCATCAATCCCAAATCTATGTGATTTTCCTCCCCTCCATGCAGGCATTTGGCCTGCAGTGCATATCTTAGAGTTTTATGAACTTAAGTCATAGCTTTTTGTGTTTTGGATGAGATGATAGTTACTCTGATGGAAGTGCTATAACTACAATACTTAAGACACAAAGAGTTTCTTGAAGTAGGCAAGAGCTGGTATCCTATGGACACTTAAATCCCGGGTATGTATCTTTTTGTACTTGGGAATCCAAACATACCATAAGCAATTCTGAGCTGTCTGCTTCTCCCTCTAGACAGAGACTATCGAAGGCGTCTGTGCAATTCTTGACGTGACCCTCCAGCGTTTCAAGGCAGTTCTGGAAATCCTCCAGTTGTAAAAGATTGAACTAGGGTGAATATTGCATATTTACATTAATTATGATCTAATATACATATTCAGTATACAAAAAGGAGCAATAAGCACTATTGTGAGGAAAACAAACAGATGTTAAATCCAAATTCCAATGTATTTATAACTCATTGGCTGAACTTTTTCAGTTTTTGCACTGGATAAGGGAAAAATTTCATACAAAGCCGAGACCAAGAAATGGAATCTCTAAATCCTGAGAGATTCATATCTATCTGGAAGGAATGGGGGCATCTGCAATAGCTTTTGTAGCTTTGGGCTGTTTGATTTATTGTGAAATTGGAAAGCCAAAACTTAGTTTATCAGAGGGAAGAAACTTGTGAAAATGATCTTCCTTTGAGCTACACACAGGGCCTGCTCCCATGTGCCTACAGCCAAGGCTGTGCAGCTTACATGAGCTCTGTGGAGAGAAATAACTAGGGCTGGAATTCAACTTTTTTATTCACAAGGTTGGTTGCTTTGGGGCAGGGAGAAGAGCACTGGGGAAGATTTTTCTTTCTTGCAAGAATTAAGCTCCACATCTCTAAGAACACTGAAACGGCAACATTTTTATAAGGAATGAATGGCAAAAATTGGTGTGGGGAGAGGGACAGTTCTGTGGTAATGCTACAGGGTTACACCAGAGAAAATGACTACCCAGAAATGAAATTTTTCACAGAGTGGGAAGTTCACAGGGAATATGAGAAATCTGTTACCTTCACAAAGATATCTGGCTTCCAGCCATTGAATTGTGCTGGTAGATGAAGTCATAAATAGAGCTGGCTGAAAATTTCTTCATGAATTTGGGTTTACTTTAGAACAGAACAATTCATTGAAACCAGACTTCTTCCCAGAAACAGACTAGTTTTACATCAGTAAATGTACAGCAGTACATTTGCTTTGAAGTTTTCTCAGGAATACCTATGCAGAGGGGAAGTGAATCCCACAGCACTCATGTGAGCAGAGCATCACAAGGGGAAACCTGGATCCAGGTCCCTCCCTGCTCTGTCTGAACAGGAATGAGAATCTGGTCTTCAAAATTACACCAAATGACCACAGTTTTCTGCTTGGTTTTAGATACATTGTGTGCACTCTTATCAAAGCAAACTGAAGCCCTCAGTTTCTTTTCCAAGGCAGAGCTGAGAAAGTTTACAACTTACTTTGAAGTTCACAGAATAAAAATATGTTTCCTAACCTGTAATCACCTGAGGGTCCCATACTGCTTGACTGTAATAGGTTCACTTACAAAGGTTTGGTAGAGCAACACAAGCAGGTAAGAAAGGTGAAACCCTTCCTTCTTGTGTCCCTCTGGCTTAATGTATTATTTCTTTACATAGTTGATCATACTGTCAAGCTTTGTTTTGTTGAAATTCCATTTCAATTCAAGAACTACAGGGCTCCAGTGAAGAAGGTAGCTCACATAAGGCTCTAGTGAAGAAGTTACCTCACACTGACAGCTAATTTAATATTCAAAAAAATACCTCAAATTCATCTAACTTCCCCTGCAACATCTTGTCCAAATAGAATACTCTATCGAGCGGCTGCAACTTCTCCAACAGAATGTCTTGTGCAGCTGTCCCAGCCTGCTGTTTTATCCGGTCAGCCAGCAAAGAAATCCGGGCATGGCATCCTACTATCCTATAAAGGTCAAGCTGTAAATTCTGATGAGAGAAGGGGAAAGAAAAAAAAAAGTCAGCAAATTAATCAGATCATCATTCATGTGCCACTTTCATTTAGTATCTTTTGTTGTTGTAACTAAGCTCTTTTTGTTGATCTCCTGCAGGAGCCAAATTCAGCTATGGTGAAAGCTTCAGTCTTTTACTCAGAGGATACTGAGAACTGCATCCATTGACTCTGGACTGTGCCTTTCCCAGCACTACGGTTCAATGGAACACCAGTGACTTCAGGCAGTGGGATACTGTTGCTACAGAGGAGATTAGGGACAGAAATCAGAATATCCCTCTCTACAGAATGGATTTACACTAGCAGATGGATAGAGTGGCCCACGCTGCAGATGAGACATGCTATTATGTTAAAAACATACCAGTACTTTGGATCCGTTAGTGACCAAGGACTATGGTTTTGATTTTATTTGTTCTCCTTTACTACAGAAATGATGCTATAAAATTAAACTCTAAAGGCAGTACAAGAACAAAGGGAGTCATTTTATACTTGTTCAATGTACTTGATTATTTTTTTTGACCTGGACAAGGAATGGCAAGATGTCATCTTGAAACATACCTATTTCTAGAACTGCCGTTTACTTTTAGTCATGAACCCCCCCGGAATTTGCTACTGTATTTTGTCTTTTCTGTGAGTAATGAACAAAGGCTTTTGATTGATAGCAAAGAGCAGACATGATTCGCTAAAAAGCAAAATAGGTCTTAGTTCCTGGATCATATTGTAAACTGCCACTTCAGCCATTTAGTAAATAACCTATTTTGATTTCTTACTGTCTAGATAGACTTTATTTTTATTTATTGTGGTGACAGAGTTCCATAAAACCATAACCTTTCCTAATACACACTAGAGGAAAAGATTAGAAAGGTTAAAATACAGTTTCGTAAAGCTCATGTATTTTCAAATACACGTAACTCATATGCCATGTCACTGATCCCCATTCTTCTAACTCATCACTTTCAAAAAAACACAATTTTTTTGAATTTTTTTTTGAAAAAAACAGAACCCACACATACCAGGACAGGAACTACAGTGCTAATGACAACTCTAGTGGTCATGCCTTGCTTAGTAGGCACAAAACTCTTCCTAAAAATTTCCAGGAAATGTGTTGCCTTTTTGCTGACATATTAATGAAATTTTTGTCGCAGCCATTAATAAATCAGAAGAATGAAAAATGAAAACGTTTTGGTCTAATTTTTTCTGCTGTCAGTTGTTTCTGACATGGGAAGAAATACATGAGTTCTCTCTCCCATAACATAAAGTTTCTTAATTGGCCACATGCAAACTGGAGTACTTTTGGACTTCTTCCAATATGTGGCTAGAGGTTCATAAAGCATAATGAATCATCGCTCTGTCCTGAAATAAGGATTACTATATTTCTTTATTGCAGTCTGAAGAAACCAAAAATGTCAGAACCTAATGACAACTTTGCTGCCTGAGAGTCAAATGTACCCTGTGGTCTCAGCATGAGATCTCATTTGCCTAAAGTCAGAGACTTTTAGAAGTAATCTAATGAGCTCAGAAATCTGTGAACTTACCAGACCAGGCCAAATAAGAGTACCAAACCCAAATAAAACCAATTTGAAGACTGTAGAAGACCTCAAGATGGTCCTGTGTTCTGGAAAACTGGTCTTTTTTTCCCAGCTATTGTTTTAGTAGATATTATCTCTCCTCCCAAGCAGTGTCCCATAAAGAATTTTTGGTTTAACTTCCAACCTGGATGGTTCTATGATTCCTTCCAATACAGTCCTGAATCTTTGTATAGAGCAGAAAGGGGAAGATATAGAATATGATTGCTCCCTTCTGCTCTCTTCTCATCCTGTGTTAACTCTAGTTTGGTTTGGTCTCAGGATCTGGTCAAAGCATTTAAAGGAAATACAAAGATGTCTGTTAATGGAAAAAACCCACAGATTTTGTGTTTTCCACTGACTGGATTTGGGGGAGCAGACGGGGTAGAAGGTGTTCTTTCGATTTGTTGCTCAAAAATAAATCCTGGTTTGTACCATGCAGCAGAAACATTCATGTACCTTTATATCCTGTATCCTCTGCTCCAGGGTTTCTATCATGTTATCCTCAGGCATGTGAGCATCCAAGAGCTGAGTGCACTGCTCTTTGTGCTGTTCTAACTTGGCTGCTGCCTCAGTGCATAAAGTATCAAAGCGCTCCCAAAGCTGCAGGGTTGCTTGCGCTGCCCGCAGTTGATCTGTGATATCTTCATTTACTGAGTTCCACCTGTCAACACATCAAAGGATAAGAGCACTTTCCTAGGGGATTGTCCTTCATCATATCATTTGGTGTAGGATTCCTGTGGGAGTTTCTTTGCATTCATACCCATGTTACTGAAAGCCCACTGACACAGCACCATTTTATGCTCTGTGATCCATCACAGAAAAGGCAGTATCAGCTGCTCCTCACACAGGTACCCTTAGACAGGTGAAATTTAAAAATCTGACAGACGTTCAAGTCCTGCCTCAGCAACTATTTTTTTTTTAAATACTAATAATTGGGAGTCTTTTTCGCAAGCTTACCTAGTGTGTGCCTCCATGCACTTCTGTTCAATAATCTCTGCAAAGGAGGGGGAGCAGTTATTCTTCAGGTTACTGGCAGCAGCCTGGAGCTTGGCCCAACTTTCTTCACAGTTCTCCGATTCATCTTGAAGAGACTGCGAAATGGATTATTGCAATTAGTTGTGGAGATGAATGACCTAAGTATAGTTTCCCCTGTAGATTGGTAGGGATAGGGTAGCAATAATGCCACACATTGCAGCACAGATTAAAATGTTTGTGAAAAATGTAACACCTGATCCTAAAAATTAGGAAGCTAAATGGTCCAAGTTAAAAAAATCATTCAGGAGGCCTATTTTAAACTGAGGTCATTTGTCTGCTTTTAAAGGAACAGCTCATTTAACAAACCCACAGCCTTGAACTGATTAAATTAATTCACTCAAAATAAAAAATGTTTGTTTTTATTTTAAGCCACTGTTTCAGGGAAATTTCGACTGGCAGTAAAGTTGCCTTGACAACCCCTGTCCCTTGCTGCGTGTTCCCCCTCCTGATACAGGCAATTGCAGAACCTTGCCATGGATTGTATCTGTGAACTGATCCAGATTAAAAATAAAGAGGGTGATGGAACAAAGGAGGTAAGAAGGTGCCCAGTTCTTTCCATTAACTACGTGTCCCCAGGTGAGGATGGAAAGCACTTATACAGGCTTTACTGATGAGAGACGTACCCAGGATTTATAGCCTCAGTCTAGCCTGCACCACTTCTGCTATATGTTGAAAATAAACCCAAAAAAGGCTTTATTTACACTGGAACAAGGAGTGTTTGCACAGCCTTTAACGCTTGTTTAAAGTCAGGTAAGGGGATTTTAGCCATATGTGTAAACCGTTCAGACCTGGGGCCAGCCTGACTGCCAACTCTAGATGCCCCACTTACACCCTGTAATAGCCAAGCAGAGCAGCAGGACGATCCAGAACATTTACGCCCGGCATTTATGCCCAGCGCTATTCAGAGGCTGTGCAGGAAACTCCAGTTCTCTTGAGGTCCACTGAACAGTTGACTTCGTGCTGGAGGAATTGGAAACATCAGGCTCGGGTATCCCCCTGCTTTGACCCAGGGCTGCTGCACCCATCCAACCCAAGCCACAGCTTTTTGGGAAGGGGAATCCTGGGTCCTGGACCTTGACTCCAGTGCTGTTTATATGTAGAAAGATGCTTTGATGCAAATGACACTTTAATGCAAAATGTGTCAGTGGTCACTGGCACAGTGGCTGGGATATAGTACCCCAAGGGGAGCATTCAAATAACAGATCTAGATATGTAGTCCCTTTGCCAGTTTTCTCCCAGGTCCCCTTCATTTCTGCACTGAGTCCCAGCACTGATGCACAAGCATTTCCTTCCAGGTTATGCTCCAGCCTTACAGGCATTTCCCTGGGAAGCATAAGCGAAGGGGTAAATTTCCTTTCAAACAATGAGCTGAGAACCCACATCTTTCACCTGAATGGCGAGTAACCTTTAGGCAAACACATACAGCCATGGCATTCAGTTTTCCCTTGCCAGCTGTACGTTCAGCCAAACTTCCTGCTGTCCATGTGGATTAGACATGGACCGAGTAGACAATAGCATGAGGGATGGTGGTGGAGTGCACATGTCCATCTGGACTCTGTAGTGCAAGGGAGCATGGGGACGTGGTGCTTCATATGGGGATGCCTTTCAGCACGTGAAGACAACCTAAACGTCAAGGGATCTTTGCAATCCAAAATGGAGGCTCTGCTAGCCCACAGTAAGGCAGACATGGTAGCAGCTGACCTGTACTTCTCTCTTGAACCTTGGTACCTAAATTGCACCAAAGTTGAACTTCTGTGCTAAATAAAGTAAGAAGTCTAAAAATAGTCCTCAGTGCCTCTGGAGGTAAAACAAAAATATTTCACTGACTTCAATGGCACGATAATAAAGAGGAAGTTGCTCAGATATATTTTTCTGTCTTTTTTTTTCAGTGGAGTTTGTTTAAAGGCACAAAAGGAAGTACAGAAAAGAGACAACTTCAGTAGATTTACCTGGAGAGTTTTGACTTGGTTTTCCAAAGCTTCCAGTGACACCACAGAACGTTTGCACTGGTCTATGCAGTACAAATATCTTGTCGTCATCAGGCTGACTTCTGCATAAGCTTCGTCATATACTCTCCACTGCTCCAGTACTGACTGCATTGAGGTCTTTAACTCTGCAACCTGCAAATGAACCACTTTTGTTACTATTTCTTGGCTACTCCTGACATATAAATCACCTTTATATTGACTTAAAAATCTAAGCTCAATGCTCACTCCATGACAATCCACAAGAATTTCACAAGTTGAAGTATTTTCCTACTTAGTAAGGAATTGTGCAGGCTTCAAAGCAAGCAGTAAACGGCATTTAGAGTGAAGTTTAAGAATTTGCTGGAAATAAAAATTTAACCAGAGTTCAAGGTAGCACTGTTCTGTCAGCCACAACTCCAAAACACCCCAAAAAGTAAAAAGTACTGAAATAATGAACTGCTCATTCCTTCCTGCCAAAATCAACCTGAAGTGGGAAGAAGCTGAGAGCCTTAATCTTCTTAGGAAGCAGGTAGTTTGACCCAGAGATCAAGTTGCCTTGTAATGAAAATTTGAGCAGAAATTGTTTTGTATGGAAGAAGATGCTACTTCAATACTCTGGAGAGCTATCATCCCTCTTATGCCATTGTGCTCTAATAATGCAGGCCCACCTGAATCGCAGTCTAGGAACTTCAGGATTCTCATATAAAATGAAATGATGGATATCCTCTTTTTTTTCTATGTCTCTCTCATTATTACAGTTTAATCTATATGGGGGCAAGCATGGTTTCCATTTGCCACATGCTCTTAAACATTGCAAACACAAAACCACAGCCCTCCTTCAGTGTGATTTGTCATTTTTATTCTTCTATATCAGGTGAGTACATTAGACATGTCCTGGGTTAGACAACACATTCATCTAGTTCAATATCTATTTTCAGTCATGCCAGTACCAGATGTTTTGAGAAGAGCACGAAAACCAGGCAAGCAAACAAGCATGTCTCCATGGGACCTGGCAAAGCCAGATGCCAGATTTTAGTTCTGACTATGCATCCACACAATGGAAGATGAAGAATTTTCTACACCATAGTGCATGCTAAATAGACTGCAGGGATCATTGTATCCTAGTATCCTAGTTCCAGGCACGCAGGAGTAGATGGATTAATCATCCCTATTCTCATTTGAATCATGGTGTAGGTGGGAGGAATCTCTAATTGCTTTTTGTAGCCTGCAGCTAATTACTGCCCACACAAGGAAGATGGAAAGACGGCGTGCTCGTGAAATGTCTCTGGGCCACAGACTCACAGTCTTGAGATCAACCTACGGATAATACAATCAAGGTATCACATCTCCTTAGACCTATATTTAAAACCACAGCCTGGCTCTGCTGAGAGCAGTCACCTGTGGGAAGAAAGCTGCCCTCAGTGTTTCATTGCACATGGAGACAACTAGGCTGGAAGAATATTCTGCAGTTTGCAAGTTCAATACTTAAGTCATAAAAATACTAAAATTAATGTGACCCATGGTGACTATAAGAAGAAAAAAGCACTAGGCTGTCAATCCTGCCAATTTCAATCCACAGCTCTACAGCAGAAGGAAAAACTTTCATCATGTACACACACCAAATTTTCTCTGCTTTCTTGGTAAGAAACAGCCACATCAGTTCTGTGGAAACATAAAACAAAAAGCAGCAGACCCATCCTGGACTGACACCTCATGTGGAAGAGTTCAAACAAAAGGGTTCAGGTTTCACAAAGTTTTGAGGAACAAAAGCAAGGCATTTACAATAGAAAGCATAAGGGAATCTTATCTATAAACACAATCACTGCATCACATATAATCCTCTACAGTATATGGTTATTTTTTATCACAAATTTAAATCCATAAACGTATTTATTATTTTATGTTCTGTGACTATCAGTTACATCCAGATAAGAAAGATCAGTTCCAAGTATAAAGATAATTTAACTATAAATGCAAACTGCTGGGGAGTCAATTTGCATGGGAAATCAATCTGCCAGACTCTCCTTGAAGCAACTGGAAACTACATCAGATTTGAAGATAGTGAGCACCATCCAGGTGTGTGGACAAAAGAGTAATTGGGAGATGGAAACTCTACAGTGAGAATGGGGCAGGAGTAGACAGCTTCCGCAGCGTACTACAGGAGAGAAAGACGAGAGTATGAAAGAGAAGCAGATTGAGTAAGAAAATTTAACGTTTCAATTTTCAGCTCGACAGAAAAGTAGCAGTGCAATATCTTTATTTCCTTAAACTGCTAAAGGGGGGTCTGTCTCTCTTCCCCCTGTATCCAAACTACTTTGAGATCAGACTTCTTTTTTATCTCTCAACCTTGGAAATACATTTACTTACATTATAGTATAGACTTAAAAGGAAGCTCTTAGGAAAGTTAAGATTAAGAGTAAGGAATACTTTGCATCTTTTTGTACCAGCTCTTGCTATCCCATGAAGAAGATTAACAACACTGGTGGTAAGAATATGTACTGGAGGAAATCTGAATGCAAACAAAGCTATTACCTGGCTTACAATGCTGTCCAGCATTTCACGAAGGTCAGCTATCCCGAGAGACAGAGCTTCTGTGGTTTGTTCTGCACTACCATTCAAAGCCAAACTCTGTTTGAGCTCATCAAGAGTTTTGGATTTAGTTGTGAGTTGATTTTCTAGCTCCTAAAGGAAAAAAAAAAAGGAAAAAAAAAAAAAGGAAGACAAATAATATCTTTTAATCAGATATAGAAAAAACCTTCTGTGTCAGGGGCTTAGATAAACTTTCCTTCTTTAAAAGCAATTTTGTGTAATTCTTCAGCCATGTAACACCACCACCATTTCAACTCTGAGACAACAACTGCTTTACAGGAATTCAAAATGACAGTCTCCTGCAGGTAGAGCTAGCCTCAGTCCATTTAATGTCAGCATGAGCACTGGACAACATGCTCGGGAACGAAATCATCAGGACCTAATTCCTCAGCCACCATGCAGGTCTCTTTGTACCTCTCCAGATGCAAAAAGTTTTTCTATTAATGCAGCTGAATTTTTCCTTGGGCAGGTTAGCATTTGGGTCCTCCTCTGCTCCAGCAGACCGATTTAGGATTTAGACTGAATAGGAACTGATTTTGCAGCATGACAGTCTCTGACATCCTAACAACTTCTAGAAAGTTATTTTCAGCTTGTCCTCTTAGTCAGAGGCTTTGTCCCACGGCTGAAACCCCACTGAAATCAATGGAGATGCCTGGGAAAAAAATTCCCCCCTAACACAATCAGCAAGATTATAAGCTAGGCTTGACATGCTGAAGAAAGCTCAGCAATAAGTTCTTCGCAACATGAGTAAATATCCATACACACAACGGGCCATAACATTTTCCTATAATACTATGCTTAAAGCCATGACTTTTTCCCCCCAACTTACCGTCCCCAAAACATTTTCAAATTCGGACCTCATTTTTATTGAGCAAATTAATTTTAATGACACATTTTAGCCACCTGCATCCCAGCACTGTACCTTACTGTAAGCAGGTTAGTGTTTTAGTCAAAGATACCCTGTGTCTTTCTTCCATTCTGGCCCCTCAATACATTTCAGAGTGCTTCATAGAAACAAGTAACTCGGTGTGTAACAGAGCACTCTAGGCAATAAAAGCAGCCTACTACAAGAGAGACATGTAACCATAGCAATGAAAGAACAAATATTCCATGTTAAAAAATAGAGAGGGAACACTATTGAATGAAAACAGCAGACTGTCAGAGTAATAGGAGCCAAATATTAGCTGGCTGCACCTGTACTAATTTTTGGGGAGCTGGTGCCTAGAAAAACACAACAAAACCAAAGGACACCCAGATTCTTGAGGCTGGTGCAGACAGACTACATTCTAGGGCAGGAATAGAGAAAGCTGCTGTTTTTCCAAATGGACTGTGTAGTTTCCACAACACTTCCACCACAGAGCTCTTCAAACTAATGGAACTGATAGCTTTTGCCATGCTGTGCTGAACTGAGAACTACTTTTGACAGCATCTCAGAATAAGATCTACAATATTGATGCACAACACTCCAAATATCACGGAACAGCAGCAGATGCATCTTCAATTGGAGGAAAAAAACATCAAATACCAATTCACATTAAAAGCAGATCTGGCTCTTTATCACCTGAACCTACAATGCTTTAATTAAAATTGCATTGCACTATTCTTCTAGGAAATGGTAACTTCCTTTACCTTTTTTTCTGTTAAAATCTGTGCAGTTCTTTAGTCTGGATTCAGCAAAATGATAAATTTGTTTTTTACAACAATATCACACATATAATGCTTTACCTTGCAATCATCTAATGTGTTCTGTGCAGAGATCAGACTTGTTGGGGTTTGTAAAGATCTCAGTCGACCACTCTGAGCTTCCAGCCAGTTGTGTAGAGTCTGTGCTTTGTTCTCATTTTCAGTAATATCCTCCAAAATGTGTTCCAGGTCTTGTATCTGAAAGTTACAGAACTTAAACCTACAGGTGGGCAGAAACAGGGCTACCCCTTCTATGACAAAATTTGAAATTACAATATTTACATTGAAAATACTATTTAGAGAAAATATTTTGAAAGAAAAAGCTGAAAAGTTTTACTGGCTCTTTAGGATCTGACCTTTTTGCTGGGAAGGAAACAAGGCATTGTGGGTTCTAGAGCTGGCAGCCTGTACACCTGACAAGTTGGGGGACCCCAGGCTCCGTGGACACATTCCTATGGAGTCTGAAAACCTCATTCTCCCTAGAACCCACCAAAAAAGTTACTAATAAGCAAGGGACCTCAAGTCTCCTATCTTCAGTCTTGGCCCTGAGGATCCATTAAATCCTAGAATGCAATTTCTTGAAAATGGTTAGAGAAGATAACTCCTCCCCCCCCCCAACTGAAATTGCATCGTGGAAGTTTTCAATTGTGCAGGAATTGAATTGTCCATTTGAAAATGTTTCTGGAAGACTTTCTATGTCAGTAAAATTTGGGAATTTTCTGTTTGATCAGTGGTCTTAGTATCTGGATTCAGGGAGTGCAGCTTCTCCCAAAGACCTACAAGTTTGGGAGAGAAACAGAGATGAAAGAGGAATGTGCTGGTAGAGGGATTTGTTCCAGCATCCTCATGTTTGCATTTTGGGATGCTAACTTTCCCCTGGTCTTTTCCATATCCCATGAGTCACACCAGCTTTTCTGGGCACTGGCACACACAAGCACCAGCATCTAATTCTGGATGCACGGACTATTTCTAGCCTCACTAGGGTAAAGTAATTCTGAGGCACTGCCTGAGACAGATTTTCTGCAGAGAAACACAGAAGATGTGCTGGTATAGTTAGTCTACATGTAGAATTTGCCTATCAGCTGCTGATCTTCAAAGCACTCCATTGGGAAAGCATATTTCATTACTGCAGAAGGAGGACACAGACAGAGAGTAACCTATTTCCAGTGACCTAGAAGGGCTGGAGTAGGGCTGGGAACAGATCCCTGCTGTGCCTTTTCCAGCAGGGTCATATGTCCCCACCTGAATACAACTGTCAACACGACTTACTTAATAATTACTTTTTAGGCAAATCCAAACACTACAATAGGAAAATGGGTGGTAGCTAACATAGCCCTATTTCTCATTCCCATCGTATGGCATGTGGAGGGGTTGTTTGCTTTTTTGGTGCTGTGTATGCTGAGCAGGGCCTGGATTGTACCAAGCAGTGTAGCACCTTGCCTTTCCACAAACCATCCAGTGTTTTCTCCCACTAAGTTTTAAATGCCCCAACTTTCACAGCACCCCAAAGCTGCGACAGATTTCAGTAACAGGTTCCCCTGCATACACTGCCCTGAATCTTCCCTTTTCTCAATATAGGTCTTTGTTGACATGTCACTGACTGTATTTTCTTCATATGAGGAATCTTATTTTTTCCACCTGATACAGTCAACTAGGGTAAATCCCAGGTTGTCATGAAGAGCAGATTTTGTCTATTTTCCCTCCCTGCAAGTTACAGGAGAGTTTAGTCACCCAGACTTTACTGAGGTTTGGATGCCTTCCCACCACCTGATACCTGATATTCTATGAGACCACTCCATAGGCTGCCCATGAGACAGCAGGATGGACAGGCAGCAGAGAGCACAGGCATTCTCACTGTGTTCAACAGTGTTTTCAGACTCGGGGAGAAAGGCTGCTTGCAAAATATAGAGCACTGGCACCAGAAAGATCAATGTTCTGAGAGAAAGCAATGAGAACTCAATCAAACCTTTCTGTTCAAAGACGCCTGCAGCCTGTGCCACCGCAGGTTCATCTCTCCAAGACATTCAGCAAATTCTGTCCTTTCATACCGCTTGCTTTCCACATCACAAGTGCTCATCTGCAAGAGTGACTGGTTAACAAAATCTACCATCCACTGTTTAAAGTTCATTTCCACCATATATTCCTGGAGGGGGAAAAAACAAACAAACAAACAAAACAGAACAAAAACATAAACCAATTAGTTTGGCAGTTTAATCTGATCAGTTCCAATGATGCTTCAAGGCAAGTTATCAGACATTCATGGCTTGTTCTGAACCATGGCCTAAAATATTTTTTCTGAAAGACACCTCACTGTAGGAATAATTCTCAATTTTTACCATTCTATATTTGTGTAGCTATTTCCATTCACTGAAACTTTTGCAGAAAGTCACTATCATTACGTGGGTAGCTCAAGGTAAGAACAGGCTACTGCCAGAGCAGGGAATAAAACCTAGCAGTACCAGATCCAGTACTTCATCCACCGGACAATACCATCACACTGCCATGGGCCCAGATTAAGCTAAGACCAAGGCCTTCCCACACTCCTGTGACTCACAGCCAAGTGCAGACAAGAGCTTGCACTTGTTTATCAAAATATCTGGTATCAGAACAGAATATCAGAACATCTGGGAGGAAAAAGTGTCCCGCAGCACCAGTGTCCTTGCCCACAGAGACAAGTGAAAATCTACACACAAGTGAGGACAACATAAGGGAATATCTTTTTATTTCAGAAGGTCTTAGGAGAAGAGAAGAGCAAATGGCTCCTCATTTTATCTAGTAGTACCCAGAAAAAAGGCACCAGGGAATACCGCAGTAGAGGTACTGAAGTCATAGCTGCTTCCCTGGAGGAATTTGTGACCCTCATCCCAGCTTTCTTCTCAGCACACACATCCCCACATTGCTGACAAGTGCGGAAGACACATCTACAAACTAATCTTTAAATATCCAAAGGGTTAAAAACAGCACCTCACCCACATGTTCCAACTGCCAAATCCAACTGATACAGACCAAAATGTTATATATCTTCTATACTAAGGCACTTTGAAAGAAATGCTTATGTTGGCACTTGCCTTACGTGCAGTGCCAAAGTGCCTGAGAACCACAGCTGTAGACTGAGAATTGTCATCCTGTCTGAGCCCAGTGCACCGCCCAGCAGCTCTGCAAGAGCAGAGCAAAATACATCTCTGTACAGATTCGTGCCCTGAGGTTAGCCTCCCTGGCATCTATGGAGCTACAAGCACAACTTGAATCCTTCCTGTGGCTGGGGCAATCAGCCTCTGCCATTGGTGCTTTAGCATCTGGACAGACCCAAGTCTGCTGCAGCCTCTCTCTCTGCAGGGATGTTCATCTTGTCTCTCCTTCCTAGTGGGTTATCTCTTTTGTTGAAACATAACATTCAAAACACCTGTTCTCTAGTTGAATGGATGCTGGTTATGGAGCTCCATTACGAGGTATTCCTTGTTGAAAAGACAAACTAAAACACAGCACAAATACAGAGTCTATCTTCCTAAGGAAGCAAAGCTCTCCTGCTCAACACATTTTATAATCTAAATTTAAGAGAGAGAGAGAACAAGCGAGACAGATGGGACAGCATGAGGAAAATGAGATTACAGCACAGCAGGCAATAGCTGTGCTGCAGAGCAGACAGTGTTTTCTGTGGCATGGAAGCAAAAGGTTTTTATAAAGGAAGATGCTAAGGCACCTTTGAGACTGTTTGGGGAACCCTCCTGAGAGCAAGGGGAAGGATATGACCGTGCCTTTCTATCCTTTTTACAGCTGAATACCTTGCAGAAGGCCTGGACTTATAAATTCCCATTTACCTTGCACTTCTGAAGGAGGCTTCTGACTTGGGCAGCACTACGTTGTGAATTTGTTGGCTCCTCATGTCCCTGCTGTTGCTCCACATGGTCCAGCCAGGTCATTAGTTCAGCAATAGCTTCCCGCGATGAAAGTTTTTCCATTTGAAGCTGGGGGTAAAGCATATAATGAATGCTCTACAGTCTGCTTGTTATAAATATCAAGGAAAAATGACATTTGTATTTTTAGAAAGGCTCAGGCACTATAATTGCAATTATTGGGGTATGAACTTGAAAGTGAGCCCTGTGCTCTAGAGGGTCATACAAGTTAAATTAAGAAAAGTTTGAGAGTTCAGAAATTTGAAATAAAATTCATTCTAATTGTCACAGACTTTCATATAAAACTGTAAAGATGACAGATATGTACAAAACAGCCCAAGAAGAACACGGCAATAATTAAACTGCAGTACAATATTGGGGATATTCTGAAAGCAAGACAGCTAATTAGGAAAGAGGTGCTTTGGGGGCCTTATGGAGCAGCCAACTGAATCCCAGCAGCAGCATTTTAAAATAATTATTTAGCTCAAACTGAGAGATGGCAGCAGAGCTTCTCCTCACCTGGTGAAGCTTTTCTTGGATGGCTGGGAGCTGTGTAATCAGTTCTCCCCATTTTTGCTCAAACTTTGCCAAAGATGACCTAAGTGCTGCAGTATCAGCTTGCTTCACGTGAAAGAGCTGGTTGGCAGTGCTCACCACAGATGATTTCAGGGAAGATTTTTCATCAACTTCCTTAGAGAATGCCTGAGGTGCATGGGAGAAATTTAAGAGAGGGTAAATATTTATATGTGTATTTAAATAAAGAAGACAGACCAGGTTTTCAGTCACAGGAAGTTCTGTGATCAACAAACAGTTTGTTTTACGAACAAGTTTGTAAAGTTCAGAAAACCTAAACTCAACATGTTCTGGCAGCAGGTAAGGCCTTTGTCTGCCCAGCTTGATACAATGCTGAATGCCACCTTTTGCTCCACAGGGACTGGGAATATCCTGATCCTCACTTCACATAGAGGTCCAGGGAGCAACCCCAGTCCTCGAGTCTCTGGCCAGCTCACACCCACCCATCCAACCTTCACAATGCTTTGCTTTCCCACGGTGCAAGATTCCCTCTGTCAGGTGTCACATTGGGGCTGAACCTCCTCACTAGTCATACAAGGGAAGCACAGCATTGGGGGGGCAGGCAAAGACATGAAATGCAATTCAGCATGTTTCTCTTTCTGACTTTGCCCGATGATCTTCACAGCCCCACTGTCTTCACCCCCGTTCCCTGAACCCACACTCCAGATTCAGTTGGTAAGTGGCCCATCAGCTTGGCTGAAATGCTGTGTCTGGTATATGGCACCAGGAGCAAGATGGAAACCATGCTATCACGCTGTAGTGCGTAAGAGATGCTGGCTGGGCTGTGATGTGTTGCAGTTGGGAGCTCATTACGAGAGGATTCCGTTCTGATTTATGCACTCTGGCTGGCCTCGCAATCTGAAGGAAGGTCTTTGGTGGCCTCCCATCTTCATGGTTGATTCCCCACACAGACAATGTGGTGGCTTTGGGGCACACAGCCATTCAGTGCTATAATATGTGTGCAGCTTCTGGGACATGGCAAATACAAAAACCACTCAAAAGGGTAATTCTCACTGGAAATCACAACATCTTATCTAAACCTGGGAGGAGAAATGACTTACAAACAAGCTGTTGATGTTA
The DNA here is from genome assembly GCA_017639485.1 of Pluvialis apricaria. Taxonomy (NCBI): domain Eukaryota; kingdom Metazoa; phylum Chordata; class Aves; order Charadriiformes; family Charadriidae; genus Pluvialis; species Pluvialis apricaria. The sequence goes on from CM030012.1 coordinate 16,782,131, forward strand.
TCCCTGATGGTGGGAAGATCCTGTGACACGTTGAGAGACTGCTCCTTCCAAAAATTCATTCTTTGCTGAGCAGAATCCAGCCATTTCATTAATTCCTCCGAGTCTCTGTTGTAGCTACAAGGAGGAAACAAAACACACGACCATACATCTCCTAGTTGAGTCTAGGATACATTTCTCACCCTCCAAGTTGTTCTCCTCTCTGGGAGGAGGCATGTGCTATTTTGGCACCTGTGCCACTACATAACCCTGCAGAAGCATTGTGGATCAATGTGCAACACAGCAGTTCTGCTGAGGTACACACAAGACTGTTCCTATGAGCTCTTTTCAGCTGGTCTACTCTCTCTGAAAATATCCTCTTTCTGTATTCACCTAGCAGTTGCCAGGACAAGCTTACACGCGTGAAAAGAGCTTTGCTGGAGGTGAAAACCACCAGATGAGACTGTGCACGCTGCAAGATACAGTGCAGAATACACAGCAGGGGTAAATACCAACAAACACTGGCATGCTCTCTCCACACTATGGGTCCAGCCAGCCTGAGCTCAGAGCACACAGACCAGGTGCAGGGAGAGCTGAGCGTGGTACATCAGCTGGTGGACTGGGCTGTAGAGCCCCAGATTGCCTCCACCTGACTGTCAGGACGGCATTGACAGTTGGCTTGGGGCATGTGAAAGCACTGAGCATGCTTGGGTCTTCCCCCTTGGGAGAGCTTCAAACCACAAGTCGAGGCAGCATGTCATCCAGGTCTTGAACATTTGTAAGGTGGATAGTGTACATGCACAGACAGGCGCATTATGCCTTTGCATGGGAATCGAGGCTAGCTTGCATTTGCAGCAGGCCAAAATGCTTTGGGCAGCATGATCAGAGCTTGTGTTAACACTCCCAACGTACAAACTGCAGCACGATGCAGCTAACTCTCACCTAGATGCACTGACTTTGCAGTGGCAGCAATCAAAATATTCTTCCTACAAAGATAAGCAGGAAGTGAAGCACTCATCTACACAGTGAGAGATCAGCTGTGTAATAGAGCCACTTTTCTCATCACCACTGCTTTTTTTTTTTCTTTTTCTCATTTTTAAGTTAAAGGAGTTATGTTTTTTATTAATTCACTGTCATATTTCAGAAGATACATCTGTAGAAGGTCAGAAACTAATTTCTAGCTGATATCTCTAATTGCTTTCTGAATTATACCCACCTGACCAAGAGTTTCAGTAATGTCTGAAGTCGGTGTAGTTCATGGCCAACTTTTTTGTTTAAAGACAACCACTGATCTTCCAGCTTCCCAGTCTGGCTTCTTATTTCTGGACAGCTCACAGCAGTCAGCAATTTCTTCCCTTCTTTCACCATCTGGTACAGCCTGGCATGCTTTTCATCAACACTGCTTTTGATTTGCTATCAGAGTATGGGAAGTTTGCATAACAATAATATTTTAAAAACTGAAAACATAGCTGGCAAAACATTTATCATTTGTTCTAACTTCTTAATTTCACATGTCCTCTGTCATGTATTTTATTTTCCAAACAGAACATATCTGTACTTCATTACAAGCAAAAGGGACGCCGGTTATTTTTTTTATTTGTTTCCTTTGGACAGATCAAGACTTATCTCAATATAATTGAGATGCATTATCAGAATGACTGTGTTACGATTTGATGGGCTTTTTTGACACGTGTAAACCTCAAGCAATGGACAAACACTCTTTATCAGATCTGGCTGCACTGTCCAAACATATGACTGTCCCAAGCAGAAAGTTATTGCCCTCCTGTTCTTAGAGGGCGTTCTGGCTCTATCCTATTTAAAAAAAACCTGTTACCAGTGTTTTGAAGGAAGCTGTTGGGATAATTATTGAATAATGGTGGCAGGGAGGAATGAAGTGTGAACAGTGAGGACATTAAGTAAAGGACATAGGAGTGGTCTGGTTTCCTTAGACAACTGAGTAAAAACAAAGCATCATTTTACCTTTGCTACACTTTACTGGAAGATCAACATAAGAAAAGGGAAAAAAAACACCAAAAACAAACCAACCCAGGAAGTAGATCAGTCCCAGGGAGAAGGCAGAAAATAGCAATTGTGTGATGTGAAAGTATTTCACTTCTCTCCAGGCATAAGGGGCCTGTACAATATTATTAATAGGGATATTTCTCTCACAGGAATTAAGCTGCAGAGATTTTTATTCTGCTCTGTCCTTGAAACTGTGAAGCTCCAGTGCTGGGATCCCCCCCTCCCCCAAAAGCATCTTCTAAAGCTTTACTACTTTGTTTCTGATGTCTTTAAAGACAAATAAAGACTTAAGAGTGCAAAGTTAGTTAAGAACTTAAAAAAACAAAGCGAAACAGGCAACTTCCCAGTCAATGACTATGCAAATATTGCATGTCTCCTGTCTCAGTGTAACAGGTATCAAAAGCAGCAGAGGGCCAATGTGATTGTAAATATCTACTGTTGATTTATTTCAAAAGCTTCACTGCAGCTCAGATTTTTCTGGGAACGTCCAATCATCTCTTTCATGCAGTCAACTAGAATAAATCAACAGTGGTCCTTTTTGCCTTTGTAGTCTATGAATCTAAATATCAAACTGCACTCAATATAGACCCAAAGACTTGATTCAAAAATTTCTAATAGAGTGGGTCCTCTGAAGACCGAGAAAGGTGAAACCTGCAAGGAGTGAAGAGCACTCTCTGAAGATACATCATTAAGTTTATCGAACATTATTTCTTCTTAATTTTATAAAACAACCATAAAGGCTGCTTTCATATCCTTCTATTCAAATGTGTTTAAAACACAGATAAAATGTTTCCAACTAGACTTGAGGTTCTAAATAAAGGTGTAGCTCTGCCATCAGAGACGCAGCAGGAACAAAGCAGGAGCCTATTTGCCATTCTATACAAAAGAAATTTTATTCTCTTGGGTCAGATAGAAATCAGGACATCTTATTTTGAATTCTCAGGATATTAAAAGGAGCTGGTAAACCTGTTGACCTTCTATTGCAACCAGCAGTTCAGATATTTGAAGGCACTGGGTTGATTCTCCTCTTCCATAGGTTTTACATCATGGCATGAAAATTGTTCCTGAATTACAGAGAAGTGTTCATTCCAAAGCTCCCTGCTGTTGTTAGGATCCATGTAGCCTGCATACTATCTTCTCCCAAATATGTGTATTCGAAGACCAAGTGCTAAAGTAGCTACAGTCGTTATTACCACTTAAATGAATTTATAGCCCCTGGCTGAAATTAGTAACCTGTTTCCTGCTACTTTTAAAAGTTAAGTTTTCAGCTTGCATCCACACACAGACAAGGACACAAGGCTCTACAGATTCATGAAGAAAACTAGTCAGAGACACAGACACATAAATACCTGTAGAAGTGCAATCCTTTCCATTAATCTTTCTTCTGTTTCTTCCACCAAATTCACAGAAGGCAATGTAGAGGCAAGTGCCTCTAACTCCTTATTGAAAATTAGGCTTTCATCATCAAATTCCATCCATTCCTAAAAAATACATCGTATCATTAACATAGCATACATCTATCTGCATTTTTGCTACACCAGACTGAGGCCTTAATGCTTATTCTAGCACCAGCAGCTCTTACTTAAATGAAATAGAACACAAAAATAGGTGAATAGTATGGAAATATTAAAGTGAGACATGATTTCACCAGAGATGAATTAATTAATTAATTCTCTAATATCTTCAAGGTTTCTTATTTTAAAATGGTATACTTAATTTTTTATTCTCTAGGAGTGTTTTAAGATCAATTTTTAGGTTTTATTTTAAAGTGGTGTTGGTATTTTTGTGCCTTAAATGGCTCTCCTGTCAGTCCAGGCACTCAAAAATTACTGCAAAAAGTCATAAAGTCCCACCCATGTCAGAGTAATGGGTTGAAATGTCCGCTTTCAGAGGACAACTACCAGCCCAAGAATCACTGGTGTGGAAAGGGTTCCCCTAGACACAACTCTTCTCCTTCCCTCCAGCTTTTACTCTGGGTTTTTTTTTGACTCATTACCTTTAACAGGCTCTCTAAGTGTATACCATACTGGCAGGCCTTCTGCTCCAGCAACTTGACTTCATTCACCAACTCTCTCCAGAACTCCTCTCTCTTTTGTAGGATGGAGGGAGTCACTTTCTTGGAAAATGCTTGCATGAAAGCCATGTGGGTCATGAGGCTGTGGAAAAAGTCCTGAAAAAAACAAGGTAAAGCTCACTCTTTGAGAGAGATCACAAACCCACAGCGGGAGTATGAAGAAAGAGAAAACTTGCTGAGAAGAGCATCCAGTTTCAGGGTCTCTCATAGAGACTCAGGAGCCTTCTACCCAAATTCTGCATCACCCCAAGATGGGCAATTATTGGATAAGGATAGGATACGAATGGAATGGAATGGAGTATTTTCAGTTGGAAGTGACCTACAACAATCATGTCTAGTCCAACTGCCTGACCACTTCAGGGCTGACCTGAAGTTATTAAGTTATTAAAGGCATTATCCAGATGCCTCAAACACTGACAGGCTTTGGGCATCAACCGCCTCTCTAGGAAACCTGTTCCAGTGTTTGAGCACCCTCTCAGTAAAGAGATGCTTCCTAACGTCCAATCTAAACCTCCCCTGGCACAGATGACTTGCATACACTATTTTCATTTATACATTTCCAAAGAAAGAGATCTACATTTATACTTTTAGTTCATATGAAATACAAAGATATTGTAGGAAGAAGATGGAAGGAAGAATTTAACTATAAATAAATTCATAGTTTAGCGTGAGGTAGTTATCACCATTATTCAGTTTGTTTCACCTGGATGGGAGGTGACTGCAAGCATCAAGGGTTTTAGCAGTTCTAAGGCCTAAGCAGTAGGCAGGGCACAATAATCCTTTGGGATAACTGGGTAACAGTTTGAACTCAGTTATGGCTCAGCTGAGCTCTTGGGAAACATATGAATCTCAACAGAACACCTTTCCCCCACCAAAAAGCTTTGACGGTTTAAGATCACACTCTTCAATAAAGATCATCTTCACTAAGAACTAATAACTAGTACAAGAATTTCACTTAAGGACTATACTCCAGGCACAGGCTGTGTGAACATCCTGATAGGTCTTGATAACCAGGGCAGCAAAACAGCTTTTGCAGTTTTCTTTTGCTTTTGTAAATCAATGTACGTATATTTGGACTACAGATACATTATTTGGTTTCCTTTGTAAAGAAATTCCAAACATTTTGCTTTGCTAAGGGCAATTTGAGAGGGACAAACACAATTTCTATGACTGGAGTAGTGGTTTGCAGTGTTTGGCATCATGAAACAATTCTTAAGGGAGTTTGAGCTACGTGGAGCAGTTAAATCAAGGCATTGACATGACAGAGACATCTTTCGGTACTGGGGCCTGTGCTATTCAACATCTTTGTCAGTGACATGGACAGTGAGATGGAGTGTACCCTCAGCAAGTTTGCTGATGATACCAAGCTGTTTGGCGAGGCAGACATGCTGGAGGGGAGGGATGCCATCCAGAGGGACCTGGACAGGCTGGAGAGGTGGGCCCAAGCCAACCTCATGCAGTTCAACAAGGCCAAGTGCAAGGTCCTACATCTGGGTCGGGGCAATCCCAAGCACAAATACAGGCTCGGCGGGGAATGGCTGGAGAGCAGCCCTGAGGAGAAGGACCTGGGGCTGCTGATTGACGAGAAGCTCAACATGAGCAAGCAATGTGCGATCGCAGCCCAGAAGGCCAACCGTATCCTGGGCTGCATCAAAAGATGTGTGGCCAGCAGGGCAAGGGAGGTGATTCTGCCCCTCTACTCCGCTCTCGTGAGACCCCCCCTGGAGTACTGCATCCAGCTCTGGAGTCCCCAACATAAGAAGGACATGGACCTGCTGGAGTGCGTCCAGAGGAGAGCCACGAGGATGATCAGAGGGCTGGAGCACCTCTCCTATGAGGAGAGGCTGAGAGAGCTGGGGCTGTTCAGCCTGGAGAAGAGAAGGCTCCGGGGAGATCTTATTGCGGCCTTCCAGTACCTAAAGGGGGCCTACAGGAGAGCTGGGGAAGGACTTTTTACTAGGGCATGTAGTGATAGGACCAGGGGGAATGGCTTTAAGCTGGAAGAGGGCAGGTTTAGATTAAACATTAGGAAGAAGTTTTTCACTTTAAGGGTGGTAAGGCACTGGAACAGGTTGCCCAGAGAGGTTGTTGAAGCCCCGTCCCTGGAGGTGTTCAAGGCCAGGCTGGACGTGGCCTTGGGCAACCTGGTCTAGTGGGAGGTGTCCCTGCCTGTGGCAGGGGGGTTGGAACTCGATGATCTTCAAGGTCCCTTCAACCTAAACCATTCTATGATTTTATGATCTTTGAGTGACTGGCGTTGGCCAGGGCTTCTTGCCAAGCAGCAGGACAGTAAAGATGCAGGTGCATTCTCAGCCATCTCCCATCAAGCATGTAGCAGTTGGGTACAAGGGACACTGGGTTGCCAAGGGGAGGATCTAAGTTAGCCTTTGTTCGGAAAAAGAGCTGTTATGGGTAAGTTTCCTCCATCAGAATATGGCGGCACAGAATGCTGAAAGCAAAGGCTCAACTCCCAGTCGCTACATATCAACTTCAGGAACCTCACTACTGATTAATTAGTCAGTGATTAGAAGGACATGTGTTTTCCTCACATACCAATATGTTCAGAGGTAAGCCAAAGTGTTATTAGACTGATAAAACTGAAATCCTGATCTTAATTTATCACCAAACTTGTAGTTGTAATAACAACCTCTCTCTCGTATTTTAGTGGGTCCTGTTTTGGTCTACTGAAAACTTTTGCTTTGTTTTCTGCACATACTCCAGATCCTCCCCTAAGCTATGAGCTAGTTATTCCTCTCCATAACATTGGAGAGAAACCAGTCACAGCTCCTGCTATGCTGATCTGAGCAGTGCTGTGATAAGCATCTTATACCTTGTGATTTTCCAGGTAAGACTGTAGAGCTGCTCTGCTTTTCGTTAGCTGCTTTGGATCTTGTGCAATCTTCTCTCGTCCAATAGCTACGAGCTCTGCAAATCCATGAAGTAAGTCCTCATACTGGCTCTCACTGATGGAAGGAGAGTGCAGCTCCACATACTTTGCTTTCAGAATCCCCCACATGTCATCTAAAACATCCTACAATGTAAACGCAGTTTAGTGAATCATGAAGGACAGAAATGAATCCTACAAACCCACACACACATTCCCAGAATGCAAAATAACCATCAGCCTTTTGATGCTAAAAATACCTTGCTTACAAGAATCAAACCTTGCTGAGTAAGTGGAAACTGTACTGTGCTCTTACCTCTAATTTATAAGCTTCCTGGATTAAGGTGATAGGTAACTGAAATCTTTCCCCATAGCCTCTCAGTTTTGCTACTTGGTTTTCAAAGCTTTGCAGCTCCAAAGCACAGGCATCAGTTTTCTGAATTAAGAACAAAACAAGCTATTAGGAAGAGCTCTGTTCCATTACATTTATCACTATTATCACTAGTACTGCAGCAGATCCAGGGGCTAGACCTTTGCTGTGATAGTACCGCATAAGTTCACAATGAGAGCCTGAGATCCAATGAGCGTGTAAGTTAAATAGACAAGACTGTTCATGACACAGCTTACTGGGTTCACACAACACAGCCAGGAAGGGAATTCAGGTCTTGTGCCTCAGTCCAACATTCAACATGCATTTCAGTTTACTAATTCAAGAGCAGCCATTAAAAGGAATCATGGACTCGGAAAATACCATTTTTTCTTATGAATTAGAACGACTTAGTGAAGGATGGATTGAGAAAGGTTCTCTCTGAAGGAAGCAAAGTTAGGTACTTCTGGCATTCCTTTTCCAAGAGTGGTTACTTGATAGAATATATCTAAGGCAGCAGTGCCTGCTAGGGGATTCAGCAGTTCTGAACATAGCTTTCAGCCTGGCAGAAAGTAAACAAGGTTATGAGCCTGGAACAAAAAAGTTTAGGGACACCCTCTTTGCTTCACCAACACGCAGATACATGGCTGATGACCATTCTGAGGAGGATATGCAGTCTATTAATTTTTAATTCTCTGCTAATCCCTATCAAGTTCAAAGAAAATAGCTTAATTGGTCAACTGCCCTATGATAAAGGGCTCATAAATACTGAATGAGTAGATATAAATACTGGAGTCCTATTCCCACAAAGAAAAGCTAGTTTTGCATATAAAAAGGAATAACGTGTGAAGTGCTGTACTTTGCATAGCTCTTTTTTCTCCCTGCTGTAGTGGAATTGCTCTGAGGTTGCGGAGAGACTGGTTCCTCTACTGCAACTACTGAAAGGACTGGAATGAGGTCTCGCTATGGATTGGGGTGTAGTAAAGAAAAAAAAGAAAAAAAAAGTGTGGCAAATACTGAAGTCTCTCCTTCTCCTACTCTGGAAACCTAAGTAAGACTCAGACTTTAGAAAACATGAAACAATAGATTGCAGAAAACTGGAAATAATAGCTAATGCTGAGAGTTTTTCTTCTCCTTTCTTTTGAATGAAATTACCTGAAGCTGTTCAGGAACATTATGTCCACGTATTGCATTCAAGTATTGTTGCAGAGCAGCTTTTTTCTCAGTTAACTGATCATAGAGCAGCCTGGTTTCATTCTGCAAAAGAAACAAACATCACAAGTATATGACATATCAGGAATATGGTAATGACCAGACAAAATTACATAGAAAACAAAACGGTTACCTCTTATGGCAAAAGAACTTTTTTTCCTCTTTAAAAAAACATAATAAAGCATGTGCATTATGGGCTTAATGCAGTAATTTAGGGAGGGAAATTCTGTAGTCTGTGTAGTGTAAGAAAGCAGATTACTCCTCTGTCACAATGATCCTCTATGGCTGTAAAAATCTGTGAAACTTATAGAGAAACAAGTTCTCTTCTGAAAATGAGAAAATGAGCCCATTACTGGGGACTGATGGAGCTCCATGGATTCTGCATAAGTAAACATTGCAAGACAAGTAAGACAAGTCCTGCTGCTGTTTGGAGGCAACATCCCAGTGTTCTTCAAAGGAACTGTTTTATTATTCAGCGGTAAAGAGCCAGGCTGACTTGCAAATGATGAGCATGCTGCAGTTTTGCTGGACACTGGAAACTGTATTTCAAAGATCAGGCTTTTCTTTCCTTACGTCAGCCTAAACACCTTATCTGAATATTTTCCAGCAACAGTTAATAGATTTAGCCCATCACAAGAATTTATAGGAACGTTTCTCATTATCTGCTTTTCTGAAGAAGAACCAAAAAAAAAAAAAAAAAAGCAAATTCACAAAACCATGGCTTCTGCTACCGTGGCACAAAATCTAAAGGAACAGTAAATACAAAGGGTCAAATGAACCTCTGATGCATAGCTAAAAGCATCCCAGTGCCAGACATGGCACCAAAAGGGAAGAAGCCTGCTTCTCCTGAGACCACACAGCACCAGAAAGAATATACGAAACCCTCCTTGGGCAAATCCTTACACAGAGAAACTTGCTTTAGCCTGTAGTTCAGCATGCATGGGATCCCAGGTTACTTCCATCCTTTCTGCATGCAAATTTTATGCTGTGATCAAGGCCTCTAAGGTAGTCAGCATTGCAAACAACACTGTAAACAGCAAAATTAATTTGCTTCTTGAGAGGCTAAGACAAATCTGTTTAGTACCAAAAAAAAAAAAGCAAGCCCATTATAGATTGCTCATCTGTAACCCAAATGCATTAACACTGACAAGTCTAACAGATGCTATGAAACAAGATGTGCATTTGGCAGTGGAGTACCTGATAATTGCTATTATGATCCAGCCCAGCTTTCACTGAGCTGCTCCTTGAAGCAGTGGCAGCTTGAGTTTGTTCCAGCCGCGCTTGCAAGTTGTTAAAGCACTCGCAGAACACATCTGTGCTCCCACCAGCGCAGCTAATAGACTTCAGAAGATCATCCTTTCTATCACTCAGATCAGCGTGAAGTTTTTGCAGCTCAACAGAAAGAGTCTAGAGGGTTGAAAGAAAGATAACATGAGTGAAAATGGTCTCTGTCCAAGGACTCTTGTCTGTAAAAGGCAGCAGGACTCAAGTTGATAATTGTTGTTAAAAGCCATAGAACCAAATTTGTGCAATACCAAACAGTTTTGTGGAGTTATTCCTGAATAATACCAGCAAAACAGTTAGGAAACAACAGAATATATATGGCCTGGTATAACAGATATACACTGGGGTTTATCCTTCTCTGGATGGTTTAGGACATTTACCTCATAAAGAGCTTGCTGCACAGCTGCCTCTTCGGTGGAGAGAACTGAGGTGTTTAACATCTCCTCCATGTTATTCAAACATCGGCTGATTGCCAGAAGCAGCTCAAACAATTTTCTGTCCAAATTAGAAGAGACTTCCTCTGCCACATTATCCTGGGAAAAGACAAGTCAGAAGTTTTCAATACTTTCACCCAAGGCATGGCTAGGATTTATTCACTTGTACAAAGTTAGAGGTTTGGTCAGCTAATAATAAAATGGACTTAATGCAATACTGAGGGACAGACTTGGATGAGACAGTTATATGCATATAATATTCAGAACTGTCAAACGCAAAGCTGAGACAATGACCTTTTATGTCCTGGTCTTACAGGTCTATAATCTCAGGAATGGGCACAATACAATGTCTTGTCAGCTCAAATACTGCAGATTTACTGAAATCATTCACAGGCTCCTTGCTTTGTACTGTTTAAGGAGTTTTATCCACACTAGCAAATCTTTGGATTCAGGTAGCAGAAGTATCATAGCTGAAACTCGAAATATTTCCTCTCAAAATCCTAAGGTGATTTCTACATTATAGTCTCTACCTGATGCAAAAGCTACACTACAGTGAACGCCATTTGCAACAATACGATTATTGGCTATGTTTCCCAGCGCCCAAGCAGTGTCTTGTGTCTAGAATCCCTGGTATTTTTTGCAATACTACAACATGCCATTTTTACCTGTGCATGCACCACATTTGCTTCTTGGCTTAGGTCTCCCAGCTGGACAGTGAAAGTTTTCAGTTCTTCCACAGTTGGGGTACCTGCACTAGCGAATGTGCCTCGGGGCAGCATGTTCATCTTTGTTGTAATCTAACATTTGGAAAAAGAACATTGCAATTAGGTGAACAGCTCAAATGAAGACAGGGCCATGGGCAACTAGATAACACTCCTCTCAAAAAGCATTAAAATGAAGTTTCAAGGCATTAACGTAAAGCACCTGGATAGCAGAGTTCCCCTTTTACTGGCAAAAATTAGTTGGTTTAGCTATGCCCTGACGGGAGACTGACTGAAAAAGGAGCCTCTGGTTCCCAGCTTTAAGGGCTATGGGCTGTAGTTTGTGCTAAGGCAGCCCTGCTGCCCCCTGCAGTGTAAGTCCTGACTGAAAAAGAGCTAACATTCGTCCTTTTACATGACCGATATTCTTTCAGGTAATGCAGTAATTTCAGAGAACAGGGAATCTAGTCATTCTACTTGAATGCGAAAAAACCTGTTAATAACAGAAATTATAGTTTTGTCCAAGCAGTAAAATTCTGCAGTCTGTTCAGAATGAATACACAGCTTGGTCTTGTTGCAATCTGAACTCCGTTTTTAATATATAAGAAAGAGAGAACACAATGGTGAATGGCAGAACAAAATTTAAGCCAGAGATTTCTTTTGACCAAAATGTTCTCACTTGCCAGTACTGAGACTTAACCCACATCCATAAATTTCAGCTGGGAGCTTGCTGGCTAACTCTCCGAGTGCTCATGAAAGAATTAAGCAGATAACATCTGGTCTGAATGTTAACTACAAGGACTCACCTATGTGCTCCCACACTATTCTTAGTAGTCACTACTTCAGAGAAATTATTTACCTCAAAGTAAAATTAAAAGACAATAATGAAAACAGTATGCAGTAAAAATTTTCTCTGGAGACCGCTTGCACAGATTTCAGTTATCTGATGAAGAAACATGATACGATGATGCAGGAAGATACACTAATTGCTATCTTTACTACAACCGTCTGCAGAAAAAGTATTTTACTGAACTTAAACAGACCTGAGGTTCCACAAGCTGGCAGAGAGGAGACTTCATCTTTGATGACAGCTCTTCCTGTAAATATTGCCATTTATTACCCGTTTGGTCCTTTGGAGTTAAGGTGGGATCAGCCTGCTTGATCTTTGGATCAGATTCTCCATTGCTGTATTGAGAAAACATTGTTAGAATGGCAAATACTGAAGCAGAATAAGCAAAATTAGATTTGCAAGACTTCTTGCATAAGATTAGTTTCCACTGCCTCAAAACCAGAGTGAAACCAAGTGCATGGATGATCTTTAATCCAAGCTTCAATACACTCCTTTGGGCTTTTCCTTTCCAGTGAAAAGGGCCTCCTGGCAGCCTCCATTTCTGAAGTGACAATATGAGGAGCATAGTCCTGTAGCATGTCGTGGTTCCATGCTGGAAGGTGCGTGATCCCAATGTCCCCTTTTCAAAGATGCTGCCTTTAAACCTGGCGGGATGTTTCCATGCATTTGCACAGCAAAGGCTGTCAACAGAGATACCCAACTCGCCTCTGGATGGGCCTGCTTTAGTTTATGACAGGAATCAGTCCTGCCTGATATCAAGACTGACTCTAAACACTGGAGTCAGCCCAATATGAAAGAGGCTGTCACATAAATGACACTCCATTTCTCTGGACTGTTGGTGGCAGAAATCTCCCAACTTCTGTATTTTTTCTTCTAAAGGCATACATCCCTGCACAGCACCAATGGTGCCATTGCAAAGTTTCAGTGGGTTTAGGCAGTTTTACATCACTGAATTTGGTAACTGATTTTGTTATTTTGTACCTTGATTCAAATTTCTGAGTCACGCTGTCCTCAAACTGTGGCTGCATTTTTTCCACACATGATTCAATGAAGTCAATGAGGCTCTTCTGCTCAGCTGCTTTTACTTTCAGATCCTGTGCACAGAGAATGGCGGGAACAGTAAAATCAGTTGTGTGCACTGTATTAATCTGAAATTATGACTGCGCTTTTCCAATTACATTTTACATGAATTCATTTAGCAAAGAAAATAAGAATACATCTACCAGAATAAAATGAAGTTTATGTGTAAACATGAGTTTACCAAACAAAATTTTTTCTGAAAATGTATATTTTTATGGAATGTATTTCTGCCTGAGCTAAAGTTTTAAAGGCAAAAACCATCACTCAAACAAATCATGCACATGTGGAAATTTAAAGACCATCAACTGCCATCCTTATACAGAGGAAAAGGCAAGGGAAAAATGGGGATTTGCTGAAATATGAGGTCAAGTTCCAGTAGTTAAAGAGTGTCAAATGAAAAGTGAGAGATTTTAGCAGCTCCGGTTGGATCCTTTTCTCCAACTCTTTTCTAATTGCATGAGAAGGGCAAAAGCTAATTTTGAGTTAGCAAAACAGAAGTAGTTTACAGAGCACAGAACATCACAGACTTTTTTTATTGTGTTAACAACAACCTTAAAGTCATTGTGAGCTAGTCCGCGGGAAAATGTTCACAAAGATTTAGCTTCAGCTTCAAATTAATCTTCAAAAGCAATGTCAATATATAGATTCAGATTTCATAATACATCCAACGATTCAAAGTTAGGAGATTGGAGGGATGGGTGATGCCATCTGAATCATTATGATACGAGGCAAGTCTCAGGGTACCATCCAGCTTTGTAGTATTACTAAACCTTTTGGACACAGAATTTTGGGGGTGAGGCCTTTCTCCATCCTGACAAACTCCCCTAATCCTGGAGGAGAGGGGTGGCCAAAACCTACCCTTCACAGACTTGATCCCACAGTGAAAACTGCAGCAGGTAATAAACGCAGCTGTCCCCCACACCCACAGGGGACGTGGAGCAGCCTGGCTCCCCGATGTTAGGAGAATTACCTGTGGGTGCCGGAAACCATTGTGCCGAATGACCGGCTGTTCAGCAAGGGCAAGCTGGGGCATGCTAGAGCCATTTGAGTGTAGGATCTCAAGGGGCTCTGGGTCGATCCTCTCCCTGTTGTGAATCTGTAAAGAGACACTCTTTGTGGGAAGGCTTCCAGACTTGACAAGAGGGCAGAACCTTCAGGTGCAGTTTGGGGAAATGGCAAAAGTGGAGCTGTCTAAGACTTACCATACATAGAATCAGCAGCGCATGAAACACAGTTACTACTCCTGCAAAGATTTCTGTCCAGTTCCATTTACTGAAAGTTTGATCCATTCTAACCTGCTGCTAAAGCCCTCACGTTTCTCTCCCTGACAGTTACAAGGCTTGTTTTGCTTTTCATGTTAGCAAATGAATTGATACTAACCCTCCATTCTTATCGTTTGACCACATTATAGGGAAATGCAATTTATGATTATAAATTGTTTCATGCACCTGGATTTTCTATCAATCTGTGCTCACAAAAATATTTCAACAGGGGCTTTTACCAGCGCTAATTTTCTCCTGGACCATTCAAGCTCCCTTTTAGACTGTGTTCCTCCAGCACCAGAGAGACTGGCTGCTTTTACACAAACACATCAGGTGAGCTTCTCTGGACCCTTGCACAACAGAGTGTGAATAAGCTCTGAAGCTGGGAGTTAGGCTCACCCACTGGGAAAATCAGCAAAGACTGTGCAGCTGTGGCGCAGGAGAACTGGCAGTCACTGCCCTTGCCTTTTATGCATTCTTCAAAGAGAAAGTTACTGCTTAAAGGCCTCTCTGCTGTGATACTGTCACAGGCAAACTTCATGGCATTTTAAAGGCATTTAAAAAACCAAACCAAAACAAAAAAACCCCTTTTTGTCCTTTTCCTGTACTCCTCGTAAAATCTTAACCTCTGTCACTGAGCACTTAAAGCAGGAAAGCTGTTGTTCAGAGACTCATTAAAAATCCACTACTTGCTGCACACTACAAATAATTATACAGCACCGTAAAGTAGAATAATAGCAAGTCTGACATTTCTTATTGACTTTTCTCCCTTCCTTGCTTCACATGGTGAGCTCTAACTGTTCTTCTGCAACTATAGCACATTAAAGCACCATGACTCTCTCTTACTCTGCACAGCATTCACATGCTTTACCTGCTCTTCATTGTATCTATCTTGAAGCATCGTCTGGACTTTTTCCAAATTGCACTTCACTTCCTTCAGCTTCAAGGAAAGCGCCTCTGTCTCTTGTTGGTACTGTGGACTACCTCCACAATCTTTCCATAAAGAAAGGACATTTTGTTCAATCTCTGATAACATCACCTAGAAGGGACAGCAGTCAATTATTCATTCTTAGAAGTACGACACTGTCTTTTTATTCTGAACAACTAAATAAAACTGTTTCAAGCAACAGCCTCTGGAGGAATTTATATTAACTCAGATATGGAGTAATAAAAGAAAAGAGCAGAAATTATAGACTCCATTTGGATGCAACCAAGAAGCCAACACACCCCAATGGGGGAGAAGGAGGCAGTGCACAGACTGATTGCATCACACTTTAGGAGGAATGATGCTGAATTACCAAAACACAGTAATGTTACCCTGTGTAAGCCAGGCCATTGTAAATTGTTGGGGTCTGGTTTTTGGTTCAAGCTGCTGTGAATCAAAGTGCATTTCCGCATTACTTTAAATTCATGTTTTTAAGGTGAGTGTGGAGACAGGCACCATGCCTCAGCTGCAAAGTAATCAACTGCAACACATTAACTGCTTTACATCATATGTCCGTATCTAGAGACTGCTTCTGCTTTGCGCTATGTGTATTTTTCTGTGTAGATCTTGACTAAGTTAGAAAAATGTCCCCCTTGCCAAGTTCACATCTTAACATTGAGCCAAACTGTTAAAAGCCGACAGGAATTCAACAGCGCTTACAGCTGCCTGAAGCCCGCTTGTTTCTACCAGTTAGAACTGCCCAGTTGAAGTCTATGCTGACACAAACCCTGAACAGGATCCAGACACAGACAGCTACTTAGGTGCATTCAGAATCCTAATTCCCAGAGTTCAGCACCAGAGCACTTGGCTAAATCACAGCCTAAACCCAAAGGCACTTCTTGGCATGGACTCAGTTCCTATTAAAAAAATCCGATCCACCACCACCACCAAAACAGCTGGAAATGTGTCCTAGTAATTTAAAATGGGAACATTTTGGTATTGGCTCCTTTATGGTGAGTGAAGTTTGTTGCTTTAGGTAGACTCAGTGCCTGAAGCAAACTGGTACACCAGACTGGCACCACAGGGAACTTCAAAGTGGCGTGTCTGCATGTTTTCTTTTAATCTGCACACCAGAGATAAAAAGCTGCATGCCAGGACTCCCACCCACCCCAGCCCGTCATGCCAGTCCTGTTTTCTTCCACCTGTTTTCACCAATGGGTACCACCTACTCCTTTCCTTCCACTGCCATCCAGCGCAAGAGATTGCCCTAGAAGTACAGCAGTAGGTCCAAATATCGCCACTGCTCACAGACGGCAGGGGGAAATCCCTATTTTTCTACCTATGCTGGCAGCTTTTTGCAAAAAGTGCAAAAGAAGAATTTAACAGCTTGGAAGCTATCATGTATCAGTCTTTTAAATCACTTGGACAAAAATAGATAGTGAAAATATAAAAAGAAAAAAAATATTCCTTTTTTTCTAGCTGATTTATCACGATGACCAATGAAAAATTGCTTTTTAATAGAGGATTCAAAGTGTACTGAGCCACATTTCTGAAAATAATCCAAAGAAAAACAAAACTTTAAAAATACTCAAGAATTCTACCTAAATCCCCCGGATACTTAAAGATCCCAACTATAAACCCAGGTATTTTAACTAAGCCCTTGGAAAGCTGCTCCTCAAACTGAAGCCAAGCGGTTACCTGTTTTCTGCACAGTGTAATGAAGCCGATTAAGCGGGGAGAGGAGAAGCAGTAAGCATAGCTTTTCTGCAGACACACACCCCAGGGAAGGGCAACTTGTTTGGATGACAGCAGCAAACTGACCGCTCCATCTTACCTCGCAATCGGCCAGCTTCTGTTCCACCATCTGCTGCATTTTGGGGGTCTGGGGGTCTGACCCCAGGGACACTTTAGTTTTGTCTAGGCATTGTTCCAGCTCGGCAACCTGGGCCTGGCACACCTGGAGGATCGTTTCTGGCTCAGGCCTACCACCATCCACCACTTCAGGAGGCAGTGTGTCACTCTGAAGCAAAGCACATGAAAGAAACACGGTTATCTATCCGGTTTTTTCTTTCTTTCCCCTCCCCTTACCAGTGGAAAATGTTTAACGTTCACACTCACAGAGCTCCAAAACCACTCTGCCACTGTGTTCCCAGGTTAAAAAAGAAAAGAAAAAAAAGAAAAAGAAAAAAAAAAAAGACGGAAGCGAGAAAGAGAAAAAGAAAGGGAAACTCAGCAGCCAGGGGATCCGGGATCTGGTGTAACAGGTTTCCAGGCAGCGATTTGCATTTGCACAGGTATACCTGAGCGCACAGGAAGTGGGATGACTCACCATTAACCAGTTCTCCCCTGAGGAGAGATGTTTTTCTGTAGGAGTTAGATGTAAAAGCAATGCAGTTTAAAGCTGCAAAGCAAGCTGTTGGGCAACGCTTGTAAGCTACTTGCGTGTTTGGTTCCAACACTCAAATATGCTTTATTTGGGCTCTAGGTCACACAGAAAAACAACTGGTGTATTTTTAAGTACGTCTTGTGTAATTCTTTCTGCTTATTTGCCCTCCCTTAAGAAGCAATATTGCACACTTCTGTAATAAGGAGAAGTCCAAAATGTTTTGAGATATCAGCAGCTGCCTGGAAGGCTGTACAGATATGTATATACCTCCAACACATGTGAATACTGGTACTTAGTAAGTAAATCAAGCACAACACAACAAGAACAAAACTACCTGTACACTCCCATGGCTCTAGAGCACACATTCAGGCAACCAAGATGGTCAGTGGTAGTGCACAAGATCCATGTTAAAACCAGATTTGGCAGAAAAATCAGAAAGCAAAAATGCATTGTTTCAGCTATCAATGACTTACTTTAATCCTTGCTGTTCTTGTTTGTTTCTAAGATAGTAGGGAACAGTGTCATTAAACAGAGAAAGTAAATCTGAGTATGCAGATCCCAGAGCAGTCTAAATATGTCTACTGAGGTATACATGACCGAAGAAATAAAAAAGTACCAGTTTATTTCAAGCTCCATGTGAAATTTCCAGCTCTAGTTCTAAGCCTTTTTTTTTAGTTCATTCATTTAAATGTATATTTAAATGGATATTACACATGTATATTAGTGTGCATGACAACCTTTCATCACACATGTGTGTGTACATAAGCATTTAGTTTACACTTATGGCATGACCTGACACTCCCCAGCTAGACATTGTTATTGCAGTAAACCTTATCCCCTTCCTTTACAGAAATAGAAAAACAGATATATAGTCAAATTAATTGAATAAAAACAAACCGGTACCGTCTGTGCAGGTGTTCATGCACACGTCACGCATTCAACCTGACCTTGAACGTTTCCAGGGATGGGGCATCTACCACCTCTCTGGGCAACCTGTGCCAGTGTTTCATCACCCTCACAGTAAAAAATGTCTTCGTTATATCTAGTCTAAATCTACCCTCACTTAGTTTAGAACCATCAGCCCCTGTCCTATCACAACAGGCCCTACTAAAAAGTCTGTCCACATCTTTCTTTTAAGTCCCCTTTAAGTATTCAAAGGCTGCAATAAGGTCTCCCCGGAGCCTTCTTTTCCCCAGGATGAACAACCCCAACTCTCTCAGCCTGTCCTCTCTATGAAAAGCATCCTTAAAGTTCTGCCAGCTCCGTTCTGCTCCCTTGCCCCTGAAGGCAGTTTCCAAGGGGGTCCTCTTCACTAACTCCTTAAACAGCTGGAAGTTTGCTTTCCTAAAATTCAGGGTCCTGATTTTACTCTTTGCCTGACCCATATCCCTCAGGACTGTGAACTCCACCAGTGTGTGATCACTGCAGCCCAGGCTGCTTCCAATCTTAATGTCACCAATTAGCTCACTTCTGCTGGTGACCATCAGGTCCAGTATCGCATCCCCTCTGGTGTGGCTGTATATTACCTGGCTTAAGAAATTATCCTCCATGCATTCCAGGAGTCTCCTGGATTGCCTGTATTTCATCTCACAGCTTGTCACAGGCAAGCCTGATATTATCCCCCTCCCTCTGCAAGCCTAGTTTAAAGCTCTGTCAATCAGCCCCACTAGCTCATGAGCAAAGACCCTCTTTCCCCTTTGAGAAGGGTGAATCTCATGACACCAGCAAGCCTGGTGCCTTGTAGGCCATCCTATTATCAAAAAAACCAAAACTGTGGTGGTGACACCACCCACGGAACCATGTATTTATAAACTAGGTCCATCTTTTTCTTCCAATGTCACTGCCCACAACTGGAAGAACAGAGGAAGAAAACTACCCTTGCCCCAGATTACCTTACCAATCGTCCCAAGGTCCTGAAGTCTCTTTTGATTGGCCTTGGAGTACGCCTTACAGCTTCATCACCATCCACACGGAATAGCAACAGTCTGAGGGCCGCACCAGGCTAGGAAGTTTGCTAGTGATGTCCTTAACCTGGGTCCCAGGGAGGCAGCAGACTTCCCAGAGAGGAGGGTCTGTCCAGCATATTGGACCCTCTGTTCCCCTCCAAAGGGAATCACCTACAAGTATAACCTGTCTTTTCTTCCCTGTCCAGTAATTCAAATGTTTCTCTGAATCCTAAATTGTGTTTTAAGTTACTATAACTGAATTTGGAAGCATGTTTGCATGGGAGGGACAACATGCCAGAAGAAGGAAATGGTATCATTTAGCAATCATTAAGATTGTAGGAATTATTTAATTTTAGCATGCAGTTAAGCTCTAAATGGAGAACATAATCAAATTCATAAATCTCTACACATACACACATGTCTAGGAAAAACAAATAGGTTTACCATTTATAAAAATAAATGTCTCCCTTACGCTACAGGCAGTTGTGTCCTGTATGGAAATGTCACAGTGTAGCACAACACTGAAGTGGAAAAGATGTTGCAAGCAAAAAAGCTGTCTGGTATCCTTTGAGAAAGGAGGCCTCCTCCAAAAAACCTGCCTGCTTGAGCAGAGGAGAACCCTGGCTCGCAGCCTGACAAGACTCTCACCGCAGACCACAGAGGCACTGTGTCCACCTCAAGAAACCGCTCCACTGAACTGTTGTATCGCTGGGTGTGACAGGCCATGGGTGTCCCTGAAGGCAAGATGCTGACAAAACACAGTGAGGACACACAGAGGTGCCAGGAGGGTGTATGCTGTCTTGTAAGTCTCCTGGAAACCCAAAACGTTCAGCTGGAGGTTAAGTCTCTTGAATACAGGTGTCTAAAATCTCAATGGAGATTTACCCAGCGCAGCCAGGGGTTCCGTGCTGCCTAGCACAGGCAAGTAGCGCAAGCTCAGCTGAACTGCTGGCTGTGCTAAGGTACTGCAGTGACTACATCTGCGGCTGCAGAGGGAGCTTAGACATGTCCTGCTCATGCAGAGACCAAGAACGTCACAGTGTAGCAGAGAGAAAAAACACAGGGAGATCACACATACAGTTACATCATATATAATACACTCACAGAAGGTGACTTCTTTAATACCAATACAGAATATATTGTGCTGCTGGCTGGGTTTTAATAGTTTGCTATGTTTTTTCAACTATAAATTAAAGGTTAAGCATGATGGAAGGAGTCAGGGGGAACAGAAGACAGAGTGACCTGGGGGCCTGCTCCTGCCCCAGGCAATGACAGATTCTGTCTTCTTCCATGCTCTAAACCCAGGAAGAGCTGAGGCCGCTCTGCTACCAGTCTGCTGCTCCTGGCCTTCCTGGAACATTCCTGTCTGCCTCCATGCGCTCTTTTGTATATAACCTGTAGTCTGCTAGACACTCCTCCCTTAGCCTGTGCATACCTTCCACAAAGCAGCAACGTATAGGATTGTCAACCTCCTTAATTTCTCCTTTAACTGCCACTTAAAAATCCCATAGTTGACGTGTGTTTACATCACTTGAACCCCTCCATTCATGCCTGTATGAATGCCAGCATTTTACTTCCTGAAAATACTAGGTTTTGTTCCCTAGTAAATTACATTTCCAACGAGAAAATAAATTTATTATCACCCAAAGCAGCAATATGAAGAGGCCCACAAAGGGTTGTAGGTATCCTACTGTATCATAAATACTGCAACAAACTCCAGTAGCATAACCATAACAAAACAGGGCCTCTGCCCACTAGGTAGGTCATATAATGAGCTCAGGTCACCTTGTTGAGCCTGCTTCAGACCTTCAAACTCACCAGAGCCTGACTGCCATCACCTGTGCAAGGGTCTTCAGTGCTCTGCAAAGTTTGCATAGATGTTTCCTCACCATGTTTACCGTGTGACTGCATTATCTCATCAGCATCCTGTAGACAGAGAGGCAACAGCGGAAGTATTTGTTGTGCTAGAGAAGCCTCAAAGGGCAGCAGCCACTCAATTTATAGTGGTCCTGGCCCAAGAGTATTCACAGAGAGAAATTCTCTTATGCCTGTAACATTGATATACTAACAATTGCAGCTGTCACAACATTATCAAGACATCATGAACAACAGAATGTCACCAAAATTGTAGCCAACTGGGTGTCTTAGATGCTGATCATCTCATGTACAATGAGAAGCTCTTCCACAAATCATCCCCCAACAAAATGCACATTTTACAGTCTTTCCAGGAATTAGTGAAACAAATTAGAATCCTAAAATCATAGAATAGTTTGGGTTGGAATGGACATTTGAAGGTCAACTAGTCCAAGCCCCCTGCAATGAGCAGGCACATCTTCAACAAGATCAGGTTGCTCAGAGCCCCATCCAACCTGACCTTGAATGTTTTCAGGGATGGGGCTGCTTTGCTGCTTCCAAACGTGCATTTCTATCTTTGGAGTTTTTGTCAGGCTAAAAGAAATTAATGTAGAATCATAGAATCATTTAGGTTGGAAGAGACCCTTAAGGTCATTGAGTCCAACCAATACATGCAACAGGAAAAGAGATTTTAAAAGGCAAAATTTAGTGTGATATGGAAGATGGAGGATCTGAATAAAAGAATCATGTCCTGCATTTCTACAGTTCTCTTGCTTTGCAGACTTCAGCAACACCTAGGACTTCTGCAGTTGTTTTCCACAAATATGAGTTTCCATCCCTGTGGAGATAAACCTGAGTGCATTACCTGAACGATGCCATCTGACAAGGTACCAGAAGACCAGGAGGTTGCACTGTCTTCCTTGTGCCTTTCATCATCTCTTTCTGAAGGCCAAAAGCTTGCATCTTTCTCTGTGGCTGTACTTCCCTTTGAAAATAGTAACAGCTCAGCATTAGGTTGTGAACAGGAAGCTCCAATATTCCTTCAGGCAATATAAATTACTGCAAACCCTTAGTAACACTTTGCTTTATTTCTGCCTTGTTTATCTATCTTGATTGTGTTTCCCAAATCCCACCTTTTCCCTTGCTCTATAGCTCTGCTGCAAGATGAATGGCAGCTGGATGACACTGACAGTTTTCTCTAAAGACCTGAGTATCCTCATTTTTTCACACTACTTAAAAAAATTAAAAAATGACAAGTAACAGTCTTTCTCCTGTTCTGTCCCCTAAAATGTCCTGTATGTAAAGAAAACTGCACCAATGAAGGTGCAGAATCAAAACCTTGAAACTGAAGTGCTTGGATCAGAGTAGTAAGACACCACCTATATCCAAGCTTTTTGGACTTCTTTGTACTGTCTAGCCATGGAGTTTCATCTTTGCCTAGCCTAAAGCAACCCCTCCAATACTCCATCACCTCTTTGTCACATTTCCTTTTGATTCTTGTTGCAAAGATGCAGCAAAAAGGCTAATATCCACGGAGAGGACTTCAGAGAAATGGAGACTCTTCAAAACTTGGCGGAGGCCACAGTCCCTCCCAGGAGATGCAGATGGCGGTAGCTGGTCATTACCAGCCTAGGCAGTCTGTGAACTGCTGTGCAAGTGGGTAGGTAGGCTACAAGCTCACCAGCACTTCTGCACGTTCCTGATTTCATTCAAACACATTGTTTAGTCCCTAGGCTGCAGGAAATTGTGCAGAAAGTTTCATGGATTTTGTTTTTCTTTTTCCAAAAGCTGTTAACTTTATCACGAAACTTTACTCCCAGCTTTGCTCCTCTGCAGTTCACCTGAGTATTCAGTCTCCCCAGATTCAGAGCAACCTATTGAGCAGTGTCTCCCAGTTTCTCCCATTCTCCCAGAAATCTCTCCCGTCTTCACTTCATTCCAAATAGTCTGATCATGTTCTTCTTTTCTTAAGCTCAAACATACAAATCATTCTGGTTGTTTCTTTTAGGTTTTAGCACTTCAGAGGCTGTCCAATTCACTCTGAAACCCACCCCCACATATAAACATTGGCATTTAGGCCCATATTTTGCCACTAACACTTCCATAAAGGGAGTGTTAGCAATCCCACCAAAAGCAGGATCACACATCACAGAATGAGGTGCTGTGTAATATTGGTGTTGTAATAATCATAAGCTGGCTCAAGTGCAATTTCTTAGTACCCCGGAGTGATAACAGATATTTCAATTTGTTCTGAAGTGGTTTGGATTTACACATTTTTCATAATTTGTCCTGTAGCAAAATCTTGTATCTTACATATACTGCTGTATATACAAGATATTTACTGAACTCACCTTACTGTGGAAAGAACAGTCTTCTGATTCTTCATCTAAGGAAGGTAGAAGAGACATCATTCCTCTTTTTTTCAACTACAAAAATACACACAAAGAGACAGCTCAATTATTCATGACAAGAACAGTAAAAGCTTCTTCTCTTCTGCGTGTAAACCAAAAGAAAGTTACCATTTGGGGTCCACTTTTGGAGAAGCACTGAACATCTGCCACGCTACATTAAAGTAATTGAAAGCTGCAGGTACTAAGCACCTCTGAAAATTGGGACTTTTCTTTATGCTGTAACGTTTCAACATCACAGCTATAATTGGGATCAATTTTATTTTGCTCCATGAAAACAACATACCAAAAATCCCAGAACAACTGATTATCAACAGAACTACACATTGAGCATTTTGCTGTTGATTGCTTGATGCAAACTTCATGTTGGATCTGCTCATGCTAAAAAATAACCAGAGGCACACCTCTCTCCTGCCTTTTCCTAGACATGCACGAAGGGGAGGAGAAGTAGTATTGATTCACAGCTGCAGGGGTGCTCCTCTCTCACATGCCACTCCTCCTGGAGGAAGAAGGGCTATTTACCTTCCCTCCTTGGCTCTTGGATAAGTGATCACAATGTGGTGCTCCACTTACCTGCTGACCAGAAACATCAGTCCCAATCAAGTCACTTTGCGCTAATACAGAGGCTATGGGTTCATCTCCTGATTCAGGCACTTCTTGCTGTAAGCGCTGGTGAAGCTCAGACATTGAATTCTTCATCCCGGTAAGAATATCTTCCTTTCTTTGGCACAGCTTTATGATTTCTTCTTTTACAGCTTCCATTTCTCCCTAAGGAGCAACAACATCTGTAAGCATCCATTTTTCTTACTTAACGAAACAGTAATGTAACAGATGATACCAGTGATGTATCTTACTGGGACTGGGGCTATTTGCACTTTTTCCTTTTTCAGGGCATTGGGACAGTTCCCCATTGCCACTGCAGGAGATGTCCAGATACATGCAAAACAGCAGCAACAGGTTGAGCTCAGGACAGCACTTGCCACTTGAAATGGTGTTGGTAGTCTGGAAAGAAATGTGAAAGGCTGGATAACTAATTCTAACTAGGTCCTGCATAGCCATGGGAATATGAACTTCCTTTAGGACAGAGGGAATGCAGCTGGGTTACATTACTCTGTGTGTCAGAGCAGGTGATGTTACTTCCAACTGCCTTCCCTGGAAACCTGACACAAAACACTTGAGATAGCCTTGATGAGGCAAAGACAGCAATAAGGGTAGCTCAAGGCTGAGTCTTCTTTGCCGAAGCTGGCCTAAAAGAAGGATAAATAAACCATTTGGTGGGTTTTAGTGACATGGCTATGGACAAAACTATCCTATGTCTTTGAATGTGATATTGGGAGCAATAGCCCCCAGCAAAGTACAAGGAAAATATTTAATGTTCTGCAGGGATTAAACAGTAACCCAAGTAACTCCGCACTAACAAAGGGGGAAATAAATCTGTCTTGGTCTCCTCCCTGGCCATGACTACTGCTCTATCTGCTGTTCTGCCCTTACAGCTTTCAGCTAGTGCCTTTCTTTACCACCCAGTCTCTAGGTGAGCAAAGAAAGCACAACAAATAACAAAGTAAGACAGGGCAAGGAATAAAATATCCTACTGACTTTGTTACTGAATGCTAAAGCTTTTTGAAGCATTGTTCCTTGCTCAGAAAACTGAAACATGACTAAGTATCCCATTGCACACTGGGCTCAGTACATCAGAGCAGGCTTTGATGCTAGGTTTGAAATAAAAACAGCATGCTTTATCGTGGTGTGAAAAATGCTATGCAAGTAATAATTTGTGACAGATGAAAGCAGTAAGGCTGCTGGTTCTGTCTCAACTACAGCTTCTTCTGTTAATAATGCTAGTGTGGCTGCATGATGGGGAAGGTGGAGGCAGGAACTCCAGCAAATTTTCAAAGGACATGGGAACTCTGCTCAGACAAGGAGGTTTTTTCCTTTTGTACATTCAAAAACACAAGGTAAAACCTTCCAAAGGTAGAGGGAAGAAAAAGTCATTGGAATGAAAAAGGAGCCATCCATGATAATTTGGCGTATTTTTATAAATGTCCACTAAGAACAGTATTTCTGTTTGTTTCATTGCAGGAGGAGACTTTAACAGCATACATTTACCATCTACTGCTTTGCAAACTTAACTAGCCACATCCTCCTCAGAAACCAAATCTTTATTAACATCACTTCTTCATCTGATGCCCCTCAATAAGACGGGCAATTCCATTGCCCATTTCTATTCATGAAATGCTACAACTGTGAAAGAGGGTTTTTTCTAAAACAAGGGCTATTAAACAGAAAGTCCTACACTCCAAAACACAAAACCAAGTAAGAATCAGGAAATGAGTCATGCTTAGTACTAGCATCAAGACTCCAACATCCAACCACCTGAAAGCAGAGCAGCTATGTACTTAGGAGCCTGCTGAGTGATTATAGTTATTAGGTAAGCACAATGTATGGGTATTAACTTTATTGTGACTGACTGCAAAAAGCTGAGCATTTCAGAAACACTTTATAAATAGTTATTACACTTAATTAGTCATTTCTTGACTTCTGCAGTGCTGTCCTTAAAACATATCTTATTTTTGCATTAAATAATCAATTCATCCATTACAGAAAGCAGCCGACTGCAGGGAGAAAAGCAACACGTTTATCAGTTGATGAAAACACAGTGTGGCAGTGAGGAAAAGGAAAGGAGTCTAAAGAATCTAACCCTAACCAGAATCACCAAAAGTACCATTGCATGGTCAGTGATCAGAAATAGACTCAGTTCTCTTGTTATGCACTATCCCAAGCTGCTACCTCAGCAGCATTAGCAGGATGCCGAGCACAGGCAAGCTATCAGTGCTGCATATTGTTTCACCAAAACAGCTGTCAGCTGTCATGAAAAAAACACTCTAAGTTTCCCTTAGAAGTTGATATAGGTACAAATGACACATCAAAGTCAATAAGAAGTATACTATGAAAGGTATATCCAACTTGCAAACTAATATTAATTGTAATACCTCTTGGTATATGTCAGCTTACGTATGCTCAGTCATACTACAGCATTCAATTGCCTGCTTGACTGTGGCGCAGAGGGGAAGCACAGTGCTATTTCTTAGTGCTCCGCGTCATCATGATTACTGTTAGTCAGGACAAGTAACAGACATGAGAGAGAAAACAACGAAACCCACCTCTGGACAGTGAGTCTTCTGAGCCAGTGGTTGATCTTCATGTGATATTTCAACCAAGTGGGTCTTTAGGAATTGTTTCAACTTTTCAATTTCTTGCTCACATTCTTCTGTTTTCTTTACAGCTTCCTGTGAAACAGTAATCCTGATAAACCATTTTGAATTACAGAATTGAATAGTACAAACTAGTCAGTAATGCAACAAACTTGTACTGGAGAGTAGTGAAGCCTCCTTTGCATCTGTAGTTAAATGTAAAAGAAACTCTATTTGTTCTGCTAAATTTGCATAACCCTTTCCTCACTAAGTTTATTATTGACTTGCTAAAGACAAACAAACTGCTCTATCCTTAAGTCGAATTATGGTGGGATATTCTGCCTAGGAGCACATCTTTGCTTACTCCAGAGCAGAGCTATGAATTTGGCTGTAAAATGGAGCATATTTAATCACATTCACTACAATTTAGAACAGGTTGAAAAAAAAAAAAAAAAGAGAAATTGCAGGGTTTCATATCACGTTAGAAAGCCTACCTGCTTTTTATTGGTGCTCAGGTCTTTACTGCCAGCTAGTTCTGCACCGACCAAAAAACGAACTGTGCTTGTGCACCAGGCAGACACTGCAGCTCAGAGGATAAGCCAACCGCAGTATCTGACAATTTGAATACTTCCTATAACAATGAAAAGTATTTCCACTTTGTGTGAGCTTCCTCTTCTTACATTACTTATAGGAAAACATATTATACGTTCTAAACAGCCACATAAACTTTTACTCATTTGACAGTGACAGCAAAATCTCCTCAACCTCCATGCTTTACTGTTCGTGCAGAAATCGGCAGTCTCCCCATACACATTGCTCATGTTTGTCAGCCACAGCCTGTCATGATGTCTCAGGTAATTAAGAAATTGTTACATCTACAAATAAGAATATTTTGTGAAAACATTTAATTTGCAGAACATTTGGTGGCTCTGTGTTTTCCGACCCATGGGCTGAGAACCAAAGAATGTGTAAGGACTATTCCTCAGGTGTCTGCAAAAGGTAACAAAGAAAATGCAGCCTACTGACGACAGCCTTGAATTTACTCTGCTGACAGCAGCACCTGAACAGCCTGACAGGTCAAAAAATCTCTCTGCAAAGTGTGCACGGACTCTGCCTTTCAATGCAGTGTCTCTCCTGCATTGTAACAGTAACAGTGCCGTTTCTTCAGTTACTTCACTTCTTCACAGTAGCACTCCCTCTCAATAAAATGCAAACTAGTACGGTTCTAAATGATTATTTATTTTTTTTTACTTATAGGTTTTTAAAAGGAAGAAAAAATATTTCCCCCTTCAAAAAAAAGCCAAATTGCAGAGGAAGATATTTAATTGTGGCCTATAATCTTAATGCCATAGCTAAAGAATCAGAGGAGGAAAAAAAGAGTAGGTTTTCTCCTGCTCAGTTTTAATGAGGAACTAAAAGTCCTTCTAAAAGGGAGATTTTTGTCTTCACTTCTACATGAAAAGGACTGTTAGTAATAGGTAAAATGCGTACTACCTCAAATTTCCTTGACTAACTAAAGAATATGAATATTTTGTATACAGACTCCAATGTCTTCTGTCCCAGGCCAATATGTGAATATAGCCACTTGCCTGAAGATAAATCTGTTCCCTACCTTCCACTGAGGGCCAAAATTCTTATTTTGTCCTTTTACTAATATAACATAAGTTATGCCATATATGGGGGACTGAATCTCTTCCTAGAAGTGTTACCTCTCTTTTGAGTTATTTCCTGCTTAACATTTGCTCTTTACTTTTCATATTGTGCTAATACTAGAAGACCCACCCCTGGAAAAGGCCCACCTGCGCATAGTGTAGGTGCAGGCAGGCGTTGTATTTGTTATGGAAGAGCTTACTAAAAATAAGCATAGTAAATCATCACATATGCAAATACTGCCACTCTCTTGCACAGAAAACTGTAGAAGCTGTTGTGGCTTCCAACTCCTCTTCCTGATGACGTTACTTAGGTAGTGATAGGTGTGGTACTTGACCAGCCATGACAAAAAACAAAGGGCAACATTCAACATAGATCTAAGTCACCTAAAATCCTGCCCCAAAGCACCTACACTACCTATTACAGGTGTTGTTTCTGTTATACTTTTCCAGGTGTTACACTGTAACTTGAGTATACAAAAGTTACTAGCGCAATATCCTATTCCATCACAGACAGCAAAATATGGGCAAATGCACCCAAACACTAAAATTTCAAAACTAATCCTCAGCAAAAAATTACTATGTACATATTTGTACAGGAAGCTTGCCTCCCATTTGCTTTCCTCTCTATCAGGATACTTATTACCCGTCTAATGCAGCACTCAAAATGCCATCCTTTAATAGCTTTATCCTTTGTTATGTCTTAGCTGGTGCTAGACTTGTATTGTAGTACTGCTACTTTCAACCCATTCAACAGGACTGGAAAATCTTTTTTGCACAGTTTGATATGCCAGCTACCAAGAATTGCAATTTTTCCAATCTGTTTTCTCACAGAGAAATTTCACTTAGCTACAGACTGTTGGATGCCTATAAGATAAAGGCAAATGCTGAGCAAAAAAGGTCACAGCTGTTTCAAAAAGAAGAAAAATCTAAACCTTGACCTAACGCTCCACGTAAACCAGTTAGAAGTCTCATGATAACACTTTATAATTGCAAAGCACCCTGCTTCTGACCGTTTAAAAGTGTTTTGAAAATTCTCGAGTATTTAATCTGGTAACTCTTTGAAAAAGGTACATTTTCCACATCCATTTTTCAGACATCAGAAATTGTATGGACTAAAAAAAAATCATAGGGATCATAAGGATCTCACATAGTCATTGTTTTCTTCCAAACTCCAAGCATGCATTAGTCATGTAGCATGTTTGAGTTTTTCTCTTGGTGTGGTGCTCTTAATTTCACAACCTGAAAATAAGAGATGGACATTCATGGTTTAGCTGCCACTTGTGTCTGCCTGGTGTCCAAAATGCCCAGTAAGAAGTTAGACAGAATCATAGAATAGTTTGGGTTGGAATGGACCTTTAAAGGTCACCTAGTCCAACCCCCCTGCCATGAGCAGGGACATCTTCAACTACATCAGGTTGCTCAGAGCCTCATTCAACCTGACCTTGAATGTTTCCAGGGATGGGGCATCTACCACCTCTCTGGGAAACTTGTGCCAGTGTTTCATCACCCTCACGGTAAAAAATTTTTTCCTTGTATCTAGTCTAAATCTACCCTCACTTAGTTTAAAACCATCACCCCTTGTCCTATTACAACAGGCCCTGCTAAAAAGTCTGTCCCCACCTTCCCTGTAGGCCCCCTTTAAGTATTCAAAGGCTGCAATAACATCTCTCTGGAGCCTTCTCTTCCCCAGGCTGAACAACCCCAGCTCTCTCAGCCTGTCCTCACAGGAGAGTGTTCCAGCCCTCTGATCATCTTTGTGGCCCTCCTCTGCACACGCTCCAACAGCTCCATCTCTTTTCTATGTTGGGGGCTCCAGAGCTGGACGCAGTACTCCAGGTGCGGTCTCACCAGAGCAGAGTAGAGGGGCAGAACCACCTCCCTCAACCCGCTGGCCACACTTCTTTTGATGCAGCCCAGAATATGGGTTGTCTTCTGGGATGCAAGTGCACACATTGTCAGCTCATGTCCAGCTTTTCATCCACCAGTAACCTCAAGTACTTCTCCGCAGGGCTGCTCTCAATCAACTCATCCCCCAGCCTGTATTGATACCAAGGGTTGCCCCGACCCAGTTGCAGGACCTTCCACATGGCCTTGTTGAACCTCATGAGGTTCACATGGGCCCACTTCTCCAGCTTGTCCAGGTCCCTCTGGATGGCATCCCATCCCCCAGGCATGTCAACCACACCACTCAGCCTCGTGTCATTTGCTGAGGGTTCACTAAATCCCACTGTGTATGGTATTGATGAAGACATTAAACAGTACTCGTCCCAATGCAGACTCCCAAGGGACTGCACTAGTCACCAATCTCCATCCGGACACTGAGCTGGTGACCATTACCCTCTGGGTGTGACTATCTAACCAATTCCTCATCCACTGAACAGTCCACCCATCAAATCCATATCTCTGCAATTTAGAGAGAAGGTTGTTGTGGGGGGCCATGTCAAAGGCCTTACAGAAATCCAGATAGATGACATCTCTAGCTCTTCCGTTGTCCACTGATGTAGTCACTCCATTGTACAAGGCCACTAGGTTGGTTAGGCAGGACTTGCCCTTGGTGAAGCCATGCTGGCTGACTCAAATCACCTCCCTCTCCTCCATGGGCCTTAGCATAGCTCCTAGGAGGATCTGTTCCATGATCTTCCCAGGATCTACGTCAGTAGTTCCAGGGTCCTCCTTTCTACCCTTTTTAAAAATGGGTGCAATGTTTCCCTTTTTCCAGTCACCGGGGACTTCACCTGACTGCCACGGCTTTTCAAACATCACAGAAAGTGGTTTGGCAACTACATCAGCCAATTCCCTCAGGACTCTGGGGTGCATCTCGTCAGGTCCCATAGAATTCTCTATGTTCAGGCTCCTCAGGTGGTCACAAACCTGACCTTCTCTTGCAGTGGGAAGGACTTGGACTTGGCTTCCCCAGTTCCTGCCTTGCAGTCCATCCACTCAAGAGGTGTGGGGAGAGAGGTAGACAGTGAGGACTGAGGCAAAAAAGTTGTTGTCAAGTACCTCAGCTTTCTCTTAGCCCGTTGTTACTAGTTTAACAGTTGTGTTCATCAGTTGACCTTCCTTTTCTGCTTGACATACCTGTGGAAGCCCGTCTTACTATCCATTGCATCCCTTGCGAAGCGAAGCTCCAGCGTGCCCTGGCCTTCCTCACCCCTTCCCCACACAACTTGTTAGCATCCCTATACTCTTCCCAGGATACTTGTCCCTACTTCCACTGCCTGTGTATTTCCAGCTTGTCCTTTAGTTTGACCAGCAGGTCTCGACTCAGACATGCTGGTTTCTTTCCTGATTTCTTACACCTGGGGTCGAGAGCTCTTGCACTCTATGAAAAGCGTCCTTAAAGTTCTACCAGCTCTGTTCTGCTCCCTTGCCCCTGAGGGCAGTTTCCAAGGGGGTCCTCTTCACTAACTCCTTAAACAGCTGGAAGTTTGCTTTCCTAAAATTCAGGATCCTGATTTTACTCTTTGCCTGACCCGTATCCCTCAGGACTGCGAACTCCACCAGTACGTGATCACTGCAGCCCAGGCTACCTCCAGCCTTGATGTCACCAATTAGCTCACTTGCATTGGTGACTGTCAGGTCCAGTGTCACATCCCCTCTGGTGGGGCTGCTGGCTTAAGAAATTATCCTCCATGCATTCCAGGAGTCTCCTGGATTGCCTACAGCTTGCTGTGCTACTTTTCCAGCAGATGTTGGGGGTGGTTGAAAATGTTCTAAACCATTGTTGAGCATCGTTCTAAAACATGGTTGAGATGTTCCAAAGCAGTCTGCTTTACTGTAATAGGTTTGGAAAACAAAATCTGCAAAGTACCTTTTCATTTTTCTAGGTGCTGCTATGATTCTGCCCAGAAATGGATGGGTCACATGAGAATTTTCATACCTTTGCTGACATGGGAACATGCATAACCAACCTCCACGTTGCCTCCAAGTATATCTACGCTGGGCAATGGAGCATGACCTAGATATCCCTGTATTAAAACGTTCCTGAGCTGGTACAACCACATCGCTCAGCAAAGTGCTGCAGAGATACTACTTCAGGTTTGGAGCCGGCACAGCTGTTTCATAACCCTTCCTGCCCATGAGTTAATGCTCACTGACCCACCAGCACTGCCTTCTCCTACAACAGCGTGTCACACTGATGCTTTTATGTCACTTCTGTTTCCAAACCTGGTCTGGCCAACAGCATCTCCAACCCCCGTTATGTGTTCACTTATGCAGACACATCCTTGCATGGAACCTTCTAAAGGCAGGAGTTGGCCTGCCTCCCAACAATGAATTAACCAAGCGACAACAGTAGAAAATGGTCACTTTCCCACCTCACTGATTTGGGAAGGTCATATTTAGTAAAAGACTTTCCACTATTAACTGTCAGCAATTTCTATCTAATAGCTGTCAACAAAGAATTTCCATGTTCAAGATAAGTTTAAGGACTTGAACTTTGCAGATGTGTCCACCTGCATATAACACCGGACTTCAATCATCAGTTGTGCAAACCCGGATCATAAGACACTTGGGCCTTCATTTCTTCTACAATATGCCAAAACACGTGGTGTCAATTGTGACTGAATTGGAAAACTGAAACAAATTTCAGGACTACCCAGTGTGCCTTGTTTTAGTATCAAATCACACAGAAAAAAAAGAACAAAAAAAAAAAAATCCCCAAACCATTCCATAGAAGACATAGTAGGTGTACTATATGACTGTAAAAACAATATTGTCTAGTGATCAAAATTATTACAAAGTAGAGGTGGTTTAGGTAACAGTAAAAAAAAATTAAAATCAATTACCTCCAGTAGGTCATTTTGTTCCTTAGTAATTTTTTCTAATTTCTTCATTTCTCTTAAAAGTTGTCTTGCTCTTTTGAAGACTGAGAAAGGTTGCATTTTAACCCCTGGTAGCTGAAGTGCTTCTTCGTAGGACTGTATATGAACAATGGTCTTCTGCATGGGACCAACATGATCAAGTATGACCTGTTAGGATACAGGATAGATAATAGATGTGATGTTGAGTTGGAAAAATCAACACTGAAAATTTATACTACTGTTGTGATGTGCAGAAGTTCTCTTTGGCAAGTTTCCCATTTAAGAAGGCAGAATATTTTAATCTTGGAACAAGTGAAAATCCATGGTGAGGTGGTCTAAAGCAAGACGAAGGTATAACTTACATTTACAATTCTGCTTTTTCTGCATATACATACATAAAGTTTGCATAGTGACAAAAAAAGGATCACATTCAGATCAGGTACTACTTACTAAGCGTGTCATGTCAAAGTGGCGCATCTTTGGCAGTAAAAAGAGTTAAAAAACTGGTGCAAATCCTTTGATGTCACTCTAGCCAACTATGTTTTTTCTTTTTTGTGCTGCAAACCAGCCAGGAAATGTCCTATGTTAAGGCTAGCCTTTTATGGTGGTCCTACAAACAGTCTTATCAACATAGCTGAGATGATGAACCGGGATGGAAGCCAGCAGAAATTTCTGAAGATGGCTTTCCTGTCAAAGTCAGCATTTCACATCACAACACCCCAAGTGGATGCACAGTTTACAGTCACCTTTATCAGTTTTGGATGAACAGAAATGTGCAGTTTCATACCACAATACACATTTTATGGAAAACTCAGTGATCAACTTACTAAAGACAGAATGGCAATACCAGCTCACAACTTGGTTCTAAAGAAATACGAAATCCTACTGAGAACTTCAGAAGGAAAAAAAAATACAAACCACCTCTGGGCCTTTTAATTACTAATATTTTTCTTAAATTTCCCCTGAAGATTATTTCATTTTAAAAGGCCGCAGTTGGAATAGAGATGCTTATTCTCTCATTCATAATCAGCCTGTATCAGGAATGTTTTGTTATTAGTGTACTATCCAGGCTTCAATTTAAAATAAGGAAGCAGGTGAATATTATTTTCCAGAAGAAGTATTACTTTAGTTTTTCCAAACAATGTAGCAATTACAAAATTGTGCTCTGGATAACAAAACTATGAGAGGTACGATGAAATTTTTATCCCTCCCCCGAAACTGAACCCATGCTTTTTGCATTTCAGTGAGCTACCAATTTGGACTGAATGTGGTATAAGAGAAAAGATACCATAATGCTTTGCTTTACTTCACTCAAGCAGAGAAAGGAAAACCATCTGGCCAAGGTATCTTTGCAGTGAAGTCCCTGCATGACGAAATGGTTTCATGGCAAGTCACTCCAGCCTACATTTTCAGAAACATGCTAAATTTTGCTTCCATTTTTTTTAAAAATAGGGCCTGATTTTCAGACTTTCAGATTACTTAGTGTTTGATGCTAAGTAGAGTGATGTGCAGCAAGTATGTCTGAAAGTCAGGCTATAAACTTTACAAAAACGGAGACACTCAAATATGGCAGCTATGTCTGACAGCGTGTGCTTAAGTTACATACTCGAGTTTTCTATGGACACAGTGCTTTAATTTCAAGTGTTTTTGTTCAAACCTTGACTGTGCTTCTTGAAGGGATCTCCCACAGTCTCACCTTAAAGGTTTACATTGAGCATGGTCTTGGACCATGCAAACTGCATTCCTTTCAAATGAAACTAAAGAAGAAGATACACTCCAGAAGGGCCTCTGATGACACCCAGCCACCAATGGATGTCCATTCTACAGGATCAGTCCAAAGTAAGCCTCCAAGACACATACAACACAGATACCAGGTCCTCTGCACAACTGTTTTGCCCTACCAATGTGCTCCTCTTGTATTGCACTACTTGCTACTGTAGAAACATGTAGCCAAAATCACGACTGAAATAATAGTTTCAATTTTTGACCCAAGAATTATAATTTGTGTGATAATAACATTTCAAAGTCATATACTAAAAACTTGTTCATGGTAGTTTGCACTCACAAAACAGCTTTATGTTTGTGAAAACGTATTTACACTAACATATGCATAAATATATAGGGAAAAAGACTACATAGGAGTTTTCACAGACCTGTCCATGCTTAAGTTGGTCTTTAGGAGAAAATTCTAACAGATCTTCTGATGACAGGATTGTCTTCATTTTGGCAATGTCCTTCTCAAACACTTTCACATGAGATTCAATGGCATCCAATTCCTAAATTTTGGGAACAAAGAGAGTATTTGTAAATAGTACAAATACCAAAGCCAGCTTGCATTTCTGCCGTTCACTTAAATTTGAAAAGAAACACTGAAAAACAAGTGCAGCAGATGTAGAATATGTTAATGAATGCAACCAATCAAAGGCTACATATTATAAATTACGTATCATAACTTCTGGAGGAATTAACTACCTAAGGTCACCTGGTGTATTTTAATGCCTGAATACAGAATTGAAATATCCTTGAAAAGTCTTGTTATAAATTACCAGTAGTGACAAGACAATTTTCCAGTGGTTATAGTTATCAGCATAGGAAACTGGTCTACTTACACTGTTGCAGCTTTCTATATGAAGAGCCCTATGTCAGACAGAAAATGGATCCACGTACAGTACAGCTGCTTGTGAACTCTTGTTGAGAAAGAGTCACAGAATAAATTAGGTTGGAAGGGACCTCAGGAGGTCTCTGGTGCACATCAGAACAGGCCACTTGGGGCCTGATCCTGTTGAGATTTGGGTATTTCCTGGGATGGGGATTCTACCCCCACTTTGGACCCCTGATCTGTTGTTTGACCAATCTCATGCAAAAAAAAAAAAATCCTTCCTAATATGTAATGGAATTTTCTTTGTTATAATTTGGGTCTGTTACTGCTTATCTTTTCTCTGCACACCCCAACAAAAGTCTGGTTCTGTCTTATCTATAGCCTCCCGCTACGTAGTAGTAGACAGCAGTAATACCCCCACCGCTTCCCTAGGCTGTCTCTTCTCCAGGCTGAACTGACCCAGGTTTCCCAGCCTTTCCTCCTACACCCTGGGCTACAGCCCCCTGACCACCTTGCTGGCCTTCCTGGACTCACTCCAGGTATGTCTATGTCTTTCTTACACTGGGAAACCTAAAATTGGCCACAGCACCCACAGGTGCCCAAAAGAAAGATCGCTACCATGAACCTCCTGACTACACTCTTGCTCAGGCAGCTGTTGTGGATGCCAACAGATGCTGTTGGCCACCTTGTTGCAAAGCCATGCTGCCATGTCATGATCAACTTGTGGTCTACCAGGACCACTGGCCCTTTTGGCAAAGCTGCTTTCCAGCTGTTTGGCTTCCAGCCTGTATGGGTATCTGGACATGTTCAATCCTGGGTGCAGGACTTTGCATTTGCCTCTGTTGAACTTCTTGAGGTTTCTGTCAGCCCATTTCTCCAGCCTGTCCAGGTGCCTCTGAATAGGAGCCCTACTCTCCAGCGAGATAAGTCCTTTTAATTTGCCGGTCAACAAGCCCTGCATTCCTCCTCCTAAACAAGGAGTTTCATGAAAACTGCTGAACTTTACAGCTTAATTAGATACCAATCAACTTTTGATGGTTTGTTTCCCAAACAGTTAATTACCTCATTTGGCACATCTACTAAAACCAGCACACCTTTTGTCTATGCAGACAATATAAGCTGTATTTCATAACATATGATGAAGCTCTGACACAAGGCACTTATAGATGACCCAAACTTACATCAGCCACCTGCTGGATCTGTGGAAGAATCTCTGCTATCTCATGCTGTAAAGCTGCTACTTGATCATCTATTTCATTTAGCTGTTGCATTATACTGTCTGTTTCAAAGACTGGTGTCAGCTCCTCCAGCTCCAAGTAAACACTGTGTAGAAGATTCTGCTTTTGCTCTGAGTCTTCCAAAGCCATCTGGAGACAAAATAAGAACTTAGTTTGATCCATCAAAGGTGAATATGAAAGTTTCACAGAGGTCAGGACCAGAAGGAACCAGTTCTAATTTCCCATATGTCACTGACCATTGCATATATTCCCAAAAGCTTAGTTCAGACTAAAAGGCTTCACTCCCAAGGGAACTGAACTGCTCCATCCTGCAGGCAGAAAACTGCGAGACTGATGCCATGATTTTAAGGGGA
The DNA here is from genome assembly GCA_017639485.1 of Pluvialis apricaria. Classification (NCBI taxonomy): domain Eukaryota; kingdom Metazoa; phylum Chordata; class Aves; order Charadriiformes; family Charadriidae; genus Pluvialis; species Pluvialis apricaria. The sequence goes on from CM030012.1 coordinate 16,819,634, forward strand.
TCAGTTAGATAAAATAGGTCAACATAAGCATAACAAAAGGCATGAAGAGGAAGATTTCAAACTCAGAGACAGGTCCCACCCCAAAAAAAGAAAAGTATGAGATTCCTCTCCAGCTCCTGTGCCATCGTCAGGCTGACCCCAAGTACATGAACAAGACATGTCAGCCAGACACCTGAAAAGGGTTTTCTGCACACCAGCCTGCAGACAGCAGATGTAACAAAGTGGTCCAGAAAATATCTGGCCAGTTGTGCATGATGGGAAGATTGTTCCCATCTCCTGCAGCTAACTGGATAAGCTTTTGGGTTAATTACAGCGAATGTCTTCATGAAGAACAGTGAGGGTTGCAAGAAATGCATGTGATCCACTTGTCTCTGTGGCATATGAAGGAAAGGACTGAATGCATGTCTCAACTCCAATACAAGGCTTGGATGCATTTCTAAATCCACTAGTTTTGCAGCCCAGAACACATAAAACACTCCAAATCACAAATGCAGGAGACAATAAGCTTTTGTCACAAAATTGTTCACAGATTTTGGAACTCACAATCTCTCCCCATTGTGGCTACATGCTCTGTAACGTATCAGCCCAGAAGAGTCAGCTACTTCTGGTAAAGAATTCTTACCAGTTTTAACAAAAAAATACACGTTCAGAGCACCAACTTTCTCTCTTGGCCTAAGCCAAAGAGCAGATGTATAGAAAATTCAAATATGAAATTGCCAGAAATCCTCTTGGCACTTGCCTGGCCCTGATCTTCCCTGTAATATTAACAACATTTGATTCTTGAAATTACCAATCAGAATTACCTTCAAGATACAGTGAGAACTGCCTTCCAAACCACAATTCACTTCAAAGTTTCCATCTGACACACAGACATCAAAATACCACTTTACCATTTTTGGATCATATACATACAATACAGAAAGAACTGTATATGTTCAGGCAATAAAAACTGATTACAGCCACACAGTAGAGTAAAAGAAGACAATCACACATTTTTGGAAGATAGATGTACTACAGTTCAGCACTTTCACAGGATAGATATATGCAACAATGAAAAGTATCTATATTTCATGAGTGTCAACTATAACTGTTTTTCACTTAAAGGATTTACTGAAAATGGTGAATTATTTATGTCAGTAAGACTTAAGAATGCAAAATTGTGTCTGTGGAGAGCAACCAGTTCTAACAAGACCATATGTCCGCATTAACACTTACCTGAAGGTCATCAGTATGTTTGCGTAAGCTTTTTGCAGAATCAGTTTGAGCATCTGCTCTTAGCAAGCAGTTAGTGTTTTCTATCCAAACCTTCACATTCTTCAAGAGTTCATCATATTCTTCCATCTTGTTGGTAGCCTAAGAAATGACAGGATTTTACAAAAAGGCACAAATGCATTTCCATTCGCTATATAGGTTAGATGCATCTATGGACAAGATTAAAACAAAATGGGATGTGTTTTCATCAAGGTCAGTTAAATTAGTATGGTGAAATAAAGACCATAATTTTTCTGAAACAGTTTCATGATTTCAAGCTAACTCCTCTAACCTAAGGTAATTTTGGTGCCTACATGCTTACATTCCATGGAGACATAGTCGTGATTTATATGGCAATGTTACTTTAATAGACAGCTCATGAGCAGAGTAACAGAGAACCATCTGAGCGCCCATCCAGTGGCATGAATTCCCCATGCTAACCCCCATCAACCATGGTCCTTTTGGGTAGCAGCTGGACGTGATGTTTGCCGCTCAGAAACTCTTAGCTACAATAAACCAATGCACCTACAGCAAGCTTTTGACTATTCATTTGAGAGCCTTTGATGATGTTTTACGCAAAGCCTTTACTTTGTTTTTTATAAGAGGTATTTTTTTAAAAACTTTTATGTTTGCATCTACCTTGTTTAAAATGGCAGTTCTGCGCTCAGCAAGTTGCGAGACTTGTTGGTACTGCTGAAGGGGGGTCACTAAGATATCCATCAACTCCTGTGCGTGGCAGGAATCCTGCTCTACTATGTCATGCACCTCTGCATCCAGTTCATTGAGTTTGTAATGCCAAAGGTCCAGCATATCCCAGATTTGCTGCATGTGGAGAGAGGGGAAATGAAATATAAGGTCAGGCTCAAAGATAACAGCAGAGTTATTTGTTCTTCATGTGGGGCATGTGGAATTGCAAAGATTTCGGAACTGATATGATGAGAACAGAACACTGCATCTGCCAGTGTGACTCTCAGTTGAAAAAAACCACATATTTTCCTCTGAGAAAGAATTGGTGAATATTCACCAGCTAAATGCTTGCTTGTTCTTCTCCTTTTACAGACATAAAATGAATCAAGGGCCACTTTACGCTCCCACTAAACCAGGCTCTGTATAAATAACAAAAAATCTTTTAACACCCATAAATTTTGTTTGGCAAGATTACCTTCTGAACTTCTTTGGCTTTTGCAATGTTTTCACTCTTGTGTTGTAACATCTTTTCAATAGCTTGAAGACCATTGTTAATAGTTTCTGCTTTTCTTTTCAGCACATACTGAGGAGAGCTCTGCAAGATTTCAAAGCTAACCTGTAAAAGTAAAGAGAACAATAGGGGAGACTACAAAGATCTGCTTGTTTCTGTGCACCACCTCACCAAAAATATTCAAATTCTTTTTATGTTTCACTTGATGAATTACGTAAAACCTCATCAAACCACTTGAAAACAGAGGAATGGAATTACATTTGCAGGGAGAAGCGTTACTGTGAGCAGGTTCAATGTTTACATGTTGTTCAATAATTTCCTCTCAATTAAAAATCACTGGTCAAGAAAGGCAATCCCTGAACAAACAAACAATGACACTGCAACTCCCTGGGTGCTTCACTTCAGCTGCCCTTGTTCTAATCTGTAACAGAGGCGAACCATGCTGCATTGTAGAAAGGGTCACATTTAGATTAGTGCTGTAAGAAACGTAGAATGACACCTTTCTGTCTCAGCTGACAGGTATTACTTTCATGTAAGAAATAAGGGAATATGGAAGCGCATCAATATATAGTGAATTTCTAAATATAAATTTAGTGACTTATTACTAAAATAAAAAGCTCCAAGCCCCATAAAGTATGTGAAACTTAATTTTACTCTGCAGACTGCACAGAAATAAAATTGGTACACTGGAGGGCCTGATTTTCTATGTAAAGGGAAAAACTCTCAAGTAAGCTGAAGTGGAGTAATTGCCCGAGCACAGAACTGAGCAACACAGTAAGGTACCAGGTTACTATGGACTAGATGAAGTGCAGGGAGTGAGAAAGTCCTTGCTCTTAGCCCAAAGTGACGTCTTTTCTTTTTAAACCCTGCTAGCTGTTAGGGTCAGCCAAGCATCAGGAAATTGCTAAACCATGGTAAATTCTTTGTGTGCTGCAGTCCTAGGATTTATGGGGCATATACACATTGCACAGCTTTATGCTGCGTTGATGAAAAAGTTTTCTAGATTAGTAGTTATTCTGGTTTGAAGCTCCTTATACTGAAATCCTTTATCCTTTTTGTGGGAAGAGGTATTAAGATCATTATTTAGTTAATAAATTATTTATCCATTTTTATGTCTTGATTTTATTAACATTATTTATTATTTATAGATTTCAACATGTACTGTCAGACCAATATAATAATACCCATAAGGTATTGTATTGATAAAATTGCATTAATCAAAACAAATGTATAGAGAAAAGAATTACAGTACTCCCCTCAAATACCCATGCTCATACAAAAAAGCTATCAAGTCCAGTCTGTACTTAGTGCCTAAGACTCCTTGGAAAAAAGAACTGAGACTGTAATCACTAAACGCTTGACCATTACCACTATCCTGGAGTGGTATAACATGAAAAATTATAGATGCTTGTAGTGCTAGTTTCCAAAATAGAAGAGAGACATGGATGAGTGATGCCACACAGTTGGAAATGAGAAAGCAGACCAAGCACTGACTTCCTATCTTTCCTCAGAAAAAAACCTGCATCTGTCAATGCTCTGGCCATCGCTAGGGCAGGATTTTAATTTCAAGACTTCTTACTGGGATAAATTTATTATATTTTTCAGATAAAATGCATGGGATCAAAAGTAAAATTTATTTTCATTTTTAAGTTGGCAGATTTAGAAGAAAGCAGAATGACATTAAAATATGACAAGTTAATTCAATTTAACACATGCTGGTATCTCCTAGTATATAACTAAACTGATCTCCAGTTCCACTAGCATTTCTTTTGTTTCCTAAATGCATTTTAAAAAATTCCAAGACAGTTTATATTGTTTTCCACTACCTAAAAGTGGAAAGCAAATGTTATCTAGTTTCCAGAACCAGTTCTTTCACTCCAACATGTAATGTATGCATTGGGATAATCTTTTATCTCAGTAAATGAAACAGTAAACAACAAAAAAGAACCCCAAAATCATAAATACCATTTTACTTCCCTTCTCCTTCTCTCTCCTACCCAGTTGTTGGTTCTAAAAAGACTGGTTCTATTTTGAAACAGAAACTACAAAGTTAACCAAATTAAAACTAAGTTGCAATGAATATGTCTCTAAATATTTAATACAACATAAAATGAATGAATAATCTGACAGACGCTAACAAGTAACTGGATTTCAAAATTATTTTATGAAACTTTCAAGTTTTATCAAATTAACTGAGATTTAGCCTTTAAAATTAGCATTAAACATTATTATTTCTGAAATAGGAGAACTGAAAGATTTTTTTTTAAAGCAACACAAATGAATAAATAACAATTATAATAATTATACCAGGCTAAAATTTGATCTCAAACTTAGAGTATTATTCCATTTTTCTTTAATTTTGCTTTCAGTTAACTGTTTATACCCCCTGTATATAGAAAGCATTGCAAAAAGCAGAGTCAATGTTTAGTTATTTAAATTCCCTGCCTGCTTTTAAAGGAATGCAACTATGTCCTGAGGGGTGGTATACAAAACCATGCCCTGATACCCTACCATGTGTGCAAACTGGATTAAAAAAATCCAGTTTCAAAGTCCTCTTTTAACTCAGTTTTGAAAATCTCTTCTCAATTAAGCTACACAAACTTCCCAATCAACTTTCACCACTAGTTCAGTTTAAGAATCAGACTGGATAGTAGACAGGATCCATATAATATCTAAGAATTTACTGCTAGTGGTTCTGCCTGTCCTCTTTTAACAGAAAAGAAAAATATTATATTCACACTGCTTACTGTACAGTTATTCTAAAAGGAGACAGTTAACATGAGGAATCTTCCGTCATGCATACATTTTCACCAAGAGGAAGATGCAAATGAAAATAATATTTCAAGTTGAAATTATAGTTACAACATTCATCAAATATTGCTGTACTTATTTATACATTACAAAAAGGTAAATAAGAAAAATACATCAACAGTTACCTTTTCTTCTAGGTCTTGCAATACTTTCTTGCAGTCCTCCAACTGTGTTTCAATCTCTGCAGGAACTATTGTATACATTTCGGAATACTTGATCCGGACTTTCTCCATTATATCCTTTAGAGTTTGACTTTCTTTACCAATCACACTCTGAATCTCCTACAAAATCAAGAATAACTTCAGCAGTTTTACCCAGTTTTTACTGAGTGCATGTGCATGTGTGTATATGTGCGTATTTATATATATATATACACACAAATGTACATATTGTGTTTTATATTTCCTACCATGATTATGGTTTGGAAAAGTTGTTTTTGTGATATCAAACCTAATTTGACTACCTCTGCAAGCAGATTAACTTTGAGAAATACTCACTCATTTAATCAAATGATGCTTTTCAATCGGTAAGAATTAATTAAACTTGATACTACTCCATGTCAGGCAACTGACGCACTGATGTTTATTGACAGGTATAGCAATGTAGTCATTTGAAGTACTCCTATGATAAAATGTTAACCTTTGTGCTCTCCCTTTTGCCAAAAGTGCATATTCTCTTTGAAAGACGTTTAATAGCCAACGTTCATTCCTTCATTATTATAAACAACACAAAGGCCACAAAAAGCAACAGGTTTCAAGCTCAAGTGTCTGCTTTCAGGCAATTATGCAGAGCAGCACAGCAGGCTCCTTTCAAAACAGTAGTTTCCAGTTCTGCCTGAAGAATGTAGGTTTTATGAGATAAAAGAAACTTAACAACTGTCTACAGCTTGTGGCCTAGAAAGAAAATCTGATCTAAGTCCTCTTGCAGAAAGAATGAAGAAACTCATTTGTTTTGAAGGTTTTCTAGGATTTCAAGTTGGAAAGTTCTGTTTGTTTGCTTTATGGTTCCTTTTCCCAATGCTCAGCTGTTTGAGAAACTCACATGTTAACTGAAGTTATTGGGGAAAATGATCTAAAGCTGCTACCAAGCAATGAAAGACATTAGAATTAACATCCTTTTCTATTTCAATCAGGGGTAATACTAATCCATTAACTCCTGGTCTCCACTTGGGAATCTTTTCCCTCACACAAATACAATGCACAGAAGAAATACGTAAGTCTGAGATTGATTTATTTCCTGTGATCCCACAACAACTGGGTCTGATATTAAAAAAACATGAAACAGCTGTGTGCCTAATTCTACCATAGAGAAGGCGGCTGTTGTCAAATAGATGAATTAAGCTTGTGCCAACATTTATGGGAGTTTATAGATTCCCTGACTTGAATTTGAAAAATCAGTTACAACATTAGTCTCCAAAACACAGCATGTCTCCGCAAACTCGTTTCTGTATATAAAAGCATGTTCACATTTCACAGATTATTTAGCTGGAAAGCAGATGTCTGTCAAAACCACCACAATTTTTTTCCTAGGGGACTAGATGATATCACTTCCCATTTGCATATTCATCTTTGTTGGTGAGTTAAACTTTGCCACCCAACTAACCTAGATTTGGCATCTGGAAGTGAAATAGGCATTTCCATTCAATAAGTGCAATGGAGCCCCAAATAATGCTATAGATTTTATAGAAACTAGGTTTTCTTTGGAAGTAGGGATGAAATTGCCCTGCAGATTTTGGCTTACTGGTATTTGAATAAGGTAAAATTAAGGATCTTTTCAATCCTTTCATCTGAATTTTCACAAAAGGAACAGGCCTACTGGGATGTACTGCTACAAAGAAATCATTTGATGGGACTGCTGCTAACGTTTGCGTGTTCTGATTGCATCAGGAAGAGGAACAAGGTCTAAACTCACTTTTGAGTGTTTTAGGTGCTCAGAGAAGCACAGTTTGGATACGATGGAAAAGAGCAGGCATCAAGCACCTGCAGTAGTAACATTTCCTCCTGGATATAAAGAACTCAATAGAAGAGCAGACCCAACTCTAAACTCTAATTCTAAGTAGTTTTAAATAGAAAATCAGCCCTTTCAGACAAATCTATAAGGTTTTTACCACGGTAATGCTGGCTCATGGGTTTTCAGAACTTCCTCAGGATATAGTTAACATTTCTCTCTCATGCTAACCCCTAGGAAAATGCTCATATCTGCCACCATGGTCTTTGGCTTCTGTACTTTTCCTAGCCCTTTGCCAGCTTCAAGCATCCACCTTCTAAACAAAATACATGGTGGGCACCCCCAACTAGTTTTTATACAAGCCACAGCATAGAGAGCCCAAATTTGTAATAAACCTTAGGTTAGAATAGATAAATTATAAAGTTCTATAGTTAAAAGATAACTCAATTAAATAAAATAAAAAAATAAATTTTTGATCAATATTTAAAAAATAAGATAGTAGTATAAACACAGTGAGACTAAATTGAAACAAATTAAAATAATAAATTAATACATCCACATTCAGGAAGTGTTAGGAATAATACCATTTCGTAAGGTCAAGAATTCAAAGAAGGATAACAAAAAATATACTGAAATGATAGAAATGTATAGACTGGGTTGCTGCAGAGTGCTGGTTGCCGCTGGTGGGGACTGTGGTCTTGATCACAATTTGATTTCTCAAAAGTGTTTACCAGGTTAAGCTCCTGATGTGGTACATCAAATCCAGAGCATCTGAAGCTGCCCTAGCTAGGTACACAGCGGGGGAAGAGGCACAGGATGTATGCTAAGCAAGCTGTCCAAAAAGGCATGCAGCTGGCTGTGAATCTGCGATCTGGAAAGACATCTATGGCTGCTAGCTGGACCACAGAAAGGGAGAGGAACACAAGGCCAAGGACATGGCAGGACCAGTCATGTTCTGCTGAGCTGGATTCATTCTCTATAAGTCAATGTGCATGTGCATATACTTTGCCACTAATTTTATTTGGAGCAAGTTGAAGCCCCAACATAAAAAAGAACATATTTAGAATGTCCCTACACAGTAACAGTGCCATTACCAACCTCCAGTTGTCCTGCCTTTCCGGTAGCATCTTGTAATAACACAGATGCAGCATTCTGTAATGCATTTGTCACAACACTTATTTCTTCAGTGATCTTGTTCCTCTCTTGAATCTCAGCTTGTACAGAACCCTTATGGTCTTGAGTCTTTTCATACAACCTATGAAAAATTTCCAGCAAGAATATATTAAGTGTTAGACTCTACACTAAACAGGAGTGATCAAAGAGCATGCTTATTACAGATATTTTTTAAAATATCTATCCAGAACCACATTTTATGTATTTTTATATTATTTTCTGTAACTAAATCTTTGAATTTCTGTCCTTTATTGCCTCAGTTTCTTCCAAAATGAGTCTTCAGATATTGCTAAACAAAGTATGTTTGGTAGACCAAATCAGATAGCATGCACATTTAAACAGCAAACAGAGCTCAGGTTCTCAGAGTCTGAAAACACTGGCTGAACAGAAGACATTCACAAAGATTTCTGTGTCAAAAAGCAGGCATGCAGATGGGTGAATACAATCATAGATTTGCAAAAAATATTTAAGGCAAATTTTAAAAAGTGGCACTCAGTAAGGCAAAAGTTGTATTGTTGGAAAAAGTACAACATCTGATTTCCATAAGAGTGGAAGACCCACACATCTCATGCAAGTTCACAAGAGCTTGGAGCCTCCAAAATCGACCATCATCCCTTCTGATTCCTTCTACATTCGAACACAAGATGCAGGCCGCACATGATATAGCCAGGCTCAGGTGTTCTCCCTACTACCTCCTAATGCCCATGCTGGAGACAGCAGATGGGTTAAATGGAGCACTGCTCTGGCCCAGTAGGGCATTCACTATCCTTTTAAGTGCTTTCATATACTCTTTAATACCAAATAAAATGCTGTGCTTATAAGTAGTCCTATATCATATCTTCAACAGAAATTTCACACCACTTACTTTTTACAGCGATCTTGCATTGCCTTTATCTCACATAAGGCGGGAAGGGCAGCTTCTACCTCAGTATTTTCAGATATGTTCAAGATGTTTCTTATTCGGTGAAGAAGTAACAGTAAGAGGAGCTGTTGCTGGTTGATGTTTTCCTCAAATGAGTTCACAAAATCTAGTAATTCTACCAGTTCCTCTCTGGTGGCCTTTTCTTTCTCTTTAAGACTTTCTGGCTGTTCTTCCTGGAGCTTATCAAGAATTATTGTTTCTCGTTCCAGCTAAGTAAACAGCATGACAAAGCATGAGATAAAGTGCTTTTTTATTCCATCACCTTAAGTTACATTATTCATTTACTCATACACATGACTTAGTACTGGGAATTACATAGTCAGAGACCTTGAATCTCTGAAGTGTGCCAAAACATTTGAGTTTGCTCTAACAAAGCACATAACCACACACAGAGTTGCTCTGGGTTCAGAGAATTTGTACTATAAATATCCCCATCATTTTTGACTCCAGGTTCAACAAATGCTGGGAATAAGTGGCTGATCAGTGGGTGGGAAATTGCACTGATCTCAGCCCTTTACACGCCATTTTACTGAGGGCCCCATCCCTACCGTACTCCCCCAAAATTAGTTTGTTGAGCAACTCACCTCTTCATTGATGAATTTCCATTCCTGCTTTAGTTCTTCACAGTTAATTTCCATCCCTTTTGCTGCCTCAAGCAAACACAGCCAATTTTCCCACAGCACTGTTACAATCCTGCCCAGTGCCCTGTTACTTCCCTTGCATAATCTCATCAGCTCTCCAGAGACCTGCCTCAGCTTCACAAGATCACCTTCAGCCGAGTCAATGTTGGAGACTAAAATCTTATAGGAAAAATAAACAAGTAAATAAATAAAACAATGCAGTCAGAAGTGTTAATGAAGCATTCAGTTACATGATTAAGATCCTCTAATAAAATGGCAATCACTCCACTGAGCTGGTTAAATATGGTTGTAATGACAGAATCGTGTTGGCTAAGACTGTGAAGAAAGATGGAGTAAATAAAAGAAGCAAAACAAACCGAAGAATAGCGTGCCCAGGCAATTAGGTTGTTATCACTTCTTTCTGGTTACTTGGAAGGGAAGAGGAATGAGCGGGAGTTACAGATATATAAAATGACAAGCCCGTAATATGATTAGTACTAAAAGAAATGACAATAAAGAAGTTGGTTATAGCAGAGGTCTGGTGGGCAGACAGCAAGAGGGTCCTGGGTGGGGAAACTGGAACTTCTCTGATTTTCACTTCTGAGGGAAACCAACAGCAATGTTAGAAATCTGAGCCCCCTGGGTACGGAAAAGTAGTAATCAGGGATCTGAACCAAAATGAAACACTATCTTAAGCACAGATAATGATTGATTTCTACAGCAATAAGATGTACTCATTTTACATGGCCTATTATAACTTGGTCTTTTTATAGGTATATAAATATATTCTGTGGGTTTATATATACATAAGTATAGGATAAAGAATTTCCCTTCTTTCTACTACGATATCATATGGTGTGCACAGCTGCTACATCAGAGTTTTGCATGAGCTTTTCAAGTTCTTCAGAGCCCCTCTTACCTTGCTTTCTTCTAAGTGCTCCAAAGCTTCTTTATAAGACATTGGTATTTGAGACAAAGACTGTCTAAGCATCTTTTCCAGTTTGTTAAGATTACCACACACCTTATCTTTGGTTTTTGTGTAACTTTTGTATTTTTCAAGATACCTGTAGGAAACAATTAGTAGATGAATTAAAATTTGTTGTTGTTGCTCCTCTCTTGAAACATAATGCCAACTAGAATAAAAAAATCCCTCTCCTGAACTAGTAGTCCTTACAATTTTGCAAGCTATCTTCAATTAGCATTTGTTATACACTTCTGGTCTGATATCTGAGATACTTTAGAGAACCAGGTACAAATGCCCCAGAGATAAAGAAACATAGGTATATATATCCATGTATCAGCCATCGAGTTGCTCAAAAGAATTGAATGTCTTGATCTAAGTCTCCACCCTCCTCAGATGTTCCCAAAAATTAGCTCCCAGTTTGTAACACACATTCTATTTGTCTCTATGATGTGCAGTCTGTACAATTCCAATTTCTTATTTCTATATCTTATTATCTCTTTTCTATTACCAAAGCTTTTAAAGTCATCCAATTCTTTGATTATAAAAGCAGATTTTAAAGTTATGCTCAGTAGAACCAGAAGCACTGGATCATGAGCAAGCAACTTAAAAATCCTTTACTCTATCTCCCAAACTTTTTCTGTACATGTATCTGAAGGCCCTTTGGATCTCTTTCATACCTGTATTTGAAGGAAGGAAGGAAACTATGGCCTGTGTGTTGTTTGGTCTTTACTTTCTCAAGCCATAGAATAGCCTATGGAAGACATTCATTAGGGTCCCTCTGAAAACTAGTCTAACCTGCACCAGCACTGATCTAGAGACTGCGGAAATGTGCTTTCTTCTGATTCTCTGGTAATTTTCCTTCCATTAGAATTACATCTGGGAACACCAGAAACGCTTACAGTTCTTTCTGCTGAATTATCTGGTTTTATCAGAGCAGAAACAGCACTGCATTTATTATCAGTCAAATTTCTCATAACAAGGAACACAATCTGGGAAGATCTCTTAAACCTACCTCTGTTCATCAGCTTCCTTTCTTTGAGCCTCCTCCCTTAATGCCAAACTCTTATTCACTAGTTCTGTTAAAGTGTTTTCCAGACATATTTTGTCTTCTGGTTTCACTAGGTTTTTTAGCTTGGAGTACAGGTTTTCTATATCAGCCTTTGCAGAGTCAAACTCTTCTTGTTTCCATTGTGGAGTCTGACAGTCCTCCTCTGAGCTACCGAGCTCTGCTGTGGCAGACTTGACTCGAGCTTCATAGTCCTCCAGGAACCTGGCAGCCCGCTGAACAGCCTTGGTATAAAGCTCACCAGTCTTACATGCCTCCTCCAGAGCACTCTGAAAGTGTTAAAAAAGACAAAGGAACAATCAAGAAAGACTGCTGTGCTCCTCTGGATCACCAGATTGTCTTCTCAGAATTTCACACCTTGTCTTTGAGACCAATGGTCCCAGAATTGGCCTGAGGAGGTGAGGGAGGACACATGGCAAATGCACTCTGTTACCTAGGTAGTCACAGAGCAATGCTGTAACCTATGGATTGATTGCCCTCAACCATAGGAACAGTGGTTATGAGGAAACCGCCAATACTGGAAAAGTCCAGAGAGAAGGACGGCAGGACACAAGAGCCATAAGATCCTATATGGACATGGCAGTATACATCCTGTTCAGACAAGAAAAGCCCACACATTGATGCTTTATTTTGCTCCAGGGGATATCTCCACTATGACTTGACAAACTGCTTCTTACTAAACCCTCTTCTCTTATGTATTTATATACAGAATGATGTGTGACTTTGCCAGCTCTTGGATTTCCACAGGGCAGACAAACTTTGTCATTGTGCTTCCCACACCATACCCAAGCAGTGAAGATGAAGCACAGCAAACCAGGAAATCTGGCAGCAGGACCATAAGTCCTTCAGGGATGCTGAGTCCCTCCCCCTCTTAGTAGGTACTACCTCATATTTCCTTGTTTGTATCCATTGATCTCTTGGGCAGTCAGGGCACAGGTCTTCATGACCAGGACACAATTCCAGAACCTCTCTGCTATGAAGGTCACCACTCTTCTGGTTCCAACATCAATTTGTTCACTATCTCTTTCTCCTTGTATTAACGCTGCCCTTTAGCTTAAGGAGTCCTTTTCCACCCATTAAGTCTACCTCCAGCCCAATTACATTTCTCAGCTAGATTTCCCACTTCCCCTCAGCTTACTAGGTTGAGCAAATTCAGTTTTATTAACTGCTGTCAATGTTTCTCATCCTTCTAACAGCATCTGTTCCAGTTTGAGTGGACCTTTCCTGACAAATGCATCAAGAAACAGGTCGGTCCTCCAGCAATGCCTTATCAATGACTTGCATACTTGTGTTAAAGCCTTTCCTTTGCTCACCCTCCCTGAGGCCTGATGACACTGGTTTGACTTGTGCTTTACTCTCCTTGATCATTCTCAACTGGTAAGCTTTTTATTTACTGTAGAAACAAGGAACTTCAGGTTTTTTCATCATTGTCACTATTGAAAATGTTACATAAAATCAGTCCCGAGAATAATCTCAGGACATTTGCACCCAGTGTCTCTTCAGCTCAATATTTCAACACAACCTTCTTCTTCTTCCCTTTTACCTTTTTTCTCTTGTGCCAATCCCCATTGCTTGAAGTTGCACCAGGGGAGGTTTAGGTTAAACATTAGGAAAAACTTCTACACTGAAAGGGTTATCAAAGACTGGAACAGGCTGCCCAGAGAAGTGGTTGAATCGCCATCCTTGGATGTATTTAAAAGCCGTCTAGATATGGTGCTCAGGGACATGGTTTAGAAGTGGACCAAGTAGAGTTCGATAAGGATTGGACTTGATGATCTTAAAGGTCTTTTCCAGCCATAATGATTCTATGATTCTAATTGAACTGAATACAACTAATTTCTCTGTATTCTTAGTTTCTCATCATGATTCCCATCATACCTATCAGTGCAGAGATGATGATGGGCCAATTCAGTTATTAGAATAAAAGGAGGGTATATGTCATGAAAATATAAACACTGCAGTCACAGACACCCAATACCATCATTGGGAAAAGACATATGGCCATACCTTACTTTTATTAAATATACTTACAACACGGGCAGCAACATCTGTCTTCAGTTGTATTTCATGATCTTGCAGTGTCTCTAATTTTGCTTCTATACCAGCAACAAGAGATTTTTCTTGGTTTTCCCTCTCTTTTTCCATCATACTTTTAACATTAGAAAACTTAGCTTGCATCATATTCTGAATTCCTTCCCATCGCATCTTTTCATACTGCATAATTTTTATGTCTATCAGAAGTGGCTGTTGGAGTTCTAATTGAATATGCTTTATGATGTGGAATATATGTTCTACTTCATTCTGGATATCTTCCTTGTTTACACACTGGAGACCAGAGACCAAGTTTTGAAGAAACTGATTCAATTCCTCAACATCTTTCTCCATGCTCTTTATTTCTTCCCTCTTAGATTCTTTGAGTGGTGTATCAAAGACCTCATTTTTGTATATTTGATTTGCTACCTCCTGAGTTAAGAACAAGATTTGTTGAACTGTGTGAAACAGAATCTGTGCAGATATAAGATTCTCAGCAGGAGAAGAGCTAGAGCTATCATTTAGGATGTTAGCTTCTTCTCGTACAGTGGATATCACAGACTGGATTTCATTCAGTAACGCTTGAATCTTATCACATTCCCTAACAACATTATCAAAGTGTATTATCTTCCCTTTAATGTTATTTTTAATTTTAAAAAATTTAGTTTGCAATTCATCCAGCTGCAGTGAGTCCCATTTTAGACCTACATGTTCAAAGATTTCTTTGTACTTCATTATTTGTGACAAATTGGACTGAAAAGCTAATAATTTTTCTTTAAGTGCTTTGCATTTATCGTTCACTTCCTGCTTGGCACCTAATAATTCATGTTCTTCCAGGTTCGTTTCACTGTACTGTAGATCATTAAGACCTTGCTGCAATGAAGTTATTCCTTCAGCAAACTCTCTGTAGACAGCTATCTTTTTTTCTACTTCATGAAGTTTACTCTGAATTTGCCTCTGTGTCTTCCTTGCTCTATTCTTCAGACTTCTTAATTGATCAATCAAAAATAGTTGCTCAGACAGGCTCAGTTTCCCAGCTGTGGCCTGACTCTCTTTACAGTGGGACGAGATAAGCCCTTCTATTTCATGTATGTCCTTTAAAATCTCCTGCAAAATGGCTTGTTGATTGACTAATTCTGACCATGTGCTGGTTTGGTTCACGTCAGGCCTGGCAAGCATCTCAGCATTTCGAAGCTGACAGTGAACTTTTTCTACTTCTGCAATAAGTCTTTGCCTCTCCTCCAGCTGAAGCTCTAGGTGCTGTAATCTTTGAGCTGATTTTAAAACAAGAGCCTTGTATAAATTCTGCAATGTTTGTAAAAGGAAGGTCATATCAGAGATCTCCTCTGGATTCAAGCTGGGAACAATGTGCTGGACTCCATAATCCAGTGACACAATCTCAGGCTCTCTGTTTAGAACTTCTGTGCTCATAAGCTGACAACTTCTGATCTGTGATTTAACATCACTGGGGAAAAGTGCTGCTTTCTGATCAAGAGAGGACAGTGAATCTTTAACCCATGAAATATTTTCTTTCAGCCTGTTCATCATTTCATGTTTCAGGAGAGCAGGACCAGTGATCTGAACATCCTCTCGAGCAGTTCGTTGTGCTGATAATGCTTCCAATTTGCTCTGCAAATCATATATTGTGTTCTCCAAAGCTACCTTTTCTTGATCACTCCAAATTCTCTTCATCTGCAGTTCAATCCTTCTTTTTAATAGAGAAAGACCATGTTTAATGTCCTGTAGCTCTGTGGTCCAAAGTACAGGGTATTTGGCTTTTCCTTCAGATGAGGAATCTAACTCTGCTTGTAAATACTGATCTTGTATCAGCCTCTGAATATCCTGTGCTTTATTCATAAGCAGGTTAAATTCATCGATTTCTGCCACAATTTGATCATGTTTCTTTTGCACTGTTTGTTCCATGTGTTGCCACCATTGCTCCAGTTGCCTCATTTGGCTTTCGGTTAACACTTTATCCATGCATGTTAAATGCTGAGATAAACTTTCTTGCTGAGTTTTCAACTGGTTTAAGACATCTCTTTCTTTTTGTAAGGACTCTATGCATGCCTTAATTTTCTCCAGAAGAACTGTGTTGTTCATAGGACCCCTGCCAAAAATATGAGTAGTGTTTAAAAAAAAAAACAACCACCTTCTAAAACATTGCCTAGACACATTCTAAAAAGAGAATTTCACTGTTTAGAAAATGATTCACTTACTTTATTCACTTAATCACATGTATCTCTCAATATTCTCTCACAAACCTTTTAACCACCATTGCAGTATCATTATTTCTTGCTTATCTATACAGTTATTTCTAGATATCTTTGCAGGAAAGGCAATTCATTCAAGATTATTTTGGAGGAATTTATCTACTCATCTTTTATTTCCAGGAGTATTTTGAAATTCCCACCTAAAATACATTTAGAAGCTAGAATTTTATTCAATTTTTTTTCAATCTCTGTGCTGTAATTTAAAAATTTCATAGATTACTTTAAAGATTTTCAAATTATTGTGATACGTTATTGTGACCAACAAGCTAGTTCTGTATGTTGAAGGCTAATCCATAAAAGGTACTAAATATTTCGTTACCTCTGAATTGGTACCATATACTTATTTATTGCCACAGCATTCTTCTGATCAAATAAGGTTAATTTTCAGAGTAATAAGATATTTCACTCAGAAAAAAATTAGAACTGATGAGTCCTTAAAGAAAAATTAATATTTCACATCTGTGATCTTTTTGCAAAAATATTTTAATATGGCTTTTAGACAGGCTTTTAGCACAGTAACCATTTGTGTATTTTGCCTAAAAAATAAAAAGAGTAGGTGTTGCTAAAGGATAGCAGACAACCACCAGAAATGCTTCTGTTTAAGGCTGTTTAAACTTACAAACCTATGAGACTTCCCTTGCCACCTAACATTAATGAGGAATAAAACACTGTATTCTTGACTGAGCAATATTGAAGTATGGCACAAAATTGAGTATAAGACCATATTTGTTCTGTAATCTTAACAGAAACCCTCAACTATACTTACATTTTTATGTTATCTTTTTCTGTTGACAAATTTTTCATTGAGGACTGTGCAGCAGAAAGATTTTTCTGGTACTCATTAATTAAACAGAACTGTTGTTGCTTCACTGCTTTAACAGCATCTAGTTCCTGAAGCAGCCTGTCCCAGCAGGGCACCGCAGGCTCTGTAGTTTGCAGCTCTGCTCTGTTTGATCCTGTTGCATTGGGAAATGCTTCTTGACTATGACACAAAGATTTTGCTTTCCATGTTTCCAGTTCAGTTTGTAAATTCTGCAATCAAGCCCACCACAGAGAGAGGATTAAAAGAGGATCTTAAACATTTTCATCTTTCAGCACAAAATACAGTTAAATACTGATACATCTACAAACATATGCTTGCTCAGTCACACGCAAATGAGCATGCATGCCTGTGCACGTCATGAAAGCACACGTGCAATCATAGGTGTATCTACTACTGTGCTCTAGAAAAGCAGTACGAAATATGGTATTTACATGGACATATTTGAATTAAGGCACAGTGTTTGTAGATTACCTGGTAGACAAACTGACTAATCATAAGACTATGTGAAACAATTTTGGTTTGCTGAAGTGAATCATAATTCTGGAAGTGTATCACTACATTAACAATGAGGAATGGCTTTGCAATTTCCATACCTCTAGCTCTTTTAGTTGTTCATTTATGAGCACGATATCCAGTTCAGCCACTTCATTTTTCAGCTCATTGACCTTTTGTTCTTCTTCAAAATATTCAGTGTTTACTTGCACTCCAGGAAATAGTTCCTTCTGGACAACAGCTTCTGCACCTGTGTCCTACAATGCAAAACAGGATTCTTATTTCTGAAGGTCACAAACCAACGGGTTTTCTGACTGTAACACCTTGCTTCACATGTTTAAGCCATGCCTAAATCCTGCTGTGGCTTCCCCCACAGCCTCTGTGGGTCAACCAGGACTCAGAGACTGGAACTTCCATCACTACCCCCCACCTCTGCAGTCACCCTGGCTTGCCAGCACTGCTTAGAGAGCTATGAAATCTCTGCCCACCATTTTAAGTTTGAAACTCTGATGTCCCCACCTTCCAATAGCATCCCCCCCTGCACACACCTCTGCTACTGACAAATTCACAGGTCTATCCTATCTTCTCCCCCTCCTCCTTACACATTCATGGATCTTTAACTTCTCACACCCACATTCCTTCTGCTCAGCACCTGCCTTGATATACTGCTTGCTGTGTCCTTCACCAAGACCATCTCTCTGACTGTTCTTCGTGGGGCGACTCACGCATGAAGCAGCTTGGCTGTGACACAAAGCCATGGCTGCTACTGCCACACGTGCTATCTGAAATCAGGGGTAAGATGAGAGCATTAGGGAGCGATGTCTCAATCTGGGTGGGGAGGAAGGGAATGGGGGGGTCCAGAGCCAGTTCCCGGCACTGCCATCGATTCCCACAATGACAGGAGGACAAGTGACTTTGGGTGTGGCCAGGTTTAACAGCCCATCAGCTGAGCTGAGGTCATTGCCCAAGTGGATGCTTTTAGCCAGCCCCAGTTCAGATGTAAAACACAACCCTCTAAATCACCTTCAGCTATTGCAGACGACATAAATTAAATGTCATAGGCTTACTGGATCACATGGCGACACCTTAAAAATCTTTCTGTATTTCCCTTTGCCCGGTACCTGTCTATAACTGGTGTAAACTGTGATCTGTTCCACGTATAGACTTCATGTGAGAAAATGCATACAAAAATACAGATACAACTACAGTGTGAGCTTCTCCATGGTACAAATAAAAGGAGCAACAATAAAAAATTCTTGTTTGATAAACTTCCTGTATTGCTACTTTAGGTACTATTGTACTAGGCAGCAGCCAACTACCCCTGCAGCCATATCACTTGTAAGCTGTCATTGTCATCTGTCTCTCTGTGGGTCATGAGCTATCCAAAATATACCTGCTTCCAAGTGTGGGAAACATGTAGCATGTTCTAGACATTATCAGAAAAGAATAATTCTATTTATTTGAACTCTTTTGGTTATTTTCAGTCAAAACTGAAGGGGACCACTCATGAAACAGTCACTCAGAGAACTTTTCCATTTCTCTGTGTACACATCCATAATGGTTGTATCAATTCAGATATAACATTTCATCTTAAGAGACTCTGGAGTGCCATAGAACTGAAGTAAGCAGAAAAATTCAGCTAAGCTATCACAGAGGGAGGAGAAAATCCACTTTACTAGATTGAAATATAAACATATCAAAACACACAGAAAAGTAAGTGTCCTGACACTAAGAAAAACCTCAGGATTGCTGTGTATATGTTTTGCGTGTTTGTATGATGTTCTCAATGTACACCGTGGCACTGTCTCCCCAGATACACAGAAAAATAGATAGTGTCAATCTCCCCACACAGTAGTTTTAATGTTTTCCATAGTGACCCCCACCTACAAGAAGGGCCGGAAGGAGGATCCGGGGAACTACAGGCCTGTCAGTCTGACCTCAGTGCCAGGGAAGGCTATGGAACAGATCATCTTGAATGCCATCACAGGGCACGTACAGGACAACCAGGTGATCAGGCCCAGTCAGCATGGGTTTATGAAAGCCAGGTCCTGCTTGACTAACCTGGCTGTGGATGTTGTCTACCTAGACTTTAGTAAAGCCTTTGACACCATTTCCCACAGCGTTCTCCTGGAAAAACTCTCTGCTCATGGCTTGGACAGACATGCTCTTTGCTGGGTAAAAAACTAGCTGGATGGTTGGGCTCAAAGAGTGGTGGCAAAAGGAGTTAAATCCAGTTGGCAGCCAGTCACAATTAGTGTTCCCCAGGGCTCAGTATTGGGTCCAGTTCTGTTTAATATCTTTATCAATGATCTGGATGAGGGGATTGAGTGCAGCCTCAGTAAGTTTGCAGATGACACCAAGTTGGGCAGGAGTGTTGATCTGCTTGAGGGTAGGAAGGCTCTACAGAGGGATCTGGACAGGCTGGGGCCAGTTATATGAGGTTCAACAAGGCCAAGTGCTGTGTCCTGCACCTGGGTCACAACAACCCCATGCAGCTACAGGCTTGGGGAAGAGGGGCTGGAAAGATTCCTGGCAGAAAAGGACCTAGGGGTATCACTTGATAGCCAGCTGAATAATAGCCAGCAGTGTGCCCAGGTAGCCAAGAAGGCCAACAGCATCCTGGCTTGTATCAGAAATAGTGTGGCCAGCAGGACTAGGGAGGCGATCGTTGCCCTGTACTCAGCAGTGGTGAGGCTGCACCCCGAATAGAGGCCCCTCAC
Source organism: Pluvialis apricaria (assembly GCA_017639485.1). NCBI lineage: Eukaryota > Metazoa > Chordata > Aves > Charadriiformes > Charadriidae > Pluvialis > Pluvialis apricaria. The sequence continues at coordinate 16,839,922 of CM030012.1, forward strand.
TACAAGACAGACATAGGGGTGCTGGATCACATCCAAATAAGGGCAACGAAGCTGGTGAAGGGTCTAAAGCACAAGCCTTATGAGGAGCAGCTGGGGGAACTGGGTTTCTTTAGCCTGGAAAAAAAGAGTCTCAAGGGAGACCTTATTGTTCCCTACAACTGCCTGAAAGAAAGTTGTAGAGAGGTGGGTTGTCAGTCTCTTCTCCCAAGTAACAAATGATAGGACAAGAGGAAATTGCCTCAAGTTGCACCAGGAGATGTTTAGATTGGATATTAGAAAAAATTTCCTCACCGAAAGAGTTATCAAGCATTGGAACAGGCTGCCCAGGGAAGTGGTTGAGTCACCATACCTGGAGGTATTTAAAAGATGTACAGATGTGGCACTAAAGGACATGGTTTAGTGGTGGACTTGGCAGTGCTAAGTTTACAGTTGGACTCGATGATCTTAAAGGTCTTTTCCAACCTAAATGATTCTATGATTTTATCATGATTGCATTGTTCTTTAAATGTTTTTCAATAGTACCCAGTATGATCTTCTCCATAATTTTTCCAGGAACTGAGGTTAGACTAACAGGTCAGTAGTTTCCTGCGTCTTCCCTCAACCCCTTCTTGTAAATTGGAATAACATTGGCTAGCTTCCAGACAGCAGGGATCTCCCCAGATTCCCAGTACCTTTGAGAGATTTTGTTGGGGTTTCCTGTCAGAGCAGATGTGCAAGTCCCAGGTAAGACCTGCCAATGGACAGACAGGTCAGCTGTGGACCCGCCTATAGATTTAACTGTGAAGATTAGATCTGGCCCTACCTTCTATTTAAGAATGTGGTGACCAAGGATCAGCAGTCATGGGGCACTTGTGATGTAACATCCTTACTCTTAAAGAAGAATAGACTTAGTAATGTCATTTAGTAATGTACCTTGTTATTAATTCAGCTTGAATTCATTATCCTTTCTCTATTTTATTTAATTTATTTTCTTATGCTGGATCACCCTTGGATTTCAGTTTTCTGATCTGACTTTCTTATGATGTCAAAGACTATCGCAGCTAACTATAACAACATAGAAAGACGTTGTATTGACTAACAATTTAAAGAGAAATTCTAAAATCATAAAATAAAGACTGATTATGATGGCTCTGAAAACCAATAGCGCCCTTTTGAACAGATCCACTGAAAAATACAATGTGGCTAGCACTTTGGATAAAGTTCAAAACTACCATGGACATAAAGCAGAACTATTCACAATGGTCTTGATTTTGATGCCTCTTCTTTTATAACAGAACTTCAGCTGAAGCCCACATGGAAACAAAAATTCAATCACCCTGACAAATGCATGTTGAAATAACGGAATGTGGGTTACCTCATGTGCAGAAACTGGGGAATTATAATCCCCGGATTTCAGGACTTTACTCTTCTGGCACACCCTTTGCTGAACCTGCTCCACATCTTCTCTATATGACTGATTCTTGACATCATTAGGTTTGTCCTTTTGGTGTAAGAAAAATAAAAGAAACAAGTAACCAAAAAGCCCTAATCAAACCTTCTGAGTAGTAATTACAGTGCTTGAGATGACAAAGTTAAGAAGCCTATAATTATAGGTAGATGAGGAAAACTACAATTCTATCTCATAATTTATTGTGGGCAAGGTTATGGCAAAGGAAAACATTTAGAAAAAGCAGTGCTGTAATTTTGTTATAAATTTTTAGAAAAATTGCAGATTGCAAGTATTCTTCCTCTGACCTACACTGTTCATGTTTTGTTATTTTAAGCATGGACCTTGAACTGTGTACCCCTGGATGCAGTCTTGAACATATTTTTTAAAAGGTTTAGCTTTTTCCTGAGGCTCCAGTCTTGTACTTGTACTGTAGACAGAGTCTGTGGTTAGACACCCAGCCAATTCCCAGGCAGGATATTCCTGTGGGCAGCCCAGGGATTTGCTGTATGTACGTGCTGAGGTATTTGCTGACTGCAAGTTCTGCCTGAGTTTGCTTATCATCTGGGGACAGATGAAATACAACAGCCCCCTACAGTAAATAATGGCAAATCCTTACAGCATGACCGTGGTGGAGAGCACAGCACCAGGGACCCATCTGTGCTGCACAGATATCTGAGCTAGTGGCTGCAAGTCAGTTAGGATACGCACTGAAAGTAGCCCACTCGCAACCCAGAATGAACAAATTTACCCCAATTCTCAGCAAGCTCATGAGTGCACGCTGTGCTCCATCTTGTCACAACTACACTGCTTTCAGCATCTCACACAGTTTGCTAAAAAAGGTCTGAGAAGAGTCTGGCTCTGTCTTCTCTACAACATCCTTTCAGGGAGGGGATGACAGCAAGAAGACAAGACCCCTGTCAGCCTTTTCAACTCTAACAAGAACTTAGCCTCTTCCCGCTCAGTATGGCTCCAGCTCCAAAACACTGCTCTAGTTTGTTGAAATTCCTCTTGTACCAGGGTGCAAACAGGACACAGCATTTCAAATGCAGCCTCATACGTGCAAAGTAAGAAATCTAAATAAATGAAAGATGCTCAAGCAAATTAACAGTATTCAAGCAAAATGGTAAGAAGACTTCACAATACCTCCAGGTGACTTGGAATGCAATATAATCTGCAAACCACTTTGTGACAGCCCATAGTAATGAAAAAAAATTCCCTCCATACTAATTTTAAATGTACAGGAAAGGATTCAGAGAGTTAACGCATACTAAGTACACAGCACATCAGACAAAAATAGGTCAGTGTAACCTGAGGGTTTTGGTATAATCTCATGTCTAGTTACCTCTGCTGGATGGGTTTCCTTTCTTGTTTCATCACCTTCAATGCCAACACCATCCTGATGCCTTTCCAGTTCTGCTTCACCACCCTGAGCCGCATTGTCCAGAACGTTCTCTTGGAGCCTATCGTGTTTGTCCATACCTGGGCTCTCTTTATCAGCCTCCCCCTGATTTGAAAAATACAAAATATTTACAACCAGTAAAAGTCCAAAATCTAAGTTTACTAAGGAACTTCACACTCCACAAGCTGTCTACGCTATCTTCAGCTTAGCTTAATGAATGAAGGAAAAGGTTGAGGTAACCCAAACCCAGAGTCTCTTGGAAACGCCTGCGCAGATCAGTTTGCCGTATCAGGACCTTAATCACTATGAAAGAGTTTCAGGACAAACCAAACAGGAGTAAGTGCTCACGTGATTTTTAATACTGTTGTAGAAGTTTCTGCTTAGATACATTTGAAAACTCTAACTATTCATCTTGCTCCTTCTCCAGGAATCCCAGTATGGATGGTTTCCATTCTGATATTTTGATGGTCATCTCTCCCAGCTACTGTTATCACCCAATGGTCAGGTCAAAGACAGCATTCTCCAAATTGTTCCCTCAGCTTTGCACACATGAAGTAATTTACAGTGTGAACGTCCTGAGGTCCCCTAAAGATCAGTGGTTCCAGGTTAGTGACCTCTCATTACCTACCTTGTGCGTGCAGGTGACAAAACCTGTTGAAATCACAGGTATGTTGCAGGTTTTGCATCATGGAGAAAGTGGGTTCAAGTCCTAGGGGGTTCTAGAGATCATCACATTGATCTCTTGCACATTTCACATAAGCAAGGCTGAGGGGATGATTGGGAGAACTTAATTTACCATTCCTTTCATCAGATAAGGAAAATATGTCTCTGTAAGACTACAAATTTTAAGGAATTACATATGCATTTCTAGGGAGCAGACACACAGACACACATTGTCGTGGTTTGGGCCAGACTGGCCACTGAAACGAATGGCAGATATAGATAGATAGATAGATAGATAGATAGATAGATAGATAGATACTGACATGTATTAAAATGTATTTGTCAGGCACCTGAACAGTCTGCCCCAATATGTCTTCTCTTTGACGGATACCCTGTAATGGGCTGTCTGACAATACACTGCTTTCCTCCAAAAGTGGATCACTTTGCTTCTCTTTCTCTGACATATTTCCATTTACATCCTGACCCTAAGAGAAACGATATAAAAGAAAACCTGCTTAAGTAACCGTAAACGTATTTTAACATTAGATCACTGAATGGCAATAAATATTATCTATGAAAACAAACAAGAGAAATATTGTGCCGCAGTTCTAAACAAGTCTTACTGGTTTAAGAGAAGCTCTCAAAGTTCTTTGGCAGAGGCAGAGCGCTTCTCCCTTTGTGTCCTGACCAAGGATACCTGCTTTAATTACATACAAGGGAAAGCTATACGTAGGTTGTGTTTAAATGGAAAACTGCAGTTTTGAATAGTCATTATTGGCTTGTTACAGACCTGTTATAAAAAGTTAAGGGAGTACTCCACATCTTTGATTTATACACATATATTTACAGAAGGCTTAATTTTAATGAAATTAAGGATGCAATATACAAAGGGCATTGAGAGACAGATATCTAACTAGTCTTCCACTGTCATTACTGTCAACAAATATACTCACATCATGCATTTCCAAAGGCTCCTTGAACTCCACTGCTGTGGGGCTCTCTTCTGCAGTGACTGGAGTATCAGAAGTGATCCGTATCTCTCTCTTCAGCATTGTATCTGCCTTATCTTCCATTTGTATTTCATTACCAAACTCATCTTTTAACTCAAGGGCTTCACTCAAAACATTTTCCTGCTTTTGCTTGACATTTTCAAGTCTTTCTTCCAGACTCCTGTGTTCACTCTGAAGTGTTTCTATCTCATCCTTAATAAACTTCTGTCCTGATGAAGAGGTGTTTTGTTTAACAGTTTCTGCTAAAACCAAAATCTTCTTTAACGTGTCTTCGCATCGACTAAGAGGTGCTTGTTGTTCCTTTAAACACAAAGAAAACGTTTTATTGACAAGTATCTTCACTCAATATACTTAATGCCAAGATCTAAAGTCAATCACTAAAACCATAAATGTTTGTTGTGAACAACAAACTGCACTGAAAAGTACATGCAGACTTATTTGCTGCAGAAAGTCAAATACTAAACCAGTAATTTTGGTCAGCCATATTTGTGAACAGAAGACACCTGAAGCTATAAACATTATGACAATGATAAAATAATCAGTTAGTATGGTGCATAGTGATCTTTCCAAGTTCTGAACAGAAAATCCCCTCCCTCTCCTATTCCTTTTTACTTGTTAGAGGTATAGCAAATTCTGGAGGAAGGGGAATTGCAGTGTTCCATATCTCAGCTATGTTTTCAGCTTTCAGTAGCTCTCTATGCACACAGCTATGAGACTGTTATCCATTGTGCCAAAGAATGCAAAACCTGCAACATACCTGTGTTTTCAACTGGTTTTGCTCAGCTGATGATGGTTCCATTGCTGCACCTTCACAACCAGCAAGCTTCTCAGAGACAGTTTTCAGCTCAGTGCTCAGGCCTGCTACCATATCCTGAAACTGCTGGTGCTCTTGAACATGACTTTCCAATGTCTGGACTACGGTCTAGAAACCAAGGAATTTATAGGATTAGTCCACCATTAACTCACACAAATATAACTCATCCACAGGCTGCCACAGATTTTCCAGGACCTCAGCAGCACACAAAAAAATTGCTTGTTTCCCATAAAATACCCAGCTAATCACAGGTGCTCAGAAGGTATCTTGCCCTCTTCCCCAACACATTATGGACTCCACCATAAACAAAATCTTCATTAGTAGCAGGAAGCAGAAGAGTTTACGTTCCACAAAAATGTACTTCTAAAAGGTATGTTTTCTACTCAAAATGGATGAAAGATTAGATGCAGAATGCCACATAGTGTGCAAATGCAATTTGCACTAAACAGGGTGCAATCAATAACAAACAGAGCAGGAAAAGCCATTCGTTCTTCCAAAAGGAAAAAAAACCACCTACCGTGGCTTGGAGATTATAGGAACAAATGCTTCGTATTATAGCTATCTGAATCTGTTTATACAGTTATAAAATGCTATTCTTCACACTTACCTTGGTGTTATTTGTTTAAACATTTATCCCACTGAAAAGCACAAGCCAGTGAAAAATACAAGCTTCTGGTGCTCTTTTTTCCCCACAGTAAGACAGAGAGAGGAATTCCCTGCCCTTTTACAGAGGAACTTTCACCACTCCCAGTTTTACCCATGAAGATGCCAGCTGAATGACACTATAGGCAAACAGTGAGAACTGCAATCAACAGGCATACCAATAATCTCATTAGGAAATGGAGTGAGGTTCCAACCTGTAGCTGACTGAGCAGATTTTCATGTTGATGTTTTAATTCCAACCATTCCACCTCTGTGAGACAGGGATCCCCAGTGTGACCCTGTAGGTGATCTTCCTGGCTTTTCAATTCCTTAAATCGGGAAGTTAAGTTTTCTGCTTTCTGCAGGAGGTTGGCATAGTTTGTCAGCTGAGCTTGTTTCTCCTGCAAACCAGGCTGAAGGGCAAAACCTATCTCCTGTTGCTGTTCCTCCAGTTCAGTTAGAGCCAAGCGCAAATCTTCTTTGCTTTGCTCATATTGGTCCCTGTTGAACTGAAGTTGCTCCTGAGGGCTACAAAAAGATACTGCATTTAATAGTATTAAAAAAATTTTTATGCATTACCTAGAAAATGTCAAATTGTGAACAAGTCAACCATTAGAATGAACTTGAGCATACCAAATACTTTTCTTCAAGTTTTAAATTAATGATCGGTTTTAGACTAGAATTTTCAAGGTGGTGCAAATCAAAAATACTGAAGTTCTTGCTGCTGAACTTAAATGCGACTAACTCTATTAAACCTTAGCCTATAAACCCATAGTTTCCAGTATCTGAGATGCGATGCTCATACTCTGTATTTTTCCACTTTTCATTACAGCAGAAGTTCTTTTTAAAAACCACTATTTGGCTATGAATCTATTTTCCTTGACAACTTCTTATGACAGTCTCCTGAAAGGGAATGTTCTGTAGAAGACACACATTGCATTGGTTGAGATGGAGGTGGGGGAGTGCTTTAGAGATACAGACAGCAAAACCAGCACATGCAATATGGGTCATGTTAGCACAATCCAGTGCCTGTTTTCCTGACCTTGACATTAGATTTTGATTTGTGTGCTTTATAAGCATGCATGCTGATCTGCTGCAGGTGAACAGGTTGCTTTTGTCCACAGGAAATATGCAACTATGATTAGTGAGACAAAGCAACATTTATATGTTCACATTTAGTGATGAAGCTCAGATATTTTCCAGATGGAACTTAAATGCCAACATTTGAAAATACGATCCCACACAAACAAATCCAAATAAATAAAGTCTGGTAATAATTCTGTAAAGTACAGCAGGATAAATGAGGACAAAAGCAAAACTTAAGTGTTTTGGTTTTTGCCCCTCAAGATTCCTATTTTTTGGTGAATGACAAATAAAGCATAGCCTCACATAAGTTAAGTACTCTTGCTTCAAGTTCCCCATTCCAGCTTCACACTGCTGCCATTATTGTGTTGCATCTGTTATTCACAGGCCTGATCCTGCAAGATCCTGAGCATCTCTTCAGACATGCTGAGCACCCCATCTCCGGTCTTCAACATACTGTGAAGAGGGCGCTCTGCATTCTGCTGTGCTGGATCCAATATAGCCAATGCTCTGTCCTTCTGAAGGCCACTTGTATTGCTTGTACTGAGTGCTCAGTAATAACAGAAAGCAACTGAATATTCTCAGTGTTAGTGAATATTCTCAGACTTAGTGTTAGTAATTCATTCCCTAATCATTAAAAAAAAAAAAAATACAGTAGGCCTACTCTACCTTCCATTGATCTCAACAGCAAAGTTCCCAGTGATTTTACTGAAAACTGGTTCAAGGACATTACAGCAAATATCCTGAAAGTGCCTGCATGTGCAAAGTCAGAACTTCAGTTTATGTTTACACAACACACCTGGAATCATCTGACATGTTTTAAAGGATCAATTTGGCCCTCAGACACAGCTGTAATGGTGCCAGCAACATTAAAGTGCCTTTGCTGACTTAACAATACCAGCTGCCACAGCCAAGAAAACCTCTCATAGAGCCAGAATAAACCAGGCTTTAAAAACACTACTCTAAAAATCCCAGCCTCCTGGATTTATTCCAAATTCTCTTCTGAAGTAGTACAAATCTGTGCAAAGGCAGATCCCACCTCTGCTGCAGGACCGTGCCCGGGGCACAGAGCCCAGATCACATTGCAGGGAAGGGTCACCACAGTGGTTAAATCTGCAAATTCTCTGAACACTGTAATGAAACAAGAAGCAATGGGTGCACTTCCCCCCTCCCCCTGCCCCAAGAGTGGCTGAACTACTTTGGTATCAAAAGGGAATCTGAGGCGAGCTGGGCAGACCCCATCAAGCTGTCCTGCCACCCCCTATACACCTCCTGGCTACATCCCCAAACTGTACTCTGGCCCTCCACAACACTGCAGAAATACAAGTATTTTTGTAGGTATTTTGTTCTGTCCCCAAAGAACACAAATTCAATGGCACTGGTGCGGGAAGAAGAGAAGAAAGTCAATATAGCAGTAAGTGATCTGCGCTGCCTCTTGGCAAATTCCACATTACCTTCTATATTCAGCGGCTAACCGACAGGTACTTTCCCACTGGTTCTGGAGCTCAGAAATAGTCTGCTGAATCGCTGTCTTCTTATTTTTCTCATTTCTCATTAAAGTTTCTCCTAGAGTTACCATGTTCTGTATTTTGGCCTCTCCTGCATCTTTGAGAGCTGTGATTTCCTGCATTAAACAAGAAGCAGTACATATAGAACTATTTTTTGTTACAAAATAAAATGTATTATCAATGATTTTTTTCATACTTTGTACACTGCTGTTCAAGACAAAAGAATTCTCCTTCCAATATATCATATAACATACATAAATGGATAGATCATCTAGTTTTAGAAAGTCTGGGATAATGAAGCTGATTTATTAATTATTCTCTACATAACAAAACTAATACTGTTTTGAAAAATTAAAAAAACGCTCCAAATGTTCGGGAGAGAGATTTGTCACAATACTGCCCCTTCCACAGAACGAAAGGTGTAAATCCCAGCATCCTCATTTCTGGCTACTCTGTCTGGAGGCCTCCTAAGCAGTTAGAGAGAGGAGACATCAAGGAGGTCAGTCGGAGCCTGAGAGACCCACCCAGGCAGTCGAGCAGCCCAGCACAACGGCACTGCAGGACACCCAAGAAGCCCCACACTTTGCAGAGGCTCTCCGGATGCCCCAGCTGTGTTATGAACCTCCTTCTGCACCTCTGGAGCAGGCTATGATGGAAAGGTGCACAGCCACCAGGAGTTCAGTGCTGCTCCACCCAGAGGTGCAACAGAGAATCTCATCTTATTTGTGTAATAAACCTTTCAAAAACAAATGAAATCCCCAACACATACCTCCCCCCCCAAATAAGCCACAAAACCACAGGCAATCAGCAGTGACAGTATCTTTTGGGAGGTGCTGACTCATCAAGCATTTCCCTGATACCAGCATGAGCTGTGAAGTGGAAAAGAAGCACATTTAACACAGTACCTTTATCTGATTAATCCTTTCGTCTGATGGCAACTCACTTTCATGTGAACTCAGGTTACTAGCAGCCTCCTCGAGCTTTTTGATCCAGCAAGAAACATCCTGGGCAAGTTCTTCAAAATTTTGCTCTTCCACTGGAATTCTCTCAGTATTCCCTGCCATTTCACTTACATGTGTTATCAGTGTCTGGTATCTACTAATAAGATCACTGGCTTCTGAAATGTTTTCATCTTCTGTCAACTGAGACTCCCTCAAGGAATTTGCTAGCTGAGCCATGGAGTCAAACGGTTTTCTGAAAAATACAAAAACTTAATAAACATCTATTTGTTGTAACAACATGGAGCAATCTTCTTTAGAAGCCAGTTCTTAGATAGAAACCAAAGAAAACCATACCTCTGCATTAATAGTGTTTTATAGAAGTTTTCAAGTTTTGTCTCATCTTTTTTGATCTCTTCTAGTTTTGCTTCCTGAGCAGTGAGCCATTCTTCCAACACTGTGATGCTTTCTTCAAGGCTAAAGGGAGTATAAATATAGACACAGGTCAAAATGAGAGGAATTACATGACTAAAATCCTCTGACAGCAGTGTTTTGCTGAAAAAGTAACATAAATATCATGCACCTGATCAAGAAAAGTTTTAAGCACAAGCTTAATTTTAGGTATATCTGTTCATGTCACTGAAACTATCCATAAGCCCATACTCCCATGTAACACTGAGTCTGCTACAAAGCGAAAAAACACATGAAGCATACAACAAAACACTCACTACCCTTTATTAAAATACCATCTTTAATAAAAAGCAGCGTTGTTTGCCATTCACTAGGCTGTTTAATAGTGAATCATTTTATATCACTTGTGATTAAAATGTCAGAAACTACATTAGTTCCCTACCTACTGAGCTGCTGGAGAGAAGCATCAAGTTCCTGTTCCCGTTTTTGACATTTGGAGATCAATCTTTGTAGCTCTGCTTCTTGATCTCTCACACGGCTGTTAAGGTGGTTAATGCTTGCTTTGGGCAAGTAATGCTTCACTTTATTCAATAAAGTTTTAACCTCTTGGATATCTCGGTCTTTGCCTTCAGATGTTAGGAAGAGCTGAATAAGAGCACAAACACAAAACCCATTTGTCAAATTTGCTGTTGCTTAATAGATAACAAGAGTTTTTCAACTCCTGTTACCCCCACCAACATTGTCTACAGCAATTCCAGTTCCTGTATGTTAATATATATGTTAATTCATAGTTTGCTGACTATTCCACTTGCAAATGGGAGAGTTACTCTGTAGAATAAAGAGAAAGGGAAGTGGATGACTTGGATTTTCTTCTCTACAGCACAAACACATACAGAAGAAATAGGCAAGCAGCACTCAAATCTAGCACTGACATCACTAGGTCTTCTGCTGCTGCTTAACCGTGATTGCTTCTTGCAGATGCTGTGGCTTTTCCATCTTTCTTCTGTTGATTTTGTCTGAATTAGAGTGAAAATCTGGCTACAATAAAGTGAATGCAAATTTTTCAAATTTGACTCCAATGGGGGTGAAAGTTTCATTTCACTCTCTACGTATTTGACTTTCTGCATCTTTGCACACTGAAGTACTTGGTCAAAGTCCATTGACTTTCACTCACTACTGTGCTGTCTCTCACTTACCCAACTATGTATGAACTTGAACAATGATATTTCATTTTACCAAAGTTTTATTTTCATTCCACTTATTGTCCTAATGCTTTAAGTTATGTGCAATGTTCTTTCAGTCTCAAGTTACAAAACCAATGTAGGTGAATTCACTCCCAAGAATAAACTCCTGTGTAAAAAAGTAAAACTTAAAGAACAATCAGCTTTAAAATTTCAACATTTTAATACTTTACCTTTAGCCTCTGCAGTCTTTCTTCCAGTATCGTTTTCGTCTCTGAGGGGTCAAAGCAGTCCTTCAAAGACAGCTGAGCGCTGCTGAACCAATCATTAAAATTCTTGCACTGGCCTGAAAAAAGATACATTCCAATTTTCCTCATTAATTGTATTCTGTAAAAGAATGTCCAATTTAACATGAAGATTTCAGACAATTTGTAATTACGTTTATAAATGCTACTGTCAAAGGTTGCTTTTCACTACAGACCATGTGACAGAAAATGCTGCAGTTCATACTTTTTTTTACCCAACATTAATTGACAATAAAAATAGCTGTTCATTTGAGAGGGACAATCTGCTATACATAACAGTTTCAGTAAACAAGACTTGCATTAGCCTATTGGCAACTTTTCTCATTTCCACACGAATAAGTATCGCTCAAAAACTATTTGAAGATGAGACTACCTTTGGGCCTAATTCTACACCTGCAAAATCCTGTGTCTGCATAAAACAAGAAGTAATAAATAATGCTATTAATTCTCCTAACTAAGATTGAATAAAAAATGACTGGAAAAAATGAAAAAGTTTGATTTCTGTATTTTTAACTGAAATGTTGTGACATTTGTTCCTGAATTATGCTTTGTACTTCTTTTATCTACTTTTTAAACATAGAAATATGAAACAAAATACTTTGATTCAGATTGCATGGTTTGTTGGAATCAAAAGCCATTTTTATCCAAATCTTGTTCAGAACCCTGAAGCAGTTTGAGATAGTGAAGCAGTTTCAGACACTGAACCAAAAATAAATTAATCACACAACCTTTAAGAGATTATGATGGTCAACACAAACCTATAAAGCTACATAAATGTGAAATGTGTTTGCTTACGGTTCAAAACACCGATAAAGTGATCTTGAAACACATGTTTCTTCTTATTAAATAAATCAGTGACACATTTAAGCTGCTTATTTAATTCATCCACATCAGGACAATCCGTCTCTTCTTGGAGTAATGTCACATGGTGTTTTTGTTGCAGAATTTTCTGGTGTATTTCCTGAATTTAAAAAAAAAGGACAACTATTAGAAAGAAAAATTTGAGGTGCAAGCAAAAGTTCACTGTACAGAGCTGCTGTACAAACTAGAGTTTTGCAAAAGGGTTTAGTCCTGCTTCTGTGTCAAAATAATTTCTTAAAGTATATTAACATTAACAAGGTGATCAATAGGTAGATATAAGCACTAAACTCTCCTTGAGCAGTGTGTATACATCTTTATGTATATATAATCACACACACATTCACTCATGCACACTTTGGCATCACACAGAATAGATACGTGAAGTGCACAATAATGTAGTATGTTCCAGAGTATATAATACCTAGAAGCTGTAACACCTTAGCTGACATAGGCACTATTCCACCCCTAAATGCCTTACGCTGTACGTCAAGTCCAAGTGGGTTGAAAGATAAAGTTAGAGGGAGCTGGGAGAATTAATTAAAAGCTGTATCTTTCTTCCAATGCCTGTGATTTCACTGCTCCAAACACTAGTGGTCTGACACTCAGAATGTGCATAATCCAGTCACTGCTCAACAGAAGGTTTAAATCTCACCAGCCTTAAATCTCCAAGCAGGAAGCAGTTCTTTCTTCACCTCTCTCCCTGGTGCAAAGAGGATGGAAAGTTGGCTTAAATTGCCTGCTGGGAGCTCCTCTTGCCGGCAGGCTCAGGTGACACAAAGACAACCTCTGTGTATTACCCAGTCTTAGAAAAGATACAACCCAGTACGCCCGCTACTCCTTCAGTGTATCTTGGGTGGTATACTGTTGTCATGCCTATCACTAACCGCATGCAATAGCTGCAAGGGTTAACTAACTATATCTGATAACATCCAGTGAAAACAGGCTTTTCATTCACGTTTCTGGCAGCTTCAGGAAATATTCAAGCCAAGTTCTTCACTGAGTTATTCCAGCAGTTTAAAATATATATGGGAGAAACACTTAGGAAGACTTGCCCAGGAGATAAATAATGAACAAAATTATAAAAGATGCATAATTTGTGGCATGCTACCTCTAATTTAGTAAAGATCTCTAAGGTGTCAGAAGGAGATAAAGCTTTTAAAAGTGATTCAGTCATTCCAATCTGCGTCTTGGCCAGATCAAGGTCTCCTTTTAGTTCGGCTGTATTCACGCTGAGTTCATTGGTCCCCCGCTTTGTTGACAAGAGCTCTTTGATTAGCTCCATTTTTTGCACAACAGATGATCTGATGACCTTAAAATTGGAAATAAACATATGTAAGAAATTATACAGGACTGATTTCCTAGAAAATTACAGAACTCCAGGATAGACATAAAAAGCAATGAAATTATCGGAAGTCCAGACATTTCAATCACAGCTTGTTCCAGTTTCCTTCCCTCCCACTCCACAAATTCAAAAATAATAGTATTTAAGCCTTGCTTTTACTAAGAAGGAATGATCTCAGTTCATCTTTATTAGCGATGCATTTACTGGTGCTGCTTTACTAATAAATTTATTTGTCAGTCTACTCCAGAGTCTACTCTCAGCTGGATAAAGACCTTACATGTGCTGCGGCTACCTGGAAAAAGAGGGTGCCAGCTCTCTCTGTAGCACACCTCCCTGCAGTGATCCCACCAGGGCAAATTCCCCACAGCGAAACAAAAAACAGGCAAGGACAACAAGAGAGGTGGGGAGCTCTGGCTTGAGACTAGTCACTAAGGAACAACAGGTCATTAACCTTATCCTTAAGGTTTCCACAGATTTGCGTGAGACAGCAACTCAGTGGGATCATGGCCACATGCTGAAACACCACCCCAGGGGGCTCAGGGCGTCTGGTGCTCCTGAGGAGAGTAGTGTGCACAGTACAAGGTTGCCAGAGTCCCTTCCTAAGCTCCTTAGATCACTTTACCCAGTGAAACTCCTCTAAATTCACTGCCTGCTGAGGATAAACAAACCAGGTCAAGCCCAAGGTGCATCTGACAGAGACTGGGAGTGGATGCTTAGGGAATTGGTATAGGATCAAGGTAGGCTAAAGTGGTCTTAAACAGTGAAGAAGTGTTTATCCTTTGCTGTGTGAAGTTAACACAAAAAGATGAAGGTTTCCTTGTGATGTCCTAAAGGAAAATATCATAGTAAACACCATTCTACGCAAATAGCTACATACTACCAAGCTACATTAAGCCATATCCACGTAAAGGTACAGTTTAGAATAGGCGGCATGCTGAGTTGCTGGGATCCCCCCAAAGGGATGGCAAGGTCCATTGTGCCTTGCTCTTGGCCAATAGCTAAAAGCCAGTTATCACCGATATCGTCCTCTTTCAGCAGGCCTGCAAAACAGTTGAGTCAGTCTAAGTCCCTAAAAGGCATAGGACTGAAAGAAGCCTTCGTGTTTAAAATGACAGGCTTGGTTCTAACAACTTGAGAAACATAACAAATGAAATGTTTATAGCCAACAAAATGCCTCCAATTCTCTTTGGGTAGATTTAAGTCAAACCAAGAAATGATTGTGGCAAAGATGACACTAGAAGCAGGGCTGTAGTACTGAATGAGGGCGTATTAGCTGTAAAAGCTCCTTCGTACCTGTAGCTCCAGTGGAGGTTCATTACTATTCAGAAGTTCTTCTATCTCAGCCACTGTGTTGTCAAATTTCTGGAGTTTCTGCTCTTGGACTCGTAAGCATGCCTAAAGGTGGAAAAAACACATCAGTAACTTTGTTTCCCGCTAAATTAAATTTCCATGTTTCTGTTAGAAAATTACATTACTATTATTCTGATTCTGCATTTTGGCATATAAAGCTCCCACAACTGGTCGATTTTCTGATTTTCATTCTAGCAATTCAGATATTTTTTTGTATTAGAGTCAAAAACACCCTATGTTTCTCAGGCAAAGCAGTTGTTAATGCAAATCTAGCACAAATTTAACAGTCTTAGTTATTTTACTTCTACTTTACAAGTACATTTGCAGGAAAATCATCTCAAGTTTTTATTTATTTCTTGCTGCTTCTATTAAAAAGCACTTTTTAGATGTAAATCCTTCATATACTAAAAGACCTCTACTCATGTGAACGAACTTTGAAACAAGCCAGTAATCTCAAATACCAGCTTCAACTTAGGAAACGGGATATATCTAAAATAGTCATACTGTCTGATATTCCCAAATCGATATTCCAAACTCCCTCAAGACAAAGTATTCCATTGCAGTCTCTGTACAAGCAATCATCAAAACCTATTCACGTGCTGTAGCCCTTAAAAGAGTTCCCATTTGCATGCTAGCTACAAGGGAAAGCAGAACTCTCACACCACTTATACTGAAACCATCTTTAAATCCACAGCCAAACAAGTCATTACTTTGTTCCTTGTGACAGGCTTCTCGAAAGCACATGCACCGGTGCTCTGCTGGGCGGTCACAAAGGACCCTGCGTTTCAACTTTATGTAACATGATACATATTGCAACAGTTGGCGAGTTTTTTTGTAATTAACATTAATGTAGAGATGTGTCAGGATCAACAACAAATGAAATCATAATAAATTGAGAAATGAACCTGACATCCTCTGCACTTTAGATCTTTTTACAAAAAAACCAATGCACCGAGTTCATTTTTCTCTCCTATTCTGGTTTTATAATAGCTCATAGGAAACATGGTTTCTCTCTCCCTTGCCCTCTCCTCCCCTTTCTTTTGAGAATTATGCTCTCGCACGGAAGCAGCGGAGTAACCTTAGCGCAGCCACCTCCAGCACAGCCCTTCCTAAGCACCAGCAGAGGCAGGCTGGGGGCATGGTCACATCATGCCGGGCTTGAGCAGTTTCCAGGTAACAAAATGGCTCTTAAGATGCAGTTGCCAGCTGGTGCATTTCTACTGGAGCCCTCAGGGACCTGAACCACCCCAGGTAAATTCTAACGATACAATGGTAAAGGCAATAATAATGTGACAAAATATCCAGTTCTGTACAGCATGGATACTACTGTTTGACTGGGAAGATCTATACACAAATAACACCTTGGCTTTTTATTGAACTGCAAATTAAGACAAATGAGCAGTGCAAACAGTAGCAGTAATGCTGCAAATAAGCATAATAAAAACCAGGGCTTTTGTAGCGTGTAAACACTAAGAAAAAATTGCCTGCATATTTTCAAACAAGAGGATATGGGATATATTTACGTCTCAACCCCACTGGAGCAGGAAATTATTTTTGTTTAGTAGATACTGACTATAACCACAACAAAGCAGCCCAGCAGCTCCATTATGGCCCTAAAGTCAGAAATTACAATATTTACCCCCATATGTAAGGGTCTTCAATGGCATAGAGCTAGTGCATGTGTTTTTACACCCAACTGCACCCCGATATCAAGAGTTAATGCTATAATCTGTGCTAAAGGGGCATGTGCAGCCCAGGCTCTGCTGATGTCTGCCCGCATGCAGCCCCTGGAGACCCTTGGCAACAAGTCACTACTAAGGCTGCACTAGTTTACACTGGGGAGCACACCGGGACAAGGATTGCAGGAGCAAATAACCCACCTCTGCAACCTCTTCTTGAACTGTGCATTGCCCAGCCATTTCTGAGGCTCAAGTATCTTCGCTGACAGGGAATTTCTAACAAGAAAATTAATCATTAGCCTATACCCACTCTCTTCCCTTTCTTCTCTAGGCACAAGGCAATGTGTGCACCACTGTACTGTAGACTACAAGCTTTCCAGGCCTTCTCTTCGCTGTACGTTTGTACAGCACAAAGGAATGAGGGCGCTTTTGTAGTCTAAAGCATTTGTGGAGTTGCATTAATGTAAAACAATTTAGTATACATATACGCTATCAATTTATTAGTTTCCAAGACGTGCATCCCCAATACATTATGCAATATCTTCAGTGAAACTACCCATGCAGATACAGTTGCAAATGTTACAACTTCCTCTGCTTTTGCAGTGCTGATATTTCTATGCAATGCGCATGTTTATAGTCTGAAGTCCATATCACTATAGTATAACTTAAGGGTAAAAAATTTCCATTCAAATTACCTTCAACTGCGTAAGGTCCTCTTCAGTCAGACAACGGTCTTCTGCATTCTTAAGTTCTGCATTTGCCCAAGCGTCGATTGTGCCAGATAAATTAAGAAGTTTGTCCCACAAAGCCTGAGCTCTTCCCAAATTATCACAGTAGTTTTCAGTCTTTTCATTGATCTGCCATGAGATTTATATACAGAAAACACACAGATTTCAAAAATATTGAGTTATATTCTAAAAGCAAACGCAGCATAATAAAATCTGAGCAAGATGAAGCCACCTACAACAACAACAAGTGCAGCAAGGGAAAAAATCTCATGTGTTTTCACAGTGAACTGGTCACAGAGAAGATATTTAAATCCCTGCCACACATGTCGCCAAACATACCAATCACAATGGCAGCTTGCCAGTTTTAAGGCAGGTTTAGGAAGGAGCCTTGCTCATTAATGTTTATCTACTCTCAGTAAATACCATCTAATCTCAGTATTGATGTACTGCTTAGATCGACAGTGGCAAACATTTCTCACCAAATGCACCAGTTCTTTATAATTCTCCAGATCATCTCCAAAGTCTAAATCCACAGAAGTTGTTATGGAATCTTACAGATTCATGCAGAAAGCACAAATATTGCCTTTCTGCATTTCCTAGAATTATTTACTGTCAAGGAGTACCCATGATATAAACTACCTGAGAGATCATAAACATTACGCCAATAAACACTCTGCAAGTTTTGCTCTGGTAAACACTTGGATTTATCTCTTAAGAATATTTGCCACGTTGCACTTAATTTATTCCAAATATTACACACCCGTCAGAATCAATTACTATAATGCATAACAGATAAGACCACCCTGATAATTTACTTTTTACATACATCCAGCCATCTGTCCACAATCATGTTAGCCTCATTCTCGAACGGAGGCTCCTCAAAGCCCCTCATTTTATTGAGCTGGAATTGAAGGTTTTTGCAGATCTGATTTATTTTGTCTACATCTTCAGAGTGATCATTAAATTCCTCTTTTGCCTCTTCAATCTGTGAAAAAGACCAAATGGATATTTACAAGCACATTTACTTATGGCTATTTATTCAGCAAAACATTTTTAACTGATGTGCTGTTCTTTTTAGTTTAGAAAAACACAGAGCATCACACAAAATGATCTATTTTATACAATATGATGAGACTAGGAATGTATCCTGTGTTGTTATATCCCTGTCATGCTGATAGGAACATTTCGCTGTTAGAAATCCATTTAATTCTGTTATTGGCTACAAAACGGGAGCTATGGATAATGTATTTCTGACCAAGAGAGCCAAAACTACAGTTTGTTTTAAAAATTGTAATCACAAGATCAGAGGGGACTGTACATTCATATACAGAACCTCAGTTATAGAAATAAACAATGCACAATTTAATAATAATCTGAGATACTGTTACAACTCTAAAAAAATATATCCCAGCATTCTGATCCCCAGGTTTTGAACTACTTTTTTAAAAAAGCTTAAATCCTACTTAAACATAGCTATTGTCAAATATGCCGTTGCCAGAAACTGAAATGTCCCTTTTTCCTACTTTCTATTTAAACACTAGGCTGCTTCTTTGTGCTTAATTGTAACGTCAGTGTTTACAAACAAGAAGGACACTCGCTGGAAAAGAAACACTGACCTCTAGTGTTAGGCAATTTTATATTAAAAGATCTCCTTATTTCCCAGAGACAAGCATTACATCTTCTCATATATAGATACTGCCAGCCACTGAGATAAGGGGAGGGACGGCAGAGCAGCACTCCCAAACCAGAACAAGTGGCAGAGAATCTTCTCTGTTATTATTTTATATAATTATACATAAAAAATCATCAGCATTCAAGGACATGCATTCTACCGTGCCACAGCTGTTGCAGACTGCAATTCTGAGAGTGGGAGTTGCAAAACTCAAGGTGAGGAAGAAGGGTTGTTAACAGAGCAAGGGGTCACCATACAAGCAGGGGCCAGAGTACGCAGGTGATCTCCCCTGCAGCAGGAGCCCCAGTGCTACAAGATGCCAGAGGTCTCACTGGTGAAACCAAGAAAAGACCCTACCTCAGCTGAAGGAGGGGTTGCACAGACACCATCCCACTGTCTGAGGGAAGAAACCACTTACATTTCTGTTTAAATTTCACCATCCTAGACACTGCCTGAGAGCAAATGTTCCCAAATGATATGGGTGATGCCTCATCAGAAAGCCTAAAAATGGGATCTGAACAACCAGTTACATAACGCAGCCAGGAAATGGGAAACCTGTACAGTAGAATGGTCATGATGGACATGCCGCTGTTTGCTAATCCATTAGTCATGGACAACTATGTCTACTGGTTGTATCCATTTAACCAAGAAGAATGTAGCTGGCTGTCAAATTTTTGTTTGAAAAAGTAGTAAACTTTAAACTAAATGAGGGGGTGTCCAGCAATATCTGCTCATTCAGCCTCACCAGCTAATGTAAAAGGTACTGCAAATGTTTAACTGCTATCAAAGACAGCATGGATAAAATGTCAGTTATGGAGGCCAAGACTCTTATACAGAAGGTATGTCTTCTAAGTAGGTTTGTAACATAGGAGAAGCGAGAGGAGAAATACCAAACTATGTTGTAAGGGCTTCTAACTGCAACCCAGTTTGGTCAGCAATGTCAGTGTGAGGGCAGAGATTCATGCTGCAAATGTAAACAGCTCAAGGAAATACTGTATCATCAGCCCAGTCAAAACCATTTTGGCCTCCAGAAGTCCAGACCCCAGGGCAGCACCAGGCTGGCAATCCCCAAGCTATCTCTGAGCGTAGTGGCAATACAGCGAGGTACACAAGCTCCAGCCTGGGAAGCAGGACGGGTCTGTCATGGCCCAGTCTCTGAGCAGATGTGCCATGCTGACACAGCCTCACAGCTCCTGTTCCTGATCCTGCTTGCTCAGGGCTAGCTGAAGATCTCTGCACCACACTGCATGGTGCAGACAAACCCTGCCGCCCTGCCTGGGACCAGTGACACGAGCAAGGAGAGGATATGGATATAAATTCTTGGTTATAAGCTACAGCAACAGCAGAGAAACAAGCAGCCCCAAGGAGTTGCATTACCTATTATTTTTGCTTTAAGTGGTACAATATTTTAAAGTATCTTCTTAGTAACAAATTAATTTTCTATTTTCATACATTTATAAACTGCCCACTACAAGGTTTTTAAGTCAGTAGAAAATACAGACATATTCTAAAAGGTGTGGGTGAATATGGCTGATTTTGTTTTTTGATAGGACAGGATTTCATCTTATTTTGATACTAGATCATAGTTTTTCTATGGTTTTTTTTTTTTTAATCCCTCCCCTTTAACAAGACCTTGATTCACAAAGCAAAGCTAGACATCAACTTAAAACAAAAGCAGGGTATGATCCCTAAACATATTTTGGAAACCAAAGTGAAAGCAAGATCTTAACATTTGCCCTGAAACCAGGGTGAACGAGGGCAACCCTACACCCAAAAGTTCCCAGGAAAGGCTTTTCTTTCCATTTCAGTTAGTTCTTGTTACTCACCTTTGTTATTAGTCTGTTCAAATTCTCCTTCCCCATGTAAGAAGTTTGCTGTGAAAGCACAATCTCTTGTTTCTGGATGATGCTGGTCAGACTGGTTTTGCAGCTTTGATATTGCTTCAGGAGGTCCAGAGCCCTTGCACACTGCTCCTGGCTATTAAAAAGAGATGTATTATTTATGGCCTAAGCATAAAACAGCAGCCTCAACCTCTTATCTGCTTCCTTCTATATTCAAACATACAGGGGATTTGACTATTATGTTTGAAAGAGAGAAAAGGGAGGATGATGGCTTTAAGATGGATGATTAATGGCTTTAAGCTGGAAGAGGGCAGGTTTAGATTAAACATTAGGAAGAAGTTTTTCACTTTAAGGGTGGTGAGGCACTGGAACAGGTTGCCCAGAGAGGTTGTTGAAGCCCCATCCCTGGAGGTGTTCAAGGCCAGGCTGGACGTGGCCTTGGGCAACCTGGTCTAGTGAGAGGTATCCCTGCCTGTGGCAGGGGGGTTGGAACTCGATGATCTTCAAGGTCCCTTCCAACCTAAACCATTCTATGATTCTATGATTCTATGAACTGTACCAGTCATAAACCCTGCAATACTGCGTGATACCTGGTGTGCTATTTGGACAGTTTTTGGAATCAGAAATGCCCTTCTCCATCATATGCCTCTGATTCACATTTAACCGTGATGTAAGCTGAGCAGTTTTGTTTATATGATACTCTCCACCTGAAAGGTGAGCTCAGTCACCAGTAAACAGAAATACAACGTGCAGCAGATATCACAACAGCTTGGGTGGTAGACAGTGGCAAATACCACCACAGCCCAGCCTTCAGTGGGATATGAAAACAGATTACTCCCACTGACACCTCTGCAAGCCATGAGGATTAACCAGAACTGTGCCAGTCCACGCAAAGCCTCTAGACATCTTTAAGAGAAGAGACAGAAGCCCTGGCTGATCAGTCACAGGCTTTCCCAGTCCTCACTCCCACAAACTTATCAAACCAAGCCCCTTTAGTCTTTTCCTGCATAAAAGACTGTTTTCCCAGCTGTCCTCTTCCATTTGTTTCAATTTGACTTTTCTTTTTTAATAGGCTGGCATGAAATTCAGAGCAAATATAGAAGACTTATCATTCCCAGCAGCAGCCAGGTTTTTCTTTGGGATACCAATTCAGTCCAACACATCACTGCATATCTCCTAAATGATGGGACTGTGATGTCTTAAAAATAAAAAAAAAAATCATGAGCTTTGGCTGCAAACTTCTACGTGCAATTCTTGGCACTATGATACTTTACAGCATCTTAATAGTAACATTTGCTACTGTATCAGTATTTAATTTACATTGAAGTATGGTCTAATGCTTTTCTGCTGTTTCATTTTACAAGCACACTTCTTACTTCTACAATACTGCTTAAAAATGTAACTTTTCTCCTTACCATTCAGCAAGCAAGAGTTTTGTATCTTCCCATAACCTCTCTGTAAATCTGCACTGTTCATTAGTTTCCTCTGCTTTTTCCTCTTTGATCTGTGGGAGCTCATTAGCAATTTCTCGCATAGGTTTCATTTCAACAGCAACACAATCCAATTCCTTTTCCAGTTCCGTTAATGATTTTACCCTTTATTAGAAAAAATGAAATACAGTCATATTAAAGTAAGTCTTTGATTTTTTTCCCCCAATGTAATTAAGTTCCTTAGAAATTCATCCTTGAGCTGCACATACCAACTATATTAAATGACATCATAAAAAGTCTAATCTGATCTCCAGTTCATGTAATTTGACACAGTCCTTCAGATGAGTTATGCTGACCTAAGCCCTTTGAGAAAGTAATCCAAAATCCTACAGTCCAATAGGGTCCGTATGAACATAGTGAATTATGTTCTATTAAAAGGTAAGTGCATTCTGGCTGTCTTAAAATATGGTCTAAGAAAGGAAGCTATGTGATAGCACGGGATTTCAGAACTGAATAAACAGACACAGCTTATAAACTCCTCTCCCCTCCCTTTTTCCACCCGCATAAACAGTAGTGAATTGTTTATTCATCCTTTGCAAGGCTGCAGAGAGCTCCTCTGAAACAGTATCGGAGACATACAAATCATGTTAGTGGCTTTCTTGGACTGTAGTAAAAGAACACAAGGCTTCTACAGTGCAGTTTCATATCATATGTGTCAGTGGTCAGCAAGAAGACAAGTTTCCCTCTTTGACAGTTTTCTTACTGAAAACTATGATCATAACAATCAACATCCTTCTATTTTTTCTTCATCAATGCTGCTTCAAACAAACACGCACATAAAAGCTTAAAAGAAAAGTTATTTAGGCTGTGAGGCTGAGAATAAACCATAAGCTCACAACTTCTTTCACTGCTGACACTTCTAGACACATTCAAGTTTCAGTGCCGTACTGCAAAGGGGCCACAGGCCTTCTGAGTTCACTGAAATTATAAAATTAACAGCTTTAAAAAAGAATTCACCTTTGTTGAATAGCTGGAATTGTTGGATCTTTCAAGCCTATTTTGTTAATTCTGTCACGCAGATCCTGAATGTTTTTAAGGAGTTCACCATTTTTTGTGGAAAAAACCTTGTATAAGTCTTTTTCCTCTGTAACCATCTGTTCACTTGTGGGATCATAAGTTGCATTTAGCTCTTCAGATAAAGTCAGAACAAGGTTTTCACAGCTAGTCTTGCTCCCACATTCAGCATCTTCCAAACAGATATCAACTGTTTTCAAGTGTTCATCCAAACATTTAGCCTCTTCTGCCATATGAGAAACTTCTTGTGCAGCCTCTCTCAATGCTTTTCCTTGTATTTCAGGTTGACCTGAGGGATCTGTGAGACATTTGATGGAAGACTGAATCTTTCTCAATGAGGCCATAAAAGCTTCCAGATCTTTAAGGACTGTCTCACGGATCTGCATTCTATGGCTCATTTCTTCAAGCTGATTTTGATAGTAAATCATAATTTTACTTGCAGCTTGCAGGTCTATTGGATTGAATTCATCTCTTGCTGAACTATCTAGGTGTTCCAATTGTTTGCACACTTCAATCTGATTTAATATGGATCTCTGTAGTTCCTGAGATTGAGAGAACAACCAACAGTGTTAGCAAGGGAAAGAAAATCTGTATCCTGCATTCAGGCTGAACCTATGACTGAAAAAGAAATTACACTCACAATAAAGTAAGTATGCTAAACAGGATGGTTGGGAAAGAAAACGTCTTTTTTTCCTACTCTGGACTTTGGTGGAAGGAAGGAAAAAAAAAATCAAATAAAATGGTATTCCACGCACAGGGAGTTTGGTCAGCACTACAGAAAGCCCAAGCCTCTTTCCAGCAATCAGACAAAAAGGAGAGAAAGATGATAAGAGTCCTGGGACCGAAACCAGCAGGCTCTTGCAGAGCAAGATCACTCAGAGCACAGGCAGGCACATAGATGTTTGTTAGTCTGCTGTCTTTTAAGTTCTTTATGCTATACTTTTGGAGGAGTCTTACACGCATTTAAAAATCTCCTGGTGAAGTCTGCGTGCTATCTGGTTACAGCCCTCAAACAAACAGCAGTGTTTCAGTGTTGTAAAACTCCAAATGTTTGGGAAGCAGGGAAAAAATGCAGGGCCCTTCCAGCCAAAAAAAGTCATCTCAGACAGAGGGTGCACATGATCTCTGCCCTACAGCTTGAGAGACCTAAACCCTACTTAGTTCAAGAGCCAAGGGCAGGCAAATGCAAACTTTCAGTTCTGCATAGCAGTCAGTGTGTTCAGCTTGGATTGCGTATCAAGAAGAAAACAATATCCACCCTGCCTAACAGACAGACTGGAGCCTAGGCATAAGATACTGACAGCACATGAACTAGTCATTGCGTACATGCAGAGCTTCCAAAACCATCCTGGGGTGTGCTCAGATACCTCAGCAGATGTGACACAAGTCAGTTTAGCTTAGCTCACAAATTAACATCACATTATGCATATGACACCACAAAGTGATATAAAGCCAGGTGGGAACAGTGTAAATCTGGAAAGTCCTAACCTAAGACGAAATGTTCACAACCATGCTTTTTACTTTAGAGCCTATTGAAGGTCCCTGGCTGGCTTTATAGGAATAAGGATATTTAAAGCAAAGGGAGTAATATGCTGCTAGGCATTAGAAGGTTTGGGAAGTCTTGTGAGCAGTCCCAAAATTCTGAGTGAAAATCGCATTAAGTTCTCTAGTTCCCAGACATATCAAAAACTATTCTGGCTAGCGTGTGGTCTCTGAATTTTCCCTTACCTTTAGTTCCCTATAAGCAAGATCACTATTCATCATATTAAACTGGTGGATCTCCTTTTTCTTCAGCCGCTGATCTAATTCACATAGAAGAATGGATTCGTTTTCTATTGGCAAAACAATTTCCAAAGCAGTCCTCAAAGAGTTTGTTCTACAAGAAAGGTAACAAAACATGAACTGAGAAAGCAAGGAAGAAATGACACTCAACATTTTACAGTATGAAAAGCCACAAAGATAATGTCCTTGACTGTCTAACAGATCTAATCTTCCTCCTCCTGAGGTCAAAGGAGTTTTTCCATTGATTAATAAGAAAAGCAGTGTGAATCCCACTGAATTTAACAAAAAGGTTGAAGAAAATAACAGTAAACTTGGGAATACTACACAGTCATGTTACAAAGATCTGGCTCTATGCTTCTTGGAGAGATTCACACTATCTGCAATGTATATATGAACCAAGTATAATTAAGACAAGCTTGATTTTATGCAATTAAAAAAAAAAAAGGTTAAAAACGTGCAGGTATTTTCTGTAACACACACTATTCCCTTCACAAGACACACATTAGTTACAATGAACTATTCCTTAGCCAGTATCACCAATTGTTATTTTATACCTGGTGCTTATAATATCCTGAAGTTCTTTCCATTCTCCTTTTAGTTTGCTTCTCTTATCAGAGATAGCAGCCTGCTGCACTTCATCCACAAGGTTTTCTAAGGCAGATGAGATGTTTTCCAACTGTGTCCAACCAGAATTGGTTTCAGTCTCTATCACCTAAAAAATATGCCGCATTAATTGCCTTAATATGATACTGTATTTCTCAATGGACTGGACAGTTCATAAAATTACAGTCATGAGAGTCTCTGCAGAAAAAGTGAAAACACCACCTAAAAGTTAGAGTATCTATTGCTTTCTTTAACACTCCGTTTTTAGCTGCATGCAAATCTCTACCAATTCTTTATGATTAAAATTTCCATGTCTCATATATGCCTTGGCTCATTTTATAAAAGGTTCAATAGATATGGTTCAGCCATTTTTACTCCAAGAATGAATGGAAAATATCTCACCTTAGTTATGTTCAAAACAACAAAAAACAAATGTAGAACTGAACCAAGTTCTGAGATGCTACATAACCTTTGTACTCCTTTCAAGCAAGGACTTGAAAAATTGCAGAAATAAATCCTCCAACATCAGTTATGTGCCTTTTATCATTTCCTTAAGGTTCTCACAAACCTAATCAAGTTGTAAGTCCTGGAATAGTTTCATTCTGCATATACACCATTGCCATTTGATGGTTCAACTCTGATGACTCCTCCAGCCCTGACCATGGTCCATCACTTACCACTCCTCATAACAAAAAAGCTGCTTTCTTGAGTTATTTTTTCCATTAGACCTATTTCAGCCTGCAGATCGCAAACTGAGAGACACCAATTTCTTCTTTCAGCAACGCTTGCAAATCTCCACTGTTACGTAGGAACGCAGTTTTGCTGAATGATAAACCCTTGAATTCCCTTCTACTTCTAATAAACCTGGTTGTAAAGGATGCTCCTTTTCCCTTGGCAATACACATAACACAGAGAGGTAAGGGCTCTACATGAGAAAGTAACAATTTAGGCACAAAGTATGGTTTTAAAAGATGAATATTTACCTGTAGTTCAAGCAGCTTATTCTGAAGGCATGAAGTGCCTTTTATTTCATCAGTAAAGCCAGATGCTACTTTATCTCTGCTGATTTGTAGAAGTTCCTCCAGGTTATTTCTTTGTGTGTTATAGCTAAAGAAAGATGCAATCATTTTCAGAGATAATATTACTTCTAATTTAGTGGAACATGGCAGGAGTTGGGTCTTGCCGACCAATAGGTTACCATAAAAAATAAGCGCAGTCTATTGAGAATGCATAGTTTTACCCAAGTCCCAAATGAATGGGCATAAATGAGCTATATATGAAAGAGCTGAGAAATTGCTCACCTGGCTAATTTCCAAATATGAATGCCTGCCTGCATTCTCTAAATTCAGTTTTATGAACGTAAAAATGTCAGCTCTTTAAAAACTTGACACATTTTTTTTATTTTGCAATATTTGAAGTTATTGGTAAGGCAGATACAGATTTTTCTAGCCCAAGAAAAGAACAGAACAAAAAGTTTTATAGCTCTAAGGGTTCTTGCTACAAAGTCCTAATGTTCCAAGCATTTAGCTACCATAGTGCTTCCTTATCAATTACAGAGCAATATTAAGTAAACTGGAGCAGAATAAGAACAGAGTTCTGCACAGCAATAGTGCACCCTATGTTTGATACACTCAATTAATTTATGAATGTCTAGCACAGTATCATATCTTAATATACATGCATTTTATCCTTTAAAAATTACCTCTCTAATAAAGCTGACATGGGCAAATCACTGCCTTCCTCAAATTTCTTTGCACAGCTTTCTCCATTGTGATGTTTCACATCTGGTTCCAAAACTACATCTGCAGACAGTCTTGAGGTCTAAGTAAAAACAAAAAAAAGGTAACAATGACCTCTGCATCATGCTCTGTCAATACATACTGAATACTATCAGACACCTGTGAACTCCTGAAAGAAGGAATTGCTTCATGTGTCCCAAAGGAGATGAGAGATACCATTCACGAACACAAGATGTGTTTAAACTCAATCATGAACCAAAAGAGCAAATTTTTGCCAGCCAAGTCATTCATTCCTTCCACTAGATGCTGGGTCTTTGGCAAGCCCAAGTCACTTGTACAAATTTTTGCTGCAGCTTCATGGACACCCTTGAGCAACCACAAGGCACTGTCTCTGCAGCTTTTGTCAGGCTGCTTATACCAGGGGCCTTTGCATGTCTCTCGCCCTTGATTCCAGGATATACTCTACTCCTCTGATACTGATATCCTCAGTCTGAGGCTGGCTGATGTTAGTTATACAATTAATACTTTGATTATGCATGAGAGAACAGATTTCATAATTGTATCAGGGACAATATTAGTAGCTTTACAAGAGATCTCCCTTCATAAAAGCCAGTTCCTACAGATCTTCAAACTTTATGTAAATGCAATGGGTTCCTTCCTATAAACCACCAGTCTGGAGGCTCTCTGATGAGCTGTTTGCTGCCTTACTTGCATGAATGTTTATCCTAAATGAGACATCTTTTGTGGCATCCAAATGATAAAGCATAGTAACGTCTCTCTCTGAAATTATTTCCAACATACACGTGTTCTGGTTTTCCCTGCATTTTTCTAAAGCAAAAGCCTCCAACTCTTCACTATTTCTCCCCTCTGTGTCCTCTAAAACTTGTTTAAATTACTGGGACACTATGTGGGATTTGCATTTGAACACAGCTTCACGCGTAACTCTTCCAGCTGTAACCCACTCTTAAGCAAAATATAAAGCAAGGTTGGAGACTCACATCACCACAGGATGCCTAGTATGGTTCATTGCATATTACTTTTTAATATTTACTTAGTCTACATTCCCATTTTGATGTCTGACCAGAAGCCTGAAGTCCCACCACAATAAGAATAACAGAAATAATTTTTTTCTTTTGCCAATGATCTCCCCTAGATATAGCACTCGCTTCTAACAATAAGTATGGACTTCTTACCTCCTGTACCGAAAGGATATCAATTTCTTGAGAAGAACTGGGCTTTTCTCCATTCTCAGAGGAAACAATGGATTTCCTATAGTTTAAAAGAAATTTCAGCTTAAGAACGTACAAAGGGAAAAAAAGAAATAATAGAAATATAGAATGGTTTGGGTTGGAAGGGACCTGAAAGATCATCTAGTTCCAAACCCCCTGCCATGGGCAAAGACACCTCCCACTAGACCAGGTTGCTCAAAGCACCATTCAACCTTGAACACTTCCATGAGCGGGACATCAACACCTTCTCTGGGCAACCTGTTCCAGTGTCTCGCCACCCTCACAGTAAAGAATCTCTTCCTAATAGCTAATCTAAAACTACCTTCTTTCAGTTTAAAACCGTTACCCCTCGTCCAATTGCTGCACTCCCTCATAAAGAGTCCCTCCCCATCTTTCCTGTAGGCCCCCTTCAGGTACTGGAAGGCTGCTATAAGGTCTCCCCAAAGCCTTCTCTTCTCCAGACTGAACAACCCCAACTCTCTCAGCCTGTCCTCATACAGGAGGTGCTCCGGCCCTCTGATCATCTTTGTTGACCTCCTCTGGATCCAATCCAACAGGTCCAGGTCCTTCTTATGATGGGGTACTCCAGAGGTGGATGCAGTACTCCAGGTGGGGGCTCATGAGAGCAGAGCAGAGGGACAGAATCGCTTCCCTTGACCTGCTGGCCACGCTTCTTTTGATGCAGCCCAGGATGCGGTTGGCTTTCTGGGCTGCGAGCGCACATTGCCAGCTCGTGTTGAGCTTCTCATCCACCAACACCCCCAAGTCCTCCACCTCAGGGCTGCTCTCAATCCATTCTCTGCCCAGCCTGTATTTGTGCTTGGGATTGCCCTGACCCACGTGCAGGACCTTGCCCTTGGCCTTGTAGAGCTTCACGAGGGTCGCTCAAGCCTGTCCCGGTCCCTGTGGATGGCATCCCTTCCCTCCAGTGTGTCAACTGCACCACACAGCTTGGCATTGCTGGCAGACTTGCTGAGGGTGCGCTCAATCCCACTGTCCATGTTCGCAACAAAGATGTTGAACAATGCTGGTGCTGGTACCGACCCCTGAGGAATGCCACTTGTCATTGGTCTCCACTTGGACATTGAGACACTGACCACAACTCTTTGAGTGCCACCATCCAGCCAATCTCTTGTCCACTAAGTGGTCCACCCATCAAATCCCTGTCTCTCCAATTTAGAGACCAGGATGTTGCATGGGACAGTGCAAAATGCCTTGCAGAAGTCCAGGTAAATGATTTCTGTTGCTCTTCCCTTATCCATCAGCGCTGTAACACCGTCGAGGAAGGCCATCAAATTTGTCAGGCACGATTTTCCCTTAGTGAAGCCATGTTGGCTGTCACCAATCACCTCCTTATTTTCCATGTGCCTTAGCATAGTTTCCAGGGGGATCTGCTCCATGATCTTGCTGGGCACAGAGCACAGACTGGCTGGCCTGTATTTCCCTGGGTCTTCCTTTTTTTACCTTTTTAAAAATGGGGGTTATGTTTCTCCTTTTCCAGTCAGCGGGACCTTTACCAGACTGCCACAACTTTTTAAATACGACGGATAGTGGCTTAGTAACTTGATCTGCCAGTTCCCTCAGGACCCACGGATGCATCTCATCAGGTCCCATGGACTTGTGCACCTTCAGGTTCCTTAGACAGTCTCAAACCTGATCTTCTCCTACAGTGGGTGGGTTGTTCCCCCAGTCCCTGCATTTGCCTTCTGCATCTTGGGCGGTCTCGCTAGAATTGCGGCTGGTGAAGACTGAGGCAAAAAAGTTGTTGAGTACCTCAGCCTTGTACATATCCCAGGTAACTAGGTCTCCCATTTCCTTCCAGAGAGGGCCCACATTTTCCCTAGTCTTCCTTTTATCACTGACCTACCTGTAGAAACTTTTCTTGTTGCCTTTGACACCCCTGGCCAGATTTAACTCTATCTGGGCTTTAGCTTTTCTAACCTGATCCTTGGCTGCTGGGACAATTTCCCTGTATTCCTCCCAGGCTACCTATCCTTTTTTCCACCCTCTGTAGGCTTCCTTTTTGTGTTTGAGTTTGTCCAAGAGCTACTTGTTCATCCATGCAGGCCTCATGGTGTTTTTGCCTGACTTCCTCATTGTTGGGATGCATCATTCCTGAGCTTGGAGAAGGCGATCCTTGAATATTAACAAGCTTTCTTGGGCCCCTATTCCTTCCAGGGCTTTATCCTATGGTACTCTGGCAAGCAGATTCCTGAAGAGTCCAAAGTCTGCTCTCCTGAAGTCCACGGTAGTGAGCTTGCTGTGCGCCCTCCTCACTGCCCTAAGGATCTTGAACTCCACCATCTCATGGTCACTGCAGCCAAGGCTGCCCTTGAGCTTCACTTTCCCCACCAGCCCCTCCTTGTCAGTGAGAACAAGGTCGAGCATAGCACCTCTCCTCATTGGCTCCTCCATCACTTGGAGAAGGAAGTTATCATCAACACATTCCAGGAACCTCCTGGATTGCTTATGCCCTGCTGGGTTGTCCCTCCAACAGATACCGGGGCAGCTGAAGTCCCCCATGAGGACCAGTGTTTGTGAATGTGAGGCTGCTCCTGTCTGTCTATGGAGGGCCTCATCCGCTCAGTCTTCTGGATCAGGTAGCCTGTAGCAGACCCCCACTATAATGTCACCTGTCCCTGCCCTCCCTTTAATCCTGATCCATAAGCTCTCTGTCGGCTCCTCATCCACCCCCAGGTGGAGCT
Source organism: Pluvialis apricaria (assembly GCA_017639485.1). Lineage (NCBI taxonomy): Eukaryota > Metazoa > Chordata > Aves > Charadriiformes > Charadriidae > Pluvialis > Pluvialis apricaria. The sequence goes on from CM030012.1 coordinate 16,871,340, forward strand.
CCATGCACTCCAGCTGGTCTTTGACATAGGGGGCGACACCCCCTCCTGGACTCTCCTGCCTGTCCTTCCTGAAGAGCCTGTGTCCTTCCATTCCAACACTCCAGTCATAGGAGCCAATCCACCATGTCTCCATGACATGGAAGCTAATGATTAATTTATGACATCCTGGCTAATGATAAAAAATAATGCAGCTCTGTTGAAGGGTAATTAAACATTATACTTGCTAGTTTATGAACGTAATACTAAATGCTTAAACATATAGTTAGTTGCCCATAGTAATGTACATAGTAATGTACTTGCTGGTACACTTACAATATGACAAAATGTATCCATATATCTGATTTCTATGAAACTACAACACATCATGCACTCAGTCACCCACTCTTTCTTAGATGATTGTCCTTTTCCAGCACGAGAGAGCAGGGCCGTATAAGTATCTGCCACAATTTGTTGAAGCTTTTGTAGCTTTTGTTCACAGTCCGCAGTCAGTGTCTGTATGCCTGGGACAGTTTCTTCTGACAGTCTTCCCAATATTTTAAGGTCTTCTAATGACTTGCTAAGTTCCCTCAGGCTGCCTTCATGTGAAAAAAAGGCCTAAGCAAAGAAAAACAATGTAATATACTCATGTTAAGTCATAAGGATATGCGATTATTCTCATACATTTTTTTCTATTTCCATTGTCTTCTCGGATGAGTGCACTTAAAGCATAAGCTGTCAAACCAGGAGAGAAACATTTATTTCCCCTCATTCTTTTTCAAATAGAGCCAGGAAAGAAATAAGGATTTCTGGCAACATGTTCCCCAGCTGCATTCACAAGACTTATACTGACTCTTGTTTGATTTTGAAATTTGTTATATTACTACAATTTTAGCTACTTTGGTCCCAAGTCCTCTTCACACTCACATCAGATATAAATGTCCCATTGACTACAAAAAAAGTAGAACTGGAAAATGTATTTAAAATATTCCCTATCAACAATTATACCTTCCAGGGTGAAATCAAGATTTACTAAAAATATAACGAAAATATGATCAGAAGGAATGCACCTGAGAACGCTTATTTCTCTTCACTCTTGCATGTGCAATATTTGCTGAACATGAACCCATGAGAAGCAAAGACTAAAACTCCACTGAATTCAGTGGAGACCAGAATTGCATCAGGAGATAAATTTCCTACCCTTATAAGTGGTAAACTGGCCACATCAATGCATCTCAAAGAGGAGCATGAAGGAAAATACTAGAAGCAATGAAGTATAAAACCCATTCCTTGTGGAACATGTAAGATCCACGATGACTCATCCTGGCAAGTGAAACATGAACGTCTTAGTCTAACTTAGTCTAACTCTGTGGGCATGTCCCTGCCCATTTATACGCAGCACAAACACAGAGGTAAAGTGCAGCTATTGCACTGTGAGAAGATACTCTCACCTGAAGGTACCTAACACCAGCTATGCAACTGTAACAAATCAAGGGAGTCAGAGAACACATAATCATTTCCTATTTTTACACTTTGCCCAGTTAAATGTTTTAAAGCTTCAAGGCTCTTTAAAAAAAAAAAAAAAAAAAAAAAAAGGAAAAAAGATACCATCCACATAACAAGGAGGTAATTCTAAAAGTCTGCAAGGAGGCTAACATCTGCAGTCAAAAAAGGTAAAGAAATAATTTGGGTGGCTTCTTTGTTCTGCGTTTACATAACACCAAGCACAAGGGCCCTGTTCCACAAAAGCAGGCTGCAAAAACTTACCTAAAAAAGAGGAAGAAGGACAGACAAGGCATTCACAAAGAAAGGTAAGTGAGCAGAAAACGAGTGTGGCAGGTACCTCATGTTCCTTGATGAGTCCTTTGGTTTTATCCATACTTAGGAGTTTCTTCTCTTTGCCTAATTGCTTATTGATTTTTTTAAAAGTTGCATTAAATTTCTTTTTTTCCCTTTCTATTATGAGCTGGACACAGGATATAATTTCATTATGAACTGCCTGTAAAATTCAAAACACATTATCCTGGTGAGATGGTATTACACAGCAAATAAAAACATCAGAACATATTGTGACAAAAAAATTGTTTTTCAATGATGCCAGGCCTAATGAGAACAGACTGTGGATTCTCCTTCTTATATTATCTCACCTCCCATCTTTTACGAACATCTTTACTCTTTTCTTCCACTACCAGCTTTTCGTGATCAGATGAAATATTTTTCAATTGTTCAGCTGCTTTCAAAAATTTGTCAAGAACTTTATTGCCCAGAGCATTAAAAGCTTCCTGCAAGAAAAGCGTCACAACGAAAAATAAACAGAACTGCATGTAGCTTATTTACGTAATAAAATTACATCAGTAGCATACAAAAAACATGGATAAAGCTTGTATACATTCCATGTATGGGCTGTGATGGCCTCTGTATGGGTGAGTATGAAGACAATCTCCACCCTTGCATACCTGCAGACAATATCAGTATATGCTTTTGGAGAAAAGCAGATGTTCTTGTAACTCCTCTTTTAGGTACAAATCTGGTACCAAAGAAGAAAGATTAAGTCCCTGAACTTCACATCATTTCTAGGGAATATATGCGGCCATGTCACGTGACTGTCAGAGAGAGTCTGCACCAGTGATGGGACCCTATAAGATGGTCTGGAGTGAGGCTCTGCACTGCTCCCGGCACACGGCCGCCCGGGACTTGCTGTGCAAGATGAGGCAACACAGATTTTGGGCACTTCCATTTTTGATACCTCACTAAGGACTCCTTTAAGAGGTCCAATGAAGTTCCCGCTGACTGGAAAGGGAGAAACATAACCCCCATTTTTAAAAAGGTAAAAAAAGGAAGACCCAGGGAAATACAGGCCAGCCAGTCTGTGCTCTGTGCCCAGCAAGATCATGGAGCAGATCCCCCTGGAAACTGCTAAGGCACATGGAAAATAAGGAGGTGATTGGTGACAGCCAACATGGCTTCACTAAGGGAAAATCGTGCCTGACAAATTTGATGGCCTTCCTTGACGGTGTTACAGCGCTGGTGGATAAGGGAAGAGCAACAGAAATCATCTACCTGGACTTCTGCAAGGCATTTTGCACTGTCCCATGCAACATCCTGGTCTCTAAATTGGAGAGACAGGGATTTGATGGGTGGACCACTTAGTGGACAAGAAATTGGCTGGATGGTGGCACTCAAAGAGTTGTGGTCAGTGTCTCAATGTCCAAGTGGAGACCAATGACAAGTGGCATTCCTCAGGGGTCGGTACCAGGACCAGCATTGTTCAACATCTTTGTTGCGAACACGGACAGTGGGATTGAGCGCACCCTCAGCAAGTCTGCCAGCAATGCCAAGCTGTGTGGTGCAGTTGACACACTGGAGGGAAGGGATGCCATCCACAGGGACCGGGACAGGCTTGAGCGACCCTCGTGAAGCTCTACAAGGCCAAGGGCAAGGTCCTGCACGTGGGTCAGGGCAATCCCAAGCACAAATACAGGCTGGGCAGAGAATGGATTGAGAGCAGCCCTGAGGTGGAGGACTTGGGGGTGTTGGTGGATGAGAAGCTCAACACGAGCTGGCAATGTGCGCTCGCAGCCCAGAAAGCCAACCGCATCCTGGGCTGCATCAAAAGAAGCGTGGCCAGCAGGTCAAGGGAAGCGATTCTGTCCCTCTGCTCTGCTCTCATGAGCCCCCACCTGGAGTACTGCATCCACCTCTGGAGTACCCCATCATAAGAAGGACCTGGACCTGTTGGATTGGGTCCAGAGGAGGGCCATGAAGATGATCAGAGGGCCGGAGCACCTCCTGTATGAGGACAGGCTGAGAGAGTTGGGGTTGTTCAGTCTGGAGAAGAGAAGGCTTCGGGGAGACCTTATAGCGGCCTTCCAGTACCTGAAGGGGGCCTACAGGAAAGATGGGGAGGGACTCTTTATGAGGGAGTGCAGCAATTGGACGAGGGGTAATGGTTTTAAAATGAACGAGGGTAGATTTAAATTAGATATTAGGAAGAGATTCTTTACTGTGAGGGTGGCGAGACACTGGAACAGGTTGCCCAGAGAAGGTGTTGATGTCCCACCCATGGAAGTATTCAAGGTTGAATGGTGCTTTGAGCAACCTGGTCTAGTGGGAGGTGTCTTTGCCCATGGCAGGGGGTTTGGAACTAGATGATCTGTCAGGTCCCTTCCAACCCAAACCATTCTATGATTCTATGATTTTGAGATCAGGCATTTTCTTTACCAGTGAGCCACTAGGAAAAACATGTGATTCATTATTTATAATCACACTTTTAAAACCTGTCCAACAATTTAGGCATGTGATTCTTGATGGGAATCTTAATTATTAATCAGTCAAACAAAACGGCTGTAGTTCAGAACATGATGAGTTTTGATGGGATGGTCGAGTAGGTTAAGACAGGGCACTGAATACTGATTTACATTTCTTCATTCAAGCTGTCTGTTGAGTTAATATATGCTAACAGCGCCAAATCAAATAGCTGAGAAAAGCATTAATAGCTACCAGAAAAAAATAATGCTTATATTTTCTCACTGTGACACCTTAGCCTTTTAGATACTAAATAGCGCTGAGAAATACTCAAATTCAGTTGCCTCAGAAAACAAACCCACCTCATATCTTGAAATACATTCTTCAGGACTTAATTTTTGACTGACAAGCTGCACAGCCTTTGAAATGGAGGCCTCAAGCTCTTTCTGGGATTCTTCAAAATTGAGCAAAGCCTCCTTCTCTGAGGGTCTCTTCTCAGATTTGGACAAGATGTTGTTCATGTCACCCATGACAGCCTTAGAAGAAAAAGATTCTTCAGAAAATGCCTGAGTGTCAGTAATTACACAAAGCTATTGCTTCATAACATCACTCATGTTTTTCAAGTTATCGATCTTTGAAATGTTCTAGTTTTTGCCCCAGCAAGAGTCTAGGAGACTGATGCCAACAGTATAAACCCTTTTTTTTTATTTTACATCAACGAAAAAGAGTCTTCCTAATCACATAATGCTAAAATTAGAGATGTCTGTGTGTATAAAGTAATACAATAACAATAAAAAAGGAGTACCTCTATTTTTTCTCTGGATTCTTTAATTCGTGTCTGCAGCCCAGTGGTGCAAGAATGCTGTTGGGATGCCTGACTTGAAAGATTTTGTGTCAGGGATTGCAATATCTCTTCTGCTGCCACAACTTGTTCTTGGCATGAGGTTCCCCTTTCAGCCAAGCTCTGGTTGAATGAAAAGCATTAGAAGCTTCTACAGTATTTATGTCTTTTTGTTCAAAGCAACTGAATGAAAAAGCCAACTTTGATCACAGATCGTCAATATTTGGTCAAGGAAAAATCTTATACTCCAGTTATAGTCAGTGTATTGCACTGCAAAATCTCTGTATAGAGAGAAAGAATTCTGCTGCCATCCACAGGGGATTCTGTTTGCGGAAACAGTCATTCTGTCAATGTGATACCTCCCATGTCTTTGCCTCAGAGCCAATTAGAAGGATTTTTTAAACATGGTCTCCCATCAAAACAGCTCTTCAAATGAATGTGCAAACCACACATTTGGGTATGCATTGTCTGATTATGAAGTCATCCAAAAATAAGCACATATCAAGGCTCAAATTTTCTTGCGGTATTCAGTACTAAAAGGCAGGAAGCAGCTAGGTATTTTGCATGCAAAAGTAAGTGCCATATTTAAATATTTATCATGAAATGTCATTATTAGAGCTGTTTTGATCTATGAATATTCCACGCGTTTTCCTGTTTGAAGTTGTCAATTAGCATTCTTCTAATGATAATAGGTGCTTTATTCTGGATCTCGACCTATTATACCACAGGTAATAAGCAACCTGATCTCTTCTGCTCACAGACATAGAGATACAATACCAGTGACATTTTTTGGGGATGTATTTCGGGGTGTCTTTTGTTACTTCGTTGTTTTTAACAAACTAGTGTCACACTGCAAAATGAAGCTGATTTTATAAACATAGGCCCACAATTACAAAAAGATGAACAGGTTTTTTTCATAGGCTCACACTCCTATTTCTGTCAACTAAACACGGTGCAAGAAGGCACAAACCAAAAGTAAACTAACACTAATTTTGGTTCACAGTTATTGTAGATGGATTTAATGTATCAAAGAAGATTTCGGTTTAATTTTAGCCCTTAAACAGAAGGGCTCCAATCAAACCTCCTTCTGATGGTCACGTTCCTACCATTAGATTATACTGGCCCTGTTGCAGAAATAGCAAAAGGCAACACAGGACAGTGCTTCAGCTTCCCCAGTACAAAGCTTGGCATCTTTGTTCAGTCTCACCTCCACCGGCAGGTGGAGAAAAGAAATCAGACTTTGTACTGAAGCTGCTGAGTTATATATACAGATTTCCACCTGCCATCTACTAGGGGCAGGAAACAGTAACCCCTGGCAGAGAAACATGGGAAACAACAGACATTAGTGGAAGTAAGAAGAAATTCATCAGTGCTCCTCATGGATGTTTAGGGCAACTGCCTATAAGCTGAGATGCACAAATTACCCAGCGTGCTGCTGGAAATACTTCAAGTATTCCAGTTTTTGACAGGTAAACCTTGAATACAGCCAAGTTGTCCCAAACCTTCTCCCTGCACTGCAGCATAGATGACAGAAAGCACAGTATGACTAGGGGAAATTCTCAACCTGTCACCTTGCAAAGTTTTAGTCTGCTGCAAATGCTGTGCTGGAGAGAGAGTAATTAATATCACTCAAGAGCAAGCTGCTGATCAGTGGCACCAACAGCACTTCATTGGCACCTGCTTGTCATCTGGACTCACTGATGTTGGAGGAATCATTTACAGCTCATCTGGGAGTGATCCTGGCAAATAACATCAAAACACTAGCATTGCCTTGAATTTTTACCAATGTTACAGCACAAAATCCACACTCCTTTCTGCTTCACTGAGGATGGCTCATTTTACCCCAGCCACTAATCTGTGCTGAAAGATGAGAATCTGATGAACAAGTATTTTAAGCAGTGTATTTCCATTTTCACCTGCAAATGTTCCTCCATCTCAGGTTGCACAGGCCCCTCACGACTGATCTCACCAAGCAGGCGTCCAATCTCTGCTGCCCAGCTGTCCACCCCTCCAAGGAGCTCTTCAATTTTCTCCAGGCTCCCTGGAAGTTCCTTGGTCTTTTCAGCAGCATCTGTGCTCTCTTCATCAAGCTATAAACAAAGAACAGGGTAAGATGTTCATACCCATCATCGGTTCATGGGTCTCTCCACTATCCTCCTGCAACACACAGTCACCACTTAGGTTACTTTCCAGCTTTTGCACCCAACGGGGAACAAAGGAGAAATAAATGCCAAACATACTTGTAAATACATCCTGTGAAGCTCAGTTCTTCAACCCTGAGAGCAGGTGGGACAGCACAACCTGTGCCCATATGGCCCGCCCCCCCCCCGTAAAGCAAGCAGCCACAGCCACGCTACTGTGTTGAGTAACTCCTCGGCTGCAGCATCCCCCAGCCTATGCCAGGGAATTTTCCAAGAGAACAATAGCTGGTGTTGGTCAAATCCAGATCAGGGAGTGTGCTAACAGTTTAATGGTACTGGCAGTCACAGGTGAGAGCTCAAGCATTTGCCCTTGTCTTTTTATATATAAAAATAAATATAATATACATTATAGCCATAACGTCCCAAGAAATGCCAGAAAAATAACTCCTGAAGTCCTTCAGCCCTCGTAAGGGTGGAAGAGACCTCTTTATCTCTGCTTTCTGAATGTATTTCCTGAAAGCATCTCTTATTACAGGTTTTTCTAGGAAACTCCGGATTTCCTTCACTCTTGGGAACACGTTTCCTTTGATCTTGTATTCTCATTAAGCTCATCTCCTACACAAGCGTTTTAATTTTTTGCCACCATTTATTGTCACAGCAGGACCTTTAATAAATGTCAATGAAAGGCTCAACTTAGAAAATTAAGAGGTCTAATATTCCCAGGCAGAGCAAAAATGTTGTTCTTGTGAAAGCATTCTAGGAAATGTAATATATGTAACATCAAGCAGGTTGAATAGGAATTTACAGCAAAAGAAAAACCTGTCAAGTGAGCTGGTGTAAAGTTGCACAACTCTAGAAATATTTATGCAGCAATAATTACTTTCTACTAGCTGAGACAGAGATTATACAATTTAGCAAAGGCTCACAAGTTCTTAACAAATTGATTACTTCCATCTCTAGAACTGAATAAAGAGGTTTATCCTGCAATAAGATTTCCTTTTATAAGTGGTTTTAAAATTTCCATTCAAAAAATTGAACATTTTCCATTGTGTCATAAAAAGCATTTAACTGAGTCACAAAGACTTAAGAACAGGATGCCTCTGTGTATTCTCTGTTCCTCCTGTTTTAAAACTGGCAATACCTAGTTGACTAAAAGATTTATTAACCTCTGATTAGCAAGATGATAAGTCTAGAAAATATGATTTTGAAGGTTGCATAGCGAGAGTCACATGAAACTAGCAACTTACAAAGTGTGTCCGCTTGATTAATTTAGCCCATCTCCTGTTCAGTTTCTTCAGCTCTTTGGCAATATTTGCTCCAACTTGCTCTTTGCTGACTTCGATGAGATAGTTTCCAGCTTCATTTAAGGAAGCATGAACTGAATTCCACTTTGCCAGGATCTCAGCAGGGATCTAGACAGAGGCACTGAAATCATTTAAAGCAGAACTCTGCCAAAAGTTTATTTCCAAAATGGGGAACAGCAAAGCAACAACAACCACTGTCATGTATAATGCTTTCCTTCCAGGAGGCTTCCAAGTATCTCTGTCTGTCATTACAAAGAGAAATCCAACCACATACCTCTTTTGGATGCTCATTTCGTTTTTCTTCCAGCCATGTCTTTAGTAAGTGGATGTTTTCTGTATAATTACTCCAGGAACACAGGACTTTCTGTAGGGTGGTATTTACATTGGAAATATAGTCTCTGCACATAGAAATCTTTGACTCCACTGTCTTAAAACGTTTGCTAATTTCTTGAGGATCTCCAGCTAGGACATCAAATATGGAATATCATTATACATTTGGAAACAGAGGTTAGTTACGTAGAAGCAGTATTTTACACAAAACATAGTGGAAATTAAAACTGGTGACAGTATATCAGTTCAAAATAGAGGTCTTCATATCAGTTTATGTGAAGGAACTTACCTAAGTCAGGATCACTTATGTTTTTGTTTTTCAAATCTTCACAGATCTGAGTAGCAGTTTCTAGTTGCATTCCAAGTCTCTTTTCTTCAATGAAATTCTGCCCAAAGTGAAAAGTAATTGGCATGGGTAACACAAACCCACATAAAACTAGGTAGGAAATGCAGCTTGGGATACATTTTTTTAAATATGAACCTATAAACTGCAGGTTAAAAGTAAACTGAGCAAAGCCCACCCACCAACTCATCTGCACCCTCTAGTCTGAAACAGACCTGATCTTTTTTCTGTTCGTGCAGTGAGTAACTTAAATGGGAATATTAATGCCTGAATGCCACTGCCTCAGTCACAGCCGTGCATGAATCAGGACTGCTTATTTCAAAAAAATTACAGCCCTAGGGCAATATCAAGAAATGGCATCTAGAACAAGTCAGTCAATATTTAGTCACAAGTCAAAAAAGTGATGAAAGTGAAAGGTGAATTTCCCTGCACGCAGAGCAGTATCAATGTGCCTAGTTCCTGCCACAGATCAAGTAAAATCCAAACTGGGGATGGAAAGGATGAAAGAGGAAGAAATGGGAGCAGAGGAGGAGACTTGTGCTTTGAACATTCATCCAGGGAATGAGAGCCCATCCTCAGCCCCTCTCTGTCTGAGCTGCATCTCACCCCAGAGCTCCCTACTCCTACAAACATCCTATCTAGCAGGCTACAAAGCAACTTTGCTTGTGGCCATGATGAACCCGAGCCACCATGCCACCACTCAGCCAGTACTGCACATCATGGGACCAGAGGGAGAGCCAGGAACGAGCCTTAAACTCCTTGGGAAAGTTCTATATTCTATCAACTTGAGAAAGACCATGAACCACAACTGTAGAAATACCATGATAATAAGTATTTATGAAACCAACTGAATCAAGAAACTCAGTGCAGATTAACTCTGTACTCCCGTCTCACCACAGGGTAAGGTTAACACTGCTCAGGAAAACGGATATTTTATACAGCCTCTTGTTGCTTCCTTCCACAGTACTGATGCTGGTGAAATTCCCAGTAATTTAACTAGGAATTTGCCAGTCTGAAAAGCTTCTGAGAAACTCTTTAGAAATTCCACTAAGATGGAATTCACAAGGAGTCCCATAAACTGGAGATGGGGCAAAATTGATGGCATCAGCATTTTCATCTCTCTGCCTCTATTCTTGATGCATCTTTGGCAGTATTTGGTGTGGGGTAATCCATCCCCTCCTGTAGGCCTACACATTTTTTTTTAGTTGAGTTTTTAATAACTTGAGATCAGAAGCTGAGCTAAGCACAAAATATAACAAAACAAGACTATTCATATTCACTGCAAAGCATAAAGAAGTAAGGAAGATGGAAAAGGAAGAGGCAACAGCAAAAGGCAGTTATTAGCCAGCACTGTGGGTAATGGTTGTTTTTGAAAATAGCAGCTACTGAATTACCCCAGAGAGGTCTGAGTTAGGGAATGGCTGCTACTGCTGGCCCTATAAATAGACTAGAAAGAAAGAAATCTTTCCAATAAAGAATAAAAAAGGGCAGAGAGAAAATTACAAACAGTCACAGCTCACTCTATTTCTCCAAACTGAAGAAAGAACTCTCACTCAGAGGAGAATGGGAAGACATGGAGAAAGCTTCTATGGAAGTCTGTCTGTCTTTCCAGATCTCACAAGTCTACCGTGCTTCTACCAACCACTGTAGTAACTTCAGATGAGGACAGACACAAGCTTGAACCAAAGAGAGGTCGGAAAGAATAATTATTGTCAGGGTGCGATACATATATTTTAAACTTACATTCCAATTTTCCAGCAGTGATTCCACGGACTCCTTTGTCCCATATTTCATGTTCCAGATATTTAGTTTTAACATCACCTCATTGGCAATAGCTGAGCACAGTCCATAGTGGTATTCAAGAAAGGTGTTGGAGTTTGTGAAACAAATATTACTAAATCTGCAAAAAGTGAAATGGTCAAAAATCACTCAAAATTTTGACTCAAAATCATTGGATATAGAAAGCACTAATGTATTAAGTTTTAAGCCTAAAAATTCAGAATTGCATATATGTAAACATTATTTTGTTAAGACAGGAGTAAGATTTTAAGATAACAACAGTTGGTGGGTTTTTTTTTTAAAGTAGCAACAATTTTGAGTCAATATTGACTGCTCAATTTATGAAAAAACTTAAATGCCTGGAAAAGGGGCATCTGCCATCTATATGTCAAAGGGTTACGGACACAGATCATTTTGAAAATATCCTCCAACAGCTACATGGGGTTGCACAACCTGTAGATCTCAGTGATTTTAAAAGGTGGAAATTAAAAATCAGAGAGAGAAAATCCCCACCCCCAGAGAAATTTTTACATTCAAAATATTCGTGTTTCCTACATCTAGTGGGTGTTCTCTATCCACACTAGCAAAGGGCATCTGAAAAGGTCCTGTCAATAAGCTCCACTTTGTACACATAATTAGACATTCATTGGACCGATGAGTGAACCTGATTGCTCCACTTGACAGTCAATCTGTGCTTAGGTGGAAAATGCTCTTTTTCTGCAAGGCATGCATAAATTATGTGCTTTGTTCAGAATAGCAGAGCAAGTCAATAGCAGAGCTAGAATACAACGTAGTCAAAGTAGAGGGAATCACAACCTTCTTTTCATTTCCTCTAACTTTTCAGGCAAGACTAGTGGCATATTCTTCTCATCTTCATTCTTAAATGATTGAAGGGTGTCCAAGTGAGAATCAAAACAATCCATCAAGCCCTGGGAAGAAAAAGACATAGTAAGCCATTCATTTTAATTTCTACAGTATTTCATCTGGGAATCTGCAAGTCACCTGCCATTAGAGTGAGAGCTATTAAGAACTAGTCAGCACAAGGCAATTGTCCAGTGTCTTTACTCATTCAAGTGCAATGAAAGTATTTACCTCATTACCTTCTAAAGTGCATATTTAGTGCAGTACTATCTGATTTCTCTTATCATTGAGCACCCAGTTACGTATAAGGAACATGAATATACGCTACCCATGCCATCAGTTTTTTCTGTACTTTCGCTGTCATCTTCAGGACAAAAAAAAGTGTCATTGAAACAGTTTCGAGATATTAAGTTATTCTTTGCTATGTGTTGGCAAAGACTGACAGCAAAACCTGTTAAATATCAACATATTATGTCACACTTGTTTAATACTTCATTTGACTGCTCAATAAATTTCCACCTAACACCAGGCTGATAGTATATCGCATTAAGCCTCTGATGGCCAGTATCACATGACCGGGGAACATTTTATGGGCATGTGTCTCAGCATCAAATTCTCTATGTAAAAATAAACCATATAATGCATTGCACAGAATATAAGCATATCCATAAGTGGCATATAAAGAAATATGCTAAAAGTTCATTTCTATGTAATAAAACCTGCCACAAAGCACGTTCATGGAAATGGCTGAATCCTGGGGCAGCCCTGAACCCCAAAAATAGTGCACAGCTTTTAAACACTTGATTTTGTAACCTTAATACTATTCCAGTTATGAACATTGGTGGGTAATTTCCAAGATCTTAAGTGAAAGTAAAATTTCCTTACAAAGGCACCACCTTGGCAACAAGATTCCTACATGAGACATACTAAAAGGACTGACTATAAGGATGGGAAAAAAAATTCTCAGCAGAATGTCTTTCCATGAGGATAGGTGAATTTCACAGAAATTAAGTAACTTGGGTTTCTTCTTCTTAAGGAACTTAATGATTGTATCTACATATTCAATGGGAAAAAAGAAGCCCCTAAACCAATGACATCTCTCTCTGTCTCATTCTTAGAAATGCTTTAATGACTTAGGCTGAACAACAAAAATCATAGATCATATGGCTAAAGTCTGACAAAGTTGTTAGCAATTAAAAAGCCCTCTCGGGAGCCAACTAGCAACGGTACAAAAAAGTGGTGTTATCAAGCCACTCACAAGAATGTCTATTTCCCATTCTTTCAAATTCACTTTAAGGACATGTCACAAAAACATCCAGCTTCCCCCTTGTTCATAAAAAAAACAAGTAGAGCATTATGATGATCAACCAGGCATCAACGCATCTAATCTTCTTAAAGTTTTCAAACTCAAGAAGACATTTAAACTATTATCAGTGTAAAGATTTCAAGATCAGAACAAATAACTTGTATGGTACTGAGGTACCAAAATACCTCCCATTGCTTTGAATGGAATTACAAAGTGATTCAGCAAATACTTAACTTTAAACACACAAACTGCGTGAACTCACTGGAATGTAACCCTGAGCCCAAGTACTTTTCTGAATAGGTATGTATTAAGCATAGATTTAAAGATAAGGATGCATTACCCTGTGTTACTACTTAACAAACAAACAAGTTGCAGGAACCACATAAAAAAGAATACCACAATTTACTCACTCAGATAGTACTCAAATTTAATCTCACCCCAGTGAAGTCAGAAACCTCCCTTATATACCCATGCAGTTATTTAATTAAACTCGTCATTGTTCAAAGGTATGTTCAGAAGAGCTTTTCATCTTCAGAAGATAAACATATCCATATCACTTCCCAAAATGTCAAATAGAAATTCCATAACAAGTGCTTTGCTAGGTCAGACTGAAGCAGAATGTTCCTTTATGATCAGCATACCTTAAATATTACAATTATTTCTCTGAAGACAAACATTGCTTTAAACGGGTCCTGCAAATCAGGCAAATCTTCTGCCTGCAGATGTTCTACCTCCTGAAGCCAGGCCTCAATGCCAGCCAGAGGGGAGGGCAACATCTGGTCCAGCTTCGCTTTCCATTCGTTAATCTTAAAAAGGAAACCAAATCATTAAATTTCTCACTATTATTTTCTTCCCCATCCCCAAGATACTGATACATGCTCCATAAGCTGATACTCTAGACATCCCAGAAAAAAAAAACCACCTTTCACCATTTAGAAAAGGAGCTTCCAGTGAAGTCAGCTGCAAATCAGCTATGTTTACCTGAGACACAGATTTGCTCCCCAGCCTGTAACCTCTGTAACACTACCGAGAATTTAGCAGTAACTATCCTTGGCTGGTGACCATCTCAAGGCCCAGCAACAGGGAAATTTATAGTAAATTAGTTGCAAAATAGAGGGGAACCAGGGATGCTCTGGACAGCTTTCCATCACGGGGCTGACAGGGGAACTTGCTCTTCCATAAAGAGCAATTACCCACAAGGCCCAACACATCCCGCTTGCAGCGGAGATAGACAACACAGCCATTGCAAAGCACTGACCAACCAGATCTCACTATGTCACTATCCCTGCCGTGGGAAAGAATATATTAACACACTTTTCCCAGCTGCATCATTATCTGAGCCATAATTATGTCCCAAAAGAACCTTTTAAGCATAAATAGGTCAAAAACTTTGATCAGAAGAGTGCTCAAAGATAATCAGATGCAGGCTATTTTTTGCAGATGTCTCAATCTCCTGAGGCTCAGGAGGCAGAAGGGTAATACACAGTAACTTTCTGCCTCCTCTTGGGCACTGTACACCACCTCCCCACTTTTCCCTGTCCAAGTTCCTGGGTTAGACTTAGGCTTCTCCATCAAACATGATCATGCTGGTAACGAAGTGAGCTAGAAATGCCTCTGACCTGAGAGATCAGTTTATCCCACTCTTGTCTCATCTGCTGCTGGCTTTCGCTCAGCTCAGCTTCACTTCTTTTTGATAACAACACAGGCAGAAAGGGGGTTTTTTCTTGGTTAAACGCTTCCATAAATGACATCATTTCCTAGGGATAAAAAGGAAGAGTAACTCATAGAAGACTTCAGACGGAAGCTCATGGAGCCAAGTACTGCCTTTGAACACACTGGTATGACTTCCATTAACTTCAAAGGGTGTGATGCACAGAAAGGCAAGATAGCAGGAAAGAGGCATACTTGTCTCCAGGCAGTATTTGGGTCTGGAATTGTAGGTGCCATTCACTAGCAAAATCTATATTTAATATAATGTCAGTGTGGTCAGGACATGGTTCTCCCCTCCCACCAAGAGAAAGGGAAAATTCCTCCCCTTAGTCCCCCATGGGACACTTTATTACAAACTCTGGCTACAATGTAAACGAAAGAAAACTCCAGGCACAATCTACAGCAAACATTCCAACTACTCCGCTACAACACTAGTTGTGTAAAACCTACTGTTATTAATGCCACAGAAATGGCAAAGGTGACCCTGTAAAGGGCCTATGTGCTTGAATCTTGCCCAAGTCTTCAACTATGTCAATTAATTAAAAGACACTACTTTACTGTCTCCAAAAACTCTTGCTCTGCTCAGAAACCAAGCAGCATATATCTGTTTCCTAACTGAAAGAATTTTATCCTATCCTTCCCTCAATCATTTGAGGGCATTTATCAAATTCATTGTCATATTTCCAACTCCTGTTTAAAAGTTTATTCAACACTTCAGTTTAGGTAATGAAGATGAAAAGCTATGTTTCTGGGAATATTTTTAATATTTCTTTTTGCGAAAGCAGTTAAATATGAAACGCAACTTACTTTGTACTTCTGGTAATATGTTTCATTCTCTGTGTCGATGAGCAACTTTGCTAACTTCTCCTCCTGTGCAGCCAACCAGCTCACAGCCTCCCTTACTTTTTCCTGGTAATTAGAGCAGAAAATTTCATTTTTTGATTTTGCAAGCTTTGTTTTTAATTTACATTGTGCCATAAAACAACACACATTGAGCATATGACAAACTCCGTTCAAAGCTATTGAAAAACAAATCTCTACAACTATCTGAAAGAAGGTTGCAGAGAGGTGGGAGTCGACCTGTTCTGTCAAGTAACGGGTGATAGAAGAAGAGGAAATGGCTTCAAGTTGTGCCAAGGGAAGTTTAGATTGGATATTAGGAAGAATTTCTTTACCGAAAGGCTCATCAGGCATTGGAACGCGTTACCCAGGGCAGTGGTGGAGTCCTCATCCCTGGAGGTATTTAAGGGTCGTGTAGATATAGTGCTCAGGGACATGGTTTAGTGGTGGGTTGTCAGTGTTAGGTTAATGATTGGACTAGACGATCTTACAGGTTTTTTCCAATTTGGAGATTCTGTGATTCTGTGAAATAATAATTCCTGGGGACTCTAATGAGTTTTGGGTGAGGGGCTATTACAGAGCAAGGCCAAAGTTTTAAACCTGGCACCTGGATATATGAAGGTGTCAAAAGCAGCGCCTGACTGCAGTCCTACTGAAAGCAGAGTATCAGTATGGAGATATGTGAATAACCAATCAATACACAGACTGTCATAGAAGAATATAGAGAATAGAAAACTTGGTTTTCCAACCAGTGTGATCTGTGAGTGACAGCTTCTGTCTGCTTTACATGAGAGCTATTAAATATAAAGCTGGTTGTTCCGCACATTTGCAAATCTGTCTGCCTTTACCCCAATATTTACATACAGATTACAGAGCACACATGAAGACAACCAAGCTTGAAAATGTCTTCTGTAACACCTAAATGAAAAAACAAGACAACCTGCACAGCAATTCCACCTGTATCACCAAGAAGCTATCACATTGAGCCTTGACTACCACACAGGAGCATCATAAGGTTCAAGCCAATTCAGCCCTGTCAGTAGCTGAATCGGAGGATCAAACCATGATCTACTATCTGACTGTTACTGAATCAGGTTATAAACTGGGCAAAGAAAGTATCGATATTCTTGGCACCCATGATGCACATTAATTTAAAAATGCCTCAGTGATAAATCACGTGACATACCTGCATGTCTTCTTCAGACTCACGCAAATTCCTGGAGTATTGCAAAAACTGAGCCACATAAGTCATGATTGATTTTTCATCCGGATTCATAATGTCAACATCTACAAGAGCCAATACACCATTTACATAATTACGCAGCCCTCTAGGCCTGATCACATAATTACACGCTATACTGCAGTTGTTAAAATACATTACCATAAACATGTTTATTTCGCAGCAGCTCAGTTAACATACCATTGACAGAAATTAATATGTAATGAACATTTTTTTCCTTGGGAATGTTTTAATATAACATGACGAACTAATGAATGAGTTTCTCCCATGAACAGGAAAGTTTCATACCCTTTCTTCTGCATATCATTTCTGCATTTGCTGCCAATTCAAAAATCCAACAAATCTTAAGTACAGTTGGTGTTGTTATAAAATAAAGAACATCAGATTTGAGCATTACAGTAAAGATCAACGTTCCATTTCAAACTTAAGCATAGCCTTATTTTTTCCTGTATTACAAGTCAGCACATGCAGGATTATATTACTCTCCTGATAACAAAGACCAAAAACAAGCATATCATTTACCTTCAGGTTCAAGAAGCCGTGGAATATTCAGGTCCTGCTCTGCAATACTGAAAGCCTCTTTAAGGTTTTCTTTATTGCTTCTAGATTTTGCCTTCTCCAAATCAACCAGACCTGGTCTTAAGTTTTGGATGATGGCTAAAAACGGCAGTCCACTTCGCCAGCTTGACTTGAAATCAGTCACATTGATAGACCCGTGCCTATCCCAAAAACGATTAGAAACAAAATGTCATAGCCTGTTTCCTCAGACGTCCTACGTACAAATTTAAAAGTAAAATATAAATTCAGTAATTTGGGATATGAACCAAATCTAAGGAGTTATAAAGAACCTTGCCACTGAATTTCTAGAGAAGCTGGGTCAGACAACAATACAGTCAGTACTACCAATCGCTACAATTACATATATTTTTACTATTTTTGCAAAATGACTCAATGGTTTTATCTTATGTTGCATTCTGATGATACAGCCTTGCTGATCCAATACCCTTTCTGAACGTCAGCTTTGTGCTCAACATCTGTGCAGTCCATGGGATGGAAAAACAACAAGCAAAGCACTGAAGAGCATGCAGGTATTTGACTGTAAGGGCACTGAGTATTGGAATCACCTCTGTCATCTTAGAAAATCCAGAACTTAAAAGAGATCTATTACTGCAAGAAAGATATTTCTTTTTCTCTTATTAAGCTTTGTGTCTTTAAAACACTTTCTATTAAGCCGTGCCTGGACCGTGCTGTGAAGTGTCCAGCTCTGAAAGCCACAGGGAATTCTGGGACAACTCTCCAGAAACAGCTTATGTATTACGAGTATGTTACGGCATGGAAAAGATGTGGGGTGTCAGATGACCAAATTTAGTTACACAACAATGGGCCAGGACTTACAAGATTTGTTCTTTTACCAAAAAATACAGGATTTACTGATTAAAAAATCATTCAAGGTAATTGCAGTTCGGAAAGGATGCTATAAAACAGACAGAATATTGCTGAAAAAGAAGAACAAGCAAAAGAAAAAGGAAGATTTAATGGACAGAGAGCTGATTTTTACACACCAATCAGTCTTGTCCTGATAAAACACAGCTAAAAGATAAACTTCAATGCCTGAAAACATTCTCCCAGCAGAAAGTGTCTGATGAGCTGATGAAGGCCTTTATCTCCCACTAACAACATGGAATATTAGTAGGATGTTATTAGAACATAAAGTAACCAAAGAGCTGCAGAGAAAGGGCTAACATTATTGTAAAATATATTTGAAACACCTTGGAGTGAAGTAGTAGCCCTTAAAGAAAATGTAAAGCCTGCCCCTTGCAAGAAATACCTGCATCTGTTCTAGATTGTGTGCTGTGAATAATCCCACTGAAATCAACCGAGCTATCTGTACATCAAACATAAGCAAACTTCTTTTTAGAATTGGGGACTCAAACCTCTTATGGTCACTAGGGTCCTTCTTGGGGATCATGCAGTGTTTTGACAGAAAAATACAAGACGTGGGAATCCTAGAAATCCCTAATTTTCCATTAAAAAAAAATCTGATTATTGAAACTTTGTTAACCAGTGCCAACCACAAGGATTAAAACTAGCAAATCATGTAAACATTCCACCAGACTTATCACACAGAAGCCCCTAAAAGAGAAAAGCCAAACAATTTACGTTGTGGTATTTTATTAGTAGGATTAGCTTGATTTTATTATATTTAAAGGGCTCACGTCAAAACATTTAGGGCCTGATTGATGCTAAAAGTACTTGTAACAACATCTGAAATCTAAAGGATTTTCTGCTAAGCTGTCACTAGGTAATGTTAAAAAAAAGAGGAGAAAATATCACCACATTTAGAGAAAAGCTGTAAATACAACCTGTAACATACTATTTATAAGTCTTGGATGGAACTTACAATGAACACTGTTCTTTTGCCCACAACAAAAGAGCCTTTGTAGCAGAGATCTTCCACCGTTCCTTAATTTTAGCACTTTTTTTAGCTGGTCGGCTTGCCTTTGAAGAGGAGTCAACAGCACTTGAACAATCAAGTGAAGGCTGATTGTAAGTACAAGCAAGTGTCCTGGCAAGTTCTTCAATCTATCAGAGATGATGGGAGAGTTAATCAGGCTTCAGTGAAAAATTACCAAAGCATCAATGGCAGAAAACCACAGAGAATTAGAAAGGACTCAATGACAGCTGTAATAGTAGTTCCCTGCCCCCAAAGATCAGATCCATTTTTTTTTTTTTGGCTGTTCAACCTGAACTATTTAATGCTGAATTCACACCTTCAGGTGATTTTTTGGCAGGAAATATTCACACAGACTTCCATGTTAGACTGTGGGTAGCAGCACTGGCATCAAGGGATCTTCTCACTCAATGTGCTTTTCTAGTCTTCCTACCAGTGAAAGTAGCTTGTGGCAGCTGTGTTTTCTTCTGTCAACAGTGTCATGTATTAGGCATGCTCAGAGTTTGCGTGCTCACTCAGAGCGCAGGAAAACCTACTTCATAGACATGAGAGATCTACATTTCGTTAGAAAAGCTTGGTTTAGGTAAAAAGATAATGCATGTGGCTATGTGCAGCACAAGAACCTTCAGCATGATACTTTGACCAAGAAAAATACGAGCTACATCTAATACCATTGAATAACTTTACTTCTTAGTCTTCTCCTGAGCCCCAGTCACCAGTTCACTCCCAGTGTACCTATGTTAATTCACTGTTGGGCTCTTGCTGGAAGACGGTTTGGCTCCATCATTCTCTACAACATGATTAAAGCAAGGCCCTGTGCTTTCAAACACTCCTCCTCCCCATAACCTCAAGCCACACAAGAGACATGCTCAGTATCTTGTATAAGAAACACCACTATGACAAGCTTCACATTATTCAGGCACCAGGTACTGAAAATAATAACAGCAAGAATTACACATTGTGAGCACAGCCAACACTGAAGAGGGAGGCTGCCGTTGACGGAGATGGATGTGAGCCACTTTGCACTGTTTGCTCTATTTGGAGCTTAATCATTACAGACCTTAAAGAGATAGGCAAAGTTTAGCCTATTTTTTAACTGGTTACTTACAAAAAAAATCTCAGTATCTTTCCTTCCTACCATTTGCAGCTAGACACTGTTCATCAGGCTGCAATGCCATCATTGCATTGGTGAAGCAGCTCAGACACACAGGCAAGACACGCCAGTGCATCTCCTCCCTGAGCCACCACTACAAGATGTCAGAAAATAGTCTTCTGCTTTGTACTAATTCATCTCATTTGGCAACCACATAAGTCAACACATTTTTGTGCTTTTTCCCTCTACTGAAACTCTCTTACATCGCTGAAATACTTACATGAAAATGAAATATTATTGTCCAAATTAGGCCAAGCACAATGGAAGGTTTTCCTTCAATAATGTCAGCAACATGAATATTTATGAGCTTGAGCTAAAGGAAAAAAAAAAAAGGATCATTGTTAACAAAGAAAATATTCCACCAGCTAAACTGGCTTTAGCTGTGAATTTTGAAGTTAATACGCACTGATCTGCTCTTTAAAAATGTCAAAGCATTTTCTATGTTGCTTCTGCACTGGAAGGTATTAAATCCTTTTTCCCGTGGCTGTGAAACAAAAAGAACAGGTTTCATCCTCAGTTGTAAAAATTAATTTTATTTTATATTTTGATAAGGGAAGTCCTGCAAAGATTCACAAATTACTTTGGACCAACTTATTTCAGTGTGTTTCAGTGTTAGTGGTGTAAGAACAAGTTACTTGCAAACAGCTCTATGACTCCAGAGGGATCATTCATATGCTTACAATTAAGCATATCCAGAAATCTTTGCTGGATTTGATGAAGGACTGGGGTAGTATTTTTATTACTCTGTCTTACCAGATGTTGACCTGAAAGCACTTCCAACAGATCCAAAAGCAAATGTCCTTGCTGTATGTCTGTATACAGGTCTGAGATAACAGAAGGAGGTGTATGCTGCAAAATAAATTTCAATGCTTGTCACACCATCTTTTGTCATTTTGAACTCAACACACTACAGAACATCACAGATTACTCTGTTGTTAAAAAAATGTTTAGCAGCCTTTATTTTTTCAGTGAGCTGAAATATAAATCCTGCATCTAATCAGCCATATCCTACTTCTTCTAACCCATTATTTTGTGTGTCTCTTATTCCCCCTTGTCCTGCCCCTGAGTTTTATAAGGGTTATTTTAAGTCCCATTTTCAAGTATTCATACTTTTCAAGGAGGTATGTGGCAAAAAAAACCCAAAACTTTGAAAAAGGGAAAGTTTAATCAATGTACACTGAGTCCAAATTTGACTATAGAGCTGAATAACTAAACCCTCATTCTTTTCACCCGCTTTTGGACAATACAAACCTATCATGAGCTCAACAGCTTCTGCTCAAGGACGGACCAAAACAGGATTTTTTTTGACCCCAGCAAGTCAGAGCCCCAGCACATGCTGCATGAGCTACTTTGTGAAAGCTCAAGGAGCACCTACAATACTAAGTGGTTTGTCTTAATACTTACCAGTCACTCAGGTCATCCCATTAAACTCATGTTCTTGGCTTGCATAATAGAATAATACTTACCTAAACACAGTAAAACTAACCATAAATATGGAACCTCATAAAAGCCTGAGATGTGTGCCACATTCCAGTGCAAGTATGTTTTACCACATGAGCAAGAAAGATACCGTCATCTACTTACAAACTGTGTCTTACAAACGTCCTTGGATGATCACCAATACAATGCTGTTACACCTATTAAACAAATGCTTTCCAGAGGCTACTTTTTCCAGCCAGTGCCCCAAAATCTTATATTAATTTTGTTTATTCCTAAAAATGTTAATTCCCATACAGCACATCTCAATCAAAAAGGCAAAAGGCACGCCCTTCCTAAAGAACCCCCTTCTTACCTTTGCTAATATTGAATTTATCCAGCTAGTGAAAGTTTTCTTCTGTGTAAACTCTCGCTGCACTGGGAAAAGAAAAGAAAAAAATGGTTAATGGAAAAAATGATCTGGTTTTATTTCTCTTTCTCAGAAAGATACATAGCATCCATCTCCAACCTAAGGTCTGTTCTTCCAAATATTAAGATACAATTTGATATTAGTTTTTCCTCAACTCTTATTTTATGCTGACATTTTCTTGCTTGCAGACATGATATTGCAAGGACCTCCACAACCATCAAGCATACTTCTACTGGATGCAGCTAAAAGCAACTAATCAAGGTTTTCTCAAAAGCTCAGCAAATACAAACAGCAGTGTGAACACATCATCTTAGAGAGCAATATGTCTAGGATAACCCCATTCATTCATAAATGTTCCTTGAAATACTCACAGCAGTCACCAGTAGAAGATCCATCTTGCTATTCGGCAAAAGCCATGCACGGAGTTGGGTTATGAGACCAGGATGGAGGCTAAGGTTAGGTAATAAATGCAAATCTGTAGATGAAGCCACACAACGGGATGTCTTGGCTAACCAAAGGGCTGGGGAGAGTTATTAGGCTGCCATTGGGCAATATACTCCCTTTCAGTGCTGGGCCCTCCCTGGGGAATGCAGACCCTTAATTTGGCCAAACAGGGGCACATGGGGTCTTAAAAAGGAGGGAGGAAGAAGAAAGTGCTTGAACTCATGCCCCAGTAAAAAATGGTGAAATGGGACTCAAAGCATAACCCAGTCACACAGAGATCCAGCTCTTCAGTGAGGTCCTGCAGGATGGTACGCAGTGATAAACTATCAGCAGTTGTGAAGAGAGAGAGGACGTTGTTTAAGCCCATGTTTCAAAAATCAGAATATTTAACCCGCTTCTCACATCAGAGTAGAGATCAAGAGAGAGGAAAGCCTTTCTCCATGGCTTGTGGGCAGCAGAAATGAAGAAAAGTCTAGTTCCCCCAAAAGGTGAAGCAGAGCGTGAGCAGCAGAGGCAGACAGACCCCAGCCCCATCCCTGGTCATGGCCAGTGGATTGCACGACTCCCCAGCCCACCCTCCCTCCCAAAAAAATACCCCATTCCCAAGACACATCACTACCAAAGCTATACATCCCTGCTGGACATCTGTATGCAGGTCGGAGGCAACAGCAGGAGGTGTTGCCCCTGAGATTACAGCCTTTCAGGCCTCATTGCTGCGCAGGCACTGCTGCCAGTGGCCATCCCAATGGCTCGTGGGAGCAGCCATGAACACAAACTCCCTTTTCTCTCCCTTTCCACATCAGCTTTGACTGAAAGCGTTGGGGTTGGCTTCCCAAAAAACAGGTGAAAAAGCAGCATTGCCCCCCCAGCCCCAAGGGGCTTGGCCTGGAGCTGCGGAAGAGTGGTCACCCACTCCTTCTTCCCCATTTGAATAAAAATCCAAAAGGCTGCACTGGTTTTTAATAGCCCAGACATTACAAAGCAGGTCAAATAGACTATTAACTGAGGGAGGGCAAGATTATACAGTTAAGAGAGTTGATGTTTTCCTTGCCCAAACCACCATCTGTGGCCTGCACCAGCTGCATGGCTGTCCCAGCCCTCTCTCAGCTCTGAGGGCTGAGGTGCGTGCCGGCCCCTCCATGCATGGCTACAGGCAGCCGCCCCAGGGCTCAGCCTGCAGCGCTCCTGCCTCTCATCGCAGGCAGCAGAGAAGCAAAGCTTGAGAGGTGGGAGCGGTACAAAGCGGAACGAAAGAGTAAGCTCCTCTCCCTGCTGTGCTGGGCAGCAGGAGGGGCTGCGTCAGGCAGCCCGGAGCAGAGGACAGGGGTTTGGATCATGGCGACACAGAGGCTTGGAGCTCCTGCATACAGGGACACAGATGGGATGGGATGATGGCCCACTGCCCTGCCGGAAGGATAGGAGAGGACAGTGCATGTCCTGTGCCATGTCCCCGGTGCAGCTCCCTGAGGAGCGGCGGGTGGTAGGGCAGCATGCATAGCCCAGGCTGGAGGGAGACAGTGGGCAAGGCAGCCAAGGAGACACTCATTGCCTACTTCCCAGCTGGGGTAAATCCTCCCACAGCATGGGAGAGACAGCAGGACACTCTGACCAGGCATCAGCTTGCGAGAAGAAACACATCTAGGAGACGGGGTGGGAGCAGACAATCTTCTGCCTCTGAAAGCATGCTCTTGCACAAAAGACGACTGCAAAGGCAAGTTTGACATCGTAAGGCAAGTGTAAGACTACTCAGCAATAGACATGTATGTTTTTGTAGGCTGGGCAGGATGAAAGATACCAAAAATATCAAGCCCTTGGGGGGGAAAAAATCCAACCTGAATGCTCTCCCCATGAAAATGAAAATGCCACGCAGAGGAAAATGTCCCACATTTTATTACACTCTGGGAACCTGGCAAACACAAACCCCAGTCCTGGGCGGCTTTTCATCATCCAAGACGGCCTGAAGGGCTTGCCACGCAGACCTTCATCAGCTCGCGAAGCGGAGCAAGCCGCTTAAGCATAATGCAGCCTCCTGCTCCTAACCCCACCACCTGACCCACAGACCTCCTTCTGCTTCATCGGGCGGGTGAGTGGTGAGAAAAACATTCACACACAACATGCGTCAAGGGCTGTTTTGCATCCCGTAGCTAACACGTCTTTCAACAGTCCTCCTCTAATCTGCAATACTATGATCCTGTCAGAGCACGAAAACAGTCAATTTCCCCTGCTTGCTGGACTGTTTTATGCTTCTTTTTAAATATCACAGAGATTGTGACGAACAGAACAATCAGGGCAGTCTTAAAGACATGGACAAAAATGCAATCTCAAAGTTCTGTTCTGTTTGGAAAACAGAAAATAAGTGTAAACATGCCACACAGACCAGTCAAGGAGGACATAAATAGCGTGGAGATACTGGCTTCATGTTAGCACAGGACCCAACCACACCCTTTGGTTGAATACCCGTGCGGGAGCCATTCCAATTACCTAGCGAGCGATTATCGAGTAGCTGCGCTCAATTTTATCAGGCAGGCAAGGCTGGTATTGCTGGCACTTGAAAAGGGACGGAAAGCAAATATTAACTGCTCTGCCTGACGCCAGTGACTCTTCCAGCTGTAGCTCTTGCCAAACACGCGCTACTGCTACTGATTTGGAGAACTTGCTTTTGGGGTTGGTTACAGAAAGATGGTTAGGATGAGGACATTTGGTCTTGTTTTGGTTGAATCTCTCCATATTAACGTGCTCCATTATGCAAGATACCAGATACCGCAAGTGTTGATTCAGATGGGCAGCTCTCAGACAAATGTCTCACCTGGCAAAAGCGCAAGGCGGTTATTTCACTGCACACACCTAAGCACACCTTACACCCTCCCCAGGCTACAGCTGCTGCCTAGTGCAACCCACCGGGCTGCCTTCCAAGCAGCTGCTGTCTCAGCTGCAATGTGGCTTATTTTCCTACTCAAATAAATAATAATAATAAAATCTCCTCCTGAATTAATAACAAAACTCCATGCTTGGCAACGTTTCCCCAGACTGCAGTGCTGCAGTCACTTTGTTTCCATCCAGGCCACACAACACACAGCTCAGTACAGATGTGCTTCTGGCACTGTGGCAGGCAGTTTTATTGCAATTTTCAGGCCGAGTGTTTTCCCTCCCAGCTCCCCTCCGACTCTACTGCTCAGAGGCACTAATGATTTAATCAAGCTCTCAAATTCTTATCTCTACCACGTGTTTAATTAATACGGATTTTTATTTTCATGAGGATGAATGGATTCTTTGTTAGGCCTTTTTATAGGACTCTAAGTGACCTTGGTTTTCTCTTGCCCTAGTTTTCAAAATGTCACTGACCCAGAATAAAAAAGGTATCAAAAAACCCTGATCATTTCCTTCACATTGGGCCAAAACTCATCAAGCCAAAAAGTGGATCTGAGAGAACAAAATAAGAACCTGCTAATCTGAAAACACCCAAAATCTATCACATTTCACCCTGTGTTTTAAAGCTAACCTTCAGAACAACCCTTTAGGAGGAATAACACATAGAAGCAGCGTGTCACGTAGGCTAGCCGAGAATCAATACACACTGCTGGACAATGACTGTTTTATCCAGTAATGAGCTATCAACAAGTGCTACAAACCAGAGTAATCATTAAGGGCTGGAGCATGGGGACATGGCAGGGACCATGGCAGCACTGAACTCTCCCAGGAGGAAGAAGAGGGCAGGCGCACTGCCAGCCATGGTTTTACTCTCAGCCTTCCTTTAACAGCGATACAGGAAAGCCAGACTTAATCTCCTCTCCTCTGTTGCCTTTCGTGCCTCCCTTCCCAAGGTCGGAGACGGCAGCTCACAGTAAAGCACCATCTCCTCCCTCAGCAGGGAGCTCGGGGAAGTAAACCGTGGCAAAACACATGTAGCCTGTCTGTCCGTGCTCATCAAACAACGTCACCAAACAGCAAAGAAGTTTTCTTCTATCGCGAAGACTAGCGCATCACTGTCGGTGAACTATTTACAACTGTGCGGCTTTTTTCTTTTAAAAAAAAAACTTTTTAAAACAATTATTTGAAATTAATGAGCGCAAGCCTGTCTGTGATCTTCCCATCTCTGCTCCGCCAGAAGGAATCACCTCTTGTGTATGATATTTTTATATCTTCCTGTCACCATTCAGGTCAGCTGAGGCTACGTCTACAGTAGCAAGCAGTGCAGCTCAACAGGAACAGATAAGCAGATCAAAAGAGCCGGTGTTCAGGACGCAGCATACCCACCACGTGTGTAGGGAAGAAAGGTTGTGTTGGACTAGCTCTAGCCTGAATGCCTGCAGACATGGTACCTTTTTGGAGCATTTATTTCAGTTTCATGCAAAATAACCGTTTCCATGCTCTCTTGATGGCTCAGCAAAATGAACCACAGCATGGTCATCAGGGATAACTAGCAGAGCTCCTTCAAGATAGCCACTGCTGGTATGAACTAAAACACCAAGCACATACACGCTGTAAATGATAGGAACTATCAGAAGGACCGTTAAGTACTTGCCAACCGAGGGAAAGTATGAGCAATTCACCCCCGAGCCCTTTATATAGACTCTGCCCTTCCACCCAGAAACAGAGTTTCATTTTCTGCAGACAGGAAAGCAGGGAATAGAGTTATTTCCAGCCTTTATGTTCAGCAACATGGTGTTAAGAAATTAAAAACACACAGTATTTTTTGTTAAGATTAAGAAGTTTATCCAAAGCCCAAAGAAGGTGATGAAAATATTTCTACAGGAATGCATCTTTTCAAATCCAAATATCATATAAATATTAACTAATTAACTACTACCATGTCTGTGGAACAAGCGGGAACCTTGCTTTCTATTCTATTCCTTTCAACCTCACTTTCCTTTTGAAAGCAAATCATCCCATTTACCAAAAGTGCTGCTAACTCAGGAAGCCTGTTCACACTGAGTTTTGCCCTCCTGGCTTTCTTAAACACTTTTGCTCTTCTCATTGCCAGGATCCTGGAGCAGCTCTGCCCTGAAGCAACACTGTCTTTACTGCCACAACAGCCCACGAAGTGAGGCACTGCAGCACTTGGGGGCATAGACAGAGGTTGCAGGTTAAATACTTAAATGTACTAAGTCTCATCATTTAGATACCAACATACTTGTAAAGATAATGGCTTAAGTGGCTTTTCTAACATTTTAAAGAAAACCCACGGTGAAGCAGTGGGTTTGAACATGTGGCCTTCAGCGCCCTATACCGCTGCCTCAGAAGCCATCCACTCCTTAGGCATTTTAATGCCGGTTTTTAACCAGTTATGCACCTGATAATGCCTTTAACAAATTGAAATTTATCTAACAGGGAACACATGTACACAACTATACAATCTATTTCTTTCATTAGGCATGTGAAACAGGCAAAGATACCCATGACTGTTTGGTTTTTTTTAGGCAGTCTCATGTGTCAGTTGCTTCTCCAGTGCCATCAGCACTGTCACATGCCACAAAAGCCATGCAGTTAAGGGAACTGCAGACCAGCTCCTCACCTGGGCAGCAGGCAACATAAACAGGGCATAAATTTCAGTGCAGCTCCTATGGGAGCTCTTCCAATATGTAAAAGTCACCCCTGAAAAATCATAATAAACATTTAATGGACTTTTTTTATCATTCTGGTTAAAGAAAAAAAATTGTAGCTGTCATAACATACTGGTCCCAACAGATGAGATGTGCAGCTAGAATGAAAAAAAAAAAAGTGCTGGGTAAGAATTAGGAGTCTACCTGACCTCTGGATGAATTAAGCGGATCTGAGAGATATCCTCCTTTCCTCGGAGTGCAATCTACTGCAAGCTGCACAACAAAATCTATCCATACATATCACCATATTTTCAATTTCAGTTGAAGAGAAATCATTCATAAAAGATTAGACATAGCTGCATGAAAATAGCATAATTCATTTATATCATTAAGCACTCTTCAAAAACAGTTTTAGCAGTCACATTCTTATATAATCATTCTTTGGGTTACAGTAATAAACAGTAACATGCACATGGATTAATAAACAGAGCCAAAACTTGGGACCTCTGCAGTTAATTAAACAGTGAAAGACTAAGTACATGCCCCAAACTCTTGAGAGCTAAAACACACTCTCTTCTGTCTGAATTAGCTCAGCAAGCACGGAAAGAAAAGGGAAAACAGAGTTTTGGCTTGGTGGGAAACACCACACCTAGGGGCTGTTTGCTGTCCTAGGGAAGAGAGGGGAAGGACTTGGGCATGGGAGGGAAAAGCAGAGGTTGGATCCTCCCACAGGTAAACAAATTTACAACCCAAAAGCAAAAAAATATTCCTGCTCCAGAACACCACAAACCCTGTTCAACTTCTGCTGTAGCCACACATCTGCAACGCAAGTGGCTGCACATTCCCCTCGCTGCAATCCCGCACTCAGGCTCATCAGCAAAGAGCAGTCATATCTCCTACAGTTCTCAACACATTGCCATGAAGCCCTTCTCTTACCAAAGGAGGGGCATGCCCCCTCAGCTCAGGCAGCTGATAACAATTTTGGACCCTACTGTGCCTCTTCCATTTACAGAAGGCTGAGCGCCAGGCTGGACCCCTCTAATGGGCCAGCCCTGTAACGCAATGCTGGGAGGGAAGCTATGGGAGAAGGAGACATAGGACAGGGCTCCCGCGCTACTCCTCCCCTGCTCATTGCCAGCCAAGCCCTGAGCTCCCACCCGCTCCCTCTGTAGCTGCAACAAAAGTGACTTAAGGTTTCAAAGATGGTCCACATGCCGCAATGGAGCATCTCCCTGGCAAGCATCCTCTGTTCACCAAAATTTTTGCAGCCTGCCTGGCAGGAGAAACCCTTCCCTTAAATATTTGCCCATTGTATATATTCACAGAATCGTCCGGGTTGGAAGGGACCTCTGGAGATCATCTAAGTCCAATCCCCCTGCCACAGCAGGGACATCTACAGCAGGTTCAAAATAGGTTTTCTACCTGCACTTCTAGGTGGCTGTGCAAGGACACAAAACAGCTTTGTAGCTGCTGTAAGTTGTGCTGCATCAGAAA
Organism: Pluvialis apricaria; assembly: GCA_017639485.1. NCBI lineage: Eukaryota > Metazoa > Chordata > Aves > Charadriiformes > Charadriidae > Pluvialis > Pluvialis apricaria. Next base: position 16,901,185 of record CM030012.1, read on the forward strand.
ACTGGGAGAAAACAGAGAGTTGCTGGAGGAAAGGGCACAGATAATGTTGACCTTAATCTGATTTAATTTTATTATAACATCTAGGACAGAGGGAAGGAAAAAAGAACAGAAAAGAAGGAGCCCAAGTCCTGACATCATGTAATTTCATAGCAATTTCAATTGTCTTGGCAGGGAGGGAGGATGGTAACTATTACTCTCTTGTTTGTGGAGATCAGCTTGAAAACTGGAAAAGGTCAGAGCAATATATAAATCTGAAAAGACGCGTATGTAAGGGTTTATATTCTTGCAGCTTTTTACTCCAGCCTCATGATTTTTTGACTAGGTTCATCATTGGAAAATTTCTGGAGATAGGAACATTAGAAACCATACTGCTTTCATTTCTCTACCTATTTTCTTTGTGTTTTTCAAGCTTCATTAAATGTCCTTAAAATATTTAGCTGAAAATAAAGACACACTGGGAACAAAGTTACATTTTTACCTATTTTCCAGTGACTTTCTTTACTGCATCTTCTAGGCTGAACACTATTAAGGAAAGTGAATGTTCATCCTTGAACACTCTTCTACCTAAAAATCCATTAACAGAAATTCCACTAAAGCAGGTTTTTACAATATTAAGCCACTGGCATTAACGTAATAGGATTTCTATAATAATTAGAGCTACTAAGAAGTAACCTCTCCACTAATTATTTTAAGGATGTTCTTCTTCCCCTCTTCCCTTCTTTTTTTTTCCCCAAAAAGTGCTGTCCTCCTCACAGAAGACTATGACTTAAATCACAGTCAAACATACCTAAAATGAGTGTTTGGTTTTACCCATGGTAGGGGAAAAAAAAAAAAACCAAAAACATTTTGTTACATTTTTTAGGCATATAACTTCACAAAGTTATATGAACAAACTGATTGGCACATTAAGTTGATCTTGTCCTAATTAACCAGACTAGACAAGTGCTCTGTCATCACTGGATACCTTTCAAGAATAAAAGAAGATTGGATCACAAAGAATACAAATGTTGACTAAAATATGAGCAATCCAGACTAGATCCCACTCCTACTTTTATCTTCTGTCCCAACTATTTATGAGTACCTCCTGTTATGCTGTGTATGGTACAGTGCTGGCCATACTCTTTGAAGCTATACCTTAACAATTTGAAAAGCAGATCATAACCAGTTTTACATCAACTTTAGTCACCCAAAAACTAAGCTGCTATTCTAATAGTTATAAGCAGCCATTCCTTGAATCTGAAATTTCTCAAACTTCTCCAGGTGAACCTGAAGATTTAAAGTAATCAACGTCTCCAACTGCTTTGCAAATCTCATCCAAAGAATCCTGTTATTGAAAAAATCCTTTTCCTTGAATGATGCTACTATTCTTATTTCACCTTTGCTACCACAGATCTGCAGGTAGAGTTACTAATGGTATCTATATGTCATGTCAGGGAATGTGTCTTCCATGCTTCATCGCAGCTGTGTTGCCATTTGCTTGTTTGACCCAGAGCAGATGCTGCAGCATCGCAGCTCCATACATAGGACGTGTCTGTACTTTTGTTGCATCTTTAATCATTACAAAAATCGCTTATGTCACTTCTAAGGGATGTCTCCGGATGTTTTACAATGGTCAGGCACATACAGCTTGGCCCCAGATTTGCAGTGTGTTCATTTCAGTGTAATCTAGGAGCTCAAATTATTACAGCAAAGAAATATAATTTAGTCATTTGAATTTTAATGAGCAAGGCTGACATATTGACTAAAAACCCCTACTGTTATTCAACACAAAAACACCAATCTGACTTTTCAGAAAATAGCATGATTACTTGATTATTTCAAAATAAAACCCTATTCTAAAATCCCATGTAACTTTAATTCAGCATCATCTGCCTTAAAGCTAGATAGCGTTTTCCAAACCTGTTTCATGACAACAGCCACCTCAGTCTCTCTACTGAAGGCTGAGTTTGACTGGCACAACAAATATGTGTCTGACAAGCTGTGCTTGGTGCAACAGTCAGACTAGCTCCTGCCTGCTACGAGTTCTTGTTTGACCTCCTGAAAATTTAATACTGAAGCAAAATGAAAGAAAATTCACGATTAAAGATGTTTGGCTTTAAACCACTGTTAACACTCGCTCTTCAAAACACATGGATTCAATGACAATATTAGTGCAAATATGGATCGTAAAAGTGACTTGGCAGAATATTCTTTTGCACCATCTGTTTTAAACATATTTTCTCTCAACTAAGCACCATAGTAATTTCTTTGCAAGCGAGCTAAAAGGAAATAGCTCTGTGGAAACATGACTTAGCCCATCCGTCCTAGAATAACGAGGCCCTAAACAGATCGAAGGCAGGCTTTCCAGCAGTGCTAGTCCTGCTCTCTGGACTAGACTCCTTGAGAGCCACCATGAATGTTTTCATAAATATGTTTGGAGGAAAAAAAATCAGTCTTCCCAGAAAATTCTTATAGAAGGAAATTCAACACGTGATTAAGGAAAACCCAAAAAGCCTATCTGAGAGGCCAGCTCTTATGCACTCATCATTACCTAACTGTTCAGGTAGCTGCCATTAAATTGAAACAATTAAAAATCAGCCAGTGAGTGCTTGCTTAACAAGTTATAACTCATTGCAAGTAAGGATGAAAGACTCTGACCTGTAAGAAATTTGTCTAGAAGCCACAAAAATTTTCTGCTTGTTTCAGCCACAAGCTGTCTTTCTACACGTGCAGGGGATATAGCAGTAAGAACAGAAAAACAAATAAAATAACAGAAAACAAAACAGTACTGCAGTTAATAGCCTCCTTAAGACAGCTTAATGCAACCAACTAATTGTCAGCAAATTGAAAACAAGGAAACTAATGAAATGGCATAACTTTTCATGCTGGCAGTTCCCTTGAAAACAGTTTACAGTATTCTGAGTAGCAAAGCATAAAAACCAGTGAGCACATCTGTACCAAAAAAGGCAACAGCTCTGAAAATACCACGAGAAAGTACTATGAGAGCTGTTATTTTTCATTTCACTGCTGAAGCGTCTCTCATGAAACACAGAAACATACGCAAAGAAGCACAGACCTGAACTAACTACACTGGTCATAATGCTAGTTTTAACAGGTTTCTCAGAATTCCCTTCAACTTGTATACAGTCACAGATTTTTGCCAAAAATATGCATTAAAAAGGCACAGAAAACTACAGTAACTTACCTTGCAGCGATAGATAGAGATCATCTATTTCGGAGGAAGCCTGCTCCTCTGTTGACGGAGATGACTGCTTTGATGCCATATTAAATCCTACGGAGATTTTTTAATCAATTTCCAAACTGAAATTAAAAAAAAAAATAATCAGTACAGTTTTACATTCAAACTGATGATATCAAAGATGCTCAAGTGTGTGCAGAGACATGTGTTTTGTTTTGGGATTTCTTCCACTGGTAGGCTGTTTCCTTAGCTCATACAGAATATAGCAAATATTCCTACTGCATGAATCCGAGTTTTGGTCCTTTGTAACGGTGGCCAGCAGTACTCGACAACACAAACCACAGATGCCAGTCTGTCTTGCCATGAAAACAAAAGCACTAGGATTAGGAAATTTTCAAAGACAGTTGACAAAGGCTCACAGTGCCTTTTGCAGATTTGTTGCTGCCAAACCTCAAAGGTTTTCTTTAAATCTTTGTACTTTTCAGATACCTCTTCCTGTCCAGATGATTGTTGCAGAATGGAAACAATTTAGGCAGAATAGGCAAAGATTAAGATGACATGAAAAAGCAGTGGTTATCATGTGAGTATAATCACAACTGCTATCTCTGTCTGGTACCTTTGTTACTCCTCATCCCCCATGAAGGACTTTCTTTTTCCAACTCCTCCACTTTCCGCTCCCTGGATACCTCCCCTATCTCTCATGCAACTTCAGTGAATGATATGCTGTATCTTTCTTAAAAGTCTAACATTGTTTCTGGTACCGCAGTAGCTATATTGTTCAATTTGCTGCTGTTGGAAAAACTGGATACTTAGATACACACTCATTTTTATCAAGAACTTACAAGTTAAACAAATTCAAAAAGAAATAAAGCTGAAAATTACATAAGCGCTCACCTTAAACAAACTTTCTTGCCTAAACAACTGCCACATTTTCATCAGAAGTATTAGGATTTACACATCATATATTAATAACTCATCTACAAGTATATAAGTCAAAATAAAGCACATGAATAGATGAGTAAGGAAATACAACATTAAAGAACACCAGAGAAATTTTTACATTCAGTGCCTTGTGGATATGAATCATGAGGCAGCCACTATATACTATTTTTCCTCGCTCCCCGCCTCCCTCACTGCACAGAAAAGACACCGTGTTTAATGAGGAGCTATTCAATATTTTGTTTTCCTCACCCTGAACAATGTGTGTCCTTGTGCTTTATCCAAGAGCTGCTCTGATGACAGCATTATTAAGTCCTTGCAAGATTCTCTACGGCACTCATCATCCCAGCATCTGACTGCTTCACAAACATCAATCAACTCACATTTACAGCATCTATGTGAGATCAGGGGTTACTGACCACATTTAGAATCACAGAACGGTTTGGGTAGGAAGGGACCCTTAAAGATCATCTAGGTCCAACTCTCCTGCCATGAGACATCGTTTTACTGATGACAAGCAAAGGCACAGAGCGAAAAAAGGGGAAAAAAAAGTTTGCTAATTTGACTCTGGTTTTCCAGAGAAATAGGTATTAGTTCATATGGCCGAAGCACTGATTCCAGCTCCTGCAGTGAGTACACAGCATTTCTGCAAGTCACCAACAGCTTATAACTAAAACTCAAGGCATCGGATTCAAGAAAAGGGAGTTCTAGCTGGGGCAGGTAAAGACTAAAGCTATCCAGATTATAAAAAAAAAAAAAAAAAGAGAGAGAGAAAAAAATATTTTACAGGAGTTTGGCTTGCTTAGCCTAGCAAAAAGAGGAGGAAAAGGATTCATTTGATCTTTGGCAGACACAAGAACAAGATGATAGAAACAAGTCATGCCTTGATGTTAGGATGGAAATCAGAAGATCTCTAAATATTGGGTTCTAACAAAGCCTCCCAATACAGGCAACTGGCACAAAGCCTTTATGTGATTTTAGGATTGGAATTGTTATAAAGCGGTAGCCTTTATTAAAGGGACACTTGGACTTCCAACCCTGGAGAGCTCTCAGAAGTCCTCTGTTCTCAAGCTAGAAGTACTAATCTCAAGTCAGACAACCAAAAAACAACCACGCAGTTAGCTACCACTGATAAAAATTGGAGTTTAAGTGCCAGGGCTAGTGTCTCACAGGAACTGAGCGAGGGCAAGGGCTGAGCAAGAATCCAGTTCTCCCAGCGGCGTTGCCTGTGCGTTGCCTGTGCCAAAGGTGATGCAATCTTTCCTGGGAAACTCCTTCCTTTTTCTCTCAAGATCAAGTGATACAAAACCAAAGTCTAAAAATGCAAAATGTCAGGTAGTCTTAATATCTTTTGGGTATCACTGTATGTCCTGAATTTGATTGTGTGATTGCCACCTTGAAGGCTACTAGGTTCGCAGCCAGACCCAAATGGGGAGTATGTAAGCAAAATCCAAACCACATCATCAGATCCGTTGCTTTTTGCTCCCAGGACACAGGGAGAGTTAGCTGCATTCTCTCCACCTGGAATTTTCCAGTGGCCACCTGTAGGCCTTCAGAGATATTTAAGAAATAGTAAATCCTGGGCAACAGCAAATCCACAGGTGAAATCAATGAGCCTATCTGAATTTGGACCTAAACTTATAACTCAAATTGGGTGTAAAGGAAGAGGGACAGGACTAGAAGGACGCAGGTAGATACCCACCATTGCCACATCAGCATAACCTAAAAGCAAGACATCCCCAAAACTATGTATGCACGTATGTTCCTGTGGTTCTGGGGCATGCATTCAACATCAGTGGCAATGCATGCTCTTTGCCTCTTTAACACAAGTTTATTCTCACTTTTTTCATTTTCTTTTCAACTAAACACTATTTAAGATTTTCTTTCAAAGGCACAAAAGCAGAACAAAATCCCCAGTGAAACATACATATCTGATCGAGTTCAATGCATCCAAATTTGAGATGGTGACATAGGTGGAGCCAAGTCACATTCACCTAACTTGCACGATGCTAAAGTCATTGGGAGCATAGTCCAGAGAAAGGGAGCGGGATTCGGCATTAAAATTCCTCTATAATAACAGGAAGATATGCAAGAGCCACAAACAGTATTAATGGAAGTTTCATGAACAAAACAAAATGCATTTTCAACCTTTTTGTGACAGTTCCTCCTCTGTCCCCATGCCTTGCCAGCTACTGCAACCACACAGTACACAGTGTCTCCTTCTGTGTGCTTATACTGCACTTCAAGTGATGGGACCCCAAGCTCAGTTCAGATCTCTAAGCGTGAAAGTAGTTGAAGTTAATAAAACTTTCAGGATTTTAAAGCAGAAAGTATGTTAAGCTTTAAAGCATTAAGTAACTTTAATTAAGTTACTTAATTAATTAACTTAAAATATGGTACATGATCATAGAACATGTATAAATGAAAAAAAGCACATGCTCCACTTTCTTTTAAGGTCAAATTAAGGCCTCCTTCCCAAAAGGATGGGATTTTTTAAAATATTTTTTTTTTAAACACAGGAATCCACTCAATAAATCCACAGTGCAGGTTATAAAAGCGTGCAGCTGATACAAGGTAAATTTATGCTAAAGCTTTCACATCCCTGAAACCCTCTGTTCACCATCCAACATAGCACACGCATTTTGCCCTGCCTCTGATTCCTGCCCTGCCCCAACAGGAGACTCCACAGCTGCTTTGAAAGGGACACACACACACACTCTTGGAGGACATATCTGCAAGGATTAGTATTCTTTAAAAGGTACAAGGTACAGATTGTCTGAGAAGGGATTATACAGGGACAATATGCTAGTCCCCTTGCCCTCCTCTGCCCCCCCCAATTTCATTCAAATAAAGCATATTAAGTGTAACTATATCATATCAACCTCTGAAGAGTCTAAAACTGTCAAGCTATTGGTAAGATTGCTTAGCAATGCTTTACATAGGCATTAGGAACGACCATCTTTTCTACTTCGTGTTTAAATCGACTGTTTTGTTTCATAACAACTCAACAAACTTGCAAAGCTAAACCAAATCCTTCATTTCCATGAAATGCCAGGCAATTGTGAAATGTATACCCATAGTGTTGAAAGGAAATCAAATCTTTTCAAATGACACCATGCCTTTTCAGTGGGGATAAAACCAAAGGTGAAGAAAATTACCTTGTCTTTCCCTTTTTCTGGAGAGTCTGGCATTAACACAGGAAAGTATTAACTGCTTACACCTTGGGATAACCTGTAAAGTATCACAGAGCCAAAGAGAGAGTTCCAGGAACGCTGAGACCTTGTTTCCAATGGATTTGTTTCATGTTGATTAACTTATGTGAATTGCACCAGAGCTGATGTGTGAGCTCATCTTTTCTCCAGCATGGGAGAAGTCACACAAGAAAGGTGCATTACAAATGTCCTCCTCAAGAGAAAAGCTTTCCACTGGTGTTCTCCAAAGAAGTAAATTCTTGACCACCTGGGCTCAACCTGCAGCTCAAATGGTTCAACCATCAACAAAAGCTTTTATGAGTACCCTTATCACGGGAAGACTCAAACCCAGGCTTTTCCTCTAGTGGATATCGGTAGAGTACTTTTTCCCCTTCCCTCTCCAGCTGTTCCCACAATGGGCACCTAAAAACATAGGTGGAAATTAGATCAGCTCAGTCATATCATGTAATTTCAACTTAGCTTCCTTCGAATCTCTCTTCCTTTCCCAAGTTCAACTGAAATTAGCCAGCAGATTAAAAAAGGTACTGGGTATTAACACAGAGACATAGGCACATTGACAGACAGAAACCTAAAAGCAGGTAGCGGACTGGAAATCTCAAGGAACTAACATGAAAATAAACATACCCAGGGTTTACATTCCAGAGGTCTCATCATGAGAATAGACAACACTGATTTAAATACCATATCTCCAGTGAGGCTTAAGTCCCAATGAGACCTAAGAGATGCCCTTCTTAAGCAGGGTCTTCATAAGAACATACTTGTCTCAGAAGAAAGGGGGGAAAAAAGTTTCAGGTGGATTTGGAGGATTCATTAGCAAGGATTTCACAGCCTTACCATTACAGTTTGGATTAGGGTGGTTTGCAAACCTTGTCTTTCAGCTGTTCCAAGCACCGAGCATGGTAAGATTTCATCATATGAAAAAAATAACAGTTACACAGTACACTCCTCTAGGGTGAAACCACCGCCATTTTCAAAACAATGCATGTAACTACAGTTAAAATATAAAATGTGCATTTCATAGAATCGTTATGGCTAGAAAAGATCTTTAAGATCATCCAGTCCAACTGTTATCGAACTCTACTGGGCCTACTTCTAAACCATGTCCCTGAGCACCATATCTACATGGCTTTTAAATACATCCAAGGATGGCAATTCAACCACTTCCCTGGGCAGCCTGTTCCAGTCTTTGATAACCCTTTCAGTGTAGAAGTTTTTCCTAATGTCTAACCTAAACCTCCCCTGGTGCAACTTGATGCCATTTCTTCTTGTCCTATCAATTATTTAAGGTTACGTCTAGAAAACAGCTGTGCACACTAATTAGGAAGCAAGGCAAACTAGTTGGCGTGATTTCCATACTGTCCCAGGTAAGACCGTTTGCAGTCTCTGAGTTTACAGCTGACTCCTGCATGGCCGTACACCGTGCCACAGTCTGCTGCACAGATGCACCCACAGACCCCTCCCCATGAGCCAATCTTGGAAAATCATATGGCATGAAATTAGCTCAGATGTGCACTCCTTAAACCTGAAAGCAGCAGGTGCCTTCCAAACAAGCCCAGCTAGAGGTAGCTGAATATTATAACCCAGTTAGTAAATCCCTACTTCATTGGTTTTGCCTTTGTAGACACATGCCCCATATTTTCCCAATTATGTTGGCTACATGCTTTCCACTGGTGTTGCAATAGGAATTACAGACATCTTTGCATGGCATCTCCAACCACTTGTTTTTACTTTTCCCCCCCTTTGAAGTGCCACTGATTATTTATGACCCACTCAGGGACTCAAAAGACTTTCCCTCCATAGAGGCCTCTACATGTAAACTGCAGTCTGTTCCTAGCAACGGAGTATTATTACTCATGTGTTCAGTCGAGCCAACGTCATGAACAGAAAGAGCAGATTTTTATCTTTGGTGAACTAGTCCAAAGGAAGTAGAGCTCCACAATGCAGACAGACTGAAGACCCTTTTCCTTTTTGGTTATTAACAAAGATCTCAGTTTATTTTACATTCAGAAAGAAGCAGTAACATTCCGAAGTGCAAGCCTTGAGCCTTGCAAAGTGCTGCTGAACCGCCTTCTTTCGATAAACTATTTTTCTATAAGTCTGTCACAGCCTCCCCAAAGGCAAATCGTTGGGATCCAAATCATAATAATATGACCTAAAGAATTATCACAGAAAATCATTTACATCAAGTTGGTTTGAGTTCTTGCTTTTTTATAATATTTTCCTTTCCCTTCACTTCCAATGTACTCACAACTCTGTTAAGCCAGAGAAGTTTACACGGCACTTCAATCTGATGATCACGCTTTCTCCTTAACCCTTCATTTACAAGGGTTTCACCGTTTTTTTTACCCAGTGACAGGGGTGGGGAGGAAGGTCTATTAGAAGCATGCGTTTTCCAAGATCTTTACACTAAATCACTGTCTTTTCTTAAGCTCCTACTCCAGACTGAAGTTCACCCCTTCCCCATTTAAAATGCTCGCCAACATTGCTCTTGTGGGCGATCTCAGATTGTATACAGGTCCACAGCTGGTATGGGATCACACAGCAGACATACTGACCCCCTTCCCTTCAAAGCCAGATTCTCAGGTAGCAAAAATCAGGACAGCACCATTGACAGATCTACCTTGACTCCCCCCAGCTGAGGGGCTGATGACTTCTCCCTGTCTGGCAGAAAAAAATTATTTCTCATCATCCAGTAAGCAATAATGGCACATTCTCTGCACTTTCCTGGAGGAAGAAAAAGGCTTCTATTAGGTTTGCATCGCTTTGAAGGTGATAGGGAAAAGAGGCTATAGCCTTCTGATCCTACATAATACCCTCCAGTAGTCAGACAGGTATCAGCCGGTCCTTTAATAAGTGGTATTACAGCATGTGGCATTAGAGAAACTCTGCATTGCCTGGGATAATACTGAAACAAGTCTGGCCTTGGATCTTCCTAAGCTATCAGTAGCTGGAGATGAAGGAATCGAACAGGGAAAAGCTTGGAAAAGGCTTAACAACTCTGCTTAGAAAGAACCAAGCCCTGAGAACTTTAGATCTGCAAGAGACAGACACAAAGCTATGCCCCATTGCCCCAGAAATAGTCTTTTCTCAGGTGAACTGACACTGAAACTGTATGCACAAGTAGGGACTCCTCCAAAGAATAAGAGCTGCAAGACCAAGACATCTCTTATTAGTTTATTTACGACAATGAGCAGCAGTACATTTTTGTTATCCAGGGACTTCCCAGTGATCTATTTATAATTTCTGAAAATGTGCCAGGACAAGAGTATGAGTATACAAAAGTCACACCACTTTTTAAGGCCAGCAAACGTTGCTGGTTTGCCTTTTATTTACACATCAGTAATGCTTCCTGTTACAGAAGCACAATGGATCTTCTCATTGCATTAATCAATTTTAAAATGTGGTTTGGAAAGCGTCTTTCTTGACTTTTTTTTTTTGTGGGGGTGGTAATATATCAGTCATCCTGGTACAATTGCACAGTTTGAAAACTGCGCTAACTCCACACTGCTATTAACACACACACACAAAAATACCTTTATTAACAGAGCTACGCCTTGTTTGCACATTCACAAAAGCTGAGCCATAGAGGTGCATGATGCGTTTACCCTCAGAATAAGAGCCTATCTCACATTTATCTACTCCCAAGTGGAAACGCAGTGCCGAAGCATACTTACTAAGGTTGGAGAAAACATTCCGTTTCCAACTGGTTTCCAAGTTTTCCCACATCGTTAATAAAAACAAGAACCGCTCAGAACTCAAAAATCACAGTTGCTAATGTAAAAAGGGAGAGCGATGAACACTTGGAGGCTCAGAAGGCCGATGCCATCCACGCCCCTCGCTCACCCCAGGGCACACTGCTACGCAGGAAGTCAAAAATACTATGGTGACTTCATGGCTCCATTGAAGTGAAGGGTTTGGTTGACAATTCAACCTCCAAAACACGCAGCCCACAAGCACATCCCAGTCCAAATCTACCTGTGCAATGCCCAGAAGCCTCCAACTATGTGCAAAAAGCCATTTATACGGCGTGTTGCCACAAGGCCAGAATAGAAAAGCTTTTCCAAAGCAGGGGTCGTTCGCACGCTTCCCTGCCGGCGGGCGCGCCAGCCGCGCCGCAGCCCCAAGGCCGCTTCCCGCAGATAACGGGGCTGTGGGGAAGGGTTATCGTAAAAACAACACGAGAAACCCAAGCTGGCTCAAGATCTGTGCTGCACCTGGGGAGCACATCCAGCGTATAAACACAGCCTCTTCCCACTCACTTGGTTAACGAGGAAAGCATGCACAAGACGACAATTACTGTCACTTCACTCCTGCAAGACTTTCTCCATTGTCACATGAAAGCCGCCCCTATCTGACCCCATTGCCCCGGCTACCTAGGCTCAGGTGAGGCCGGTAGCCAGGCGCAGCGCTGAGTAGCCACGCTCTGCCCGGCCTCCTTTCGGCAAGGGGAAAGGGCGCAGCGTGGCCGCAGCAGTCCCAGCGCCGCGGGGCGCAGACAGACCTCTGACCTTTATGCGTGCAGTTCCCATCGCGAAAGCGAAGGGCTGCGCACAGCTCATCATACCCCTTCCTCCGCGCTTCCTGGCCCAGAGTCAGTTTTTACAATTGAGAAGGGAAGGGAAGGGGGAGGGAATCGCCTGCAATCCGGGAAAGCTGAACTCTCACGCCGGGGACTGCCTGATCAGAACAAACCGGACAAGGCTGCCTGCTTTCACCAAGCAAAAAGTACGGCAAGAAGCTCTTCCTTTTATTTATGGATGTTTTCTTTCTTTCCCCTGGATTGCAACTGAAATTCTTTGGTTAGTGTTTTAATAGAAACTCACAGCCAGCTTCTCATTAACACTGCAGCCACTTTACATGGTGTAAATGGTATTTAAAATAGCAGTATATAATAACTACACCTGCTTTGTATTAATGACATGATATTAATGAGAATCAGGCTCCTAGTAATATTCTGCCTTTGAAGGAATACAAATGTTTCCTTACCACTGCTTTCCTAATTCCCTTTTTCCCCAAATAAAGGAAACAGTCAGACGGTTAACAAAAAGATTATTCTGTTGAGCGAAGCTCGCCTAAGCAGTAAAAGGCCTGGAGTTTCTCAGTTAAATCATAAGGCTGTTCTTGTTCAGAAAGATCTTCCTGAAGAGCAGTAATCTGCTCTTTCAGGAAATTAAGAGAAGGGAAATGTAGGGATAGCAGCAATTTAAACTCAGGAGTTTTCACTAAAGCGGGGACTTGTTCTCCCAGAGCAAAGTCACTGGAAGTGGCAGAGCAATGTTTGCACAACAGACCTCCACAGACAGAGCCACTGATGGTGTCAGAAAAGGGGAGGAAAGCGAAATGCAATGTGTATTTGGGAGCCAAAAGAGAAAGGGCATGTCTCATGCTAAACCTATCTGCTTTGGCAGTATTCCTGTAAAGATCACGAACTTGTTTTGATCACTAAATATAGCAGAGAAAAGGAATCTACTGCAAGTAGCTCTCTCTGGCAGCGCTTGCTGTTTTACGCGGGGAGGAGGACACAAAAGAGAGATTTGTCAAGCAAACGGCAAACGAAGCTTGCCAAAATCTGAAGGGCAAATTACAATTTAAATGATAGGTCCTAGCCTGGCAGCTGTGAATTCATCAGCTCCTCTCTCAAGCATGTCCAATTGAGGCTCCAGCGATGCAAACCACCACTCTTCCCCAGCACACCTCTGCTCTCACCTGGAGGGGCCGCCTCTCCGAAGAGCGAGTTTTTCATGTCCGTCTAATTCTTCCAGCTGAAAAATCCCCCCCAAGTGCTAGCCAGGCTCTTTGTTTGTTTCCACACCTTCTGTCCCACGCACTTTGTTTGTTTGTGGGCAAAGCAGCTTTTCCACGAGCTCAGCCTGCACGTCCACATGTCAGTGCCGGTTTTGCACACATGGAAAGGACCTTTTCATGGTGTTGCCTCCCACAGTGACTGTGTGGGACCCTCCGCTGAAGGAAAAAAACAGTGCTTTACTCGGGCAACTCAGCAGAGCCTCTGCACTGCTCTGCAACGTAAAGCACTTTTGTTTATTGCTCAAGACAAATAAAATGTCCTTCTTTTTGCTTGCAAATAATTAGTTGCTTTAGGAAAAAAAACCCACAGAAACCTAAATCTCTGATTTACAGCATAGTTTCAAGCCTGTAGAATAACTTTTTGTGTGCAGTGAAAACCAGGCCAAACACTGTTATTCTTACCAGTACTGTTGCCAAAGAGGACCAAACAGCCAAACTGCACATAGGCAACCCAAGAGAAAGAACTTGGTGCTACGCAGTAACCTGCTAGAATAAACTGTTCTCACTGTGAAAACAAACAAACAAAAAAATACAGTTGCAACTGCAAAGCTAAGGACTCCAAACGAGAAATAGCCCAAACTAAAGGATGCCTCACTTATTTCATGCATTCCCCTTTTGCATGTGCAGGACAACAGTGTCTCCTCATCAGTGCCTGAATCACAGAGCCGTCCAGGATGCTTTTGGCAAGAATCTGGATCTCTTACAACAGAAACAAAACAGGACAAATGCTCGTAAGCCCTGTGCATCTCCCTCGCTGAAAGGCAGCAATATTACTAACACACTAAGTTACTTATAGGCAAGTTCAGTCAAGCAACAGGGAATGCACGTTGCGTAAGCAGAGCTGCTGCACCATCCTCTCCCGGGCCAGGCAGCCGCGGCAAGGCCACGGCCAGGCAGGCGAGGTAAGCCACGAGCCACGTCTGGCCGCCCAGGCCAACTCCAGCCCACCAAGGCATGTTTCTGTACGGTTTGCAGAGACGCCCCTGGACGGAGTGACCGTCCAGGACAAAACTCTGGCAACGAGCTAGCGTGCGACCGCCAACGCAAGTCCTTGGAACAGGATATGCCTCAATTTCCTTACAATCCATGCACTGGCTTTCAGTACAGTAAACTCCTGAACTGGCTTTTCTGAGAATCTTTGCAAGAAGAAACACGTTCAGAGTCACCTCCAAACTTTTCACCTGCAGACCGTATCTGTAAAGCCATTCCAAGTCTACCTACAGCACTACTAAGGCACAACTGCTCTGCATGAACAGCGTTTGTTCACACCTACATCGCACAAGTATCTGCTTCCTCCCCCTTAGGAACTGCTGCGGTGCCCTGGGCACACAACTGGGAAGAAAATTCAGGTTTTTCACTCCCCCAAACAAAGCCGGCTCTGCTGTTACTTCCCTCCTGCAATAACAAGCTCTGCTTTCCCCATCCCAGGGGTATTTCATCACCAACATCCCACCCAGTTCTGCGTAAGAAACAACACTGCGAACAATCTGTCACACACTTTTTTTTCTTTAAAAAAAAACAACAAACCCTAAACCTGTCAGTCCCCTAACTGTGAAACCGCTTGTTACAGTCCAAACAGTTGATGAAACAGGATGACAATACCAGGAAATACCTGGAATTGATCTTCAATGTTTATTTTTGGAGACTGGCTTTTCTCCCAGCTCATATTTAATAGTTTGCTCTTTCCCTCCTCTCCCCAGTTGTTCTCTCTGGGATCAAGCTGTAATTTGTTTCACCTCTTGGACTTTACCCACAGACCCCCTAAGCAGAACTTCAGGAATCAAATCCTGGCTCAGACAACACATTCTTTCTATTTCACTGCTATCATATTCTTTCTCAGCACTCAAAAAAGATAGGAGAATGCTCTGGTATTTGTCTGAAATCAGAAGCGCACAGGATCTATGTAACACTCGGTATTTGCCTGTACTTCATATCTCTGCTACGAGGGCGGTGAGGCACTGGAACAAATTGTTCAGGGAAAGTTGTGGCTGCCCCATCCCTGGAGGTGTTCAAGGCCAGGTTGGATGGGGCTTTGAGCAACCTGGTCTGGTGGGAGGTGTCCCTGCCCATGGCAGGGGGGTCGGAACCCGATGATCTTTAAGGTCCCTTCTAACCCAAACCATTCTGTGATTCCATACAAGCAAATTCCTTCAACAAATTCTTTCCCTGGACACTCAGCTCTTTCTGCTGTAAACTGTTTCTCCACACAGGAAGAAATTTATCCTTAACCTCCCTGGTTTACCTGTGCAGATAAGTCAGGCTTTTTCCAGAAGAGCCAGTGATTTTTTTTTTTTTTTTTCCATGCCACCAAATAACACAGTGGCAGCAGCAACACCTCAGAGCAGACCAGGCCACAGCTCCCTGGGCAGCTCCAAAGCTCTCCGAGCTTTGCACTTAGATATGCATTGCAGGTTTTAGATATGTCAGTTTAAAGAGTTTCCGCATATCATCTGACCACCACTGAATAATCACACAGACTGCCTTAGGGCGCTGCGAGCCTCAAGTGAAGCACATTTACTCCTTCGTGGTTTAGCCGTTTGCTGCAGGTGGAGAGCACACATACAATGACCCACACCAGCCTGGCGGATACACAATAACTCAATTATGTGCCTGAACTACGTTTTTTTGGAAGAGAAAGGACAGGGAAAGGAGGATGAGTAACAGCCTATATAATTTTGCAAAAATTTTCCACGAAAAGGAAATGAGTACCTACCGGGTGCCGTCCACCACCAAGCGCCAGGCAGCCGGTCTCAGCCCCGGGAGAGCAGCAGATCGCAGAGCAGCTGCGAGGAGCACGGGCAGGGGAAGGCACACACCTCTGGGAGCCTGCAGTCATCCTCATCGCTTCCACCTCTGCCGCTAACCTGATGGGCGACCTTGAAAAAGCCACTCTGCAAATCCCCTTCGGCCTCTTATTTATAGCAGAAGATTGTCTGGCGCTGTGGGTCCAGCCCGAAGCCTTTCTGAATCCAGTGATTGACCAGGGGAGGAGGAAAGCTTTGAACTGGAGATTGGTGTCTGCTCTCGGGTAAAGCCCTCCAGGCACACCGCCTTACACCACGCAACCTACACGGACGCCGAGCCTGGTCGAAATGAGGACACTAGGAGCCCTCCTAGAATCTCTGCTGGAATATGAGACACTTTGGCCAAGATTCAGCTCTCCTGACACTAAACAGCTACGAGAGAGATGCCTCCATGGGCGTTCATTATTTGAACTCTGCAGAAACAATGGAGAGGAACACGCACTTTTAGGGCAGTTTGTCCAATGTATTTTTAGATGTCCAATTCAGTGTGGATGAATCATGGCCCAAAAGTGTTTGCTCCACTTTAGTGACTATGAAAGGAGTCTGGACAATTGTCTCTCATGCAGACAGTTATGTTGTAGTTTGGCACCCTTTTCACTTGGGGGAAAGGAAGAAAGCAAAGAAGCACCCTCCTTGGTTTACACTGAAGTGAGAAACAAGTGGCGCCACCAGAGACACACTGGGCAAGTGCTCTGTGCTTCCCTCCCTCGTAAATATCTTGTAAATAGACAATATGCAACCACCTTCACCAAGAGGGCTTGGCTTTGCTAGAAGAGCTTCATTAAGTCATTGAACTTGACGCTCTCATCAGATGTGCCTACAACCAAAGCTCCACGTTGCTCACTACATGACAGCCTCCAAGAAGCAGGACATGCTGCTTGTGGGGCAGCTTTCATTTCTCTCCCTGCATCATTTAGGTGGTTATTAACAACAAAAACCAATCCAACATGAAACAGAAGTCTCAGTAAAGCAAACTGAACCAAACCCGCTTCTGCAGTGTCTTTACAACCGCTTCATGGCCAGTTGTACACCGGCCATTTGCCACAGACCAGCAAGGCATGTTCAGCAGCATATTCATTCCCCTCCCTGCCTCGCCCTTTCACTCCATCATTCACCAACTTCTTGTCTGTCTTCTGGCAATGAACAGGCCAAAAGATTCAGCAAGCAAAACTTTTTCCTGTAAAACCCATATTTCTGCCTTCTCCCTACACTTCCATGAAAGTAATTACAAGTGCTTTGTTTTCCGTCTTGTCATTTCCTTTGATAGAACTCACAGCCTGAGTCTTAAAGCTCAAATAACTAATACCATTCTTTTCTCTTCTTCCCCATCCCTGGCCACAAGCAGTACTGCTTGCATCAGGGTCAGCAATTCCTTAAAAACCTCTCAAGCCAATCTGTGCGGCTGCATTGTGCAGGGAGTTATCAGCAGGCTGCAGGAAGGTTAGAAAGCAAATATGCCTCCCTACGAGAGACCAGAGACCGAAGTTAAGCCCAGAGTCAAAGCTCTGCCCCATTTCCCCTCCCGTGGGGAGATAACAGCCTGTGCAGCACCAGCCCTTTCCCCAGCGCAGCTTTCTGCTCCCCTCCTGTGTGCTCAGCTGAGCTGAACAGAAGTTTTTTCCCCGCTCCCTCTTCTGTCCCTGTCCTGGCCCTTCAGCATCTCCACAGAAGCAGCTTGCTTCATCTGCTGTGAACACCACGATTTATGTGTTCTATAGAGGCTATCTTCTTTGTATCCTCACTAATACCAGGACTTGTGTGCGATCCATGAAGGTCGCAGGAAGCTGGCCGGTGTGCAGAGACACACTTTAGCCTTCCCATCTCCACTCTGCAATCCCCTCGCTGACAAAATGCTCCAGATGTTGGGGGTCTTTCCCCTCTCAACATTATCCCAAGGCAAAATACGTTCATCCTGCACAGTGACTACTTGCTGCTGACATCCTTCATGCTCCACAGGGCACAAGTCAAACCAGGAAAGGTAGACATGTCCTGTGGGGTAACATACACTATATTTTTTGATTCATAGTCCAGTAGGTATAATCTCCTGCTCCTCCTGGGGAAGCTGCACATCAGCACGAGAAGGAACAGGGTGAACATTGCCTGTGCCTTATCATGGACATACCACATGTACTCCCAGACATATATTTATGCTCCGGACCAATCTGGCCACATCAGCTGAAGAAAAAATTCTCCCAGACCCAAAGTCTTGATCTCCTCCACAGAGCACAACCGGCAAAAATCAGATCAATTTGATCTCCCAGTGGCTACGTGGCCACCTCTCTCTCAATTACAGGAGTCTTCCACCCACACTGGCCAGGGATGAAATTCAGGCAAAGGAAGATTAGGTGAGAAGTGTATGAAATGTCACCTTCCCTTTAATCGCAGCTTATGGATCCAGTCCCAAAGCGTTACTCATACAGCGCTCCACACTCCACATGTATAATCCCACCGCCTAATGCGACTACTTGTTCAAACAGGCATGTTGCTAGGAGTAGGTCATTGCCATCACTGTCTACGTTTCCAGCGTTCCTCAGAGACCACGTCCTCTCCCACATCTAAAAGCCCCATGACAGTTCAAAATAAACCACGGGAAACCTAGGGCAAGTGTGGTGGCACACACAGCTCATTCCTTCAACATGAGAAATGACACAACCCATTGCAACCTGATAGGTGCTCTCCCACACTGCCAGATCATGTTGGGGAAACACTTCAGTTGTGGCAAGCAACAGATAAGCATCTCTCTGCACATACGCAGAAAAAGCATCTCAGCTGGCAGACTTTTAAAACCAGTATTTATTGTGCCCCGGGGAAGAAAATAAATTGGGTATGTGGGCTGAAAGACGCAGCTCCGCTAGGAAGAGTTTGGATCGTCTTCTTCTTCTCCATACAAACCCAGCCATTGAGAGTCCAGATGTAAAACAGAGCCGCAGTTGCTAAGAAAACAGCGCTGCTAACAGATGTCAGGAGATGATTCATGGGCTAAGGGCATATCCCTGTACTACAGATAAACCAAAATGAATGAGGCTCTTTATACCTGATCTTCCAAGCTGTGCTTCTTCATGCCCTCTTTGGGATTTTTTTTCTTTAATTCGTTTCTATATTCAAACAGCGAGGAAACCAAGCAGAGCTAAATTCACTGTTTATGGAATTAATTACTGGTAAAGGGGTTTTACAACCCTGACAATGAACTCAGTAAAAGGGCTAAACTGTGGCCCATTTTTCCCCCCAAAACAAGGCAGTTTTCTCCTGAAAGAAGAAGCAACTTTGCCAAAAAACCTATCAGAAGAAATAACATAAAACCCAGTTAAAAACTGCAAAGGAATGAACAGTAACAATTTTTTTTCTTTCGTTACTTTACTTTATACCATAAAACTTAAAATTAACAACTAGGGAGATAAAGCATTTTCAACCTATTAGATCATTAGGCAGTAATGCATGCCGCTTCTTGAATTACTTCATTGTCTACGCTTAAAATCTTTGCCTGACAAATAAAGAAAAAACAGCTAGCACACTACAGGACTGGCTGAGTGCTACTGACACCAACAAAGTTCTCATTTATTTTAATGAACTTTTGATCAGATTTTACGGGAGGGGAAAAAAGTTCCTTTGCCCCTTTTAAACCATCACGCTCAATTCTTATGCTAAGCAGCAGCTATTAACAGCACTTAAAATACAGTTTCCTGAGGTTATTTGTAAAGAACTGTTTAAATAAAGGAACTTTGATATATGTTTTTATAGATAACTAGAGTAAAAAGGCAATTATCATTCATTACCCTTCCTTATGAAGAAGGGAAGAACAAACATAATTTATACACTTCGGAATAGGTGTTTGTACAGCATCTCGCGCAAGGAGGGCCCAGACGTTGCCGTGGTACACAACAGTACAGGGTGATACCTTTATTGCAGTCACCGCTGATTTTTCATCACCCCTCCAAACTCCCGTGTGTCACTGCCCATCCCTGTCTGCTTCGACTCGTTCCCATCGCCCTCGCTGGCAGACGCCAGGGCCCCCGCTCCGCTGCCACCGCATGCTCGCTCCACACCACCCCATCCCCTCCCGCTACGACATGCCTTCTTCTGCCTTGGAAATCAATTATTTAGGCTGCCCTGATTTCAACGCGATGTGGCTGCGTGTGTGCCTGTGGGTTGGAAGATACTGTTTTTGTGGGCACTGTTAACAGCCACCACCGTGCTTTTTCTCGGAGCTATAAAACCACCCCAGAAGTGGCCGAAGCCCATGACTCAGCTAACCAGGCACGAGAGGCCACGTGTGTCCCTTCCGCAGGTATTGCATTTCAAGAAGTATAAACAGACGGGCCCGCCAAGCTGCAGTTTTGTTAGCTCGGCCAACAGTCGCAATAATTAGCCAAGATCCTGCACATGGCACTTGTGTCTTTGTCTGTCTGTCCCGTGATGGGACATCGCCCTGAAAACTGAGAGGGAGGAAAAAGAGCGAATGATGGCAAGAGGGGGAAGAGGATGGATGGGACACAAGGTACTCTGAAAGAGGGAAGCAGAGGTGTGAGGAACACACCGTCACTGACCTGACAAAGGTTGTGAGAAACCCTCAAACAAACTTGCTCAAAGTTTTTCTCTGTACGTTTTTAATAACCCGAGGAGCGTGCACCTGCTCCACCTCCCAATTCCTCCAGCAGCTCTCAGGCAAAAAGAGAAGAAAGGAAAATGACCCCATTGGGGGGCGGGGGACACACGACAGGGTGAGGTGACAACAGGGACTGAGGTGAAAGGAGGACAGGGAGCCTCCCCTTAAATCCACGCACCCACAGCACCTGACACAAAGTCAGGACCAAGTTACAGATGCCCCACCTGCCACATCCCAGGGGCCGCAGCAACCCAGATGCCGAATAACTGCTCCGAGGGGAGACAGGAGGGTTTCAAGGCTGCCAGGAGCCCTTGAAAGATGGGAGGGAGAGAGGGAAGGCGGGAGGGAGGACAGCACGCAGGGCATGGGGAGGAGAAAGGAGCCCATGTGCAGCGGGAAGAACAGAAAGGCAACGTTTCATCCAGGGCGGCAGTGCCCTGGCGCTGACAATACAGCGGCTGAAGCAATGTGCCTGTGCCGCCTGTGGCCCTCGCGGAGAAGTAGTTACTCCTTTTCCCCAGAACTTTGCCTGAGTGAGTATCGCCATCAGTTTCCAAACGCGCAGCCCGGGCGGTAACGGCTTTTCTGCGCGCTGACCCGCGGCCCCCGCGCGGGGAGCGGAGCTGCGGGGAAGCGCCCTTCACCTGCGCGCCCCCCCCCCCCCCCCCCCCCGGGCTCGCTCCCCACCGCCCCGAATCCAACCCGCTCCGGCTTTCGCCCGGGGAAACTCTGCCGGCACAGCTGCCGGACGGACATCGCTCCGGGGAGGGGAGGGAGGCAGGGCCGGGCCCGGAGCTCCCACAACACCCGGCTCCCGCCGCCGGCCGTCCCCCGCCGCGCTCCCCCCCGGCTCCGCCGGGTGAACTCCCGCCGCTGCCCCGCAGCTGTGTTTTTACCCCCTTTCCCCGGCGAAAGGGCAGGGAGAAGCAGGGCGGGGGGGGGGGGAAGGGGAACCCGCCCCGGGAGCGGGGTCTCTCCGCGCCCCCCCGTGCAGCGGCGTCCCGCGGGGGGCGCGGGCGGTGCCGAAGGTGAAGCCGGCACCGAGGGAACAAAGGCGGCGGCGGCGGCGGGGAACAAAGAGCGGCAGGTACCGCCGCGGCGGAGGGGAGCGGGGGCGGCGGTCCCGGCGGGCCGGGGCCGGGGCTGTGGCCGGGGCTGTGGCCGGGGCCGGGGCCGGCTCGGGCAGAGCCGCCGCTCCCCCGCACAAAGGGGCAGCCGGGCCGCGCCGCAACTTCCCGCCGGCGGCTCCCGGCGGGGCAGAGCAGACTCACCGCGGGCGCAGTCCCGGCATCGGCGGCGGGCGCGGGTGGTCGGCGGCGAGGGCGGGCGGGAGAGGGAGGAGGAGGAGGAGAAGGAGAAGGAGAAGGAGAAGGAGAAGGAGGAGGAGGAGGAGGAGGAGGAGGAGGAGGAGGGACCGGCCGCTCCCCGCCCCGGCCGCTGCCAGCGAGGGAGTGAGCGCACTCCCCGCGGGCGGGAAGGCGGCGCGGCCGCGGCCCCCGCTAGCCCGGCCCGGCCCGGCCGCCGCTCCGCCTCCCCCCGCCGCGGCGGGAGGGACCGGGGTGGTGGTGGCGGCGGCGGGGGGGTGGGAGAGGCTCTCCGGGGCGGTCTCCGTCCCCCGCAGCCCACGCGTGTGGTGTTCGTGCGGGGCAGGCGGCTGCCGTGGCTCTGCACCCTCCCAGCCGGGGACGGCGGTTCGCTGCCGGAACACCCCGGGCTCACCCGCGCCTGTGCGCGTTCGGTGGGACGACCCGGCGAGGGCAAAGGGACGGTCCCCGGCTCCCGCCATCACCGGGATTCGTTTTTGCGCTTGGGGGTTTCCCGGTGTTTTCCCTCCCAGCGCCAACCGGGACAGTGCTGCGCATCCCACCGTCCCTTTTCCCAGGGGAAACAGCCCGGCAGGGCCGCGGTGTGTCCCCCTGTGCTTTGGGGAAAGGCTCGTGCGGGAATGAAGTAAGAAAACCTGTGTAGTGATAAGAACCGTTTGCTGATCCGGGAAGATTTGGGGGTCACAGGTAATACAAAGAAATAAAATACTTTTGTGTCATCACAGATCTGCAGCACCCCCAAATCAAATTTAGGAGCTCAGGAATATAAGCAGGCAGAAATTGGAGACCTCTTCAGTTCCTGCTACAGTTCCTGCGTAGCCCTCCCCGAGCTCAGCTCCCCTCGGCTCACGCACAAATCCCAGGCATGAGCCGTCTTCCCCTCTCTTCCAGATTCAGCCTTCCCTCAGCCTTAGGGATAGCATCACCTGGCCTTGCCCAGCTAGATCTCTGGAGGGGTAAATGGGGACCAGTTATGTGAACATGCAGCAAACTACAGGTTTTTTAGAACTTCAGAGGAGGAGGGGTTTGGAGGGGCGAGAGAAAGGAGTTCCTTAGATTTGTTCCATTTGATACCAGATAGCTTTTGGCTGTAGACTTCACAAAGTGAGAGGATATAAATATTGAGAGCGAGATTTGCTTTACACACCCAGAGGTCATCCGGCTCCCCAAAGAAAAATGTAACTTTCCAAAAGCCACTTCCTGCCAATGCCGATACATCAGGTTTCTTCTCAATCTGTGCTGATAAAACATCGACCAACTTAAAAAAGTGGAAGCAAGCTAAGTCCTGTATTTGAAAGCTACAAAGCCAAACATACCTACTCACTCAAGCTTCTCTTTATACCCACAGATGTACCTAAAGAAACTTGCCAGATTTGGAGCCCTGATCTGTAAGGAATTTTCTCTTTTCCAGGCAAAAGTGAACCCTGCACCTTTTTTTTGTGCTCTTTCAGCTGGAGCCCAAGAACGCAATGTCTTGCAGAAGCATCAGTCAAAGCTGGTTACAACTTGACTGCCCTGCCTTGGCAAACACCTGCCCAAATTCATGCTGTCCTTGCAATAAACCAACCCGTGAGTGCTCTTTGTGTATTGTTTTACTTGTTTTATTGAGGATTAATTAGTGTTTGGATAGTGACACAGTTGTCTTCGGTACGCCACAGACACAGCTGAGGGCAAAGGCCTGCATTCGGGCTGTGCTATAGTTTCCTAATTATAATGCATATCCTCAAAGTGAAACAAGCATTTCTGACTGATTTACTGCTTTTGACTGCCAGATTTCAGTCTTGTGTTTAAGGAAGGAGAGAAGACGCAATATCAAAACCAAGCTCTATTACTTGAAGAATGATTTCAACCCCCCTCTCGATCACTTGAGACTCTTCCACATGCCATCAAATTCAGCAGAAAAAGTCTCGTGGAGTCTTGACCTTTTGTGCCTTGGAGAACACCACCCAGCGTTATCGCTCCATGCTCTTCTCGCTGGCTTAACCCTGCTGTGAATCACAGCTCCACGTCCCGGCGTACGCGGCACTGCAGGCACCTGCCAGGCTTTGTCAAACACAAGCACAGGTCCCAGCCCAAGGTGCTTCTTTTCACTTGAATTATGCATTTCATAACCAGCTTGGAAAGCACTTTGAAGATACAGCACTAAGTATTATTAACGTTAAATGGTATTATTGGACAGGCATAATGCAAGCAATTAAATAGTAATGCCGTAAAAATAGGTGCGGGACACAAAGGTAGAATTAAGTCATATATACCTACTTTATATCCAAATCTTCTGGCTGTTGATTACTCAGTACAGCCTGACACTCTGAAAATAAGCTTTCATCTCTCTTTTTATACACAGCCTTCCAGCTAGGAACTGCTAAAGCCCTGTGCTCAGAATAATGCTTTGACAGGTATATAGGATATAGGTGCTGCCAGCGAGGCTGGCAAGGGACTGCCGTGGATCAGCCCTTGTGGAACAGCTGGAAGCTGTGCGAGCAGGGCTCTCACCTACTGCCCACAGGTGTCCAAAATGAGCTGCCTGGATGAATGCATGGGTCACCAGGGGAAAGACCTACAGAGCAGCGCTGCAGGCTACAGCCAGCAACGGTGAAGGTAACTGCGGTGGGGATGAGAAGCCCTCACAATTCCCACGTGCCTCCAGAACAAGCGTATGATCAGTTCAGCAATGTGTCTTGCCCCAAGCTTCCCACACCACCCTGAACAGCAAACTCACAGAGCTGGATGTCTCTTGTACAAGGCATCCAGGTATCTCGCAACCACAGGTCCCACGTGGATGAACGGCATGAGCTTCACGGTAGGACATCCCTTCTATAATGCAGAATTTGCATGACTAGGTTCCAGCATTGGAGGGAGATCAAATGCCCCAAGTCCACTTGGTAAAGTGTTAACTCTGAAGGATAGTGATGGCTGTGCAAACTAAGTTTGTTTGGACACTCCAAGTCATGTTTGCTCTGTAGTCTGCCAGAACAAACCTTTGGCCTGGTGACCCTCCTCTTTCCCCTGCGTGCAACCCCCTGCGCCGTCCTGGCACGGTGCGTGCGCTGGAGCTGGAGCTGGGAGCCAGATGAAAATCAGCCCTGAAGAAGAATACTTTGTTTTCAGCTGGATTGCTCCCAGGCTTTGATTGCGCTATGGACACACAAAGACGTATGCCAACATGACTGAGGGGGCAGCAGGATCCAGCGCAGACATGGGAACGCACAGTGCAAGCTGGAGCTGTGGAGCTGGGAACAGGACGATACACCAAGAGAAAAAGGGACCAGCACCGTGCCAGAAACCTCAGCCACTGTGCCCAGCTGCTCTCTGCTCACCCCATCCCTCGCAGGAGAGAGAAGGATTGGGAAAGTGGAGGGAGGGGTGAGAGTGGAAACTCACCTTTGGACTTTCCTCCCTTCCATCCTGCTGGCACAGCAACGCCGAGGAAATAAGGCTGCGGTTTTGCAGACATCGTTTTTGGTGGCAGCGCTCTGATGGAGCGGTTGGGTTACGTTGTGCTGGTGCAGCTCTTTGTGCAGTTGTGTCGTCAAACAGACCAGGAGGCTGCTTTAAAAAAGCAGTACCCTCCCCACCTCAGTTATTTTTACGCTGGCTCAGTTCCCAGGCACGATTCACCTCGTCTCCACTGAGGTGCAACTGGAGGAAGAGTGCTGGAGTGAGAAAGTGTAGCCAGAAGCAGGCAAACAGAGGTCTGCCTAAATCCACGGTGCCCCTCAAAAAAATTCCCATGGCCCAATGCCTCAGGGAGTGTTTCTCTTCAGCAGTCATGGGCAACTTGTTTGTCAGAATTAGGGAGATCAAAAAAGAGGAAAGAAAGGTTGAATCCATGTAGGCACGTGCAGCATTTGCATACTATTTTCCCCTGCAAAACATAAAAGGAAATCTGACTGTAATCATGTTAGAAATGCTCCCTTTCCCCTCCCATTTAATCTAAGCATTATATATGACGCTGTCCCCAGCTTGCAAGACGGCAGTCCAGCAGACCACTTAGGCACGGACGCTGCCTTCAACACCTGACTGTTCCGGCTGGAGTCAGTGGAAACACTTAGATGGTTAAAGTTGCACATGCTTAAATGCTTTGTGAGGTCACAAGCTAATTTAAGGACAGAGGAGCACAGCTCCAAAAGAGAAAAATAGGTTAATAACACTGAAGTCGCAGCAAATCTGTAGGAAATCTCCCGGAATAGGTTCATAATTAGTAAATCTACACTTCTCAAAGTAAATACCTTCACCTTTTTTTCAGCTCCCTTTTTCCCTTGATTTTTCCTGTGGACGATGGTTCCAGGACAAACTACACTTTTTGTAATCTACACTTACAAATCAGTGCCTGAACTTTACAGCAGCATCCAGGAGCCTGCACCGTGCACTTACACCTTCTATACAGCATTGCGGGAGTGAGGTGTCTCAAGGGGGTAGCCACCTTGAGGTAGCTAATGCTGAACACGCAGTTTGGTGTGAGCTTCCAAATTTTTCAGAGCAGAAGCACCCGACTCTGCTCGTACGGAGGCACGGCCCAGGTTAGTCTCCTGAGGACAGGCACCTGCAATCTGAACTGAGCAGGGCTCATTTTGCTCCATTTATAATACAAGCGCTGTGCGTGAATAAAGGTTTCCAGTCTACGTTCTCCCACCTCCCAAAGCACACCAGCTCCTTGGTTGCAGGTGGGGTGGGTTTGTTATGCAAAGAGATGTAACTTCAGGTTCCACCCTGAAAGTTAAAAGTCAAAGCTGAGCACCCCAGCCCTCGATACCAGCTGAGTAGAGGTTTTTATTGAGCTACCTCTAACTTAAGTCCTGCTTCAGGTACTCAAGTGCCTTTTTGGATCCCACTTGACACCTTGCATTCCTGAAGGGCTTAGTGGGCTTAGGAGACTGTGTTTTAGGAGTCTGTTAAACTCCTGATAAGACCGGGTCAAGGTCTTATGGATCTTTAGAAGTCTACAAGTAGACAGTCAGTATTCATAGACTCCTAAAGGTCCGTAAGATCTTGACCTGGTCTTAACAGTAAACGCAGGCAGAATTCCCTTATATTAAATGCAAAAGTTTATCCACTTTTTTGACATACGTTAGGCAGTCTACTAAAAAATATTACCTTTTCTATTCTTAGACTATCGCTGCTGCAGCACTTGTACTGCAGTGTATTTGTAAGAGCACTGTCATGAGCCTGCAGTTGAGACCACACCGGTCCGGCCAGCTTCACCCTCATGCTCCAAGGCTGGCTGGTGCCTCCCAAGTACGCTGCATCCCACCTGTAGCTTGGCATCTCAGTTTTGGCTCTATTTTTCAGAATCTGGGTGAGAGAAACCTGCCAAAAACCACTCTATTCAGCCGACTGTAGCAGAAGCTGGAGAAACACGGTGTGGTGGTCAAATACCTGGTCTGGATTTCGGGAACCTGCCAGATGGATGAGAAATTGACAGCAGCTGGGCAAGCAGCTGCTTTGCAAAATTGCTCCAACGGGCTATCTGCAAGCTCCGGGTGCGTGTAAAGCAAAACTGGGCAGCAGAAAGCACCTAAGGGCTTACACGTTTTTCGTTCGGTGGCTTCCTCTCACCTCTGAGGCCCTTTCTCTGAGGCTTAAACAAGACCTGCAGTAGTTTCACTTTAAGCAGCGACTGTTTTAATCTCTTGACAGCCTTTCCCTTCCTTGCCACCTCCAGGAAAAGGCCCTTTCTCCATAGTTGCAGGTCTTGATAATTTCTAGGACAAACGCAGGCTGAGGACTGCAGAAACAAGGTCCGTGCTTGCCTCCCGCTCATACTATACCAGGCACCCTTCTCGCACCTCCATCTTCGGGGAACGGCAGCCTTGGGCAGCTCTCAGGCAGCAGTTTGATTTGCATCTGCTTCCACTGCAGCACCTACGTGTCTTGGGTGGCTACAGCCCGCTTCCAACCATGATTCAATGGAGAACAAAAAAAGCTCTCAAGAGAAGGAAGTGGGGCTAAGGCTTCTTTGGAAGCAGGATTTAGTAATCCCAATCACCACCTTTAAAAATCAGTGCCCTTGGGCCCCGGCCAGCCCTCAGCTCTGTCAACATCTTTACTGCCAACTTCACTAACAGTCACACAAATGTAAATCTAGTGTGAGAAGAGGATTAAGCCCATTCTGGTTTTATGGCCTATGAAATGTCTGCTGCCCTGCTGCCACTGGGCAGCGATACATAACACAGAAAAGGGGAATTCAGGCTGCTACTGCATCTTCAACATTTTAAAGGAAAAAATGTAATTGCAGAAACTTTACCAGCCAGCGAAGTGTATATGCAGACAAGGTTTCTTCTAAGTCAGAAGCTAAAAGCCTGTACCTTGCCAGATGCTGGCTGAAGTACATTAATTTTTTTCCTGCAAAATAAGATTAGCAACAGCAATTTTCCATGCATTCAAGTTCAGGATTTTTTCTGTAAGGGGATTAAAGCTCAGGCAAACATGAGCCTGCCTGGATACGGCCCTGCTTCATGTACGGCTCTCACTTGGGATGAGACCTGTGCAGGGGGCTATTTAGGAATCCCACTAAAATGATTATTTCTTCACTGATGACTCAGTTGACTGAGATTTGCAAGAAGGACTGATGGAATTAGATTAACGGCTTGTAAAAATTTCTGTTGGATGTGAGTTCCTGACTCCCTTAGGCGGATATTTTCATACAAAAGGCTGTAAAGAGGTTTTTTACTATAAAATTTATGATTGGATTTCAGCTCTTGGGCTGGCAATGCTTTTTTCTTCCAGGTTTCTGTAATCGTAGAGCATGGCTCAGATCTCTTAGCAGGATTGCAATGTAAATATCACTCAATAGTTGTTATGATTATTAACAGTGTAACTCCACTGAGCTGTCAGCAGAAAAACAGCCTCATTGAATACACATTTCAATTAAAGATGCAGAATTATGTGTATTTATGCACAAGCCTGAAAAGCAGACAATATTTAAAATGTGCTTCGGGGCAAGAGATACAATTAACTTTTCATTACCTTTATTATTTTCCAAGTTATCCTGGTCTCTCACTCGAAAGTCTTATTCAGTCCTTACCTGTGTAAAGTTGCCATTGTCTTGGGTGTAAGATTTTGTGTGCCACTGTCACTTTTTTGGTCACAGGGGATAGGTAGGGACTATAATGAGATATTACACTGACCCTCGAAGGCACAACTGATAGCGTTTGCCAAACTGGAAATCCATCTCCCTGGCAGACGCTCGCATACACTCCACTTCTCTGCTTCACCTTTCAGTCCTCCCCGTGAAAATCTCTTGCAGACCAGAAAGAAAAGCGGCGTGTGGAAGACAGACTGCGGTGACCTCTTGTTTTGGTATTTAGTGCTGTTTGTTTTGGCATTGTGGATATATTTAGTAAACCGTCATCTGTTATAATTTGTGTGGGGACAGCTCCCATGTTTTGAGAAACGTTTGCTGTCCTGCATCGCCTGGAGTCCTTAAATTGCTCTTTCATTTACACACTGCTCTATTTTAAAAGCAGTGTTAGGGACCATGTCTTCTCCCTTAAACCCACTGCGAGGATCCCGAGCTGCCAAACACTTGTGCAGCGGCACGGCAGTTTTTTAGCCAGGTCCTCTTCTCCTGACCAAACTATTTGGTTTTTTTTTTGGAAATAGTTTTTCTGAAACCAAGGGAAATGCATGCTAAATAAGACATTGTTGTGTTTTCTGACTGCATGACAGACTGTGCCTTGAAGTGTGACCCCGGATTCCCGGTGGTATCACACTCCTTGTGACAGGCTCAGCTATTTTTGGCCATCGAGGCCGCAGTGCTGGGCACTGGGGGACCTTTTGCTCCACAGGAGCACGAGCACCACCATCCCGTCGTGTGCAGGCAGCCACCAGCCACGTGTTCGTACTGGTCACAGGTTTGCTTGCTCATCCGCTGCCCGGGGCTGACCGCAGAGCAACGCCTTGCTTGCAATTTGCAGGGGAAAAAAAAACCCAACATGTTATTTTGTGTTTAGCCCAAACATCAAGCTATCGGCAATCAGCAGCCGCCTTCACATTTCAAAGAAAAGGAAGGATAACAACAAAAAGAGACCATACCAGCACAAAGCTGGGGTTAAACCAGCAGGGTCGGCGCAGCACTGCTGTCATCGCCCGCACAGACAGGACCCACGACCCCTGTTCTCCCCACACCTCTCCACGGCCTTGCAGCCTGCCAAGCCCACCCCGGGGATGCTGCACCCCACAGACGACCTGTCAGGGTGAGCTTGCCCACCGCGCTGGCTGCCAGCCCGGAGAGGAGCCTGGCTCAGAGGCAGCTGATCGCACCTCCAGCAGCCAGCTTTGGGCTTCCTCAGCCTCAGAGGGCAGCGATAACCCTTTGTGCCCTCTGCCGATCAGGGTTACTCCTCTCATTACCGCTCCTAAATTGCTCCTGACATGGGCTCGTCTTGCGGCAAGTCTCAGATCTCTTACTCAGACACATACTACCAAGACCGGGTCTCGGTGTGCGCTGGGGAGCCGAGCTGCCCCCTCCAGCTTTGGGCACCAGAGGAAGCTGCTGGACATCTCCCGGCTGCCACACAGTGAATCCCTGGCCCTTATTCTGCAGAAATAAAGTAAATACTTTCTCTGAATTTTAATTTCTGGAGAATATCTACTGATATGTAGGCCAGTGCAATACATTATCATGTATCATATAATGCTTGCATTGGAAAAATCAAGGTGAAAGGAGTACACCTTGCAGGCATGGCGGAAATTTTGTGATGATTGCAGTTCTTCCGGGAGTTGTTATCATTAGGGTTTGTAGTGTGTAAAATTCAGGACTCTACTGTGGCAAAGGTGTGTATCACTGCCACTGACAGAAAAAAAAGGGTAAGATGAGCCTGTGCGCAGCCCTGGAGGCGTCAGCTGTAATGGAGTCGTTATGGGTACCCGTGCAGGAGCTTGTTCCTGCTGGAGGCAGGTGGAGGTTGGACCAGTTCAAGCCTCAGTTGGTCAAACTGATGATTGAGCCTCCTCGGGGTTTGGTGGACAGGTAGCAAAATGGTCCCAGTGAGCGTCTGGAGGAAGACAGGAGCAGAGGAGTCTCCGGCAGAGCAGAAGCTCACACAGATGAGAGGGGGCAGGCCAAAGAGGGAGGAAACGTGGGCGTGAAGAACAATGAAGTCCCGGCAGGGCCAGGGCTCAGGTGGAGGGTGGCTGACACAAGATCTCATCACTGCTTCAAGAGGCTTTTTTGTCCTTCCCCACCACCTCTAGCCAGATGGTCTTCACATCTCCACATCGGGACTGGCACTTGTGGGAGCCATAAATCCCAGCTTAAATGAGCTGATGCAGCTGCAGAACACTGGAAAAAGGCATGTAGTTGGCTTTCTGTTGGCTGGCTGGAGCCAGCACAGGGATCCATGGCTGATGGACCAGAGCGGGGGGAGCAAGCGAGCAAGGCAAGGACTGCAGCTTCTGGCAGCAATGTCCACATGGGTGACCATGAGCCAGTGTTTTGCTTAAGTTTATCTAAGTGGGGCGGTCACAATAGGGTGATCCCATCCTGAAACACACCAGCCGTGCCCTCTCCTTCTGTCCTACACCAGATTTGCTGATGAGAGGCCCGCAGGGTGACTCAGCTCAACCAGCAGATCCAACAGAAAACTACTATGAAGCATTTCTTTACAGAGACAGAGGTCAAACACTGGAAGAGGCTTCCTAGAGAGGTGGCTGATGCCCCAAGCCTCTCAGTGGTTAAGAGGCATTTAGACAATGCCCTTAATAACATGCTTTAACTTTTGGTCAGCTCTGAAGTGGTCAAGCAGTTGGACTAGTGATCATTGTAGGTCCCTTCCGACTGAAAAACTCCATTCTATTCTACTCTTTCATGGAGGTACTTTCCAGGATGCTTCTGATCAATCAGATCAGCTTACTGAACAAATTCATCCCATGGTCATGTCATCACTAGATTCAATGCAAAGGGAGTAATCTTAATTGTGTGGGTTTGTGATGTGGGTGAGCCTGTTTATCGGCCCCCAGTCCCCAGCGTGCACAGTTGGGTCCCTATTCCCCTCTCCATTGCACTTGTGGCTGGGCAGGACTGCAGCGCTGGCACTGGTACCCACTGACAACGCAGTGATCTCGCCCTTCAGGGAGCTGAAACAACCAACAGCTCATTGCAAAAATAAAAATAGCTTCTGGCTGGGCTGGTTGAGTGCCCTGACTCACTGTGCCAGTGAGCACCAAAGCGAGCGATCAGGGGAACTGGATTTGCTGGTGGTTTGATGAGCTGAGCCGTACCCTAAAGCTGCCCCTCGAGCATGACCTTGCAGCAGAGTTGGACCACAGCAAGACCTGCAGTGCCAGTCGGCGGGCAGACACTGATGCTCGCAAGCAGATGTGAACTGTCTTGCCATGTGGCAGCTTACGCTTCTGTAGCAAGGTGCAGCGCTGGGCTCCAGATGTTCCACCGACCTGGAACAAAAAAACCAGGTCAGGGTCTCTCCAGGCAACACAAAACAAGTTGCAGGCAGACGTGCATGAGCAAACTGTATTTCTATAGAGGAACACGTCTTTTAGGACAAAACTTAACTCTTGCTAGTGCAAGCGAAGGTAAGCTGGATGCGGGAGAGCATGTGCTTGTTGGAGCAACGAAATGACTCATCTGCGAGTGCCAGATGGACCCCCAAGAAAGCCCTGTGTGACACAGAGATGCTGTTATTCCACTGCCACCATGGATAAAACAAAATGTAAACCTCTCTCAAGTTCAAAGGATTACCCCATGCTGTTTTAATAACAAAGTTCACTGCGTAATTTGGCTCCATGCTCCTTATTCGCTTCAGGCTGCTCCAAAAGTGAAATGGGAATGGGGTAAGAGGCCAGAGCTGAAATGCAAAGAGAAGTTGCTCATCGCTGATGTTTAGTTCATGCCATTAAACCTTCATTTTCAGTGCTACTAATCCTTCATTTTCATGACAACTTCGAAGATCCATTTTAATTATAATTTAATGAAAAAGCTGAATCCAGAGATGTAGCTGCAAAAGGGTAATTGCCTACTGTGCATTATATTTAGTAGAGGCAATTAACTGTATATTCCAGGGATGGATTGAAAAGATGAATTTTAACAATGACAGAGTTCAACAATCAGGAAAACTTGGTTTGAAAAAATCTATCTGGTATTTTTATTTTCTTTTTACATTAGGTCTCCATAGTTATTTCCATTTTTAAAGAAAGATTGATTTCAGTGACTGCTAGAATTAATCAGCTGTGACTAACAAGGAGGGTACCTGTAGCTTTTACTTATTCAAGTGAGTCTGTTTCTTATACGCATTTATTCAGATTCCTAATTATCTTTTTAATAAACCTAATAGAAATGGCAAATGATGCCTTTTTTTTAACAAGGTTATTTTTCACTCAGGTCAGACTCAATGGAGGTTGGGTTGCAATTAAAAATGAGTAAACAGGTGCTTTAAAATTTATTTTTACTGTACAAAATATCTTAACTGCCCTGAATACATCCAGGGAAAGACACAGAACTTCCACTTCAGACAACATAATTCTAACTAATTTATTAAATAAAGGAGCATTTTCTGTCATTGGATTTGGACTTTTTTTCCCCTGGATTTCAAGATTTCAGAAATGCCAGCTTTCACCCTTAGCTCTCTTCCTTTCTTAGGTAAGAGGAAGAGAACAAGTTTTCCAGCTTTTTCGGTTGTCAATTAGTTTCCTGAGCTATTCTTAACCAGGTAACTGGCTAAATTGAAAATAAGAAATACTCTTTCTGCTCCTGCAGAGCAAACTCTTGCTGAATCCGTGCCCCTGCCTCACGCCAGCGCCGGGTCTGGGGCCTCAGACCAGAGCGCTCTGTGAGCAGACCGGCACTGCAACACCCGGTGACTTTACAGCCGCACTAAACTGCGGCTGCTGGGGCTCATATTTAATTATAAATAGCCTTATTGCCAAAAGAGTAAATACAATTAAACAACTCCAATGATCTTAGCGGTTTTTTTCGGAGCGTGGTGCCAAGAGCTGGGGTAGTCGGTGGGCTCCTGGCGACACCTATCGGCATGGCAAATCCTCCGAATGAACTCAAAAAGCGCTTCGGTACAAATCTCCTACAAAAAGCGTTCTGCCCGGGTCCCGGCAGGGAGCGGTGTCTCCCACCGGCGCGGGGAAGGCCTGTCGAAATGAAGGGCCGTCATTAAACGCTTTTAATCAACCCCCCGTGTGATTTGCAGGAGCAACGAGGACATCTGGCGGGGAAGCGCATTGTTCACACCACGGGGGGAACGGCAACCGGCGCTGCGGGCCACCGGGTTGAGAGGACTTGGCGGGGATTTTTCCAAGGAGGAGTTACCACCGCTGTCGCTGGAGGCTGGAAAGGCACTCAACGACGAACGTTTTGACAGTCTGTCCCAAAGATTTGTAAATGTTACGTGACCCCGAGTTTCTGGGGGAGAGCTGGCACCCAGTGCTGAGCTCAGCCCTGATGTTTTTCCCTGTTTTAAGCACCATGGAGTCAGACTTTCTCGTTCCAGCCTTAAAACCGATGGGTTAAAGCAGCAGAATGAAGGGATCTCACTGTTGAGCTTAACTCCTGTCTTTTGCCCGTTTCGTACTGCAGAGATTAATGTTGCATGCTTATGTAAATGCCAATAAGTGGCACATGCTATGCATCGCTCCTCTGCAGTCATATCTGATGTTAGCTGTGAAAACCTGAGAAATCAGAATTTCTATGCCTGTAGTCCATGTCTCTCGTGTGCTTTTAAAGGATGGTTTGCCAACAAGTTGGATCAGAACAGAAGTTAAAGGAGAAGGGGTTTCCCTAGAAACCTGAAAAGGCAATAGCCGGTTTTATAGTCCTGATAAGAAGAAAGATATCAAAGGGAATGATACGCCTCCCACAGCTTAGAAACAGGCACGAGACTAAGGTGGGAGAGCCTACAGTCGGGTACCAGGAAAACCTGCTACCACCACAGCCAGCAAGGAGAAGCTGAAAAACCAGGACAGAACTGTGTGTTTAAGGTTTCTTTTGCTTTTTCAACTCAAAGTGCATGAGGTCTACCCATAAGCATCCTGTTTGGAAAATGCTATTGCATGTCAGGGCAACACCTTTAGACTGTACAGGTTAAATTTCCTCCAAGATCCGGCTTTCCTACAGGAAACACGGAGGCAGAAGCACCTTCCAGGGGCTTCCCCAGGAGAGGTGGCAGCAAGACAGTATTTGCAGCGCCTCCTGATCCCACAAACTGTGCAAAGAGCATGGCCTGGGAACCTGAGAAAACTCTGCTTTTTCCATCCTGAATTATAGCAGACCTGTAATCAAATAGGGAATATTCTCAGGCAATATGTAGAAGAGAATATCTAATTTTTACTGACTTAAGGACATTTCTTAAAAAGAAGGGATTCCTATGGCTGCAAAGAAAATTTACAAAACACATCCTGCTTTTTGACAGAGAAAAAATTTAATCAAGACCTTAAATAATGAGTTCAGTTACACAGAGAGCTAAAGCATTCCTCAGTTTAGGCTTGTTCATTAAAACCTGCCACTAACAGAGAACGCTGGGATTGTTCAGGATTACTGTAATGTTCAGCCTAAATCTCAAGGTAAATACTCGACTCACGTTTTCTGCTCTGGGAGTGTATTAAATAGGGAATACAACTTCTCCCCGAACAAAGGGTCTTATGTCTCACAATATATCCCTTTCAGCTGCTGCAGAAAGCTTGCAGACCCTGCGCGGCTCCCTGCCTGACTCGGCGAGACCGGCAGGACTCAGATGCGGAGGGATGCTGAATCCTCCTCATCCACGCACCACAGATGCCCACAGAACCACCCGCAAGCAGGAGGGCTTTTCTGAAGTCATTTCCACTGCGATAGCTTCTTTTAAAGCACATTGCCCTTGCGAGCAGTTCCCAGTGTCCCATGTTCTTGCAGTCCCACAACGCAATTTTACTCATTACATTTACATGTCTTTTTCTGTTGTTTGCCTTTGCAGTTTGGTGCTTTGTTAAAGCTTTATTGTGATGCTAACCTGAAACTCGGCAGTTGCACACAGACAAAGCAAAAATGCAACTGCTGGAAGAGGACAAAAAGTACTCCCTGCCGGCACCGAGTTGTGTTTGCTCAGAGCAGAGCAAAGCAAACTGCATGGAAATAGCGATGCGTATCAAACAGGCAATCACGTGTGCATTTGAGTGCCTTGTAGCATTCCCTTCTAGTCTCAAATGCCAGATCTAGACACTGAAAACCAGTTCCCAGCATTGTCTCTTTGGCCAGAACAGTACCAGCATTTCAGACTCCCCATATATGCTTACGTATTTCTTTTCTCTTTTCAAACGCCCGCACAAGGTACACCGGTACCCCCCTTAGGGTTTACGGACAGCAGCAGACGGGGCGCAGCAGCACTGCCCGCTGCCTAGCCCGAGCACAGAGGGTGCCAAGCTGTGGCCATCTTACAGGTGCCAGCTCATGTCTTACAGCTCCCAGCAGCCTGCAGGCAACCTCAATGTTACTGACCCAATGCCTTCCAGTCCCACCCCTCTTTTCCATTAATGTTATCGCTCAGCGTGCAAACACTGGGCTCCCCTTTCCTCCCCACAGTGTGAGCCGCCCACAGAGATAACCGAACTCACTGCCCAGACTCGGGAAATCTCCACTCTCCACTCGAGATGACTAAGCAGCAGCGCTCCTTTTTTACTCATTTTTGGCTTATTTTTGTCCCCACCGTGTGCCCATAAAGCACAAGCCAGTGCACAAGTAGGAAAGCGATTAAAGCAGAAGGGTTCATTTCCCGGTTGTGTCTTCAGGGCTGTACAGAAAAGGGCAGATGTGCAGCTCCCAAGATAAGTGCTCCCTTTAATCTATCGTTACTCAGGGCTCGCACTAGTTTATTACGGATCAGTAACCTCTTATAGGTTGTGCCTGTATTCTTGCTAGCCTTGTCAAGCAGCACTTTACTCCAGGATTACCCCAACTGATTTCATCAGGCTCGTTTGTGACCTTTTAGAACTCCCTGCAAAACGCGAAGGATGCGATGCAGAAGTACCATGTGAAATTTGCTGGCCTGCGTTACGTGGGTTGGCAGAGCAGATACTCAGAAAAGGATTCAAGAGCGGTGAGTCCTCATGTCAGTGAGGGGATTTGTGGACGAGAACTTGGTGTTGGGGAATTTGCCCTGCGGAAGGGCAGCAAAGAAACTTTCACTGAAAAACCAAACAGTGGGATGGTAACAGCTTGGTGTAAGAGATTTTGGGTTATTTTTCCCCTCTTGAAGTAAATAGGAGGCTGTTAGATTTCTACTGATTGCAGGTTTTGGCAATAGATGCAGGAAACGCATTTAAAGGAGGGATCTGCAGCAGGGGAGATTCGGGAATCTGGGCATACTAGGAAAAGCTACCACAGAAATTTCATCAAAGAGTGTTTGCTCCTGAGGTTTCCGTGTTTCTCTTTACAGTCACCAAAGTGAATGGAGTGCAAACTGGAGTGACTTCCCCATGTCTTTCAAAGGTTGGAAATGGATTACAGGTGAGGCTGCTCTGCCTGTAAACAGTCTTAATTAGGGATACTTGCGTGGTGCGAGATTTCCTGTGTGACCGTGGTGCCCACATGGGTGAGAGCTGTTCGTAAATCCCACGTTTTTGGGAAGCGCATCAAGCAGTTGGACTGAATGTGCCCCCAGTGGCTGACGTTTTTCTGGAGAGCAGAGGACCCACTGCGCATGCATGTGCAGCACAGCGTGCAGGCGCTACAGTCGTGCAGGTCTTGACCCGTGGGAAGTGCTCACAGAGACAGTCCACCGAGACTTCGGCTACCACACCTCTGGAAATCTTTAGTTAGCAGAAAGGACTTAACCAAAGACAAGCAGTGGATGTACGGGAGCCTTGAGTCCACCTGTAAATGCTAGTGCTCTCAGGCACTCGACCCGCCCCCCCCCCCCCATCCATTCCCCAAATTTCCTCATTAATTTTAATGAGCACGGAGAGCCAAAGGTGAGTGTCCTGGGAGATTTATATGTACCTTCTCACACTCTCATGGGTTTCTGTTTACCTTCATCTGGAAAGCTGACTAATTCACTCCAAGCTACGTGTAACGTTTGTGCACACAAGCTGGAGACACTGCTCCTCACAACCCTGCAAATGGGGCACACTTCCAGAATTTCTTGCCCAGGTCCCTTTTATTTTTTGCCACAGTTTTCCATCCCTCTGGTTTAGGGCTCTCATTGTCCACACCATACCTACCTCAAGGATGCCTAAAAGGCTTACAGTGGCCAAGTGCCGCAGAAAGAAAGAAATTAGTGTCTTCAGAGCAACACCCCATGACTTGGAGCAGGTGTCAGTGTGTACGAGCCAGCTGTTGGGTCAGTTGTCCTTGCGCCCCACTCCTGCATCCCGACCTCCCTGGCTACCAAGCTCCATGCTGGTGGGGCAGTGCCGGTACTTCTGGATATTATCCTACACGTCTTCACTCCTCCTTTAGCTCAGCAGAGGCAGTTCTGTTGGTGCACATTCATAAATGCTGTGATTTATTTGACGCACAGACTGGCACATTTATGCACTCACTACATGTAGTAAACCTCGAGTCTGGTGTGTGTATACAGATGCATTTATGTAATTGAACATTTAGGAGTAATTACTCTAATTGCCTAGCTTGACTTGTTAAGACTCCCATTCTGAAGATGAAATTCATTTACCTAAAGAGGCTCTGTCTTCACAGTGCCCTTCATTCATACCAGCCCCCTTACACAGCCGAGGGCTTTGCCATACCCCCTTTCCCGCACCGTCACCCCTTACGCTCGAGGTAGGCAGTGAGTGGGGCTGCTTCGCCCTCAGCGCCGGACGCACGAGCCACAGGCTGTCTGCAGTGAGGTGTGTCTGCTTGCACAATCCCACGATTTCTAGCAGATACGTAACCCAGCAGTAGCTTGGCATGGTGTCCCCTTCTCCCTCCCTCTGTCGCCACTCACTTACGAGCACAGGCTGAAGAATCGTGCCAGGTCTGGCTATGCAATGTGGGTATCTGCACACGTGTGTGAGCCAATCCCTCCGTGTTTGCGAAACTCCCCCACCTGTGTCTTCGCAGATGAACCTGCAAATGAGCAAACACTATGGTTTGAGAACAAAGCTGCAAAGGCCTTGATGTTAGGAAAACCAAGCCCCCAGCATACGGGTTGTAACTTTGCATTTCAACTATTTAGATAAGAACACAGCACCTATTCTGTTACTCTTTTCAAAGACTCAGGTTTAATCATTGATGTGCTGAAAGGAGATATGCCTTCATTCTTGGAATAACTCTCCGCTGCTTGTGCTGAGGTGAAGGGTCCTGAAGGAATGGAGCTGCTGTAATCATTTGCCTCTCAGGCTCCTCTCAGCCTTCCCTAAGAGGCAGACTACCACGTATCGATCATGCGCTCTCCTGATCCATCTCACCCAGCAGTCTTTTGCTAAGGGGGTGATTTTCCCAAATTGGATGGCTTTCCCAATTCTTTTCAACAGATGTAGAAATAATCTTCAAAAAAGTAACCAGTGGGATCCAGAATGGAGATAGAGCTTTGAACCAGTGCTCTTCCTTAGCTCTGTGAAGGCATTAAGTTATTGTGCTTTAAAGCCATGACATAATGAAGATTATTCAAAATAAATAGCACAGATGCTTTACGGGCTTTCTTCTCTTTCTGGGCTGTGGACAGCTGGACTTACAACAACTCCTGCATTTATTTGGGCAGGTGGAAAGAAAAATGGGGCAAACTCATTCACACTCTTTTAATTCTCTGAAACAGCTCTAAATGAGATTTTATTGTTTACATAGCATATATAAAACAGACAATGATCCAACGTAAAGTTTCGTGGTGCTGTCCTTCAGAAAATTTCTTTAATATGTTTGTGGGTTTCCTGCTTGTGTGTAATTCACATTCCAGACTCCCATGAATAATAACAAACAGCCTTTGTAGCATGCCACAGCATGGTGGCCCTGTAAGAGAACAAATCCTGCCTTGGACTTCAGAGGTACGTGCTCCTGCTTGGCACCATTTCTCTGCACCACTAGGTGGCTTTTCCACCCGGTAGTTTGTATCTCTTCAAAGTCACTACAAGTCCAATGAATCTGCTCATAAGCACAACCATCAAACTGGTGGAAAAGAGAGAAGGAAGCTAAGACATCATTCGGGAGATGAACTCTTAAACTCCCCATACGTTTACAGTGAAATCTTTACCTCGTCTGTCCTTCTAATGTTTTGTTTCAAGTTAGAGCTAACTCCTTTACTTCTGGATTTTGAGTAGCATTAAGGTATGTGCTCAGATAGATTTATGTACAGCTATGAAACTTAGCCAAGTAGTGCATGTGTCTAATTTTATGACAGACACTTTTGTAGTTCACCAGAATAAACCAATTAGTAACACAGAAGCAGGATGTGTGCTATTTAATTAAATGCACTGTCTCACTACATTCTCAGGAAGAGCAAATCCAGGTTTGCCTTTGCAGAGATTTTACTACCTTTTTTAACTTAACTTAAACCTTTTAACTACAGATCTTTACTCACACGTAAACACTGCAAATGTCCGGCTGCTGATAGTATCCTTTTTCAAGTAGCACTCAATGTCTTGAATTCTCCCCCAAAAGAGATGCCCCAAGTGGCTCACTGACTAGAGTACAGAACAGCATGGGGGGAAGGATGAGGGTCACATATCCACAGCTGTATTAACAAAAAAAAAAATACACCACCACCCCCAGCCCCCTAGTTTTTAAGTTTGGCCATGTTGAGGAGCAAGTATTTTATTGGAAGCACAACACAGCTGAGTTGGGCAGAGACAGACTTGAGAGATACCAAAAGTTTGGTAGATGAACTCAGGATTTGCATTTTTCATTCATTTCAGGTATTTGTTCCTTTCACATGTTTAACTCTTGTTTTCTATTACAAAAATGGCCATATATTCACTGGACAGAAACCACGGAGCTCTCTCCTGACAAGTACCCTTCAGTGGTCTGAAAAGCTGCATCAACAGTTCTTTCAGGCAGAACACAGTGACACACAGGGGATTCACAGGCAAATTTTAGGGGGGCTAATCCTGCAACTAATTTTACACACATCAGGTAAGATTTCAAAGAGGAAAGTCAGCTGATAAAAAGGCTGGAAAAAGCTCCTGCTTCAGAAAACAGCAAAGGGTCTTTTGGACTTGATTACTTGTGTAAGAACGGGTTCCCACCTCCAGATAATCAGCAAAGATGGACCAAGGCTGACAGGAGGCTGGGAAAAACACACTCAGAGCTGCTCTGTGTTGATGCAGCACTACTCGCTCTTGGTTGCCATGTGCTGATTTGCACCACTGCGACACAAGTCTCTGCCCTGATTGTAGCAGCCAGCTTTTTACACCAACTGGTTTTCGATACGCAGCTTTCCCAGAGGCCATGGACTAACAGCAGATTTCTGAGGGAAGAGGAGGATAATAGTTAAATTTAGCGGAGCAAACTGGTGCTCAGAAAAACAGGGTAGTAATATCACTGAATAAACACAGCAATCAGGAATATGTGATTTTTGTTTTATTATACAAGCCCCTTTCAAGCAGCCTTTAAATAGCGTAACCGTCCATGGTATAATCCCCTCAGACCCAAGTGAGCTCTGCCTGAGCAGCCAACTAAAAACCATGTTATCACGTTAGCCTGGTGCTGATTCAAAGTCAATATACTCTGCTCCCAGGGCGCTTTTCTGCTGGGGCTTGGCACTACGTGAACACAGGCACGCAGCTTTTGGTGGGCACGGAGTGCAAGCAGGAGCCGTCTGTGGTACCTCAGTGCATGCCACGCCAACATACCCAGACCTACCTGCAATACACTATGTACGTGCATGTCTAGGTTGATCTTTAAGTTACAATCATCCTGACAAAAAAAAAATGGGCAGTTTTCATTTATCATGCTCGAGTTCTTTCATCATAATCTGTGCCTTTGCTTTGGCCCAGCAGAGTTTAAAGCACCTGTACAGCGCGAACGTGAAGCCCTGCCAGTCAGCGCTGGCAATATTTCACTCCCAGCGAGTGCTGCAGCATGTGGCTTCACCAGCTGAAAGGCACTGGATGACTAGTAAAGCTCAGGACAACCTCTGATCTCTTGGCTGTCCTGCAAGCTGTATTATCTCTGCAAACACGCACTTCCCTTAATCTCTATATAATCTTTTCCCAGACAGAGTAATTAAAAAACAGTTCTGTGTCTTTTCCCTGGCTTCTTTTAGCTAAACATTTTGCAGCCTCCCCCCCATGCCCACAGTCTGTAGATTTTGTCCTGTTTTTTTTTTTTTTTTTTTAAATCAAACTTTGTACTCCTCAGTCAGCTCTGCTCTTTATACAGAACTTTTTTCAGGTGAAATGCTCTCTTTTCTCCTCTCCACTTCATGGCGCTTTATTCATATGCCTGAAGAGCCCTTGTGGAAGCAAACTCTGATCCCAGCTCTGCATAGTTTTTAAACACTTCCCTCCACGCATTTCTGTCCTCTGCTTTTAACTCACTGTGCCCACCAGCCGGAGCAGACTGCTGCAGCGCACGAGCGACGAGAGGTGGGAGTCTCTGTGCCAGGGTTGTTCCCTGACCTGCTGCAGGCCTGGCTGCGCAAAAGGATTTCGGTATGATGGCTGTCGGTGAGTGCAAGCTCTGGCAGAGGAGGCATCACCCAGATGGGGATATCAAAGCAACAGCCCAGGGCCGCTGCGGGAGGCAGCTGGACACCTCTCCCCGCCTTGCCCAGCCACCAGGGCCACCTCCTGCCCATGAGGTGCCTGCCTTTCTCCCAGCCCTCAGAGATACCCACTGCAGAGGCTGTGGCTCTTGGTCATTTTATATGCTTTCGGCAGGGTTGGCATTTCTGTTAGATACTCCTCTTGACAGCTTCTCCCTTGTCATCTTCAGGATTATCTTCTTTGGTTTTATTGCCTTTGTGAAATAGTTTTATGCTAAACATGGGATGCATGCGTGCTGTGGTGTGATGTTTTTTACCGTTTTGCTATAGTTAGAGGACATGAATAGGACTTTGACATCAACTTCCCAGCACAACAAACATGTTGTTACAATCCTATATTCTCAATTATTTTCTTTTCAGTGCGGTTAGACCATATGGGGAAGAGTGTGCAAACAGCTTTTGCACAGTATCAATTTTGTTTTATCAAGAACTATGCTGGCAGTTTATACTTCATATTTTAATTGTTCACAGTAAGGAAACATCAGTGGATTCAATCGAATAATATTTTTCTACATAGGTGCCAAGGTTCCCGCGTCTGAAAGGCTACATGGAAATTATTCACAAATTCAGTTATTCATTGATAATAGCTTTTCTGCCACTTTTCATCAGTTGATCTACAAAGGAAATCAGTGTCCTTATTTCCCTGTTATTGGTAGAGAAGCAAAGAGAGGAAAAAGGACTTGATAAGGTTTATGCATGCTAACAACATAATGGCTTGCAGAGGTGTTAAAAGACTTCTGGCTCCTCTTGACTTTATTTGGAGTTAAGAGAGCCCTGGAGGCCCATTAAGCAACTATCAACCTTGACCTAAATGATTTCTTTACATTTCAATCTATTTACCATCTTTACAGAGAGTATTTCAACACTAAGAAAGGAAGCTGCATCTTAATTCTATTAGCAGCAGTCTCACAGGCTTCTCAAAACTCATTTCAAACATTTTATGACCTTGCCAAGATTCAGACATGTTCAACTTTCAGCACTGAGTGCAACCCCTGTGACTCCAAAGGGATGTGTGAGCACGATGCATAAAGATAAGTCCTTGCAGAATCACAGCACTGGGCAATATCTTCACTGGAAATTAAGCATTTCATGAAGAGGTATTTTTTTCTAATTACGCATTTGGGAGCATAGTGTGGCTGCTTTAATTCAGAGATCACTTCATACTGAAAACTTACACAGGCTGCCTTCTAAGAAATAACCCTTGAAGTAAAAAGTGACGTTTTCTAAGGGTTTGGTTTTTTTTGAAGTGCCACCCACGTTCATGCATACAGGCTTCCTCTGTCTCTGCATGAAAAGGGTACTTCTATTAGTAACTGGATGTGACCGAAAAAGTGGCTGAAATCAGAAGGCTATCAATGACTACTTATCCAAACTTTTAAAACTTCAGTTTTTAAACCATTTAAGCCAAAATATATAAATCAAGCCAGATTTGTTGAACACGTGGCTCAGGTTCAGTGATATAGATCAAAAAACTTAGCCAGGCTTACAGAGAATCTGATCTCAGTTTCAGATTTGTGATTTACACGGGTTTCAGGTTTTCTTCACGTATTTTGCATGCCCTGACAAATACGACTGCATTTTAGTTTTCACAGTGTCAGTTGTGCACCAACACACTCAACCTCTTTCCCCTGCTCTGAGGGGTCTGGTGCCTGTGTTCAGGACCAGCTCTGTAACCTGGGACAAGACTGCAGGGAAAAGAGCTGTGAGACGTCTCCTCCAGGCTGGGCTATGCCTGGCCTTGTGCCCGATCCTGCTCTTGCCTCCTTGACTTGCCTTCCTGGCTTGAACGTGGCCCCACCTCGTTGCTGTGGTTTTGCCCAGCTACTGCTGGGCTGCAGCTGACCCCAGTTCCCATCACCGGGGCTGCTCTGCTCAGTTTGTTGGGGTGCTGCGAGACTGCGCCCCAACAGACACTGAGCTCGTATTAAGAGAGCCTGACACATGGCTTTTCCAAGCGCTTGTTTCAAAAATCAAACCACCTTGCTAAGTTACAGAAAAAACTACTGCATCTTCATTAGAAATCTTGCAGGCAGTTGTCATTTAGTTAAACAATAGGATCCGCCACTTGGGTGGAGTACCATTTGCCAGGATTTCACTGAACATGATATGCAATAGCAGCACGATAAACAGTCTCATGCACCATCTAGACACCATTTCTTTCTGGGTACAGAAGTCCTGGTCCCATTTTAGTGAGCGTTTTGTTGGAGGGCAGTGATTTTGTTGAGCTAAGAAGGTGATCTTATTAAATCTGCACCTGAAATAGGGCTGTTAGTCATTGCTATACCGTGTTTGTCTTGTTCTCTCCATTATTCTTTGGACACAACACAGAGCAAGCTGCTACTAGCATGAATGCCAAATCTTGTGGACTCAGAGGCTGGAAATTTCTCTAGGACAGAAGGGTAAGCTCTATTTGCATACTGGCTAATATGCAGAAACCTGCAATTCTATCTATGAAGCTTTAACATTTTAGTTAGGGTTTGTTTATG
The DNA here is from genome assembly GCA_017639485.1 of Pluvialis apricaria. Classification (NCBI taxonomy): domain Eukaryota; kingdom Metazoa; phylum Chordata; class Aves; order Charadriiformes; family Charadriidae; genus Pluvialis; species Pluvialis apricaria. The sequence continues at coordinate 16,946,173 of CM030012.1, forward strand.
ATTTGGTTGTGTAAATGATATTGGATAATTATTTTCATACTCATCCAAGGACATATGATATGTCCTCAAGCAACTGCGTCACTCTGTGTCTCCAGTTTCTTAATGAAGTCCAAGTTCACTAGGAAAAATGAGGAAGAGTCCTGTCCTAGGTAGGACTTACAAGCCATATCCCATAATGAAATGACTCTACTAAGGGAGTGATTCGGTCTGGACTTTTTTTTCCAGAACAAATCAAATTCTGCCCTTGTTACTGTCATTGTCAGGACTCTGCCAGTGCTTTTCTTCAGCTGGCACTTAAAGGGTGAGGAAAATACGGTGAAATATAGTAATAGGGCCCTGGTACTACCATATGACCAGAAGTGTGAGCACTCCACCAGTGCTGGTAGGATTAAAGAATAAGACAGAAGCAGTTGTAGGGTTTGCAGCTGCAGAAGTGCTGCCAGACACACTATGTACACAAAACCAAAGAGAGTTTTAAGAACTCTCCTGACGGCATACATGGGTTAAGTATCCACCAAACAAACGCAGGGGAGAAAGCAGACAGAGCTAATGACAACAAGGCGTATTAAAAAAGGTGTACATACATACCTATATATCTTTATCTAAATCTACAGAGATGGGCGGCAGAACGATCATAAGGCAAAACCACATTACAGAAAGGGAGCATTTTCAGCCTACAAGAAATAAGGAGAAAACCATCTGATTAGCGAGAAAAACTGCAAAATTTAAGATGAGGTGAATGTGACAACTCCAACCCCTTCATGAATAGGGTTTTGTCTTCCTTTGTTGTCTGGCTGAGCTGGTTTTGAAAGCCCCTTCATCAGCAGTATGTAGTTTCTAGCACAATAAAGGTGCAAAACTAAACAATCCTTAGAATACTCAGGCTCTTGACTGATGAACCTATATTGCAAGTTCCTCCAGTCGTGTTTGGTTATAAACATTTTTTTTTTCTAAAATACAGTGATCAAAAAGATACGCAGTCTCCCAACACCTCCAAAATTAATAACTTCTTCAAAAAATGCTTCTCTTACTATACATCGTATTCTATTGCTTGCTTTTCAGCAGCAGCACAGCAGATCACGAGGGCAGTATTAGAAGATGTACAGGTAAACTAACACAGAGCTCCTGCATCCTAAAGTTACGCTTTAAGCGTGGTTGCACCACAGCTCTGTGAATCAGCAGTCTTGGGTTCTTGGCCAACTTCTACCATTTACATACCCTGACTCCAAATCTACAGCTGCTTAACTTTTGTTGCGTTGACTAATCTCACGGAACTCCAAGGGCAGGGCTTAGGGGGTCTCCAATACAAGTATCGCAACTCCCAATACCTGGCGATTCACATCACCTCATCAAGTGCCTCTGCTCCCTTTTCAGCCAAAGCAGTTAAGCTCCATCAAATGGGGATCTCCTGCATCCCAATCACCAAACTGCAAGTCATGCACTGCTACATCTCTTTCTAGCCCTCTGCGCTTTACAGCCAACAGACTAAATACAGGAGGAGGGATAGAAGCTGCAATGCCTTGGATTAGGCCATAACCCAGTATCTACAGCAGTCTTCTGAGTCATAAGTGGGTTGCATCCCATCAGGCCAAGGTAAAACTGAATTTAGATTTCCCACTCCCTAGCTGAAGAAGTTTATCAAGCTATTATGGGAAGGATAAGCTCTAGTGCTTCTCTTCCCTCATCCTTTTCACAAAAGCCTGCGGTTTCTCTGTGAACAGCACTGGACTCATCGCTGCAAGGCTCCGAGCGTGCATAGCAGAGTGGGCTTCTCCAGGGATTCAGGTGGAATATAGACACATCTTTGCTGTGCTCCTGAACCATGGCAAGATTCAGCCAAGGGCCTGGCCCTACCTGTCACTGCTGCCTCTGCAGTCATGGGCACACCAGTTTAGTGACCTGGGGAACTGCCAGGACAAGTGAGTAAGCGGTAGGAATTTTTACATACCTCTAGGGTCAGACAGCTGCCACAGTAGGAGATTTATAGGTAGTTTTCTTGAACTTGGCCAAATGAATCCACCTGAGTCCCATTTCTGGTGCCCAAAGTAAATATTCTAGAACCTATCTATCGTGACAGTGCACTTATTTAAGGACTTGGATGTCTGAGGGCAAACCAAATAACCCTATTTTAACTTGCCCTCCCCTAAAATTTTAATTACTTACCTCGTGATGATATTTTAAGGGTTAATTTACATTTGAGGAAACATCACAGACACCCACATAATTCTGAGCACTTTCTGCATAATTAAGAAAAGCAGCAGTGTTCATGCTACCCTGAGAGCGAGAGCCTGCAGAACTACTGGTTACATTCAAAGTACTTGTCATACAGGTTCTAAATTGCCCTGGGATGCATGGGTTGCATTACCTGGGAAAGGGTGCAGCGGTAAGGCAAGCAAGTTGTTCTGAGTATCATCATGTGAGTTCAGCACACCTGGTCTTTCCCTGAGACCCTCCCCAGGACTGGGAGGACATAACATCCCGAAGATGGAAGACAGAGGGAGATGGCTCACTGGCATTTTCAGCAGATGGAAAGGAAGAGGCTCTTGGTGATGTTGTGGATATTCTCAATTCACCTGCAACAAACAGGACCCTAGTGAGAGCGAATTAATATTGACTATCACATTTTCAAAAAGGCTTACAAAGGTCCTTCCCAGGCAAGAGCTCTGAACACTAGGCATTTACATCAAAAGTGAGCATCCTATCCTGTAAAAAAGTGACATCTACCCAATTATTTATAAAAATACTCATAACTGACTACCATCAGTAGATCTTGTATCACACATAGTTCAAGGCATCTCACTTTTAGTCCTGCCTGGGGTGTGGGATGGAGTTTCAGAGCCACCCTCGCAGTTGGTTTATATCAGCTAACTCCAAACAGCTCTCAGTCTGTAGACTTCCTGGTCTGTCTGTTAAGGTATCTATCTGCCTTTTCCATTGAACTGCAGAGGAAGCATAAGGGCTTAATGTTGTCCTCTAGATTGTAGTTTGAAGGTTAGGAGTTAAAATGAAACTACTACAGTGCTCACACGCATATTTTTTATTGGCTGCAGATGAGATCTTTGTTCTAATACAGATGACCTCATTTGTAGTAACAGCTATGGTTACAAATAATGCTCCTGAAACCCAAGAGAATTCATAATTAGCATGAATTATGAACATATTCCCCCGAATTGTGGGGTTTTTTCCCCACCTCTGAATGCAAAATGAACAAATGTTGTCAGAAAGAACCCTAGGGAAGCTTTCACTCCTCCTACTCTAATGGTGAGTAGCTTGACACACCCTTGAACATGAATTGGTTCCATTTCATAATCTTGGCAATTTGGGATTTTCCAAGAAGAAAGTCCAGAACTGATTAAAACATGCATCTGTGTGTGCTAAGGCAAATTCCCATCTGCTGTATATCTTATACTTCACATCCCGATTCTCTTATCACATCAAATCTCTCTTCCCTAGTGATTTATTTGGCTCATACATGCTTTGCCTAGTTCCCTGCACAGGAAGTTTTGAGCCTGATGGCAGGACTTGAACATGCTACCTTTCTCCTCCCTTTCATGTCCTCAGATGCCACGTGGTAAACCCTCTGCTCCTGCTAGTCAGGTTGATTCTCACGAGTTCCTTCCCATTAGTGTAGTGTGGGGTGAATTCCTTTAACAAGTTTGAGTAATCAGAATGGATCTAGCCTCTTGAAAAGGCATTTTTCTTTTTCTTCCGTGAATCTGTAACTCCTAGAATGTGATCACTTTGTCTCTGACAGGAGTCCTGGGTGCCCCCCAACTCTGCAATGCCATACAGAGAGGCTTGTTTTCATCCTTGGACTGGGGATATGTTCTTTGAACTGGCACATCAGCGAGCGGGTTCTGCAACTGGGGAACCGTGAGCTGGGATCCCTGCTGCCCTCGGCATGCTCCAACAAGAAGCTTCCCGCTGCCTAGAGTTCTCAACAGTTGTTTGCCCCTGCAGCACAGTTGGCTTGCAGACACCGACGTAACTCCCACTATTGCACACAAAATTCAATCCAGTATGCAATAATTGCAGTTGATGCAAGTCAGCATGAAAGAACTCATTCCTTTCTTAAAGGACAAATATCTTTAAGGGATCTGCAGAAATTACAGTGATAAAAAGGTTGCAAGTACTGTATAACCACAAAAGTTCAGCTAATGTGTGGAAGAAGGAACCCTCTGATTCTGGGCTTTAGGCTGATGAAGAGCTATGCCCTAGTTTTGGTGCTGTTTTTTTATTCTATCCCTCCTCTGCTGTCTTGCTAGTAATAAAATATAGCTATAAAATAATGCAGTGATGATACTCAAACAGGTGCATGCACTGGGTTAGTAACTTGTCTCTTCCATAAAAAAATGGTGTGGATAATAAAGGAGAGCATGGGGATGAAGGCACAGTCAGCTATTCCAAGTAAAACCAGGCAATTCTACAATTTAATCCCTGGTAGCCAGAGTGAAGAAACACCTTCCAGAAATAAGTTTCACACCCACAACCAGGTATTATTAACCCAAGCTTTTGAAAAAACGGGAATCTAAACGTCATGCTCTTTTTTTGATTTCTTGTTTCTGAAAAAAGAGCAAACAAACCTTACCCACCCACAAAGCAACCAACCTCTCCCCCACCTTCTGAAATTTAATTGTTTTCAATTCCAAATCCTGGGATGAAGAGGCAAAAAGACCAAGGGTTTGTTGTGGCTTAAGGATTTGTTAGTCTTTTTGAGACACCACAGGGAAAAAAAAATCTCAATTTTCTCACCATACAGACAACAGATTACAAAATTGAAAAACTAAAATTACAGGAACCTGGGAAAATAGAGGAAATTGAAGTATAATGAAACTGTTACCAAATCGGTATCTCTTTCCCAGTTGAAAAATGAAGGGGGTGGCAATTACACGACACTCGCTCATAGAGTTGTTCTGAGGAGTTGCCAATTAATGATTGTAAGACACTCTCATGCTATAATTCAGGACATATAATAATTTAAGATAATATCAAAAATTGAATAATCTCATCTCTAACACAATAGAAACACTCCTTAAATAATGTCACCTTATCTGAATTATGTTTGAAATGGCATGTGACATGGTTAAACACACAGATTTAAGTTCACAGAAGAATTAAAAGACTTTTAACAACTGCATTCCTAGAATGACTTTACAGAGGAGACCCTATCACTGCAGTCTCTTTTATTACTTATTTTCAACTTTTTAATTCTTTTTTCTTATAATAAATCACAACATCGTACACCTTGCATCTGCATACAACTCCCTAGCCACTAAACTTCTGTGCGTTTCCAAGATTGTGGGCTAATATAGACACGTGGAGGAAAAAAAAGAAAAAAACAACCCAAGCAGCTGGGCAGATTCAGTAATGATGGGCACAGTCGGCCCTCATCTAAATGAGGTGGCAGTATAATAAGAAGTACGTCTTGTGACATGAGAACATGTGGTGCTGTGCCACCCTGTGCTAAAATAGGGACACACTAAAGCCACCTGATTCCATTCCCTGGAAAATCCAGGCTTGTTTAAACAAAGCCTGTATTTTCTGCTTTTGTTTCTGATGGTACTATTGATAAGTTAATGTTATTTGGGCCATCTTTCATTTTATCTGGTCTGCCAACGGATCAGATTTCTGAGGTACCCAGTGACCTTTCCCTATCATACTCAAATGCTACAGCAATTTAATAGTGTATGAACAAGGATACTTGCCTAAAGAATTTAATAGATTTACAAAAGCAAATAATGCAGGTAGAATGTCATAAAACTAAACATAGAATAAAAAGGCACTCTTGCATATAGAACTTAGAGCATTATCCTGAAGAAATAAATACACAACTAGGCTAAATTGAATTAAGGGGATTGTAGCAAGTCATTGAACTCATTTTTATTGCAGTTGGTAAAGTTTTTGGACAGCAATCAGAATATCAACAAGAAAGAGACAAGAACCAAGCCTTATCCTTTCCAAACTACTTAACTTTCCTTTACCCATGGAGAACAACATAGTTGCTAGACCTTATCTATGAGAAGCACTTCACTAGTTCATTAAATACATCTTTACTGAAGATAGCTAAATTCTTTTAAGTTCTATTGAAAAAGCTATCACTGGAATTCATGAGTAGTAACTTGTACAGAGATAAGCTATATTTTAATACCTTAAATTGCTTACTAAGAAAGTACTGTGCAGAACTCAGCAACGACCAAGCACAGCATAAGTAAGCTGAAAACCCTTCAATAAGTTTTTTTTTCCGCTGCTGTAATGGAACACTAGCACTTCCCCAGTGCTTCTTCACTGAGCTATTGCAATAGCTCATACTGAAGAATAAATTAAAGCACTCTCTGGGTTTTTTTGCTTACAGTAATATGTATTTGTTGGAAATAAAATACATTTCCTTATTCTCCCATCTATTTTTCAAGACTAAATCTTATGATAAATACACTCTCGTGTTCCCAAATCTGGGTCCTCAACTCATAAATTTCTTTAAAAAATAATAATAAACCTGGTACGATTAGCACATTTTATTCATTTACATTCAAAATTATCTAAAATGAAGCCCTCTTCTGACTCTAGGTACTTTAACATCATTAATAATATAATAAAACCCTAGAAGCATTAGAATTAACTATTTCAAGAGGAAACTAGCCGTTCAGACCTCTACAGACACCTTTCCGTCCTTCATCGTGCTGAGAAATAATTTTAAATCTCTTCACAAAATTCTATCAAACAGATGTCTTTTTGCACAAGAAGATGACCAGATTCAAGCTATTTCAGATGATGACAGAAAACAAGTCCCACAATCCGGAGAATGCCCTGCCACCTGCTCCTTCAGTTATATTAGGAGAGAAAAACAACTGTCTGCCGATGACTCAGATAAACTGGCCTTCAATTGTTTAAAGCTTTACAAGGCAGAACCAGTACCTTAAATACACTCAGTAACCAGTGGTCATCCAAATGGATGACAGGCAAGATGTTCTGCTTCATAAAGGAACTGCTGGTTCTGCTCCTATCCCTTGGGCATGGTGGTCACAGCAGCAGCTGTAAGCACAATGTATTCTGCACCTCATTTGCCATCGATTCCCACAGCTGTCTTGTCAAATATTTACAGCCTGTGGGAACACGGCTGTGAGTACGCTGGTTTGCCAGGCATCCTTGAAAATGCATGTGTTATGGGTGTCATGCTCAGACAGCACTTGTGTGGTAAGCTGAAATGTATTCAGAACAGCTTTGGGGCCATCTATTGCCGACAGTACAAAGAAACGCATTTTCTGGAAAAGTTCAGTTATAGGGTGCACTCCACACCCCTCTTGGAGTGCCCACTGCAATGGTTACTTACTTTAAATGAACCAAGGTAATTTAAAAGCTACTTCAGTATTAATGTCATGTAATTTTCACACTAATAGTTCAAAGTCAAAGTAAACAAGTTTCAACCATACACACAAACGCTTTCTCCTTTTTTAAGTTACCGTGTGCATACCACAAAGACAAGTCTCACTTTATCCTTTGTAATCACTGTGATTTTTTTTCCCTATACAGCTATTCAGATCTCATTCCAGAATTCATCATCAAGTTAATTAACAGATTTCAGTTTCTTCTGTGTTTAAGGGGAGATCGTTTGTGGCTTGACTCTGGGAAAATGCACAAAAGAAGGCAGCAGCTTGTTTTTCAGCTCCTGTCTTTGCATCTTCTGTTCAAGGACCAGGAAAAAGGGAAGAATGTAAATTAGGAAGCACATGTATCTTGCAGGACTAGCATCACGCATTTCTCAGAAGGCAGAGAAATGACAGCACACCTTCCATTCTCAAGACAGAAAAACTGATCGTGCACCAGTTCAGGGGTAGGGTTTTTTTCGTGTTTCTCTGCCAAGCTGCTGATCTGAAATCTTATTTATATTTCATTCATCCCTCTTTCAGTAATAGCGGCTCCTCCGTTGGTAATATAATTGTTTATACTATAATGCCTCAAGTGAGGTTAAAACTGTACCATGCAAACATATGAAACATACAAATATATATAATGTACAATATAGGAAATCTATCAGGATTCATTTGGTGCGTTCTGATTCTCTTGGCCTTAAGGCAATTTTACATAACTGATGTTCACGTTGTGAAATATTTCTTGGAGGATTATTACCCAGATTATGGATTGTTTATTATTACCCAGATGGGATTATAACCCATAATTTATATGAAATTTTCTTGTAAGGATTTATTCCTTCAGAAATTTAAATGGAAATGCAGAGAAATTTTTCCAAGTGATCCCAAGAGTGTAAATTTAGGAAGCAAAAGGCCAAAACCTTTAGATATTGTTTCAGTAAGTATATTCTGCAGCCAAGAGCTTAATTCAGATCAGCTTTTTTGTGGAGCATAATTATTTCAAGGCCAAAAAAAATGGATTCTAATGCTCATGATTATTAACAAAATGTCTGCTTCTGGCATTTAAAATTTAAACCATGATGGTCCCACTAGATTGACCCGACACTATGCATATCACGGACCATCAGATTTTAACCTGTAATCATCCAATAAAATAAAGCATAACTTCTGCTTGGCTAAAAAATAATTTTCAGATATACATCTAATCTTCAACAGAAGACATAAAACGATGGAAAATCCTGAGCTTCTCTTGGGAATGTGTTCTGGTGGTTAACCACGTAAAAATGTGCATCTTATTTCCTATTTGAATTTGTCTGGCTTTTGCCTCTGGCCATTACTTCTTATTATGCCTTTCTTCAATAGATTAAAGAGCGCTTTAATATCCTGTATTTTCCCCCAGGAATGTTCCTATACACTACAATCAAGTCACCTCCCAGTTCTCTTTTAGATAACTCTTAACAGCTTGAGGTCTTAAAACCTCCCAGTGTAATGCATTTTCTCCAACCATCAGAACATTTTCCTTCACTTTTGCTTTCTCTTATTTTCCAATGTGCTTCTTAAAAATCTGAAAACCAGAACTGTACGCACTATGCTGTGGATGGCATTGTTGAGGCCAAACATTAGAGGTAAAATAAACATTTTTTTATTCCTTTGTTTATACATTGATTAATCTTTTCCTGCTATAGCAGCATACAGGAGAGCCCTTATCTGATTGCTTACGTATTCTGACCCTTAAATCCTTCTCAAAGTCATTACCTTTCCAGGCTATAGTCTTCTATTCTCCTGTTATAGCCTCCATGCTTTGTTCTTAAGATAGACAACTTTATAGCTGGCTGGATTAAAATTCACTAAATTAGAATGGGCTGCTTCTAGCAACTGTTCTGATCACTGCCCCATCCTCATCATTATTTATGACTCCATTAATCCTGGAGATGAATTTTTGCAGAAGCAGGTTTAGATCTGCTTCCAGATCATTGCTAAAAATGTAGTAAAACATAGAACCCAGTACTGGAACCTCTCTAGACACCATCTCTTTCAACAAAGTTCTCCTATTCTTGAGATCTGGCAACAAATTCCATTTGCATGGTTTATTGGCACTGCATGCACCCAATGTTAATGAAAACATCATGCAGCGCTGAGTCAAGTACCTCCTCAAAACAGTACTAATAGCTCTTTTTATTAAAACATTGTGTAGACTCGTATTATATTCCTCCATTTCAACTTTTTATTATTTGAACTCCACATCAGATTTTCTATTTTGGTTAGGATAGCTATTAAGCTAAGTAGTCATTCTGGTCATATTGCTCACCCTTTTAAAAAATGGCATAAAGCAGCACATTTATCACTTGCTTAACCTCCTAATTTTAAGGCAAGATACAAATACAGTGGAGTATTAGCAAGCCATAGATCAGTATCAGTTACATAGCCATTTCTCACAGCATTTCCAGGATGGAAACCCCAGACACCGTGGAATTCCAAAGTACCTGATTGCAAATTTTGTGGTCCTGCTGAACTTTTAAGCCTTGCACACCCACCAAGGAGCAGCCATGGAACCTCCTCCCGGCTATGGAGAGACGGGGTAAGGCATGACCCTTCCCTCACACCCAGCCGAAACCTCCCTGAGCGGCTGTCTGCTCCACAGCCCTGTGGGTAACCCACCGCCTCCGCCGCTCTCACCGGCCTGACCGCTGGGGCTAACACGACTCACAGTTTCTGCTTGAAATCAGCTTTCCCTCTCATGTTTACACCACCGCTTTTAGGCTTCTGGGGTCTGTCCGGGCGGCGGGCAGAGGATGAGGCAGCGAAAGGCAGGGGCAGCCGGGCGCAGGCCGCGGGGGTGCTGGTGCCAGACATGGTGGCTGAGGCGAGGGTGGCAACTGCTCACCCTACCAAGTCAGAAGAAAGGGCAAAGAGCTCGCCGGGGGCCGGTCGTGCCGCTGACCGGGCTGCAGCCGCCGAGAAGGAACCGACGCGCCCCCGCGGTGCCCCTGAGGAGGCCAAGGGCCACCGCCCCCCCCCCGCGGCCGCCGCCCGCGGCCGCCTCCGCACCTCAGGCTCGAGGCCGAGGCACGCCGCCCGCTGCCTCGCGCGCGGCCAAGCCCTGATTGGCTGCCCCTGCCAGTAGGGGCGGGATCGGAAGACGGCGGCCGCCAATCCGCGCCGCGATGAGGTTTCCCGGGGCTTCCCCGCCCGTGCGGGGGAGGGTTGTGCGCAGGCGCTGGGGGGTGGTGACGGCGCGGGGCGGCGGCGGACGCGCTCGCGCGTGAGGGAGAGAGAGAGAGAGAGAGGGAGCGGGCGGGCGCCGGGCGGAGCGGGCGCGGGGCCCGGAGCCGGAGCGGCGCAGGGGGGGCCGAGCGGAGCCGAGGGGGCGGGCGCCGGAGCCGGGCAGTGTCCGTCGCTCCGCGACACCTCGTCCTCGAGCAGGTTTCTCCTCAGGGAACGGTTCCCCTCCTTTCGGCAGCCCCCGTCTGTTTCGCCGCCCCTCAGGCGAAGCCCCCTCAGCTCCCCGCCCGCCGGTCCGGGCAGCGCCTCGCCGCCCTCAAGGCCCCCCTCTTCCCACAGCGGGCGGCCTCGTCCTCCCGCCATGGCTCTCTGCCGGCGCCTGGCCCGGCTGGCCGCCCACCTGCAGGACCCGCGGAAAGTGGCCGCCTTCCAGCGGCTCTGCGGGGTGGAGGGGCCTTCGGGCTGGGCCGACGCGGAGCAGCGAGGCGGGGTCCGGGCGCCGGTGGTTAACGGCGGCCCTCCGGCCGCGGAGCATCCCGCCGGGAACGGGAGCGTGCCCGGCGGGGCGGGCCCCCCGCAGCGGTGGAGGAGGAGGCCGCGCCGCAACTCCCTCACGGAGGAGGACGGCAGCCAGGAGTTCTCCACCCGCAGCCGCTTCCTCTACTATCTCTTCAGCCTGGGCACGGAGCTGGGCAACGAGCTCTTCTACATCCTCTTCTTCCCCTTCTGCATCTGGAACTTGGACGCCTGGCTGGGCCGGAGGCTTATCATCATCTGGGTGTGGGTGATGTACCTGGGGCAGTGCACCAAGGATGTCATCCGCTGGCCGCGGCCTGCCTCCCCGCCCGTGGTGAAGCTGGAAGTCTTCTACAACTCCGAGTACAGCATGCCCTCCACCCACGCCATGTCGGGCACAGCCATCCCCCTGGCGCTCCTGCTGCTCAGCTACGGCCGCTGGCAGGTAATGCTCACCTCCTTGTCCTTCTCCGTGTGTTTTCCAGTCCCCGGGTGTAAGGCTGTGACAGACTTGATTTCTTTTGCGGGAAGAGAGAGGAGCCGAGTTTGGGTAAAATTTGATACTTGTGCCTCTTTTCCTTAGCCTCCTTCTTTTTAAAAAAAAAAACAAACAACTTTCTATGATCCAAGCGAGTGCTCAGGTAACAGAAGCTGTTCTAGTAATTCTGTCTTCTGAATGGAAGTTCTGCTGACTTAGGGAATGGCTAGCTCAGTCCGCATTAAAAGTTTGCTTAAAGTAGATCTGTACAATACAATCTGTATTTTGTTCTTGTGAGGTTTTTTCAACTTACCTCTTGTAGGGTGAGTGCTTTGCACTAGGTTCGGATAGGCATCTGATATTTTTACAGTCATCTGGTTTTACTGACTGAAAAGTTGGTAGAGAGCCAGAAACTAACAGGCTTTTTGCTGATCCTTCTTTGCTTTGAGTCACTTTGTAGCTCGAGTCAATTTGTAGCTTTAGCCTTTTCTTTAACACTGTCTTTTAGTTTTGTTACCCTTAAACTGGAAATGATTATTTCTGTTTTGAGGAGTACGTATACTTTCAGATGGTTTTACAACTATTAATGAACGAATAATTAGCAGGAATTGATAATCTCCGGTCTTCTCAGCACATTCATTCAGCAAAATCTTAAGATCTGCCTATTATTGCACTTTGGGTCAATAGATTATGTTAAAATAACACTGTTGATCATCTGGTTTACACAAGCTGTGGCATGTGCTTTGGCACTTGCTGTTGGCGGTATGGGTGACAGTAAGAACTCCAAAGAAAACACAACATGCATTCAGCTCTCTAAATCACTGCACAGCACCAATTTCAGTAGTAAATAAGGGAGAAGGCTTTCCCAGGCAACAAATGTAGGGTTTTGAGGGCTCTGTGTGTAATGTTTAAGAACGTATGCAGTTCTACTCTTAAGTTGTTAATGTTTACAAATTCTTATTGTAATACCTGCTTATTTTAAATCAGATGCATGTCATCTTGGTAGACAGAACTCTCTTTTTAAGCTTTATGGACCAGCTGAACTCTTGTCTTTCCAGTTACTGTTAACAATCACCACTTGTCTGCTGTCACAGTGTGACACTTTGTGGCTCTATCTCAGTACATAGAATGTGTGTCTGAAAGGAAAGAGATAGTTGAAGGTTAGAGATTGGTTAAAGAGAGGCCAAATACAAAGTTTATGTGTCTACTTCTGCAAGGTGATACAGCACAGCCAAAAGAAAGCTATTAGGGATTCATATTCTTTGCTAGGAAAATGTGAAGTATCACTCTGCTAGAGTTGAGCATGCATCAGATAATGCCATGTTTTGTGGGTGTTTGAAATAAAAATTTGGAGTTCTGTCACTGAGATGCTTAATCTTAGTGTGGGGTGTTTTTTAAATGACCGATTACAGTCTGAATATTTGATTATTACTTGTTATATGTGTAGGGCTGGTGTCAGTTGGAAGAATTAACTGGATTTCTACTTCTTTGCATGTGGGAAACATCATTTAGTAGTATCAGTCGATTAGCTTTGCACAGACTCTGATGTCACGTGTACAAAGGGGAACCCAGCTTGATTGCTTTTATAGAACCAGCAAACTGACAATGTGTGAAGTAGTATTTTTGCCAGTGAACTGAGTTCGATCTTTGGTTTGTCAGCCCTGCAACTGCAGTCTGTGAAATACTGTGCTAATTGACTAAACATATTTATACTGAATGCATATTAAGAAATTATAAACATTCAGCCTTGTTATTATTCATTTAGAACCATGCTTAAGAAATGAGGAAGCAAAGTGTTTGAGTCTTCGTTTTAGTTCCTTTTTCCTATGAAATGTGTATGAATAGCAGACCTCTCTGAAACCAACTTCTACCACTTCAAAATGTTAATTTTTTTAAAAATACCCTTTCTGATTTTTAAATTATTTCCAGATATTAATAAAAAGTTAAGCTATGGCATGTTGAGTATCTTTTAATTTGCCTCTAAAGAATTAAGCTTTCATCTAGTGCTTCTGCTGTTTTTTGTATTTTACTTGTGTTGAAAGGGAGTAGAATCTATATGACAACTTTTTGTCATGCTTTTCTGGAAATAGATGGGGTTAAACAAGACTGACCTCAGAACTTCTTGGAAAGCTCTTAACGATAAAGGAGTGTGTAATAACTCTGATTTTTATTAAATTCTACATATTTATCAGTAAATACAGATGGTTAGATTTAAACTTGTTGGCAAATGTTCGGGTATGCTCTTTATGTATTTGGTATAAGCAAGCATTACACAGACCCTGATCATAATGAGTCCACATCTTAGGACCGTTTGTTTAGAAAAATCATCGTGGAGCAAAACTCTGGGAATTTAAGCAGATACAGCTGTAACTTTCTGCAGGGACTTTTATTCTGGAACACAGGTAACTTTAATTGAGTGTGTCACTTTGAAGTTTATACTAAACCAAAGAAAGCCACTCTTGCTCTAAAAGATGTTTCTCCAGTGAGAAGGGAATCACCTTCCTGTATAGCTTATTTGGAGTTTGCTTTCATTGGGCTATGACTTCCTACTATTGTGTCATAGTTCTTTTCTATCAAAGAAAGACAATCTCCGAGTCTTTCCCTTGAACGACATAGAGAACAAGGCAAATCTACTCTTATTTTTTCAGGTATGGCGCAAATTTTCCATTTAAAACCAAATTTTTTTTTTATTCCAGTAGGTTTTCTTTTAACCTGTTGAATTAAGTTTGTGCTTTCCTAGTTTCCAATACCTATCAGTAACAATTATTTTCCTATCACGTAGTATTCAAAAGGATTTTTGACTACACACAGTAAACAAAAAATACTTGCTTATAAATGCAGTTGTTCAAGTAACTTATTTTTGGAGATGATGTATTTTAAAGATGGTTGTGACAAATTTTCACAATTAGAGACTTTGGACATAGGGAATATTCAGTGCAACCAACTTTCGGCAGAAACATATGTTAAGATAATTTTCATAATAGCTAACTGTTCATTGTGGAATATAATTTTTCAATTTCTCCTTGTATTATGAGAGCTTGTCTGAAACTTTTGATTCCACTTGCATAATCTTTATATGTTTATTTAATATTGTTAAATCTCAGCAGGGAAAACCACTTGTTTCAAAGACACTTCTGTAACCTTGAAATACAAAGCTCGTGCCAAAGACTCATGAGAATTTAGGAGTGTTACAGATGTTGATATTTTTCTTTCTGTCTTTGAAGCTCTGATACCCTGAAAGAGGAGGACAAACACTTAAAAGACAGTGAGATTATAGAATTTAACATGCTGTAGGAAAAAGTATACCTTTATCACGTTGGGGAAAACCTACTCTCTTTGAAATATTGACCGTTTGAGCCAGGCTGGCTTATATCATGTCCTGAACTGGGAGGAAGGGATAGTGTGAGCTGCTAATTATCTACAAAATCTCCAAAAGCCTGGTGGTTTATTTTGAGGAGGAGAAAAAAAAAAAACAAAACAGTCAGGGAGACAGAAGATACGCTTTTTTCCCAGGGTTCCTCCAGGATGCAGCCTGGTTGTAGCAGTAGTTGTCTGGATTAGGAAGTGATGGGTTTGCACTCCTTCCTGAGCACTGCATTAATGAGCTGAGTCAGGACCTGCTGACTCTCATGGTAGACCATTGAATGAACTTCGAACTTCATTAAGTTGATATTCAGCAGGAGCCCAGAGCCTTGACTGATGAGTAGCTGGCCTGTGTATAGCTGGCCTGTGTAACTACATTGACCAGTGTTGTTTGGGCTTATCTTCTGAAGCAGTTCAGATCACTGTGACAGCATTGTCCTCCCTATGTACTTATGCCAATGTTTTATATGCAAATCCTGTTATCAGTGACTGTCTTTCCACCCCACTGATGGTAATGGCAACCTTAATAAGCACTACTGCTAAACCCACAGTAGAGTGCATCTATTCTGTAATGGTTTCTTTGACTGACACACCTAAAAGTATTTTTCAGTTTTCATTTACTTAGTGCTCTCCTGACTCTCCATAGTACCAATTGTGTAAGAATGTCATGTGGTACCAGGTCAAACACCCTTCCAGAAATCTTTAATCCACACTATTGCTTTTATCAACCAAAGTTGATGAATCTAATCAAATGAGATGGGCTTGACAGGATCTGTATTGGAATTTCAGAGATCTGCATCCTTCTGTGATTCTGATTGACGGCTACTAAATATTACTTCTAGAGTTGTCTACCTCCTCTTTTATTTCGAAAGGCTCTCATATCCCCACTGGGAATGGGGAATAATTGATTATTGGGGTTGGATGAATAGTCTCAACTGCTATAGTGAGAATTTTACAGAAAGTGGGAAAATCCTAGTTTTAAGTGTCTGTCCTTGTTGAAGGGCTTGCATTATCAGTAAGATTAATGTAAAACTGGAAGCTACACATAGGAAGCCACCTCTTATATACAAAGTCTGTGTGTAAGAGCAAGTACAGACTCCTTTCAGAAAGAGGTGCCTCATTTCTCAGAGAAGCCCAAATTGATTTTGGCTGAAATATTAAAATGTTGTGAAGAAACTTAGACAGAGATGTGTGCTTGTCTAATTGGTTTTCTTACATGTGTTTCTTAAAATAAACAATTAAACAAAACTACTTCTGACATGAGAAGCATAGCTGAAGGGATAATCTGAAACCCCAGAATTCCCCACACAATGAAGAGCTCTTGAGAAAGAGCGATCGGAGTTTGGAGGGTCAGCACTGGCCTTGTCTTGTGTTTTTGAGCTGTAAAGTCGTCTTTTGTGGGCCATAGTAATGCCTGTAGTTTATTTGTAAAGGAAGCTGGAAAAAGTTCTGTGGCCTTTTTGATTCAGATGCTCTTAGAAGTTTGAAAAGAGCATAGCCAGTTCTTAGAAATCCCATCGGGGGATCTCTGCTAAAGGTATACAGCAGCTGCTCCTATTAAACTGTCCTGATTGGCATTAAATACATTTTTCAGTTTTGCATAAGCAAATCTTTAATGTACAGGATCTTGGGGGGAATGTGTAAAAACAAATGCTGTAAGGTTAGATACAGAGCTTCTGATGAAGAAAGGATTCAAAGGGAATACTTTACTTCTCAATAAATTTTTTTTTCTTAGCACATGTAAAGCACTTCTCGTACTTTCAAATAGGGTGTGTTGATTAAACCTCAGAAAAATTCAGTTTGCAGAAAAGCTATTTTTTAGGTGTTGGGAGCATAAGCAGAGCGAGCTGTAGGTGATTGTTGCTGAGTGTGTTCAAGGAGGGATTTTTTTTTTTTTGTAATGACTGCAAGGAAAAGAAGTGAAAAGAAATTAAAGAGTTACAACAGGAATTAGAAACTTTCACATGATGCGTGGCAGAAAATTAAACCTTTTAACTCCCTGCAGGGCTGGCATTGAAATCTTTATCTTGGAATTTAAAGAAGAGATTCTTGTAATGACATGTAGTGCACTCAGATTTTTATGCTTTTTGATGTTAAGGTTGGTCGTGGAAGAAAGAAGGAAATAATTGATAAATGTAGCTTAACCAGTGTTATTTACTATCTGGCTTCTTTTGAAAAGACAGGGTTTTTTCTGGTTATTATTCCTAAATTGACTTGTAAGTGGTCTTTTCTTTTTAACTATCCCCTTCTCCCTTTTCTTATGCTCCATCCACAAAATCATTTATATGCTGTGCTTTTTGTACTTATCTGGCCAACCAGTGTCTCAGTCATTCCTGTAAACATTGAGTATAGCTTTTCATATGGCTGTTGCCAATGTATAGCCCTAATACCTTATTAAAAGCATGATGCTGCAAGTGCTGCTTGGATTCTTTCAGTGAACTCTGGCCCAAAAGAATCGTCTCAAACTCAAGCTGAACTTCTGAGTTACGATACGATTAAAAAAAAGATCATTGAGTAATACTGCAGAGCACTGAAAATATTAGAAAATTAGTTTGGAACCCTTTGTGGATGCTGGAAACTTCTCCAGTGTAGAATGTGCTTTTTAAAAAGTAAAGAAATGAGCATCTAGAGTGTGTTTTAAGAATGTTTCATTATGAAAGAAGGAATTTCTGACCTAGGTCAAAGCTTTTAGGACAGATTGTTTCCTTATGAGCATTTTTAAACAATGGTTATGTTATTAAGACTCTTGGCAAAAAGTCAGATTAAGGGGAGGGAGGAGGGATAGGCACTTGAGGGAAACGCTTTCGATGTGATCCGGTCAGAAGCTTGCAAGCCCCTTTCTAGAGGATGTAATTGAAAGAAATGGGAATTTCCCATTAAAAACATAGGGCGTAAAATTCTCAAAGACTTACTGGGAGTAGCTTCACTGCTGTTTTCCCAATATGACCAATTTAACTTGGTTTAATTGATGAAAACAAGATTCTGGATATGGGAACAAAATTGAGGCCTGAGAGAAGATGAGTAGTCTACTCAATCTGCCTTTTTCCTAGCTTTTAATTTAACTTAATATGTGAATTTGAGAAATCAATCAATCTTTTTTTATATTTTTTTTTTTAAATAACATGCTTGGTCATCTGTCCCTTATGTATGTTAAGACTGGGACACTTTTAATGGGTATGATGCATTCAAAGAAACAGAACCATTCAAAAGCCAAAATATCAACAAAGGTATCTTCAGTCTATGTTGCATTTGTCTCTATCTGCAATCTCTGCCTTGTTGTCAATTCCATCAGCCTTCACTTCATCTTCTGATATTGTATTTGTACTATATGATTACACATATTATCAAAGTTTTATTCTGGCCTTTGGAAAAATATTTGTGCAAGCTGGATATCAGTGATTTGATCTAATATGGAATGCGGGGTACTTTTCCCAAGGAGAAAAATGTCAGGTTAATGTTGGATTTTGAGTCAACATGGGATTTTTGAAGTTCAGGTTGAGTACTATGGGAATGTCTTTAATTTTGATAAGGTGAAGATTTTCAAATCACAAGTTGGTTTTGTTTTGTTCTAATTTAAGAAAAAAAAAAAGCAGTAGGCAGTTCAAGAAACACTCTCCATACTCAAAATTGTTGAGGTGGAATGGCAGCTATGGAGGCATAATGAGTTTTTGAGGATATACATAGGATGGCCCTAATTGAGAGCATGGAGGCAGGGCTTGAGATGTTTGTGTCAAAAATGGGCTGTTCTGAACATCTGACTCTAAGTGACTCTCAGTATGGTCAAGAATGAAGATATGTCAATTCTGTGATCAGAAAGAACAAGCTAAGGGAATGAAACATGGTTTTTATGTCTACCTCTGCCAGCTGTGATCTCTGACAACCTTTGTGCCTCTAGGTCTGATTTGGCATGCAAAGAACCGTGAAACTAAAATTGCTGGAACTCAGCAGTCTTGCCTTAATATCTTTCATTTAAGTAGACACTGTCAGCGTCCCTATATACAACTGTATAGAAAAGATCTAAAAGTTTATAGCTCAAACATAATTAATAACTGTTAATTTTCAAACTTGTGAATGCAGTATTTTCCAAAATAAGAGATGCAAGAAAACCTGAAAAAAAAATGAGTGCTTATGGCTTTCTTCCATAAATGCTCGAGATTAGTTTATATGAAAGTTTTCACATTATTTTTTCATAAAATTTGCCTATTTTAAGTAGAAAACATAGTAGAAGCTGGTTGGTTGTGGCTTGTTTATTTGTTTTTTTTATTCTTTGAAGATTCATTTGTGATTGGAGAGAAGCTTTGTGAAATCCACTGTTGTAAAGCAGGGCTGATAAAAAATGTTAATCGTCTTAAGGCATTATACTAATAGAAGATGTTTTGGTATTTAGGAGTGTCCACAGGACTAATTTATCTTCTAATGCTTGGGAAGACTGCACTTCTAGAAGACTAGTGTCTGAAGTTGGCAAAATATTTACTTTATAGTAAATGGTGTGTGGATTTCAAGGTATCAGTGTTTTCGAGCTCGCCAGGTGCAGGAATGAGGAGGAGTGAGACCTGAACACTTGACCCAAGCTGACAAACAGGATTATTTCATACCATGAATGTTACTTTCAATATAAATTAAGAAGTTTGCTGTGAAGTGCTCTCCCTTGATGGCTGTGATCCAGAGAACTTCTTGCCCTGGTGCCAGACCCCTGACGCCTTTCCTTCCTCCTGAAGCCATAGCACTCGCAGTGTCCAACATTTGCTGTTCACTGCTGGGCGTGCACAGCTTCCTACTGATAGAATTGGCCAAGTATAGTCTTTGTATATTTTGGATTGGTATTGGGATCAATATTGATTCTTTAGTGTTATTAATGTTAATTATCTAGTCTTAGTCTATTAAATCTGTTTATATTTCAACCCCCTGGGTTTCCTTGATGTTTCCCGATTCCCTTTCCCGGATGGGAAGGGGTCATTGGGTGACAGAATGATTGTCTAAACAATAAATTGTTATGGGTTTCTCAAACCATAACAAGGAGGATTTTATATGCCTAGGCAATGGGAGGTTGCAGATACTTAGAACCATGGTATAACCAATGTATGTATGCAAAATACACACAGGCAGTCATTTGCTGGATGAAACAACATTTAGAAAATGCTTGCTAGTACCTCAATATTGCATTATTTTCAGACAATAATTTGGAAGTAAATTTATGGCATCAGCTTTTTAAAATAAGAATCAAGGTGATGTCCCCTGTAGGTGTTATGACTTGGCATGCTGCTGAGCAGTCTTCTTGCTGAGCTACAAGGTATGTGGGAGTGTTAATATTCTCCTTTAGTCACCCTGTACACTTATCCCTACATGTGAGGGCAAAATATGTGGTGGCCTTGTCACCTCAAGGCAGATTTTAAGCAGGTGCTACTACTTCAGTGCTTTAGGAATTCTTGAACCCCGTGTCTGCTTTTAAAAGGTATGAGTGAAAACAGGTCAAGGAGGAGGCGAGGTATTGTGTGTTATTTGTGTTGAAGTAGGGGGGTTTCCTCTTCTTGATTTCTGCTAGTGTCTAAGGAGGCCAGTGAACTGTGGAGCCCCAAAGGGTACACACAGCTTTGAGTGGTGTTCCTGGGGGGTCGGTATTGAGACTGGAGCTGTTTAACACTTCTGTTGGCAACATGGACAGTGGGATTGAGTGCACCCTCAGCAAGTCTGCTGACAATACCAAGCTGTGTGGTGCAGTCGGTATGCTGGAGGAAAGGGATGCCATTCAGAGGGACCTGGACAGGCTAGAGAGATGGGCCTGTGCAAACCTCATGAAATTCAACAAGGCCAAGTGCAAGGACCTGCACGTGGGTCAGGGCAATCCCAAGAACAAATACAGGCTGGGCGGAGAATGGATTGAGAGCAGGCCTGAGGTGGAGGACTTGGGGCTGTTGGTGGATGAGAAGCTCAACACGAGCTGGCAATGTGTGCTCACAGCCCAGAAAGCCAACCGTATCCTGGGCTGCATCAAAAGAAGTATGGCCAGCAGGTCAAGGGAGGTGATTCTGCCCCTCTACTCCACTCTTCTGAGACCACACCTGGAGTACTGTGTCCAGCTTCGAAGTACTTAGCGTTAGAAGGACCTTGACTTGTTGGAGTAGGTCCAGAGGAGGGCCACAAAGACGATCAGAGGGCTGGAGCACCTCTCCTATGAAGACAGCTAATTCAAGTCCAGGGTCCAGAGGGGCACACGGCCTCTGTTAAGCCTTTTGTGTTACCTGTTCCTATGGTTCTGTGGGGCCGTGATGTGATGTCTCTGTGGGGAATGTCCATTCGGACCCATTTTTAGGTGGGGCCATTGAAGTGCGCGACACCCTAAAATTGACCTGGAAAATTGATACCCCTATTTGGGTAGATCTATGGCCCCTACCTCTGGAAGAGCTTCACGCCCTCCAAGAACTAGTTATGGAGCAGCTAACGAAAGGGCATATTGTGCCTTCCACTAGTCCTTGGAATTCACCTGTTTTTGTTATTAAGAAACAAACTGGCAAGTGGCCTTTGCTCCATGATCTCAGAAA
Organism: Pluvialis apricaria; assembly: GCA_017639485.1. NCBI lineage: Eukaryota > Metazoa > Chordata > Aves > Charadriiformes > Charadriidae > Pluvialis > Pluvialis apricaria. The sequence goes on from CM030012.1 coordinate 16,967,658, forward strand.
AATTAATGACGCTATGGAAGATATGGGAACCCTTCAACCGGGACTCCCATCCCCTACTATGATTCCTCAAGATTGGCACTTGACTGTTATCGACCTCAAAGACTGCTTTTTTAATATCCCACTGCATCCAGATGATGCTCCTAAATTTGCCTTTTCAGTTCCAAGCGTCAACATGCAAGCCCCGTTGCAAAGATATCAGTGGGTTGTGCTGCCACAAGGAATGAAGAATAGCCCTACAATTTGTCAGTGGTATGTAGCTAAAGTACTCAGTCCTGTCAGAACTGCAATGCCCGATGTCTTGCTATACCATTATATGGATGACATCCTGGTAGCCGCACAACATTATGAAGCCATGGAGGAAACCGTAGCCCTTGTCATGGCTGCTGTCAACTCAGCAGGCCTCTGTATTGCGCCGGAGAAGGTTCAAAAAATACCACCATGGAAATACTTAGGTTGGCGCATCAGGGCTCAGACTGTAACTCCCCAGCCTTTACAGATACAGACAGACATACAAAACTTACATGATGTGCAAAAATTGTTGCGGACAATCAATTGGGTCCGACCACTGTTGGGAATTTCTAATGTGGACTTAAGTCCCTTATTCAAACTGCTTAAAGGGGACACTGATTTGTGTTCCCCCCCCCCGCAGTCTCGATCCTGAAGCCGTTAACTCTTTACAAAAAATTGCTACAGCAATTAGCCTTAGACAAGCACATCAATGGGCTCCCGAGCTACATTTTTATCTAATAGTTTTAAATCCCACCCGACAAAGCGTGGTGTCCATACCTATACCCCTAATTGTAATGATAATGTGGAGTTTTGGTCTTTTAGCCAACGCTTTGCTGCCTCTCTCCTACTGCCCGGAGCCGCTGCTGGGAGAGCGTTAGCAACTTTAGATAAGCTTGGCTGCTGGCTTGCTAAACAAACAAATGCTACTAGCAAGGCATTGTCTGGTCTTTTATTAGATGTAGATAGTGTACATCATGCTACATTGCAAAATAGGGCTGCTATAGATTTTTTGCTTTTAGCGCAAGGTCATGGCTGTGAGGATTTTGAAGGTATGTGTTGTATGAATCTTTCTGATCATTCAGAGTCAATCCATGCTAGCATTCAACAGCTCAAAAACGGGGTCTCCAAACTTCGTCAAAACGACAGCTGGGATTGGCTGGACAGACTTTTTGGAGAGTGGGGTCTATCAGGATGGTTGAAAAGCCTGGTAAAAACGGCTGTGTATGCTTTGACTGTTTTTATTCTTTTGTTGCTTTTTTTACCCTGTCTGTTACAGTGCTTGCAAAGATTAATAGCACACTCTGTAAAGAAGGTTCTTGTTGTGCCAACAGGAAGGGGGAGATGTAGGTCAGGGCTCGACTGATCTCAGCAAAACCCCCAGTACTGCTCAACTGATAAAGGTGGACGTTTTGGAACTTGTTGGTCACAAGCCCTGGGGAAAACAGGATAGCAGTCTGGCTTAGAAGGAACAGAGAGTGCTTGCTTTGTCCAAGAATAAGAGAGTTATTTTGAAAGCAGAAACTATTGTTTAGCTTAAGATAAGCTTAGAAAATATGTTAGTGTTAGCATTTGTATGAACTCATCAGTAAGTGTCTAGTATAAAGAATTAACCAATCAGCTGAAGACACGCTGTCTTCTAATTTGCCTTCTGATCTGTATAAAAGAGTGTAAAGGATCTTAATAAAACGACATCTTGCTTGCATCAAGCTGTGTCCCGTCTCTCAATCGCGGCACAGTACCTAAAGGGGGCCTACAGGAAATCTGGAGAGGGACTTTTTACAAGGGCACGTAGTGACAGGACAAGGTGTAATGGCTTCAAACTGGAAGAGTGTAGGTTTAGATAAGACATTCTTTACTGTGAGGGTGGTGAGACACTGGAACAGGTTGCCCAGGGAAGTTGTGGATGCCCCATCCTTGGAAGTGTTCAAGGCTAGGCTGGATGGGGCTTGGAGCAACCTGGTCTAGTGGAAGGTGTCCCTGAGCAACCTGGTCTAGTGGAAGGTGTCCCTGCCCATTACAGGGGGGTTGGAACTAGACGGTTGGAACTAGATGGTCTTCCAGGTCCCTTCCAACCCAAACTATTCCATGATTTCTGTGATGCTCTGCAGGTGGGTTCTGGGGTTGTGGGAAGAAAATCAGATTGGTTATGTGGGCAATGAAGGAAGGTATGGGTATAACGTTGGAAGAAACCAGGACGGATGAAGGTTAAAACCTTCTTTATATCAAATTTTATTCTGGTACTTTATGTATAAATATGTCTCTGTCTAAACGGATAGTTATTTTACTGACTGATAAGTAAGCTCCAACATAAACTAACAGTTGTCCAAGCGTGCTGGTTACATAGGGGGAGCACAGAGGAGAATGCTTTGTGTGGGATCAAATCACAAAAATTGACTTAGCTGTTGTATCGTGGAATATTATTCTAGAGGAAATTATTCTAATTGTTTCAATTATTAAAAACAGAATTAGAGTGAGATATGATTCTTTCCAAAATTTCCTTCAAAGTTGGAGTTTCTAGCAGTTTCGTTCTTCAAACACCCCTCCCTTGAGAGTTCCTAACTGAGAGCAAGCATTTCTTTTCACTTCCAGAATTTATCCTACTCTCCCTGCTGTTTAAAACAACCTGCCCAGGACTCTTAAAACAAGACTTCTCATGTACACCTTCTGCTTCATGCTCCTTGTTCTTAGGGTCTTGCTGTTTAGCAGCTCTAACATCTACCCTGTAATCCCAACTTCTTACCCACAGTATTATTAGCTGCTATAGACTGCTGAGCCTCGCACTTAATTGGTCTTCCTGCTAAAGCTCCAGCTTCTGTTTCTGTCGGGTATTTCAGAAATGCAGAAAAAGTCTTTATTTATTAAAGAAAAGCCTTACCCCTGATTGGAGCCTGAAAGCACAAAAGATGTGTGCCAGGAAACATGAATGGATGTATGGTATCAAGCGATGGGCAGAACCGTTTGAAACTTTTGACACATGCGTGAACACATGCAAGCTCATTCTACCACCAAGTAATTGTGATGCTATTAAATTTTCTGGTCAAAAGGCTTGCATTGCTTCTGGAAGTAGTAAATCTTCCCTAGTTAGTCTCTGACAGACACAAAGTGTGTCTTTCCAGGCTTTCATCTTCTGGAGTGTGTAAAGAGGTGCTAGAAGCTCCTCTCTCCAGAGGGTATAGGGTATACCTATCCCTGTATATATAGCATTTCTGCTTTCGTAGTCCTCTGGGGGAAGAGTGGAGCAGCACCAGGCAGGGAGATTGTGTGCCTTGAGTGTCTTCCTGGAGCAGGCAGCATTACTTCCACCCTGAGATCAGTGGAAATGATGGTAGAGGCATAATGGGGATGAGTGATGGGGCTACACTTGTGGTGTATCCTGGTGCTGCAGCACAGAGTACAAAGAATACTTTTGTGGCTGCTATAATAATGTCAGCATCTGGTAACTCTGCAATCATGTCTTGAGTGCGACCTAGTTACTGGTGTATTGCTCATTATTAGCATAATTCGGAAATGCAGGAAACTGAATTTGTTCCTTCATCATTTCAGTTAGAAATGAATCATTACATAATTTTGTTTAGGTACAATTTGTAGATGAAGGTAGTAGAAACAAAGACAAATGTTGCTACAGGAATTAAACTAGATGTAATGCAACTGTGAGCTGGGCATTTAGAATTTATTTTAACGTGAAATCTGTTTTTTAGGTGAAACATGAGCTTCCTGATTTTCTTTTAGTTTGAGAAATTGTTTTTAGGTTTGTTATGCTACATGGTCCTGGAGCTGAGAATTCAAAGAATGTTGGAATAATGCAGGAGACTGACAAGCTTCTAAATCAGTCTTTCAGTTATACGTTTGAGAAAAGATTATCAATCTGTTAAGTGGCCTTCACAGAGGATGTGCAACTTTCTCCAATAAGAGTAAAGATACTTTCTCTAATTTGTTGGATATTCTGCCCTTCAGTTTACCCATGAAAGGGCAAGAAAACTGCCTGTAATTCTTAGTTTTTATTTTGAGATTTGAGTATATCTAGACTTCCTGTTTATATTGAAAGTGTTTATCATTGCTTTCATGTAGGAAGTGAAGCAATTTGGTAATGTGCCATTTTTCCTTGTGACTGCTTTTATAGAACTAATAATTATTTTTAATACTGAAAAAAGGAAGCTGTATACTGTCTTGTACAACATTTTGCAATATGGTGGTCAGAAAGTATTTCTTACTGTGCTGTAAGATGTGAATTAGCATACTTCTATCCAAAACCTAAGGAAGTTAAAATACTGAGTTTCTACATATGCTGATAAGTGCTTATTAAAACAAAGTATTTTGTTTGTTTCTGGTAAACAGTCCTTATTAATTAAAAAATCTTCTAGCAAAAGATGGAAATAATTATTTGATGGGTTTTGTTTAATAAATGTAGATTGTAAGAGGAAATTTATATAGGTTTGTAGAGAACAAAAAAGATTACTATTCTAGGAATTTCATGCTGATGCTCAGAGATTGAGTCAAGGATTGCAGAAGTTCTAAAACAATGTGTAAAGAATTGAATTTATTTGTGGAATTATTGTGAGCTCTTCCTTTGCAGGAGAAAGGTGAAGCTACTAGATTCTGCCCGGATAATTGTTAATGACACTAGTGTATTACATAGCCACCTCACTCAATGTAAAACTGTTCCACAGTTTATAACACAAGGCTTGTCTCTGCCCATATTGCAAATTTAGGATATCATAACATGGCAAGACTAACTGCTATAAAGATCTATCAACTTCTTACTGCTTTGGCTGAAAAGATAGGACCAACGCCCTGAAATTCATATATCCTGAATGCAAAGGAAGAGGATAAGGAAAAAAGTTGAAAAAATTTCACTTAATAATGGTTTGACTTTATGAAAAAGTGGACTTATGTGAGGTGGTCTAATAAGCTTGGGTAGGCTAGGACAACAAAAGGGTAAGCATAAGTTGCATTAATTGGAATTCATTATGGAATTCTTATAGAGTGATTTTTAATTATTTTTTTTCCAAATTCTAATATAATCTCTCAATTTTTTCCCTACCAGTATCCCCTTATGTTTGGACTGATCCTTGCCTTTTGCTGGTGTTCTTTGGTTTGCTGTAGTCGAATTTATATGGGAATGCATTCAATTTTGGTAAGAAAATAATCCTACTAAACTTTTATTTTAATGTTGTTGTTCTGATTTCATAAACTTCCATCACACTTAAGTTTTTACAGTGCAGTAATTGTATAGAGATTTTTTTTTAGAATGTCCTACCATACAGGAGGAGAAAACTTACATTTCTTTAGCAGAGAAATTGATACAATAGCTAAAAGTGGATGTCAAACTTCTGTTAATTTATACTTTTCTTTCATAAGATTAATCCACGGTTGAAACTTAACTGACATTTAGTAGTTTTAGTGCAGAAATTGATGACTGCGCCAAAGTGTAGACTAGATTTTTCTGTTTTCAGAGTAGAAATAATTTTGCAGGATGAGAGAGTGGTTCCAGCTACTCAAAGCATGTGCATTTCAGAGTGCCTTGCTAAATGCCAGAGTTTCACTTATTCAAGACTCTAACAAACCAAATAATGAAGCTGTCATCTTTGAAAAACAGACTTATTTATTAAAAAGGGTTAAAAAATTCAAAGTGAAACACAAATGCATGCAATGTAAAAAGGGGAAAACAAGAACACTACAAAATAGGAATCGGTGTATAAGGCCACTAATAAGGATGGTGAAAGAGGTTTTTGAGGATCGCTTGCTAGAAGGAGAATAGCTAACAGACAGAAAACAGGAAGCCTGGTAGTAAGTAGCAAAGCTGGTAGACGGACACAGTGTAAAAAGAGCATTTGAAAACAAGGCAGCTCAGAAAAACTGAATGACATATTTGCATTAGTGATTAGGAGGCTTCCTGAGTCTGAGCCACTTGTGTGGAGGATGATGGGATGAATTGGTGTGTCAGCTGACAGGTAATGTCTTAAAACAAAGTCATCAACAAATAGCAATGCCTCACATAGACTAGGTTATTCGGCAGTTTCATATCTGAATCCTCTATAGTGTTTGAGTGAATACTCTTAAGCATATGTTACCTGTAATGTAAATCAACTGTGGTGCCTAAGTTTGGAGGGGGAGGGGAGAGTGGCAAATATGGTAGAAAGTTGTGGCTGCTTCTGAAATGAGCAAGTCTGGCTTTCATATCAGTCAATTGCGTTAGAGCTTTTACCAAGCATTCAATTAGTGGAAGTGAATGAAAATGATTCATTGAAGACAGAGCAGTACAAATATTGCTGACGAAAGTCCCACCTCCTGGCTTATATGGAAAAGTTGATAAGCATGTGAATGAAGGTGATCTGGTTTCTAGTACTTGGATTTCTAAAAAGCCTTCAACAAATTCCTTAACAACTAAAGGTGACAAAAGTTGCAGATAATTCTGTGCAACAGAGTTATTAATCAACAGTAACTGAAGTTTAATGCTAAATTAAAAAAAATAGAGTAACCTTTTAATTAGGACATTTTTAAAACAATAATAAAACTGAAAATCAAGTATGAAGCTGTGGAAGTTCCCTCTTCCTCTCCTTTAATAGTTGGAAACTGTTCTCCATTCCTGCAGTATTGTTAGTTCTGAAGCTGGAGTGGAAAGTCTAAGCTGCTGTAATGCCTAGCAGCCGTGGCCCTCGACTGCCTCAGCAGCTGTTGCTGCCAGCGTGTTGTCACCCAGGCATTTAGACCCAGTGTTGTTGAGCTGTTGCAGCAAACTAAGGTGGCAGAACTTATTTAGCTGGGCTAGCTTTGTGCTGTCTGTAGGCCGGAATGCCCCAGTCCTGGCCAAGGACCATTGTAGCCAGCAGATAGGTAGATCTAAAACTTCGTTTGACCATGGATCATTTGATCGTAGCTTTATTCATGATTTAATAGGTGATGAAATGCAATTCCTTACCTGATCTTTAACTTAAAAAAGATTTAATCTTGTACAGTAAATGAGAAAAGTTGGGAATCCACAAGCCACTTTTAGCAACAGAGCAGCTAGGCTTGTCTCTGTGCTAATGTAACTTAAATTATTTTTGAAAATAGTTATTACACTGAAACCATATCTTTCTCTCTCTTCAACAGGATGTTATTGCTGGATTTCTGTATGCTATTCTCATCTTGGTTGTCTTCCATCCAGTTGTGGACCTGATCGATAACTTCAACTTAACTTACAAATATGCACCCTTAATTATCATCAGTCTCCATTTAGCCCTGGGCATCTTCTCTTTTACTCTAGACACCTGGAGCACATCACGGGGAGACACAGCTCAGATACTGGGCTGTGGTGCTGGAGTAGCCTGTGGCTCTCACATTAACTACATCATGGGTCTAAAGCTAGATCCTCCTCCCGATACATTACCTTTATCTCTTTCCTCTCTCACTGTGACTGTGTTTGGAAAAGCCATATTGCGGTTGTTGGTTGGAGTAATAGTTCTGTTGTTAACAAAAGTAGCGATGAAAAAAGCCACTATTCCACTGGCATGTAAAATATTTTGTATACCACACGATGACATACGGAAAGCAAGACAACGCATGGAAGTTGAGCTTCCCTATCGCTATATTACTTACGGAATGGTTGGGTTCTCCCTCATGTTTATTGTTCCTTGCCTCTTCCATTTTATTGGTCTGTCTTGATGCAGTTTTATCACCTTAAATAGGGAGAGCAGAGCTAGTTGCTTTTTGAAGAGGTGCACTAGTTTGCTAAGGGAAGGCCAGTGAGCTTGGCTTTGGCAGGGTCTTCACTTTAACAGCAATACATAGCAGGCAAAGCATTTAAAGAACTTTGCACATCTTTGGGTATGGTATGGGGCGAGAAGTCAAATATCAGTTCACAAGAAGTGCTGAACTCTGTAAATGCTATGTCTAGACTTATTGCTGTAACAAAGTCTGTGTGTGTGTGATGCAATGAATGTATCTGGAATGTCTGTCGTACTGTACCTGTATACACTGACATTTTAACAGGTATGTCTGACAGCTAATCAGAAAGCTCCATTCATGATCTGTTTGCCATTTCATAGTAACTTATTCAAGTTTTCGGACCATAGACTGCTAAATCTGTTTTCCTCTATTCTTTTCTGAAGTCCTGCTTCAAGTTGTTTCAGCTAATAGGCATTTCTAATGGACCAAACTTGTAATGAGGTTGAATTTTTGGGGGGAAAAAAAACCAAAACAACCAACAAACAAGGCTTTTTCTTTAGCTCCCTCTACAGAGTTAAATGTCTGGATTGGCATTGGTAGGGATCCCTAGAGTATATATGATTCAGGTGCTGTATTTTATGGTTTAATAACTGTGCCTTTCTGTTGCTAAATTAAGAAATGCCATATATACTGTGACGTAAAAATGCCTAATTTTATTTAAAATCTTACACAATTAGGCAGATATTTTTAAATGTTAGATTGTCCACATTGCTGGCATGGTTCAAGTTAACCAGAATATTCAGTTTAGCCTGATCAAAAATGCATAAATGAAATGACCCAAGAATCGCATCCTTAAGCTCAAGATGTTGTAAATGGACAATAATCCCTTTTGTAAGTATTTTTAACGTGTATTGTAAGTTACTGGAAGAGGATATATTTTTCTGGAGATTGTTTATACAGTGGACAGATATTAAAAATTAGTTATCTAAACATATAAACAATAAAAACACCTCATTCTGCAAAGAAATGGGCCTCATTATTATTCCGAACTAATTTAGAAAGACCATTGTTTTTACATATTTGCTTAGAAAATATAATCCTTATTCTAGAAAAAAATATCTATTTTTATGCATTAACATACTGTATTTAAAGGTGATAATCACTTTTACCCAATTTAGATAGGTGTAAGACAATATAACGATCAAACTAAATTTTTAATCATTCTGATAGGCAGATTGTTAGCAGTCAAGACAGTATGGTCAATGCATAAACGGTTTGTGCGTATCTAAATTTTACTGAATGATGCACTTTTCAGCTTCTCATGATCCTTTTTCCAGTGATGAGTAGAATACGACCCTTCAACTGTAACTTCATGTGCCTCTTATGTTTCATTTTGTCTATGTTAATGTGTTGCGTAACCTGTTCTTTCCATGTCAGGAACTGCCATATTGCAGCAAGAACAGTCTTGCTGTCTGGCCAGACATGAATTACTTAGTTTTGTGGTTTTGGTTTTTTTTTTTTTTCAGGAAAACTGTAATTTGGTTGGGTAGTGATTAGATAGAATACAAAGCTTACTTTTTTTGTAAACAATATTTGGAATTGGAAGGGTGTTTTTTGTATTGGAGCTCATATCTCCAAATTGTTAATATCGAAATTAACAAAATTAACTTTGTATCTCTTTCCTCAAAGCACTCAAAGTTATGGTATGCTGGTATTTGATGATGGGAAAAGCTAACTTTTCTGTTGTCTCTTCAGTGCATTCAGAATGCGCTGCTATGAATGTACTCAAACTGATGGATTCGGAACTGATAGCGTGTTAACTTCTATAGCTGAAAAGACCTCACCTGGTAGAAAATGGTTAGCTTGTTTCAGTGCTTATTTCTGGATTTGATTTTTTTCTGTCGGTTGCTCTTTTGCAGTTTAATGCTGAATGTGCAGTAAAAGGTGAATTGGTTTCCAAGGTTTTGAGGGAGGGATTTCCACTGATTTGGCTTTGCACACTAAGATAGTCATTAAATAAATAGCTGAGGGGAATGTACACAAAATGCCTTATGCTTAAAGCCCTGAGCAAGTGGTATAGTTCCAATTATATTAAATTAGTCTGAGGACTGGAGAAAATAATAAGATGACTTCCTCTGAAGTTTAGGGCATCTTCTTCTTAAATATCCCGGCTTTACAGTTTATAGTGAAAAATTTTAAATTCTAGGACAGAAAAGACAAGTGAGCAACACTAATTTTTTTAAGGTACACATTTGATTTTTAGGGACTTCAAGTTTACAGCATAAGAGTGTTCTTAAAGCTGTCTTTTCTAGCTGTGCTTGCTCTGTTGTACTATTAATGGAAAATAAAATCTACTGTGGAAGATCTAGAAAGGGTGAAAAAATCGTATGCAGGTAGGGCTTTCAACAGGCTAAGGAAAATTGCACTGCAGCTTATTCTACTGTTATAAATATATATTTTTATACATTACATTGGGTAACTTCAAAATGTCATGTTCCATGTACCACATAGTCTTGTACACAGGAAATGTATATCAGAATGTTTATACAGCACCTTTACAACCCTGTCTCTAAGACTGCAACTGCTTTACTAAAGTTTACATGAAAAAAGTTTTACTATTCTATTTTCATGTTTTATAAGGGGCTAGGCTCAAGAGGGAAGTTTAGCACAAAATACCATGCAATATGAATGCTGTTATAGAATAAAGAGTCACAGAAATGCAAAAATTTAAAAATCCAACTTAAATATTTGTATTTTAGTATATTCTTTTTAATAATAAGCTACGATTCCTTCAAATCAGGCGTAACAAAACAGCAGGCAAAACTGGAGCACTTTCTTTGCCCTAAGCTATTCCTAGAGTTGAACATGAAAAATGTTTCTAGTATAAGCATCAGCTGGTACCAAATTATTTATAAATTTAACATAGCTTTAAAAGGTAGTTAAATGTCTTTTCAGAAGGACAATACACTTGAAACCTTTCATGAAGTGGTGCAAAAAGATATTCATATGTCACTGCTACTAACTTCCTCTGTTCCAGGTTGTGTAGTCCTAAAGAGAGAAATACTGTATAGAATAAGATATAAATACACATTTATTACAAAAAGCTACGAGTTAAATTTGTCTTATTTGATCACTATATGAAATAAAACCTGAAGCTAACAGTCACGTAGAGTGTAATTTGGCACAAAATTCTATTTTCCAAGAGGCTGAAGAGACTCGAATTAGTCTTAGACTGCCTTAACCATAGGAGCAGGATTTTTTTCTGCCCTGGCCCTCAATCAGAACTAACATACGCATTGCATCTTGGGTGAGTTTTAGAACCTATTATTTTGAAAACAGTTTCAGGTTTATAAATAAAGCTGTTACTTTTGCTTCCCATACCATGAACTGGGGTTGAAGCATCTTTGTCCTGTGGGATCACCTATGAAGCTCTTCAGTGTCTGATCACATTTGCCTTACCGGTTACCTTGCAAATTGGGGGAGAAGGGAAATGGGGAGGTGGAGAAGATATCTTAAGGTAAATTGGCAAACCAAAGGGAGTTGTATTTTGTTTATTTACTTGGAAATTCTTTTAAGCTTATGTACAGCTTTTCCCTGAAAAAAAAACCACAGGAAGATGCATAAATGTAATACGTGGCTGTTTGCTGGTTTTTTGTGTTTGTGTTTTTGTTTTTTTTTTTTACCAGAACAGTGTTAAATTGTCTGGATTTTAAAAGCTATTATGCTTTCTTTCGTACTATTTTTTTATTGCTGCTTTCAGTATTTTTTTACTCCATTTCTTGCTTATTTCCCAGGGAGTGTCCTGAACTTTTTGTAACCAATTGCTACTTATGTGAAGATTGTAACTTTGAACTTGTAAATACTTAAGGGCTGTTAGTGGCTATTAGCTGCTCAAATACATAAAAACAAATCTTGCATGCTGTAAGTAAATACATCTGTTGTGCTAAAAGTTGTTTCTGTTTCCGTATCTGCTTTCTCAATACAAAATTGAGATTTTTCACACACAATACATAAGATATTTAATAATTCAATGGTATGAAAGGGCATTGCTCTCTAACTGCGGTTAACTTTACTTGCAGTGCTGTACCTAGTTTATTGAGAATGAACCCTGAAGGTCATGTCCGTGCTCTGACATGAATACAAGCATCATTGTGTGTGAAGGGACTTCCCTTCTAAGGTGTAAATGTAATATCCTTGCTTTTGATGTCTGAGAGATTGTTCTTCTTAAAATCATACTTAGCCCAGTTTTTACAAGACTTAAAGGGCCTAACTTGGAAGCTGCTTCTCAGGAGCTGGAACTGGCTGTGCATTTGCAACACTTAATTGATGCTTTCCTTCTCTGTACCATAATTGTGCTGGATGACAAGATCCCAGAATAATATCAGTAGATAAAATGATGACGGGAGAACTGATTCTTGGGGTATTGTCACTCAGCTTACTGTAATTGATTCTTGGGTGGTTTTTTGGTCTAATGTAGGATGTTTCTAGGTTATACAATTTACTGCTATGTTCTACAAACGACTTTGAGGAAACTTTGACGTTTTTGTGGGAGGAAGTCTCATTGAATGTCTTCATGCCAGGATTTTATTCTAGCAGAAAGCTTGTGGCCTTTTTGTTTCAGCAGAAATATATAAGCCTATTTTAAAATTTAGAGTAAATACTATATTTGTCAAATTGATAGAATAGTTGTCACTAATGATGTTTTTCTTCCTACAATACTACTTGAAACAAAGGCAAAAAAAGCTTAATTTGGAAACAAAATGTGATATTGTGTGGCAGAGAGGATATAGCTCTTTAGGTGTTCTCTAAAAAGCAAATATCACATGCTGGAGTTCAGGCAAATTTAACTATGCATTAGAAAAACTTCTTTGCACTCCATTCTGCACCAGAAATAATTGCATGGTGGTAAGAGTCCATTTAACAAAACAAAGCAAAGCAATATGTGTTTGCAGTGTATAATTAGTAATTGTTGCTGTAGGATCAAAGAAGAATAGAGGGTACATAGGAGAATACTACCTTAAATATATTGACCAGTAAATGTAAACAAAAAGTCCTATCAAGTTGGAGCATTTTATTAGTCACTAAACTCTGACTAAATTAGTCACTAAATTTTTCCCACAACTTTTATTTTTGTTAGAAAGTGTAATGAAAGACAAGGGTTATATTCCTGAAATGGAAATTAGATTTTAAAACAAGTCTAGATGTCTAAAGTATCATAACTGAAAAAGATCAGTCCAGGAGCTAGTAACCTGAAAAGTTAGAGCAAAGTCTGAGGGGGATTTTTGTATTAAACTTAATGCACTTAAAAACGATGCCAAAATTTGGCCTATACTTGATTTATATGAAATCTGTAGTACAATATAGAGATATATATAATATATTGCATATTGGAGTTTAATTTTTTATGTATAGATTTTCTTGTTACTGCATTCCCTGATAAAAGCAAGTGTTAATAAAATATAAAACAGCTTTGTCTGTATAATGTAAAGCTGTATGTTAGCAGTATTTCAGGAAATAATGCAGTTGTAATCCCCAGTCTCTCAACCTCTTGGAGAACTTTATTTAAAATAAAATCCAAAAAAAAGTACTTTAAAATGCAAGCCCTGAGTTAGTTGAGGATTATATAATGGTTGCTCTATAATAGTGTACAGCTGATGTTTTAAAAATTAATACACCGGAATTCTTTGTTATATTATTGTTAATGATTTTTGTACTCATTGTACACTTTCTGCAATTGTCAACTAATATTTAAATGCATATTGACTGGTAACTGAAGTGTCTAATTTCATCTGCAATGAGTGGGTAATAAACTACTGTTGGATTCAAATGTGTTCTGTTGTGTTTATTCCTTCCAGTGCCAAGGGACACGTGGTTGGACACATACCACAAGCATCAAACACTGATTATAAGAAAACTTACATTCATATTATCATACAGCAATAATTATTAGAACAATGTTATCTTTTAAGCTGTGGGCTTTAGCTGCAAAAATTTAGGAAAAAGAATGAGGAAAGAGGGAAAAGAGATTTTCCTTTTTCCACTGCCTTAAAATATGGACTATTTAGATTCATATGCTAAATAATAAAACAAGCTATTGATCAAACTGTACACAAGATTTAAGTTGTATCTTTCTATGGCTTTAGTCACTTGTTGCATGCTGCTAAATGAATATGGAAGCATGCTCTTATTCTTGCTTTCTAGGAAGGTGCCTGTTGTGAGGAAGAAATAGTTTCACAAGTTCTGGAAGTGCTGAAGTTTGGGTTTTCAGTGGATGTCTGATGACTGCTTTGGCGTATGCTGCAGGTTTAATGAGAGCGCTCAGTCCTTATTTGAAATCAGAATCCTCATAGAAAACAACCACGAGTTTCTATCATGTTGGGTCACCTTCCAGTAACTTCTGCTCAGCTCCCAAATCTGCTTTGAAAATTGGCCAACTGTGGGTATGTTTTCCCCGGACTAAGGAGTATCTGCAGGTTTTCATGCAATGCATGTAACCAGTATATTTGCATGAGCTTTGCTCAGTAAACCAGACTAATTTCAAATGCTGTGAACTTTGTTTTACCATGGTCCCAAGATTCCTTAGCTGCTGTGTAATATACAAGCATGAGAAAGTATTAGTTCATTCGTATATTTGTACTAACTTTAAGTAGCCTGAAGTTACTTGGAGAAGTGTAGCAAAAAAACCCACTACTCAGCATAACTCTTGCTTCTCTCTTCCTGCAGTTGTACAATGTCCAGTGAGGAAGTTTGAGCAGTTGAGTAATGCAGCGGAGCAGCATTGCAGAACACACTAGAAGAGGTGGGAACTGCCCCTTAAAAGGAAGCTGTTATGCTATTTCAAGTCCATTTATTTGGTACTGTACAGTGTTCCTCCTTGTTTTGCTAACTGGAAGGATTTGTATGGAGCTAATACACAAGATTCTACTTTTTGCATAGTGTAAGAACTCATACTTTTATGCTAAACATCTCCTATGCCTGTTTCTATGCTAATCTCCTACAACTTGCAGAGATTGCTGTGATTTATTTTTTTTTTTGTCCTGTTAGAGCTCTCAAAGATGTAGATAACCAGGATGTTAATTCCAAGGACCACAGAAATGCGTGATCTGTTGGTTATTAGTTTGTTCTGTAAGTTTCAAGATGATAGTTTTGAAGATGCTGAGACAAAAAAAAAAAGAAAAATACACTTGAAGAACCCCAAAAAGGATAAACTCAATGGAAAGTACATGATGAAAAAACTCAACAAACGTAACTAAATCACACCTCTTTGATGGCAAGGTTTTAATTCACCATTCCACTGATGTTTGTAACTGTTTATGATCTTTGCTGTGGAAAAAAAGGTTTATTATAAGGACTCAACTTGTTACCAAAGCAAAGCTCTGGTCCCTTGCTTTACAAAATGACTCATAAGTGCTTGGCCTTTCCAATTCTTTGTTCTAAATAAAATAACTTTGAAGGGATTTGGAGTAAGTATTCCTTCTCTGCTTAAACAGCTGATGGAGATTAACAGATAGACTCATGGCAGTTCTCGTTTATGCCATGAACTGAAACCAGAAAAGTGTAATTAAACTCTTGATCAGCCCATCCTGGCCAAATATTACTGAACTGGTAACTAAATCTCCGTAGACCTGAGATTTGCATCTTTCTCAATTGTATATTGTGTTGCTGTGTCTGTGAGACTGTTCGATCACAAGAATGGACCAGATACAGGAGAACTGCATAAACCTTTATAGGTACAAATCATCTCTAACAGTCCTTTGACATCAGTTTAGCCATGATTTACATAAAAATTGCCTCGTTTGAGTTGATTTTTTGCTTGCTAATTATTTTGCAGAAAGCAAAAGCAAGTTCCTGCCCAAAAGCTTAAACCTGCATTGCACTGGGAATTTTCTTTACATTTTGTAATAGAGCCTTCCCTGTGTTTTAACCTTAGTCTGTGAAGAACAGTTGGATGTAGAGACACTTGTTTTTCTTTTCTGAAGGATTTTTCTTATCACGCCTTTAATTCTCAAATACTTCTTACACCCTTTATTATTGGCTTGACCGAATGCTCTGGCTTTATACAAATGACTTATTCTGACCACATGCAATAACTTTTCCGGATGGTGCGGCAAATGCTTGGTTTACAGATGATGTGGTTTTGGTACAGTACATAGCAGCCCTTCCTAAGTGTGGCTGGTATGCTTGCCTTTACGTACCTCTAATGTTCTGGCCCTCCCTGCCCCTTCTGGGACTAATACTGTCTTCTGTCCCCACAACTATTGAACATGGATCACATCCTAAAGAGAAATATTTTCTTTTTGAACTACATAATAAATCTTTTAGGATTCTAAATCTACGAAGAATCTGTGGGGTTTTTTTTCTCCCCCCCAGCCAAGTGCATGTACATTGCAGCAATTTGTAGAGGAGCCAAACTTGCTTGCTTAATCTCAGGACGAAAGTAGCAAACTTCCTTTACGCTGCCATAAAAATGAGTGAAAAGCTGTTGTTTAAATAGATGCTTCGTAATGAAATTCAATGAAGTTTAGACAACAGCAAACTTGCCAAGAGAATCTTATTTCTGTGGATACTATCCTAAACTCATTAGTTCAACAGAACTAAAGCATTTGTTCCACTCTAGAAAACCCCACAGACTAGCGATAGAAAACAGCAAGTCTGCAATAGGTGAAATTACCTACAACTACATTCTGATCAGTCTTTCCTGGGTGGGAAAGCACTGATTTCCTGATTCTGTACACGTGGCCACTCTCGCCTCCCAGCCATCTGGTGCTTTCCTACGTGCAGCCTTCCCACGTGCTACAAGCCATTTTTCCTCACTTTCATGGACACCTACTTTTCATCTACTCTTCAGCTTTTTCCCTTCAAGTAGCTCCAAAAGACCAGCGTCCTACCAAGCTTTACAGCCATACTTCGTGCCCAGTAATATGCCACAGCACAAGGGTCCTTCAACTTGCAGCGGAGAGCGTTCATGTACCAAACTGGTTTCCTTCATTTGGTCATCATCTGCATAGTTGGGTATCTCCATGCTGCATCTCCATGTTAAACGCTGCAGCTGGTTTGAAATGTGCAGAGTACGATTGTAAATGATAAGAAATAGCAAGAAAGTATGTCGTTGTAGAAAGAAAAGGGGGGGGGGGGGAGGAACCTGTGTGCAGCAGAGGTAAGATGTTGGCATCTCAAACCAGGACAGCAGGAGAAAAGGGTTGTGGGAATGGGTAACAGGAGGACATAAGGGATTAACAGAGGTGTTGGGAAGCTGAGGAAGAAATCGAGGGTTGTGAACAAGGCATGAGCTGTAAACTCTTTGCCCTTTTCAGATCATCCTTGGGGTTAGGAACAAAATAAATTCCATCTTTATAGTCTTTTAATAACTTTTAAAATCTTTTTTTTTTTTTTTTTTTTTTTTGCTTTTTTCCCCTAGCTGGTATGCAGTTGTGTTGGATATACTTAATATTCAAAAAGGAACTGGTTAGAGTTTCCCAGTTTCCCAAAGCTGGAGAATGGGGAGCTATTTTGGCTTAGAGTTGTAGTCATTTGTTATGGTAGCTAGAGAACAGTCCACCGTCCATATTAATTCTAATGCACTTTCATTCCAGGTAGTCTCAGATTTGAGTTTGTAGATGGATTCAGCAGTTAATCTTCTCAGAATCTTAAAAAAAAAAAACAAACCCCAACCAAAACAAGTTTGTTTTCTAACAGTTCTTTTCCCCTTAAAAGTATAAGGCTAATCTGACATGATAGTTTAGCAAGCATAAGCAGAAAGTACATTCTGCTTCCATGTCAGTTAAAGACAAAAAATTCCACTGAACTATTTAATCCATCACATTTGATCATCTCTGCTGGTATGCCATATTTGGATAATTCCTGCTGTAGAGAATTCAGTCCTTGGGGCTAATCAAGTCCACAACTGCCTTGGGAAGATTGCCAAAAAAATGCCTGTTATGAAGAGTTACTTTGCAATTGCTAATCTCATGCTGTTAAGCAAAGGGATATAATCACGTTTGCCTCGTATAGAATGATTAAATTTCAGCACATGATGACCTAGATTTCTACTAACCTGCAAAGATTTTTAAACTGAAAATTTAGAGAGGCTGTTACCTCTGCTTCCACTGTACACAGCAGGTACTTTAATCATTCACTTTTTTGTGATTTACTGTTTACATCATTACTCATGCTGTAATGGCTACTAATTGCTTAGTGGTTATTGCTGTGGACTACAGTGGATCAGTTGCAGATGCTGAAACTATAAATTAAATAAAGTGATTACTCAAATTGACACTTGCTTGCTTTAAGAGTTAGAACATTTTCTCTGGGCTGATGTTAGAGGACATAATGCTGACTCTGTTATTTTTTTAATAAGGTTTGAAGGAGTAAAAGTTGCCAACATCTTTAAGACAGCGGTAAAAGCACAAAGTCAACCAGTTTAGCATTCAGACTGATTTCATACCAATGCTAATTAGCACTGCATTGTGCTTGCCTTGCAGCAGCAGTTCTGTTCATTCCTGATTCGTTGGCTTTGTGACAGTATTGGTATTGTGTCTAGACTTCAGGCTGACTAACTTCACTAAAATACAGCTGAAAGAAAAATAAAAAATTCTTATGGTCAGATTTGTCTCTTTTCACTTAGAAGCATGTCCAGGCATCTTTTTTAAACATCTGGTTGCTGAGATTTCTTTCTTGTCAATGCAAATAAATGTCATTTAAAATTTCAAAAATTTATATACAAGACACTTCAGTAGTTATGCAAACGCTGCTGTCTATGACACAGCAGTTCTGAAATACGCGTCTGGCCTGATGGCCTAGTGCTTCTCTCTCTCCTGAACTTGGACATTTGGGGGGCTAGGCTTCTGTAATTGATCTCGGTGTCAACCAATTTCAATGGGAGTTCGATGGCCAGACCTTGAAGCAAAGATAAAGATGGCACCCCGAACAAAAAACTGTAGAGCGTATCGAATCTGACAATAATTCCATGCTCTTAAGAAATCACCCCCCAAGTCAACAGGTAGCAGATTTGAGCTGGCTTACAACGCATGTCTGTGCTATGTTTGGGAACCTCATACCTGAATGTGTTGGCTTAATACTGAGGTTCTTGGGAAAAGCCAGGAAGAAGGGTCAAGCCCTATAGGCTATCCTGTTCAGTTTCTGTGCAAATACAAAAAGAACAGAGAATACGATGAGATGAACCCTCCCTGGTTCACTTTGGGTGCCCTTCGCTACCACGCAGATGGAAGGCTCCTGCTGTTGCGTCGAGTTTGGTCTTTCTACTTCAGGGAGGAATAAGGAATTCTTGCCACTAACAAAATTGCCAACAAAAAACCAAATCTCAACACGTACAGCCCTAGCATGGGTGTTCAGAAAGAGAGGACTACCAGGAAAACAGAAATACTTGTCTGCAGTCTATTTTGCCAACCTGAACTATGCCTGGAACATCCCCTCAGCCTTTTAGGGATAGTTACAGAGAGCAGTTGTGGAGGCTGAGGAGAAGCCCACAGTGCACGGCCTAATTTTCTGCATTCAACAGGATCAAATATAAAATCTTACGCTGGCACCCTGTGCAGGTCATGAGAAATTGCAAGCATTGTTACCAACAGTAGTATTATTAAAATTAAGAATTCCTGCAGGGAAGAGATAACGGACACAGCTCTTTCACTGCAGGATATGGAAGGTCAGATTTGGTTCTCTGAAGTCAGAAGCTGTTAACTCTGAACTGACCTCTAAAAAATGGTGTCCTTATCCAACAACTTGACTTTGCAATCAAAACATCCTTGTATTGTACTATGTAATTAGAGTATATGATTTAATCAACATTTGATTTTGGTTTATTAAGTGCTTATTTAGCACTAAGTGGCAATTGAGCATTAAAGTACCTTTGATAAATCCAGGAACTTGATAATCATCAGTCATAATAAATTTGCCTCATTTCTACTTTTTGTGTCAGGTAGAATTGCAAAAAGTGATGGAGAGAAGTTTGCCAACTCTTCCCCCCTCAACAAACAGATGGGAACTAAAAAGTGAAACAATGCAATGAGCTGTAACTTTTAAAGATGTTCAAAATAAACCTCTCTTTCTCCAGCAAATCACATCACCTTCTACTGCTTCAGCTGCAGGAAGCTGCTGATGGAGTTACGTTCATTGATCCCTGGTATGTAACACTTCATCTACACACATATACAAGTTAATTACAAATCGTTTTACTGTCAAAGTTTGCATAGGTGGCCAAAATATACTGCTACATAAATAACCTTGGCGTAGTAGATAGATGGCCAAGTGGTTAGGGTACAACTGCGTGATTTGATAGACCTTGCCTGAACAGTTCCAATTAAAACTGCAACAAGCAACGTTCAGAATTACCAAGCTCTACGAATGTTATTTATGAAAGGGCGTCTTAGACAAAGTGATTTCAACTACATCTAGATACTCTCATTTCTTTCTCTGCTTTGAGTGCTACACACAAAATGACTCTAAAAAAAAATGGCACTTTCATTCCCCCTCCCTTTTTTTAAGTTATCTTTGCTGGGGGGACGAAACACTTCTCACTGAATGGTGCATTAAGGTAGTTCCCAGAAGTGGCTGGTTATACTCAGGGACAGTTGTGTCACAACATATGTGGTGGCATTATGCAAATACACAGCAAAAAATTCTTGTTATGGAGAACTTGCTGTTTGAGTAATTGACCTTAGTCCTAGAGCACATGACACTGAAACTCAGATTTGTTCAGACTACTTCACTTTCTTTTAAAGTGAGGATCATCAAGATTCCTTTCCAAAAATATCTTTTGTTTCAAGTTCTGTCTGTAAAGTAACCGTCAAGAGTTACGAATGAGCTCCTGGAGTGACTGCCATGCAATTACTGTCATGAACTCACAGATGCATTTCTGCCCAATACATCCTGTGACTCAGCAGCGTTGGTGTGCTATCAAGAAAATTGTGCTTTCTGTCAATATAGCTGGATTCATCTGGGAGTACTGAACACCAAACCCATGGCTGTAGAATTATGTCATTCCAGTTGATCTTGCAGCTGTTTATACTATGTGAACAATGAACAGAAGGTATTTGTTGAATTTGTGGCAATACCAACCACCCCAAGAAATTCAGATGAAAAACTACTAACTAAAAGTATCTCTCATTGTAATATTGGCATTTACAATACAGGTTTAAGTATTATAATGTATATTGTGTTAAATTCAATATTGTCTTCTATGAAATCATATACAGCCTGGTTTTGAAATTTTCAGAACAACTCTCACCAATTTGAGCAGTGATTAGTCCCAGTTGATAAACTTTAACAGGACCAGGCTCACAACAACGAGGGAAGGTATTTACTGTGAAAACAGTAAGTATGTAATTTGGGTCTTTGTGCTTTGATGTCATGTACTTAGATATTTTTCTATCTTCAGTGCACCATGCAGGAAAAAAATGGCCCCCAAAATAATTGTTAAGAAGCAAAAACAAACAGAAAAGGGCACTTTTTCATGGCAGCTGGTAAATTGGTCTGTCTTCTGTGATACCTGCTTGGCTAACTTCTGTGAGCTGTGCACCTGTAACTCCTCATGAATACAAATAGCTGCATTAATATCTGGTCCTAATAAACTATTTGGAGAGCAGACTTTAAGCTGTAATCCAGGTGAATCATCAATGCATCTGTGAAAGTCAAGTTGACTGGCTCGTGGTATTGCAGTGATCACAGAGAAGGGTATTCTCTACTCCTTGAAAGATGATTGTGCCAGTAAGCACACAAATAGCTGCAGTAATAAAATAACAGTAGTTATACTGGAGCATGTAGAATTAATTAAAATTTTGCACGCTACTAGTGGCAGGCAACTGAAACCGACACTGCTTGGAAGTATCATTTAATTGACTTTCTGCTTTTGTTACATGTCAGGGTTAAGGTGGCCATTAAACAGAGGTACAAGTCAAGTTCTTTTGTAACGTTCTGTGGTTACCATCCATGTGGCTTGACCACATTATTGGGTTTAGATAAAGCTCTTTTTTACGTTGCTAGAAAAATATACAGTCAGCTCAAATGTTTAATTTAAAAAATAGCAATGGAAGCTACGCTGATGAAAAGTACTTCCATGTTTAAAAATACTTCTTGAAACAATTTATTTATTTGTCTGTTATGTTGGTAACACTATTTACCACAACTTACAGCATTTATCAGAGAAGACCACAAACTGATTTTAACTGGTACAAAAATAAAGGTACAAATTACTTTTCTCACTGAGTAACATCCATCTAAGATTATGGACTAACGCAATACTCTGCAACTGGGGCCAAGCAAGCTTCGCTGCAGAACAGTAAATTAAGAACAGAACAAGGAATTTTGAATTCTAACACTCTGGACAATAGAAAGTAAAAAGAAGCAAATGTTAAGTATGCTGTCCGTCCTCTAATAACCTGTATGTGCTAGCCTATTAAATTGTAAACTAAAAAAAAAAAAAGGAAATAAATGCTATTTGGAACTTTAATTAGAAAAAATTAGGGTCTGGAAAAACGCAACAGCAAGCTGAAGGGGAAGGAAACCGGATTAACCTTCCTGTCCCTCTCCTCGCTTGGATCCCCGCCGGGACACAACCCCGCTTTCAGTTCCCGCTCTGCTGGCGAAGGGCGGCGCGGTGCAGCGCGGCTCCACCAGCACGGGTGGGACCTGCGCGTCCCCTTCCGCAACCCCCTCAGCCGGGCACCTCCCGGCTCCTCCACGCGGACTGTTTTTTTCGGCGTTGGCAGTTTACAGCCGAAAAGTTATAAAGGAAAATTCAGTCCCTCATCCCGTTGACCACATCTGATCTCATCTGCCACGGAGCACATTCTCTGTTTGCCCGCTAGCCCCGTGGGTGACCCTTTCCAGCGCTGCTCTGCCGAACGTGAGATCATTTTCTCGTCGGGCTCCTCGGGGACGGTGCCAAACGAAGCAGGGCGACGCCTGAGAACGGGCACGGCTGCGGCCGTGAGGCCCTGCTCGCCGCCGGCAGCCCGGGCTCCGTCGGAAGATGCAGGCCGAGGCCTGGCACCCACCCGGGCCCGCGGCCCAACCGGGCATGGCTCCGTCGGAAGATGCAGGCCGAGGCCTGGCACCCACCCGGGCCCGCGGCCCAACCGGGCATCACTCCGCCGCTTGCTCAGACAGCTCCCACCGCTCCTCGCCCCTCACGGACGGAAAATGGCGCCCGTCCCCTCAGCCGCGGCCGCCAGCGCTGCCCAGCGGGGGAGGCCCCGCCCCCGCTGCCATGGCAACGGGGCGGGCGGTGCTGCCGGCGGGAGCCAATAAAGCTGTGGCGATTGAAAAGCAGGGGGCCACGCCCCCTCCGCCGCCTGCACCAATCCCCTTCCTCTGCGTCGTTTCCTTTCCCCGCCGCCAAGGAGGGAAGATGGCTGCCGGTGAAGGGGCCGGAGCAGCCAATGGGGTGGCTGGGGGGGAGCTTCGGGGGCGGGGCTTACAGTGGGTGGGGCGGGACGCACGCGGCGGCGGCCACCGGCGGTGGTGCGCGGTGGGGTGGAGGGGGCGGCTCTGCGGGGCCGAGGTGGGGGACCCCCGGGGGGGGGCCGGGTCGGGCTAAGGACCGCCGGGGGAGTCGGGGTAGGGACCCCCGGGGGGCCAGGCCGGGGTAAGGACCCCCGGGGGGGTCGGGGTAGGGACCCCCGGGGGGCCGGGCCAGGGTGAGGGCGGCCGCGGGCAGGGCGGTGTCTGTGGGGAGAGCGGGGGGTGCCTCTGAGGGGGATCGTCTCTGTGGAGGGGGGGTGTCCTCTGTGGAGGGTTGTTGTGGGAGGGGAGGCGTCCCCTCTGTTGAGGCTGGGGGGCTCCTGTGGGTTTGTCAGGGGTTGTCCCTGGGGGGTGTGGTGGGGGAGGATGGGGTGGTTTGGGCGGGGAGAGCCACCGCCCAGAGGTGCCGCCCGCCTCACGCTGAAGCTGCCCCTGTGCAGCGGGGTTGGACGTCTCTCGGTGTGCGTAGCGCCCTGTGCGGTAGAGAGGAGGAAGCGGGGGGTCCTGAAGTTTCGCTCCCTCAGCGCTGTCTTTTCTTTTTCCATTAGGCTGAACTGCAGCGTGTCTTCTCTGCTGATAGTGATGCTGCCCGCCTTGCTGGCAAAGAGTGAATAAAAACGCTGGACTTACACTGTGAGTTTATCCTGTTACTCAGTGAAGCCTGGAAGCTTGGAAAGACCAACTGTGCTCTGAGAGCACTCTGAACAGCGGGTAAAGGGCTGGTGGAGGGTTCACACTGGCCTGGTCGCCCTTTCTAGCTTTGATGCTGTGTCTGTGAGAGAGTGGGCTAGGGTTGAGCCTGGCATGAGGACTGGGTCACTGTATTGCTAATTTGGGCAGGCACATCTGATTAGAGTTGTGACTGTTCAGTCATGGCCTGTCAGGGTTAAAGTTAGGACCTGTATTGGCAGATGAAATACGTTTATTAAGAAGTTATGCTGGTACCAGCTGACCTCACCTAGGTTTGGTGAAGATGGGTATCTCTTTTATTTTAGACTGTTACTATTATTAAAGAAAAAATCTGGAAAAGGTCAGAAGGAGAAATAATAGTTTTGATTTGGGTTTTCTGTTTTGCTGTTTTATTCCCCTGGGAAAAAGCGGAAAGAAACTTTTTTTATGTTTTGGAGAGTTAGAGAAACTGCTACCAAAGATGTAATACTTATATCCTTAAATGATGTTTTATATAACCAACAGGTATTTCAAAATACGCTGTGTTGGAGAATTAACTTTTTCCTACAAGGTACAGGGAGTGGAATTGTCAATGCTGTGTTATGTTAAGGACTCATATGACTTACAATTGTATAATTCAAAAGTAACTTTTCCTAGAAATGTGTATTCAGAAGAATGCAGAGGTCTTTTCTTAGTATACTGGGTTTTGGGTCTGTAAAAGCTTTTTTCTCAGAACTAAGCTGTGTTAGTGCCTTTTATTTCCTAATATTTTAAATGGGTTTCCTGTTTGAGAGCAATCATCAGATTTGGTGAAGTGTGTGTGCAGAGCAGCTCCTATAAGAGAATTGTCATTGTCAACAGAGTAACTGAAAAGGTTTCTGATCATCTGTATCCCAAAGATTGCTTTCTAGGTGCTAATTTTATGTAATGCTTGTCTAAGGTTTACATGTTGGTTTCTGTTTGTTTAGGGTTAAAGACTAGGGTAGCTATTTGCATTTTCATGCAGATATCTTTTTGTGGGAGCAAGGAACAGCCCTGTAGGGGAGGTGGGCCTAGGACAGCCTCTGCATATGTAGGCAGTGATGTGGGACCTGGCTGTTTCTTGTGTGTTCTCAGATTTTCTGGGAAAAAAAATTCTTCCTTGTTGCCCCGTAAGAGTTCTGTTGTACGTGGGGTGATCAGTGACATTCAGGTAGCTTTTTAAATGCCTTGAGTACAAGATGTTTTGACTTTTTTCTTTTTTTTTTTTCCCCCTCCTTCTTTTCTTTCACTGCATCAGTGTTGAGGACAAGGATCCTTTGCTGGGTGGCCCTAGGGTCTGGTCTGTACCTGGCTCTGTGGGAGGTCTCCTGTAAAACCAGACTGCTGTCATTATGTGCTGCCAGCACTTCCCAGCTGGGTTCTGCGCTTTGACATGCTTTTACTGTGACTGTACAAATAATGTGATTTCTGAGCTTTTCTGAAACAAATCAAAGCAGAAGGTAATCAGCACTACCATGCTGATTAGCCATGTTGATGTAAAGTTGCCTGTGCAGACTTCCAGGGCTTGGTTTTAATTGGTGGGTGAAAAGACATCTTCTGCGTGGGTCAGCTTCTCCTGTGCGATGACAAGTCTGTTAGTGGATTTCACACCAGACACTAAAAAAGAGTGTTGAGACTTGTGAATCGAAGACTTGGCAAGGCCAGGTTTTGGAGATGAGTGCGCTTTGTGACTTGCAAGTAGTTTAGGTGCAAGATGGACAATGGAGGACATAAGAAGGGCAGGAAAAGAGCTAATAGCCATGTGAGGTTAGGAAGTTCAGCTTCATACATGCTTTTGCCCTCTTCAGACTATAGCCTGACTCGCTATCCGCTTCTCCCTTAGCTTTTCCCCTTCTCATGTTGCTGTACCGTATCTGCTTTTAACAGAAGGGTTAAATAAATTCTTGCTGGTGCATTGTCCTCTCTTATTTCCTCCTGCCACCTCCTTTTGCTTCCTCTGTCTTCCCCTCCAAGCTGCCCTCTGACTGTTCCCTCCCCAGCTGTTGAAGCCCCTGGAAAGGACAGCTCTATTGCAGCACTTTGCACCTACAAACCAAGCGGAGTTGATACTAGTTCAGATCTGGCAGAAGCCATGTTTTTTGTTAATTTGTGGGGCCGGTGCAGTCAGCATGTAGAGATGGGACACGTTCAGTGCAGTCTGTAAAGAAGCTTAGAGCATTTAATTTAGGGTTGGTTAGTTAAATAAAAGTGGACGTAACTTAGCACATGGATGTGACCAAGTGGAGCTTGTTGTATTAGCTTCTAAAATAAATGGGAGGGATTGTGAAATTGTATATAGAAGATGGTTGCTTTGGTAGATGAAGCTTTAGACTGGGATTGAAGGATATCTGATGCTCAAATCTTGCCTTCACGTTAAATTTCAGTAGTTTGGATGAATTGTTTCTATGATGTATTTTTGCCTTAGCTGGTACTTTGATGCAAGTTTCAACAAAATCCTTTAGAGAGAACAAAGCAGGAGGTGGGGCTGGACTGCTCACTGGAGAAAGAAAGTAAGCCAATCTATAGCACTGAAAAAATCGTGCGCAAATCACAAGACAAATACTGAGTAATTTCATTAGGCTATTCTGAGGATCCCAACATAGAATGTGTTTTCTGTCCTGTTTCTAGACCCTACAGGATATTCCAGTGTTTTCAGCAATCAAAATATTTTGTAAGTAGTGTCAGGAAGCAAATATTGCGCAGCTGTCCATTTTAACAAGTTCACATTAATATTTGCTTAAAAACTCTTCAACCTGGTATGTTTCTATTCTGTTTCGTTATGCCAGGTGTCTAAGTCCAGAAAGCCTATTGCATTATCTAGTCTGATCTCCTTTGCAAGACAAACCATCTGTACTGTTGTTTATACCCTTTACAGACTGGACATAAAATTTATTTCCCCATTTCACATTAATCTGGAGGCACTTCTTGCAGACTGTTGATATTCTCAGATTTTTGTTTTTAGTTTTATTACACTATTTGTGTTGTTGAAAATGTTTTGATGTGACCTTAATGGTTAGTTTCAGACTAAAAGTTGCAACAGATAGAGGGATGAAAATATTTTAAAACCTCTTAGTCCCTATTGTTTTGCTCTTTGAGACTTGTTGTTTTATGTAAGACTTTACTGTGGCCCTATAAGGGCACTTGCTATTTTTCTTTAGTTCCTAGTTTTCCAGATAATGAAAACTTAATGAAAAATCAAAACTAACAGGTTCTGGAAATCCTTCATTTAATATAACAACTGAATCTTACCTGTGTAAAGACAGATGCAGTAAAACACTCATAGTTCTTATACTGGATTAAACTAACACAATTAAAAAAAAAAGCTTTAAAGTAAAATTACTTTTTTGTTATATTGTGCTTGTGTATAGCAGCAATTCAGTTTGAAAATGTTGAGTGTCTTTCTTGCAATTTCACTTTGCTTTTAAATGGATGAATGAACATATTGCTAATACCTGTAGTCACTGCTGATGTGTTTGGCTTTTTTTTCTTCAGCAGAATCTTTTTTTTTTTCAGTTGATTAGCAACTTTTCATTTGCACCTTTCCTGCAGCTAGCCATAACTACCGTGATCTTTCTTTTTTCCCATGCCTGTTATTTCTAGGCAAAACTTCCCATTAAAAGTAAGATGTAAAAGTGCTGTACAATTGGTAAGCAGTTAAATTGGTGAATTAACAACCCAGCATTTAAGTAAAATTGGCAGATTCCTTGCTAGATGGAGTTACATGCTCACAGTACCTGGAACAGGAAACTTCAGATGCTGATTACTTTTCAGTAATTTGAGGATCTTTTAGTAATAAGCATGTGTGTATGTTTGTTGCTATGGGAATGACTGAGAGCGCTGAAATTAAGTGTTATTATTCCTTTGTGGAAGCAGAAGGGACAAGCAGATGGCTGTAAAAGCAAAAATTAATGTTTAGAAACAGACAGCTCTTTTACTAGCAAACCTGACTTCCTTGGGTTTTGTATGTGATTTGTGGAGGGTTTTTTTGAGGTAAGTGAAGTTGATTTTAGTTTACTCAGTGTCTGTCAATATATCTAAAGAGTACATGACTCAGTTGTGAAAGGGGGAAGAATAGATTTAAGGAAAAATCAATTCTAGTGGTTTAAAGTCTCAGGTAACTATTACCATGTATGCGTATTGAATGTTGCTGCTTCAGGAATGTTCACTGTAGCCAGACGTGAGTGTAACAGGTTGAGAGGGGAAGGGTTTTTTAGTTGTTGGAGTTGGTTTGTTCCTCCCCTTCCCTGGCAAAATTTAGTGATGGGTGTTTCTGGACTTGGCACTTGCTGGATACTTAAAGAGCAAATACAAACTCACAAAAGTCAGTTGTTCCCTGTATGCTTCTGTGTGTGTTGCATGGAAATATGAGAGTTGCATCTTGCGTTGTCATGAAGTCTGAAAGATCAAAAGCTCTGAATTGAATTCACAAAAATGAGACTTTAAAAAAGAGCGTGTTACTTATTTTTAATCTCTTTGACAGATCAGAAAGGAAAAAGTTGCAATGTAGTTGAATTTGGGTTTTTTTTCTTCTACATTTTTTGGTATTAGGCAGTTCTAAGTGAAGGCTGTGATTTTTGATTAGTAGGCTGATTTGAGGATCTGAGGCTTTTAAAAGGAAGAAAACAAAGCTGGTACCTTAATAACGCCGTTTGCAGTACTTCAGGTTTATTTCCTATACCTTGCACTCTAAGTTCTTGTTTCCTTGAATGCCACTCTGTTAAGGAGACAGCTTATCGTAACCGATTAAAATTAGCAGAGGAGTATATAGATGTAACAAAAGTGTTCTGAATTGCATGGTCTGAATCGGGGGCTGCAGGTCCTCGAAGAGTGATCGAGCCGCTCGTGAGCGGTGGTCATTAGTGACATCAAGCGGGCTGAGTGCGAAATAACAGCTTCTGTCGGTCGGACACCCTGGGAACTTCCAGCGCGCTGAGAGGTTGCCTGAGCGCCCGTGTGCTCAGCGACGCTGAGGCCATGTTCGCGTTGCGCTGAGAGATGCAGTCACTGCAGGGCAAGAAGTGTTCAGTTCTATGTTGCAGTGACTGCTAAACATTCAAACTTGAGAGGGAGGCGTTGCGTTTTCCACGCAGCAGTCTTTGCAAAAAGATGTGGCTGTTTGGAAGGGCACGCTCAAATCCTTAGACTTTTATCCCGACAGTTTCAGAGGCACGGGGAGAGGAAGCCTTAAGCTGGAAGTTGCATTCTGTCCATGCACATATATACCCTCTTACTATGGTCTTAATGGTGCTTCTGAAACTACGTAGTAAGCTAATGTTGTCTCTTGCTGTTGTCTCTCTGGCAACATGGTGTCTTCCAGAAAGAAATGATGAGCCAGCTTATCTTGTAGTTGCTTGTTTTTCAGTCTGCCTTCCTATTTGTGCTCTTTGCTGTGCAAGGGCAGTTGTGGGTGCCAGGCTGATGAGGTTATTAAAGTAGATGAAGATAGTCAAAGTTTTTGCCCCTGCTGTTCTAATTGGAAACTATTTTACAAGATAAACTTCATCGTTTCTGCTCTAAATTTTATTTATGGTCAGTTTATACTCTTAAACTGTTGTGCCAGTATTGTTCTTGAGTAGCTCCCCTCCCTCCTCAGCATTTATTCCTTTGATGTATTTGTAGATAGTAATCGTATCCCCTCTCAGTCTCTGTCTTTGCCAAGCTATACAAGGAAAAGCATCCCAGCTACTTCTTGTAAAATAAACAGTCCGTTCCCTGGATCATCTAACCCATCCTCCTCTGCACTTGATTATGGTTTAGTTATCAAGAGATTGGCTTCAGCAAAGAGCCCTGCTGGCAACCTGCTATGACCCTGTGAAATATGGATGGACTGAAGCATTGAGAGCAAACATGACTTGAGAGCAGGATTATTAAAATGCCTAAAGCTCTTGACTTTGCTTTTTATCCTTGTCTTTTTTTTGGGGGGCAGCAGTGTCTGCCGAAGATGTTGGAAAGGTCTTTGTGGATCTCAGAAAAATAAATTCCACATCCAGGTCTTAGGGATTTGTGGGTGCTAACAAAAGCATATAGTTTTTGTTGTGATTTCCCATGAGGGATTGTCTGTGTTGCTGGATATAGTAGGTCTCTTGATCAGAAAGTGGTAGGTATCAATACCTACATGCTTGCTCTTTCATCCTTCCCTTTTTGTGATTCAATTTCTTATGACTGATTCCTAAGTCACTCTCATAGTGGAAAAGCAGTTGAACGTGAACTTCCAGTGCAGTGTGGTGGAAAATCACTGTGCACTTGGATGTTATAAAAAGCGAAAACAGGATTTTTTTTAATCTATGTATGGCATTGGTGAAGCTAGTACTGGAGTGCTGTGTATGGTTCAAGTGTAAATGCTGTCTAAAGGCTCTTGAAAACAAAGAGCTGAAGAGAGAGCCTTGCATGGGTACAATGTGCACATACTTGATGCCTTAGCATCTTTTATGGAGACTGAAAAGTGAATTCTCTTGAACGTGATAGAGTCAACATAGCTCTAAACCCCTTTATTTCAGCCTCTTCCATCCTACTGTTGTCACTTAGATGACATCGTTTCCTTTTGTCTGTTACAAAGCATTGAAAATTGAGCTTAGGGCATGATAAGGATTCAGTAGAGCCTCCAGCTGTCAGACTAGACGTAAAGAGCGAGTTTTGGAAATTGATAGTCTGTGAACTGTCATGGACGTGCAAGGATCTCCAGTTTCTCCTGTTGCTTTGATACTGGAGAAGGTCTGACAAATTACCTTAACATGGGTGATGGTCTGGATTAGCTAAATATAAAAAATGGAAATTGTAGGATGTGACTGGTGAAGATACTTTAGTGATCTGTGTGCTCCTGGGGAAGCAAATGAGGAGAATGAGAAGTCATTTCCCCTGCTTAGGCTTGACAGATGTTTGTGCTTTTGCAGTACATCTGTAACTGGAGAGAATTGCTTAGGCAGCGGTGTTAGCAGTTAAAAATTGCCAAGCACATGAATGTTGTGTTCGGAAAATCCTGGTGCCACATCTGCACACGCAGGAGAATATCTTATCAGTTCACCAGCAACATCTGTGGTGAAGATGAGAACTGTAGTAGCTGATTTAAGCATGGATTTTTAAGAAAAGAGTTTTGAAAACATAATAGTCTGGTGTTTTGAAGAATGAGCTCTGGTAACAAAGTGTACTTAAGCTAAATTACTGTTGTGAAAGAATTTCTAAAATATTCTGGTAAATAAAACATTTTATCTCATTATAGGTATTTTGGCACCAGTGTGTGGTAGTAGGAGCTATTTTTCCTGCTGTAGCTAAGTTTCTTTATATCCTTTTATTATGGTTGCTGCTAAATTTAGGCTGAAATTTCCCAGGCTTCCTGTGGTGTAGAAACAAATTCTTTGGAAGAATTTCAGCAAAATTTATTAATATTTGGGAAGAATCTTCTTACTTATTTCCAGGGTTTTTTTATATGAGGATGTTGGTACCAACTGGCAATGTCTAAATTGAAGGAAATAAGTGGTGTTATTTCAGAGTCACTAAATTATTAATGCAGCTGCATAAATAAATTTTTCCTTTCACCTTTCTCTGTAGGGTGGATCACTGGGGTTGCTCAATCATCAGTCTTGGAGTCCTTTCTTGTAATCCCAAACTTGAAGGGACATTGAAGCACTTTTCGATTGTGGAATTTGCAGGTGCATTGCTGTGTTATGGTGACTTTTGCATTTCATCTTGTACCGTAGATGTTCAGAACAAGACTTTTTCTTTTGAAAGGCTGCTGCTGACTGTACTTGCTAATGTTTGATTACACAAATATTACAAGTCAGGCAAATACCATCTTTGTTTCACTGTTTAAGAAACTAAAGAACGAATGTTGCAGCTTGCTGGGTATTACTTAGTAAGCTGTTCTGCCAGAATTAGCACTAGTAAGTGTTCGTAGGCCAGGGTCTTGTTCAAAACCACTCGGACGAATAGCTTTATTTTCTTCCTTATCTCTGAGATGACCGTCTTGGTGCACAGCTCTAGTGCCAAGGCAAACAGCAAGCTGTTTGACCTTTAACAAAAGAAAATGCTGTTAGTGAGGAATAGTGTGAGGAATAGTTCAGAGAAAGGTATGAACCTTCTTTTAGCTGATCGTGATTATATTAAGGAAATGTGAATGGAGAAAAACTTAGCACTACCCTCAGGAGAATGTTGTAGCCTATATGTTTGGTTTCCAGCAGTCGATGGCTCTACATAATTGAGAGACTGCTTAGTTCTTCCCTATGTTTGTGGTTACAAAAAGGCATGTCAATATGGTGTCTACAGTGGGAGGTGCTCACAAGAAAAAGGAAATGACTTTTCTGTGGTCACTGTGGTCTGATAAGCACAAATGCTGAGACTTGGATTCTCTTCAAGTTTTGCAGCGAGTTGGCTGAATATCTGTGGTTGCATTGCAGACAGCAGGACACAAAGGTGCCATGTTCTGAAGCTGTGAGTCATCTGGCATCTGCTGGAATTGGGAGCATTGATGTTTGCTTAGCACTTGGACATGAAGTCTTCTGGAGCTGTTGGGTGCACACATTGTCCACCTTCCGTTCCTTGTGGGGTTGTTAACCAATATCCTGAGTCCCGTTGTAGGAGGAGGTGATTGACAGAGAAAGAGTGAGTGTCACAGAACTGGCCACGACTTCCAGTGCTTAGCCTTCTTTTAGAGGGTCATCTGGATGCCTCACCCCGTATGTTGTTGGCGTGCTGGGCTGGAGTATAGGTTAGGCACTTTTTGTGTGTGGGAGGGGAGGGGAGAAGGGAGGAGCAGGAGGCACAAACCTCACATTTGACCCCCGTCTCAGAGACTTGCTCCAGTGCAAAAGCCAAGGCTCAGTGCTAGGACAGTTTTCCTGCCAGCGCTTGCGTGTTCTGTAGAATCCACCTGAGGATGCAGTTTGTTGTTTACCTGTTCAGAGGCCATGAGTGTGCAATTTAGGCATAGATTTGCTTTTGCAGAGGGTTTTAAAATACAGTATTCTTTACAAAAATAAAGGAGAATATATAGAATTTAGAAGATAAATGTCCCTATTACAGTATCTCTTTCTGTAATTTAACCTTTGCCTGGGAATCTTTTGGATCTGCCTTTATAAAATAGGATTGCTTCTGCTGCAGCTTCTGTCAGCTTGATCTGAGAATAGCCACGAGAGTAAAATAGAGCATCTCTTATCCTCTTATTACTTTACAGTCTTCTTTATTGGATGACCACCTCATCAACACCTGGATGCAATAACATCCTCTGCCTGGTGAGGTCACTACTAGGAAACCTCCCCCTCACAGATAAGTCCTCAACTGGATCCAGTTGCTCATGTCAGACTGTGATTTTGGTGACAGAGAGCTTACTTCACTGCTCCTCTGTTAGTAGGTCTGTGCCACTAGCATGGAATTGGATGAAAAGAGAAGACTGAAAAAGGAAAATCCTCAAACGTATTTGAAATAACATTTGACACAGCTTCTTAGAGTACTTAGAAACTATGTTTCATGTTAGGGTCTCCTAAATTGTTCTAGAGAAGGAAGTCTAGCTATCTGAGGATCAGATTTTAATAATTTTGACTTAAATTTGAAGCCAAAATTAGTAATTTGAGCATTTTTATAGCTTCTTATGGTGTTTTCTGGCTTATTTTAGTATTTTTAATTGTACATTGGATTGTTCTACACTTCAATTGTTCTTACGATAGCTTGCCATCTGGATCCGTTGCAGCTCTTTACCATCTCTTTGGATCATGAATTTATATCAATAGGCCTTCAGTTACCCAAGTTTGAATGTCAATTCATTGCAATTTGAACCTGAAGGCATGCCTAACTTTTCCAAATCTTGCCTGCCTTCACCATATTTTCCAGGGTTGGATGCAAAATCAGAGTAGGTCTTTCTAGTTGAAATGCAAAATCTTACACCAAAAAACTAATTTTAAAAGTTTTGCTTTGATGAAAATATTCAATGTATGTTTTTTTATGATTTATGTGTTTAAAACTATGCCCGGTCAAATCCAAAAGTTGGTTTTGTATTCTCTTTTTATGGATATCTGCTATAATATTCTAAAAGAGATTTTGTTTCTGTATTGACAAGAACACCTGCTTATGTCCCCAAAAGATTAGTACACAAAAGTTGTAGTTTCTTTTTTTTTTTTAAATTATTGAACCCCAAAGCACTGAGCACCTGTGACTTTTTCCCTTTGTTCTCTCCTAGTTCTGACCCTTATTTTTTTCCTCTAACCAATTCTGTTGTTTAAGGCCATTTCCTTGGTTCTCTGTCCCACCTTCTCTCCATTGCTGAACAGGTTTGTACCTCCAAGGTGCGTACTGGTGGGAGTGTAGGAATTGATTTCATGCAAGACAGATAGTTTGGTAGACCAAATTTTTTTGCTCTTCCCATAGACTTTGTTGTGACAGTGTTTTATCTTTTTCCTCCTTGCTGCTCTCTTTATATAATATTTCTCTCTGTACTGCAAATGCAAAATTACATGGAGTTTTTTTCTTGCTGTGCTTTACATTTGGAATCTAGATGTAGCTGATTTGAGAGGATGAAATAATTCTCTTGGCAGTTTACATCTTGTCTCTGCGCTTTAGTGTAGCCTGTCGCGCATCTTATTCCCTTCCTGCTCGATAGACTAAATGCTATTCTCTTTGCCTTAAAATGGCTTTGTGGGAATGCTGGAAAAGCACCTTAAAAAGCTTTGGTAAAATAACAAAATCAACTATAGGAGTTTGTATCCTGCAGAAATTATGCATGCCTGATGGGTGTTTTGTGCTTCCCCTCAGTGCTTAGATCATTTGGCTGATCCATCTTCTGTTGTGAAGTGGTGCCAGTGAGGAGAGGTCTCTAAAGGCATTTTGCATTAGTGAAGTGCAGCGTACTAATGTGTTCTCCTCAGCCAACCTTGCGCTTTGCGTTTTTGTTTTAAAATGCAAACCACATGTAATGTTGCATGCATGAATTGCTCTCCACTGCCCAGAGCTCCAGGTTTGTTCTTAGTTTGTTCTTGAACTTTTAATAATCGTGAAAATAAAGGGAGGGTCTGTTTGCATTGTTTATAGTAGGAAAGAACAGTGAAAGATTTCATCTACTGCTGTTCAAATCCCTTGCTATTTTTGGTATTTGACCTCTGCAGAGAAGATTGCCAAAACTACAGGTTGTTTTCATTTTTATTACGTGTTTCTACCCTCCTACTCATAAGTTACTCTTACATTACTGATTAAATCTTCGAGGCAAAGTTCCACTTCTCCCACGTTTTCCATGGTATTTTTCAGAGAGGTACTTTTATGTTTCTATATGTTGTTGAGCTAACATTCCCTTTTGGAAATGAGAACTATGCAATTTGGCAGTATCTCGTGTACACAACCAAAAGGAGAAGGAAAATACCTTACGAATTGCTGGTTTATTTTTTGAAAAACTTTCTGGATTAAAGAGGACTCATGAGCCTGTTGGCTGGAGTTGAGACTGTGATGTTTAGAACAGTGCACAAAGAGCACAGCAGTATATGCTGAGACAATATTAAATGTTTAGTTTGTGCGGATAGGTGCTTACCTTTCATTTCTCTGTCATTGGAAGGGCCTGCTTTCGGCACCCCTGGCTGTTTGCTTCTAGTCTTTCTGTATGGTTGTTTCCACACTCCCCTAGTGAGAAATACATAACAAAGGCCTCTCAAAATCCTGTCCTTCCTCTTTCATATCCCTTCCGCTTCTGTGTCTTCTGTTCTAAAAATTGAGCTTATTTCTTTTTTAAAGGAGCCTTTTAGGATGTCCTGGAGGTCAAAAGATTTTAGGTGATTTCAGAGTACTGTATTTATTCTGAGTTCCCAAGATGTAATGAGTTTTGAGTGTCCTTCAAGAAGCTTATTGTTTCTGGTAGTTGTGATATCAAGGAGACAGGCAGGGGTTGCTTATAACTGTGAAGTTAATTCATATTAAAAATCACGTGTAAGTCATCCTGGAGGACTAGATACAATAACACAGAAGTTTCAAGGTTAATTTGTGGTGGCTTTACCTTGTTTGGGGGCGCAGATGTGAATGCAGATGTGAGGTCCGGTTGTTGCATACGAGGATGGTGATCACTGGCGATGGGATTGGACTTCTGTTTCAAACACAAGTGACTAGCCATAGCCAGACACCTTCAGCCAGATGCTCGTCTGTCATCCAAGTGGTGTCGTTTTCCTGGCACCTTAACATCACCTGGATGTTGTCTGTGTTGAGACTGTAGATTCAGACCGTAGGCCGCTATGAGTTGGAATAAGTGAAGAACCTGAATTTAATTAACTACTTCATGTTCTGAGCAAAGGAGGTACCTTGGGGATGGAAGAGTTTTTGGCCAGTGCTATCTCTGCCATTTCTTCTGAGACTGGAGCAGTTCAAGATCAAGCTGTCTGTCCCCTCGAATGTCTTTGTGTCAGACGGTTTGTCACATTAGCATGAGCAGTTTTCCTCATTAATCATGGCAACTGGCAGTTGTGCTATATCCAAATTGTGTCAGGTTTCAAAGATACTGACTTGCTGAATGATTCCTGGTGACCATAACAAAATAGATACCTGTGTTGTCAAAGGAGTGCTAAACTAGAAGTGCTTCATTTCTGCAGTGCAGAGCACCATGTGCTTTGTAGGTGGCTGCAGTCCAGTGCTTAGTTATCTTCTATTGTGTTTGGAAGACCATTGTTTCCTATTTGTCTCATAAATTTAACACAGATCCTATTCCTGCTATTTAAACTTTCCCATCAAAATACAACAGTGACTTCCCCTTCTGAAAAGGAAGGACTGGCAGCTACACCCTGAAGTTTGAGCATGAATTGTTTATATAACCTTCAATCACAATTTCATAATAGTCTGAAGACTTTCTTACCAGAGCAGACATTTTACTGAGTTTTTAGCAAAAACCTGGCTGCCATCAAATGCAATTTTAAGGCTCCTTAGTTGTTGCAGTGGAAATATAATTGAAAACTGTACCCTTCAGCTTCCTAATTATATAAATTGCACATCTATTTGGAAGTACGAACAGCATTTTCTGCTATTTCAGAATAGCTGTACCTGTGTCATTCGGGGGTAAAAGCTTAAGAGCTATCTTGGGCTAATTTTATTTCCCAGAAAATATTATTAAATCTGAATGAACATGCTTTTGCAGACTCTGGCTTTTTACGACTTGTGGGTACTTGTAGAGTTCCCTCGCCCTCCCCTCCCCAGCAGTAAAAGCTCTGACATGAGTGTTGTAGAAACTGCTCATTGAATAATATTCTCTATCAAAGTCAGTAATATTTAAACAACTGCAGCTTGCTTTCCAAATGGATGACATTTGTCAGGAACATGTCTGTTTGAGTTTACTTGGCCTTTTGAGTATAAAAAGTCTGAATATTTAGAGCTTGAAATTCAGGTCAGTCTGGAAAACTACATTTTTCTTACAAAAAGTTTACAGAGAGAACCCAATTTTTTTAGTAACCATAGCGCTACAGGATAGCTGGTTTATGAAAACTCCTTTCTCCACCTTCAAGCATGTGTTTTTGAAATGGTATTTAAATAGAAGCTTCCATTGTAATTCTTCAGTAAATTGGATTAAGTGGAAGTCGTCCTTATTAATAATATTAAAGTATTTTATTTCTTAAATTTAAATTAATAATTTGCATGGGAGTTCAATAGTTTTGTGTTTGAGCCGTGTAGCAGGCAGTGTTTGAGAACAGCCTGCTTTATGTAATCGTTCTAGTAAAAGCTTGCTCCATTTGAGGACATACCCAGAAAAGTAAGTAAGGAGCAAGCTTTGTGGGTAGGGTTGCACACGGGCTAATGCCAGAAAACATGTTGAACTTCTTCTCTTTAAAGGGGAAAGGAGTTTCCACAGGATGTCTGCCTCTTATGGCAAAAATTACTTGTAGATGTGCTCTGAAACGTTGCTTTGATGTAGAAGATTAACCTGGGGACCTCATTGTCAGGATATTACCGAGGCAAATAGCTTAGTGAGATTATTTGTGACTTGGGAATTAAGCTTTTATGAGTGTGCCTACTTCAGCTGTTTTTTAAGAATTTGCTCATTTGTCATATGGCATCGTGAATATTTGTATGTACCAAATAGGAGGAGGGAAAGCAAAACCCCGAAACTGCAAACACCAAGAAGAAAAAAAAAAAAAGCAGAATGCAGTTTTGTCATAGCAACTTTTCCTTTGTTGCTGGTCTCTCATGGACCGTTAAAATAATTACCCTGAAACAAGTAATACATGGAAACTTGCTCATTCCACCCCTAAAAATCCAGCCTGAAGAATTTGCAGAAAACGTTATGATGGGAGAGCTGGGAAGGCATGAGAATATTTTCTTGTGTTCTGGGTCTGCCTGATTTTTACTCCATTTCTGTTTGGATTTTTTCAAAAAGGGTCCTTTCATGCATGTGGTAACTAGGATTGGGTGCTGGCCTAGTCCTTAAGGAAATGAGGAGATTTTTGAGTAATGCTTTACCCTTATTTACATTACCTGAAATATCTGTACCAGTGAGAATTCACTGGAGTATTGACTCCCTAGAACCTGCTGTGATTTCTTCAATGTTCTGTTCTTTTTTTTTTTTTTTTTAAACACAGAAGAGTAGTCTAACTGAACCTGTAATTTTAACAGAAGTCATTCATGTGGATGTTTATGCTTACTTAACGTACCCCACCTACATTTTTCTTTTAAAAATGGTTGTAGTTTGTGAACTCACTAAAACCATGTATTGTTTGTGATGGCAAATACCTCTTTTAAATGTAAATGCTTCAGTACTTTTTCTGACTAAATTGATGAAAGCCTTTACTGCAATTACAGAATTGAATTTTCCTTTGTGTTATAGAAAGGAGAGAGCTCTTTTTTTTTTTTTTTTTTTTTTTTAAGGGCACACCATTTTTTAGAAGTGAATCTATGTATAAGAGGATTGAGAGAATGTTTAATTTTAGTTTTGCTCGGTAAAATTTGAGTTGTGTACATCACTGAAATAGTATGGGTTTCTAGGAGGGTTCAGTAGTGTCAGAGAAGAATTGCCTTTGAAGGGAAGATTTTTATCAGTTGCACTAAGAGCCAGAGTTATGTGGTTTTATAGGAGGCTCAGAAAACATTTAGGTTCTTAGAACTGATGAAAAAGGCAAAGGTGCTTAATTCCAGTGAATTCCACTGGTGTCACGTAGCCTGTTTAGGTGGTCTGTGGTGTGCTGACAGGTGTTTATGTGCATCATTGGGCACCTAAATACTTGTAAATTTTATCTCATCCAGCCATTCCAGGCTGTAGCTCTACGTAATTTTGGTCTTGTTCTCTGTCTACCCTTTGCACGTCCCCCAGCAGAAAAGTTCACTGAAGTCTCCTGCAGTTGTACTGATGCAACTGGTTGTGGGCTGTGCCTCCTAGCAACTTCTCAGAACAAAAATTATTCCTCCTCAGGTAGTAGTGATGACTTAATTTTCTTTCCGCTTGTGGAGAACATCACTTTACTATTTACTTTATAAGAATAATAAAGCAAATTTAGGTAAGTGACTTTCACAGGATTCACAGACAGACTGTTTAATCTTTTAAGGGGATTATATGAGGTAGTGCTTACAGTCACAAGAGACTGAACTCCTTAACTCGGGGAGCCCTTTCCGGTTTTCTGTTTCTGTAAGTGAAGTTGTAGTGGGTAGGACGTGAGGATAATTGAATGTTGACTTCATGTATGATCTCTGTGCAAGATGCTCTTTCATATATATTTTTAAAGGTAATATTATTTCAGAATGTTTTAACTAAAACTCAGCTTGGGTTTTATTTATTACAGGTTTCTGACAACGTTAGGAATGGCATTGGGGATGACTGCAGTGGAGAAGATTGAGGAGCAGCTTGCTAGTCTGCGCATAGCAAAACGTTCTATGCTAAGTGAGGAACCCGCTTACTTACTGGATATAGACGTTTCCAAACCTGCTCCATCTGAAAGCAGTCGCTTTGTCGCAGTTTCGTGTTCCAATAAGTCAATTAGGGTATATAACAGGGAAACATTAAACTTCCTGCGGGAGTACAGTAGCCGTCCTGGGATACTTAATGGAGTCAGATTTGCACACGCGTGTGACAGCATAGTGTTTTCAGCATGCAGTGATGGTACAGTAAAATGTTGGGATATTCGTTTAGCAAGTCAGAAAGCTGTGCAGATATTTAGTGGCTATCCTTCCAACGTTTTCATTAGTTTTGATATCAACTGCAGTGATCTCATAATTTGTGCTGGAACAGAAAAAGTTGAAGAGGACACGTTTCTGGTGTTTTGGGATGCAAGAGGCATTACAAACTGTGCCAGCGCAACTAAAGAACCCTTGGGAGTCTATTCTGAAAGTCACAATGATGATATCACTAAAATTTGTTTTCATCCTATCGAACCCAATTTGGTAGTTTCCGGGTCAACTGATGGGTTGGTGAATGTGTTCGACATTAACAAGGATAATGAAGATGACGCTTTGATATCAACTTGCAATTCAGATTCGTCAGTAAGTTTTATTGGCTGGTCTGGGAAAGATTATAAACAGGTCTACTGCATGACACACGATGAGGGATTTTGTTGGTGGGATATTGCTCAGTTAGATACCGAAGAACCAATAACCCTATTGCATGTTCTGGATGTCAGAGATGCAGTCTGCATCGAAAACGACAGCTTACATTACCTGGTAGGTGGCTTGTATGATGAAAAGGCGGACAAACTCTTTCTTATTGGGGGAACATCCACAGGAAACATTCACCTAATCAGCTGCGGCACCGATGGACTGAGCCTGGTGGGTACCCTTTGTGGAGGACACTCTGCCACTGTTCGCTCCTTCTGTTGGAACCCCACAGATGAGTCTCTGTTGACGGGTGGAGAAGATGCTCAGCTGTTGCTATGGAAACCCGGAGCTGTGGAAAGGTCCCTGACAAAGAAAGCGTCTATGAAGATTGCTTCTTCCGTGCAGAAGAGAGTAAGAGTTCACAACAGCTTCCTCAAAAGCAGGAAAAAGTAAAATTCTGAAAGTGGGGATCTCTACTGTGTAGAGATTTCCTGGTGGTTAATCTCTCCGGCAATACTTGGCTGTGCTTTGTCTGGAGGTATTCTGTGGCAAGAACTACGATGCTTGAATTCTGCCTGGGAATGTATTTCAGTCATCAGCTGAATGCCTCTTTTTTTTTTTTTTTTTTTTGAAGTTGCTAATATTAATCAGCAAAGAGTAAATGTTTGCTCTCGATTTCTTGAACAATAGATCTTAAATCATGTTATATAAAAATGTTTCTGTGGTTGTTTAATGTCTCAGCCAACATTTTTAATGTGTAATATAGGCCTGTGGCTTGCATAATTTGTAACCTTCCCATTGAAATTCCCTGGCATGTTTTAAAAGCTTTTGTATTTCATGCCGTATTTTGCTTTCTTTACAGAGAACTTAATGAAATTGCTCAATATATTAAAAGATTTTATGTCACATCTTAATGCCTGGGGGAGTTGCTTCTTGATGAAACAGAAAATAAGTACTGTTTTGCACTGTCATATCACTGGTTTATAACAAGCTCATAAAGAGGCAGTTGATGGAGCCATATTTTTCATAGCAAAGATATGAATGTATTCAAGCAAACAGGAACACATGATTCCAAGCAGCTAATTTTTAATTTTTAAGTTTAACTGTTAAACTGGCATTGCTTAGGGTTTTTTCTCTGCATGAAAATACCCAAGAATCTTGCAAGCAACTTCATTCTCTCCTGGTAAGTGCATCTCAGGTCGGTGCACCTGGAAGATGGGGGAGATCGTCAGTGGGTTAAAGAAATTGATAGCTATAATTACACCGGTGGTGCTTAAAATCCCAAATCCTGCATTTGAAATAAGCTAGTATCACATGCTAAGCGGGAGTGTTACAAACCGAAAATGAACACTGCCTTCGGAGACGGTAGTTATGGAGTAACAGGCCAATATGAGGAGACTCTAACAAAACCTTTTAGAGGTTAGTGTGTGTCCTTTAAGAAATGTTTGTCTCTGCAGAGAAGGTTTTATGCTTAGACATCTCTCTAGGACAGCTTTGTTTTAGTATTCCATCAAAGACCTATTAAGTGGTATAAAAATTGCCCTGTACTTCTGAAGCAGTTGAGTCTTTATGCTTATTCTGCTCCGCTGGCAGACTACAATCTGTGCATCTGGCTCTGCACACACGATTACCTTCAGCCTTCTGAGGACCATTGCAGTCGAGTGGTGGTTGGTAATTACGCCGTAGTTAACATATGTGGACTACAACTGAAAACAGCACAAGAGTATTTAAGAATTGCTTTGTTATGGAATAGTTGGCAAAGGAATTAAGAGGGGTTGGTTTTATTTCTTTGCGTGAGGGTGGATAGGTAATTCTTTCAAGACAAGTTTTGAATGTCAAGTTTAGAGGATGAGCCTGGAGTTCAAAAACGGTTTCCAAAGTACAGAAGATAGCTCCAGTATATGGTTACAGCTGTGCTGAAAATGTCTTCATCGTCTCTGGAAGGGAATCCTATTCAACCAGAAGTATCAAATTCCCACATGATACATTTACAAACTGTCAACGTCCTTCAGCCACAACTGTGCATCCCTGTGGTGTTTCGGGTCTGCCTGTTGCTGATAATAAAGATCATTCACTTCCTTTTGTTGCTGCTGGTTATTTAAAAGCTCCATTTAAATTTCAGCTTCATTTAAAAAAATCACATTTCTCTAATCTTTTTTTATTACTTGTGTTAAATTCAAGTTACTTTTCAAATTACTTTGTGCTATTTTGAGATGACCTGGGCAGCGAGTGTCAGGGCTATGATGCACCCGGATCACGCGCCCTTCCCAGATTTATCCTCCCAGGTCACTAGTTACTGCCTGTTTCTGTGGAATTCACAGTTTTGTAACTGAGTTGACCAAAAGCTTCAGACCCCTCTGAATTCACTGTAATGCCCTCACAGGCCTGACTTGGCTCAGTATCGGTAGTTGGGGTTGGGGAACTAGAGGATTATTTTGAGACCTATTTCATTGCAAGTACAATATATAAATTGCTTTTTAGGTGTTTATCCACTCTTCCTGGTATCTTGACACACTCGGTGGAGTAAGGTCAGTGGGCCTGTATGCTGCTTGATTTCTTGAAGACGGTTTTATGTGCTACATACAGAAATGCAGTGAGGGAGCTTTTGGTTGCCTCCGCTTGCTTTCAAGTGTCTGTTGAGTGAGATTCTGATGCGTTCTGCCAACTTTCTCTGAATTAAAGCAGCAGAGATGGGAGTTCGGGTACTGAAGTGTTTGAAGTGTGCAGCCTGTATCTGTTACCTTGTTTCTGAATTAGATTGATACATAACAAATCGATATCCATCACAATTCAAGCCATGCTTTTCCCTGAGAAGTTGATTTCTCCCATATACATACATAATTTAAATAGCAATGGAAGAGGAAAAATGTATATATGTATCTTAAAATTCTGCAAAAGCACAGCAGCTGTCAGGAGACAGGCTTGTGTTGTCTCTGAAAATACTTGATTATTTTCTTTTTCTTTTGTGTTGACTTTATTTCAGATTAATATCCATAAAATAAACATAGATGGAAACCACATGTTAACAAGTAATTAGCATTGCTTGCTTTTGTAAACTGCAAACACTATTTCATAGACCACAGAGCACAGGCAGAATACATATGTAATCATATAAATAACAGAGTTGAAATTAGGCAGGTTAACTTGTCTGACTGTATTTAATCTCTTAGGTTAGTTTTGATGCCTGTAAGATGGCTTCAGCATTGTTAAGAAACATATTTGACCTTTATAAAACTTATGTAATTGAAACTATGTGCAAGTTGCAGGCATTCAGAAAACGTCACTGTGTGAATTGTTTAACCCCAGGGGAAGCTTTAATTCTGGAAATAGTATCAGATTTTTTCCAGTAAATGAAAAGCAAAATCCAGACAGACTACCTAAGTGCAGAAAACAGTGTCCATCGTTATTCAGAGGTGATAGTAAACCCCGTTGTACAGTATTCCTGAGCAGCAGGAGATTATCCGTCTGTGAACACGTGAAAATATACTTACTTGCATTTGGCACATTCCTAAATTTCCTCTTTGTTTCTTTTTCTTTTCTCTGTAAGTAAAATCCAACACTTGTATGCTTGCCATCATTGTGTTTAAGGTGTGCTCCCATTGAATACGAGCTTGCTGCCTCGTCTTGGAGTACCGCTTTGCTATTTCATTTTGTTCAATTAAGAGACGTATCAGGATTACATTCTGTAGTCAGTGGGTAATTTCAGCAATTGTTGCAGAAGAGTAGGATTTTACCCACACTTTTTGCGGTGGAAATTATTTGACAAATCTAAATAAAGGTGTGAATTAATTTCTAGGTGGAATTGATTTAGTCAATTGTCAGTAATAAGCTATTCTGTGGCCAAATTGTATATGGCATATGTCCTATGTATTCAAATGGACATAACTGCGTATTTC
Organism: Pluvialis apricaria; assembly: GCA_017639485.1. NCBI lineage: Eukaryota > Metazoa > Chordata > Aves > Charadriiformes > Charadriidae > Pluvialis > Pluvialis apricaria. The sequence continues at coordinate 17,011,841 of CM030012.1, forward strand.
TATGTTAAAATCTTAATTAGCGAAGATGCTGATACAGTAAAACATTGTAAAGACGTAAAGTGCAAGCTTTATATGTTGTGTTTGAATGACGGCTTTCTCTTGGCCAGCGATCTTATGTAGCCCTGTAGGTCATACTATTATAGGAAGCAATATATTTTGTCATGTGAAGTGCTGACTGGGAAATAGGCTTTTAAAGGCATTAGAAGCCGGGCACCTACACACTGATGTAGCTGCCTCTTGTGTTTTGTGGTAAGGCACCCTGCCCGTTGGGATGGAGCCCAGCCCGAGTATATGGGAGTTCGGTATGGATGGAGTTAATTGCAGTGTCAGTCTTTCAGCAAAGCTTTTGTACTCCTGAAAGAATTGATGCTTTTAGCCTACCTTGTCTGCATTTGCCATTGTTAATTTGGAATTTCTTCTCTCCATCCCTTCGAAATGGTCTTCTGTTATTTGGCTTCTTAGTCTTTTTGGGGGATAGTCATGAGTTGTGTCTTTATGTCTCTTTTTCTGGAGGGGAATGAGTCCTGTCCCTTTCCACATGAGCTCTCCTGCCCTGTGCATGGGCTGCTGGACTCTGCCCTTCTTATTACGCCAAACGGGTGTTTTTAAGTACTTTTAAGAACTTCAAGTATCAATGCTTCTAAATACTTAAAGGGAGGGTGCCAGGTGGATGGGAACAGTCTTTTTTCAGTGGCGCTCAGTGATAGGACTAGAAGTAAAGGGCACAAACTGGAGCACAGGAAGTTCCATCTTACCATGAGGAGGAGCTTCTTTACCCTGAGGGTGGCAGAGCACTGGCAGAGGCTGCCCAGAGAGGCTGTGGAGTCTCCCACACTGGAGACATTCCAAACCCGCCTGGACACCGTCCTGTGCAACTGCTGTAGGTGTCCCTGCTGTGGCAGGGGGGTTGGACTAGGTGATCTCCAGAGGCCCCTTCCAACCCTGACCATTCTGTGATTCTGTGGGTGGTGGGAAGCAGAGAGAAGGAGGAGAAAAGGGAGGTTGGCCCCTGCCAACCCTCTGACAGCAGGGTCTGTCCAGGGAAGCTCCCTGACTAAGGAGCTGGACCCTCTGCCTTTGATAGAAGTGTAATGGCTTATTCTTGAGCTTGATGGAAGCAGGATAGGACCTTCACTAAATTATGCAAGACGTAAACACCCTTCAAGCATAAAAGCCAGTTCCTGTTTGTCTGTGAGATGAACAATTTGGCAGCGAAGCGTGCAAGGAAGGCAGAAGGTGTTTGCTCACAGGGGCTGGATTTTCTTAACTTCTGCTGGCAGTGAAGAGAGCCGCTGGTCAAGCCAGTACCACGGCCTCTACCCTGCAGGAACCAGTGGATTTGGGGATTTCACGTGCCATGGAAAGAAGGAAGGGAAAAGGGAGTGTGGGGATGACAGCTAAAGGTAGCAATTGAGTCTGTGAACTTACAGATATATGTTAGTGCTCCATTCCATGGTTCCTTATCAGAATTATTTGCAGATAACTGAAAAGCCAATTGTGAGGATCTTTGGTAACTTACTGGGTTTTGTTTCCTTTTTCTATACCAGTTTGTAAACTGGCACGGGTACGTTGGCTGATGGGAGTGGAGTGGGGTTCACTTCAGTTACTGCCACTGACCGCTTGGCCTCAGCTTGCTGTCACGGTGTTCTGTCCTACCCGGATTTCAACACATGGATTTCTTCAAGTCTTGCGTCCTCATGCCTTTAGATACTTTGAAATCTGTATTCTGAAAGTGTATCTACTTTTCTGGAAACTGAATGACAAAATACTACTCTATACACTCCCGCTGCAATCTCGGCACCAATATTTTTATGGGAACATATTACATTTTCAATTCAATATCAATTTTGGTCTTATTCTCTCATGTTCTGAATAAAGATTCGATGCTGCTAAAATCCCATAAAGGTGGTACTTGAGCAGCCTGTTGCCACAGGAACTCAGAGCTGGCAATGAGAAATGCTGGGAGGAGTTCAACAGAGTTCTCGCTGCTAATTTAAAATGATCATTTGGGGAAGTCTACTAAAAGTGGGAAAAAAAAAGAAGGTCCAGAGAACTCACAACACACAGTAGATCACCAAAGGACTGCGCACCCCAGGTAGCACACTTGATATTATTAATACCAGGAAGTACATTAGACTAAAGCTGAAGCATAAATACAGACCCACAATTCACTTTTCTGGATATTTTTAATACAGGAATTTTTAATTACTAATGGAGTTGAATACCTGTGAGTACAATGTATGCCAACACCCACTACTGCAGATCCAGATTAAAAAATACTGAATATGCACCTAGCAGGTAAAATAGCTGGAAGTGAGTAACTTAACTTTTACTGGGACAGTTGGAGGGTGCTGGAGAGCTATGCCTGTGAATCAAGTACAGTGGTTCTGATTTCTTTCTTTGAGTTCAGTATTGCGGATATATGAAGAACGAAGGCAGAAAGGTAAACCAATACTGTGTTTGCAACACTGCCTTAAACTGAAATGATTCCTGCCAAAAATTATTCCGTGCTTGTGGATGTAAAATTTGCATTCACAGTTTCCTGTCTCTTGTCTTGTCATATCAGAAGCGAGGGAGGAAGAAGTACGGACCCTGGACTGGAAATTCTGGTTGTGTTGATGCTCTGCCAGCGACGGCCCAGCTGCACACGCCTCTGAAATATGTTCCTGTGTGTGAATCTGGTAATAATTTAAGATGTTTCTTGGATATCTCTCAGCACTTCACTATAACGACGACTTTGGTGAATTATCTCAATTTAGGACTGCCAAATAAGGGATCAGGAGAAATAGGGTTTGTTCCTTGCTGAGGTACGGTATTTTTTCAAAAGTTTGTGTAGCTGTAGATTTGCAGTAGGAACATATAGAAATAGACTTGCATCTGCTGGGCTATGCTTTAAAAAAATGTATACTCAGTATACTTGAGCATGTAAACTTAACAATTGTGCCACCAAATGAGCACTTAGGTGCCAAGCAGTTGTATGTTTCGAGGCGAGGTCTTTTTGACAAAACTGAGTGGGGAACAATTCTACTTGTCATTTTGCCAGCACGGCAGAGACAATACCCATAAAGACAACAGTGTCTTGGATGAAGTAGGGTGGCGTTTGTGCCATCAAAGTCTAGCTGGGGCCAGTACTAGACAACCTAATGTTTATTAGAAAGAAACAAGCTTTTGATAAAACAATCTTGTTTTGCTAAACAAAGACATACAATGGTGCATGGGTCAGAGGGAATACTCTAGATACTGAACCATTAACAAGGTACTTACAAAGGTCTCGGGTAGGCATCTATGTGTGTATGGTATTAGAGTGACAAGAAGATTAAATGATTGTTGGAATTAATTCTTCTAGTTGGGTTGAGTTTATTGAGCCTTGACTGTTGCAAACAGTAGAAAGTATGAAGGCAATTAAGGAATGTAATCAGAGCACACAGGCATCCCAGCACAGGCCAAGGAATGAATGATGGCATTTTGTTAAAACATCTTAGGTAAAATAAGCCCAAATCCTTATTTATTTTTGTTGCTGTTATTATTTTAACATTTCTGTTGTGGTTTATTGCCAGGATGCCTAGACAGTGAGTGAACCGTAACTCTCGGTTGTTTCAAACTAGCTCGGTGGCATGTGCAGCTTCTCTTCCCTTTATGCATTCACCTGCCACCCACGACGCTCATGTTTCCCAGGTTTCACCTTGCTTTTGTTCCAGATGTTCTAAGCGTTTATGTTTACTGTATTTCATTTAAGAATTTGCTCCCATTTGTTTTCTAAACTGTTAGAATACCCCAAGACTGCATTAAAATGAGACATAACTGAACTATTTGTGGTTTCTTACAGGGATGTGCAATGTATTAGACACATTTGCTGATTGCTGGATTTATTAACGTGGTAAAGTTGGCACATGGAGAATTACCTATTTATGTATTAATACAGGAGTTTTAACTGTCCCGTCAATACTCCTTAAAGACACCAAAAAAAAGTCCTGAGACTTGATTAGTTGACAAATGAGTTGACAAAGTGTGGGTGTTTTTAAAGGGTTTGGTTTATGAAACAATTCCGAAAAGCTCCATAGTATCTTGTAAATGAAAAGCCAGTGTTTTCCAGATGGCTCTATAAATAAATTTATACAGAAATAAGTAAAGGTATTTCAAGAGCTCCAGGCGTGTTTTTGCACATAATGCTATGGTGAGCTAACAGAGGAAATGAACTTCCTTTTGTTTGCAAAATATAAAAACCCTCAAGTTCTTAACGTTTTTTCCACACTGCTGGGCGAGTTAAGCTACTACGCAGGTTTTTCTTGTCGATCGCAGGTTTCCATGCGTACCACATTCATGAACCCTCCTACAAAACCTCAAAGAAAAAGGCCACAGTTAGCTCTAGACAGCTCATGCAGATGCAAACCAGAGCATTCTGCTGGGTCGAACTACAAGGTATAGGAGAATAAAATGTACGCGTGTAGCTGGCCTATAGCAGAAAATACGAGGAAGTTACTGCTTTGTTGGTGTCATCGTTCCATTCTTTTTCCTATTTTTTTTTTAAGTTGTTTTAACTTACTATGCAATCCGGGGTCATCGTACTACAAAAGAGAAAGAGTTACTGAATTTCTAAGAACCCCCTGTATTTGTTCCCTGCCTTGCTCTTCTTGATCTCAAACTATTTCTGTTCTTTAGGCAAACGTGAACTTGACAGCTACCCAGGATGATTTCCAACTGTCCGGCTCGCCAGCGCAAGCCCAGGGACAGCACCAAAGAAACAGGAAACATACTGTTTTAAAATAAGTGCTTTTAATCCCCAAACTGTAGGAATGTTACTGAGTGAGTGCTCCAAAAGCACTGTTTTCCTTGCTGGTCTTCATGCAGCGTATTGAAAAAAAAGAGTGCAAAGCGGCGAGTGTGGCACCCACCTGCCTTGTTACCGGTCTGAACGTGCAACCGGATCTCGAGTGTACGCACACCTGCTGAAAGGGTGGTCTGAGAGGTATTTTGGGTGACAACATGTGGAGGAGCTTGGAATCGCTTACGAATGTGATCAGCTATCGGAAAGGTTTTAATATGGTTGATATTAAAGCAACTGTGTAAGTGGAATAGGCTAAATATATACTTGGAATAATAAACTATCGCTAATCTTGTGGAAGAAAATGGTGCTCTGTCATTCAAAGATTGTTTTTCCCAGGTTTTAGACAGGATTTGAGCTTTCTTTTTTCTATTATCTCCAGTATAACTAAAATAAACCAGCTCATTTTTAAAGGTATATCAGATACTTATTCTCCAGGAGCAAAATTAAAACTCCTAAACTTTAGAACCCAAGCAGAATTTAGGTTTCTAAAAGTGCAGCTTTTTTAGCTATGCATTCTGTTCCATCAAGATGGTTTCGTTATTATACATTTCATAAGCAGAACGCTCTTGCAAACCATTATGTATTTTGGACCAGCTTTTAGAGAATGATACAAAATAGCATATATCTTCAGCTTCCTTAAGAAACTCTTCTGTGAGTGCCAGTAACTAACTTCTAACCTGTGTTCCTACCTGCTCATTTTGTTAGCTGTGGCTGGAGGCACCAGCAGAGGCCAAGGCTTCCCTGTGCAGATAAACAGCTCTGTACATGCTGTGCGTGGTGCTGTACGGATAAACCGTGAATTGTCCTGCCAGACAGCTCACCCTTTAAGCGCCCCAAACCGTGGATGTTGTATTTTTCATTTTACAGACAGGGAAGGTGAGGCAAAAAGTGCCCCAGTTGCCCATAAGGGATCTGTGCCGGAACTGGTTCGGAGCTGAGAACTCGTGCTTTTCTCCCGTCCCTCTGCACCACAAGGCTGCTGCTGCCACAGCCTCTTCTGGAGTGTGTAATGTTACCAGCAGAGGTAATTTATTTTGGTTATTTAAAGCTTTGAAGCCTCTGTTGAGGTCTAGAACCCCAGAGGACAGAGAGACAAGGAGCACGTAGCCAACGTAGCGGAGGGAATAAACCACACAGGTGAAGAGATGAGAACAGCAGCGAGCCAAGTCACAGTTGTAAAACCAGAAAACCCTAACCTTTCCCCGGCCACTTACCAGTTTTTGTCAAGGTTTTGTGGACATCGGTGGCAGGGAGGGGAATGTGCACAAGGTTTTAAAGAATTCTTGAAAGAGACCAGAGTCACTGTTTTGTGGTTGCTTCCCAAGAGCCCCTGGGGAGAGCGAGGGGAGGCAGCAGGGGAGAAAGCAGGAAAATGTTCATTTGGAAGTCAGACAAAGAGGTGACTCCCAGTAGATGTGTATCGGTGAGGCAGGAGTAAGACGGGAGTAACCCGTGTGGCCAGTCACGTGCTCCATCAAGGCTAAATCGGAAACCTGAGGGCTTTTTTAGGGATGACAAGGGGACAGTAAGGTCCCAGAGTCCTGTTTTCCTAAAGGAGAAAGCCTCATGGCTCCAAAATGTGCTGGAGATACAGTGATGCCTCAGGTGGGTGTGAGATTGCAGTACCATGCTGCAAGCCACCGATGGGTAATGATCAGCCTTCAAAGGACCCGGTGGGGAACCCTCTGGAGGGAGAGGAAAAGTCAAGGTAATTGTGAACAAGACGTGCAAGAGGAGCAGCAGCATGGTGGCAGCCGGTGTCGAAGGCAGCAGGACCGAGGAGGAGGAAGCGTTGCTGTTTGGGAATCAGCTAAGATGTCACCCGCGGTATTTTATGATGATGCCCTGCAATGTGATCTCTGTTTACATTTTATTAGATCCATTTAGCAAAGGCAGTGGTGGGATTCCTGCCAGCTCTGTTCAACCAACTTTGTTCTCCTTGCTAATGAGCGCTAGTGGAAGGCAAGCACAGGCAAGCAACTGCTTGTGCCAGTCGGCCGGGCAGCCGTGCCTGGGTAAGGGGGGAAACGGGGCTCCAGTTTGTGCTTAGCTCAACTTCTCTCCCTGGCTACGGCTTCTTGCCAAGCTCTGCCCTCAGACCTCTTTACGCTTCGCACTTGCGTGCACGTGTCATGTTACCGGAGCACAGACTGTCCCAGCGGAACCCCGCAGAGCTCGGTCCTGCTTTCTCTCCCGCTGCCCGGCCGCGCACCGCCGAGGCCGCGTCGCAAACGTCACGCGTTGCCCATTTTGCACAGTTCACCCACTTACACTTGGGGAACCCCAAAGTGGAATCTGCTGGATTTAAACTCGAGGCAGCTCGGCAGACACAGCGGTGCCCGTGTGACTGCTACACAGCTTCGTTAACTGGCAAAAAATTCCTAATTGCAGAGCGTGGCCCAACGGCAAGTGGTTCAGGTTGAGTGCAAGAGGCAGAAACCTGTTCGGAGAGAGTCTGCGTGTCAGTAGAGAGACAAGTCCAGGCTGTGATCATAAGTAGCCCCGTCATAAAGTTGAACGGAGGCTCTTTACCATGGGTGAAGCTAAAGCAGTCCTGTTGGGTTTTTATTTGCGTGCTTTTGTCCTTAAAGAGCCACAGGGGATAGCATTAACAGCAAGTCTGAGGCTTGGACATGAAGGAGATGGTGTGAACTGAGACCACGGCGCACACAGAAGATGTCACCCTGTGACCTCTGTTGCAGTGACTTGATTTGCTTTCCGTGTCCCTGCGTGGATTTTAGAAACAGCGGTAGCTCTTAATACCACACACACTTGGGATAACGGCGCGAGGTGTGTGCAGGAGCCAGGGCTGTGCTTGGTCACCATTGTATGCTACGGAAGAAGAGATGATAAAACAAGTTTGTTTCATTTCACTTAAGTTTGAGACGCCCACGGAGCTCTCCTGTGGGTCTGTTTGGTTACTAACACTTTAGAATTGTATTTAACGCACTAAAGGCAATGACAATCCCTTTAAAATCATTCTTAGGAACCAGGGCATGTCTTAAATGGCTGTGATCATTCATGGCCTCCATCACAGGGAGGCTGAAGATGCTTTTTTAGTACACATTTAGGCTTTTGGAAGCAATATTGCATATGGCATCTGTCTCCCTTGTATACTTAAATAACATATGGGAGAAAACCTCCTACCACAACTCCAGACCTCACCTCCTGAGATGCTCTCAGGTTGAGCGAAAGCAGCTGTTGCCCTTTCAGAAAATTGTACAAATCCCCTGGTGTAATGCTGCCTCTGAATGCTTTGTAATATTTATACTATCTTTATATATTATAACGCTTTGTAATAAAATTAGACTCTGGGGTGTTTGAGGTGTACCAGCGGACAAAAGGCTGCCAGTGCAATTCCAGGGGCTTCAGTCACCATCATCAGTGCCAGTATTGCACGGGGCCCCTTGCCGAGGTGACTGCCAGGAGGTGGTGGTGTTACTGTACCACTTGCCTCACGAACCTGCTTCAGACTGCGCCTGCCGAAATGGATACCCTTAGTCCTGGGATGTTGGAAATGAAATAATGAGTTTTTCCAGAAATAAAATGGGGTCGGTCAAGCTGGCAGCTCTCACAGTGAGGCACAAATGCTGTTGACTCACACACACCCCACCCCACCCCCCCCCCTTATTGTAAAAAATATATTCGCCTTTTGAGGGCACTTCTGGTGTTCTGTAAGTGGGGTAGTGGTACCAGTGGCTGGATTTTACACTTACAGACTAACTATGTAAAAGAAACTTATATATCTAATGTGTTTTTCATCTGGGACTAAAAATTTCCCAATTTCTTCCTGTCCTTAGTTAACTTAGCCTGACCCAGATCTAGACTTAGCTCCTTGAGACAACTTTTTCATTAATTTCAACATTGTCTAAATGTTTGCAGTAAAAATTTGTATTTCAGTGTCTTCCCTGATGTTTGTTTTACCCTTGTTTCATTCTTATTGAAGTTTTTGCATTTGTTGCTTTCTCCGTAAGGAAACAAAGAGTAAGTGCCAATATTGTTACATACCTGCAAGTTGTAAATCCTTAGTTGGCTTGAAATGTGCACATAGCAACACAGCCGGCATTAGTAACACAGGAGTATACGCAACAGACTGAACTCTGCAACTAGCGGTCATTTCCCTAACTTACGGTGCTGTAACTCAGGTACGGTATATAATACAGCTTGTGGACCACTGAAATCCACTTACAGATGAAAAACTTGCAGCGTTAAATGTGTAAAACTCAGATTTCAGGGATGTTTAAAATTTCTTTTGGAAAAGGCTTCTGTCAGTACATTAGAGTTAGTGGTAAATTTAACAGCCAAGAATGTAAGTATCTGATCTTGCAACTTATCTACGGGAACTGCTGAGCTGAGGTTTGGTGGGATGACTACACTGAGTGAGAGTCCCAAGCTCATCAGTGTTTCCCTTGCAGAGGTCATAATGTAGAGGAAAACGAAGCGATGCCCCCCTCCCCTGCAGCATGTTGCGGTTTAAATGTGTCTATTATAGAATTCAACCTTTGTGGCGTTTTTTCCCGTGTAACACTGAAGCGATAGGAAGCTCGCAGTCTCTCTGCCGTGCGTGTGAGTGTGGGCCCTCTAAAGATAGGGTGTCTGCACTGAACTGAGGGGTATGTGCCGCTTTGGGACCTTAGGTTTAAATATGATCCCTTAGCAAGTACAAGCCGGGCTCCGCAGCCTTTCCTCCACAAGGCGCTGTAGTCCTTCACCTCTCCCGGGCGCTGGAGAAGACCACAGGAAAGAAGACGGAAGGTTGTAAAGTGGGTGCTTATTCCTACTTGAACAGCCTGTCAGCGCTCCAGACTCTGCTCTTCAGTTAATGACCGCATATGGGAATAAAATTTGCTAATAACAGGTTTTTATTACAATAATCAATGTACGACAGGATGAATGCCTGCGAGCTGAAATTGGACATCGTTCAAATTAGAAATAAGGTACATTATAATGGCAGAGGCCAAAATTAACCATTCCAGCAACCTGCCTACACCCATGCAAGACCATGGCACTGGAAATACTAAAATTAAGATTGGATTTTCTTTACAAGAAATGACAACTACTCATTTACTACATCATGATGTTTAAACGCTGATAAATATTTTCTTTTTTTCTCCTCAAACTAATTTCACTGAAAAAATGCAGAACAGATCTTTTAACTCTTTAGCTAGGAGTACTAACTTCCATGGAATTCTGCTCCCTTCTCTTACCTCCAGTTAAGAAGCTGTCACTCATTAATTTAGTTTAATAATTCTCTTAAAGGCATCATGCCTTCTACACTCCCATAAATTATCAGCTTTCCTTAATTTGAAACATTAAATGTTAGAACTTCAAATTCAAACACTTAAAAAGATGAAACCGTCTCCCTTAAAGCGCCTGTGCTAGCCTGACCTTTCTAAATCTGGCTCTGAAGTGACACTTGAGCCGTCGGCAACAGTGGATTGTTTCAGAACTGAGTGGATATGGTCCATGCTGCAGGTGCAGCTCTGCGAGTGAAGAGTTGCGCTCGTTTAGCGTCTTTGTTTTAGTTCTTGAGTACTTTTCATAATGAAACTACAGACGAGAGCTCCTCTGCACAAAGGAAGGAGCCAAAGGAACGAGCAGGTTTTCCAAGCGCTTCCCTGTTCACTTGGTTGCTTTGATAGCACCATGTCATGAACGCGTTAAAAGCATTGCTGAATGGATGTTGGAGGGATTTGATTAGTACTAAACAAACAGCTTGTGTAAAGAGGTAGTGGAGCAATTACCAAAGCAAGTGCTGAGGAAGATGCCAGAACTGTTAGTAAAGAATCTCCAAATGTATGACAGTGTGACCCTAAGCAAGAAACCTCCCGGTTTCACCTTCCAGAGCAGAACCAGATGCTCCACCTGGAGAAAGAAGAAGATACATCATCATTTAAGCAACTACTCCAGAGACACCTTAACATTACTGCCTCCTGCCCTTCATTGCCATGCTGGGAGAGGGTCAGCACTCACTGCATTTGATATAAGGAGCTGAAGGAAAGGCAACACCTCAAATTCGGCTTTCAGAAGATGTCCGTCTCTGCTCTTGGTGTAGTTTCCATTTGTTTAGCTCAGGTGTATCATTTATCAATTTTCAGGAAAAACCTGCAAAACTGCAGTAACTTTGTGCATCCTGGGACATGGGAATGACCAGAAGCTAGTAAAGGATGGTATAGGGGACTGTTCTTTCGCCCTTAGAATGATGCATAAATACACTGAAGGCTTTTAACTTGCATTTGTAACACAGATGAGAGCAGCAGGAACAAAGATATATTTAAATACATACTTATATATTTCGTAACTATATTTAAAAGGTGCTAAAGAACAACAAAGTTATAGGAGAAAATGAGTCTGAGAAAGAAAGAGAAAAGAAATAACCAATTCACAGGAAGAGGAGAACGATGAGATGAGAGAAACTTGCCTGCTAAATTAGGTATCGCGCAGTGAGGCACTGAGTGGTGTGTTTTTACAGTCTAATACATGTGTGTTTGACTATGGTATTTTTGCTCCCGTTTCCTCATAAGTTAAGACCTGCAAAGAAATAGTTCTGGTTAAGCTAAAAAGAACGGAGAAAGGGGTGTTATTTCTAGAGGAGAGGTATTTTTCACTCACTGGGAAGGTTTGACGAGTCTGCTCGCAACACTATTGGCCCTGGTTCTTCTCTCTTGTTTATATTTTGAATTTTCAAGTCACATACTGAATTATGCCAAGTGACAGAAGGGAAAATGTCTGCGTGGAGCAGAGTCATGCTCCCACAGGGAATTGGCTTCCTTGGCATATCAGTGTTTTCAGGCACTAGTGACCCTCTGAGTGAGAAATGGAAAGAAGAATGATGAGCCAGATTTTCAGACAGGCACGCACAATTAAGCACGTTTGAATGTGCCTTATTTACGCTTGTAAGGAGTTATTTGTATTTCTCTCCCGAACAGTTTGCGCCTACTGTAACCTTCTTTAATAGCCACACAGGTTGCTGCCCTCTTCGAGGGCTTGATTAGCTTGGCCTTGCTTTCATCCTTCCTAGCAGCGGTGTAGCCCCTGACTGGGTAGAATAGATTTTTGCCAGCTGTAAGGCATGCACAGTAGTTACAAGTTAATGGGGAAAAACATGAGTTATATGTAGGATATACATATAATGCAGGATCTATGTATGAGTATGGAGCAAGAAGGCGAAAAGCTGAGTGTGTTTACTAAAGGCTTCTGGCAGCATGCATTTTAGGCTGTGATTAGCATTTTCATATGAAACTTCTCTTCCACTTTCCTAAAATTTGCAAGCCTGTACACATGGCCCATTGCTTCTTAATATAGCAAACATCAATAGAAATTATATATAATCTCATGACTTGGCTTACACTTGAATCTAGTATTCTGGGTGAGGAATAACTGATTTTGATGCCTCACGTGACCACTGATATCCATGACTTTTTTACTCAAACGCACTTGTGCCACAAGCATTATTTTTTCTACAGGTGGAAAAGTTAGTCTGGTTTTGTAGCACATAGGTTTATAGTATTGTCCAGCTTCCCAGACGAGAAGGGAAGTCTACATGCATAAACAAGTATCTTTCTGAAGTACGGAAAATGGTTCACCGATGCTTTTGTTGCGTTCAAAAAATTCAGTGAAAAAGCTGAAGAGGCACAGCTGTGGTAAATAAAGGCAAAAAAAAAAGGCAAGAAGTAGATACAACTTTGTGGTTCATACTTTATTTAAAAACGCCTGCAAGGGGTTCCATACAACCAGCCCTAAAATCTTTCTTCTGGATTAAAGAACCAAACCAAGAACTGGAATATTTCAATTAGCAAAATATATTAAATTACTGGCAGAGTTCAATGAATGCAGGTAGTCTACCTGATTGCAATGCCCATCTTTCTGCAGCCAGGATACATGATAAGATAAAGCAAATGGAAACTCCTCTCTTTACAATGGAAAATGTTGATAGGTTGTTTTTTTTCTGTAATATTGATTTTTCTGAGCATAACCTTTTGTAAAAAACCCATCATCTCAAGAAACTCTTTGGCTGCATACACCAGTCAATGACACTTAGTCCCATTAGTGGGAAAATGGACATAACCACCTAGGGAGTCTCTCTTCAAGGAAACAGAAGCTGTTGGGAGACAGGCTGAACGGAGTCTCATCTCTTACTCAAACTAGTTAGGGATTTTGATGAACACTGTATTTTGCTTAACACCAGAAAAACTACTCCAAGAGAATGTCCCCATTATGGGGAGTTATTAAAAAAAAATTATCATTGTGACCAGAATGCTGTAAAATCTCCTGTTTCACAGTTCTTGCCTCCTGAGTCGCTCTGAAATGACCAAATAGTGAATTTAACGTCAAGATGGCTAACGATGAAGTGACAGAATGCAATGGGCATAGTACAAAATATCTTAAAATACAATGAAATTGAGTTTAACAATAGTTTGTTTAAAAAATAATTAATTGTAAAGGAAATTGGAAATGTAAATAACTGATTTAGGAAATAATGAAGACTTTGGAGTGTGACCAGTCTACTGGACCCTTAATGGAAACATGCATTCGAGGGTCACTGGGAGCTTTTTACGTTGGTAAGGTGGAGGAAAATATCCCATGATACATGCCTACTGCGTATTAGGTTTTCATGGATCAGAGAGGTTCTGGCTGATGAAGGTACACAAAGATAGCTAATGCTGGAGTAGCTTTAACTCAGCTATTTTGGTAAATACTGTATTTGGAGGAGAAACATCAGAAATTTCTGAATTCCTCAGAATTACTTCCCAAACAAATGGCATAATTTTTACAGCCTCTGAACACAACAGATGTGTAGCCCATTGAAGATCATCCACGCAAAAAAAAGTTAGTACACAGGTTCTAGAAGAATGCAAGGCAGTCTTTCAAAAGCTTTTTCCTTTGGTGCTTAATAGTATAACATGCAACGGAAAGTGGGCACAAGTAGCTGAGAGAAAGCCTGTAATGCAGTGGAGAAAAGTTTTACACAAGGAAAGATGAAGCCCACTCCCAAATTGCCTTTCCCTCAGAACAAAACAGCCTCAACATTGTTTTTACAACTTAACGGAGACTACTTGTCAGGACTTGCAGCCAAAGAAGCCTCCTTGTTGCTTCTTTTTAGGAAAAAAATTGAGATGGGAGTGGGTCCCTGAACACACACGAACACACACACACACACACGCGGGCGCGGGGTCAAGCCAAGTCTCAAGCTGGCATTGCTGCTAATTCATCCAGGCACTGAAGCGCCCTCGATTCCGGAGACAGGGTTAAGCAGAGACAACATCAGTGTTCTGCTCCTGCAGGGAAATCACGTTAAGACACAGGCCTGTGGCGTATGTCCCCTGAACGTTCGCTGAAGTAGAGAAAACGTAAACCATCTCCTGCACATTCTGACACTATCCTGGGCAGGGACTGGCTCTGAGCGCTAAGGTGAAATCCAGTCATTGTAGGAAATACCATCTATCTCCATAAAAATAGTTATTCTTAGGGGAAAAAAATAAATACACAAAGACTCTGACAAACATTGCACAAAGGACCTTTAAGCTTGCTGATCAAGGACCTACACATGGAAGCTGTTACCAGTCCTCCTGCAACTTTGGGTGCATCAGCAATATAAGGGACGCCCCACTATACATCCAGTCCAAAAAGCAAGAGGATCTGAGAGCTACGACGAGTCGCCGGGTAGGACTGATTTGGGGTAAACTGCTTTGTGGCTGGATCAATGTTCCCACCTGCAAGAAGTATACTGGGTTTGGATTCCAGAAATAAGTCTGTTGCATGGGAAATGTGAGCCATCTTATTCAGCACAGTTTGTAAAAGTAGCAGCCATCTGTTGGGGTTTATAGAAGGCTGAGAAACACAGGATGTTTACTCTTGTTCAGATGTGCAGTGGATGTGCCTTGTATGAGCAGCCTTGTTACAATACTAATAAAACAACTGGGACAGTAAGCTCAAGAGAAAAGCTTGTTCCATGTAGTAAAATTGAACTTAAGCAAGACAGAAAGCATTACAAATATACATGCACATGTACATATACATAATCATTTAAGTAAAGGTCAGCAGAAAACAGAAATTTGGAACAAATATGGCACTAACTTTGAGACTAAATTGACTGCTTTCCACGGTGCTTTACGGAAACTACTCCCAAAAGAAATAATCTACAAAAGGTAAGATAAGGAAGGGTCCAGTTTCAAAATAAACCTACATGGAAAAATTAGAAGCTAAGATTAATTTCGATAAACTCTCCAAAAGAGGATGTGGCACTACTGACAAAACTGAAATGTGGGTGCGTATAGCGTCAATCCGAGACCTCTAAAGATGAGACAGAGGCATTCCCTCACCATTGACAGCAATCCCCAAGACACTTGAGAGGGAACTGGGCTCAGGTGTCTTCAACTACAGGAAAATGTCATCCACAATGTGAATAACTCCATGCTGCTGCGCATGTTAACCACCAAAGGGGAAAAATTCCCATGAGAGTTGAGAGGATGCAAGCAGAATTCTGCAAATGCTAAGAGAATGAATCCAAGAAGTAACCAAAGATGCAGATGGAGACGCTGGCAAACAGCATTAGCAACAGCTAAGGTTGTTTTTGCCAACAAAGGAAAAAGTTAAGTATAGTAAATCAAATAAAATTAAACATGTAGCAGCAATAGATGCCCTACTTTTTTCTGCAAATGTCTTTTACTGTTTTTTTTTCCCAAGAGGTAATGAGTATTTTTGTAAATCTCAACTGAAAGCAGACTACCTTACCTGTATTTCTGTTTAATGGCTTAAATAAGCAGATAACATTTCAGATGGCAAATATTTTTGCAGCAAAAATAAAACAGGCAAAAGAATTCTGCACACATGGCATTCTGGTTGAAATATCCTGTAGATGATCACCAGCAGCATCAACACTAGATGGTAATTTTCTTGAAGAAACAATTTGAACGGGATGATAGGCAATGGTACTGTATGAAAGCTTTGGCATACGTATTTGTTATAATTCTGTCAATTTGTTAAAAGCAAAGTAGTGAGCTGTAGTGGGGAACAGGAGGCAAGTTAAATTGCTTACATATATGTATCAAAACAGTTTGCTAAGTGCAACCATAGCAGGAATTACCTCTAAAGCATATTCACTGTTGTGTATTAGAATGGTAGTGCACAACTTCCTAAAACATCCCAAAGAAAAATAGCTGGATCACAATGGGAAAAGGCTGGAGGTGGGTTTCAGTGGAATTACATTTTATGGGATCACAACAGTTTGAATGTAAAGGAATGAAATTCTGGATCAAAAATAGTGTACTTTGGAAGAAATTCAGTAACTCAGAAAGGATGGTTTGTGTAGAAGATGGAGAGAATTTATTTTCATATTTTCCAGGATGTGGCTTAAGTAATATTTTAAGGTCCTAAATGAAGCTGCAGTGAGTTTTCAAGAAAGGATCATAATATGAATTTGACTTAGGCATAAACCAGTGAAAAGAAAAAAATCACATTTTAAAATTGTACTCAGGCACGTATTGAATGGCGTTGCCCAGGAGTATCTCACACTCAAGCTACAAGATGGTGACACAATTTCAAGAACTAAGCTCTACAAAGACTACAGGACTAAAAAAATTGTATCAACATTATTAATTTTATTATTAGTTAATTTTAATGATTGTCCCCATCATTAAAAGCTAGTAACTGCAAGACATAAGAATTATTCTAAAACAAACTTGCAGGGAACAGCTTGTTTGAAGGGCTCTCGTTAGCCATTTGTGTACTAAAAGCTCTCAATATCAGAATTTTATTATCATCTAGTATATTTTTGATGGGACTTTAACACATGAAGTACAAATGTGACCTACAGAATTGCAGTTAGAGATGAATCTGCTTCGAGGTAGGAGCTCACCTAGAAAGACATACACCAGAACTAAACATGACTCAGAAGTGCGCAATTCTGTTAAATATTTATTTATTCAAGACGAGCGAACACTCTCTGTGATCTGATTATTTTTTATCTCTATTTGAGCTGAAATGGCTCAAGTGGGAGCCACAATTTCTTTGAATGTACTAAATATAGCTTAAGATGAATTTTCCAGAGGTGTCTGCTGGTGCTGCTTGGTGCCTTAGCAAATCATGTTTTTAACTCCTCCTTGTATCCTCTTGAAAAGGAAAATCTCAACTCTATTTCTGGTCTTCTCTCATTCAAGTCTTGGCTACTGATTCTTGCTATAAATTCTTCCGGGACCCACCTGACACAGGATAATGTTGAAAATTCTCTCAGCGTGGGGACTGGATAGCATGTCAAAGAAGCCACTCCATAACGATAATATGCCAAATCTTATCATAAGACACCACAGATTTTATATTGGCTCAAATTCTTTTATATTTACTGAGTTATCTTACCCTAAATCTGGTGTCTAGACTTCTATATAGAACAGATTTTTAAAGTTGATAGTGGTGCATTTTTATTTAGTGGCAAATAAGCTTCTAAGCTCATTAATGTGTTGCATATGTAATGTATGTTGCAATTATGGTAGGCTGTTAAAGTGCAAGTACAATTTAATCTCCTCGGTGTCCTTGGGCATCTGGTTTTTAAAATTCTGTTTTATTTGAACCCGTTCATACCTTTGCCCTCTATAACAGGATGTGAAAGCTTGTAATATTCTATCTTGCCAGATAACACAAGAACAAATAATACAAAGCCGTTTTGAAAAATAAGTCACTCATTTGCCTGTCTCCATTCCATGGGAGATCTTGACAGTTTTTTCTTCCAAGCTCAAGATCCCCAGTGTATTAATCCTCTCCTTGTGTAGGAATGGTACCAAACCATCCTATTTCTTGGCTTTCTCTATATTCTCTTTTCTAAACACAGACTATACCAAATTACATACAGAGTTAAAGATAAGGAAGGATGCATGATGGATTTGCACAATGGTATAATGGCGTTTCCTGTTTTATTGGCCATTCCTTTCCTAACCTCAGCATTCTAGTCTTTGTCATCAAGTGCTGGGGAGCCGTTAATACCACTCCTTCTCAGTGTTTCCTAAAAATCAGTTCTATCAATGTGCTCCTTTAAAGCAGGACATTCTCATCTCTCCAACTAAGTTTTTAAACTTCCAGCACTTGCACAGAACACCACCGTTTTTCTTCTTGTTCCAGTTATCTATTTTTGTGTGGTCTGTTTAGTCAGGAAGCTGTTTAGGTGGTTCTTTGCTATTTTCTGTCTAAATCTAATAAATTTCTTTTTCTAGAATTCATAGCTTTTGGATTTCAACTCCAGTTCCCCTCATGTGAAGTCCTCTCTTACTAGTCATTTCTCAGGTATCTGTAATTCCTGTACAGAGTTATGAAAGAACTACAAACCTCCTTGGTCACATAATTTTCTCCGTGGTGAAATTATCCTATTTGTTTAACCCTGACGGTGGATGCGGGAAGGTTTTAGAAAATGCTCTTACTACCTTTCCTTTCCTGTCCTTCCTATTTCAGCAGGATTCATAGATTCCTCTCCAGTGCTTCCCTACAGTAAGATCCCTACTGGTGTATCCGCCAGGCAGGGAACAGGGAGCAGCGCTGCCTGGCTTGCACCCACTCTGCTTATGGCAAACCCCCGCTTCGGGGGGACTCCGGAGAGGGGACTCCCGCTCATGCAGCAGACTCCCGTGAGGAGAGCGTTTAGACCCGTGACTAACACTCACCCACTCCTTTCCAAGCAGCTTTGCTCCCGACGTCTCTTAACAAGTTGTTCAAAAGCTCTGTGGAAGTGCCCTCGGCACCTGTACAGCCCCTCCTCTGCCCAGCTTCGTACCGCAAGCTTTGGAACCCATTAGGACTTATATTTTAAAGTTATTTAAGTGCTGTAAGACTCCCTCTGAAGTTAAGCATTCCCTACAATGCTGAGACTACAGAACACTTTCATTTGCCATAATTTGAAAACTTTAAATGCATCAAATATGTTAAAGCTGTACCGTGACATAAAGAAAACAAAGCAAGTTTAAAAAAATACAACATGAACATTTGCTTGTTCTCTTTTACAATAAAGAGAACAAGATATCTCTAGCTCAGCCTACTCCGTCCTCAGGGTCTCTGTACTTGGGGAAAATCTCAAGTGTTTTATCAACTATGATCATGAGAGATGCACCAAGCTTGGGAGGGAGCGGGTAGGTACTTCACTGGAGATGTGGGAAGTGCTACGAGAGCAGCAGTTCACACACTTAAAGCTCTGCTGGACACCTGAACCACCCACAGGTATTTCACCCATTTCGTTTGTTCGTTTTGGGGTGTGATGGCGTAGGAAGCTGGGCCACAGTGGAGGGTGCTCATCTGAAGAGGATGGCTTTATACTGGGAGATCATAACAGCGTATACATCAGCCTATAACGCGTTAAATGCAGAGATAACTGAAACGAGGAGACATGATCACCAAGTGAAGAAACGGAAACAGACCTCGTTTCACTTGGGATTCAGACATACCCCAGTGGCACAGGGGACAACGCAGCACATGGGCAGGCGCCCTGTTTCCAGGCGTAGTTTCAGGTGGGAGTCGGGGGTGGGAAGCACTGGAATGTTCAGAGGCAGTTGGGGAGTGACAGTTGGGGAGAGGAGGTTGGCCGCGGAAGACACCCGAAGGCGGCAGAGGTAAACAGACAGCACAGGAAGGTTAACAAAATATTCAGAAAACTAGGCTTAAAGGAGTGCCCGGGGCCTGAAGGCAAGTTAAGATGCTGGGGGAGGGGAACAAAAACGTGAATTGGGGAGTAAGTGAAAGCAGCGTTGTGCTAGCAGGAGGCAGCTAGCCAGCTGCAGAGGGGAGCAAGCTCCTACTTATCTTGCCATGTTGACTACAGAAGCAACTTCAAATGATGCAGTGCCTATAAACAGAGAGGAAGAATTAGTTCCCATTTGGTGAGTTGTGTCTATGACCCTAAAATCCTTACCCCACACGCGCATCAGGAATTCAGCTCCTGCGGGCACTGACAGCGTTATCGGATAGCTGATACGAGGAGGAGCAGTAGGCAAAAAGTCTACGTAATAAGCGCGTGCTTATTGTTATGGAAACTTGGGACGGTGATTACAAATGTTGCACAAAAGTTGGACATACCTTCCCCCCCAAAAATGTAAAATATATGAATCAGAAGTCAACTGCAGGGTAAACAGACTACATAGAATGTTTTTTTCATTACACATGAATTTGATTCAAAAGTAAACAAAAAAATCTCAGATTGTACTCTTTCAATCAAACTGATGGAGCAGGACAGTTACTTTGATGCGGTATTCCACTGTGTTCATTTTTGTTAAAAGATGTATCAGAAAAGCCTTGTTCACATGCTGATTTGCCTCTTCAAACAGCACTACTGCTTCCTCCATAACACTTTCTCTTTCTGGTCTTTTTCCTGCTGGTCTGAATAATTAGTTCTCTGGGGAGATCAAGTCTTTTCTTGCTTACTAGTATTGGAACAGGGAATATCTGAACTAATCCCATGGTACCCCTGATAATGCTCCTTTTGACATATAGAAGATCCTTTATGGAGCATTATGTGACCCTTACTGTAGACAAATACATGTCAGATGTGCTACGTGAAACATTTACAAGCTCCAGCTAGATCCATTTACGTTTATCACTCAGTGGAGCAGGACTTCCACAGTGGTATCTATGTAGCAATCCTGTTTGATAAGCAGCTATGTAAAGAGCAGAATGCCAATGTGGATGTGAGCTCCGTACTCCTGCCTGGGTGGCCATAACAGATGGTCTATAGTGGAACTTCAGTCACACAAAAAAAAAAAAAGTGAAGCGCCACAAATCTGAGTCACTGGTACAAAATCTCTGTTTTGGAGGACTCTTGACTGCTGTTCTGACTGCTCGGGTGCTAAAAGGACAGTGCCTAAGTGGTGAGGAGCCAGCCCTGACAATTCCTTTCTAAGCTATTTTTAAAAATCCCTTTTGTAGGACAGTAAGGCAGTGTAACTTTTCTTGTGCCTTAGATAGCAGTGGAGAAACACTGATCAAAAGAACTTATTATTGCTTGTAGATCTTCAGGAAAGGCTGCAGGTGTTGAATTCGCGCATATTTTTATATATTTGCTTACACACTTGTATGTGAGATGTTGGTAATGTGAACTTTATCTGATGACAGTTAATTTTTATTCTTGCAAATTGATATTATGTATATTTATACAAACACATATATAAATATATACAGACACACATCTATGTAAAATACCTGTAGTACTTATTTCTTCATCTCTGCTTGGGATTTATGTAACCGTTTTTAAAGTAGCAATTTTTACAAAACACAGACTAAACACAGAATAGGAGAAGGACAGGTAACAGTATCCCTTTAAAATAGTAGCAGTTTTACATTCATATCTTGTCTTGTGGTCTTAAATCTCCTCACAGATGGAGACTTTACGGACCAAAATACAAAAAAGAAAGCAACCTGGAAATAAAAGGGAAGCCAACTCTGTAAACTCTGCTGGCCAAGTGATAAAGAAAAGGTAAGATTTCTGTTTATTCATTGATAAGGCCTGTGTTTTCTCGAATTGTTACCATACAAACATCACCTGATATAAAAAAAAAGTCATAAAAATGCTTTACACAATCAAAATGGACAAAACATACCACATGATGCATCTTTCATGTAAGAAATAAACTAGTTGAGCGCATTATTCACCAGCTTGTTCAGCTATACTGAAGAACTAATTCTATAGCTATTATACAAAGACAAAATGAAAAGTGAACAACTCTGTGCACAGGATAGCAGATCTGGACAGCAGTCTTGATTTTTATCCCTTCTATGGCAGTTATTTTAACAAATACCCACATCACATGCTTCAGTTTTAGATTTTTAGTGTTTTACAAAGATGGATTTCATTTCATACTGGGAAGACTAAAGTACAACCGTGTAAAATGACATGCCCAACTTCACCTAAAAAGCCAGTCTAGCCATCAGACTGTGCCAGAACGTCCCTTTTGCAGAGTGTACTATCAATAACTTTATGAGCTGCTCATTGCACTGTTCAGTCCAGATCAAAAGCAGCGCATAGGACACTGAATAAATCTGAGAATTATATTTTATCACTGACAAACACAACTAACAGACTCAAGTACATACAACACAGCAAAACGTGCATCTGCAGGTTCTGTCCCTCGTTGATGGGGGCAACAGGAAGTTATATGCAGTTTTTGCCAAATTTTACCTTATATTGGTATAAAACCCCCAACCTACATTCTTTGTTATCAGCTCATGCTTGCATTCAGATTATTTTAACTTCACTTAAACCAAACCAGCTAAAGTTTTAAATACTTACAAATATGTACAAATCGCTCTTCTAAATTTAGAGTTACACAACCATTCTGTAACCGTGGCACAGTTCAATTTTAGTTGTTTTGTTTTTAAATACAATTCCTCTGAGAAACGCAATCGATTTACAAAGGATGACAAATTCTACAGTTTTCTGACTTAAAACCATGTGGAATTTTATTTTAAAAGATGTCTTGACTGCTTGATTGTCCATCCGTCCAGAAATAAAAATTAAGGGATAGCATTAGGGCTGTTGCAGTAAAACATTTCTCAAGCAGCGTTATTGTCTACTTGAGGGAGAAATAACTGGCTTGGTAGGTCAGCAGAAATGGATGCAGGGATAAAACAGGTCAGCAAAATTGTGACTACATCATATTGACTCAAAAGTATTTGTATTAGCACATGTAAACAGGAATGTAGTCTGTGACAGGCATGACAGCAGATGCTGGTGTTGTTGAGGTTTTAACTGTAGTACTGTCTCCAGTCTTGGGTGCTGCATTTCAAAAAAAGACGTGAATGGTTTTGATACAACACAGGGAGAAGAAATAAGCATCTTGAGAGGTTTAAAACTGAAATGCAAGGAAGGATTGAAATGAAGTGGAGTTGCTTAGTCTACAGGTGGAAAAATTTAGGGGAGACGTATTTCTTAAGATATGCAAGAGGCATACAGAGAGACAAGAGCTAAAACTGTTCACGTCCATTACAGTTACACTTCAGTAGCAGTAAGCTTTTATTTTAACTAGTGTTCCAGGTTCCTCAGTGTGAGCTGCACCAGGGAACTCACCTGGCTGAAAATTAGCAATTTCGAAAGTAGTTTCACAACAGCTTAAATCACTCCAAATCGAGTCTGCCATAGTCCCACATCCTCCGTTATGCCAACACTGGTACTCACATACCTGGAGGGCAAGCTGAGCAGGCCAAAAACTAGGTGTCTTTTGTAGGATGAGTAATGTTCAGAGAGTTCAGGCACTCACTACCTGCACAGACAGGCAGGATGTGACTGACCCATCAAAACAACCAGATCTCAAACTGCCCTTGAGCTCGTTTCCTTAAAAAAAACCCCAAACTGTACCTCAAAGGGTTTTGGTCATATCAACACAGGAGGACTGCTGCTCATGACAGTCGATTTTTTTTTTTTCTGCCAGAAATACAGGAGAAACAATGGATGGTATTTTCAAACGTAATAGCCATATTAACACCATTAGTTGTATTTTGGGAAAAAGAACCAAAACCAAAACACCAAGCACCAAGCCATCAGGTAAATAAATTTAAACAAGATTTATGATATTTAGCAATACTATCTACACACACTCCTTGTGCCGGCTGCCATACATATAAATGCACTTTAAAAAATAAAAAAGGTGCAAAGTGATTCAGACAGCAATCATACACTGGCTAAAGAAACGCAAGGGTGCAGGGCTGCAGAAACCCTGCCGCCGAGAACTAAGCCACTGCTTCCCGGCTCTCATTGCGGGGCAAAACTGGGCAACTGTGGGCCCTGCCTGAAGCGGTTCGGTCCCACCGGCGGCCCCGCCGCCCCTCGCACGGCCATGCCGGCCCCAGGGCCCCACGGCCCGCCCCGGGAAGAGAGCTCTGGGTCCCCCTAAGAGCGCCCGGTGCGGCGGGACAGGGCCTTTCTCTCTTAGCAGGGTTTTACCTCAGCGTTAGCAGGGTTTTACCTCAGCGTTGCCGGCTTTTTTACCTCAGTCGACGGGCCTCGCTCTGGCGGCGGCCGGCGCTCGTCCGCCTCCCCGCCCTCCTCCTCCCCCGGCCCGCAGACGGACGAGAAGAGCGATGGCGCTGGCACTGACGAGCCGCCCGCCGCTGCGCGCCGCCCCGACCGGCACCGCCTCCTCCCCCGGCAGCGCTCCCCTTTCCCGGCTGTCCCGGCGGCGGCGGCGGGCGCCAATGAGGCGGCGCGTCCCGGCGGCAGGCTCCAGTGGGCGGGCGCGGGGGGCGGGCCGCGGGCCGGGGGGCGGTGGCAGCAGGCTCGGTTGTGAGTGAGTGAGTGTGTGTGAGTGAGTGCCATGGCCGGAGCCCGCTGAGAGTGACAATAGGAGCGAGCCGGAGCGCGACCCCGACGCCCACCGGGACCCCCCCTCTCACCTGAGCCTGCCGCCGGCGGAAGAGCCCTTCCCTCTCCTCGCAGCACCGCCGCGCCGCCCGCCCGGCCTGCCCCCCCCCCCCCCCCCCCCCCGGCCGCCCGCACCGCGCCCGCCGCTCCCCCTCGGCTCGGCCCGCACTCGGCTCCCCCCCCGCGCCCCCCCCCCGGCCCCCCCCCCCGCCTCCTCAGGGCCCCTCCGCAGGGCTCCGCCGGGAATGTGAGTGAGGCAGCAGCCATCGCAGGCAGGGGGCCGCGCCGAGTGCATGGGACTGAGCGGAGCCCGAGCAGCCGCCCGCTCCTGAACCCGCCGCCAACGCCGCCCTGCGCTGGGGAGGCCGCCAACGCCGCCGAGGCCTACAGGCTCCTGCGCCGCCGCCGCCGCCGCGGCAGGGACCGAGCCCGGCGCGTACCATACTCGGGCCGCCGCCGCCAGGCATCGGCCGCGCTCCGCCAAGCCCGGCTCACGCCGCCGCCGCCTCCCTCCCGTCTCCGGCTTCTCTACCAGGAGGGTCAAGGTAACTCCATCCCTCCGCGCCGGCCCGCGGGGGAGCGGCGAGGCGGCGGCGGTGCGGGGAGGAGGCGCGGGCGGGCCGAGGTTGGGTGGGTTGGGAGGGGGGGGGGGGGCCGCCGGGCGGCGGTGAGGAGGCGCGGGGGGCTGCGGGGAGGACATGTTCCAGCTGCGGTGCTCCGCGGCTGCCTGCTGGAAATGACAGCCGATAGCAGCGGGCGGGAGGCAGCTAATTACAACCTCTGCTTCCCCGGGCGCGGAGCGAGCCTCTGGCTGCCTTCCCCGGTGATATCCGTCGGTATTTTCACGTCCACTCGTCTCCCCGTGCATTGCCCCCCCCCCCCCCCCGGGGACCAGCAGATCTGATGTGCGTGGCTTCGTATTTACCAAACGACTTCGGGAATAAAATCGGATCCGCTGCTGAAAGAAGCCAGCAGCAGTGGCAGGGTTTGCAGCTTTTCCCCCTCGCACACAATAAATAATCTCGGCCCCCCCCCCCCCAAGCTCGTTGAAACAGTGTGTTTCACTGTGATAGCGTATTCAGGGGAGGGAATGTTCATTTGGAGAGATGAAAAAAAGATCAGTGTTTACTGTAAGGTTGTTAGGCTGGATGTAGTCTTGTTGAATTAGAATTAGATTTTAATAATTTATAAAGCAGGTTAGGGAAACTGTTACTAAATTTACAGCAGAGAAGTGTCAGTAAAGCTTCTTGCTGACACAATGATCCTGCAGTTTAAGTGATCTACTTTAGTCCCTGTCCATTATTATTATTATTTTTTTGGCAATTTAATTTGGAGAGAGCGTGCAAACGTTTCTGCAGAAATGGTTACACTTTGATGATACACGTGATGAGGCGGTGAATCTCTTTGACGAGATGAAATAGGGCCAGGCAATTCAGGTTTTAAGAATATATTTTTGCTGATATTTCCGGAATTTGGTTTATGTAACAGGTAACTTTGTGTTTGTATGTTTTTTGTCGGACTGTTGAAATCTTAGAAGAGGGTTGCTAAAGTACAGGCCATTCTATTTCAGTTTATCTGACTTTTTTATTTATTAATCTTGGCTGGGGCCTGAATGCCCTGGTGATGGTGGCATTTTTTTTTCCCCCCAGATGATAAACAAGACCAGTTTAAGGCACAGGTTCATGTTGCTGATAGTATATTATATTTAGAAAGCATAAGTTGGTAGTGAAAGAATACCTCAGGAGAAATAAAAAAGATGGAGTAAGGTTTTTCTATTATTGTAATGCCAGCTGCACAGTTCAGCTTCTGGGTGCTGCACATGCTTCCTCGAAGAAGCTATGGAGTTTATACTTCCATTTTTTGATAGATTTAGTGTATGTATATGTAATTTTGCATTAAATAGTTCTTATCTTTTGGAACTTGTTTACACTGCTGCAAAAAATAATAGTTCCTGAAGCTTTTCTTACAAAAGACAGACCCAAATAATGTCTGTTTCAATGAATTTAATAAATTATGAAGCATATGAATAACCAATTATTTTAATAAAATAAGTACTCGAAAGTGTTCTCTATATTGTGGAATCAACTTCTTTTAGCATACGAGTCACTTTGGTAATTGAAGTCAACAGACATTGAGGATGAGTAATGCTTTCCAAGGACGTGCTCTAAGACCCTGATCCTGCAAATGCTTATGCCGATGCTTAACTTTGCACGAGTGTGTAGCCTTACTGAAATCAACAGAGCTGCTCTTGTTAATGATCCTGTTATTAATGCAGATAGTTCTGTTGATTTCGGTAGAGGTGCACATGCTGGTGAAGTTAACTGTGTACAGAGCTGCTTGAAATATGTAGGCCTAAATTCCTCCTATCTCGTTTCCCTTAAGTATTACTCATGTATTTCACCAAGATGTGATGGGCCTTTTAAACAGAGAGAACAAGACTGGTAAATACAATAGCTGGCTGGATTAATTCACTGTTTAAATGCTTCCTTTTGGTATTTCTTAGAAGTATGGAATCAGCTACAGGAGTACTACCAAGGCAAGTTTTATAGAAAGAAGCAATGCTTATTTCTTAGACCAGCTGATAGAGTTGGGAAACAAACAAACTTTTGCTTGCAGAAATCTTTTTTGGCTCTCTGCCTCTTCCTGCAAACCTTGTCTGGCTTATGCCCTTAGAACAGTTATGGCTACCACACTGCTATTCTTACAGAAATGCCAGAACATGGAAAAACTAAGTATAAAGAGACTCACGGGTCTGAGTTTTTCAGACTATTTCTAAAATGGCGAATAAAGAAGTAATATGTAAAATTTGTCAGTGTTAGTGAAATTGTGAAGAATAGCAATACCTTTTGATATTTCTGTCTAATTCTATACAGAATTTCTATATATTTCTTATACTTTCTTATATTCCTATAAAATCTTGCATGTAGGTGTGGCAAATAAACTGAATTTTTCTTCTGTCCTGTTTTTTTTGGTCCTATGCATATTGATGATTTTAATGCCAAGAAAACATTTGTACCTTTTTGGGTACCTATTCTTTAGCATGCATGGTGCCTTGCAGAATAAACTGAGATTACTTCATCCCAAAGAACATATAGTTTAAGGCCTATGTCCGGTCTGTAGGTGTGTTACATCTATTGATGTAATGATGTCAGCATTAGGTCTGAATTTTTCCTGTTGCAGGATTTTTGGCAAATGGGAGATACAGATAAAAAAGTGAGCGAGAATTACTGCACTGTTCCATTAAGTTCATTTCATACAATTTGTATGTATGTTGGTGTGTTAGCTCTCTTAACAGTCATTCTGGGTGACTTGTCAGCAGGAGAGTGGTGCAGAAAGAGAAAGATTTTTGGAAAATTTAGGTTAATCTTTACCCATTTCATCCATTTGGAATATGTTTGTAACGTTTGTTTTCCTTCAGTAGGGATATGTCCTCAGCACCAACTACTCCTCCATCAGTGGATAAAGTAGACGGATTTTCTCGGAAGTCCGTCAGAAAAGCCAGACAGAAGAGGTCACAAAGCTCCTCCCAGTTTAGGTCTCAGGGCAAGCCTATCGAGTTAACTCCCCTGCCTCTGCTAAAAGGTAAGATCAAGAATGATTTTTAATAAAAAATTTTACTCTACAATTTTACTCTACTTCTAAACTCAACTGCCAGAAATTGCAGGGAGATTTTGCCAGCAATGAGAAATGTTTCATGCCAGAAATGTATGTATTTAAGCTCTACAAAATATTTTATCTGTGACTGGAGGGTGTGGTAATTGTTTGCAATACTTTTGAAAGTTTTAAATGCTAATGTTAACTCGTACCATGACTTGAATTTTCAAGGCACTCAGGCTATATGAGAGTATTTTAGTTTGTGAACCCTCGACAGTTGGCCTAAATGAACAGTAATTCTGGTAAGGGTAAATTGACTTGGAAGCAGAGGGAAACTGGTTTTTAGGAGCTTACCTTGTAACGTGTGGGTGTGCAACCTGCAAGACTGGTGACAAATGCAGCCCACAGGCATATTTTGAATGCCCTACAGCAAGGCGTTAGTGGGGAGATGGGACCCCTTCTCATAGCATTTGTGAATAGGTAGCTCCCAGCTCCTGGCTTCTGCTCGGTTTTGAAATCGAAAGGTCCCATGAGCTGCAGCCTCTCAAGAGGAAAGATGCTGCCAATCAGGTCTTAGGCAAGACACTACTGTTTTGAGAGCCTGTGTATCCCAGCTCCTGTTGAGCTTCTGCTGGCAGATTTAACCTCTAATTTGGGAAAGAAAATTATGATCCAGCATACTACTTTTGAAAGGATGCCAATATCTCTGTAATATCTTGAATGCTTCCCCTAAATCCCAGTTGTCACTGAATTCCAGTACAAATCCAGGGGCCAACAGCACCTGAGAATTATGTCTGTCTGGTGAGGAAGGAGGAATCGCCTTCCAGAAGTTTTTCTTTTACTCTGAATTCTCCAATGGTTTATTTAGTTTCATGATTTTATTTTGTTTTTGATTGCTATTCTTCTTTTCTGTCACAAGTAGTGAAAATAAGCATGGTTCGTGCTCATCATTCTGGAAAATAGCAAGGTTTAATGTTACATCTGTCCCACTTTTGCTTTGTGAACAAATCTATTTCCCACATTCCCTCCTCAACCTGTTTGACAAATTTGTTAATCAGAGTATTGAAATATGTAATAAGTGTGTATAATTGCACTTTGGTTAAGTTCTTAAACCCTCTTCTTCATAAGAAGTTGCAAAAAAGAAAAGCCAAACGACCCCCCCAAAAAGACTCACACCTTAATATGTGTCTTTAATTTAATTAAAAGTAGGATTCTAGGATTAGTTCTAGTGACGTTTTCATGAAAATACCTGAGGCTTCTTTCTGGGGGATACCTGTAAGAATGCACAAATGGCCGTACTGGGTCCATCCAGCCCCGTGGTGTTGTGGCTGACAGAGGCTGACTTGGAAGCGTAGAGGAGAATAGAGAAGCCAGGGAGGCCTGGAGTGATGCTGTCCCGGAATGCTCCCCCCATTCAGCATTTCTCGGTTTAGGATCTGTTGGTGTCAGTGGATTTGACTTTGCAGTCTGCAATGAGTATTATTTTATGACTTTTTCCTTGCTGTTTTGTGACAGTTTGATAAAGAAGCAAATGCCTCTTTAAAATACTTTTAAAGCTCAGTTTTATACTTTTGCAGGTCATTTTTGATATGCAGGTTATTTCCTTTGAAAACACTAGTTGGTGAATGGACTTTATCCTTTGGTTTAAATGGCTAGATTACTGGGAAAGGCTGAGATTCGTATTTGTATAAATGAAAAAATTGATGTTAGAATTATTTCATTCCATTGTATAGACCCATTCAGGGAGTAAACTAGGCATGTGCACAAGCATAAGAAAAATGTTGCCTTTGTCTGAGGAGCTGGTCTTGCAGAAACACAGGCTTAATTTGACTACTGTAGCTAGTCCCGTGGATTGAGATATAAAACTATAATAAGATAAAACAAACAGATGGGGAGCAGAGAGTGTTGGTGAGACATTTATGATTAGTGTCATGATGAGTTACAGTGGTCCAGCTTCAAATTAAGAATTTGATCCTGTGAGTTAGTTTTCCCTCTTTGACTTAATGCGGATTCCCAGAGGCACAGGGATCTACCTGTGGCAGATTAATTTGCAGGATTTGGGCCTAACAGTCTATCATCTGAAACAGCAGTGGTATTGGTCCCTGCTGAAGGGACGCTGGCAGTTAAAAATCATGCTACTGTTTGGAAATATTCTTGACCTACATTAATATTTGTAACATTCAGGATTATTAAACCTGAAAGAAGTGAGGAGATAATTTCCTCCTGCATTTTTCGTACTTTCCTTGGGCAGTAGCCCGAATGTCGTGATCTTTTAAACTTTTAGGTTTACACTTATCTTCAAACAAGTGACTAGCCCTATTACCTCAGCTCAATAATCGTATGATTTCCTATTTCACCCTTACTATTTGGGTCTTTCAAACCAAAACAGAGATTTCAGCAAAATAGCTTTTTGAAGTCTCAGAAAAATGGAATCAGTTTGGAGATCTGCAGTTGCTAAGTTTTATTTAAACTTCTTGTTTTGGGTAAATTTCAAGTTTAATTAAACCTCTCCAGGCATATTTCAGTACAGGAAATCTTTAGAGGACAGACCTCGAATTCAACCTTAGACATATTTCATATTCATGATGGAGGGGCATTGCTGACAAAAACATACATGCTATATGCTCTTCTTTTTTTTTTTTTTTTTTTTTAATGACTATATTGCACATTGACATTTGTAGGCTGCCTTCTCTCAAACAGCACTTTTATGGACTTCAGTATCTTCTTTGATTACAAGAATCATGTATGCAGAAAACTAGATAAATGCTTAGTCCATTCTTTGCAAGTTTTTATACTATGCCTGTCACCATAATGATTTGAGCACCTTCCAGTAGTGTATTAAGTGACGTGACTACACATCTGTCACATCTTATCTGCTCTCATTCCTTTCCCTAGGGGCAGAGTCATATATAGTGAAATGGCTTGTTTTGGTAGTGTTTTAATGCAGTCTGTTGCTTTCTGTGAACATACATGCCTGTATTGCAAAAACAGATAGATAAGTCAGCGCTGTTGTTGTTCATTTGGTAATAAAATTGTTTCAGGGGAGAAAAATAGAAAAAACAGTATGTTTTGATGCTGTGTACAAGTCTGAAGGATAACGTGCTATTTAGGAAACTTAATAAGAAAAACTGGAATTTTCAGTATTGCTTATTCCAGGAAAAAAAAAAAAAAAAAACAACAGAGAAATTAAGTTGGTACTGTTTGTTTTTGTTGTTGGGTTTGGTTTTTTTTTTTTAATTAACAGAAGTGTGTGTATTGTATCTTTTTGTAAGCAAACATTTAACGTATTTAGAAAGTAAGATGTGCTTTCTGAGGCTCTGTTGGGCTGAGTTTAGGCTTTCGAAAGGCACAAGCCGAAAAGCTGCTCTGCTTACCTACAGTAAAGACTAAACTGTTCAGATTAATTATATTTTAATTCATTGCGTTTTGACTAAATATGATTTGGAATTATCTTTTTTATATGACTAATGTCCAATATAACGCCTTAAAACCAGCCTTGTCCCGTTCCTCTGCACTCGAAACAGAGAAGTGCATATGGGAGTTGTGATACAGTTGCCCTGCGTCTTCAATACGTGTACTTGTGTATGTTTCAATCTCATGCATTTTTAAACCTTTGTGTGATCTTGCATGCTGTATCTTGCCGTACAGTATGGCTTTTGATTTTGGCTTTACGTTTAAAGAGGCTATTGGTATCATCAAGGTTGGCAGGTCCCCGAGATAACTGGTTTGTGGCAGAGCCGTCCTGGTGAAGGGCCCTTTTCTGGAAATGAGTATTTCCACCTCTGTGCCTTGGTCAAACCCAGCCCAAGTTTATTAACCAAGTTTGTGTCGTGTGTCAAATCATGCTTGTTCTGTAGACGAGGATAGTATTGTGTGTGCATTGGATAGGTGTGTTATTTATCAGAGGGTTATTTTACTTTCGTTTTGTATAGATACTCTTTTTACTTAGAAGTCTCTAGAGGTGGATCGGTAGGAGTGCAATGTTAGAAAGCAATCAGTCTGGAAAAAAAAATATTGTAGTACTGGACACGTGAAAACAGAGCAATTTCAGGACTACCTGTAAAAGGGGAAGGAGGAGTTCATTTGTGTTTCTGCCAGCATCTGTAATGGTAGGGGAATGTCCAGAGGATGAAGACATACATACAGATGACTAAAAAGATCATATGCCTTATGAATACATGTTTAGCATCTTGAGAAATTGGACAGAAAATTTACATGTAATTCATGATATTCTTCCCATCCCCCTTGTCCTCATTAAAAATACGTAACTAAGGTAAAGCAAACCATCCAAAAGTAGGAGTGTTGAATTTTAAGTCAATGTATCCCATTTTTGTAATTTCAAGGTTTGCCTATTTTTTTCCTATCATTCTACCACATTTTCCAATGATCTAATATCATTAGTGTAGTTTACTTTCAGGTTTTCTAAAACTATTGTATATTTTTGTTGAAAACAGCTCAAAGTATGATTTTTATTTTTAGATGTGTTTTCTTCCTTAAAATAGGCACTCAGAACAGAAGTTCTCTGTCAACAATACCAATTGCTTTGCTACCTCAATATTATGAAGTTTATTGAGCTTCTAATACATTTATCAGATAGTTTCCATGACATTAAAGAATTGCTGTAGTGGCAACAAAAGAGCATTGCATAGTCAGAAATGGAAAAATCTCTTTTTACTTGCTGTTTGCTTTTGATCATTATATTATTTCCCTATAGTTGAGGTTTTATTATAAGCTTTTCTTAAGAATCCTATCTATAGGTCAAATGATAAAGTTCCTAAATAGTAAAAAATCCGAAAGACTCCTAAAGACTTTTGACTAAGTGAGAGCTGCAAGATGTGCACCTTGTTTTTCAAATACTGTTACTTTTTTTGATTTTTTTTTTTTTAGATCTTCTTTATCATAAAACAGTCTGTTTTTTTCAGACTTATGTATACCGCCTTCAGAACTGTACATATGGGAAATAGTTATGATTTGAATTGTAGAAGAAGAAAGATACAGCTCCTTTTTTTGGTTGACTTCCTTGGGGGTTGGCTGCTTGTCTTTCTGTGCTACTCGCCATTGTGAAATTTGGAATGCTTTACAGATATTGATAAACTGTTACCAATATATCTAAGCTAAATACTTTCTCCTTATTTATAAACAGCAATTTAGGGTCATAGTGGTTATGAGTTTTCAAAATAAAATTTTGCTGTATTTCCATCATGGGAAATAGATCCCAGGACTCCTAATTCATTATGTGGAAGGAAGCCTGGAACTTGGTTTGTGCTGTACATAGTCAATGGCGAATCACACATCAGTCCTGGAAGTACTTTTAGGAATTTTGTGCCCATTCTGGTTGAAATAAATCAGGACATAATGAACAATCTCTGTGTCAGGTTTGGGAATAGGGCCACAATCCCAAAAGGAAGAAGGACTTTGCCTATTTATTATTTTTTCTTAAGATGTATGGAGTTCTTGTCATATGTAATTAATTTCTTCACTTTCTTTTGTGCTCTTGGCAGTTGTTTTTTTAATATATACTTTATTTGTAATTTTTTCAACTTCTGGTGGTTGTAGAATAATTCTTTCCAATAATCTTAAAGATTTCTTGTTGTTTCTAAAAAGTATTTTTTTGATGGTGTTTAGAAAGGGCAATATATTAATTGCATTCTGTCCTTTTGAATTTTTCTCTGCTTCTTATTGTCTGTCACATTTGAAATGTAGTTTTGTAGAGCTGTGTTTGTAGAGCATGGGCATGTGTAGAAATGCTGACTTGGAAGTTAAGATCGTAGTAAAAGAATACCTCCTTATCTTACCAGTGTATTAGTGAAACTGCAGTTGGTGAGAAATTCTGTCAGCTTAGCCCTGATCTTCTAATGTTTCTGTTTGGTTGTCTGTCTTTATTTCTGAGTCTCTTTAGGTCTGGTGATTTTCCTATGGTGGGGTGGTGGTGTTTTTTTGTTTATTTTTTTTTGTTTTGCTTTTTAACCTGAAACATTCGGCGTAATTGTTTTACTTCCTGAATTTCTCAATTTACCTTCTGGAAATGTTAAGTGATGATCATACCCACCTCTTCCTCCTCTTTCTTCTTTTATTTTTGTTTATTTTTGAAGTGAAGTAACCTGTAATCACTGTGTAAAATGTATTTCTGTGCTCTTCACAAGATTGAGTCTAAAATCTTGATAATTTTCGGCAGGTTTAGACTTTACCATCATCAGAAACTCTTGTTTTCAGGCTGTATTTGTTCACTGTGTCTCTATAATATGTTGCCCAGTATTATTTATTTCTCTATTAATATTAGAGTTTTCTGTGTCCAAGCGTCACCTTATGGGTCTGTAATAGAACCTCCTGTTTCTGTAATAAGTACCTCCTTTGTATTCCTTTCCCAAAGTGCCTTTGACAAATACAAGTTCTGGTTTAGCCATGCAATTTTTTCTGTATAGTATACATGATTGTTGAAATATAGTGCTGCCTTTATAATTGATTATGATATGGAGCTTTACTGTTGTGAAAGGTACATTTTCCATATCTCTGGAATTATAGGTGTATTTATAAAATCTGTGTTCGTGTATATTAAATGTGTATAATATATATTTGTGTATATAAATAAGTTGTGTATAAATATTTAATGCCATATATAAAGTTTAGGTTTTAAGACTATTTAATGTTCATTTTTGTTTATAAATTTCAACACTGAAAATGGGATACTACTGCTGTTCATTAGTAAAGCTTTATAGTAAAGAAGCAGTCCCTTCACGTTCATCCATTGTGAGCTGCTGCCTCCCAGAGAGAAGAGCACTTCCATTTATGATTTCTGGGGAGTGGGAGGAGGACAGAAAACTATTTTTAGATTCAGGGTAACTTCCTTTCACCTACGTTTTTTTCATTCAAGTTATTACTGTTTCTTTGGCTCAATCAGGCAAAAATCCTTTGAAGTACCAGACGAGAGGACTCCCTGAGTTCAGTGAGTTTTGGTAGGGTTGGGCATTTGTGGATTAGTGGTGGGACAGTGTAATCTTGGTAACTCTCTAATTCACAAATACCAGCAGATGGGCACACTAATTCATAAAAGGTTAAGGAAAATCTGTTAGTAATATACTAGAGTCTTCTGTCAGAAGGATATGGCAGAGCTTATCTTAGTTTGAAACCTCGCTGGTTCTACGTGTCAGTCTCTGTTGCAGGTGCAGTTACATCAGGGTTTTTTTCTGGTGGCAAAGCTTCTTCGAGAAGTTCCCAAGCATGCACCGCAGCGCACTGCCTCTCATCTGTGCTGAGACAAGTGTGTGTGGGGCCATAATGTAAACCAGATTGTTAAAAACATTTCGCTGCCTCCTAATTTTAGTTATGTACTGTGTCCTCTCAAACATTTAATTCAGCAGAACTGAAATGGCGGTGGACTTTTGCGTAGGGTTGGTAGCTTCTGTGCGTGTGGTTTTCTGCCTAAAAAAAAATAATGCTGCAGTCTGAGGGTCTTTGTCAAGCATTTTCAAAAGATAAGGCAGCTGTCCAAAGAAGCGGTTTAAAATACTTTTGTGCCCTTAGTTGTTGCACTTGGTTGAAAAAATTCTGTTTTGAACAAAGTCAAGCTACAGGGGAATCAGTTTTGATCAGGAGTAATAATGATTTACAATAATAGAAGATTTTTCACCAGTAGGTTTTTCTAATCAATAGTGATGCGCGTATAATCTTGAAAATGCATATATTTTTAGATTTGGTTATTATAGCAATGTATTTTTTAGTCTCCTGTAGAAAGTTTATTTTTCAAGTCACCGTATGTCTGATATTAACTCTGTTATTAAGTTGTATTGCTTGAAAACAAACTATGTAATATAATAATTTTATTTTAAAACACTTTAACATTTTATGATGTTTTTATTAATACGTTTTTATAGAAAAGGAACATAATTTTGCACTTATGCCCTTTATTAATTTTTACCCCTATTTTTTCCCCCTTCTGATCTGTATGACAGGTTCTTAACTGTGGTATTTTCCTTGCATGTAAAGTGCTTGGTCATTCCACTAGCATCTGCTAGAGTCTGGGGCAGAGAAGGAGCACAGTGTGACAGAGTTGATGTACCTGGTTAAATGGGCAGAAGGTGAGAAAGTGAAAGGGATCCTTTCTGGGTAGCTTCCTAAAAGAAAAAATAGAATAGCAGATTGCTGTAAAATCTGTTGAACATCATTGGACATATTGCTAGCTCATCTGTAGCAGTAGTTGCTTGTGTTCTGTGATCTGAAGAGCTTGTTCTAATAACTTAATGTTGGACTTCAGAACTGACCAAGTTGTAAGAGAGGCGTAGGCAAGCAGTTTGTTATTCTGATTATAAAAAAATTATGCATAATTAGGCACTTTTTGAAGGTTTATATGAATTTAAAATTCAAAAACCAAAAAAATTTGCAAAAATTACAAAACGTCAGTTGCAGACTTAGCCTTCCTTACTTGATGGGTATTTTGCAGAAGCTACAGTGTATCTCAAGGGTGATGAATAAATGCAGATAACTGTGTGTACCTACTGGTAAAAGTATTAATTTTAGAACTTGACCCGCCAGTTGGAGATTATGGTTAAGTACTCAGATACCATAATTTTTATTCAGAAAAATCAGATACTTTCATGGAGAATAAGGTTAAGCTGAAATTTTATGTTGTCTGGAGAAGTACTTTACTGTCAGATTTTGATTAAAACAATGAAATAAATGTAACTTGCATAGTTATCCCTTTTACGCTTTTCATTGTGAATAGTGGATCTGTATAAATGTAGTTTATGTAATGGGAGGGAAGAGTTTCTTTAGGTATTCTTTTATCATAAGGTTAAGAAGACCCGTTATTAGAATTGTTATTTTTAATGGGTTTCTAGCTCTTTGAGGAGCATCAGAAAAATATTTAGTGTCATTAAGAAGAAATAACTGTGGTTTGTGTTGGATGTGGTCTGTAGTTTTCTGTGGGATTCCTGGAAGATTTTCAGGAATTTTTAGGGATACAATGTTTGAAAGGTTTTATTTTTTCACCATGCTTGTGATATCTACCTGATCTGAGCTGGCTTTTTGTCGTTTGGGGTTTCTGTGCCTCTTTGCAGTGTTGTGAGTTTAACTTAGTATTACCATGACTTTCTTGGCTTCTTTTTTGTGTGTACTTGTACCAAACTTGGATTTTCAAGTTCTAAAATGCAGGTGGCAGTGAATTTGTTTGTTGCTTTCAAGGGTTTGAATACATTGTCACGTGGATTACATTGTAAAGGAAGACTACTGCAAGTTAAATTTCTCATATTACAAATTGATATTGGGAATAGTAAAAAACTGAGGAAAGGATGATTTCAGATTTTAGAGGAATTAAGTATTCTTATTTTTCTTTTATGTTACCCAGTAGACTGTAATGCAAATGCATAAATTTCTCTAAGTTTTCTTTGCAAGTTTAACTCACGTGCTCTCCACTTTTCACATTCCAACAGCAGGGCACAGATGTGTGTGCAGACTGTTTTTAAATAAGAAAGTGGCTAGTAAGTGTTTTCTGACTTAAGTTTTGAACAGTTAATCGTGTGTGTTTACAGAGAATGTCGTTTCCCCTGTATGTGGAAACAAAGGTGTAAAAGATGGTGATTACAGCTGAGACAGTACTTGTATCACTATAGAGAACGTAATTGTTGAATATTGTCAGCGTTACCAAGGGAGAATAAATTTGGTAGCTTGTTATCTTTGTGTTTTCAAATAACATTTTTGGGA
The DNA here is from genome assembly GCA_017639485.1 of Pluvialis apricaria. Taxonomy (NCBI): domain Eukaryota; kingdom Metazoa; phylum Chordata; class Aves; order Charadriiformes; family Charadriidae; genus Pluvialis; species Pluvialis apricaria. Next base: position 17,049,277 of record CM030012.1, read on the forward strand.
TAGCTTTTTGAAGAAGTTGAGGTGGTACTGTGTTATTAGTTATCTTTGTTCTCCTTCACTGTCCCTTTATTCCACGCAGTCCATACTTCTCCTTTCTTCTTCCTTGCTTGTTCTTTATCACTGCCTTCCTTACTCCCACTTTCTACTTCTTCCTGTAACCTCTGACGGATACAGTTCACATATTTTTCCACAAGAGGGTGATAAAACTCACTCATACATGTGAAAACAAGCATTCCAGGTGGAGTGGGTTGCAGAGGTTACAGAAAAATCTCAATATAATAAAATTAGCTATATTTATAGAGAAAAAAAGTTGTCTGTTCATCTTAAGCTCCATCAGTGTGCTACAGTGGTTGTTTGTCTGCACTTCTGGAGACAAGACTGGACCTGTCAGGATGGAGATCCACCCTGTGAAGAGCTTGCCAGCTCCATCCTGCCTCCGTTGCAGTAATCAGACCTTACGGCAAGACAGTCTTCCCTTTCTGTTATCCATGCAATAATTTTCCTTGTCCTTTCTCCTCCATGCACTCTATTGGTTTTTTGTTTCTTTTTTTTCTTTTTTTCCACCTCCTGCTTATTATTAGAAGAAAGGGAACCTCCTTCCCCACCAGCACTAAGAAACTGTAGCGGTTGAAATTTCTACTCATCTTTAAAAACTGCAAAAAGAGAGAGAAAATAGCCACCACTGTGATTTGCCCCTAATAGAGGATCTTAATAAAAATCTGTATTGGCTTTTGGCAAAACCTAGACTTAATAGGTATTTTACTCAAGATTAAAAGCCGCTCTAGTTTCTCTTTTTAGGACTAGAAAGGATGATGTGGAGAAGTGGTTATTAGTCCTTCTGAGAAGAGTAGCTCCAGAATTGTCTGTCTTAAGTGATGAAGATTGTGGCTAAAGTTCTGGCGCCTGGGTTTGGCTTTTGGAAAAGCAATTGGTGCAGTTGTCTCAGGGTATGTTGGATGGCAAAGGTGTGTGAGCAGACCTGTTAGGTATGTGGGGAAGGGGTTGGGATGCAGGGCTTTTTAGATACCCTTTGAGGAAGAGACAGCATATCAAGGTGATTGTTGGTCTATATTTTGGGTGCCATAAACTCAAAAAAAGTGTCTGGTGCTGTAAACTGCTTTAGAATATCATCTGAGCTGCCAGATTAAATCTCGTTAGCCACAAGTAAAAAGAACTGCAGCGAGTCCCTTAGTATTAGAGAAATGAGCAAATGGGATCTTATACTGTGGTTTAGGCATAAGCTAAGCAGTGAAAAGGCTCCTGGAAAAATTCTAGACACTGCATTGCGATGAGTCAAAAGGAGTACTGGCAAGGAAGGAGAAAGGAACAAAATGCTTGAGGTTATGTTTACCCCATCCTCCCATTAACTGTGAAATTTCAGGTCATGGAGTGAAAATTCTCACTCTTCCTTAATTTCAGGAAAAACAAATAAATGTCCCAAATAATACATGAAAAAGATACAGTCTTTTAAGGAAAAGACAACCACAGAGTTAGTGATGTCAATATTTTGTCTCCTTCTAATAGTAGGAAATTTCAAAGGCAGGAGAAATGTGTTGAGTTTCCCAGGACAAGTCTGTTTCTCTTCCTGTTCTTTCAGTGTCCTGTTGTCCCTAAACTATCACATCCATAACATGCACAGTCAAGTTCAACAAACAGCATTTGGAGCACCTTGCTTCTTGCGCAAGAAGGGTCAAGTTTAAGGTTTGGTTCAGGTGTCTCTAAATCTCAAGTGGGACAGATTCGTCCAGCTAACGCACTTGAGGGGGGCATCCGCACCTCAAAGCAGCCCTTTTACAAAAGAAAAAAATAAACCCCACAAAACCCAAATAATTCTTAGAATTTCTGTATATGCTTCTGAGCTGGTTCTGAGAGTGTAAAGGGATTGGAGAGATTCTAATTTATATTATCAATGTAAAAGTATTTTTCTTAAGTTTCCAGGATACTCTCCTAATGAAGGAATGCTGTAATATCTAGAAACAGAAGTAAGTGGCTAGGAGCAGGTTTTGAAGTATCTCTAAGTTTCTTTTATTTCCTGTTTGGTGAGGAACAGTCATTCCTGTTGCAGAAACTTTCTTAATCAAGGATTTTGCAGAGAGGAGGATTGATGTGCCCTTCAGAATAGATTCTGAGGTGACCTCATTTGACATGAGTGCATTGTTGGTCTCCCCCTGTTTTGCACAGTTGATCCTAGCATGGACAGGCATTGCACTGCAGCAAAAATTCATTTGAGAGCCAATGTCTTCAAAGTTATTTCACTTGTGGTGAAATGTGCCAAAACTTTATGGTCAATAAAAAGCAAATGGTTTGGAAATGAACATATTTTCATGTTTATTTGGTTTTGGATAAGTATTACGCTTCTGGATTAAAAACCCCTGATATTTCAAATATAACGGAAAAGCTCTACAACAATGCATAATATACAATAATAAAGTACAGACTGTTTTTTCATTACGGTTGGGCTTTTTAGATAAAGCATTCACTACTTGATAATATTTTTGCCCGTGTAGTTTTAAATGTCTCGAGTAACAGAACCTGTCTCGTGTCCAGAGCTGCAGCAAAGGTAGTTGAATAGAGTGCCCATCCGCGTGTGCTTCATTTTGGGAGAGGAGCGAAAGGGAAGTAATTGAGCCTTTCCTCCCATTCCTAGATTCAGTGGCTAAATAGACGGTGCCTCCCCCTCTTTTGAGCTCATGCTGCGTTTGTGGTTAATGCAGTTTTTCTGCATTGTCGTTTCCCAGGTTTCTTGTCCATATTGAATATCTATATTTGGGATTATTTTTCCCAGATGTATTAGTTGCTGTTTTTCCAAACTGAATTTCACTTTATTTTCTGGCCATGTAAGGAATTTGCTTAGGTTCCTTTGTATTAATTCTGACTTTACTGCTACTCGAAGTTCCCTATTTAATATCCTCAGAAGATGTTATCTATATGCTATTTTAATCATATAGATCATTAAGGAAGTTATTAATGTCTGGACTAAATTGATTCTTATATCTCACTGGCATGTCTTTCCAGTCGGATACTTTAAGATTTTTATCCTTTTATTTCTAGACTTTTCAGCAGTACTGTGTTTCTCAGCTTCTCCTATCCAAAAAAACTGGAATCGGTTTTAAACGTAGGGCTTTCGGGGAAAACAGAAGCGCGATTCGTGCTGGAATAGAGTAAACTTTGTAAATCCAGTCACAATCCAAATTGAAGCTGTATTATAATCATTGAGCATATATCTTCACATTGATTTCAATATGCTGTCTTTGTACTTTAGTTTGTACAGTAGTACTTCTTAAATGATAAATTATTAAGTAAATATTTTCCTAGTGGAATGTGCTTTCTATTTTTGTATATCATCTTGAGAACAGAATGTGATTCCTTTCTGTAGGGTCAGCTGTTTGAAATACTTGCCTGTGTTTGTTCTAACTGCATAATCTATAATCCTCAATATGTCTTTAATCCACTTTATCTCATGCAGAACTACGTCTTTGGAATAGGGAAGAATATAGTGTGATAGATAGAATTTAAGGGTATAAAGTTTGGCAAGATTATTGATAGATTTTGGCAAATACCAGATAGAAAAAAATGACTCGTTACGGAAATTAAATACTGCTTACTCATATTTTCATTCCTATGGAATGAACAAATGATAAGTAACAAAGATGTTTTACAGTATTTCTTATCTGGAAATATGATGAAATTAAAGATGGAATTTACCACCTAGCTAATCTTAAACATCTCCTTACAGTGTTACGGGAAACGGATTGATTTAATTTCTTTTGATTCTTTGTGGTTATTGTGTGAATTCGAATTGAACTTAAAAATGTTTACCTTTCTATGCATGACTAAGGTAGAAACCAGGGAGAATGTTTCTTGGCATTGACCACTTGAGGTTGAGTGGATGCATTAACCTGGAACAAATTTAGCTGTGGGTTCAAGGAAGGAGGTGTGTGTGCATGCATGTGTCTTTAGAAGTCTATCTTTGGGAGAATGAGTGTCTTCTGGTTTTGGCTAGTAGTGTTTTTGACAATTTGGCATGCTGCTTTTATTAAGGATTGCACAGAGAGCTTCTGTTGTTATTGCATCACTAGAATAACGGAGGGGAAAAACTTGAAAAAATTGCCTGTAGCCTACACGTATTAATAGGCAAAATGTGACCTTTCAACAAAACTACTGGTGCTCTTGGGGCAGGATCTATTTTGGTGACTTGATAAAATATACATTTTTCAAGTAGGAGAATAAGGGAAGAAGATCAGTCATAAACAATCAGCTATCAAAATTTCACAAGACTTTTTTAAACTAACCCCAATAAACAAACTTTATTCAAAGCCACTATTTTTGTGTGTGAATTTCAGGTAGATTATTTTATTAGGCGAGTATGGAAGTGTTAGATGCAAATAGAGTTGACTTTTTTTCTCTCCAAATGTTGCTGTTGCTTTTGTGTGTTTTGGTAACTGACAGCAATTGAAAATCATTAAATAAAAAAAGTTGTCAAAGGTCAGGTTTCTGTGTTTGTCTAGTACTAAGGTATTAGGTACCATTTCTCAGGGGACGATGGATTTCTCATTTCGCCTAGTGACAAATAATCTGATTTTACAAGGTCTTTGGGTTTGGGAGGTGGGGTGGGTATAGCGATCGTGTTAAATGACAAACTTGCACAGCACAGCTTTTTTGTTAATGAAGCCACACCACATAGCAGGCCTGGGTTCAAACACCACCAGTACTTTATTTGTTAATTTTTTTAAGTAGTTGGTGTTAAACACAAATATTCCTGGTTTTGTATTTTAGAAGAAGATGAATATCAGCAATGTTAAATAAACCTGGCACATGAGTCCTAACGTTTGTTGTTCTTACAAATGGCTAGGAACATGCATAACACTGAAAACCCCACATTCTTATAATGCTAAATAGAAGGAAAAAGTTAGCGTGGAATTTCAGCATTCTACATTTGTAAAACTTGGGAGAATCCTTCGAGGAGATGTAAATTGCAGGGAAGCTCATTTACATGAGTAGAGATATGCTTTATAGAAAAAAATGATACCAAGCAGCATGGTCCTTGTGTGTTAACTTGCCCTTAAAAATGATTCCACCTAATCCATTCCCTGAAAGTGATGGGAACTAACTGGGCAGCAAGTGAATCTGAACACAAAAATGCCCGTTATCGCACCTGCGTATCCCATTGTGATAACATCCATGTGGCTGTAGGGAGCGAGGGCCTGCATTTTCTTTTTTCCGGTGAGGAAATAAGTCAGAATTTGCACCTTTTCCTTTTAGACAACGAGAAGTTTTCTACCAGCTTCACTGCTTAAATTCATATTGTGCTTTCTGTGCTGCCGTACTGTTTTCAGTAAAAGAGCAGTTGCATGGAGACAAAGAGGCTGCTGATTTAAGTCTCAATAGAGAAGTCTGTTAGGCTTCAACTGTGGGAGGATACTAAATGTAGCTAAGAGGTTGGCAGATGCTACCTGGACCAAAACTACTTGAAAATATTAAGCAGCTGCTTAGTAGGTTTGCCGAAAAACCGTTTAATGACTGGAGGTATTGCTGGGAAAAATATGACAGAGGAGTTTTGATTTAAAAATGTACTTACCGTCTGCATGGAATTTGCTGTTTGTGTTGAATAAAAAAAAATAGTAGAGTTCAGCTACAAATATTTTGCTAGTGTTGATGCGAGGTGGGGCACACACCCCCTAACCCCAAGCCCTGCGTTCTCTTCCCACCTGTCTTAGAATTTTTTGGTAAATTATGTCAGTTTATGCAACATTTTGGCTTTCATTTTCAAAGGGAGTAATCCTGTTTCTGATTATGTAAGTTAAGCTGAAAGCTGCGGAGTGTTGTCCTCTGAAGTTTTCAGAAAGCTCAGTGTATCTGCTGGTGTTAACGTTTTTCTAAGCTGTAACAATCTGAAAATGGACCTAAAGGGTTTGTTTTGTGCTGCAACCTTTGAGACCACCATAAGGAGGCCAGAAGAGAGGTGGTGGGACTGGGCCCGAATTTCTACCGGGTGCATGCAAAGCTCCGTGTATGGCCCAAGAGGGGAAGGCTTCTTCATCTGCGCCTTCCTCATCCCTGCGCTGGCCTTCTCTGCAGGTCGGATAGTCCTGGGAGCTGCCCTGGTTTCTCGCCTTCTTGTTGAGCTGGAGTGTAAACCCTCTTTAGCCATATCATTTCTGACCTGTGAGATGCTGTGTGGGACGCATGAAATGAGATACCCCAGCATTTTTTGGTTTTCCTTTTGGAGGGTGGAGACGGGAGATAAAGAAGTTGCGTGAAGCTGTTGTGCAGCGTGACTAAACATAGAGAAAAGGCTTAAGGAAGCCGTTGCTCAGGACCAGGGTAGTTAATTTAAGCAGGGAGTATGAACTTCTAATTCATTTCTAAGTGCGGTTCCCTTTATGACTTGTTCCATGGGGAGAGCTGATTACAGGATCTCTGTGCTGGGTCATTAAATAGTTAACATCAATGGAGATATTTATGCTTTTAGAAGCCGAGATTTGCACACGTGTGGGTATAAGCATTTCCAGTAGAACACATTTGATACATAACCTGGGAAAATAGTCAAAAGAGGTGATTAATGTTTTGTACCTTTGGAATAGGTTTAATTTTGTGTGCCTGAATCTTCTAGCAGGTGCTGTAGAAACCTGGGGGGTGGGGAGAGCGAGTCTTTTCAGCATGTCCCACCCATACTTCACATAGAGCCACAAAATAATATTCAAATGAGCAAGAATCTCTTGATTGAATCTAAATGGAAAATGCAGTTTTCCATGGCCTCGTTATTCCAGAAATGATGATTTCATTGTAGGCAAATTTAACTAAAACCTAGGAGATTTCTGCAAAATTATCTGAAAGAAAAAATACTTTTCTCATTTAAAGTGAGGCAAAGAAATAGGAAGAGCTTTTTCACAGATTCGGTGTTGATGTGTCTTGGCTACTAGTTCTGCTTCTGATGGAAAGTGGGTTTAAATTTTCATAAAGAAGTTCTTTGTCATTTGTTTACTATTTTGTTTGTTACTACACTAATACAGTAACGCTAAAATTTCTGTATGCAGTTTCATAATTTTTCTATTTTTTTCTTGTAGAATTTCTAAAAATTTATTCCTGTAAGAATGCACTGTTGCCCATGTGAAATGGTTTCTTTAGAACTTCTTTTTCGGTCCCTCGCTGTTTGTCAGGGGTGGTTTTTGTTCCCTGGATCAGCCTTTTGCTTTGTCCGTGAATACCAGCCCAAATTTGGCAGAGTTCTGAGACGGTGGAAGATTATTTTGTGTGTAACAGCTAGATAGGGTTATCGCAATTAAGAATGATCAGGCATTTTAGCATCTGTTATTAACCAGAGTATACATGTGTCATCCTCACAGAGCAAATGAGGATGATTGTTTCCTCTTAGGTGTGACAGAGGCATCAGTGTTACTTCTGTCTGTGGCACTGGGAAGATCAATACTAGGATACATCACGGGGTCTGGGACTTGGCATGCTTGAAGAAGCTATAGGAGAACAAGAGAGATGTAGACCCATTAAATGATCGAAGACCCAGAGAAAATGCCTTATGCAATACAATTAAAAAAAAAAAAAAAGCTGTTTGAATAGTTTATCAAAAAAGCTTGAGAGCAGATGTGATCATAGTGTCTTACGGGGGGAAAATACTGGTCAAATACAAGAAGAACTTTAGCTGTCAGCTGAAGCCAGAAATTAGGCATGCGTTTTTAATAATGAGGAAAAATATGTGCTGGCAGGAACTACTTAAAGTGATGTTAGATTCTCTGTTTGTGTGCTTCCAGATCAAGAGTCACGACTTTTCTAAAAGTTATGTTTTATTTGAACACAAGTTGCCAGACTTAATTCACGGAGGGTTGCTGCATTATGAAATCTCAGGGAGTGTTGCATTTAAGTTAGACTATCCACTCTGGTAGCCCCTTCCAGCTTGTATTTTTCTAAATCTGCAGCCCTAAGACCCCTGCCATTTCAGAAGCTTTGAAGGAAAGGCAGGAAGGGATTTGGGAAGAAAAGCAAGGCTTTCGTGAGTTAGGCTAGTTGGATGTTTCCTTGGAGGAATTAGACTTTGTTGTTTCCTCTGCTCTGTCTATCTTGGGTGATACTCTGCTAGTTGTTCAGAACTGCTTGCTCTTTTTGCTGCTCAGCCTGAGACACTGGGTCGTGATTTACAGAATGGATGATGACTCAAAATGCAAGTGAGCTTGGTGGGAACTAGTCCTGAATACTACACAGCGCTGTGTAAGGAGTCAGAAAAATCAGGATGTCTCAAATTGGGCATTGAAAATTAATGTCTGCTTTTAATCTGAATCTTTTTATTTATCAGTGTTCTTTTAAATTAATATCTTGTGAGTAATACAGCATAAAAATGGCGGTCTTTAAAAATGTTATTCCTGTTTGGTTTGAGAAAAACAGGCAATAAAAATTAAACATGATGTTATACAAACTCTTTAGGATTCGCTGCTTTTATTACAGCTAAGTAACTGAAAGATTGTTCTGATCTTATTTTAATAGAAACAAATCTGATTGAATTATTTCTGTTTTTCTTTTAACAAATCACAGACTGTCACAAACATTTTTAAAAGTCTTGATTAAAGGTAATGATGCAGCCTAGTGAAATTCAGGTATGATCCAGACTGGAGCATGGTCGCTTCATTGGTTCATCTTGAGCATGAAGTCCCTTCTTTCTCAATCAGTTTGTTGGGTTTTTTTACAAAAAAAAGGTAATAAAACTTTTAATTATTCTGATTTTTAATTAATTACAATAATTCAATATTTCATTATGCAAAAATATTTTTTCTTCCTAAGAGTAGTGTGCTGCATGTTGTGGGGGTCTTTTTAGGGAATATTGAACAACTTCTGCCAATACTGTGAAGTGATATTGTACAGCACCAAAAAGTTCATCCGTGTGGACTTACAGTATGTTTATTCCATTAATTTTGTGGTGTAACATGCAGTAATTTATTGTGATGTGTTACATGTTCTTACACTAATTTTTGCCCTTCTTAGACATTTGCCTTCCCTGTTCTAAACAAATATCTTAAAAACAGTCAAGCAGATCATTGAAGGTAGAAGGGAATGGCTGCCCTTACAGAAATGAGTGGAACCTCAGAGATGCTGATGATGTGATTTTAAAAAAAAAAAAAAAAAAAAAAAGAAAAAGTTTCATGGCTGTTTTCTACAAACTCCTTAAAACTTGCTTTTTGATGTTTTTTTTAATGAATGTGGGGAAATGAAACACAATATGCTGATGAATCCAAAATTTGTGGAGATTTGGTATATACTTAAATACAGGCAGTAAATTGCTGAAATGAAAGCTGTTCAGCATATCTTGTGGAAAAATGATTATGCTCTCATTCTCTAAAAATAAAGGATTGTAATTCGAGCCTGCCTTTTTAAAAGAAGAGTTTCCTCCAATGTTGTTTCAAGGTAGAGTTTGAAGAAGGAAGTAATTTGTAAAATGTTGACATGCAGTTTAGTGTCAAAGCAACCGAAGAACAAAATTACTCAAAATAAATAGTTGCTCTTATTTTGAAAGCGTGTCAAAGTGGAGGAGCTTTCTTTATGCATAGTTGCTATTGGCTGCACAAACCCCTCGTTTCTGCAGCTAATGATAGATAGGAATATTAATAATATAATTCATGCCTTGTCATATTTTGCTGCTTAATCATCTTGTTTGGCACACCCCCGTCGTGTTCTGTGTGGCCATAACTGAGGAATGAAAGCTCACTCGGGCGCTGGTATTACAGTCCAGTAATCAAAGAGGCTGGGATTATGCAGATAATGAAAGGACTGGCCAGCGTGTGTTTACCCACGAAAACTGGAGTGAAGTTAGGGACAGTAAACAGCCCGGGAGCTGCCTTCCACGCGGGACGATGGCCGTCGCTCCTACGTCACGGCTGCTTTAAGGATCCAGGGTGTGGGTAAGCTGAAACCGAGAGCGCTCTTGAGTTCAGAAACGTGTCAGCAGTATTACTTGAAGTTTCCGCCATGAAAAACTTAATCTCTTACAAGTCTGTAGTAATGTTGTCTTCTGTATGCTGTTGCTGCTGTCAAAAGTAGCATTTCAAGGAGGTTGCTAACATTTTGTTAGAAAATACATGATTATAAGCAAACAGTTTTCTGGACGTTAATGTAGATTAGAAAATAAAGCAGGGCTGTAGCATGAACCTGAATGCAAGTCGAATAGAAAAGGAGTATTTTTTGTTTTTGTTTTCCTTAATTATTTGTTGACAGCTGTAAATTTTAAAATCAAAACCTAACATTTTCTCAGAGGCTAGCGCTGAACCTTGTGAATCGCTTGTGATTCAAAGCATTGCTGTGTTTGTCTGGATAACTTTTTTTTTAAGTTTTGGAGCAGGAAGCAATTGCTTGGCTCAGTACTGAAGTTGGTTGTAGTTGGGGGACATTGTAATGGATCAAATTATAAGAGGATAAAAGGAAGTATTTAAAACAAATGAAAGGGGAAAATAAGTTTGGTTAGGTTTTGTTTGGTTGTTTGTGCTTTTGTTTGTTTGGTTGGTTTGGTTTTTTTTTTTTTGTTTTGTTTTTTTGGTTGGTTTGGTTTTTTTTTACCTCAAGAAGCCCTTTCCCTCTCTTGGTTTTTAAATGGTGTTTCATCTTTAAGTCGTGTAGGTTTTTCCAAGATAACCATGATTTTTTGTGAAGTGGTTTCCATGCTCTTGTCAATGCATGAATAACAAATAATAGAATGGGTGGGGAGGAAGTTGATTGTAATTTGACTTAAAAGCATGAATGTTTTGACCTCAGCGATTGGCAGTTTGAAAAGAATGATTTGCTGCACTGTTTGTGTGAGTGTTGGGTTGTTCAGTGTTAATCACCATCCAGTTATGGACATAATACACTTGTTAGACAAGTGAGTTACAGTATAGGCTAGCGTTGGACTTTTAAACATACCTTCAGTAAACACTTGGGTTAAAAGGAGGGATGTTCTTTAGAGTGCTACGCAGATGGAAAGAAGCAATACTTATCTTGTGGATGTAATGAAGGTACGGCTCTTCAAGTTGGAGAGGTTTGAAAAAATAAGAAATTTTTATTTTTTATTATAGTTTCTTCTATACTTAAAAGATGGATTTCCTGACGTATTATTTTGAGTGACTACTCGTGAAATTTTCATGCATAATCAAAGGATGAGGTGTTGGTGTTTTTTTGGTGTTTTGGTGGTGGTGGTGTTTGTTGTTTTGTCTTTCTAATTGTGTTTTAGATTCTAAGTTTTGAGTAGGATGCGTTTTGGTTTGCTTTATAATGAGATGGCTTTCTTTAGCAGCTGTAGACTTTCATTGACAGGTGTCATTTAATAATATTCTATCTATGCATGCTGTAGGAAAGCTGATCCTTATTTTTTTAAGTTATACTTTTATTTGGCTTGTATTTACAGATGTCTGATCAGCTTTATGAGACAGTCAGTGTAAATTAGATCAACTTATACTCTGATCCTATATTTAGAATTCTTTTAGCCTTGAGAGCCCTAAAATCTGAGGAAGTGTAGGATCAGTCTCCACATTGTAACAGTTTTTCTTGCATTTCAGAATTAAGACCGTATTTTGTGTTGTTCAGAAACAAATCTAATTTGATTATATTCGCACTTTGCCTGATTAAGAATTGCTGAATCAGGTTCGCTATTTGAAAAGTAAGCATGTAAAGGGAAATGTGTGCTAATGTCTGTGTTACTCTGGCTAGTGTGTTATGTGGTAACATTGACAAGGCACGGGCTGATCTCTGTGTTGAAGGCTGTGAAGAGGGACTGTATTTGTATCTTAATTCAAAACAAAGTTTGCAGTGTGTTTTATTTTTTGCACATCTTTTTGCTAACGTTAAGACAAGTCTTGAAGTTGTCATTGAACGTGCTAGGGTCTGAGATGGTTTTCCACCAGTTGAAGGTAGATAATTATATGCAGAATAAGTGTAAAATAGACTTTTAAAAACGAGTTAGAATTCCAGTTTTCATGTGAAAGTTATAAATCCAGAAGGTTTTGTACCAGTCATGTGTTCTTAAATATTTCTATAGGGGAAAAAAATATGCTTCTGTTTGGTTTAAGAAAGGATGCTGACATTGTTTATTAGGCATAATAAAAAAGAAGCTTAATTTCAAAATACCAGTCCAGCAGGAATTTTAAACACCTCCTGTTTAGCCTGTGTATTCTACCCCTTGGACATTCAGAAAACGTTAGGAGTTTCAATTATTATAATTCAGATGTTTCTTTCAGTTATCAGTTTGTTTTGGATTTTTTTTTTTTTTTTTTTTTTACCTAAGCATTTTCAAATAGTTCTAGAATTCTTCTTGCTACAGATTTCAATGAGTTTATTACTTAAATTAAGGAAAAAGCTTCCTTTTTTTTTGTTCTTGTAGTTGTTTTTTTAAGGTGCAGGAAGCCCAGAAACATAAAATGACCTACAATCTTAGACGTACCCAAAAGTAAAGGGTTAATGTCAGCTTGCTAAGTAGTGACAAGAAGAGGTAGAATGATCGGGGAAGGGGGAAGACCAAGGGAAGTTGTTGCTCAGTCACAGAATCAGGAAGCAGAGAGGAACTGGACAGACCTGTTGTATAAGAGGAGCTGGGCTGTATCAGGTGCAGTGCAGTGGAGGGGAATTGGAGCTCCCGAATACCGGAACAGGGTGAGTACAGAGAACCCGAGAGAGCTCTGCTTGAGCTCAGCTATTCTGCAAGTGAGAGAGGAGGCAAGTGCTACTGCAGGCAAACTGTTTGCGGTATCTGAGCTTGCTCTAGGATCTAAAACACTGTTCCCTCAACTTTTACAACTGAGCGCTTTGTAACATTGAAAAAAGAAGAAGAAAATTCAAGGATTACGTAGTATGCTGTTACTTGGACATAGTGAGGATGTGGAGAAATGATAATAAAATCTCATTCCTGAACAGGTGTAGTACGTTATTGTACAATAATACTGTTTTCTTTGCCGTACAAGTACTTTAATCAAAAATACTGATACATAAACTTGAATCTGTCTACAAGCTGGTTGAATTTTGGAGTAGTTTGATTTTTTTTCAAGTGATCTGAGCTATTGAAGGGAGGGCTGGGGGTAAATACTTGCACCATGAGTGCCCTAAGGTGGTGCCGATGCCTCAAGGAAGGATTATCTCACAGTGGGAAGACTAGTGCCCAAAGCAGAAAAACTTGCCATTTTCCTCTTCATTGCACAAGCAGCCTTTTTTCATTTCCTCTGCCTTGCTGTACCTTGATCGAAACATTAGGCTTAGCATTAGGCTAAGGAAACTTGTGTGTCCAGGAAAGGCTGTGTGCAGTGAGAGAGGACAAACTAGCTGCTCTTTGCACCTTATCTGAGTGAGGACAAACAACACAGGAGAGTTCATCCATCTCTGGTAGGCCTGATTTAGTGCAGGAGATGACACTGGAATGGCAGAAAAGCCCCATGTGCAGCAGGGACCTGTGAGTCCAAGCCAGGAGGGAAGTGTGCTGGGTGGATGCATGCCACGGAAAGTCAGTGGTGTCCTCTCCTGCGGCTGAGTCCAGCCCAGGACACTTGGACTGTTTGGAGCTGAGTACCACTAGAGATCCCTTGAGTCTCTAGGCTTGTCACAGGTTATCGTAGCTCTGAGGCTAACTCCCTTGCCTGCCACATCTGCCTCAGAGATTGGACAAGAGGAGCCTCCTGTAAAATGATCAACAACCATCAGGCCTTGGTCTGCCCAAAAACTACTTTGGCTATGCCTGAGCATCCCATGAAGAATGTGAGTATGTAAGTGGGAATAACCATGTCCTCTCCCATCACAGTTGTGTCCACAGCTAGAAGCTCCCCTGCATTTTCCCAACATTTTGGCTCAACAAGCGCGACGTTTAGGAGTTGGAGAAAGAGTGAGAGGGATGCTCTTGAGCTGGGTTCTAGGGCCTAGGTTGCCTAGTGCTTCTGTGATGGGCTCTGCTTGTCGTACGGGGGCCCCTGTGCTCACTCCTCACTCTCTCCAGGTGCTGAATGTCCCACATGGTGCTGTTATGGGACGCAAGGATTCCTCATTAGTTTGGAGGCACCGTGCATTTGAACCTAAGTATATGTATATATATATATAAATACATGTGCATGCCTTTTCTATAATAAAATTAATGTGAGTTCTTTCTGTATTACTTGTGTCGTCAGTCTGGACCAAAGTTATACATAACCGTACAGAATTGTTTGTTTAAAAACAAAAATAACCCCAACCAAACCAAACTAATGTGAGAGTGGGAAGCGTGGATGTGCTGGGCAAATGTGGTGGCGGTTTGCAGGGCAAGAATTTTGTATTCTGCTGTACATGTTCATTCTTTCTGGCAGAATCACATTTAAAGCTGATCCTTTTTGCCTTCATTTCAAGTGAAAAGAAGATCCTTTCTCAGCAAAACAAACCATCATAGAAGCATTCAGTTTCTCATTTGCAGAATAAATGATTTCAAGTTCTCTTGGGTCCACATGGAAAAAGTACTCCACCGTTTTACCGGATGCTGTGTTCTCCAAAACATCCCATTTTTTTTAAATGGCTGTTTCTTAATTATCCGCAGCTGAAGGCCCTTCCCTTTACTCTTGGCAGTCTATGCAGTCTTTATGGGGTGGAACAGGATCTTTCTTTCGTCCTAGGAAATAGTATTAATCCTGCCAGTATTTAACTGGATCCAGGATTACTAATCTGTCAAAAAGCTCTGCTTTTAGTTTTTACAGATGATGTTCGGGACATCTGATAGTTGCATTCATGTTGTCAAAAATGCATGCTGTGTTTGTGGTGACCTCAGAATTTCTAGAAGGGATTCATTATGTTAGTATTAGGTGATTGCGGTCTTCATTAGTAAAAATGAGTCAAGTTCTCTTAATAAAATGGTAATTTTCTCATTTACGTTCTGTATTTCTGAAGTAATGATTTTTAAATACTCAGCATTTAAATTTGCCTTTCTAGTGGAATAATAAAGTATTACAATGACTGTAAAGTAATTTAGAATGAATTTAGATCATTTATTTATTTACTTTTCCCAGTGTTTTCCTGTCTAACTAGTCTGTCTGTCTTATGATCTGTTACTCCCGTTTGTACCAATTTGGTTGATAAATATGCAGAAGCAGAATTGTTGGGAGGAAATTCCGAGATGCTTCGACCTGACTTTTCATTAGTAAAGTGATTAAGAAGCAAGCAGGGCTCCCCGAGTTGGCTGAAACATCGCTTTGTAGCTGTGAAGCCAGTTGTTTTATGTCATGTATATAAGAAAGAAGTCTGTGTGGAAAACCATCTGTTTCAGAATGGGTTGCTTGTATGTGTGTGTTGTCATCACTTGTTTCACTCTTTAAAAATCTAACTTTACATGGGTTTTCTGTCATTTCTTTTTTAGTAGATAGTTGCAAGTTTACAGATTGGTCTAGGTAATACATAAAAAAAGTAGACTGGTGAATAGGTAGAGTACAGTTGATCTTTAGTGCTACAGTTATCTCCTGTTTTATGTGGTGCTTCCTTACAGGATTTAGAACTTTAAATACCTAAAACTCTCATGCAGTAAAGTCATTACTTTAAAAAAAAAATAAATACATGTGAATGAAGTTGCTATGGAATCTTAGAGGCTAAAATCTAGTTAATTGGTATTGAACTCTGGGCTTCATCTTGCATGGCAACAAATTTACTGGAAGATTCATTTGAATTAATGCAAGTATGAGATATAGAGATTCCTTAGTGCAGCAGCTCAGAAAGAGTTACTCAACTAGGTTACTTTTCCAGTTGTGACTAAGGGGCCAATTAGCAGCATCCGGAATGAGACGGCAGTGCCTAGGTAAAAATAGATGGCATTTGGAGAAACTGGGGGCTGTTTTGGAGAAGGTCTTCGGCTACAGACTGAGCGAAGCAAGACAAAGAGGCAAGCTTCAGAAAGGACTATTACAGACATGATTGTGAGAAACTCCATGAAAAGGCAAAGGTAGGAGCAGACCAGAGAAATGGCAAGAAGCAATACCAAATTGGACCCTCAAACTGAAGGGCCTCTGCTGCCAAAGGAGTGCCTAAGCTGGATTCTTCACTCCCTTCTGACAAGAGAGAGAGTGCTAGCATTGATATTAAAATGAAACAGCCTGTAACATCCTCTGAAAATGACAGGAACCAGAGGAGTGGGTGTAAAGCTTGCTAGGTTGTTAGGTCTTATGTTAAGGACTGATACTTTAATGCCTCTGTCAGAGAAAAGAGTAAGGCACACAGAAGTGCTGCTTCAGTACATTTGCTTGAAGGCGATTAGTTAACTACTGCTGGAGTCTCTGAGTCCAAATAATTAAGTAATATGCCAGGTACAGGGAGGAGAACTTGATGGCGTGGGGTTGTATTTTGCTTTCTAGCCTTTACAGTTATAACTTCGTCCTGTGACCACAACAGTTTCGATGGTCCTTCTCTGTCATTTCTGTAGGATACTGAAGCCACTGGATTAATATAGTTTAAAAATCTTTTGTTCTTCGCTGACCTACTTTGACTGCACATTAGCTATTGGATTGGGAAAGGGTGATCTGTATATGTGCCTTCTGATTCAGCCTGAATGTAAAATAAAGATAATGTAGAATGCTGTCTGCCTTCTCTTGACAAACTTCAGTCCAGTGGAGGTAATTACTTAACATACTAATTTTTATTGTGCATGGCATGCTCTACTTGTCATTTAATAATGTATTAGTGAATTTGATGTTTCATGAAAAATAAAGAAGGTGGGAAAAGATGCAACTGAAGTCCTATCTTTCAATGCACGAAGGATGTAAGTTAAGAGTTCTTCCAAGTGGTCTACTAGTGAACCTGCTACTCCCTAAAAAGCATGGGCAAGCTAGAGATTGTGTGATGTGTGTATTCATATGGTTAGATACAAAGCATGTTTGCTGTACTATACATGTTTTCTTGATCAGTGATCTGTACCTGCAAAGGGTCTATAAAAATACTTTTTAAAAGTTATGCTAATTCACCAACAGTGTATTTGGATCACCTCACTTACAAAGAGGAGCTTTCAGACTTACCTATGTATGTATAAACCTGTAAAATACACATTTTTCCTGCTGAATTTTTTGTGGAATACATAACTGATTGCTCTTCCTTTTCTTGATTAGTAAGCAATGAGCTTTCTGCCAATTAAAGCAAAGGTGTAATCACAATTCTAATGAACCAATGTAACATGCCCATTGACTTCAATTTGGCCTGGATGCCAACTGAGGATGAAGTTTGCGACCACAGTAGCTGAGGATAAATATTGTTGGTAATCTAATTTCAGCTTACCATCTTCAGTAGAGAAGCACCTTAACTAATGAGTAGTTTGGAAGATGTAGAGAGGGTAGCAGTTGATGATGAAGAGTATTGTTTGGTAACCACGGTGGAAATGTTTTAATTATATTTAATGCCTAAACTGTTATGTCTGGTTAATATTTCTAACGGTCGAAACTAATAAAGTTTTGCAAAGTGACTTGATGCACAGCAGAGTGATACCTTTAGTTACATTGGTTGTATGACATAACCTTGTCTGTGTAGTTTTAAGTTTTCTCAAACTTCTTTATGAATCTTAAGAGTCATAGAATCATTTAGGTTGGAAAAGACCTTTAAGAGCGTAAAGTCCAACCACTAACTCTGCACTGCCGAGTCCAGCACTAAACCATGTCCCTAAGTGGCACATCTACACATCTTTTAAATACCTGCAGGGATGGTAACTCAACCACTTCCCTGGGCAGCCTGTTCCAATGCTTGATAACCCTTTCAGTGAAGAAATTTTTCTAATATCCAATCTAAACCTCTTCTAGTGCAACTTGAGGCCATTTCCTCTTGTCCTATCACTTGTTACTTGGGAGGAAAGACCGACCTCCACCTCCCCACAACATCCTTTCAGGTAGCTGTAGAGAGTGATAAGGTCTCCCCTCAGCCTCTTTTTCTCCAGACTAAACCGCCTCAGTTCCCTCAGCCGCTCTTTATAAGACTTGTGATGGATACCCCTCACCAGCTTTGTTGCCCTTCTCTGGACACGCTCCAGCACCTCAATGTCTGTCTTGTAGTGAGGGGCCCAAAACTGAACACAGTAATCATGGTGGGGCCTCACCAGTGCCCAGTACAGGGGGATGATCACTCCCCTAGTCCTGCTGGCCACACTGTTCCTGATACAAGCCAGGATGCTGTTGGCCGCCTTGGCCACCTGAGCACACTGCTGGCTTATATTGAGCCAGCTGTCTGCCAACACCACCAGGTCCTTTTCCACTGGGCAGCTTTCCAGCCACTCTTCCCCGAGCCTGTAGTGCTGCATGGGGTTGTGACCCAGGTGCAGGACCCAGAACTTGGCCTTGTTGAACCTCATACAACTGGCCTCAGCCCATCGATCCAGCCTGTCCAGATCCCTCTGTAGAGCCTTGCGACCCTCAAGCAGACCAACACTCCCACACAACTTGGTGTCATCTGCAAACTTACTGAGGGTGCACTCGATCCCTTCATCCAGATCATTGATTAAGATGTTAAACAGGACTGGTCCCAGTATTGAGCCCTGGGGAACTTGTGATTGGCTGCCAACTGGATTTAACTCCATTCACCACAACTCTTTGGGCTTGGCCATCTAACCAGCTTTTTACCCAGTGAAGAGTATGCCCTTCCAAGCCATGAGCAGCCTGTTTTTCCAGGAGAATGCTATGGGAAATGGTGTCAAAGGCTTTACCAAAGTCTGGGTAGATAACATCCACAGCCTTTTCCTCGTCCACTAAGCGGGTCACCTTGTCATAGAAGGATATCAGGTTAGTCAAGTAGGACCTGGCTTTCATAAACCCATGCTGACTGGGCCTGATCACCTGGTTGTCCTGTACGTGCCCTGTGATGGCACTCAAGATGATCTGTTCCATAGCCTTCCCTGGCACTGAGGTCAGACTGACAGGCCTGTAGTTCCCTGGATCCTCCTTCCGGCCCTTCTTGTCGATGGGTGTCACGTTTGTCACATCCAGTCATCTGGGACCTGCCTGGTTAGCCAGGACTGCTGATAAATGATGAAAAGTGGCTTGGTGAGCACTTCTGCCAGCTCCCTCAGTGCCCTTGGGTGGATCTCATCCAGCCCCGTAGACTTGAGTGTGTCTAAGTGGTATAGCAGGTCGCTAACCATTTCCCCTTGAACTATGGGGGCTTCATTCTGCTCCCTATCCCTGTCTTCCCCAGCTGGAAACCCAGAGAAGAACTTAATTTTTGTATTAAGTTCTTTATTTGTAATGGGTCAAATATTTATTTTTAAAGGTAATATACTGTTGTAGACTGACAGTCATATTGCAGAGGGGCTAAATAGTCTGTAGAGAAATTCACTTCAGGTGCCAAGGCCCAGTGATGATCAGATAGATTTTTCTATCCAATAGGGATAGCATTTCTGAGGGACAGGAAAACCTATGATTGATATGGTTGCATGCAGGTAAATATATTCTGCCAAAAAAACCCTGCATTTTTTTATTCAGTGTTTTTGGAAGAGGTCAGAGGTAAAAGATGTTCTGAAAAAACGTCCACGCACATTATGGTAATGCAAGGCTGCAATAAGGATTGTTCTTTAGACAACTGCAAATATTCAGAAATGAGGTCTTTGCTCTCTAGAACCTTGTGTTGGGGAGATAAAATGTCTATGCTATTTACAATTCAAGCAGCAAAAAAAAGTTGCTGTTTAAAAGACAGAAAAGTGGCCTAATACTCTACATCACTCAAATTTCCAAGTTTTAGCAAAAATACTCACTTTAGGTATAACAGAGCAGTGGACTCTTACTAGTAATTATTATTCACCTTTAATGAGTCATTCACGCTGTTTTAAAACTAAACTGTGATGAAGAAGGTCTTATTTTTAAAGGAATAGCTGGTATTTTTACACAGACATATGTAATGATAATACAGATAACATAAAATATCCAGCATAACACAGACTTGACAGGTTATAGGGGCGTATTATATAAATGTCATGTTTTTTCCCTGTATTGATGAATTGTTCCCGATCCTGAATAATTTGAAGATCAAGAGGTTGCTGTAGAAGTGGTCTAGGGATATATTTCTGTGCACCAGAGAACGTGGGAGAGCTCTACAGTAATTGCAAAAGCAAAATAAACTAAAGTTGATTTATTTATTTATTTTCTGTCATTTAGACAGATCTACTGGGCTTGGCAATATGAGAAAGGGCGTTCCCTTAACTATCAGCTTGACTAATTTGAGTTATTGTCACAAGGTATTGAATAACATAGTCTGAGCCTTACAGACGACCGTATCTCAGGGCAGCTGGCTGAGCCTAAGCACTAGAAGGCCTTATGCAAGGAGCGTATCTTGAAGGAGGGAATGATGTGGTAACCTCCTTTCTCGACAAATAAACGACGTGGATTGCTTGTGGATGCAAAGTCCTCACGTAGCGTCTTTGAGTAATGCTTTCTAATTTCTCAGTTGGCAAGGAGACACCATCCCAGTGTGGACGTCAGGAGGTACCTTCAGTTTTTCCTGTGTTTGTTCGTGGCTCAGCCGGAATGTAGCGGGGGTTATGTTCTCGTGCTCAGGAAACGCAGATGAGCAGTGAGTGCTGTGGCTGGTGATCCTGAGGGACATGCCTCTGCAGAGGCATCTTCCCCTGCAACCCCAGATTGTTTTTGGCATAACATTGACTCCAGCTTGGGGTGTTGATTCTGATCTCAGAGGATCTCAGTGGGCTGAAGCTAGTTTTTAGAAGACTAAATGAATAATGAAGGCCAAACCCAATAATTTTGTTCTTTTCTCATGCCGGACCTTCTGCAGTAAAGAGGAAACGTGTGTAAGGAGTTGAGCTTTCTGGGGGCATCCGTTTGGGGACTGTAGAATGAACTCCCAGTTTGTTTCTGCACCATCCATCGTAACTTTGGGGTATGTTTGTTAAATCTTGTCTTTTTCTTGCACAGACCTAGCATCTTGCATTTGTGCAATTTTGTGAAATTCTTACTCCATTACACACATTGCTTCCTCTGCAGAGAGAATGAGAGAGCAGACACATGATGGACAGTCGTATGGCATAGTGCATTACTGGAAAATACTGAGATACTATTGTGGTAAATTAGCATAGAGTAGAATATGTTCTTGACTAAATTTACTTTACCAAACGAGAAGGGAATGGAAGTTATGTTTTCAGGGTTCAATTAAACTCTTCTAAATGTATAAATAGATTATAGAGTCTGTATTTTATATGTATGTATATTATTTAAGTTAATAAATGTAAATATTTTTAAAAGTAAGCCTGAGGTCTTAGACAGTGGGTTGCACATGTAAAATAGTTCTCCCTTAATTACTTCTTTCACAGGAGAATGAAGTACTCTTGTGACTTCTGGGTTAAATTAGTGGGTCAGTATCAAGCAGAGTAGCAATCCTGGCACTTGTTCTGAGCCCATTTGGATGCGAGTTGTGTTTTGGGTTTCCTATGCTTATGGTTCAGGTTTTTTTCCGTCTAAGTGTTTCTGAATAAAATTCATAGAGCAACTCTGTAGTTTTAGCGAAATGTATATTGCGTATTTTTATTTGGACGGGTGGCAGTTTCAGATCACTTACTAAGCAAGGTATAACTTTTGCACTCTTACAGGAAGCATGTACAGCTCTGTAATTTTATCATGATTTCGTTATGTACTTAATGCACCAAACAAATTCCAATGCAAATCCTGAACTGCTTTGTGACCGCAGTTAGAATGGAAGGTAGCTGTAAGATTGCGGTGACATCTTTGTGTTCTTATATTCAATGAGCGTTATAGAGCAAAAGCTTCTCATGTCATGCAGAAAACATTGTGATCTGATAAGAATATTATAAAAAGGAAGACAATAATCCTCTTAAGAATTCTTCTGTCTTGGGTCAGCAGGCCATCATGGGTTTTTTGCAAAGGTGTTTCTTAGTAGCCTGGAACTTGTAAACATTTTTCTGAGTTTTAGATTTTTTGCCATCAAAGGAACCTGGAAACCATGAGATGTTCATTACAAATTGCTAGTCTTACCATTTTCTGATATTTGCCATTAATTTACAACACACGCAAAAAATTGCACACCATGTAGCAAGATAAAGTTGAAGCTGCAGTATAATCCATCATTCTCTCTAAAATTAACAGAAACAAAGTACAAGATAAAAGTGATATGAGCATAGCATGACAAAGTCGAAATAATGAGCCGAGACTTGTGTCTTTATTGGCGTTTGGGATTCCAGTGCTCTACTAAGAACTGAGGAATGGATGGAGGATGGCAGGGTCCTAGAGACTAGCTAGGCAATTAAGAATACACTGAAAAAGCAGCCTGAAGACCTGTTAGTGATTTTAAAGGAAAGGAAGACAGCAGTAGGGTGACCCAGCGGAGCACTAAGTTACTATTGTGTAGCTTTGCTCTATGTCTGTAATTTGAGAAATCACTTGGAAAATGAGATGTCTTTGTTTACGTAGTGTTCCTGTCTCTGGTCTTTGTGATGTGTTTTAGGGTAGAGGAGCTGAGCAAGTAGGCAAGTGCAGCTTATTTTGGATATGCATTTGCTGTACCTGTAGCTTTTGCTATTCAAATGTCTACAGAAAACCTGACTTCAGTCCTGGCGTACAGCTCCTCCTGGTCACAGCTGAAAGGAACCAATGGATGATTCAGCACTAGAGGCATTAACAGCTAGAATTGAGCAAAGGTGTAAGGAGTAATACTTCCTAATCCTGGAATCTCAAAAAACCCAACAGCAAAGATTGTAAAGTCAACCTTGTATTTGTAATGGAGCATGATGTTAAAATTCAGAGATCTTTAAGTTTGTGGATATTTTGATTCTTAGACTAAGGATTTTGTAACACAGCTCTTGGAGCTCCAAAGCGTGAGCTGATTGTACTGGATTTTCTTCTTGTCTCCCAGCATAGTATTGGGTTGATTTTTTACACACCTAGCTAAATTAACAGGTCGGTGCTTAAGAAAAACCAAACTAAAACACGAACCAACAAACAAACAAAAAACCCCAAACCAACCACAAATCCTATAAGTGGACATATGCTTATGTTTATACAAATGTAGAAAGTAGAAGATGATCAGTTTCTGAGGTTTCCTCCCCTCTTTATTTTTTTTTTTAAGGACATTTAAAATAAATCTTTCTTTTTTATTTTTCCTTCCCCTTGGAGAAGACTTTGAAAAGTAACAATTATGTCTTTCATATCTAGCATTGGAAGGTTAGGCAGAAGGTGTGTGGCAAAGGTATCCTGATAATTTCTTCACTACCTCAGGTCAGTGTTCTCAAGTGGCAGGACAAACATGGGCAGCAGCTCTCTCTGGTGACTGTTTAGCAAACCTAGTGACTTTGACTCTTCTGAATGAAGGTTAGCTTGTACTTTGAAAGTGCAATTGAGTAATAACCTACTTAAAACAAGTAGCATAAACTTTCTGAGCCAGTATGAAAGAAACTTGAGTCAGTCCAGGAAAATTGGCCACACAATAACTCCCAGTGTTTCAGCAAAATGTTTTTGTCTTATTTTGGGTTTTTATGCCACGTATTCAATTTAGGAAATTGAAGTAACATTTCTGTGTATTTTTGACAGCCTTTTTGCTTCCCCTAAAAAAATAATTGCTAATCATTGTTTTTGAAATATTAGTAAAAATTTGGGGGGAGGGGGAGAAAGCAGCCTACAAAACCTGTGGTCAGCTTGCGGCTAAAAAAAAAGTGTTAATTTGATGTCTAGGCAAACTTACCATAAATTAAGCAGTGGGATATATTAAAGATGTCACAGAGTGTCGGGAACCTCCAGATATGTAGCTGCTTAATCAAATCTAGCCCCTAACTACTAACTCATTCATTCTTGTTTTGCTTAAACACTTTGAGCTCCTATTTTTTCCTTTTAAAATATTCTGGTACTTTTATTGTGTTACCTATTCCCCAAAGAATTTTTTCCTCTCTGTCTTTTCCAAGTCTCCTGCTCATGCTCTATCTCATTCTCTTTCTCTCTTGGTGTTTTAATACTTTTTTTATGTTGTTGCTCTGCCTTCTTTAGCTTCTCACTCTGTCCCCTTCTCATAATGTTCACAGCTGTTTTGTCGTTCTTCATCGCTCCTGAAATTTTTTGGTACACTCATCCACTTGCTTTTCCCCTATCATTTTTTCTCTAAAATTTGTGTCATTTGAGTCTTTCTCCATTCCTTCTCCGGTACCTTCTTTGACCTGGATCAGTTTTGGCTTGAATGTACTTGTAGGTAGAATAGGTAGACTTCTACTCTCTTGGATTACTCCATTAGTCTAAACTTTTCTCATTCATTGAAGAACTAATGAGAAGGGGTTGAAAAGTGTTGTCAACTTACCTAAGGAAGGAGGCATCGCTGCTTGATTATGAAAAGACACATTTACTACTAACTGGTGATTATTAGTACTAGGGTGAGGGACACTGTATACTACCAAATAGCTTGTGAGTCTATTTTTGTGGGACCTAGAACTGCAATTGGGATACCCAAGTACCGTGGTGATCTTGTCTTCCATTAGTTGCTCATAAATTCACAGTATCCACTATGTATTTCCTTAGTTCCTTATTATTATCTGAGCTGTTTGATACAACTCTGTTTCGTAACAGATTTATCATGTTAGTTTAGTGATGAGTAAGAGTACCCAAACTTGTAAAACCTAGGGCAACCTGGAAGCTCTCTACTCACTTGAGGGTGACACATCATCGGTGCTAATTTGCACTAATACAGTCCTTTTGCAACAGGTATGGATGTAATAGTATTTTGCTGTGGCTCATCAGTAGCTTTGACACCCAAGCTTGCAGTCTTGATTCACTTCCAAGCTGAAAGATGTTCACAGCACAGACACCATTCATTGGTGTAGTCAGTGGTGGGATGAACAACTGTTGGTCACAGATTGACAAAGTGTAGCCTAAAGGAATCTTTTCATCAAAACCTTGACTGCTGTGGCTCGACGTTGAGCTGTATGGGTGAAACTGAGGAGGCTTAAACTGTTGCCTGCACCATGCCTGCTGTGGAAGTAGGCAAAAAGTTTAAATGAAGTTTCATAAACTTTAAAAGCATGTTTTTGAAAAATACATTTTATTGAAATTCTTTTTATTGTCAATTTGCTTTTAATTCTTTCTCTTGTGATGAAGGAAACGGCAGCCTGTCATCCATGCGTTCTATTAAGGGGCTGAAGCTCCTAAGATTTTGCATACATGAGTAGTGGCAGAATTTTGGTTAATAGATTTAAAAGTATATCTACGCTATAAAATTTTGTCAGTGTATATGACTAAGAGTATGTCTATTAAGGAGTATCCCGTTGCTTGTAATGTTACTCCATATGCACTCCAGGCACTCAACCCAAAATCTAGATCTACACTGATGAGCACTGAGTACTCATCCCAGTAAATGATGTTTGTTGAAAACCTCATTGAATTGATCAGGGAGTATTGGCAAGCAGTAGAGGGATTCGCAGTATCCAGGATCTCTGCAAAATGACCCAGGAGACTCCCACTCAGTGAGAACTTGTCCAGGTTGATGAGGGAGGAATTTATGGTCAGGGAAATAATTCTCAATTTTGTGATTGATTATCTGAAGAGATACTGATTATCAGGAAAAGTGGTGGACTGTGTCCTGTGTTATGCTTCTAATCCTGCATTTTGAATGTGCTGGAAACTGTATGTGAATGTTGTGCTTTTCTTTTTGTGTGTGTTCACTCATGAACGTCAGCTTGAGTTTGTCCCACTGTATTTATTGCAGTGTGCATAATGTTGGTACTGGTTAGACTGTATATATTTGGAACACAGTGCCTAACTGCTGCCCTGCCTGTATAATTATTAAGTATAGAGAATGGGTTGGGAAAACAGCTTTGAAAAAAGCAGCTATTATAAATGAATGATTACTGACTTCATAAAGCATTCATAATATTGACAGCCAGTCAGGAAAATTAAATGAATGCAATCAGGATAGCGATTACTTTTCTCAAGAAGTGTGTGTAAGAAAGAGAGGGCAAGCATTTGTACTTCTTGGCGTCTTAAGACTGTGAAAAGCGGCTTATAGGATTGTGGCTTAAACCACGACGGTTAGGTGCTCGGGTGTATGCGTGACAGGACCTTGAGTTAGCGAAAGCTTTGAGCTGGGTGTCAGTAGACCTTCTCTTGAAGTGAACTTCTCAAAGACCAAAAGGCTTTCAAATTCAAATTTACAAGTTTTATTTGAATAAAAACTAGAAAGTTAACTTCTTACAAAATAGAATCTTCATAGTGTCCAGTGGGGAACAGACGTAGACATAAAGAGATTTATGCACAACTGCATACTTTGTGCAGGTAGGTCCTTGCTTCAAAAGTTGGATATGTATAACTTGGTGGCTTGGTGAGTGGCAGCAAAGCAGGAGCGGTTTGTTTGGTTTTTTTAGAACTTTTTTGTCACAAGGAGATTTTACTTAACTAGAAAAATAGTTAGGCTTATTAAATGACTGGTAGATATGGAAACTGAAGAAAAATTGGGGAATTATTTTGCCGTTAAGTTGATAGGGAAAGTGTATAGGAAACAATCTCAGTGGGTGGAAGTGAGTGAAATACAGAGTTCTTAGATGCTGGGATATTATAAGGAAGTTCTTAAAATCAATGTCAATAAGAAAGTTACTATTGATCTCTCTGCCCCCCTTTCTGGACATACTTTGGTTTTAGTACTTGTTTTTATTTTTCATACTTAATGTGGTGTTTGCTTTTACTATCGTACAAGAAGACTATGCTGGTTCTTTATGCGAATATCATCATCAGGCTAATTAATAACAGTAATGTGTATACTGGAAGCTATAGTTATTCTGAGGGCATTTTGATTTTAATTAATAAATGTTCTGATAGTATGTATGTGGGTGCATGGTAGCATGTGTGAGCATATCCTAATTTTGCTTAATAGAATTTTTATATGTAAAAAACTTCACTTGTCTAGTTTTATTCTAATTCTAGTCCCTATACTGTCTTGCATCTGCAATCCCATGACTTTTCCTTACAGTTACAGTGCTGGCTTAAGCAGCTCAGTCTCTCCCCCCGTCTTCACTTCTTCACTTCCTGGCATTATACCCTTCGTTGCAAAGCTACAGGCTGAAGTGGGTCAGGGAACTGGGGCAGGTGTTCAGTATCTCCCCCTTCGTGGCTTTTCACTACCAGTGAGAGGAAAACCATAGCTCAGTTCTCTGGATGCAATTTTCCCGGTCTGATGCATAGTTTTAGTTTTCTGTGATCCAAAATCGGTTACTTGTAAATGGCTTTAATCAAGATATGAATGTAGTATAAACATTAATATTTTTTATATATGTTAGAGACTAGCTGTAAAAGTATGCTGTCAGTTTTTACGTCTTTATTTGATAAAAGGATGCAGAAGGCGGAGACTGCAGAGGTGACTGATGAGAAGGGATGGGCTGGTTGGATTAGGATTCTTTTGGAAAAAGACCATTAAGGGAGAAACTGAATTGCTTTGGCCATTTTAAAATTAGTATTTCAGACCTTTTAGTAACTATTGTTGGTCCGTGTCTAAAAAAAATTACAGTACTTTCAATTTTTCTCATAACTTTATAAAACACTTGATTTTGTTAAAGGTTCTGATTCTATCTTGATTATCATTGTTGAGATGTACTTGCTTTCACTAAGTCAGTTTCCTTTGAATCTGTGAATACTCAGTGTGTTTCAAAAGCTTTTTACAGTTTTAAATGGCTGAAGAGAAAACTGACAAGCCTGAAAGGTAACTCCCAGCAAAGACCTTCTGAAAATGAGGCAAGTTCTCACAGTCATCTAGACAGAAGTTTATCTTCCTTTAAATTTTGATTTTAATAAGTGTATACTCTCCTGTGCATTGGATATAAATTACCCGTGCCACTTAGTAGTCTCATTTTGATTTTATTTTATAGATTATTAAAGTGTTACAGGTATTTACACAGTTTTATTAGAGCAGTTGCTCAATTTTCTGTTCTTTCAACTGAAAGTAGATACAATGGCAATATTGCAGGTTATTAAATTTTGAGACCTGAATGTTTGGCTGCACGTTAGCACAAGAGTAAAACGTTGCAGAATTCATTGAAAGCTCTGAGTGTCCGTCGGCTGTGAAGAAAATGATTTGCTGTTTTTCATCAACTAACTGTGAACATCTGTATGTTTCATTTCAAGTCATCACGTTAAGGAGTTAAGCTGTGCTGTGAAGCTCAGTAGGTCTGTACCCCAAGTACCAGTGCGCTCCCAGCTCCGAATAGGGGCACGAGGGTGGCTGGGGAAGTCCATTCTTAGTGATCTTTCAGAAAGGTTTGTACAGCTGTGAAAGAGGTGTTAGAGGATTAAGGAAAACACCAAAAAAACCCAAAAATAAAACTGAAACCAAAAAAACACCCCACCCCAAACTAATGGCATGGTCTTTGTGGAAAGGTTGGGAACGTGGAATACTGATTTTAGCGATTTCTGCTGACCTTTTCTTGTGCTATGCATATTAGGCCCCCATAAAATTTACTCTTGTATACTTTCCCTGTTGCCAAGTAGAAAAAACCTTGGCATTAGGTGTTATCCTGTTCCCAAGGCACCCCGAATTCCCAAGACAATAAGAAATATTATTGTGTGAAACTTCTTGCAATTTTATTTTGTAGTGTGAATGGAAACGTGCTTAATAAAGAAAAGCAGATATGACCAGAACAATTGGTTTGTGGGCTTTTATTTCATGGGGCTTTGTTGTTTGTTTGTTTGTTTGTGGGTTTTTGGTCCTTTTTTTTGTGTTGTTTGCTGCTGTAGTTCGCATGGCTCATTGACGTAGTAAGGTTGGCATGAATCTCATGTAGTATTCTAGAATGGTTTTTCTTGGGAAGAACTTAATTATATTTTTCATTTTGTTCCCACACCTCCAGACACTTAATGGAAGGAAAAAAGAAAACAAACTTTTAAAATGACGAAAGCATTAAAATATCTAATAAAATTTTTATTTAATACTGACCCTACCTTAAAATGAGTGTAATCTTGGGTCATATGAGTCTGGTTATAACTTGCGCTGAATTCTACCTTAGTGGATTCCCATTTAATTTCAACCTGTGTTTTTCTTTGACTATGATATCCGTGTTGGTCAAAGGAAATGTGTGCAAGCCGTGTAGAACAATGCAACCGAAACCCCATTGATGTAACATCAAAGATTTACATGTTGTCAAGTTCTGTGGTGGATTAAAGATAGCATAAGAAAGAGTGGAAGTTGTAATTAAAAATAATACTCGTGAAAAGTAACCAATTGCACTTCTATCTTTTTTTTTTTTTCCAGCCTGTATTTACAGTCTGTCTTTTGGAAGAAATTGTTAACCAATTAATTATTGGTTGCTTGCTAATAACAGTGACTTACAAAGTCCATTTTCATTTTTTGTATTATTTGAAGGCAGGTAATCACGAAAGCAGTCACACGCACTTTGCTTCCTCAGGCCCTTTAGCTCCTGTAAGGCTGTAACCTTAGAAAGGATGCTAATAGAAGTGGTCTTTTTTTGTAATGGGTGACGGCTAATGAGTTTCTGTGACTCCTTGGCTTATCTTAGGTTTCACCACTGCCTGCTGCGAGGCATTTGAATGTGGGCGAGTGACCTGGCCAGTGGAAAAGCTTTAGGGTGACCTGGTTTTGGGACTGTCAGTTTTCCAGAGGTGTTTGTGGGGAATTCTTCTCCTGCGTACCTCTTCCCGTTGGGGTTCTGCAGGACCACATTTATTGCATCTTCTGTGCCACAGATGAATATAGCCTTTGGGAACGTGGGGTGAACGATTCCAATGATAGGAAGTGTGGTGTCATAACTATACCACTTCTCCCCTGCCCCCCTTAATTTCCTTCGGACAAAGCTGTTGTAGAGCTTACCCAAGCCAAATTAATATGAGATTGGTGTGTGCTGCCTGATATCAACAACTAAACTTTACAGAGATCTTGGTTGTTCTTTGCGGGATGCAGTTTGCTAACCTACTGAATCCTGTCACTACCACAGTGCTGTAAGCAGAAGAAGGTTGAATAAACTGTCGGACTTTACCATGTCAGGTCAGAAAGCATGTGGCATCTTTATTAGTACAGCAATCCATATTTATTCTTTTCAGTGTTTAAGCAATGTAGAGAGTTGATGTGAAGTGCCTTGGGGTCCTTGCATCTCTATCAGTACTTTTTAAAACTATGCAGCTATATACGATGACCTTGTAATATTTCATGGGTCTTTCGAACTTGAAACTAGTAACTGTGGTCTATGTGGTTTTAATTAAAACAGGTTCATGGTGCTTCGTCCTTAAAACCACTATACAATTATTAACAGCTTCCAGTGTTTACCAAGTATTCCTTAACTTGATACACTCTTATGTCAACAATAAGAAGTTTCATCTTAGGTTGGCTTTTTACTTGTGTGTCCAGGTTTTAAGAAATAAACATCAGTTCTTTACTATTAAAATTTTTCTAGTTGAAATCAGCAAAATTTTTCATTTACGTATTGTATTGTCCTTGGAAGGTCATTCTCTGGATGCTGGTGCTGACAGATGTGCTAAAAAAAAAAAGTAGATGAAGTGAAGTGCCTTCTAGTCTGAGGGCATACTTTCAGACTAAACATGCATATATAATTTCTGAAATTTTCTGCTGTTGTTAGCCTCTTGTGTATGTGAACATCGGATAAACTAAGCTTTCTGTGTACTCTTTTGATGCACTTGTTAAACTTAACAAACCACTAAGAAGTTGACATTCCTTTTATTATTTTATTGTCTTCTATCTGCTGAGAATTATGAAAACAGAGCAAAAGTAGGAAGAGGTACATTCTGCTTACTTTATTGGTCAAGCACATACTATTATTTTGTATGAAAATGTTCCTATTGATGCATGTTGTGTGTTCATACGACAGCAAAAAATCCTCACTGTGTTTCAGTAAAATTGATTTTGCTATGGGAAGTGTCAACATGGGGGTAATGATGGAATCTGAAACTTGTCTGCAGAATTATAGTCTTGCTGTGTATTCGTATACACATTCATGTATATTCATACAGAGTTATAAATGATGCTGTATTTTGAAAAATATAAATTAATCGAGCTTGATGTGTTTGACAGTTATTTCTTTCTTCTTTGGAGTGTAAGTTAACGATGGTGAATGTCAGTCTCCAGTGAAAGCAGTGGTATATCGTAGAATGAAGTCTTGAATGCTGTTGTGTTTGCATTCTCCGCTTCAGCTTGTATTTTTTGGTGAACTTTATTTTCTTAATAGCAGGTGATGATTAAATTGCTTCTACAATATGTTGTTTAAGATCTCAAACGCACAATAGTAATACAGTTCCTATAAGGGGTTCGTTTGTTAATCTGAGCTCTGTTTTACAAAAATTGTATGAATGCTGCTTTCCTTTGAAATTGAT
This sequence comes from Pluvialis apricaria, assembly GCA_017639485.1. Classification (NCBI taxonomy): domain Eukaryota; kingdom Metazoa; phylum Chordata; class Aves; order Charadriiformes; family Charadriidae; genus Pluvialis; species Pluvialis apricaria. The sequence continues at coordinate 17,080,527 of CM030012.1, forward strand.
CTTCAAAAAGAAATCCTGTTTTGTATAATAAGATGCCAGACTCACAAAGATTTCCTTTCTTGTTTCATAGACGTTCCATCTTCAGAGCAGCCTGAACTGTTCCTAAAGAAACTTCAACAGTGCTGTGTCATTTTTGACTTCATGGACACGCTTTCAGACCTTAAAATGAAAGAATACAAGCGCTCCACTCTTAATGAACTGGTGGACTACATTACAATAAGCAGAGGCTGTTTGACAGAGCAGACTTACCCTGAAGTAGTTAGAATGGTGAGTTCCTTCTTTCTCATGGTCTCTTTAAATCCACTTGCAATTCCAGTTACGCATTGTGGGCAAAATTGAACCCTGGAGTAGGTGGATTAAATGAGGCCTTTGGTTTGTATTTTCTACTAGACGTCACTTGGGAATAAATCTCCAAAGACAAAAATATTAATTTTTATATGTGCTTAATTAAAGTCAAGTAGATGATGTTGGTGGTTATAGTGTCACAAATGTATGCAAGGAAACCTGGATTGTTTCCTGATGGAGAAATCCAGCAGCCATAACATCAGAGTCCCTCACGTTTCCCCCCACCCCCTCTCCTCCCCAGTATAAATAATGGAATAATTTTTGCAAGTTTCTTATCTATCTTTGTACTTTATCCAGCTCTTGAGTGTGTACTTTAGGCGGAGATAGCTTAAAATATGCACGGATAATGATTTTTAAATAATAAATGCTGAAAATGTTGTATAGGATCAGTGTGAAAATTTCCTGATTGTGTTAGGTGCATTCGTAGCAGCTGCAGTTAAGAGTGAGCAGGATTACTCAACAATAAAGCCATACCTTGTATACATAAATTGTCAAATATAGTGTTTTCAGTGTAAAAATGGAAACAGTACCAGATACTATGTGGTGAAGAATGTTCATTATGACTGGCAAAGTCAATCCCTGTTTTAAAATGTTTATCCTGTGCTAGCATACAGAACCCTTATAACCTGTTATCTAAAAGAGAAGGCAATTAGTTAAATATAGATTTGGTGATGTTGGTTTCCTAATGGTACTGTGTGATCATGGCATCCACTGGCTATGTGCTGCAAGAAGAAAAACATGAATAGATTTTACATTGCATTTTATGTGCTCCTTATTTCTTCTCTGACACACAGATACATGCTGTGTTGCTTGTCTGTAATATTTAAAAATAGCTGTAAATTGTGACAGAATCATCAAGCAGTTAATAGTGAAGAAAAAAAAAAACAGAATTAAGGGTGCATGGAAAAATCTTAATATGGCTTCTTTGTGTGCATGCATTGTCAGAAAGCCTGTAATTAAGTGATCAGATTCTTCCCTTTCTCCCCTACCCTCCCTTTCTCCCCCGTGTACTGGACCCATCTCTGAATGAACTGCCTTTCAGTCTGCTGTGGTGTTTGTTCAGGATGTGGTCTAATGCACCATTCAAATACCAGTCTGAATACAGAATTACTAGTTCTTTGCTGAATTCTTTTGCTGGTGCTGCACTGTAGTATCTAAATGGTTTGCAAATGTTAGTTTAATCTGCTGTGTACCTCTTGAGATGAACAAGTTGTATCATACTCTTTGTATAAGCAGGACACTGATGCACAGGTAACTTCAGTAAAATTGATTGCTTTTCCTGTGTGTAGAAGATACCTCCGAACTCACCTCCTGGGAGAATTTGGTTGTTTTGGGGGTTTTTTTAGTGTTTCTGTTATTGAGGTTATGGTCTCACATTGACTTTGGTTATAGTTTTTTACTGTAGCAGTATTTGTAGAATAAAGATTCTGCAAGTCAGTGTTGTCTTAGGTTGGGCCCCAAGAAAGAAGAAGACTTTGATCTGTAACTGCTCATAAAGTTAAATTTGAATCGTAGATCATAACCTCTGAAGCAATCTGAACTTAAACTGTAGAAGAGACGCAGAACCCCTTTGCTAGCACATCCTACTGTCCCTGCAGTCACTTATGTTGATTCACAAAACTGTTTTTATCTTAAGGAACTGATGCATTGCCTAAATAGTTTGAAAAATGTGGTTTTAAATACTTAAATATAGTCTGTAACTATGATATGGACGAGTCACTGGAAGTAAAGATACAGCGTGAATTTTTCCAGTGTATTTCACAGATATTTGGTACTGGAGCTTCAGGAATTCCAGTTTCAGCTTAGCTCATTTTTGATGGAAAACTGTTCTATCTTCTTTTCTCCAGTATTCCCCTGATCCTTTCACTGCATCACGCCCTTCTTCATCTTACTTTGTTCTGCCTTGCATTTGGGCTCTGCTGCTGAACTCAAGCTACATTTTCTCTTCAGTGCCAAGGTACCTAAGCAGAGAAGGACTGGGAATATTCTCAAGTCCTATATCTAGCTACTCAGTGGCCTCTGACTGCCCAAATCTGGATTTTTACAAATAAAAAGATGCATAAGTAATTAGGGAAGCGGACATATTTTTTCCTGAAGAATTTCCTGAGAAAGTTGTAGTTTTTAAATTTTGTTAGAAACTAGCCTGCAACAGACACCTGTGCTGCAATGAAGGTATAAGCTATCGGAAAGAAAGTTTCAAAATTGGAAGGCTGGTGTACCCTAATTGAGCCTGTTGCAACCAGCAGTGTTCTTGGTGTATGCGCTCTTTGGAAAACACTTTGGTGGTAGAATTCCAGGTGAGCAGGATGCTGTGCTCTGCTGTTGAGTTTATGTGAGTGAATCCATGGCAAATGCATGAACGATTTTAGTTGATCATCCCAACGAATGCTAATGCAGTATTTCTACAAAACCACATCATCAGGGCTTTTGTGCCTTGCAGGTATTTTGTATTTTACAGGTAGGCTATCTGGTAAAAGTGCTATTTTTTCTCCTGGTCTTTGCCTATAAAAGCAAGACGTCTCCATCACTTTGAGTGCAGTTATACAGGCCCTAGAGGGAAAGGTAGGACTCCTAATATTATATAAAATAAGTTTCCAGCACATACTGCTTGGTGAATAGATGGCATTAGTCACTTTGTGCTGAAGCATCATGTTTGGTGTAGCTTGTTCTTACAGTAAGTGCATGTTCATGTTTCATGCAGAATTGTGCTCATAATCGCATACTGAGACAGACTTAACTGTACACAGTTGGGTTCACAAGTGCAACTGCCACCTTTATCTACTTTTGAGGGTTTTCATGTAGGTCTCCAACTGTGTTCACAAAGGAGCTGTCAAGTTGACAATCTCTGACCTGTCATGATAGTGAAGAAAACAGCAGTATCAATGTCTTGACCAAATTAGCGTCCCCGTTGACTGCCTGCCACAATTGTCACGGGAGCGTTTTGATTGAAAGACCGGTATCTTAAAACTGATCAAAATGGTCCAGAAGTGCTCTATGTCCCTTTGGAAGGTCTCCTCCCTGTTATGTTTAGTGTTTATGGATCCAGGATTAAATATGTCTTGCTTGGCCTTTTGGGCTACTGTGATTTGGAGGTGAAACAAAGTATTATAAACAGGGGAAAAAGAAAGAAGCCCTTTTGTGAGTTTTGGCATCATTTAAGAGCAGAAAAAAAGGCGCACCAGTCTGAAGCTGATACTTAAAAAGTTACTAATATTTATAAAGAAGGATTAATGGCTAAAATGCTATCTTAATTATTGAATGTCCAAAAAAGTGATATGTGTGGAAAGGCCTTTTTTTGTTTTAAAGTTTTATAACATGTATATTAGTGTTCTCTGTTCATGACCCAAAAGGAGTTTGGCTTTATAGACACTAGGATAGAAAAAGGTTGCCTGTAAAATTCTTCAGAAACTCTGATATTTTTAATTACTTCTAAAATGTGGTGGTGTTATGATACAAGGGTTTGAAAAACAGTCATTTGTGGTAGCCAGCGTAACAGCTCCTGGATATTTTTACTGCCAGTCGTCCTAGATTCGTGCCATTAAAACCTTAATCCCTAATCGTAATATCACATCTTTTCATCTTGTTCTCTTGAGCATATGATATGATGTTGTATATAGCTAAATGTGAAATCACTTGGCTATTTGTCAACCTGTGTGCAGGTCCGCTTCTTTAAACCACGCACTTTAGCTGGCTATATACAGAAGCATTTGGCATGTTATTGGTTATTTAAAAAATTAAAATAAAATTGAATTTACTAATGGCCACCAAAGCAAGCTTGCAGTGGTCTCATCACTGTCATCAGTATCAGTTGATGGGAAGAGCAGTTGGGATTTGTGTTAATGGCCATGAGCTGGACAGATTTATTCAGGAGGGTATTGCTCAGTGCGCTTCCCCTGCAGTGTGATGTGTTGTTCAGAAGGGCATATGACATTCTTTAGAATTAGGCTAGTCTTAGCAAAAAAGGCCCTTGCCAATTAAACCACACTCTGCTAAGAAGGAAATGCCAGTAATATGACTTTACGAGCCAATAATTGGACACTTAATCTAGAATTTGTTCCTGTCTGAGCAAAATGTGGAGGCTTAAACTAATGATGCTGATTTTGCTGGTAGATTAAGCAGTGGTAGTTGAATGAAATGAATGTTTGTTATTATCTGTGGTATCCTAAAGGGTGTATAACTTTTGTGTTTTCTGGGTATTAAGACATAGATTGAGGATACTGATTTCTTTAACTTGAAAAATCGGATGGGAAAAATTGACAAGCTGTTAAACTGAGAAATCTGGATGAATCTCTTTGTTGGTGAGCAACATTTCAGCTCTCCTACTTGCTGCTTCAAAAATTTTAAATGCAACCCCTGACGTTTACCGTGATGTTTATGCAACATCCGTAGATGGCTGCCAGCCTGTAAGAGATGGCTAATGAAACTTTTTTCAGATACACCTTTTAGAATGAAATAGTGTTACTTTGTTCTCTCTTTTAATTGCAGAAATGCCTTTGGCTTCCTGTTGTCGTCTTTATCTTTTCTGTAATGACGAATCAAGTAAAATAAAACTGTAATCTCTATAGCCAAAATGAAACATATTAAGTGTCTTGTGGCTCAGAAGCTGTGTTGAGCAACACACTGAAAGAAACTTGGTTAAATGAATACCCAAATAAATACCAAAAATTGCATTTGAAAGGTCAGATTCTGATTTTTTTCTGTTTTCTTCTTCCCCCCCCCCCCTACTTTCTACTGACATAAATCTAGAGGGATTGCATTCCTTTTTCTACAGGTTTGTTTCAACAGATGTGAGGGCAGAGTCTGATCAGGAGTTTGTTTGTTACAGACCTTTTAAACATAAAGAGTATCTTGTTAAGCCACGAATTTTTTAGCATGTTAAGGAACCTATTTTTAGGATGTTCGCTAGCTGTTAGACTTCATAGGCATTATGAATTTCTTTATTTTCTATAGCTTTAGCTATAGCGTATGACTAAGTATGCCACCCTGCTTCCTAAATGTTCATCCTGTTTAGGGTTTTCTGTGTTAAAATGTTCTTGGATAGAGATTTTTATGCAAGTGTACCTATATTCAGTCTTACCTTTTTGATTTAGCAAAAACCCTGTGCGTATATTCCTGTTGGTTCTTGTATTAGATTTAAACATATAGTACTGAATGTCATTTTGAGTTTAAGGGAAATAAATGAAATCATATGCTCTTACAACAATTGACAAATAATGTCTCTTTTCTATTACGATTTTTTTTTAACTTCAGGAATTCTGTAAAATATTAGTAATTAAATTTAACTTGAATCAGTACAAGTTCAACAGATTGTTTTGAAACTATCTGAAGTGCTGAAAGGAAGTTGCAGTGTCCTTTCACCCCCGCAAATGGATTTTGATTAAAAATTGTCATGTACATGCAGCCATGATGGAACAGACAGGCTATGGAAGTTTTAAAAAAAATAGATAAAAATCACATCGTATTTTAAATTCTGTTCTTCTTTCTTTAGCGTGAGGGTTATCAATTCTGTAGAAGCAAGAAAAGAATCTAACTTTGATTTCTTACATGCATTATTTTCAAATTCCTCTGTTAGATGCTTTTTATTATTCACATTCTTTCTACACCTAGTTTGTAGAAAACCCACAATGATTATTAAAATAAGAGGCTCTAATGTTCTCTACTCCTCTCAAAAATCAGTTGGAGGCAGCTTCTCTTGCAGTAGTTGTCCCTAATAATTTTTCCCGACAGTATGTAATTACATTTACCCGTATCCATTATTCCTCCTGTTGGTTACATAGGCCTTTCATTCGTCAGACTTTATCTGCATAATAGTGCAGTGATTAGGTCTAAAGCAAAGAAATAAACTGGAAAAACATTTTTGTTCCAAGAAGTATTTGTGTCGACTGCAGCTTTATTTTTTTTAAAGGAGTGTACACCCCCAGCCCCCATTTTGGCTGTGTCATCTTGAATACCTTTCAAGCATTATGTCTGTAGACAAGCATGATGTGAATCTTCTGGGGGACTATTTTATTGGGTTTTGCATTTTTTGTTTTGTTCTTCCGTTTGGAGTCCGAGACAGTATGAGTTTTGTAATGCTGTCTAGAGTTCAAGTTCATGTATTGGCAGGCTTTCACTTGATCTGATGCCTGCTCTAGAGATGAGGGGCTCTTTCTGCTGGTACGGTGCTTTAATTTGTCCAAGATACTTGAGTTACTGCTATGCTCCTACGATTTTTTCGTTTGTATTGTATAGCATTAGCTGGGCACACGTTAGATAAGTAACTATTCAACTGGACCATCTCAAAACATAGTTACATGGTGATAGCAATGAACAGGGCAGTTACTGGTAGGGTACCCTGTTGTGGTTCAGGTCTAGGTGACCTAGAGCGGAATTTCAGAGCTCCAGTTTCCAGCAGCGAGAAGGTGTACCCAGGGGTGCTGCCTGGGGATGGATGGGTCTGTGCTAGCACTTCTAACTCAGATTGTGAGCGTGGTCTTGAAGTGGATCGCCCATTTGTTCTCACTCCACTTTGATGCTTGTGATAGAGAAGTCTTAGGGTTGGTAAATTCAGTTCCTTTTAGACAAAAATGTCTACTCCAGGAGTGTGCTGTACCTGATGCTTTCCAACTTGCTAATGGGCTTTAATACAAGAGATCACTAGAAAGAAACTCCTCCCTCCAAACATACATAGTGTGGACATTGCAGCTGAGCACCAGCTCTTCTGTTCAACAAACTTGCTCCTATTGGACTTCTCTGCCAACAGAAGCGTAGCCTAAGGACCGCAGTTTTGCTGGTTGCTCGTGTGTATGGATGGAAGCTGCTACCAGCGTTGAAGTGAGTGATGGTAAGCTAACAAGTTTAGGAGCCTTGATCAAGAGCTAAATTCTTGCGGATTATTGATTGAATTTTTAGAAGACTTAAAGGCCAAGAAGAGATGAGAAAGACTGTTTTCTGTCCACCCTGTGATCTGGATTGTTGACTGTGTTCGTGGTCCAACATAGTTCATTTTAATGCAGCTGAGTCAAACGTTGGGGAAAAAGAAGGCATATAATACTAAGCCCTGAAAGACTGTATTCATGCAAGCAGTGCTGCAGAAGAGGACCTGAGCGTTGTATCTTGACTGTCTTAATATGAGTTTCTGATACTGTGCACTGTTCAAATCAGTGAATGTTGATAAATTCAAATGGCAACATGCAAAAAAAAAAAAAAAAAAAGAGGGAGATGGTCTGGCTTCTTAAACATACCCCAGTACACTTGTGCCCAGGTGGCAGCTCAAAGGAAGGAAGCAAAAATAATCACAGGATTAAAAACAAACAAAGAAACCAACAACTGCCTGGGTTCAGGAGCTCTGTCTTTCCATTTAGCAGCACAGAGGTTGAGATGTGTCATGTCTATATAAAAATACCTATATATAAATAGGTACTGCATATGCAAATATATATACAGATGTAGAAGAGATCTGACGGTTTGATGAGAACTAACAGGGAATCAGGCAGATTCAACCTGGAAATCAGAAACAGTGCTGTAGTTAAATTAGTAGTAGAACTTTAGAAGAGAGCTGGTGGAATCATTTGTAATCTTTTCAGATAAAATTAGATTTTTCTTTTTGTAAGATGTACTTTAGTCAAACTTCTGGGAACAATTCAATGAGTTCTATAGAGAGATGATGTCTGAGTGACTTCAGTAGTCACTTCAGGCTCTAAAATACGTAAATCTATAAACAGTATTAAAAAAAACCACATATGCAGATATATTTCAGAAGGACAAGTGCAGTGTCTATTCCAGGGGCCATTATTGTCTCCCAGTTAGCATGGTTTCATGTTATGGCTTAATTGCATTTCTACTATTACTGTATGTTGTTCATATGCACAGTAGTTTAAGGATTGTGTATGCCTTGATACTCGGTTTCAATTTCATATATACATGGGGTTTATTTGGATGGTTCCACATGCTGGTAATACAAGAGCAGGTGTTCCCTGTAAGCTAATTGGGTATTCACTTATCCTGTTTTTATATAGCTAATGTATTAAGCACCCCTGCGTGTATGTTTGTTTTCATTTCAGGCTTCATTTAGGAAAACTATTAGTGATAAAAATCTTTGTTTCAAACAGCACAGAGTAGGAGTGCTGAGCTGAAATTGAATTTGTGAATGTTTCTGTTACAGCGTTGTCATTTTTATAGCACTCCAGTGAGGGACAAAGAGAGGACTTCTCAAAACATTTATTCCTGACTTCAGACTTAAGCCTCTTAGTACTTTCTTTTCTAAGAAGTTATTTCAAACATAAATGTGGTGATAAAATCAGAGCTTTCTTGAAGCTTGTTACTTTCAACTGTATATTCATAGTTTCGTGGTAGTGGATTGCCAGGTACCAGTCGTCAGATCTTTTCAGAACTTGCAGCTCATTCTTTGTGGGGGTTATCAGAGCAGCCTTCCTCATCCTTTTTTTTTAATGAATTGACAGTGACTTTTAATTGGCTGGAAATTTTTTTTCGGTCTTGCTTCTAGTTGGAGTTGTGCCTGACTGACACATTGACATGGAGCTTCGAGGTGTCTGGGCATCTCCAATTTAAAAATCTAACATTTTGGCATTTCCGACTTGATCTTGGAAATTTTAGATTTAATGCCATTGGGTAGATTTTACTGATTTGTTAAATTGGTTTCTGGCACTTGGGTGTTCACATTCTGCATAGTGGGGGAGCAGCGATGTGCTTTTTTATGCCCAGTTTGGTGTGTGCTTCTGAAAGGGACAGTCATGGAGGACAGCGTGCAGATGTCTTTGAGGACGTAACAGGGGAGATCTGTCATGATACGACTTTCTGGAATATTGGAGTTCTGGAGTGCTCTACAAAAATATCATCTGGGCTTGGAGGCGTTCCTAATCAGTGGAAGACTGAAGTCAGTATTGATCAATAGTCATTTGTGTTGGCTATGGGAGAGGAATCATCAGGGGCTGTATACTCAGGCTGGCAGGGATGTCCTTTGGCTTGATGATCCAACAGAGGTCGGAAGAGAAATGATTCAGCTATCTAGCCCAAGGAATTTTGGCATGCTGCTTGGGCCCAGGGATAAATACTAAATAGCTACCTTATGCCTATCTGAGAAAAATTATTCTTTCCAGATTTGATGTAGCGTATTCCCATCTTTGTGTGGTGGCTGTCAAAATCTCCAACGTACAGCTGGGCAGTTCATGCATGGAAGAACTTGTTGCCTTCAGTTCTCCCTTAGAGGCTTATAAACATTAGCCACCCAGAGGCTACTGATTTAGATAAGCATGCTATAAATTGACACTGCATGCAAATGAGCTATCATGCTGTGTTGCGGTGATTAATGTAACTGTAATGATACACATTATCTTTTAAAATTATGATAACCTGGGGAAATCACTTAAAGATAACCTGTTCTGTCTGTTCTCCTCAGGAGAATATCTGCATTTTGGCTCCATATAGCTTATCTTTGCTCCTAATGCAAAAAAAAGAAAATTAAAGAGGCTAAACTGTATACTAGGACCATATTCTAACTTGCAGTACGTTTACTTCTGCATGCTAATTTTCTTATGCAAAAAACCTGCTTCTGAGTTGCCTTGAGACTGGCCTTTTTTTAATAGGCACTCTCCGGAAATCATAGTGGTGTTGTTACAAGCTCAAGATTTAGGTGTCAGTGCTGGCACTTAAATAATTGTTGCTGAACGCTTCATAGTTCTGTCATGCTGTTAAGGCCCTGGCACTAACTGCTTGAGGCTTGGTCTGACTTAATTTAAATCTTACAGGAATTTGTCTTAGTTTAGCTTTTCATTCTGAAAGTATGTACTTTTCCTTGCAGGTTTTGCTTGTGCCATAATTCAATATTTGTTCCAGTTTCTAAACACAACAGCTGATATATACTTATGTTTTCTCTGATCTGTCGGTACAAGTTTCATTAATTTATGTATGGTTAAGTTTGCAGAAAAATTTCTTTCTTGTTTCAAATGAAGTTTAAAGCAGAAAAAAAAATAGCTGTGGAATGCCTTTGGTTTTGCTAGTTCCCTATTTTGGTCCAAATCCTGAGAAAGCTGGGATTTTTGAATGTGAAGCATTAACCAAAAATGCTTCAGTAAGTATTGCAGAATCCCAGATGTTCAGATCCAAGGCACCAATAGGTGCATTTCCCCCTTTTACTTGGGAATCCTTTGGGCTGTCTACCCTCTTTTGCCCTGTGCTCTAATGCAGAAACAACTCTGTCCCGCTAATTCTGATCACTTTCCTCCTGTCCATACTTTTTCATATCAGGGATAGTAGAAGGAGGAGCTCAGGAGTCCTTGAGGAAAGACAAACTATAACGTGTGTATTCCTGGAATAGTTATTTGACTTCTCCTCGTGAGACAGAGTGTTTTCATGGAGGGGCTCTTGAGAGAAGTGAATGAGTCAGGGGAAGAGGATGGAGAAGGGGGGAAAAGACTGTCTCCTAATAAATGCTAGTAATCACTTGGCAGGCATGCAAGTAGAGTTCAGTATCTATCAGCACGGGCTATAATAAGTGCTGTATCTGTTAAGGTTGAAAGCCATGCGACTTGAAAACATGAGATTTACATATACAGTGAAGGCTTCTGTAAAAGCCTGTTTTACTGTAACTGTAGTGAAATACACCCTCTTGTGGCAAGAAGGAAAAAGTCCAAGCAGAAACCCACGTGACCTCTTTTTTCTATGCTCACTGGTTTGCCTTACTTATTCTTCTTTTGTCTTTCCCTTGTGTTCAGTGAATATTCCTCACTGGTATGCACCACATGTGCTTTCCTGCAGTTTTCTGTTGTTTCATCTTTCTGTTTATGCAGTATCTGAATCTGTTCTATTTGTCTTGCAAATTCTAAAACTTCACTCTGTCTATTTCAATTTGGTTTTATCAGTATTTGGATTGTATTTAAACTCTTGGCTTTAAAGCACCCTTTCTTACTAAGTTGCCAACATATTGAAAATACGCCTTCCAGACTAACTTTAAAACATTTACAGGAGTAAAAGGCTGGAAAAATAAATAAGGATGTTGAAGAACATGCCAGTTTTGTCTCTTAAATAGCTTAGTTTGTCTGAACTACTATGAAGGGGTCATGTATAGATAGGATTAGGAGATAACATGCTGCTTTTCCCAGCTGTTTGATTAACCAGCTTAGAGATGGGTCAAATGAAGTAGCAGAGTGCAAAGAAGGCACATCACCACCTTCAAAGTGCAGAAAAGGCCCTACATCATGTTTGCAGTTTATCAGATTTGCTGCATAATAAGCTCTATACTCCATTCAGCACTATAATTAACCCAGGAAAGCACTCCAGTTCAGTCTTTGCTGATAGCATGAACCTCACAAAGCCAAGCAGTCTCAGCAAAATACCTCTAAATAAGATTAAGCAAAGTGAACCAACCGTGAAATAAAATGTAGGCTAAGTGTCAAGCAAATACTATTTGTTGCTTGCATTTAGTACCAAGTTCTGTACTTGGCATGAGGTGTCCAGGCACATAATGTGTGAATAGCGCTGGCAGCTCTTAACAAGGGCTGAGAGGTGAGACCTTAAGCAGATATTATTAATGTTTTCCCTGTGCAAAGGAAAATAACCAAATGTTGTATGAAAATGCTTGTAAATGCGTGGTGATGGCATTTCCTGCAACTCCTAAACAGTCGTGGCTCTCAGCCCATTGATGCCCAGCAGGACTGGGAATTACATGTTGGTGGGCTCATCTGGAATGTGGTGGACAGAAATGGTGGCAGACTGGGTAATGCTTGGATATCAGTGGAAAGAAGAAACCAAAAGACTTGGACAAGGAAAAGCCAAGACTGGTGGTAGGTTTGTAAGGTGACAGGTTCCTTAGACCTGTGCTATTGCTGAAGAACTTTGTCAGACAGTAGGCAAAAGAAATACCGCTTATGTGATGGAGGATTGATTAGGTATAGACATAGAAAGTCCAGAAATCTAGTCTCTATTTGAAAAACAGATCTCATGATTCTTTGTTTCACTTTTCAGGTATCTTGCAATATCTTCAGAACTCTCCCACCTAGTGACAGCAATGAATTTGATCCAGAAGAAGATGAGCCCACCTTGGAGGCATCGTGGCCACATTTACAGGTTTTTGATCATTTATCTCAGAAGAAATGCTTATCACTGCTTAATGTATCTAATAATATTCTCAGCTTTTTTTTAACCTGTGAATCAGAGCTAGTCTCTGAGACACTAACATTTATTAATATTGTTCATGGCTATAATATAGTACCTACAAACACAGGGGAGTACTTTGTGAAATTTGCAAAATGTTAAACCTTTCTTTCAAAATTGTATTGATGGTGTCCCTCATATTCCTGTTTCCCTTCATAGATTTAAAAATGGTTTTCCTTTCCAAACTGTTCTGATGCACAAGTGTTTTTCAGCAGTTTCAGCAAGAGCATTGTGGGGATGATACCGCTAGCAGTTCTGCTTTACCGAGGGTAGTTAATTTTCATACAAAAATACACAGGTGTTGGCAGCTGATCAGAAAAATGAATGAGAAGCTACATCCCTGTCTTGAAGTCTTCTTTCTCTCCCTGGGTCGAGGTTTGCTTTCAGGTGTTTGTAGCAGGGTGCATGCTTACTGCTGTGTATCATCCCTTCCTCTGTACCTCAGGTGTCAACACAAGGTATTTTGAACAACAAACAAGCTAATTTTGGAGAAAGCATCATTGATGCTAATGCAGTGAATTCCTTTATAGAAAATATACGTGCAGATCCTGTCTGTGTTAGTGAGGACAATGACTTACACCACTAGTAAATTTAGAAGTTTGCCTGAGTAACAGTTTGTGAAGTCTGGGAGTTTCTGTGAGCAAAGGAGCACAATTGATCTCAGCTTGAAATGAGGATTTTATTTGACAGTTGCATGCACAATCCTTGCCTGTGAGCAGTTTGTTTCACTCTTTTGTGCTTTCAAATTTAGAATCTTTTGAAATGTAGGTTTCACCTCTCATTTATATTTAAATTTCAAAAAAAATAAGAATCTTAAAAGCTTCAAGGCAGCTCTGAACAGCTCTGCCTGCCTGGAAACAGCAGAGGCATGCATGTCTGTTATCTTCTGTTCATTGACGCTAGTGCCGTAGGTTTAAAAGTCATTACTTACATGGAGAAGATGGAATTTCTTAGCCAGTCGATGATTTACCATTGTCAGGAAGAAATGCACCAAAGTATTTGTCAGGAGTTGTTGGAATTGATTTCCTGATGATTTAATATTAGTTATGTAAGCTGTCACTTTTCCCATGTCATATTTCTAAACCTCTCTCCCCCGTTTTGATTTCCTATTGCTTCCTTTTAGAAGTCAGAGAACACTGACGTAAAGCAGCAGAAGCAGCAGTATTGCAGCATATTGGTGTTTGCATGGAAAAGTTTAAAATTATTTTAAAATGTAATTTTTAGCATCCTTTCTCCTTTCAGTATTAATATTCATACTCACTGAAGTCAGAAAGGAAAAAGTTTTCAATGGCTGCTCTTCTTGAAAAGGTTCAGCAAAGAGAATTGCTAGCTGGTAGCTCATCTGATCAGTGACAGGTCAGAGTTGCTGTCTTACGAGACCACAGCAGTCCCTGTTTAACTTCACTTGCTTTTTGCCTGTTTTTTATACTCTTCTTTTTCTCCACTAAATGAAAAGTCTGTTGCTGTCCCACTGAATAGTTTAGGCAGAGATGGAATTGCATGAAAGTAAGCAGGTTTTCTCCAGCCCCGAGGCTAATCTTTACAGTTAAGTTAGGAACTTCCTTATAAATTCTGGTTTGTATTATTCTTCTGTGTTTCAAGTTGTAGTAGAACACTACTCTAAGCAGTTTCTAATTTAATTTAAATATTTCCAACTGTTTCATGAGCCCTTTCAGAAATGTAATGTTTGTATTTGATGTGACTTTAGCAGTTCAGAGGGCAGTTTAAATGTGCTTTCCAATTACTGTAGGAAGCTTTACAAGATGATAACAAGCGTTACAAGATGGCAATGCCTTTTCTTGGTGATGAAATGTCTGACTGGAGTTAAATGAGCAAAACTAACTTAAAAAGCTCATGTAATTAATTCTTACTCTAAGGTAGCAATTTGATAAAGGAGAAAAATATTTTTCTTTATTTTAACATTTTGCTTTGTGGAAATGTGTAGGTATTTTATTTTCTAGCAAAATCATTTAGGGAAATACTTAAAAATATAAAGAGTAATCGAGTCATGAACTAAACCATGGTTATTTTTTTTCTTTTGCAGCTTGTATATGAGTTTTTCATACGATTTTTGGAAAGCCAAGAATTTCAGCCCAGCATTGCCAAAAAGTACATAGATCAGAAATTTGTATTGCAGGTAAGTTGATCTGTTTTCTTTAAGGCTTCATTTTGCTTTTGAAAAAAGTGTCTTCAAAAAGATTTTGTCTAGAATTTGAAAGTGTAACTTTATTTGCAACAGAAAAAGGCTAAACAAGCATATATAATGAAAGTTTTCAATCTATGGAAGTAAGAGAAATATGTGTGTGTTTATATGTCAGTCTCTGTTGCTATAGATATATAAAATAGTTGGTTTGGCTCCAGTTTTGATACCTGAATCAAAATATTTGACTTACTGGTTATGAGAGGGAGCTGAAACAGTAACCACTGAAAAATGAAAGGCTTACTATCAAGTAGTCTAAAAATGCTGCTATCAAGAGAGACTACTTAAACGCCAGTTTTAATGTGTCTTAATATTGTTAAAATATTTCTGTTGGAAGGGGAGAGTATTTCTCCCTTCTATCTCTGCTGGAGAGCTGGCAACGGGCAGAAGTTCATTAACAAACCTATTCCCGGCGCAGTACTGAAAACAGTGATGCCATAGTGGTCAGAGAGGAAGTAAAATCAAAAGGCCATATAAAGTTCAAGCTCTATTAAAAGCATGGAAGAAGAAGTAGCATCAATAATAAACAACACTGGCAAAGAATGGGTAGCTTTATTTTTGTAGTTTGCTTGCCATCGTTATGGCTAAAAAGAAGAGACGGCCTCTGTCAGTCAGTCAGCTGGTAGCCAGGTGTTCTACACGTTTTTCATCTTTCTCCTCCATGTATACAAGCTAGACTTCTTCTGTGCTTTGTTACTTCACTTGAAACTGCACTAGTGGTCTTCTCTACTGAGGAATTTTCATCTGGGCCTTGACAGACGCCGGAACAGAGATGGCTGAAGGAAGATGTTTTCTGGACTAAGCCAGGAAACTCCATAGATACGACTTTTGTCTTCAGCTTTTGGGAGTAGGCCTGACTTGTGTTTTCTGTTCCCATTGTGAATTTTTGTATAACCGCAAAGTCAGAAAGAACTTCATGTTTAATGCTGTCTTATAGCTTGCTTTTGAAATCACGGAAATTTAGAAAGATTCCTACTTATTTGGAAAAAGGAGTTTTCTTATGGGCTGAGACAAGTAAAAGCCAAACTAGAAGTGGCAGGAGATACTCAGCATTTCTGAAGACCTTTCTCTCACCCTTTTGTCTTGGAGCTTTTGCTTTTCCCTGTAGCACTTGGGCAATACAAGTTGTGCTTTTACTGTCCTTCTATGTTATTTGTATGAAGAATACCTGAGAAACATACCTAAGAGAGCAATTTATATCCTTAAATTCAAAGATTGGAAGGGACTTTAATTTCCTTCTTAATATAAGACCTTCTTCACCCTACAAAAGCAATGGGATATACTTATGTTTTTATTTTATCCATCATCTAAATACAAGAGCATTTTTCATCTGGATCAAACCTATCTGGTGTAGTTTCCTTTTTGTTCATCTATATATTGATTTGAACGAGGGGGTGCACCAATCTGATCATCCTGTACCTGATGGAGATCTAAGAATATGCATAGGGGGTGATGATTCTTGACAGGATTTTCCAAACTGATTTTATTTTCTTTAGGTATAGCAGGATTGCTTTAGAAGGAATGCTTGTGTTCTACTTCAAAATCTAGAGAGAGTAGCTCCTAGACGCTCCTGTTATGTGCTGCTGAACTTGGTCATGACTGGTGGTATCCCATTAACGCCCTTTCAAGGCATTCAGACCTGTTACAGTTCGGCACAGGGGAATGGGTCTAAAACAAGGATTATTTTTTTTATTAATCCAGTTAGTCTTTAATAAATCTACTAAATGAAAAAATGGTCATCTGCTGAAAGAGGGAAATATGAGATTTAGAAACCTACATATCTGAAATGTGTGATACGACAATTAAGAGTTCAAAAGAATTCTAAGAATTGGTAATTTCTTGCCACATGGTTAGGTGATGTGTTTTTATGTGTTGCTATGCAGAGTGTGTCAGTTTAAAATTCACATTTTTCCGTAAAAGTTCTGTTGAGCCTTACATATACATGCAAGTAGATGTATTTCCATGTGTATGTTTGTGTTTAGCCTGGAGGAACTGGGATGTCCTTCCACTTCTTATTGTATTTATTGTGTGTGTAGAGTAATGCCTAAGAATCTGTGACTACAGATCGCTTACATAGGAAACCAATTTGAGACTTAAGAACATTAAGCATGTTTGGCGTTTCATGACACTGACAACACAAGTGTGACAGTCTTTGAAATCAGCTTTCTCTCTAAATTATTATTTTTATTTTTTTTTTAATTTGAGGAACTTTAATGAAGTGTTTCTTGGTAGTAAGAATGCTTATATGAAAAAATAATACAGTTTTTTAATGGGCATTTTTCAAGCTTTTTCTTGTTTGCTTGATTTTTGCTTTTGTTTTTTGGAATATAGATGTGTTTCTGGCTTCCAGCTGTATGTTTTGATAAAATGCTGTACTTAACAGTGTAACTGTTCATTTCTAAAGCCTGCTTATATACAGTCTGAAATGGTTGGCAGGGGTTGCTAAGAGACATACTATTCAAATATATCCACAAGTGTCTGTGTTATGTAGGTTGCTATTCTGGAAAATTTATTTCCCTTTCCTATGTATGTTTAGTGTCAGAATAGTCACGTACATTATGGAAGTCTTGCAGCTTATCCATAAAAATAAGACTTTATTGTTGAAACCTGATAACAAATTGAACATATCAGAAGAATTGTCTTTTTTAAAAAAAAACAAAAAAAAAAAAAAAAAGAGAGACTGGGTCTTAGTTCAGCAGTGTTTCCACAGAGGATCTATATAAGAGAACTGGAAATACAAATATTTTGCTCCTAAAAGTAATCCAATAAGCAAATTAAAAACATAAGTGTTTCCAGCTGTTTGCTGTCTTTGGGTGAAATTTGCTATTTGGGGAAGGATGAGGTGACTATTTATTTATTTAACTGTAGAACTAATTGAACAAAGCAATGTGTTTATAACCTCTGGAGGGGAACTGACAAACCTCATTGTTTCCTCATGAAATTCCCACCACAGATTCTTACTGCAAGGAAGAGATAGTGGGATGTCATTACACGCTGCAGACACACCCAAAACAATGAAGAAGAAATACATACATCAGTCCTAAACTTGGACATTAGAAAGCAAAATCCCAAACAGTTTAACAACTTTTAATCTTTTTCTCTTTCTTTTTCACCTCCTCAAAGTCGTGTAGCAGTTTAACAGAGATCACGTAGTATACACACACTGACATATCTACTTATAATATGTATTTATAATATATCTGTTCGGGAATTCAAGATAATTTTGGTTTCTACCATTCTTGTAATAATTTTTTGACAGCATCTTATACATTTGTAAGACCTCTTTGGCTTCGTTTGTCTCGCAAGATGGGTACTGTTTGACAGTTACTTTATTTTTCATGCAAGAGAGATACTGGTTGCTTATGATTACTACCTTAAACTTCACTCTTTTCTGTGCATTTGGCAGGGGGGTTGTGGGATCTTACGGGTTTTGGATTTTTTTTTTTTTTTGGTTGGTTTGTTTTGCTTTTAAATAAAGTTTACCTTCTAACTTACTGCCAAAATAGACAATGTTGTAGTGTCAAAAAAGATGAAGAAGGGGTAGGGGGAAGCTTGTACTTTTGTGGTAGGGGATTCAAAGCAAATAGAACAAACATCTGCAGGTGATATTCCTGCTGCTCATTTCATGCCTTAATTCTTAGAGGCAACTTCAAGTGTCAGTGTTTTGGGATATACAAGACACTGGATGGTATTCTCTTTTGACTGAGTACCGCATAATCATTTTGCTGTTTTAAAATCTTATTTAAGAGTTACTTAGTAAAGGTGGGGGTTCTGTTGTTGGGTTTTTTTGGTGTGGTGGTGTTTTTTTTTTTTTTTTAACTGCATACTGAAGTTACCATTTTGTTCTACCTGGAGGATTAATTCCCCCTCATGCTTTGATTTGTGTTGGTTGGTGGGGTTCTGTAAGCACATCCAGTGCTGGCATACACTTCACTGTTGAGTCTTTGCACAGCATGAAGGCTATGCAATCACTAGGAAGGTGTAAGAGCTCATAATATAAATTACAAGCAATTAGAAAAATGTGACCTTGACACAATGTTGTGGGAACAAAATATTAGAGCAAATGATGATCGTTTAGTCCTGCAGAGTGAAGGAATGAGGATGGTAAGAGGCAAATTGTCTTACTTTGTAGATACGACAGCATCTAAGAGTTTGTTTTAGTTATTTTTGGGGAGAAGGTAGGCAGCATTTTGGAGCCAGTTAATCAAAAGTTTATTAGCTGTTTGAAGATTTCCAAAGTTTTGTTATGTCAGAAATTGGAATTAGCAAACTGAGTTTCATGATGTTGTACCAGGGTTACAACAGATTTTTTAATACTGTATTTCTACACCTTGGGTAACACGGATATCACATTGTTCCATGCATGTGCTTTGATGAATTTAACTTTTATATAGAAGTCTATGTGTCATCCTTGTCAAATGTCTACTGTTTCAGTTCTCTTTTTCCTTTAAACACAGCTGTTGGAGCTGTTTGACAGCGAAGACCCTCGAGAACGAGACTACCTAAAAACAGTCTTGCACAGAATTTATGGCAAGTTTCTGGGTCTTAGAGCATTTATCCGAAAACAGATTAATAATATTTTTCTACGGTAAGTTGTGGGAGAAGGTAATTTTTGCTTATGAATATTTTAGGGAACTGATATATTACTTATATTTAACTTTTCTTTTTTTAGATTTGTTTATGAAACCGAACACTTCAATGGCGTAGCTGAACTGTTGGAAATTTTAGGAAGGTAAATTTATTATCTGTCTTAAAGTTCCCTTCTGGACATGTCAGAATAGTGGCAGATTCAGAAAAAGTATTACTATAAGCCCTGATTCTGAAAACAGATGTGTGTGCACATGCTCATCTTTAAGCCCATGTGGAAATCTCTATCACATCTTTGCCAAGAGTATATAACTGGATGCAAGTTAAAGCCAAAAGTGTTGGATTGATTTTCTGTGTGTGTATGTGTGCGTGTGAAATTTTGTGCACTTCATCCTTACATGCTACAGAAATTTTTTCGAGCACACTAAGAGTGAATATTTTGAGTCAGTCTAATTCTGGTAAGTTAATTATTCAAGAACACCTTGCATACATGAATTTGCAGGCCACATAGACAAGGGCTTATCTGCTTGGCAACACGTTTGTGCAGCTGTTTATGTGATTATTCCTAAGTTGGAGCTGAATAGCTACCTGGATATGTATTGCAGTGCTCATATAAAGCAGGACAAAAGTCGGCACCTGTTCACGAATAGCGTGAGCCTGCTATTTGTAAACAGGTGCTGACTGCTAAATTATTTTAATCTAGAAAGTGCTTGTTCAGACCTCAGGAATGTTTTTTGTGATAGTAACACTAACAAATATTTCTTTTCTAATTTCTAGTATTATCAATGGTTTTGCTTTACCTCTTAAGGCAGAGCATAAACAGTTTCTGGTGAAGGTGCTGATTCCTTTACATACTGTCAGGAGTTTATCACTCTTCCATGCACAGGTAAAAATTATAAAAATATTTTCTGCTCAGTTAGAATGATGTATTTTTTTTGAAAGTTGCTTTGGAAATTTAATTGTGTAGCACAGAAAAGGAGGGGGGAAGTTTTGAAATGTGGAAAAAATGCAATAGGTTTTTTTGAAATTCATTTAATGTGCTTTGTATGATAAATGTCTTGCTTCTGTTCTGATTAGATAATTAAATGTGTAACATACACATATTTGGGGGATTTTGTTTAGTAGTTAAACTCTCTTTAGTTTTTCCTCCTTGCTATTTTCTCATTCTCACAAGTTGGCCCTTCCCACTCCCTCTCCCAACAGGTTTCCTTAGTTTTGTGTTGTCAAGACGCTTCTTTACCCTGGCAACTTTCTGAAAACTAATACCCACAGTTTTGCGTAATCTTTAACATTCTTCTTCACAGATTTCTTAATACTATATTTATACTCTCATATATCTTTTTATACATTCAACCTGTTATTCCAGGTTTTAGCTGTGTTGGCTCATCTTGCAACAGTTTTCATGGTTTTGCTGATGTATAAAATGTCTAAAAAGACACAGTTTCAGAGAGTAACAGAGGCTTAAAAAGATTGATTGTATGACTGTATTTAGAATTCCAGGTTGCTCTGATTTTTATTGTACATACTACTTTGTCACCCTATATTTTTTTTTGTAATGTGTTCTGTTGTTTCTTATGAACTGAACTTTGAGTGGATTTGCACAGTGCAAACGATGTATCTCAATTTAAAATTGGATGTGGTTTGAGAAAACTGTATAGCATCTTGCCTTGAGTCTCTCTTTTGTGAAAAATTGTTTCTTTGTGGTTTCTTTATAGAAATGTTCTAACTTCATTTTCTTAAATCTCTACCTCTTCACAGCTGGCGTATTGCATAGTACAGTTTCTGGAGAAAGACCCCTCGCTCACAGAACCAGTAAATAGTTCTTTCATACTTTTTTTTTTGCATCATAAATGGCTTATCCTGTTGAGAGAAAAGTAAAAGGTCTAACTCTTTTTTTTCCTTCTAATTTAGGTCATTAGAGGTTTAATGAAATTCTGGCCAAAAACCTGCAGTCAGAAAGAGGTAAGTGATATGCTAGTATTAACAAAACATGGGAGTTACATTGTTCTACAATATAATAGGCAGGGAATCTTTAGGTATTTCCAGGTAGATAGCACATACTCTGGTGGATCTTGGTATTAATTCCTGTAGGTGATGCAAATCTGAATTTCCCTAAAGAGATTTTGTGACACAGGAAAACTGTTATTTTGACTATTGCTTCCAAAGATGAGATAAAATTAAAAGACTCCCCTTAGTTAACAAAGTTTAAGCCTTGGCCAAATACTTTGCCTGTATGAGGCTAGGTTTTCAGCATGTTTATACTGGTGCAATTCTGAATTTTGTTGTAAAGGACTACTTTAAATACAGCATTTGCACACACTTATCCTCCTTCTTTTAAGAGACTGAATCCAGAAGCTGGGAAAGGTAGAACTGATAATATGTTTTGAGAGAGGGACTTGCTGCATTAGTGAGGCTTCCATTTCTCCCTGAAGTGATAGAATTTGAGGATTATCAGCATTTTGCTGATCAAGATGATTCAGAGGTTTTATATTCAATTCTTCCTTCCTTGTCTTCAGGTCATGTTCCTAGGAGAGCTGGAGGAAATCTTGGATGTCATTGAACCATCACAATTTGTCAAAATCCAGGAACCCTTGTTTAAACAAATTGCCAAGTGTGTCTCTAGCCCTCATTTCCAGGTCAGTGGTAGAGGTTATTGTTTGTATAGGAATGTACAGTCTCAATTTCAAACATAACACCCCCCAAACATAAATATTATTTTATGTTATGTGGTTTTAAATTCTTGTCTTCTGGATTTCTATGGAAGAGGGTATGTTGCAGTGCAAGTTTAGTTCTGAGCTCCATGAATAACTTGTTAGATGTATGTGGGGTTACAGCACAGAACTTAACTGTTCTGAGCCACATAAGGCCTTAAACTGTATCCAAGCAGACTTTGACCCCTTCTGACTGTTGGTGACGGGTACTCACCGTATGGCCTTCAGGCTGATAGACCATGTAGGATGTATTTACTCCCTTTTTTAGCACAGTATTGTGCAGCATTCTTGTTTTCTTACTTACTTTCTTCTGCAAGGAGATGTCTGGTTAGGAGTGATAGAACCCATAGCCTGTTTTCTTCACATTGCATAATGGGAGGAAGGGGAACGAATAGGACTTAAGTTGAATCATATGTGAAGAGAAGATAGGATTTATGGCCTGCAGTGTCTGCGTATTAAACTAGGTGACCTATTCTGGCACAAAGGCAGATGTGACTGTTTCAGGCTCTTCCTTGGACTACATTTGTTTTTTAGCATAATTTAGGTCAGTGTTTCCCCTCCTACCTCCCCGTCTCCTCCCCAAGGTGATTATCAGCATTGGTACCTTCCCCACACTTAAGATCTCTTCCCCCTTATTCAGCCCAGCTACTGGCCCTTTCCCTGTCTCCTTCCTCCGGTATCCCAGCACCGCTCTCTTCCTTCCAACTGCAGTCACAGGATTGAGGGAGAGGGGCGATGGGAAGTCTGTCTGCTCTCCCTTCCCCTCCACAGCTGCAGCATTAATGCAGTGTCTGCACCTGGTCTTCAGTGAGTAACAACATATCGCTCAGGGGAAAAAGAGAGTGGATGCTGTGGGATCTGAATTACAGGATAAAAACTTAATTCCATTAATGCATGTTATGCTACTGATTAAAGCAGAGTTGTAATTCCAAATGTAATGATTCCTGTTAATTCATCTTTGTGAAATTTCTTTGTGATTTGTTTTTTCTTCAGAAAATTACAAAATTATAAGTGTCTGAATTCCTGTTAATATTTTATTCCTTTGACTCAAAGGTGGCTGAAAGAGCGCTGTATTATTGGAATAACGAATACATCATGAGTTTGATAGAGGAGAATTCAAATGTTATACTTCCCATCATGTTTTCCAGCCTTTATAGGATTTCTAAAGAACACTGGAATCCGTAAGTTTTTGCCATTACCCTCTATCTTACCATTTGACATACCACTGATAAACTTAGGGAATGTCTGCTTAAGAACATCTGAACGGGAGAGATTCAGATTCAAAGCTGGCATGGGCAGGTGCAACTCTGTTAATGCCAATATAAATTAGTCTATACTTGAGCTTGTCTCAAAATGTTTTTAATTATCTGGTATGTGTACAAAATCAGTACCTTATGGGATAAAAATAGACCTTCTCACAAGTTGGAAAAAGGAGAAATTAGATGTTACATTGTTACTGGAGAAAGTGTTGCTCATCAAGCATTTCTCCTACACAGCTTTTTATAAACTGGTTAATGTCTTAAGCCCGATTGTAAATTATCTAGAAGAATATCACTTGGCGTTAGTAAAACTTTGTGGCGGTGTCATGGATGATGCTGATACTTCTGGTAAACCTCTGGTACTAGCATTTTTCTAAACATCTATGAAGCACATAGACATCTGTATATTCTTAGGTTGGGTTGTTTTTTTAAATTTATTTAAATACAGCTGTTCTCTATTACGCACGGTAATAGAATAGCTACTTCGTATTGATATCCAGTTAATTTGGAATTTTTATTTTTAAACTGAATGACCTAGTAGAAAGTGTTTTAATGGAAAATACTGTTACAGTTAGGTGCCATATATTCTACACTTTAGTTGAAAAGTTTTTCTAAGTCAAGGTGCTTACCAATTAGTAAACCCAGTATTTTTAATGATCTGTTCTACGTTCAGGTCCCAGTTGCTTTAAGACCTTACTGTAAAGAATTTGTAAAATATTTCATCTTTTAGAACATTAGTCTTTTTGTTCTGAATTTAGCCAAACCTCAAGTTTGTGTGTTTCCATAAGGAATCTAATGCTACTGGAAAGCTTCTGTAACTAACCCTCATCACAAAAAGACACTTTTCATGGCATAGTAAAGCATTACCAGTCTCCAACCTCCGCCTGCTCCTGCCCACCCTTTTATACTACGCACTGGGATGCTTCTGGTAATGAGAGTATTCCAGCGTCCCAGTTCTCAGGCTTCTCATACCCACAGGAATGTTGCACATTTGACACACAAGCCAGGTTAAGATAGAGGTAAAGTAAAGAAGGTATTTAAAGAATTTTTATATTTATAAGAACATTTTTAAATGCAGGCATCAAAAATGAAAGTTTATTGAAAGAGGTGAATGGTAGAGGGAGAGGGGGGAGTGTGGGAAATGGCACATAGTTTGTCTGCTATATAGGTTTGCTCCAAAGGTTCCCGGCACCTGTACTGTTGATTCACTGCCTCCTGGCTGAAGAGCTGCTTCTTAAGCAGCCCCGTGTCTGTTTATGACAACCATAGTAGTGGATCAGAAACTGGGATCTCTTGACTGATAATCTATTCCAAATTCTTTGAAAGATTTTTAGATTTGTTTCTTTCCCTTCTCCCTTTTCAGTTGCTTTGTTGTTTCTTTATCTTCAAGTCTGCCAGAAAGGAATTTTGACCTCTAGATAATCAGACAGACCTAGATAATTGGCAGACCTATCTTACTTCAGAAATTCTAGTATATTTTAGGTTAGTTATCCAGTCAGGTGCTATAAAAGAGTAAACTGATTCTACCTTTTTGGATCTTTGTGGGACAGAATGCCTTTGAAGCCTTTTTGAGATTATTATACATAATTTCTTCCTGTATGAACAGATCGTGCCCGTCATGTTTTATGCAATTAAGCAACTAATTCAAATAAGCAATGGTGTATTGGCTCTTGAGTACAGTCAGGAGCAGCAATAATCAGAATAGGCAGAGGTTATAGAGAGAGATATAGATATTATATATATATTTATATGTAAAATATATATTATTTTTTAAATTTATATATATATACACACACTCACACGCACAGTTTTACACAGGTACTGCAGCACTCATCTGAAGGATTTGTGGGGTTTTTAAAGAGTTTTTCGCTGTACCAAAGTGAAAATTAATATGAAATGAATGAGTACGAGGAATTCACTCTTGAAATATGACCTTGTATTTTGCATAGATGCACTGAATATTCAACTTCATAGGAAAGTCATAAGGAAATATGAATCACTCCCATTTTGTGTTTTAAATTCTATTCCTTCTGCCGGCACTGATGATTTGAATCCCTGGAGTTGCATTCAGAATTGCTCTACTGCATGAGGGAAGAGTCTGTAGTTATATGTAATAGCTTTCTGTTGTTACCTTTTACCCTAGAGTTCTGGTTTGCTCCATTTAAGTACTCAGTAGAGACATGAAAGCTGATTCTCACCTTTAAATATGTTAATCAAAAGTAGTTTCACTGAAATCAAAGAATTTACATTATCACACTTGCAAGAGCAGCACCGATTGCAGAAATGCCGGTAAGAGAAGACACTTTTATTTCATGTTTGATTTCACCTGAAACTAATAGACTCTTTTCTTTTTCCTTTTTTAATGTTTTACAGGGCTATTGTGGCTTTAGTCTACAATGTGTTGAAGGCATTTATGGAAATGAACAGCACCATGTTTGACGAGCTGACAGCCACTTACAAGTCAGATCGTCAGCGGTAACTTTTTAAAGCTTTTTTTGTCAGCTGTGCATAAGGCCTGCTGTTTAGTTTTCCCCTTAAACTCAGATGCAGTTGCATAATGTCACACATAATAGACACAATGCCTCATTTTTCCCTGTGCACGCTCTTTAGCCTTCTATTTGCAAGATGCAAGGTAATACCAGGTACAGGTTGTTCTTTACCCCTTATGAAATACAGTATCCATTGCGTTGCTTGGGAATCTGCATTCCTCATGGAATTCCTTTTGACACCGCATTCCAAAAGACTTACATGTACCAAGGTCTTCAATAACAAAAGAAAAACAAGGGTTTAAAGAAAACACTTTGCTCAAAGACTTCAAAAAAGTCTCACTGAGGTTTGGAAAGAGACATGAGGGAAAACCCTAAGATCTGATTTTCCAAACTACTGTTCTTAGGCTAGATGGGGTCCTAAAGCAAAGAGGCATCTCTCAGTCCTTCCATTTCTTACTCAGAGGTCTTGCTGTATCTGAGTCTTTCAGTATGCAGGATCCATTAGATACACCATTCATACAATCATTAGTTTCACCCTAGAAAAACGCTTTTTGTCTTTTCTCCTATTTTCCTTAATCTTCATTTTCCAATGATAGTGCAGCATCTTTTCTCAAAAGTTTCAAATTAATCCAAAGTGTCAGGTGAAAAAAAAGTGAGGAAATTTCAGGAACTCTGAACAGTTTGCAGCTTCATTTAAGTCATTCCTTTTCCGTGACTCAGGGTTCCCCCAAGCAAAGCAAAGGGTACTGTATGTCATCAGACCTTGTTTGGTTAGTATAGTCTCTGAAGGCTCTTGGAGGCCATATTTTTTGAATTGCGTGACTGGAGTCCTTTTGTTCTCCTTTGTTGTTGTAAAATGGAAAATTTTATACAGAAAAAATCTACACTTAACAGGTTAGTTCATTAATACAGTATTTTACTTTTAGAGACTTGGATATATATTTGAGCTAAGATGCCAGATGAATTCCAGATAGGTGTTGATAAATAAGGCTCAATCTGCTAGTGTCGTTGAGACAACGCTGCGCAGTTTTCTAGCAGAAAAGGCAGAGAAACTTAGGACTGGTCATCTAATCCAGCCATTTACTGAGGGACCTCAGTGACTTAAATCAGTTTGCGATTGCACTTTCCCCCTTAAGATGAGGAACTTTGCTCTTACCAGGACCAGACACTGTAGTAGTACGTGCCACGTCTGGATAATGGGTGAGGTTTACTGACTGAACTGCACAAAGAATTTTTCTTGCACCTACTGACGTTGTATCTCCTGTCAAGGCTGGTGCTAACCATTTCACCATTTTTACTTACTATTTATCATTTTAAAACATAAAATAACTCACTGTGTAAACTGGAATATTTACCTTAATGTTTACAGAAGATCTTTGGCATCTTAATAAAACTGCATTTCAAAAGGGTAGCTTTGATACCAGTTGAAGCTTGAGGAGAAATGTGTTCAATATTAATGACTGTGATAGGTCAGATAGTTAAGTTGGATGAGGTGATTATCTTCCAACAGTCTTTTAGGTTAGCAGGCTTATATTTCATAATGATTAGAAGGTAAATATCGGTAAGTAGCCTGAAAATGTCGGGCTATTTCACTTGTTCTTATATTTGATTTTACATACTTTTAGTGACAGTGGGCTCTTTTCTTTTTTTCTTTACTGTTTTTCAGGGATTTATCTGAAAGTTGTTTGTATTTTTAATATGTTTAAAATACTCTTGGGAAATTAAAATTTCAAATAAATGAGGCAGGTGTTGTCATTTTGACTGAATCAAGATGTGTAGGAATCTTTCTAATTTGCTGAAATATTTTTCAAGAATTCCCTAATGGGACTGGCAGAAAATCCGTATCTCTGTAATTTTTAGATTTCCAGTTCATCTGAACCTACAAGGTGATGTAATAGGAATAGAAAGCATTTTGTACCTTGCAGCATCAAGGAGATTTATTCAAAGTAGACTATGGCAAATAGAAAGCGAATAATGCAGGTAAAGCAAATGTTAGGTTAGCTGTATAATTGTATCAAATCAGCCATTAAAGTCCATTGTTAAAGGAAATGCTACACAGATCTTCTTGTAGGAATTTAGTAAGGAAAAAAAAGTATATCACTGAACAAAGGACACATCTTGTAACTTGAACTTGCCCTTGGCTGGTACCTAAGCTATATGAAAATCGCCAGTCAATGTGAGTAAGAGCAGTGATTCTAAAAGGACAAGGGAATGAATGCTTGTTTTAGTAAGTGACTGTTATTTATAAGATTAAAAAAAACTTTGCTTAAATAAATAAACTTGACAATAATTAAATGCATGTTAGTCCTGAAATGTTAATTTTTAAAATCATCATATATTTTTCCATAATAAAAGTCCACGGCATTTTTTTGTTTTGTTTTGTATTCCAAATTAGTGTCTATGAACACTGTCACTTTTTTCAGCTTGCATTTTATGTTCTTTTCCTACTGCTTTGTTTAGTGATATTTATGTAGTTAATGAAAAGCAAAAAAAAAAAAAATGACAAAAATTAAATGTATGTTAGTAAAATTGCAGTTGCTTTCAACAAAATTAGCCCTGCTAATTAATGTCAACTGTGTATTTTTTAACATAAATATTCTACAGTTTTCTCTCCTGCTAACTCTTTGTTTTATTTCATCTGTCAGTGAGAAGAAGAAAGAGAAAGAGCGTGAAGAACTGTGGAAAAAACTGGAGGATTTGGAATTAAAGAGAGGTCTTAGACGTGATGGAATAATTCCAACTTAACAAAAAAACAAAACAGCATTATTAACCTGTGGAGTCACACATGTATGTAGTAGAAGATGGAGCAACAGTTTTCTGTATTGTGCAACTTTACAGTAGATTTCACATTTGTTTCATTATTACAACAGCACTGTATATACCTGTCTCTAAGTAAAGGAAAAAAAATAAGGACTTTAATCCAAAGTTTGGACAGCAGATGGACTTCTCAGAACTTTGCAAACATAATCATTGTTTTAACCCTTCTTTAAAACCAGTCTTCAAAGATCTGTTGATGAAAATTGCGATGTCAAATTCCATTGTCAGGACCTGTTCCTTATTTATCATTAGCAGAGAGTATACTACAACTTTCAAATGTGAACAATCTTAAAATTTAGCTTGTCTTTCTGCTAAACTGTTAAGTGTATTTATAGTAAAAGAGAAAAAAGACTGTCATTTCCTTATGAGTTTGTGTAACATCCTCCTTCTCTGGATAACTTTACTGTAATTTGACTTTTTTTCCTTTTGCACATCTTCATAAGTTGAATGTCCATTCAGATCAGGGCCATGAAAAACATCGGTCCTGAATAAAAGTTTTGTTTACTGGTGTGAGCATTTTTTTAGTACCAGGCTGTCTCTGGTGCTTCCTTAATTTGAACATTAGGAGTTAAAAAACAAGTAGGTGATAAACATAGTAGGAAAGGGAGCTTTGGATTCATGCACCTATTTATTGCAAATCCAAATTAATGTCCACAATCCTTTAAGAATGGGCAGTGGTAACACCCTGGACTTCAGTACCTAACCAGTATTAGTGATATGGCGTTGGACACACATACTGGAGTTGTTTTAGAAATACTAATTGCTAAATTATTACAGTATGTTTTTATTGGACCATTTTGAAAGAATAAAGACAAACGCTAAACAGTGCAAGCATGAAATTGATCTCCAGGGGTCATGGGTCTAATTGGAAATTGAGTTGAGATAGCAGTTTGGACTGTTTGGAGTTGTTGCCTTACTTTTTAATATGTATTTATAAAGTGTTCCAGCAAAAGAGGATGTAGCCTCTAAGAAACATACTATAGTGTTTTTGTGGTTCTAGTACTATTACTCATCACAGTACCAGCCCTATGGTCCTAGCTGGAAAGGATTCTGGATAATTTACTTCTGCATTCTCATCTGGATGCTCATTCCTAACTACTGTATTTGTTACCAAAAGTGGTTCTACAAATGCTACTGAAAAAAATTCTGGAAATCCTAATGTTCTGAGTATTAATAATAAAGTTTAAAATGCTTTTATATCAAAGGTGCATTGTGACCAAATTGTTTAAAACAAAAGAAAAAAAAAAAAACAAAAAGAAGAGGGCTGTATTATAAGTATACATTATTGGCTATCTGCTTTGTATTTGAAAGTGGAATCTTACATCTTTGGTAGGTAAAATGCTGATAAGACTTATGTACAGTATATATTTAGCTAATGCAGTTGCATTATTATATACCGAAAGGTATGTGTTTCAGGATTTTTCTCCAGGATGCTTTTGAACTGTTACGGACATATGACAGCAGTGAATTGATAATCCTAAACCATCAATCCAGCAGTATTTACAGTATAAAAATGAATTGGTGTTCATGAGTCTTTGTGATAGTTGCAAACATGAATTTATGACCTGTTGCCATTGATAGAAATACAGTATAAATACAAGCTTGTATATTTTTCTTCCTACCATTTAAATATGCAGTAGGATTTGAAGTTTTCTTGTTTTCAGGCATGGAAAAGAGGTAAAAAAGAATTCCCTCCTAGACTACTGACTGTTTCTGGATTATCAGGTCACAGTTTGTACTCCTGGGTCTGCGCACACCAATGTTGTAAACTCAATGATTTTGTAAAAACTTGACACTGTTAATTCTGGGAAAAAAAGTGGAACTAGTCATATGCAACACCAAACACGACATGGTTTAATGGGATTAATATGAGCTTCTTTTAAGAACACTGACTGGGACGCAATGTAAATTAGGCAGTTACTGTCATAGTTGAAACATTTTATTTTAAAGTGCTGAAGCAAAGGTGCAAGCTGAAATACTGAAGATTAAATAAATTTATAACAAATCATGTCCCTTAGCCCATTGATTTTGACAGTCTTTTATTTCTGTTACCAAAAACCCATTTGCTAGTGTGATTTCTTTGTGAAATGGTCATGCTTTACAAGAGGGTGGACTTAAACACATGCTCAAAGACTATGTTCAATTGTGAAAAACTGAGATAGAATGGAGGAAAAAAGATTAATGTTTTCCACCTGGTGGAGTAAAACACAACAATGTGAAATTAGAAAAAGCACCTTGTCCTGTACTTAGAGTTTAGGTGAGTGTTGTTTGTTCATAACTGTTTTTGGTTTTGACATGACATTCTGGTATTGATCATACAAAACTGATGAGAACCTGATGGGTTGCAATATTTTGTTACCTCGGATGTTACCTCTGATGTGGGGATAGTGGGGAGTATCTAAAGTTTATAGGTGATTTATCACTTCCGAGAAGGAATGTTTCTTTAAAGTGAATGAGACGATGTGATACTAGTCACTTGACTCTAAAAGGCTGATATGACACTAGGTTGCACTGTGCGATGCACGTGAAGAAGCACTTGCCACAATGATATGACCGTACCCCTGGGATCCACTGTTTGCCACAATCCAAATGCGATGTCCTGCCACTCTGCAGAGCTCCCATTGGTATCAATTGGAGTTGCAGGCAAAGAAGGCGGCAGCGTATGGGCCCAAGTGTGATCAGTGCGTCTGTTTGATTATGCTTTCGTTTCCTTCTTGAGTTCCAGAAACTACCTTCATTTGTGTAAATGTTTTTATTAACTGCTTGTGCAGCAGTTGTTGGGTGGTCGCTCGTGTCCTGTACCATATTGGTTTCAGGAGAAAGGATTGAATGCTCTCTGGTAAAAGGAATGAGCTGCGTTTTCAGTACTAGGGCATTGCATCAGGTCATGGGGATATAACAACTGTAAGAGTAAAGTTCCTCTCATATACTTTGAATTGAGCACACATTGCTCTCTTCATCTTGCAAGTCTCCCTTATTGTTTTCCTTTCATTGCTTTTGAGTGTTTTTTGTCTCTCTTCCAAAGGTTGGAATGCTTTAAATAAAAGTATTCTAATGCCATTGGAGCATTCACTAGCAGGGTTACAGTAAATTTAATCTTGGTTTTGTTAGCATAAATAAACGGATTTAATTTATTTTTTTTATCTCCTCCTGTATATGGAAAAGTCGAGGGTGTTAGAGCCGAGAATTGCTTGAGTAAGAAATGCAGCAGCTGTACTTACATTATATGTGCCTAAGTACAGCCTTAGGCTCTCTCACTATGGAAAGGAAAATATATTAGGAGCTTTAAAAACCTCTTTATTGTTTAGTGAGGTGGGGGAAACACTAGATTCTTCTCCCCCCAGATAAAACCAAAATAATTTGCTTTTAGTTCCGTCTTGGAAAACAAAGATGGCCTTTTCTCTTAATTGCGTAACAGTATCATCCCAAAGCAGTTGCCCTGAAACAAGACAAAGGTGACAATGCACAAGATTGAAGAATGTTCTTATTTACATGTGGCTTTTTTATTTTGGCTCACCGGTTTTCCCTCAGCAACTCTGTAGTGAGCCACCAGTTAGTTTTTCTAGTTGGTATGTGCAGCAGATTTTGTATAGCCCCGTTTTTCGTTTTGAAGTCTACGAAACATTATCTTGAAACAGAATGGAACTGATTTTGATTGAAAACTTTTATCCAAGTGTTGCTTCCTATCCACAGAAGCACACACTTTCTATCATGACCTCTCTAAATACAAGTTTTTGTTATTTGGATCACTTACTGTAAATATGTTGTATTCATAACCTCATGTAACGATGAGGAGTTTTCAAATATAAATAGTACTGATACATTTCTTGTTGTTGTCCTATTTTTGATTGTAGTATAGCGAATGACCTGTCATGCTTTTTGTTTCAAGGTTAGCATTAGATTCATAGATCTTAATATTTTAGCATTTCATTGTTTAAGCAGGAGAGGGCAGCAAAAGTTCATTTTTCCTCATAGGAATGCTCTGGTCCATTACTGTTTTTAAACTTGGATGCATTTAACTATCTGTGGGTAGGGGGGGAAAATGAAACATTTTTTATATATATTGAAAGGTGCATATGAAAATATATAGACTGGTCCAACCAGACTGTGAAAATGTCTTCTACTCTACATCGAAGTAATAAAAAAAGAAAAATACCTTCCACCTCTGGATAAAGTACAAGCAGGTCTTAAGCTCTTGGATTCAAATGTCATTCTTTGGAAATAGTTTACTTTCTTAAAAATGGTATCAGAGAAACTCAAACTCAATGGTGCTCCCAGTTATAAATGTGTAATCCTCCTCTTTTGCACATGCTCAAGAGGCTCTGTACTGTGGGTGCATCTAAATAAAGAAGCAATGAAGTGTTTTCCAGGTGCTTGCCTTTTTTTTCCACCTCCTCCCGTCTAAACTTCATGTACCTTTTCACCAGTGAACTTCCAGCGGTCAGATACCCATTTGCATGTAAGGATACTTGTCTAAGAAAAAAACACCTAAATAATGAGGTGGTAGTGAAAGTTTCTGCCAGAATTACTGTAGTAAACGCTCAGTTTTCATTAAGTTCATTTTTTTAAAGGTCTTCTCGTGGTGGTGAGCATCCTCATACTGCACACAGCCGTGCCTGTGAGGGAGGTAAAGAGCAGTGGCTACAGAAAAGAGGCATTAGATCCACACTGTGTTCTTCATAAACTGCTTGAGCCTTCCGCTTTGCAGCCGGTGAAGGAACGTGTTCTTTTATAGCATCATTCTACTGTTTCAGTCCTCGTGCTACTCTGCCTGGCGGTTTGGAAGTGAGGACAAAGGCTGAAGATGGTTACGTACGTGGGCAACACCCTCTGGAGAGAAGCACGGATAGAGCCTGGTAAGGGGTAGTGCTGGTGAACGGCTTTAGCAGAAGCACAGCAGATGCGGATGCTGCAATAAAACTGGAGATGAGACGTGTAAACCATCTACTTCCAATTTTAAAACAACGCTTTCCTATGTGCATTATTCCAGTAACCTAACTCTTAAAAAACTCTCCGTTTTGATTTTTTCCAAATTAAATTTTCAGCAGCTGGATCTCGTGTGCCTTTGTTAGAAGAGTTTGTTATCACAAATCTCTTTAAATGCTTGTAAGGCAATATTCAGATAACTTAACAAACGCCTATTTACTTTCTTATTGCAAAGCAAGTATTTTCCAAAGAAGTTAAAAAAAAATTGAAACACACAGTAAGTTGGCCTTCAGGGTAGGATTTGTCTTCCATACTTACAAGTTAGGAAATACCTTTTAAAGGATTGGAATTAAAAAATCAAATTAATTACCTAATTTTTGTAATGATAATTGCTTTGCTAATTTTTTATCTTTTGTCTTTCCTTCTCAGGAATGCTTTGGTTTCTCGTGTAATAGCAGAGTGCCTAGTTTATCTTACATTAAGTTTGGTCCCCAGATCACAAGTCTGTGCGCTACAAAAGCAGTTTTCTGTGCAGGTAAAGGCTGTTCCCAAGTCTGGATTCAATTATCGCTTTAATGTGCAGTAAAGCAATAAGTTGGGTATGGAACTAGAAACTGATACAAGGTCTTGCATTAGGGGTTCAGAGCTATCCATGGTTTTAAAGATTAAATGCTGAAGCTAAAGGGAATATCCTGAATTTGTTAGTAAATACCTTGAAAGGAATTGTACTAACCCACTGTGAGTAGTGACTGCAGGCTTTTCTGGAAGTCTCCATCACGTGAAAAATGTTACACTGAAATTTTATCTTTTGACCATTTTTCTGGTTGGTTGGTTGGTTGGTGTCCGTGTGTGCCCCCCCCCCCCCCCCCCCCCCCATTCATTTTGTCTGCTGAGTGCTCCCTCTCTCTTCCCCCCAGATCACTGAAGGTGTGAGAAGTTAGGGGTCACTCAGGAAGGATGGAAAGCTTGGGATGCATCTAAAGAAATATGTATTTTGCATTGCTGGACAGAGGCTCATACCTTTGATACACACTTGAAAATGTGTGGGAACTTGTATTATCCCTGAATCTGGGAATGTCTTCCAAAAAGAGAATGAGAGAGGGAATACAGTTAAGCTATTCTATACCACTTCTGAATCTTGTTTTCAAAATTCTTACTATTTCACCAGCTGGGACAAGTTTTTGATTGCATACAAAGCCTCTGAACTTTACCGAGAGAGAAAGCAGCAACGCAAGAGGCAGTGTTTGTAGAGCATCTGGCTAGTGGAGTGGTGCGCTGAGGATGCGCAGGCCAACCCGCCAGCCCAGGCAGAAGGAAGCACGAGTGTAATTGCCCGGACGGCAAGGAGGGAAAGACGTTGCCTTTGTACACGGATGCGTGCAGACCTCCAGCAACAAACGGCAGAGGCTACCTGCAAACCTTTTCTGAACTGAGCAGGCTTGGGTCAATTTTGAATCTTCACCTTCTGGTGAAGCAGACGGGGTTTAGCTGTGTAAGCAAACTGATCAAACAGTCCAGCTCGGTTTTGGGTATCTTTTAATATTAATTCTGCAAAATATACTGAGTAGGACTACAGCTTATGCTCATCTGTCCCTATTACTATGCGATGACTCCTGTACTTTTCTAGAGATTACTTTGGCTATGAAGATAACGTGCATAAGTAGAAAATCACTGTACACTTATCTATCTTAAACCAAGATGGGCGTCTGCATTATACACTCTTCATTTCAGGCATCTTGGAAGCAGTCGGCTAAAGTCTGCAGTTGACAGATCTCAGAGTAAAGTGAAACTTGGCAAAACACGCTCTTGATTTCTGGAGCAAGGAAAAGTGGAATTCAGACACTGGTAATTAGTTTATTAGTCCACAGAGTCTTTCAAAACCACAAAGGGATATTATCACTATTTGCTGTCCATGACTCTCGTCAGACAGCAATTGTCTTGGTTAGTGATTATGCACTAGATTTCAAATGTCAATTTTGGCCAGACAAAAATTGCTCTCAGGGATTCAAAGGAAAGAATATTTCCTACTGTGCGTGGTGCCCCACACCGCCCCCCTTTCTCCTTGCGCTGCTGAGTGATGGCGGCCTCCTGCAACAAGGCCCCACAGACACAAGTGGGAAGGCTTGCGATGGACTAAATTTAAGCAAAATCTGTTGTTCTATTGAAAATTCTGATAAGGGAGACGAGATTGGTGATGGTGGACCAGTGGGTATTTTAGCCTTATCCAAGCAAATGCCTCTGCATGTGGTTAGCTAAAGAACTGGGATTTTTTTGAGGGGTCTTGTGGAGCCTTGTTCTTATGGGACCTCGCAATGTAACTCTGCTTTAACAGAAACCGTGTTGAAGCTTTTTTTTCAGATGCAATTCTATTTCCATAATGACCTTCAATCTATTAAGTCCCCCTAGAATTTCCAATGTGAATCATTAAAAGACCCCTCCCCTGCTTCAAATTCCATTGCTACCTATTTGGTTATTCAGAGTTTGTTGGTAAAGTACTTTGAAAATGTTGAAATCTATAAGTTTGCTCCAATAATTAGAAATGCTTCTGCAATAAATGCAACAGAACAGCTAAAGATATAGGAGATAGGGCTTTGATTTGACACCCTAATGTAAGATCACCCAAGGAATGATTTTTTTTCTTCCCCTTATTCTTCTCCCGCAACCTATTTCTGTTTTCTCTTGCTCTAGAGATAATTCTGCTGATGGTAAATTTGAATATGTGCAACACAGAAGCCAAAAGAGAGAAAAAAGGAGCTGCTTTCAAGAGCTCTGCTTCCAGAGAAGGTCCATGTAAGTCCCCCTTACAGCACAACCTTCAGCGCTCCTCCGTCGTGCCCTCCCCTATGCATGGAAATCAGCGTCCACTTGTCCCTCCAAGCTCCTGGAGATGTATCGCCTTAATTGAGGGGTATCTGTGATCAATATCTGCAAAGATCAGATCCTCACAGGCTGCGTAAGCCTTTTTGATTCTTCTGCTACTACTCTCTATACAGGCCAAGCATGTGCAAGTATTCTTGCTGGCTTGCAGGTTTTTGTCAGAATTTGGGAGAGCAGAGGTGGCTGCTTGCCCCATGGCATTTTAGTTCATCAACTTTCAACTTTTTTGATTTCTTTTTTCTCTGAATTTTCATTGCTTTTGCCTCAATGACTGTGTGCTAGTACCTTTCTATGCAGTCCAAACGCACTTTAGTGACAAGGATCAAGCAGTTCCAGGAGCAGCACAACTACTGACGCTTGCGTTCCTGTGTCTCTCCTCTACGGTTTCGTAGAGGCGCAGCTTGCAGGAGCCGTGTCTGAGGCACTGGCTCCTCTGACACGTGGTTGAACTTAACTGGGACAGAAGCTGTGGAGAGGAGAACTGCCGGCAGTCAGGTACATGTAGTGTGATAACACAGAATTTATTTCGTTAGGAAACTTTAACATAAAGGGATAGTAGTTTTCTTGCTTGGATTATGAGAAGTGCCATTCCAACAGCAGCCCCCTGGGTTGTGTCAAGTGCTTCAGACTTGCCCAGACCAAGAAGGGGCCCTAGCATTTGTGTGCAGGACTGCACCATCTTGCAGCATGTGTCGAGTATGTTGAGAGTCTTCCCTTTCCCATTCAGCCAGGAAAAGAGATTAACTAAATTAATTTGGCTGTTAAGACACCTCCCCCTTTTTTTTCCCCTTCCCTTTTAATCAAGCATAGTTTATATCCCTGCTGAATCCACCATCATTAAACTGCTTTCTCTGTTCCTATTCTAAATTACCAAACCAGTTTCAAATCGTTGGCAATGAAATGGACGCAGTATATAACTTAATGGAGCAACATCCAACCTATTATTGGGATTTGAAATGTAATAATTAAATGTAAATGCTTGGATTCATTGTCTAGGAAAACAGAACCTATAAATAAGCCATTTAATGTCATACCGGTATTTTCTTTTGATTAGGCTTCAATTGGTCACTGACGTAGAATATCCTGTTATGGTTGTATCATTATTGCAGCAGGGAGTGTGAGCATGAAATCCAGATCCTGCAATAATAAATAACAACTCAATTTCCTATGCTTAAGTTGTCATTTCTGCATAAGCTTCATTTCACGGGATGACTGTTGGACTAGCCTTCATTCATTATGGAAGGATAGTTGCAAGGCAGAACTGGGAAAAAGTATTATATCTCAGTGCTTTATTGAACTGAACAACAGCAACAGAAAGGGGGTGGTGAAAGGGGAGCATTTCCCTTACACCAGTACCCAGGGTGTGCAAAACAGAGGTAAGGCTTCGGAGCAGTGATTTCAAGCTTGCTATGGAAATACTCGCAGTCAGTTAAAACTGCGTGACCGTACTTTCATACTGGCTCTTCTCCGTCTGTGCTGCCTGACTTGGCAGTGGTTGAAGTACCCAAAATGCAGCTTTGAAATGCATTTTCCTTTACTGTAACCTTGAATTGTTTTCCGTGTGTTCGCATTCTGTCATCCCCATCCATTATCCTCATCAGTTTATTCGTGCTAATACGTTTTCCAAGCAAAGTCTTACTGTCTGGAAATGTCTCTTTGCAGAGTTGGGGGGATTATCTTTTTGCCTACAAAATGAGCACTGGGCAGGTGGAGAGGAGGTGAGGAGGAGAAAGGCTTCTGGCATCCCCACGCTGGTGTGAGCGATGCAGGGAGGACATACCCGCTCTGTATGGGTACGGTTCCTCCCTGCCCCGGGTCCTGGGGAGAGAGGGCTGTGGGGTTACCCTCACCCACTCCCCGTGGGCTCCCTTGGCCTTAGGTTTTCTATCCCGCAACACCTCCCTGAGCACCTCAGTGACTGGACACCTCCTGATGCCTCCTTGCCTCAACCTCACGTGTGCCCTCTCTCATTCACAGTTTTCCTTTTCTTCCTCTTTTCAGAGACCATCTTTCATCCCGTCCTAAACTCTTCCCTCACCACCCCCTTACTCCTTATTGCCGAATCCACTGCAGTCCCAAACTATGTGCCTCTGACCTGGAGCTCACATAGGCTCCAGTTGTTTTGTTTTAGCCTGCTCCTCATGCCATCCAGAGCTCATACCCTCATTAGCCACCCTTCTGTGGGATCCACTGGAGGGTCAAGTCATGCCTCTCACCTGGCTTCTCTACAAGACAGACATCCTCTCCTCTGCTAACATGAGGGTGGGAAAGACCTGGACCCAGCAAGTCAGTAATGACCCCAAATCTATCAGATGCTTAGAGGGGAGGATAAGTAGAAAAAAATGTGTGTGTGAGTCCACAGCAGAATTTGGCCCTGTGCAGGAGAGGATTCTGTTTTAATCTCAACAATAAAACCCATGTTTTTCTTATCCATGGCTAAGTTTAAAAAAAAAAATTATTTGTACTTTGGGCTCACTCATACTTGCTTGAATGATGGAGATCTTCCCTCTTCTAAGTACAGAAACATGAGGAGACAGATTAAGTACAGCTCTTCTGTAAACTGCAGGACTTAATTCTCTTCCTGCTAGAGTCAATGATGGAAGTCCTGTTGCTGTCATCAAAAGTAAAATAAAGATCTGTGAGGAGATTGGACAGACCTGCTGTGTCTACATGGGAAACTGGTCGGTACTAACAGGAGTGATGTGGACTCATTTCCTCTTCCTGCAGTAAATTTACCCTATTAATATCGTCTACGATTGTGTGCGTATTAGCTGGATGACCTCTAGCAAGCTTTTATGGGTATATATTTCAGAGAGAATGTGCGATCCCGGTTTGCTTCCTGCCTGTCTTACAATGATGCACCCATCAGCTCTGCAGGAAAATTTAATACATTTATGCTGCATTATTTGTGAACAGTATGTGAGCATACAGTTAAACACTTAAGAACATACAATAAAACCCAACCCTTTGATGTTAAGTAGAGACAGTTTTT
Source organism: Pluvialis apricaria (assembly GCA_017639485.1). Classification (NCBI taxonomy): domain Eukaryota; kingdom Metazoa; phylum Chordata; class Aves; order Charadriiformes; family Charadriidae; genus Pluvialis; species Pluvialis apricaria. The sequence goes on from CM030012.1 coordinate 17,119,880, forward strand.
CTTAGGCTGTCTAGACACAATGTCTGCATACAGAGGAATTTGGTTATGAACAGGGCACCATTGTTCATGAGATGATATTCTGCTACTGGGGAAATTGAAAGGATTTTTTTTTGCTTCCAAGGGCAGGGAGCTACCCTTTCGTGGTGCAGTTGTCATTTCATGACCAGTGTTACTAAGATACTGTTTTTTTTTTTCCTCTCAGTCTCTCCATTAGTATTACTTACCTAAAAAATGCTGTCTTGAGAAAAAACTGCTCACCTAGTCTCTGATGTGAGCAAAAATGTAAATTAAGCAGTGACTGACATTTCGTAGACCATGGAAGAAGGTAGCTTATGTGAAGTGCACTGCTCTGATTCACACCTGCAGAGGAGAAGGGACACTGGGGAAAAACATGGGTTTGGAATGAAGTTTTGTAATTGGGAGTGCTATAATAAGGTGAAAAGGAACACCAGGCAAAATTCATCCCAACATTTGTCTTCCTTCAGGGATGATCAGATGTTTAAGACATTACAGAAACGACTCATTTTTGAACATATCAAATCTGTCTACATCCAGGAAAACACTTTACTCCAGTCATCCTGGTGTATCAGGGTAGGGTTTTCCTAGCCATGGAGTGAAAGGCTGAGTCTGGATCTCTTGCCCTGACTGCCTGTGCTATTCTGGTGGTTGGACACTATAGTTTTGTCTCACAGGCTAGCAAATTCTTGGGTATGAATGAGCACTTCACTGACGCGAGGTTAGTGCATCTGGCAACTCCCCAGCAGTAGTCCTGATGAAATGTCATGCCATATGATAGGAATTTGGAGGGAAGAGCACCCTGAGAAGTTACCTGTCTTGCTACATCTCCATAGGCGTGTGACTCCTTTAAGCTCACCTCTGAGGGATGGTTAGAGAAATTGGGGTCCGTCTCTTCAGTGCTGAAGACAGGGTAACAGAAGGAGCGGGGAGTTGTATTTAGTGCCTCCAGTCATTCCTACTTCCATGTGCCAAACAGGTTTGGCAAAGGAGAGATTCTGAATAAAACCATCTTTGGCTGAAATGTCATGAGCCTTCTTTAGGCCCGTATGAAGGTTCAGTACCCAATGGCTTCAGTGATAAAAACCCCTTGATGATGATGATAACAAGACCAAACCCCCAAACAGGTTCCTTGGACCTTTCAAATGTTTGAAGTTCCTGCATTCCTGTGACGTGGAGAATCCTTCTCATTCCAGAGTTGCCCTTGGGTCAGGTAGGGAGACTGAGTGGACAAAATCTTTGCTGCTCAGCCTAGAGTTTCGGAGAGGGAAATATTTTGGGAAGGGTTTGGGAAACCTTTGCCTCAAACAGAAACCCTGTGGGACAGAGTCCTGCACATGCAATCAACCAACCAAAATGGGGGAAAAGAACAGATTAGCCAATTTTAAGCAATCTGTCAACATTATGGCTCCTTGGATTAAAAAAAAAAAAAAAAAAAAAGGTGCTTTCTCAGGACTGTGAAACTGTGATGTACAGCAGCTGTCATTGTCACTGAGACACATTGCTAGTTAGTTCCACCACGGTTCTCCGTGCTGTGCAGAGAATATCACCCAAAGCAGGAAAATTGATAATTTTTGGACTGTGGCCCCTGGGACGGTACTGTACTAGTGCCTTCTCGGCACCCGGGGGCCAACCTCTGTGGGGTGGGTTTTCTAAAAGGAGTATAGGCCAGCAGAGTTTTCCCCTTTCGGTGTCAGTGGAGGTTTGGCCATTGCTGAACTCCTGAAAATTTAACCTATAGTGTGTGTTGCTGTTGAATGACGTTAAAGAGCCGTGGGTTCAGAAATTCAGTTCCGTACAACTGGAGCTTGCGGGACGTCTGATCCCTTCGTGCAGTCCCCACTTAAAGAGACAAACCTTAACCTGAATTTTCTAGCCTGATGTTTAGGGTCAATCCAAATATTTTATTATCTTTCCAGCTTAATCTGTGAGTCATTTGTAATGCATTTTCCTTGTAAGGCAACATCTGTATGTATTCTTTACCTATCAAAGGGGTTCAGAGTCTTTTAGTATTTCAAGTTGAGTGGGAATCCCTGGGGTACAGTTTGGCACACTACTGTGAAAACATACCTTTTAGTCGTTTCACTGCTGGGTTTCAACTTAAATCGCTGCTCGAGGATTTAAACAGCTGGATTTCAGTGTCTGTTTGCCACATGCCAGCTGCCAGCAAAGCAAGAAATTATTATACTGGGCCATGATTTACATATTTGACCTTTGAGCATAAGAGGATATAGCAGACATTGTCAGAATCAAATGCAGTATAAAACCCTGTAAAGTATGAAACTTGTCTTGTTAGACTGTCGGATCTTTATAAATTAATCTCTGGTTCAAAAGTGTCTTTAAATGACAAAAGCATTTTGTTTTTATCAGGATTTATCTGTCTAATCTGGTTAAAGTAGACATAGCTTACAAAGACTGCTGAATATAAAACATGCTTGAAGAAAAGCAGAGGTGTGTAGCTATAGCACCATGAAATTGAATTTGTGGGACTCTCTCAGTTAATCTGTATCGATTAATCCATATGCAGAAGAATACAGGCTCTGACCTGAACTTTCCACTAAAGTATGAAATCGTTACTACTGTGATATTGGAATTTGTAAATAAGCTATAAATTATGATGAGTGATGTGTTCCCAATGGCAGAGCGCTGTTCCCCTCTGGGGCAGGGCTGTGTTTCAGAGCCCTGTAGGCCATCAACACACTTCCATGGACAGGGCATTTGTTCGTTCTGTGCTGGAGTTGGCATTTCACACGTCATGGCATGCGTGACAGCACCAACGACTTGCTGTGCAATAGTGTGCCTGCTGCTTGCTTGGTTTACAAGAGTGGTTTTAAGATGAATTGTGAGTAAGAGATGATATTCAGGATTGTTTTATGATAGTAGTAAAAAGGGGTGCTATATGTGCCCTTAGCATGGCCTCCACGTTTTTCTTTTACAAAGGTGCTTGGCTCTCTCTGGCTGTGTTACAGCAGAGTTAAAATGGAGACCCCTGCAGAAAGGACACGGGTATGATTGCAATGAGACAGTTACAAAGTGATGTGGCCACGGCAGCGGTGGAAGGAGGAGCTTCGTCAACTCTTGGTCTTCTCGTCTTCCTGCCCTGGTAATTTTTCAGTTGCTGAGAGGCTGGTGACCCAAGGTAGACAACAGCAGACTGGCAACCCTGTGGTCACCTAAGCTGTCTCTGTATGGTTGTAGTGTTTGTTTCTCAGAGGCCTGCTGGAACCTATTTTTCTTTATGACCTTGTGTCTCTGTGAGCTCCGCTGGTCCCATGACATGGGATGGCTCTGCACCCACAAGGATCTTATTAAAATCAGTGGGAACAGGGTGATGAACTTAAACTGGAAATAGTCTGAGGGTTCAAAGTGTTGACTGAGATCCACATTTCCCCAAAGGGTAAAAAGAGTTCAGGCTGGAAGATTTGGTTCTGTCTGCTGCTGAAACTTCGTGCATGTTACTGTCTGGGTCTATGCTGTGCTGAGGTTTGGTTTGGCCAAGTGCCTCTCTGGGGTTTGGGACTCTCGTCATATTTGTTTTCCTGGCTGGATTTTGATTAGTTCAATAGTTCTATGAGTTTATTCTAATGGGATTCGGGATTCACGGGAAGAGACAGTAGCTTTGTTTCAGGAGAATTCATATCCAGCCTTGTCTAATTTGTAAACTTCACTCATCACCAAGGCAATGTTGGAAATGGAGCATTAGCACTGGTGGTGATGCATGTTGAACTGAGGTGTCTTTTTTCCAGTGCACTGGACATGAACAATAGGGAAATTAATGAATTAAGATAATGAATCTTTGAGCTTCTGTACTTTTGATTAAGAAGGTTCATCTTCCAGTTCTGAGCCCAGAGGGGAGGATTATCGGGGTTATGTCATTGCCCACTAGTCTGTCATAAAAGCCTAAAATGTCCTTTCAAAAGACCATTAGAGGAAAGCTGTGGAATGCAGAAGTGATTTGAGTTAAATTGGCTATTGTCAGTCACACATAGTCTACACAGCACCTATATGTTTTGGAGAATCTTTTTCACATCGTGACAAACTCAGAGCAGATCTCCAGGCAATTACCTGGTGTGCAATTAGAGAGCCCAGTTCTCACCCACATCAATGTTTAGCCAACTCCAATGGATTTGAGTTCTTGAATTGCACTGGGCTGAATGTGTTTAGCATCATCACCAGAAATGAACAGTTTAACAGGTAAGAAAATGTGGCCACAGTTGAGGACAGTGTGAAGGTATACACACTTTCAAAAGTGGCTGTGAAAACTGAGCAACACATTGCCAGTAGCGTGCAATATACACAGTCAGTTATTTAGTACAGGTTTGATAAAGGCAAAAAGAAAGTGCAAAGTAAAGTGCTGCGGTGTTTAAAGCTTACATTCCAGATCCTTAAAAATATAAAGTGAAACACAGTGCTATCATCTCAGAGTAAATATTGTCTGTTTTAGTTCTTCTGCACTTCTGTGTAGGTTGTCCAGCAAACAAAAAAATACATTGCATATCAGTCTATCAGTCTATTCACCGTACCTCTTTATTTCTGTCAACCCCCTTGGCTGCTTATAGCAAATCTGGCAGAACGATAGTGCCTAGTATTTTCCAGGTATTATGAATATTGTGGATACACATCCATGTTACTGCCCTCCTGAGCAAAACCTGCAGTACTGTTGCGACCCCTATCAGTCACCAGGGAACCCGTGTCAGTTTTGATACACGCATCCACAGGAGCGCAGAGGTCATGTCTTGGTGATCATAGAGTAACCCCTTTTTGTGAAAAATCCTTTAATGTCAGTTAATGTTATTTACCCCTGTATTGTAACAAAGTATCAGTGGTTGTTTATATCAACAGTGGCTTTGCCCGTTTGGGTATCTTCCCTTGGCACTAGTTCTGCAGGTGTTGCTCAGGCAGTTTTCCCAGTTGAGTTTTTCCTGAGACAGGGTGAAGTGTTAAACAGAGAGGAATGCTAATCTTGGAAGCTGTCACATAGAAGGTGACATTTATTTTCACACTCAACCACGTATTGCCTTGCCGTGTACGTGTCAGAAGGGCTCAAAACTTGGCAGGAACCAGGGAGTTACTCAAGGACTTCATGCCAAGCAAAAGTCTGTGTTCTCTTGGAAAGTTTGCACATCTCTTTTTTGAGGATGAGTTTGGCATTAATTAGACCATTTTTTATATTATTTCAGGGTATGCTAGTCAACCATGGTCAACTGTAAATTTAGGTAGTGCCTGTTGTTTTCAGGCCCTGGTTTTGCCCTTTGTTTTATTTTGGTCTTAAATTGACACTACTTCCCCCCCAGTATTTTTTTTCATGCTCTCATCATATAATGTATTCAGCATTGGCAAACCAAGGAAAGCAATCTGCTTTTTCCCTAATTAGTGGTGTTTTATTCCTTATTACTAGGAACTATGCTTGACAAATATACCTTTCCAGAGCAAAGATATGGTAACCTTAAGAAAGGAGTTGCCTCACTTTCCTGAGGACCATGACTAAGGAGTTCCACAGCCTGGGGTTGTGCCTTTGCTCTCCTCCCCATCCACTCCAGATATGTGCTCTTCTTTTTTCCTGACATCACTGTATATATGACAACTCCTAAATCTTCAGGGAAGTCCCCAAGAATGTCCCTGTTGCAGGTAAATTCTTCCTGGCAGTCAGTTTTTGAGAAATGTGTCTTAAGCAGTTCTTAATCTGCAACATGCAATTTACTGACACTGTAGAATATGACTCCTGAATCAATATTTGCACGACTTAGACCGGGACAGCTATCAGGCAAACTGGTCTGCCCTATCCCTTTTTTTTTTAATTGTGGCTCTACTTGCACCATTGGGTCAGGGTGTATTTTGTTGAAAGCTGTCCTTTTCTTGACCATGGACATACTTACCTTTCTATTTTCCTTTACATTTTTTTTTCTGAATTTTTCTTCCAAAACATTTTTCTCAGAATTTAAGGGTTGAGAAATTATTTTTTTCTGAGGTACCACATATATGATAAACACATAAAACAGGAATTTTAGTAAATGTATCCAAACTATAATACAGACTGTTTGTCCATATTGTCATGATCAAGAAGCTGAACTGAACCTTTATTGGAATTGCCTCAGTTTCGGTGCAATACCTTTATGTTAGAGGTGGTTACTACCAATTTTTAGAAGCTCCAGCTCTTCTAGTGGCTGTAGGACCTTCAGTACACCTCTCCTGGATTGAATCCATCATACCTACAGGCCTTTTTCAGCTGAATAGTGTTATCTCACCAGGTTAGATGTGCCTCAAGCAAATTGTGGATTAGCATTTTTTTCTTACTGTTAAGCCTCACCCTCGGATTTCATTTTCCAGGTCTGGATGGAACAGGAGGAGATGAATAGTATTTGACAGTTTCCTTGCAACAGCAGTGCTTGTAAAGCAGTGTCTGTGCTGGGGCAGCCATGATATTGCTGCAGTCAGTGCAGTGCTATTTCACAGCAATTCAGATCCCCTGGGCTAGATCTTGCAGGTCTGGCCATTGTGCCATTCGTAACGCAGATACCCCATGTTTTTGTAAGATGGGTCATTCCCCTAAGTACTAAGTGTGGCGTGATTTACTTCCACAGCAGCCTCGGCAAATCCTCTTTCCTGACTTCATTCTTCTCATCCCAGTGCTCATTCAGCTGGTGCCAGTTTGTGTTGTGTTAAGCTCAAGAAGCGAAATGAAAATCTTTTGAAGCTGGAGGAGTGGCTTTGTGTGTCTGAGACCTTCAGCCAGGAGTGGTGTCCCACTGTTAGTAGGGAGAGTCAACCTTTATCTAATTACCATCCGAGAATGCATTTCCTGATTGCCACATTGTGCTTTCTGTACTTAAAGTTGACAGTATCTCTGTCATAGCGTTTCTCTGAGCTTTACTCACTTCCTTTGATTTTAATTTACAGATCAGTCATGCCCTCTCAAGGTTAAACCTACTTTGTCTGTCCCTTTGCAAACCAATTCTTCACATTCTTTAGAAATTTAGCAGTTGTCAGAAAGTCCCATTCCAAGACAAATACACAGCAACTGCGGGGACAGATTAAAGAATCTTAAAGTACTTGTTTGTAATGCTGTTTTCAGGATGTATCTTTCTTTCAGAACTACCAGCAAAGAGTAAACAACCTATTGAGACAAAGTCTAATGTTAGCTTGTATAAGGAAAGGTGAATCTGGTGTTATTTTTTTCAGTGAGTTTATCAAATTACAGCTAGCATACATAGCTTCACCTCCTACCCGATCGTTGTATAACTCACTCTGTTCTAACCTGAATCCTAATCTCTCTTGGATGCCTACTTTCATGAACTTGGCCAGCAAACCCAGGCCACCTCATTTCCTCATCCATTTTGCCTTCTTTGTTACTTTTGAAACTACAGCCACCCCTCCTGACCTCTCTTGTGTGCAGTGCATTAAATACCTCCTGTCCAGTCACTGTCTTGGCTTGCCTGACTGGCTACCAGTTTCTTCTTGGCCTGCAGGCTACCTACGTGGTTCTCTGCAGTACTTACTAATCAATTTGCAGCTACTCAACTTTATTATTTCCCTTGGTCTGTCTCATTAGATAGCACATCTCAGCTCCTTTCTCATGACCAATCCAATTCAAACTTCTAAGGCATTAACACCCCGTTCCTTACTGTACCTCCTTGCCTACTTCTACAGTCTTCCTCCTCCAACCTCTGTTTGCACAGTAATGTTACCTCAGCTATCCATGGTCCTCTCCCCTTGACACTCTCTTCTGTTTCTTGCAGGACATCTTAAGAAGAGTATTTGTAAGACTTCCACAAACTGTTTTTCAGTTCCTCCTCCAAACTCAGCAATGTTGTTGATGTCCCCAAGAAGTGGGTGAACTGAGTTTACATGAAAACATTTTTTACATTTTATTCATCCCTCCTCAAAATCTTGTGAGAAATCTTACTTCTGCTAGAAAGCCCTAGAAATCTGGGGTAAAACCTGGAGGTTTTTGTAATGCTAGGTTGAAAAACATATCCATGTTTTCAATCTGAAACAAGAAGTTTGGAACCTAATACAAAAACCAATAATTTTTCATTGGAAAACCTGCTGTTTTTTTTCTTTTTCTTTTTGGTTTTTTTTTTTTTTCGTTAAAATAGTCCCCTTTTTTTTTAACTTACTCCAACTACTACACAAAATACTGACATAACCATTGTCAAGGCTGCTTTTCTTCTGTATGAGCTCTCACCTCCCCCCCCATTTGCCCATTTGTTTCTCTCTCTTTCTGAGTGGTGAATTAATCAGGATACAGGCAGATTGCTTATAGTACCTAGAATATCTTGAGACCTATGGAAATATAAATAGTCCTCATAGGTCGCTGATACTAGGAAAAATGCATTAGGGCATGTTTGAAGTTGAGAGGCTTGTCATTGACGGACAGGGATGGAAATAAAAATTCCCTGCATGGCTGAGAACTTGGGTGTTCCTGTTAATAATCTGTTTGGATAACTTTAATTTGGGAGTTTTATGTGACGCTGAAGTAAACATCACCTGGTATTCCTCTGTTTTCCATGCTTAGGAGAGGAGATAGGGAAAGACAGCATGAAGCCACATCCAGAAGGCAGTGAAGGGCCTATGCATGTCCAAGGCCTCTTGCAGCTATGAAGTCCGCCATGGCTTAGGCTAAGAGCCAAGAGGTTTTTGAACAAGAGAGGTTGTTTTCTGGAAAGCCTCTTGGAGTGCACAGGCTGTATTTTGGGACCTCTGTCAAGGGCAGGTCAGTAAGGGGCCAATTCAGGAGCAAAGCATCCTCCCTGCTGACGAAACCTCCCAAGAATGCACCTGGGAGTGGTGCTGTCCTGCCAAGAGCAACTGGAGTCTCTGGGAGTCCAAGGTAAGGTCTCAGGATGTGCTGAGAAGTCCAAAGACCTCTCAGGATTTGCTGGGAACTAGCTGGATTAAGCCCACAAGTACTTTACGACCACTGATGTTACATATGGTGGAGGGCTGCAGCAGGCTGCTGTGGCAGCTCTGGTGCAAAGCCTGTGAGATTTGCTTGAGCTTGTCTGAGGAGCACACAAGGCCATAAGTTATCAGTGCTCATAACCCTGACACCTTGAACATCACACTTGATGTCTGTGTTCTGCCTGTCCAGAATTCAGAGGAAAAGCCACACAAGCCTGAATGGATGAGTGAATGCACAATCGTCATGAGCTGTGCTCCCCTGGTCAATCTGTTTCTGTCTCCTTCTGTGTGTCTCAAAAAGGGAACAGGCAGGTAAATGGTGGACATGTTCATCTTTAGAAGCTTTATCTGTATGTCACCTTTTATTTCAAACTAATTTAGAAGATCCAGAGAAAGAAAACATATGCAGCTTTTACATTTCTGATGTACACTGAAGGCCAAGTGTATGTGTAGGTGGTATATTTATTAATTAACTCAATTAAAAAAAACCCACAAAAAATAAGCCAGCTCTGCCTGGGAAAAAGCCAACACTCATGCTTTTCATGAGACATGATGAAAATCCTTCAGAAATGAGTGTCAGTCCCATGAATAGAAAGGATTTTCAAAAGAGAAAGATAAGCGAGAGGGGTCGGTTTTGCAATTTGTCTTTTGTTTTACTTTATGAGGTTATTCAGTACAAACGGAGACAAGAGAACAGAATCTCGGTTAGTTGAAGCCAGCGAATCCAAACTGAATTACACAAACTGAAAGTCCAGCACCTGTTTTTCTAATCCATAGAAGAATAGGGATCTGTCAAAGCTGGTTGATCTGCCATCTGGCATCTATTTCCTGTACCTGTCTCTAATCTTCGGCTGATTTTTGCTGGCACATTTCCAGAATCAAATAAAGGGAACTTATGACCAATATTTTCACTTTTATCTGCTTTCTCTGCAAGTCAGGAACTTTTAAACTGTACATTTTTTAAAAGCCTTTAAAGGTTTATTTTCTAGCTTTTTTTTTTGTCAGTGAAAATTAGTGCAAAAAAACTTGTAGTGTTTTTTTTTTTTTTGGTTGGTTGGGTTTTTGTTTTGTTTTGTTTTGTTTTTGTGGAAAGTTGCTGATATTTTTAGATCAGTGACGACTTCGGCAGTTCCTCTTGACCTCCCTGTGATCTGATTTGGCTTTGAATATCCTGCTTTTCCCTCTTGGTTTCAATGGGAGAAATAAGTGTCCAGGACATGTCTGGTGATCACGTCTATGGAGACAATTACAATACCTCCATTCAGTATTCCTCCTTATCGTTCTACCTGATGAGTCTTCACGTGAATCTGGAGTCTGCTTTACTGCTATACTGTGAATATGTGAATATGACTGTGAATAATACTGAGGAAGAATACTGGGAATGATCTTAAACATCCCCTCCTTCCCAACTTGAGGACAGTTTTAAATTTTTAGTAAAAATTCTGTTCTTCCCTTCCTCTTGCAAAAAAAAATAATCTCCTTTTCTTTTTTTTTTTTTTTTTTTTTTTTGAGGGTTTGGTTTGGTTTGGTTTTCTGTTAAGTAAATTAATTTTCTGAAACAGTTGTTTCCCATATGGCAATACGGCAATAGCACCCAATGCCTGCTGCTTTTCTGTGTTTCAGGAAGAGTTTGCAAAGGGCTGGAAGCTGAGGTTGGAAGAAGGGACTTGGCTCACTGCTGGAGACTCATGGCTGGAGAACGCTTAGCACTTGAGTGCCTCCCTATCTTGATGTGCAAAGCTCAGCCCTGCTCACTGCAGCCTCTGGGGCAGAGTATTCCTCTGGCTGATAAAGTCTGAGTCCTGGTAGGGACCTCCTGTGCTGCTGCATTAGAAGTACGTGGTTAAGAGGAGTAACTCTGGGGAGGGAAAATGTGAAAGAAGGAGAAAAGTTAGGATGGTTGCATTGGTGCAGACACCAGCACTTCCAGTAAGTGTAGGTAAAGCTCTGCTGCCATGTGTCGTCTCTAAAGAGGGGACAGAGGCTCTCAGTTATGCAAAATGTCCCAAGGTATCAGTGCAGGTCTTGCTTGACTGTGGACAAAAGAATTGCTTCCCTCTTTCACTTCTTCCAATCCAATCCATTTCCTAATTTAGACAGAAGAAGCAAATCTCGAGAGTGAATAACCAGGCTTTTACATGCCAGCTTGTGAGCATGTAACCAGTACAAATTACTGACCACGGAAATAGCGTGGCCACACAGCAGCAAGAAAAAAGCTGAGCAGTGGCTGCTCCGAGCTAAAAAGGAAAGTAGAGCAAGTGCTCTGCGGGTTCCCAGGAGGTGTTAGCATGAATATGAGTCCTGCTGCTGCTCCAAATGTATGCTGTTGACCTAGGAAGTGAAACAAGGACCCCAAGCCATGGGTTATTCACCCTGAAAAAGGGAGAGGACCTGTGTAATATACCTCGTTTGGTCCTGAATGCTTCAGTACCACATTTCCTCACTGACTGCTGGTTTCTGTAGGTCATGCTACAGAAGGCCTGAATACAACCCAACCGAATTATACATTTGATACTTGTAAGGTAAATTATAAAGTTACAGTAATTACTTTTTCATATTTGATAAGAGATGCATTTTTGGGACATCAACAGATGCTTTTTGGTTTGTTTTTCTCTAAAACATTGTAGGATGGGATTTATTTAAATCAAGGTTTTCTCTGGCATTTTCTGTTCTCGGGGTTGGGTTGTATTGCTGTGGCCACCTTTAACAGCAGCATCCTGAGGGGTCCACAGTCACCAACACTTACTGTGCCTTTTCTGGATGTGCCTGGGTATTGGAGCAGTCAGCGCTGGGAAATCACTGTCCAGCCACGAGCTGGTGGCAGGGAAGGGAGGTGACTTTCCTGAGGTCGCTGCATGAGCTTATGTCTGGACTTCTCTTACCTGCTCGTCTTTTATGAACTCACTGCCCAGCAAGTTGTTCATAATGCCAAGGCTCCTCGGCTTCTTTCTGTCCTACGAACAGCTGAATATAGTGTTTGCGTGGCGAAGGCAATGGACACGATTTCCAAATTTCTTTTGCGCAGTTGTGCTTACCTGTTTGACAGCTGCCTGGCTTGTCAGGAGAACATTTGCTTGTCTTGCACACTCACACCTCCTCCCCCCATCCCTTGCCCTTACTTGTACAGAGCAATCAAGTCAAAAAGGGTCTTATGCAGTTGACAAAAATTCAGAGGTTTGTTCTCACAAATATTTGAAAAGCCTCCCTTCGGGGTGTTTACTCAGGGCTTGTTAATTAGGGAGGTAATGATGATTTCAGAGCCAGTCTTCAATCTCCTCGCAAAGGTGTTGCAATTCCACTGTGAAGAGAAGACCCATTTTGCCCCAGTGTATGCTCATTATTTCACTCAGCAAGATACTCCTTTTGTTTCAGGGCTGATGGTATGAAACAATACCCTTTAAGATAATCGCTATTGGAAAAGAGAGTAGTTCAAGTAAGGATCTGCCTCTCTCTTGCCTTGATTGACAAGACCCTTTCTATAAATTTGAGCAATTAAGCAACCCAGTAGCAGCTGCTAGGGAGATCTACTGAGCACAAAGCTGACAAAGATTGCCGTGCAGGTCTCCTGCTGCTCACTCTGACGTCCTGAAACACCATCTGCAATTTAAAACTGCAGAAGGAGACCTGACTCCAACAAGTTAGGTGAGTATGCTTCTGTGTTTACTCTGTGTCATGGCTCCGGCTCATGAATAAAGCAGCAGGTTTTGCTAAAGTGGCAAAGAGTAAATGTTCAATTTCTTCTGAAGTTTGTCTCCTTTGCTCTCAAATGTCTGCTTTTAAAAAGAAGGAATTTTAGCTTTTTTTTTTACTCTGTTGCAGCTTATATATAAGCATACATTTAATCAACCTTTAGTCATGTGTAAGACTACAGTGTATGCATGGCCATGTATACGAAGGGTTCACTGTAGCAAACTTCATGTGCTGAACTAAAACTCTGATTTAGCAAATCTAAAGCATTTGGTTTAACAGGAGCCTAGAGACTCAAGCATCAGTCGGCCAAAAGGCAGGCCAAGCACATTTAACTTAAGCCTATCCAGCTGAGGACACAGGCCACTGCACACAAGTCTGTGTGGGCCATGCAGTAGCCAGCTTTCTTGAAGTTAAATGTCATGGCTGGGGTTTTGAGGTGAACATTTTTAAATTCAGTGCAAGTGTGTGAGGTATAAAATGGATCTTGTGGCTTACAGTTACTTTCCAGCTCTCTTTTTTTTTGACAGAGAAAGTTTTCCAGAGAGGCTGGCTGCTTTCTTCGCTGATGGTTAGCGATAGAAAGGCAGCAAGTATCAAAGGGACTTGGCTGACGCTGGGCTGCTGGGAAAATGTGAGGAGTTCATGCCTCTTCTGGTCACCTTGGCCATGTCCACCCCATCTAACCAGCTCCATTCACCAGCTTAACAGCCTTGGTTGGGTCTGAGCTGGCTGGTAGGACACTGTGCACGAGGGACAACCAACAGTTGCATTTGCCTCTCTGGCTGCAACCCTGGGAACGGACCAGCACAAGTCTGGTGCTCAGGGTATCGGTAATGGCAACTCCAATAACACTTTCGGGAGGTGCTGGTCTCTCCAGAGATTATAGCACAAATCCAGGGACTCTTGGCTCCTAACTTAGGCTAACAGTAAGTGGGATAAATCCAGAATTAGGTGCCCTTGTCAAAATGCAGGTGTTACCTGCAGACCTCACCCTGCTGAATGCATGGACCTGTGGCTGCGCTGCTGTCTCCCCGTGCAGCGAAGTAGGGAACCTGCCACCTCCCATAGGTGTGGATGACAGACAGACAGACAGAACCCTTAGACTCACCCTGCCAGTGCCAGTACTGCCACGGTCTTCAGCCAACAACTTGTGTGTGCACTGAGAGAGCAACCAAAGGCCTGCCCAACCACTGGCCTGGTGCAAGCTGAGGGCATCCCAGCTGGGGTGGTAGGGAGGCATTTGCTGCAAAGTACACTTGCCATATGGAGATTTCAGTGAGTCTGAGGTGGCTTTATCTCTTCCAGGCAAACCCCACTGCTCTGCAGGGAAAGTCTGTGCTCCACTGCTTTCTGTAAGACCTTTTCACTACAACTTTCCCCTTCTGGGAGTAGGTGACCCCTCATTCATACACCTGCCCATCTTCTGTCAGCCTGAATGAGGATGGGGAACAGTGTGTCTGAGGTGAGGAAGGGTGATCCCAGGTCTGGAGCTGAGCCCGTGCACTAGCAATTCTTGCCTCCTGGTCTGTGCTGCCTCTCCCAACCCTCCGCTTCTCTCCCTTCTGCCTCAGCATGAAGCTCCACTGCGTGATCCTGGGTGCTCTGCTTCTCCTGCTGCTGGCCGCCTGCAGCAGCACACTCAAGACCGCTGCCATCGACCTGCGCACCTTCATCGGCTGCGCTGTGCGTGAGTTCACCTTTCTGGCCAAGAAACCTGGCTGCAGGGGGCTGCGGGTGACGACGGATGCGTGCTGGGGACGCTGTGAGACCTGGGAGGTGAGGCTGCGCCTGGGGCTGAGGGTGGCTGGCTGGCACCAACGTCCCCGGGTGCTGCTTCCCCTGCCAAGAAAAGCCCTTGGTAGAAACCCACCAAACATTAAATAGCTTGCAGCTATCTACAAAACAGGCAAAGTCTGTGTCCTGCTCCATGACCTCCTCATCACCACTCTCGGTGGCGGAGCACTTTTTGCTGTAAGTTGTTCCCTCCCTTCTTCCACTGCCTCAAAGGGGGATGCACATCATGTGATGATATTAATGAATCATTTATGTAATACTGTTATTATGCAATTTGAAAGCCTTTTACAGCTTAACCACTTAAGGAGAGGAGGCCTTTATTACTTTACTGGAAAAAATTCCTTTGAGATTAAGATGGAGCTCCCAATTGATGGGTAATATATTTTGTTCCAAAAATCAAATCCCAAAGATAATGTCTGTTTCTAATTTGGTCCTGTTTTAAGTCACAGCCCTGTATAGATATGAAGTAGTTATGATTTAGGAGGGTACAGGGGCAGAAAGAAAGAGCATAAGTACATCTACACACACTTCAGAGAACAAGTTTCTGACTGTTGTCTTCTTTCTGCCACTGGAAGGCTCCAGGGGTCTGACCCAGTTTAACTTATTCAGTGAAGCTTTGAGTGACTCCAGAGGGATTTTGTCCCCACGAAGACAAGGGCTCTGTATAAGGGAGCAGAGGAGGAGCTAGCTGTGTGCCAGTTCTGACTGCCCTCTTTCACTGCTTGGTGGGATGAGGGGAAAGGCCACCGGTGGCCAGATTTCCCTGGTGGGATAAGGTTTCTTTGAGGGACCTCTTGTCACCTGGTTCCCCCTACTCCCAAGCTCCTCTGGCAGCACAGACCTTGCATGCTTTCTTACTGTGCTGCAGTACCACTGGGATGTAGTTAAGCAGAATGCATCTGGTTGTAGGCTCAACAGCTTCTAGAAAGCACCACGATGTACTTGTATGGGGGTGGGAGGGTGGGTGTTGGTAAGACCGAGGGTGTCTGGATATCTTCTTGTTGAAATGTTGCATCTGTTCTTTTCCATGCCATAATTTTCTGTTCTCAGGGCAGGCTCTTTACACAGCACAGAGGGAAAGAAAGAAAAAATTCAAATGTCTCCTGGCTGTGTTACCTTATGCTGTTTCCCATCTGCGCAAGGGAGAGGATGACAGTGGGCTCCCACTCCTCTTTGCGCTGCCCCTTTGGAAAATGGGTTCTCCTGTGGAGGAAAAATTCACTTTTCAGCAAAAGCAATGCCACTGTGATACCACGTGGGAGTGTGGGTTTCAGGGCCTTCAGGCTCCCATCATCTCCTGATGGCTGAGGTGTCTGGCCAAGCTGTTTTTCTCATGAGGAACTGCAGACTTCTATGCTGGCTGCTGTGCTGTGCTGCGGTGTGCAGCCATTGGACTTTGTGGGACGTGCAGACTGGGAAGACTGGTCTGGTTGAGAAAAAAAGAGCCATTTGGCACCTGGATGCACCTCTGCTCTTAGGCAGCTCGTGCACATGGAAGGGTTTCCAGCAGAACACATTTTCTTTGATGGAAAATCAATCCTTTTGGAAGAAAGCAGCTGCTTTTGGCAAACATGCAAATTTGGTCGAAACACTAGTATTCTGCTGAAAACCAGCTTTTTGGATAGACTTTTGTCTTCCTTCAGGCAGTTTTAATTGGAGCTTTATGCTTTAAACAAACAGAAATGCATGCGTACACCCACTCCCCTCCATGGCAGGGCTCCAAGAGGCAGGTGTTGAAGGACATAACCGAAAAATTGTTTCCATGGCCCCTTCCACCTTACCCAGGGGCTTCTCTATTTACACTAAATCCCCTTGAGGGAACTGGGACTTCAGATGTTTGTCTTGTTTCTTGCCTGAGGCCAGCATTTCTCCCCCTCAGAAGCCAGTGCTGGAACCACCTTACATCGAGTCTTACCACCGTGTTTGCACCTACAACGAGACCAAGATGATGACTGTGAAGCTGCCCAAGTGTGCCCCTGACGTGGATCCCTTCTACACCTACCCGGTGGCCATCCGCTGTGACTGTGACATCTGCTCCACTTCCACGACCGAATGTGAGACTGCCTGAGCTCTCCTTTTCCCAAGGAGGGGCCAAATTCTTCCCTGGCTTTATACCCCTGGTACCTCCAGCATTACAGAGGGTGTAAGTCAGTCCAGAATTTGATCTCACCCTGTAATGCTCCTAATCATTAGCTTTTCTGGGCAGATGAGGCTTAATCCCCTCCCTTCATACTGTTCAAAGCATTATTGCTGTAGAAATGTAGTACACAGCCTTACAATAGCAAATTCTGTGGGGAAAAAAAATTGCTGCAGTTTCCCTTCCTTACAGGCTTTTCACACTGTGTGACCTTTCTTCGTGCTCATGGACTAAACAGCCACTGGGGGCTGGAAACCGGCCACAAAGGCACTGCAGCCTGTGTAACAGCCTCTTTATTCATGTCGGGTTTTAGCTTCTTCCCAGTAACGTAAATGCAATTGCCGACATTTCCACCACCTCGCCCTCACCATTAGTTCTTCTTACCCCGAGGTCTATCAGGAATAACAGTCAAAGAAAAGGCCTTAAGGCCAGTGAAATGGAAATAGGTATCCAAATTGCTACCTTGAAATTAGGATGAATGCATACTCAGCCCTGACCCAGCAGAGTACTTAAACTCATGATTAAGTGTTTTAATATCATGGACTTTTACAGTTAAGCACATATTTCAGTGATTTGCTTAATTGGAGCTATTCTGTTGAAAAAATCTTGCCTTACAAGAGACAATTCCTTGAAAAAAGAGAGAAACATTAAATCTGTAAAACCAAAAGCGCATGTTTTCCCATCTGCTTTTGTCCAGGGATAGGAGGGGAATTGACTTCATATAAAATCAGTGAGACTCTGCAGAGCCTAAGGAGTCTCTCCTGACAATTTCCAGAGTTAGAGGGCCCAAGCCAAAACACAACGATCGTGGTTTGGTTTCAGTGGGCCCCTGGCTGAGGTGGAGGGAAAGAGGGGACTACAGAGGGTATTCCCACACTTCCCTGCACTGCTCAGCTCCATGGAGACCCGTTCCTCCAAGGATGCACATGGAGCTGGGGGCAGCTAGATGTGCTCGCAGGAAAGCTGAGGAGTGACCAGTAATGTGGTCAACATGGGTGAGACAAGCTTAGGACAGGAAAGAGATCAGGCATGCCAAAGGATGGTTCACACCTCCTCAGACCCACTATTTACAAACTAGGGGACACCTGGGAGCTGCTGCAACAGCCCCTTGGTGACCACAGCCATGTAAGTGCCTTTGTCCTCTGGTTCCCACCTGGAGGACGACAGATCCATGTTTGTCCCTTGTTTCTCCTCTGGACACAATGGGAAGTTATGTGAAAGCAGGAAGATTTGCCAAGTGAGAGGGGCTCGCAGGAGCTTATGAAACAAAGGCACCTTCTCAGATAGCCATTAGAAGAGAATTGCTGATGAGAGTAATATCAGCACCTGCCTTCCCCAGATTAAGTGTCTTGTCTTCTGGATGCAGTCGACTTCATTTCCAAGGATGCGTGCTTGAACCTTCCCCAAATGTCCTGTTCTCAATGAGACAGATTTAATTTAAACTGTAGTTTATTAGTTGCTGTCACTTTTTTTTTTTCTGTTGGTGTAATTGTAAAAGCTGCACTGTGGTTGAATAGGAAGGATGCGATTTTATCGCTCTGCCTTCTGTAATTCTGAATAGAGAGTGCTGTGTCAAACAGCAGCAGAAATTTCTGCTCATGATGAGGTTAGCTGCCTTTAATAAAAGACCTTGTGGTTTTTTTTCAACTTGCATCTCACAATCCATCTGTTCTTATTATTCTAACTGGCATCACAACTATTACGGAAAACCTGCAAATTATTTTGTGTCCTTAATAAACCTCAAAATTGTAGTATGAAAGCAATTTAAAGTAATGTGTCCCTCTTTATTTATGCATAGAGGTTTCTCATGTAGAATATGTATAAGCTCCTACAAACTCTTTGCCGGAGCTGTGAACACCTGCAAAACATCTCCTCAATGCTGATGTGAAGTCATTTCCTTGGCTGAGTTTCTCTCACGGAGTCTGGCTGTGCTATCATCTCAGGCTTAGAAGTAGGGTTAGAAAGTGGCAAACTTCCTTCCTTTGCAGCCAGCAGGAAATATTGGCTGTACCCAGATACGGTGAGACAGTAGAAGCCTCAGCAAGTGTGCAGAAGGAAACACTGCTGGGTGTGAAGGAGGGTTTTGACTGATGCAGTAGCAGCCAGACTGGGAGGCGGAAGAGGGGGAGTGGGAAGGATGTATTGACTGAAACCAAGTTAACACTTCTAGATGGTCTTTTAAGGAGGAGAACAAAAATTAATGAAGATGCTGTGGGTGACAAAAGTACTGCCAATGCCGGAACCCACCAACCCATTTGATTGGTGCCCATCCCTCTTTGTCCAGCTCTGCTGCCTTTCCACGGGTGGGCACAGGGCACACCACAGTGAGTTGCAAGGAGCCAGCTTCATTCCTGCTGCTGGTAATTGCAAATCTTGGGCTTTTTTCCAGAAGTTCTTACACTACTAGGTCTTTATTCTGTTGAACTCCCACCAATTTTGATACTTGCAACCAGGTCTTTTGGCTTTCGCACCCTTTATGCCTCAGCTAGGATGGTATGTCCTGCTCAGAATGTGTGGGCAGTCAAAGCAGCCCACACATTTCAGAGCATGAGAAGCCCCTTCCCAGGCCACGTTCATCTCTCTGGGGGCATTTAATGGTCCTTGAAGCCACAGATTTAAATCTCACCATCCCACCTGTCCAAAGCAGTTAAACAGCCCTTCTGTCGTTGGTGCCGAAGTTTGCGAGGAGTGTTTGTCACAGAGGCTGTCACATCTCCCATGAAAACCCCTACTGCTGTTTTGTAGCACATTGGTTGTCCCCTTCACCTGGACACCGGCCACTAGCACCAGACAAAAATCCTCACAGACTGCAATGTGGACCTCTTAAAAGTGTCATTTACTACTGCATGTTTAATCTGTCACGGCGTTCACTACCTAAGAACAAGGGAAAGAAATTTTGCTCTGCATGTATAAGAGGAACTTGACTTCCCTGGGATAATTGCTTTTGTAAAGCAGGGAGCAAAGCATGGCCAGAGAGAAGTTCCTTCCCAAAGCCTCACTGCTGAACCATTCAGAGCTCTGCAACCCCAGCTTGAAATACCTGCTGCAGTGAAAGGCTTTCTGTAGGAAGGGAGGTGGTTGCATCTACCTGTTCAGAAATGAGCAGGTGCAGAGATGGAGAAAGCATGATTATACAGTTTGGGGACTGAACTTGGTTCTTGACTCTGCCATAAACATGCCAGGTGAGCGGGGGCAAATCAGTGGATTTCTTTGTGCGTCAGTTTCCCTTCTGGACACTGAGAGTGATGATAGAGCTGCTTTTTTTCTTCCTGGTGTGTTTTGGAGTGTACAGGCTGCAAGGTCCCTTGTGATGAGTCATATCTGTATCCTGCACAGCACTCCATTTCTCAGGTTTGTTGTGGCTCTTTTAACCCAAACAGCAATACTAACAGTCCTGCAGTGCTTTGATTTTTGACAATACTTTCCTGTTATATGACAGCTGCAAAAGTCCACTGGGTCTTGAACTTCAGCTTCCCTTTGCTCCTGTGCTGTAGTTGATGTGCCCAGCCAGACTGACCATGCCAGAAATCAGTATATTTTACCCCGTCTTCAAATCTGAGTTACAGTGAGAGGGAGGGCAGGAAGCCTCCCCGGACATGTGTTTCCTGCATTGACTGGATTTCTCTTTGGGGGACGGGACAGGCAACTCCCTCCTGCTCTCATTGTACTCACATGAAAACGTAGGAACCGCTGCCCCGGGTCGGAGCGAAGGGCTGTCTCACCCAATATCCTGCCGCTGACAGTGGCCAGCAGCAGAAGCTCAGGGAAATGAAAAAAGCATCAGGGCTGTACAGAGGTATCCTTCCCCAGCTATATCCACCCAGCTTTAGCAGGCAGCAGTTTAGGATGGTTCCGCTCTGGAGGATGCATTCAGCGCTTTGTTGTTAACCCCAGACGCACAGGTCCTCTACGCTGCTTCTTCCCGGAGAAAGTCTGGCCATGGAGGGACTGGTGACTAATACCAGCTTCCTCCAGGGGCAGGTAAATTAGACATATTCCAGGCCACATGCTGTGCTCTCTCAAATTGTCCTGGCTCCTCTGGGGACGTATCCATTTATAGCAGCCAGGGATTTGGGCTGCAGTGCCTTTTTATTAGGAATGGACCTTGCCACCTTTTGTCATTGCTCTGCAAGCAAGTACCCCAGGCAGGGGCTGGTTAAGCCTGCTGTGGGTCGCAAGCTGTGGGAACATGAAAAGAGCATTTCTCTGGCAAAACTTGCTTTAGCCCAATCAATATTAGGGACATTGTTCAGGAATGGTGGGATTTATGGTCTTAATTTGAAGACCAGACTAGCTGGTTAATGGGATTGCTTCTGGTCTTGCAATCAATGGAACTGAAAAGCTGGGTAACAAAGGCACTATCTTTTTTATTTTACTTTTTTTCTTTTAAAGAAGATCCACATCTCTGCACTGAATTGCTGGAAGGCTGGAGCCAGTCATATTCTTGATTCTAGTCCAGCATTTAAGGGCTGTCTTTCCTCAAGTAACTTCTTCAGCCCTTTAAACATTTCACTTTCTCACTTTCTCTGCTGCCTCTCCCTGCTCTGCCTGCTGGGCCGAAGGTTACACAGCTCATCATCCTCCATTGCCATCAGTAAGGGTTTGTTGGAGGGTTTTGTTATCCATGTGCTAGGGTTGTCAGGGAGTGACAAACTCCCCTCAGAACTCCTAGCCCTTGGGCTAATGCTTTCCCTAGTTGCTCTACCAAGAGACCTCCAGTGCATGCTGGGCTGCCGCATGCTGGCTTCTCTCCAAAACACTTTGAATATTCACTCAAGGGAGAAAAAAATGCTTTTATGGTGCTATGATATTGCAGTGGAGACCACAGACAGTAATCACAGAATCACAGAATGATCAGGGTTGGAAGGGACCTCTGGAGATCACCTAGTTCAACCCCCCCTGCCACAGCAGGGACACCTACAGCAGTTGCACAGGACGGCATCCAGGCAGGTTTTGAATGTCTCCAGTGTGGGAGACTCCACAACCTCTCTGGGCAGCCTGTGCCAGTGCTCTGCCACCCTCAGAGTAAAGAAGCTCCTCCTCATGTTAAGATGGAACTTTCTATGTTCAAGTTTGTGCCCTTTACTTCTAGTCCTATCACTGGGCACCACTGAAAAAAGACTGTTCCCATCTACCTGGCACCCTCCCTTTAAGTATTTATAAGCATTAATAAGATCCCCCCTCAGTCTTCTTTGCTCTAGACTAAAAAGCCCCAAGTCCCTCAGCCTTTCCTCATAAGGAAGATGTTCCAGTCCCCTAATCATCTTTGTAGCCCTTTGCTGGACTCTCTCCAGCAGTTCCCTGTCCTTCTTGAACTGGGGAGCCCAGAACTGGACACAGTACTCCAGATGCGGCCTCCCCAGGGCAGAGTAGAGGGGGAGGATGACCTCCCTCGACCTGCTGGCCCCATTCTTCTTGATGCAAGAAGAGTGCATGCCAATAACTCCTTAATAAAATAATACAAAGAAGTTATATCTGAAAAAGCAACCAACCAACCACCTTAATATTGGGAGCCTAAAATCTCCAGGCCAGTCACTGAGGGATACCCTGGGACCAGAGTGAGCCAAAGGCTGAGTGCCAGCAGGGAGCCAGACCTGCACGTTCCACAACTCCACCTTCCCATGTTTCCAGGCTGCAGAGAATTTGGTTAAGCAGCAGTTTCCCAAGAGGAACATGCCCGAGATGAGCAAACCTCTGTGGTGTCACCTCCTGTCTGACTTTCTACTAGGGACACTGGAAGGTGCAGG
Source organism: Pluvialis apricaria (assembly GCA_017639485.1). Taxonomy (NCBI): domain Eukaryota; kingdom Metazoa; phylum Chordata; class Aves; order Charadriiformes; family Charadriidae; genus Pluvialis; species Pluvialis apricaria. Next base: position 17,142,164 of record CM030012.1, read on the forward strand.
TGGTTCCAGTACCATCCAAAAGCAGTCCTATGTGTTAGTATGTGTTTTTCCTACCTGATATGTCCTGCGAGGTGTACATGATTAGCATCTGAAAAAAATAAACGGAGCACCACACCTTCTCAAAATGTTGCTGTCAAAATACTTAGTAATACATTTATTTTGTTAAAATAAACTATGTACAATAGACGATATTAATGTGCAGTTACAATATACAATAATTACATGTTTAAAAGAGGATAAGCAAAAGAGTACAGAATCATGTGCTGTAAATAGGAAACTAATACTGTTTACATGATTTTTAAACTATGTAAAACATAATTGCTGGAAAACTGAATTTCCTTCTTTTGAAATTTTATTGCTTTGACATGAATTCTGAAGATTTGGGTAATATTTGAAAGAAGATATACCACTCAAAAGACAGACATAATGTTTCAGTACTCATCCTTTGGTTTTACCAGCCCCATACTCCAGCGATATTGCACACAGCAACTTTTAAGAGAGAAAAATTCAGTTGCTCACATAAAGTAAATAAATCTTTTTTTAGCCTGTTAAGAACAGACTGATGATAAGTCCTGATTTGTGCTCAGGTCATCACATCTGCTTCACAAACAAACTCAATTAGAATAACTTGTTGCACTGTTACTTAAAGTATTGCTGAAGTACTATGCAAAAAGAAAGGAAAGACATTTTCTTGTCTTTGTGTTCTCAGGGGAGCAGAGAATCTCTTTGCAGTGAAATGCTTGTGTTTGACAAGTGCCTCAACATCATAAAAGATTTAACTGGATTCAGTAATCCTTGCACTCTAGGACAGTTCGGGTCCACCTCTCTGCTCCTCTTTGCAGCCTTCTTTGAAGCCTTCCCAGTCCCAAGGTGCTGCTGAGCCCCAGGTATCCCAGTGTGACTCCACGGAGGCACTTCCGAGCCTGTTTGCCAGGCTCACGCTATACCTGCTGGGGCAGCACGGACACCATGCTGTGCCTTGCTCTGTAGCGTTTCCCACCTGGCAACGTGGGCTCACCACCTTAGATCACCTCCGCTCAAAAGTGAAGAAGACTTTACCGGTGTCTTTCCCCTCTCACATGGCTTCATGTTATTGCTTATTAATGAATTAATATTTACAAGTTTGGAGAAAGTTTGGGCTCGTTTACTGCATATTGACAAGGCAGTTCAGTGCCTGCCAGTTCTGTAATGCAGTCAGAGTAGCTGCCTATTTTGGGGAAAAGTGTTGAGAGAGACGATATGACAGTCATACTATGGATATGGCTTACACCCAAACTACTTTGACAGACATCAGACAAAAATTTCTACATGTTATCAGTACAAATAACTGTTGTGTTGGAAGATCTAGAAACTGTAGACTGGTGACAACTCTTTACTCTGAATTCATTAACCTCTGATCAAAGTCAAAATTCACCATAGTTGATATCAGCAAGAGCTCAAACTGATCTTTGGCAAAACCAAATGCAAAATTAAACCTGGCATCCTGAATGGGATGAGATGAAATTAAGTGACAGCAATGAGTGCAGTGTCAAACTCAGCAAAGGTACCCATTTGTCATGAATATTACACTGTTAATGTAATCATTTTAATCTTCAGCCTCAGTAGTGGTTGAAAAGAGGAGTCAAAAATCCAGTCTGCAAAGCTCAAGCTAAAGATCCAAATCAGCAAAGTCTCCAGATGCCTAACTTCTTTCGGGAGTCCACAACCAACAGCCAAAAGGTAGAAAGGATTCTTGGACCCAGCTCAGCATATCTGTGTGCTCAAAGCTTGGTCAGCCACAATAAAAGGCAGAAAAGGAAGAAACGTAAAGACTCTCAAATGCTTTACACATTAGTCATGTGTGGACTCCATTGAAATTTTCCATTGTCTTCACGAGAATTGAAATGAAGCCAACATACGGCATCTTTGTCAATCCCACCCTAAAATTATAGTCAGAAGAAGTAGCCAAACACTGCATTATGGTCTGCACATTCTGGAAGGAGGGGTGAGGATTGTGCTCAGAACTACTTTTGTTAGCATATTTTCAAAGTTAAAGAGATTTTTCACCATTGACAGCATTCATATGAGTTTTGCTTGTTGCTCTGTGATATATGGGTTTGTGAACTCATTTTCCTCTAACAATGAAGTTCTGACTCTTTTTGCTGTTCTGGTGGGGTTCCTGGAACTGCCCAGGAAGAAGATATTCTTGTTCATAAGTTTCTGAAAGCTTTAACTGAAACAAAGAAAAGAGAATTTGAAGATTTTTTTCATTCTACTTACGTGTGTCCCCTTAGCATCTTAAGATAAAGTTCAAGTTTTAGGGTCAAACTGACTAATTATGATCTGGGCCCTGATTTTGCAGCTCTCCCCCAGAGCAGAAGTGTAGATGCTATTCTATTGCATTCATTACTTCTAATCCGTGGTTTTGTCCCAACTTTTTGATGCAAAAATATTTCTATTTGTGTTTTGTTTTGATAGGTGAAGGCAGCTGAGATCACAAGCCACTAATGAAACCAGTGGGAGGCTTTTTCCTGCTTTCAGAGGGTCTTTATTCACTAAAAGGAAAAGAAACATTTATAGTAGAGATTTGTCTTCATTTTTACGTAGAGCTCAAATGTGTGTAGAAATTATCTGACATAGGTCACTCCATGCCCACCTCCTGTCACAGCAGATAGCTCCTCCAGTCCCATAGAGTTGTGAACCAAGAAAAGGTTGTTCTTTGCATATTTGTTGTTTTTTGTTTGTTTGTTTTGTGTTGTTGTTGGTTTTTTTGTTTGTTTGTTTGTTTTTGTTTGTTTTTTTAATGTAGGATAAAACATATTACAAATCCTCTTCAGGGAAAAGGAAAATACCGGGAGAAAGGCGTGTTTATTGAACAAATAGTCCCTGGGCCAACATGAGCATATGTTGATTGCTTTGCGGGAGAAGACAAATGTGCTTTTACACAAGCCTGGCTTGAGGCTGATTGATACCATTGCAACTTATTTTTAATCCAGATGAAGTTTCAGTATGGTGAATCAAGAGGTATTTGCTGTGAAAATAAAAAACTACAGAAAAGGTCACAGACTGTAAGCAAGATATGTAAGCAAATGGGGATCGTTCATGTCTGAATTAGAGGGACATTTTTGTAAGGACATGGCAGCTTGATGGTGAAAATACACCTGCTAGACACATATCGTTGGTGTAATTGGCCACTGTATCGCTTGCTGTGTATGAGGCTGGCTGTGATGAGGGGAGGCAGAAATAGAAATTGTTTGCATGAACTTCTGCAACCTTGTCCAAGTTCCTGTAAAAGGTTATCAAATTGGGTCTCTGGGGTCTTGGGACAATACCTTGGATGGGATCTTGACAACTTGCTGCTGATGGGAAGTAAAGCCCGTGCATCTTTGTCAACAGAAAGTCACCAGTAGTGAAATGTTTGTTCCCTGTTGCTCTGTTTGCTACAGTGATTTTCCCACCCTTGGGTGGGTTTTTAGCCACTTCCCTAGAGTTGCATTGCAGTGATTGTTTCTGGGGAGTCCTGCTTGGTTTGTGTAGCAGCATGCCCAAGGCTTGTCTCCTTTCCCAACTCATTTCTTAGTTCTTCTCTACCACGCTTCCTTAGAGATGGCAGATACTAGACAGATTGTGGTGCTGAGCATGACGGAACACCAGGTGACTTGTACAGTGTGCAGGGAATGGGAAATCACTGCTTTTTGGGGGACACAGGCCACCAACACTAGAGCAGCTAGAAGAGATTTTGTTATATGTTAACTACAAGGGCAGGTCACCAGGGCCATATTCAGCCTCCCACATTTACATGAGCAGTGTCACTGCGATTGAATGAGACATGAGGAAGTTGGAGACATTCCCTTGTGAAGTAAGATGCTTTTCAGTGTGAGGGAGACTACCAAAATCTGGCCCCTTAATAAAAGCCTTTGGAATAACTTTATTGCATATTAAGATGCAGAGCTAGATTTAATTCTGTGTTTATTTTGAACTGAAGCAGTGCTTTGAAAAAGAAGAAAGGTGAGAAATATCGATGATAGCTGCTGGAATGATTGTTTTGATTGTCATGCTGGACTCAGAGTGAATGCTGCAGTTCCCACCAGCAGGAAGATCTGCGTAAGGATCAGCACATGTGGAAGCTGAGGGAAAAATTCACATTGTGCCTAATTCAAGGCAATGCGAGGCAAGAGCTTATAGTTGGTTGTTCTTCATGAGCTACATGCTACTGTAACAGTAGATATCTACAGGGCAGTGAGAGAAGGTCTAGAAGCATTTGGTATATAGGACAACCAGGGCAAGCTCCTCTTGAGAACTGCTCCCCACCACGCCTCAAGGGTATAAGTACATGGGAATTATACCTGGCTGAACAAATGCTCCTGGATAGATCTGCATGGGGTGAGAGCCTTGTTTCTGCGATGTCCCCAACTTTTCTGAGCTCTGGGAGGCACAGGACAAACTGTGGAAGTCTGTGGGACCTCCTTCAGGTCATGCTGGAAGTGGTGATACAGCATAGGATTGCCCCAGTTCCACTGGCGTGGTGTTGTAGCGACTCTTTGAGGGGCAGAGGCATCTGTAGGTTGTTTTAATGTGATAACAACTCTCTAATTCCTTGAAACATCTCTCTAATACCTAATATCTCTAGTAGCTCCTTGCATAAGTTTACATGAAAACTCTTTGGGAACTCTGTTTAAAACTGCAACTTCAGGTTAACAACTCCTGGTAGAACATTAAGGTTTCAGGAGAGGCCAAAGGAGATGGGTTTTACAAGTTCTAGCAGACTTCTTGTAAATTGTGAGTGCTTTTGAAATGATAGCAGACTATTAGCAGAGGCAGCTCTGTCAGGAAATGGAGTTAATTCCAGTTGGTGGCCGGTCACGAGTGGTGTCCCCCAGGGCTCAGTACTGGGGCTAGTCCTGTTTAACATCTTTATCAATGATCTGGATGAGGGGATCGAGTGCACCCTCAGTAAGTTTGCAGATGACACCAAGCTGGGTGGAAGTGTTGATCTGCCTGCAGGTAGGGAGGTCCTGCAGGGGGATTTAAACAGACTGGATCGATGGGCCAAGGCAAACTGTATGAGTTTCAATAAGGCCAAACATCGGGTCTTACACTTTGGCCACAACAACCCCTGCCAGCGCTACAGGCTTCTTCGGGAGGAGTGGCTGGAAAGCTGCTCAGCAGAGAGGGACCTGGGGGTGTTGACTGGTAGCCGGCTGAACGTGAGCCAGCAGGGTGCCCAGGTGGCCAAGAAGGCCAAGGGTATCCTGGCCTGTATCAGGAGTAGTGTAGCCAGTAGGACCAGGGAGGTGATTTTAGTCCTGTACTCGGGCACTGGTGAGGCCGCAGCTTGAGTACTGTGTTCAGTTTTGGGCCCCTCACCACAAGAAGGACATCGAGGCGCTGGAGCGTGTCCAGAGAAGGGCAACGAAACTGGTGAGGGGTCTGGAGCACACGTCTTATGAGGAGCGGCTGAGGGAACTGGGGTTGTTTAGCCTGGAGAAAAGGAGGCTCAGGGGAAATCTTATTGCTCTCTACAACTATCTGAGAGGAGGTTGCAGAGAGGTGGGAGTCGACCTGTTCTGTCAGGTAACAGGTGATAGAACAAGAGGAAATGGCTTCAAGTTGCGCCAAGGGAAGTTTAGATTGGATATTAGGAAGAATTTCTTTACTGAAAGGGTGCTCAGACATTGGAATGCGTTACCCAGGGCAGTGGTGGAATCCCCATCCCTGGAGGTATTTAAGGGTCATGTAGATATAGTGCTCAGGGACATGGTTTAGTGGTGGGCTTGTCAGCGTTAGGTTAATGATTGGACTAGATGGTCTTACAGGTCTTTTCCAATCTAGGAGATTCTGTGATTCTGTGAAAGGTTTTGACATTAATTGCATTAAGAGGATGTTGTCAGATAGGTTCCTGGGATGGTTTATAGCCTTTAGGACTCTCCTAACCGTGTTCCTTTGAAGGTGAAATTGGGGTCTGATTTCTAGCTCATCTTACAGTGAGAAAATCCATCTCCTTTCACCTGGCAATCCTTTATTGATTTTCTTTTCTTGTTACTAATGGTGCTTGAAAATAACTCCAAGTTTATATCTGTTGCCTTATGCCTGTGCTTGCACTGTGTCTGGTGTTTTGATATTTCTGAAAATAAGCTTTGCTGCCTGTTCACACACCATCTGTTGGCTTTTAGAAAAGGTATTAGGTATGACTTGCCAGATAGTCAATGACCCTCCTTACATCTTCCTACAATCCCTTTCTAAAGCCTATTGGCCTGTGCTATTCCTGCCTCCCCAAAATAATAGTGTAACAGGGCAGATCCTTGAGTAAGTGCCACATTGCATGGATAAGTGTGTGTACATTACCTAACACAGGAATAATGTTTATGGGACCTGCATTAACCATGGCTATTTTTAAAACATTTATTTTTGTTGGAAGAGAAATTAAAAACAAACGGAGTGCAGAGGCCGTTTCTCAGTGGATTGTGACCACCATCCCTCTCTTGCAGCTCCCAGATGTTAAATTTTGGTCATAATCATCTTGAAAAACTTGAAATTTTACTGCCTCGCAAACTTGATGTGCTTGGTTTGGTAAGTGCAAATAAAACCCTGGTTAGTCTTCACATTTTTTTTGTATGGATATTAATACTTTTCTATCTGCTTTCACTGCTATGCAATGATTTGCGCAGGGTGCTGCAGTTTAATGCATTAGCACAGTAGCATTTTAGCGTCTACATCACCATATGTTTTTTAGCTAATTTTCCTCAAACCACTGCAGTTATGTTAATGCTACAGCTTCCTATTTGATTTTTGATTTTATATGCCTATCCTATGCCCTCCCATTAGTATTAATAGACAGCCCTGATACTTGGTGGCACACAAAAATATCATTTGATTATTTGTGGGTTTCTCTGATGCATGCTGGGAATGCTATATTGCACTTTTCCAGTGCTCTCATTATTTTATGATAAGCTCAGCTGTCAGTCTGGATTTCTATTTCCTCTGTATTTTGTGAAGCTCTAAGAATATCTGGCAGCTCCAACCTGAGTGTTTGCATTGCACTTCAGCTAAAACAGACTTCACTTACTTTAACCAGAGACTTGTATATAGGCTAGCGCTCTACAGCAACCTACATGAGCTAAAACAAAGTGATCATCCTATTTTATTTCCACTGAAGTAAGTGGCAGCACAGTGAAGATCTAATTTTCTCTGAAATCTGTTGAAAGCTTTTTTTTGGTTTGTTTCAGTGGACTTCTAGTCAGGTTGTAAGCCAACTAACATCTCCTAAATGTTTATTTATTTAGTCCAGTCCTAGTTTTCTTCATACTCCCCTAATATCTCTTTACACATTATAGTTCAGCTGACTGCCAGTGTCCCAGCTGTGTGAATACTCACTGCTCTGCCTGGGGATGGCAACACAGCCTCTGTGGCACGACATGAACACCTTCAGCGGGCTTCAGTGCTGCCCTCTCTCTGAGCTGTGCTTTATCGGCCAGTCCATTTGAAGAAAATGTCTGGGACATAATAAAACCAAATCTAAATTATGCACAAAGAATGCCAGCAGTGAGGAAATCTTTCTTTTGTCTTTGATTTAGCACAACTCTGTTTTCATCCATGCTTGTTCGTGGCAGGAAAGATATGTGAGTGAAAGCCGTCTGGGTAACAGCAACAAGGTGTTTGCCTCGGATTTGATCACTTTTGTCAGAGAGAACTGTTGATTTCTACCTGGAAACGTTTTGGGGTGTCAGAGCTGATTTCTGTAGGTGTCCATGATAAATTGAATTTGTGCTAAAGGAGGAGCTTGGATCCGTGAGCCTCAGTGACTGCAGAATTAGGCACTGCATCATGCTTCTTGCCTTCTTTGCGCCAAGAGTGCAGTTCCTATAGTCCTGCTGAAGTTGCTAATTGCTCTGAGTAACACTGGGTCTACAATTCACTACTAATCGTGAGAGTTTTTCTGGTTGCACGTGTGTACTCAGCCACGCTAGTGTGCATCAGACAAGGAGTGGGCTGGCAGTGCCCTGGAGTGGGGTGCGGGTGGGCGCAGGGCACGTGTGCCTGGGCTGGGAGGGTGCACTGCTGTTACTTGCTTACTCCCAGCACTTTTGGAAATGCTGACTACAGACACTGCTTTTGCAAGGACTCACATCAGAGGTCTTCAAATCTATATTTGCTGGCACTGTGATTTTCTGCTTCGGGAACAAAATCCATAACAAGACCATCTCATGGCATTGCCAGGGTACCCGAAGGCAGATGTGAGTAACAAGACGCCCTTCGAGTTCACCTCTGGTCCTCTGTGTTGCTGTGATGTGCAAAAGTACAGGCTCCCTGGGGAGGCTTTAGCGAAAAGGCACGCTTTCTTCAACAGCAAAGAGAACTAACAGGCAGTGTCCCTTCTCTGAAGGTCTGCACTTCCCACCTCTGTGCTATCGGCTGCAGCCCATCGTCTGCGACTCCTGTCAAAGGTCACTCCTGAGGACTGCAGCCACGCTGCAACTTTAACAGCACTCACAGTAATGAAGATGGAAAAACAGGAGCAAAGAAAGACGTAATGAATGGGAGGAGGGAGACTACAATAAATCAACATGTTTACAACTCCACTTTGATGAGTTTCTTTTACATGAGATACTGCATTAAAAAAAAATAAAATCTTAAGGCAATTGGATCACCTTAAAGCGCTTGAAGTCAGTATGACCTTTGGCTTTTTGGTTTTTGCTATTTTTGTCTGCTGGGTGAGATGTAGAAATCCAGCTGATCTATAAGGTAAATTTTCGGTTGCCATGGCAACGTGTCTCGTTCATGTTCTCAGTTTGGAAGGGCGATTGTTCCACGCTGCTATTTCATGTCTAGGGCAACATTCTTTGGTGGCAGAATTTCTTTGTTTCAGTACATTAATGCTACAACTCTATTCTTCCTTTCCCAGCTTATGGAAACATGGCTCAGCGTGAACATTCCCCTGTAAAAATACAGTTATTTGCATTTTTTTGTTGTAAGAACATTCCTTAAGTCTGGAGGTAAATGTTGATCCATTTTGATAGCTTGGGCGCAGCAACATCCTGACGCTGTGAAGTTTCACCAATAAGTGAAAACAAACTGGGATCACTCCACCTTTGCTTCCATGTGGTTTGAACAAACTAAAGTATATCCTGAACTAGCGAGTCTTATAAAAGAAGAGTAATTTAAAAGTACATCCTACCTATATCTTACATATTAGATTTCTACAGATCTCCATGTGCTTTCAGTCAATTCAGATTCAATTTCTGAGTACTGCAAATACCTAATTTAGATCAATTCTTGCTTACGGCCACAAATGGAGTTGCTTTTGTTTCTTTTACCACCTTTAGTTCTTTGTTTTTCCACACGGCACCTTCACCTTATTCCTAAGGTGAGGAGTCAAGCAGGAGCAGGCATCCTGGTTTCTGTTGGCTCAGTGCAGTCTGCAGTAGTGGGAACAGGCTGCATACAACTCTGGAGGGTTAGGAAAGCACATAGACATGAGTTGGCCTAGTGTGATACAGCTTGGAGGTTTCACAGAATGGAGGGCTCCTATATTTGGGTAAGAAGGACCCCTTTCTGGTCATGTTCCCCATTTCAGTTGCATGTGACCTTCATTGCCTTTCTAACCTGCTTGGTTTCATTGAACTCGTCTCACTTTCCTTTCCAAGTGACTTCACACAAGGGTGCAGCAGCTGTGGCACTTCGCACAACGCTTCTTCTTCTTCTTGGGGTGGAAAATAGTCAGGATTGCTTCATCGAAGACAGTCTTAAGGCCTTTCTGTGTGAGGGCTGAGCACTCCAGATAACACTGTGCTCCGATCTGAAAGAGAGAAGAGAAAATGTGAGTACCCACTGCTGGGAGAGACAGAGCGACCCTGTTCCAGCAACATTTTACATGCATACGTGTCCTGCCACAGAGGGAAGCCCAGACCCTTGGAAAGGGGGTCAGGTCTTTACTGTGTTTTGTATCTGGCTGCCTATAGGATTAAGGACAAGCTCAGGTGGTCATCCTGAGTGAGGGAGCAGGGCTGAGCATCAACACTAGTATCTCACCACAGGGGGTTAACGGGGAACAGGAATTCCCTGCACGACCCTCCAGAAAGAGTGGGGCTGCACCCAGGTTTGAGTGTGAGATCAGGAGCTCGGCCTCCTGCCTGTACAGCTGGGGAGGGTTTCAAGGAAATGCTGGGTTGTTACCTGAACCCCTTCATATACTCAGCTCTTCTCCCCTGACCTGTCAGTCTTGTGTCCTGCCTCCTGCAATGCCAGGGAGCTGCTACCAGGGGGAGGGCTTCCAGCTGGCATCTGGGAACGGGGAAGCATCATGGAGATGGGAGTCTCCTGGGTGTGCTGGTATGACACAAACACACACTGTTTGTGTGGCCTGGGAAAGCAGCCTCAGCTTATGCAGGAACCTTGTTGCTTGTTCAGCTTATTCTGCTAATGGATGCTCTCACTGGCCGTTGAGTGCCAGAGCCTCTAACAGCACCTGCAGCACATGAGGTGGAAAAGGCTAGGGTCCGGATGCCCACATTTCAGGGTTTGGGGAGGGCTTTTATCCCCCTACCTTCCCAGGAGGAAGGTGCAATAGCACAGAAACCTTGGGAGCTCCTTCTTTCCTGTTTGAAATGCAATGGATAATTGAGAATCAAGTTGTCTGTGCTTTTGTAAGGGATAGGAACAAGTCTGGAAGGAGGTGACTGCAGAGAGGGCTTTGCTACCTGCACCTCCTGGCAGAAGCCTGAACAAGAAACACTTGACTTAGGTAAAGTAGGCAGTAAAATCTGTTTTGCTGCCTGTTTGCCAACTGCTGCCCTGTGTACCTTGCTGCTTTGCTTAGAGCTCAATAGCGTATTGCAGCAGGACAGCAGGCTCAGGAGCCACAATCTGGTTGTGAGATACCATTGAGAATGTTGGTTGATGAGAAGCTCAAAATGACCCTGCAACGTGCAATTGCAGCCCAGAAGGCCAACTGCATCCTGGGCTGCATCAAAAGAAGCGTGGCCAGCGGGTCAAGGGAGGGGATTCTGCCCTTCTACTCTGCTCTGGTGGGACCCCACCTGGAATACTGCATCCAGCTCTGGGGTCCTTAACATAAGAAAGACATAGACCTGCTGGAGCGGGTCCAGAAGAGGGCCACAAAGATGATGAGAGGTTTGGAGCACTTCTCCTATGAAGACAGGCTGAGAGAGTTGGGGGTGTTCAGCCTGGAGAAGAGAAAGCTCCAGGGAGGCCATATAGCAGCCTTCCAGTATCTGATGGGGGCCTAAAAGAATGCTAGAGAGGGACTTTTTACAAGGGCATGTAGTGATAGGACGAGGGGTAATGGCTTCAAATTGGAAGAGGGTAGATTTAGAGTAGATACTAGGAAGAATTTTTTCACTCTGAGGGTGGTGAGGCACTGGAACAAATTGCCCAGGGAAGTTGTGGGGGCCCCATCCCTGGAAGTGTTCAAGGCCAGGCTGGATGGGGCTTTGAGCAACCTGGTCTAGTGGAAGGTGTCCCTGTTCATGGCAGGGGGGTTGGAACTCAATGATCTTTAAGGTCCCTTCCAACCTAAACCATTCTATGATTCCATGAACCTGTGTCTAGGTCCAGCCTGTTTGCACAGAGGCTTTAATCTCTGACTGGGACCAACCAATGCACCCTGGAGAAGTTCACCTTGAATGGAACAAACCCAACAGAAAACTGTGATCAATTGATTCCATGGGACTTCAGAAAAAGCTGTTACCTCCTTCGCTAGCTTCACTCCATGCTCGTAGGTGAGTGGTTTCTCCTTCATGTAAAGCAGCCGAGCCAAAGTTTTGGGATCATCCCGGAGATCAATCTAATAGAAAATACACAAACCCTGTGCTCAGTGCCACCTTGCTGTAATTCTTGAGACAGATATTCATAGCTTTACAAACCAACAGTCATGTCCTCTCATAAGGGCACCTGTCCTCCTGGCCTCAGATGATACTTCAGAAATTAATTGCATATGTATTTTCCTTCTTGTTTCTTTTTTTTTTTTCTTTCTGTTTAACATGAATTAGTTCTCACTGGTGGGTTATCGGGCCACAGCTCAGATGGCTGCAGTAGAGTAAAGATGTAGTTCTCAATAGCTCTCACAATGCTTCTTGGAAAGTGTCAGTGGAAGCCTAAGCCACATTGGAAGGGGAGGCCACTGCAACCCTGCACTGCATCACCCGAAAAACACTCTGACAGGGCAGACAGACGCAGCTCAGTCTGACTGACTTGAAACAAAATCCTTTGTTTCCATGGAAAACATCAAAGTGAAGCATTCTGGCATTTCAAGCCCATCCATTTTCAGAGTGTGTGATCCAAAGGGTAATACTTTTATTTTAGAATGGGTGTTTTAGATTATTCCAGTGTGGAAAACAAAGGCAGTGTTTGAACGATTGGACTTTCGTATGGCATGAGGATTTTGGTTTTGACCAGAATTTGATCTGTTTCTCTAACTTGGCTTAGGTTACTGTCCAGTGTTCAGACATTTTCCAGACTCGTATCCCTGCTTCTCACAGTCTCTAGCCACTCTGTGTCTTGGAAGAAACCCCATATTTAAGGCATTTTTATTTGATTGATAGATTAATAGATTTTAAAGCCAAAATAAAGTGGTTTGACCATTCAGTCTAACATCCACTATAACAGTAGCAGGACAGCGAGTCACTAATTGCAATGTTGATGTAAAGTGTGAGGGAGGCTATTTCCTTCCCATGCCTTTAAGTAAGTAATTTGGTTAATTATTCTCATTCTTAACATTTAGTTTGAAGTTTAGCTTCTGCTTCTAACCACAGGCTTTGATGGTTTTTTTTTCCCCTCACTGTCAGAAATCTTCTCTCCCTATAGGTATTTATGCCTTGATGCCACATTAATATACATTTGAATAAAAATATGGGATGAGTTTTCGCCGTCATGACTAACATGATGGGACATCTACATGTTGTTTTCCATTCCCGGTCCCTGAGTTTTCCTCCAATGGGAAAGTCTGGCTGCATTTCACTCAAGAAGTTAAATAGGAAACCTTTCCAGAGAGCTCAGCCTCCAGCCACCCCTGGGGTAGAGTAGGAGCCCCCTTGCTCTGAAGACCCCCACGATGGTGGTGCCCCGGAGGAGTGTTACCTGTGTTCCTATGAGGACGTAAGGCACGTTGGGCATGCAGACTTTCAGCTCGGGCACCCACTCCTCCTGGACATTATGGTATGAGGCAGGGTTCACCACCGAGAAGCAGATCAAGAACACATCCGTGTTGGGGTAGGACAGGGGTCTCAGCTGGTTGTAGTCCTCCTGCCAGGGGGAAAACAGTAAATGTGTTATGGGGTGGGGGATAACTGCAGATGAGGGCATCGCATTGCCCATTGATGAACTGTTCAACACTGTCCCTCCATGTTCATGCACACCTGTAACCTCTGGGGAGCTGCTGGGGAGGAAACCACCCCTTGTGGGCCAGGGGTGCTGTTTTGTCAGCATCTTTACTCAAAAGAGCTAAGACTTTTTTTTTTTTTTTTTTTGCATGTGTGTGTATTATCCATGGTGATGCTGGTGTAGAGCGTAATGCTAAACAGCAGCTGTCACGGGTGGTGTAATAAAAATTGATCCTGAGGCTGCGTGTACTGGCCTCAGCCCTCCAGCAATGTGATACCATCCTGGGAAGTATTATCTGACTGTCATGCTAGCTAATATTTGCTGATGACACACATCTCTAGGGGCCTTTCTGTTAATATTATGGGCTTTCTATTCCCCTGCAGGCATTATAGACATGACCATATAGAACAAATACAGGTCTCCGGGCTATTTGGTGCCATAGCAATCATGTATGGTACACAGCAATGTGTCAGTCAGCAGAAGACCCTCGTATTGAAAGCACAAACCAGATCAAATCCAGCCTGCAGTGGTTGGGTAAATCACGAGGAGTGATTTAGTGTTTCCACAGGCCCTGGACTGGGGAAGGAGACATGTCTTCTCTTTGTGCTAGTTGTGAAGGGGGTGAATTTTTAAACAGCTCAAAGCGCAGCTGTGTCATGTCGTGAGCAGGCTTTCATAGCTAAGTTTCAAGGAAGAATTTGGGTCTGTTTTCAGGCTTGAGATGTTGAGAGCGAGCAGAGGTTTTGCAAGCTGTGTGAAAGGGATAGGCTGGCTCTTTCTGATAGTGGGAGCATATGTAGCTGTGTCTGGTAGGTACTTTTCAATGAAACCTGTTAGAAAATTTCAGTGCAACGAAACAGATGCTTTGAGAGGGAATACACCTGTTCTGAAGAACAGGTCCAGAATTAAAAAAGGGGAAAGGAACACAAAATTGGAGTGTGGGAAATGATAATACATGTTTCTGTCAAGCCTGATTAAGACCTAGGTCTTTAGTTTACAGTTTCTGCATTCTGGGCAAGCCTCAAATCTCTGCAGTATGGTCGCTTTTGGTTATAACTGTATGAAAGCTCAATCGGTGCAGTTTTGCTTTGCAGTTACTGAAACAGTTAATAACTCAATGAAGGGCGGGGGGGGGGGTGGGGGGGGGGGGGTGGGGGGGAAGGGCGGGGAGATATCCAGGCAATGTTGCTCAGACTTGAGAACATTTATTAGAGGTGGGGAAAACCCACATTAGGGGCAGGAAGAATGCAACTGCTCTCTATCGCGCAGGAGAAACTGATACAGGACTATATCACTGTGTGCCCAGATTAGACAGTGTCTTAATTCAGCTTTGCTTCTGTCTTGCTTTGGTTGGGTCAACAAATGAGTGGGCTTAATTATGACCTGAGACTGGTAAATCTTTCCGAAGTCTTTTGTTCACTGAGAATGCAGTGATATGATGATCCAGACTACTTCTGAATCTACACCAGTTTCTGAAAAATACTGATGGATTATGTAAAAACAGTCTGCTCCAACCTTTTCTAAACAAAAAACTCGACTATTTATTCTGAAAGGAAGTAAGAGGCCAAATTTAGCTCTGTCTCATTAAAACAAAGTTTAAAGGAACAGCCTAAACCACAAACAAATGTTGTGTTTTGTCTAAGTGAATGTTCATTGTCCCAAACCCACTTCAACAGGAAGAGTAAATTCCCAGTTACCACCTCCAGCCCCAGAGCCACAGTATTTGGGGTAAAGCCAGAGTATTTGTCAGCTGACTTTTGTCTTTCCAGTGTGATAGAAAGCATAGATCTGAAGAAGGATTTACAAGACAAGAGGAGGTGTTTGGACATATCAACCCCCAAGAAAAGGTGGATTCTCCACGTTCAGGGAATGGCAGGAAAAAAGCCTCAGAGACGTTTGTGGGAACATCAGTGATATAGGCCACAAAGAAGCAAAGTTGGTGGGAGGAGATTTATGTGAGGCTCTGGAGATGACACCCAGCTCCCAGCAGATGAGTTAACAGAGGCAAAGTGGATGCCAACATAATGGGATCAATGGAGCAATTACATCATCAGAGACAGACGAGTTTTATGTGGATGTTGTAGGTTAGGAAGGTCTGGCCTGATTATGGGACATTATTTTAACCCAGAACATCAAATCTGAGACTAAGTATGTTTATGCCACAGTCAGCATGGGCTGATACTAGGTGCTCGGCAAAGGCCTTTTCGGTTTTCGGTTTAATTGCTGCAAATCAGCCTCCTAAAACAGCCACGCGGTGGCAGCAAGCCCATGAGGAATCGTGATTTAGGACTTTTGGAAAGAAATTGGCTAAATATAACCAGTTTCAATATTCCAGACATGCATATTTAGAGGGGCTGGAACTTATTGTACCATTAAAATTGCAAACTAAAAGCCACAAGCACTCTGCCTGGCGGTTACAGCTCCAGGGGTGTGCATTTCATTTTATTTTGCTTGTTCCTTTGTAGTCCCTAGAAAATCCTTTTTCGGGAGGAGTGCTCCCGATTTGTGTTAGCAGCACAGAGCATTATATAAGCCGTGAGGAGGGACAACCACACATCACGTAGCAGAGGTCCTGTCTCCCGTCAGGGCAAACGGGAGCTTGCATGGATATGTTAAAGCACAAGCAAAAATGTCATGGATGGGAGTTGATCTGGGGCTCCTGTACATGCCTATGTCTGAAGGCTGGCAGGACCCTCCAAACCACATCAGACAAGGACCCTGTCTGTGTTTGTACCTGCTCCCCAGGAGAAGGCTATAAAACCTTACAACAGACCGTTACGAGATGTGGTGCATCAGGATCATTTCTCTTTTGGAGATGGTTGAAGTCAAGCAAATAAATACTGTAAAAAAGGGACTGGACATTTGCATGTGTATGGGGCACATCCAGAGGTGCCGTAGTTAGTGACAGTGGTGTTTAGCAAGAGATGTGAGTCCTCATGGGGTTGGGCTGTAGCTGATCATTAATTTGTTTCCCTGGCTCGTTCTTGCATTTTGCTGCCTGTTATTTAGGGAGTGCAAGGCTTCCCAGTTTCGCTGCCTGACCACCGGTTTGGCAGGGAAATGCCAGAACCAGACCTGGCCTTGCTGAATTACATGCCTATGATTTGCTGGGGCCGAAAGGCATCAGCGGGTGTTGCTCCCTCCCTGCTCTCTCACCACCAGCAGCCTTGCAGCACTTGGGCCCAGAAAGTACAGCAAAACTTGCTTTTTTTTATGTTGCTGCCGTGCTGATCTCACGTACGCTCCCTGCCATGTCAGCCCATTAAAGCACTCCACACCTGAGTCCAGCCTGGGGAAAAAAGACCATGCTTTTTTCCCTTCTAGGACTGTTTGTGCCAGGGACGCAGAAAACCAGATACCCCAGATCTGGGGTCTCTGCCAGCTCTCCCTTCAGGCTGACAGAGGGTCCTGCTGCAGGAGTACATTTTCCAATTGTTATTTCATTAGCATATGTTTTATAGCACCGTAATGTCAAGTGCTATTTTTGGCTATGACTTCACACCGATGCCTTTGGAAAGCCACACAACACAAGGAGAAGGAGGGAGGAAACAACCCAGATGATCTGTTCTTATAGCTTGAGCATGTGGGAAGCATCATCCTTTCAGCCTCCACGGAGATACAATCTAGTCATCAAGAAGTGATTCATCCTCTCAGTTTTGACTAGATGGCCACGTCCTCTGGACCAAGGTCTGGAAGGGAAATGAAGCTGATGAGTTAGAAATGGTGCTTGAAGGCAGATTCTGCTCCAACTGGTTTGAAGCAGAAGATGGCAAAATGATTGTGGAGGAACAAATGGAGGGGTGAAGTTTGTTAAAGAGACAGATTAGTGTTTCTTCTGGCTCAGGAGGACAAATAAGAGGATGTGTTGTTGAGGAAATGGGTGGGCAGGTGGAACTGTCAGCCCTACAAAACAAGTAGAGATATTAAGGCACTGGGTAAAATCTGACTGAGAACTGAATATAACTCCAGTCTCATTTGCAAAGGCTTGCAGCACTGCTGGATCATGACAGATGCGCTCCGAGCTCTGGGTTTCTGAGTGCAGAATAGAAAATTGAACATGCATTGAACATGGGACAAGGATTTGGATCATATTTTGGGACTGGCTTTTGGATCATCTGTTTGCACCATGTCAATAGAAAGGATGGGTGGACTGTAAGTGACACCAAGCTAGCTATGAAGTGACCCTTGCTTCTGTCAGATGTATGATAGGAATAAAATGAAAAAGAAGCAAAACCCAAAGCATAAAAGCCCCAGTGCGGCTGCGTGCAGGTTTTTCTGGAAGTGACAGTTTGTCCTGATGTGGTTTTTTACCTCTCTGCATACTGCTGCAAAGTATATTCTTTAATAAGTGGCCTTCTGCAGACAGGAGGGTCTGCTTCTGCACTGTTTATGCATTTCACAGCAGCCAGTCATGTCATGGCCAAAAAAAGCACAGCCAAGAAGTGCTCCTGAAAGCAAAGCCCAGCATCCAGAGGTGCTGAGTCCCAAAGAGGGAAGCAGGCTCCCAAATCTGCTTTCCTCTCTTGCTGCGTCCAGTGACAGCATGTCCTCGACTGCCTAGTGCCAGCTCTGACCAGAGGAGCTGGTGAATGTGGGTTCTGACCTTCCCAGGCTGGGAGGGACCTGGGACCTGCTCTCTCCCCTCTCGGCAGGTGGTTTTCTGCAAAGTTTCTGTGTGGATGGTGGTCCTTTCTGTATTCTGCCAGTTGCTGGCATTTGGAGGTAGGAGAGGGAAATTTCACCGTGAAAATGTGTTGCTCCCTGTACCCTTTTCTGCCCTTCTACTGGCAGAGCAAGGCAGTGAGAAATACTCTCTCCTCTTCTCTATGGGGTGAAATCAGCCCACAGACCAGAGCTCTTCAGCAAACTTTCAGTGCAAGCACACTGCATCGCACTATGGAAAGTGGAAAGAGTAAAAGCATTATATGTGAAAGTACACATGGGGTATAGACTCTCCTGTAATGGACACCCTTGTCCTGCGAGAAGGATGCGGGGATGGGTGCCAGCCTGGCTGGGTTACCATTTAAAAAGTCAATAGCTGGTGACCGATAGGCTGGTACAGTATTATACTAGTTTTCTGATCTTGGAAATGGGAATTCTTCTCTGTATCTTCAATGCCACCATGTGGTAAATGTAAGAAAACACAGACTTTATAGGAAACGTCATATTTCCAGTAGGAGGTGAATATATGGGAGGCTAAACAGCCTAACGGGTTTTAGGTTTTTGCTTAGACAAAATGCAGTCTTAGGGATGAGTGTATTTGTGTGCATTTTCTTCCTGAACCAGAATGAATTGTCCCACTGTACTGGGCACTGGTGAGGCCCCACCTCAAATACTGTGTTCAATTTTGGGCTCCTCACTACAAGACAGACATTGAGGCACTGGAGCGTGTCCAGAGAAGGGCAATGAAACTGGTGAGGGGTCTGGAGCATGTCTTATGAGGAGCAGCTGAGGGAATTGGGGCTGTTTAGGCTGGAGAAAGGGAGGCTCAGGAGAGACCTTATCGCTCTCTACAGCTTATGGAAAAGGAAACTTATGAAAGTTTTGCAGTAATTTACCTGCCCTGCAGTGTCATAAAGTCCCAGCAAGTGTTGTTGTCCTCCCACAGTCACAGTTACTGAAAGAGAGAAACAAGAGATGCTGTTTATGCACAAACCAGTGGCCTCATTTTTATGTGTTTTATTCTTAAAATGCCAATACATCCCTGTGCTAGACACGTTAGCACATACCTTACAATATACATCCTAAACCAAGCACATAGATTCAATCCAAATTGAAGGCAACCTGAAGTCAACAGAAGCAAATGCTTTAAGGCAAGCTTTTATTTCTTCACAGATGCATGAGCTGCACCTGTTTCTGCTATCAGGGACCCAGAGACTCGTGGACATTTGCTTCTGTCTCTGCAGCCACCAGCAGACCCCCATGAGGCGCTAGGACTTGAAAGCACGAGATCCCTGACTCCCCACCATCAGCATTGGGGTAGGTTTGTCATGGATCATTGAGAGGTTTTTTTTAATTATTATTTTATTTGTTCCAGGCTATGAAACAATGAAGCATTCAGCAGTGGTTGATGCTTGCTGGGTCTCAGTGGAGGTGCGCTACCTCTTGGGCAACCTGTCCTGTCCTGTGTCATGCAATCGCAGGTGGCAGTGCTTAACATACGGAGCTGGGAGGCGTATGGAATGCTTTGAAGGACAGAGAGGAAGAGGAACATTTATATTTGCAGGGATGTTGAACAGATTCTGTTGCAAATGAAGGAAAGCATAGCTTGGTTTATCGATCACAGTCAGCATGTTTACTCCTTTAGTGGAATTCACTTAGAACTTCATTTTGAGCCCACTGACATTGATGAAAATGTTTTCTCATTGCCTTTGGATGAACCCCGTTATTAGCTGATCTCTGTAATCAGTGTTATTTTGTATAAAGGATAAGATCTGTGTGAATGACATTTAGTTAACCAGTTAATCTGCTTAAATCATTACTACTCCACTGGAAAGAAAGGTGGGGAATCCAGTTCCACCCATTAGCCAACAGGAAGACTTTAAACATTCATCAGGAAAGTTGCTCAAAATAATGATATTCTCACAGCCCATGGACTACTACTTTTTTTTAAGCATGAGGGCAAACAGCTGGTATGAACACAGAGTTATGGCTGGGGGGGAGGTTAAGAGCGGTTCCCATCAGCCAATAACAATTTGCAATTAATGAGGGCTGGGAAAGATTAATAACTGCTTTTGGCAAAAAGGAGGCTTGAAAATATCACACAGGTTCTTACTGATTTTTTTTAAAGTGATAAGACTTTTGTAGGAGAAAAGCATCTGCCAGTTTATAGAAGTTAATAGCTCCTGCACTGGGAAACAATGTCCTGTCTGAAATCTCTTAGACTTCAAGTCTCTGTCAGTGTGGCTGGACAGACTGATTATTCAGCAGCTTTACTTGCTTGCAAAGTGACACGGTAATTTTTCTAGCATATAAACAGAACAAAACTGACGTCCTGAAAGTATAAAGGCTCAGCGAGGACCAGACTTGCTGATGAGGGCAGGACAGGCCACACTCACCCGCTGCTGGGGCTGCCTTGTGATGTGCAGGGGAAAGAGGAGATGGGAAAGGGGCTGAGAGTCCTCCTCCTGCTCCTCCGTTCAGGAGGTAGCTCGTACACAGTGCAGCCCCCAGGGGAACTCAGCATGGGGCTAGCTGTTGAGCATGGATGTCCATGGGTGGAAGAGCTCAGGGATGACCTACCAAGGTGAAGAGATGGGTACCAACACAGACAGAAGACTGCCCAAATGTCCCATCCCCTTCCTTCAACCTTGAATAAACTAATTTGAGCAAAACCTCCTCAGAGCCCTGGTTTTCAGCTTTTTGTGGTGTAGAGAGTCTCAAAATATCCCACTAGAGGTATGAACTCTGTAAGTCTACTGAAAATATGCTTGCTTTTCTTAGCTCCTTCCTGAGAAGCAGTGAGGGCCACAGGTGGTCCTGCACAGCTTTCCAGAGGCAGCCAGGAGGTGTGAGTTTTTTTTCCAGACAACCTTGGCCAGCCGTTAATCTGCCCCTGCGCCAAGAAGTGCAGGATCCAGACCTGTTCTGCTGATTCTGCTCTGCTCAGGCTCTGACTGAGGGAAGAAGTACCTTCAGCTGAAGAGCTGAAGGCAATTTTCCAGGTGCAGTGCATGAGCCGTGCAGTGCATGTGCCATGCAGTGCTCAGCTGGCCAAGGTGGTGGTTGGGACTGCACGTGAGCATCAGTGGCACTGTCAGTGCTTGGTTGAATTTGTTTGGAGCCTGCAGAGCACCTCCAAAGCAGGATGGTCATATGGCAACTGTGTGGCCGTGGAGTGCATGGAGGTGCAAGTGATGTAATGTGTATGATGAATATGAAGAGACGTTTGCCATATCTCAGTAATGACATAGTTATCCAGCTTTGCCTCGCATGCTGGCTGACCCTGAGCGCAGGCAAACTTGAGCTGGACCCTGCTTGCAAAATATCAGCTCAGGTATTCAAATAGTGTGTTAAAAACTGAAAAGTCACTCTGAAATTTACTCTGTCTAGGCTCAGGCTGCTGTGAAGCTTTGCTGGCCCATCTCTTGGTGACATCTGACTGACAGAGCTACACTGGCAAAAAGCCCTGGTGCAGATATAAATTGCTGCCTTGTTCCAGTAGTTAGCTGGGTTTGGCGATGAGCTGTTTGGTTAGAGGTCCAGTCCGTCTCCGGTGTGCTATGCTTTGCCAGAATGATATGCTGCAACAGCTCCTAAACTATTATCTGTGGTCCATGAAGTCACGGTGGATATTTTGCAACAGGTCTCTGGAGCCCCACACCGAACAGATATTGATAGTTTGTACAGTTCAGTTTGGCTCTTCGTGACCTTTGGGAAATGCTGAGGAGGAATAAAGAGGTTGGTGGTGTCCTACCACTACTCTTCACATACACAAGGTCTAAGAAATGCAAGGGCTTTTGGAATAATAAACCCTGAGTCTGTCCAGCTTGCTCATCACATTTTAACTCTCCTTATACCATCCTGCCTCTCATGGGTCCTGCTGTGAATGTCTGCATGGCACCAGGGTTTTTTCTTTTTTCTTTTTTTCCTTTTTATTTTTTTCTTTTTTTCTTCTTTCTTCTTTATTTTTCTTTTCTTTTTTCTTTTTTCTTTTTCTTTTTTCTTTTTCTTTTTTCTTTTTCTTTTTTCCTTTTCCTTTTCCTTTTCCTTTTCCTTTTCCTTTTCCTTTTCCTTTTCCTTTTCCTTTTCCTTTTCCTTTTCCTTTTCCTTTTCCTTTTCCTTTTCCCTTTTCCCTTTTCCCTTTTCTTTTTCCTTTTTCCTTTTTCCTTTTTTGTTTTCTCCTTTTTCTTTTCTCTTTTCTCTTTTATCTTTTCTCTTCTTTTTAATTTCCCATCAACTTTTGTATTTTCTTTCTCCTTGTTGATTGTTGTAAACTGTCTCATCATCAGAAGATATTCTTCCAGTCCACATCACCTCTCTAAGTTTACAGCACCACCCCAGCAAAACTGTCTTGTTGGCTACACTTCAGCAACAGGCAAACTGCTGCTTTGGATTCCTGGCTCTGAATGCAGTGGAGACCAAATGGCTCACACTGACAATTCAAATAACCACTGGCTCTTGAAACAACGGTGTCTAGATTAATGGATTGGTGCTGAAATTTCCACCACGCTTTCATGCAGGCAAAACAGATGTCAAAATAAATGGCTTTTGCCTGTGAAAACATGATGGTATTTTTGTGCTAAGAGTTTATCAGTCCACCTCTGTCAGGCAAAAGGCTGTTCTGTGTGTCCACTTGGTAGGTTGTATTTATGAGCTGAGATTGCTCTGCTAGACTTGTAGGCCTTACTTTTGGCTTTATCTCAGTTTACTTTTACTTACCCTGTTACTAACTTTTCCTGTTCTCTCAGTGGCCAAGCCTATGGGAAGCAAATGTGGAATTCCTTCTCAGCCATTGGGGTAATGCAGGCTTCTTTATGGGCTTGTGAACTTGGCTTTATGAGCAGTCTTGGAGTAACAAGGTAAATATGAACTCTCCTTGCCGTTTACTGGCCATATTGATATATTGATCAAACACTGAAATGGCATGGCCTTTAGCACCAAGTGCAGTGGGGACTGCAATAAAATGGGGCTGAATACTTGCACAGTCCTGGTTCTCATTTGGCTCCAGACTGGGTTGCATCAGACAATGGACATGACAGGGCAGACATTTTCCTCCTTTCACTGGGTGGTTTTAACCAAGTGCAGGATGTGTAAAACACTGCTTTTAAAATGTTAGTTGGAACATAAATTAGCTGGGTATTGCTTGCTAGAGTTTGAATAACTATTTTGGATCACCTCCAGGGCTTTGTCACAGGTTTGTGTGCCTGGGGGTTTTGCTAATGGGCTTCAACACAGAGCTTTGAAACATGCTGTCTCACTTGAAGGCCACAGCAGAAAGGCAAGGTGCTAGATGGAGTTATTTTGTGGGCTGGATCTGGGGTGTGGACTACAAACTGGTCTGAGC
The DNA here is from genome assembly GCA_017639485.1 of Pluvialis apricaria. Classification (NCBI taxonomy): domain Eukaryota; kingdom Metazoa; phylum Chordata; class Aves; order Charadriiformes; family Charadriidae; genus Pluvialis; species Pluvialis apricaria. The sequence goes on from CM030012.1 coordinate 17,165,487, forward strand.
TGGGAGCTCTGTTTTTAAAGAAGAGATTAGTTTGTGTTTCTGGGGACAAAATGACATTTTTTGTTGATATTCTTGTTGCTGAGGTTGCCTCGGATCCACCTGTCAATGGTTGGTCTTTGCCAAACTCTTCCCCCATTGTATTTCATCTGCTTGCAGCAAAGCCCTGGTGACTCTGTGGGACTGAATTTTCCCTTGGAAGAGCCCTTCAGCCACACAACAGCAACATTCAAGGTCTGCACTGACAGAAAGGGGATGTAAATTGTCTGCTGCTCTCTGAGAATCTCTTATCCTTGATTAATAGCACAAAGCAACACGCAAGTCTCTGGTATGACACCAAACTAGGATGCAACAACTCAGATGCACCCAGCTGGGGTACAGGAGAGTGGATGTGCACATCATGGAGAATTTTTCCATGCTTGTGAAGAAGTGTTTGCAGAATCAAATGACTGTGAAACCACTAGCCAGAATATACACAATAGCTTAGGCAACGTCTAATGTGATACCACATGGGAGAAGTCATCTATTTATTCTAGTGCCTTCCTGCCAACAAATTAAGGTCCAGCTGCTTTGGAGAGAGATGCCAGGAGCCTGACAGCAAGCAGAGATGGTAGCACCTGCCTGGATGGAAAGGCTTTCTCATTTTTTTTGGCCAATTAGTCTGCATCAAGCCTCAAACTTTCACAAGGGCCATCTTCTGCCCTCGTCAGCAAGCTCTGACTATTAAGTTTGTGCATATGTCTGTTCACTATGATTATATGTACCAGATACGTGTTACTTAACACAGACTAATGGCCACCAGTATAAGAACAACTGCAATTCTGGTTGACCTGCTGGCAGCAGAAATGCCCGTCTGTTTCTTTTCCAGCTGGGAAAGAGGGTAAAATCAGAAGATGGAAAAAAGAGCAGTTTTTGGTTAGGTGCAGTGGAGTTTAGTTGGAAGTTTGGGGTTCTCGCTGCTTTAATGGGAAGACACTTGACCAAATTTGTTATTTCTAGATAGAAAGCTATTTACATGTATACCTTACAGATTTCATTTCACTTCCAAAGGTGCTTGTTTGTACAGGCCTCACTCAAGAGGGAACAGTTTTAAACTCCTGGCTTTAGCTTGTGCCCAGTTTTACACTGCTACTTCAAACCAAACTTCTTTGCTCCTGCGTGTATTTGTCGGGTGAAGCTCTACATGAAACTGTAACTGGATCTGATCGATGTGTTAAATACAGATCAGATACTAAGGAGGGAGGAGAGCAATAAGAAATAAACCGAGCAACATTTTTGTCTTTAAAATACATATGCACACACGTATACACACATGTATTTTACATACAAAATACACAAATGTATGTATTTTTCCAGTTTCTAGTTGAACTAAATTTTCAGTTGTAGAGTGAAATATTTTGCTTTGACTTGGGGCACCCTAATCATGCCCAGGACATTTGGGAAGGATTCAAATTCACAAAGGAACATAGACTTTATTGGCAAAACAATGGATAAACCCCTCCATACTTGGTGGCAGGGACTGGAACCACAGTGTCACCTCGGAGGACTAGAGCAGCTCCCAGGGAGGTGAGAACCAAATCTCCTCAGTTCTCGCAGTAAATGAAGAAGCTGATATGCCTTCTTCCTTGTGAATATGCCCTAAATCTGCCTCAATACCAATCTATAAAATCAGAACATTTTCAGCAGCGCCAGAACCATTTGTTCCCAGTTTCCTCTGTGTTTTTTACCAGAATTATTGTCAAGTCATTCATATAAAGAAGAGAGTCCACCTGCAATTATAAGTTTGGTTGGGTTTTTTTGTTTGTTTGGGTTTTTTTTGTTTGTTTTTTTTTTGTTTTTTTTTTTGTTTTGTTTTGTTTTTTTGTGGGGTTTATTATGTGCTTTCCTCGGCATAGATTTGAGGTTTAAGTTGAACTCCTCAGAAAGGGGTACCAGTCAATCATTTCCCCAGGAAGTTTTACTCCCTCTCTCATAATCATCTTTGCAAGGCATGACTCAAGTCCAGACTGTATCTTCAAGACCAAATGCATTGTCTGTGGACTGCAGCAAATGCCAGGGTGTCTCAGGGACCTCAAGCTCCTTCCTCTGGCACCTTTCATAGTGATTTCTGTGGAGTGAAGTTATTGATATACTGAATGTGGTGTGTTCTCCAGCAGCTGATATCCCTGAGGACACTGATGATATGTTTGCTTGCTGAGTAACATTTTCCTTCCTTCCTGAATGTAGTTTTGTGAAAGCTTTTGTAATGAACTGGGAATCCCCCTCCTCTTCACAGATGTCTACTGCTCTCTGGGACTTACCCCAGGTAGGACAGGAGTGTTTTTGTAGGAGTTTCTTTGAAGAATAGCGATTTTAAAAGTCTTTTTTTATAAATTGTCTTCTTTTCATACTGCATAGCTCCTAAATAAGGGTCTCTATGGCTGAAATGTGAGGATCCCTGTTACGTTCCAACTAGGGACCGAAACTCAAACATGTCTCAAAGACATTTAGGTCTCTAATTCCCTTTGGTTCCTGTAACGGTCAAGCATTTAAGTAACTGAACTGGAAATACATATCACAGGCTTTAAGAAATAGCAGCTTTGAATATTCAACAGGAAAGCAAAGTAAATGCAGGCAGTGAATTTTTGTAGCTCCTTCTAAATGCTCCAGGTGCATTTATGAATCCTACTCTGGGTCATATTTGTGTTCAGAAATGTCTTTGGCTGATCCAGGTGAAGAAAATAGGGATAGGGCTGCCAGGGATTAATCTCTCACATGCTGCTTTGCTTTTGACTCGGTCAGTGTCTGGAGAACTTTATTTTAGCTGCTGTGGACCTGTCTTCAGGAGATTTTACACAGCTGCAGCTGAAGCTGGGAACACTCAGGAAATCTGCAGATGAAAGCCCTAGCGGTGCTACAGTCTGGCACGCACCAAAAGAAGCTGGTCAAAACAAGAGTAAGAAAGACCTTAATGACATGTCTCCATCATTCAGGCCAGGAATGACAATCAACGCAGATGAGCTCTAATGACTGTTTCCTGCTTTAGCTAGAAGACTATCCCTCTAGTGTTCCTCCCTGGAAGTATTCTGTTTGCTTTGACTGAATGCAGTGCTACAACACTGTGTGGTCAACACACCCAGGGCAAATAAAAGCTGGTGTTACAGGACCCTTGGCTCACCCCGGGGGTCTGTAAGTGCCCCGTGAGTCAAGCCTGGGCCATTTTTCCCTTCCACACATGAGGGTCATCTCTAGGAAATCGAGTCCTGCGTTGCTCATGGCGTGTTCTCCCATTTCCTCCTTCATGACAAACAAGATTTGATTACAGCCAAATTGATTTGCTACCTCAGACTTATCCTGCAGCTTAACTATGTTCTTTCTGGAAGAAAAATCAAAAGCATGCTATTTTGCCCTGTAATTGGCCTAAATACCTCACTTTAGATGTAAATTGTACTAAATGCCTTTCTTTAATTGCTCCTGTAATCATCTACCACTAGCTTGTCTGGGCCTCTGAGAGCCAGCATTTTTCAAAGGGCTCTGAGTAAACCTCACCATTTTCTGTCACCTCATCAATGGATGAGATCTATGTTCTGCTGAGCAAATACTTTTGCCCATCTGATATTTACAATATCTGAAAAACATTTCCAGTCTGCTCTCCACGTTGGGATCACAGAGAGGCCTCCGGGGCCGGGATTCAGCTGATTTCACTCAGTGTAGCTCTTGGTCTAATGAGGTGGTGAGGAATTCGTTGCTTTGTCTTTAGGCCACAGACATTTAGTGATTTTAAAGCCAGATAGGATTCATGGCATCATTTATTCTGCTCTAAATAGCTTATCTAGTGTCTTCCTACAAGGCATATTTTCTTGTTCTTATATCATTCTTGTAGCTCTTTTCCAAATTCTTTTTCAAGAAGTCGCTAGGACTAGACAGTGTGGTCTAGCAATGGTTTCATTAACGATCTAGCCAGAGGTAAGATGACTTTCCTATTTCTACCTGTCATCCCTCAACAGCTGATCTAATGCTCGGATTGGTTGATTATTCTTGTTATTTAATGAGTCTTGGAGTACTTTTCTTAAGGCCAAAGTCAAGTCATTCTTGGGTTTTGCATTTGTAAGCCTTTTTATTATATTCTTTTTAACTCTGCAGTTGCATGGAAAACCTGGAGACTGTAACTCAAATGCCCACTGAAGGCATCTCACAAAAGCGGAGGCAAATAGTCACACTCCTGCAATGCTCTCATGGTACAGAATTCAATATTACAGACTTTTGGAAGTCTGGGATTGACTATGCAGAGAGGTCACACATCCTGTAAAGCAGGACATTTCAGGTACTTCTGGAAGTATCAGAGAAGCGATATCTAAACACTTTTCAATGTTTTCTCTCCAGACATTTCTCCACTGCCTATAGGGATTGCTCCTCACCTTGGACAACTATTTCTTGCGCGTGGCAAGGGGCACCCCCTCCCCACTGCCTCGTCTGTACAGGCTTGAGGATTCCAGTGGAATTGGTGGGAAAATGCCCAACCCCGAGTCGCATTGTAGTCTCATTGGGGAAGCAGGCTGACACGAAATGACAGCTCTATTGTCCCATTCTGCAACAGGAATAGATTCAGCTAGACAGTGTCATCCTATAGGAAGATTCATGACTTGTACTATGTGATTTCTTGTACTTGAGAGGAAAAAGGCTACAGCTCTTCACAGCTGGGTGTTTGCTACGCAGAGGCAGCAAACAGAAGAGATGTACCGGTCCACCAATCATTTTTATTCAAGCAGCTGATATGAAACACTGCAAATCTTTCAAAATGCATTGAGAAGTCAGACTTCAGCATTGGCCAGTTTACATGACAGAGAACACGAAAGCAGTGGAGGTGGATTAGGAAGATCAAGCAGAATGAATCTGGTCCAGAAATGGATGAAAGAGAATGGAAATTCCCAAAGCTTTCAGAACAAGCACAACACTAAAACATGAGCCAGCTTCTTCCCAGTCTGGGACATTACTTATTTATAGACAGCATGAATGAAGTTGATTTATTGGAATCATTGACCTCATTGTTTGTAAAATCAGCACTGGAGGATTTCCCCGGCCTCTCAGTGAGTTATTGCTGTGTTAATCAATCCTTGAACAAATTCAGCTTCGCAGATAGCAGAGTCCAAGGAACCTTGGGGTCTCTGTTTGCAACAAAAGCTGTGCCCAGCTTCTCCGGTAATACAGTCCTGAGGGAGCTCTTGGGACCTCAGCGTTTCGCAAAGCTGTGCTAGATGGAAAAGGCTGACATGATTATAGTGCTTGGGGAATTGAAGAACAATTAACATTGTGCCTAAGAGAGTGTTTTGTTAGTTTTAATTCTGACTTAAATAGAGGGCTGTGCACTGCAGCAGACTGGGAGGTGCTTCCTGAGTAGTTCGGCTCACTGTGCACCATCAGCTGTCCCTATGGAAGGCAGTGCTGCTCCTGAGCTAGAAACTAGTAATAACTGCATAGGTAAATGCACTAAATTTGCAGGTAAATGGACTCTGATGTGTGCATTTCAATGATACTCTAATTGAGGGTCTTTTCAGTCTTTACTGAAAGTAATAGCACTAAATCCAAGCAAATGCTAGACAGAGGAACAAATGGAGCATTAAGTAGTATAAATAGATAGAACCTGAATGTATTATTAAAAATATTATGATTGTTCATAAACAATAAAGAATACTAGATATCGTCTTAATCCTGGTGGAGGTAAAGTGCCCTTCCTGAGACCATGTGATTGTTTGTGGCATTGAGATGAATGAAAACCCTAAAATTTGGCTGTGACTGCAATGTCAGCCTATCCAAAAAATGAAAGACAGAATGTAGATTATCTATGCCTGTATTTTTAGCTCTTCTAAATATTTTTAAAGCTTCCATCACCATAGCACAGTATCGAGGAATGTTTATCTAGAGCTAGGCTCAAGTCAATAGCAATGGTGGTAGAGCTCTGAGATTATTAAAGAGTAACTGATAACTGGAGAAATCTTACTAGCATTTTAAATATTTATGCTGAGCTGATCTACAAAAGACAAGATGCTATGGCATTTTCAGTTTATTTTAACGCAGGTAAAGTCAGTCAAGGCTCACTAAATCAACTGATTACTGAAAACTAATTCTGTGAAGGATGTATTTGAAGTCTCTTAACAGTGATGCTGAGATCATGGTAAGCAGAGCACGGAGTGTGAATTTTACTCCAAGGAGAAAAGGTGGGAATAAAGGGAGCCTCTGTCTCTTTGCCTAGCTCCTCTCTCCTGTCTGTGTTAAGGCGACAAGTCATTCCTCTAACTGCAAATGAGTGCCGGGGAAAAGACTATCTCCAAAGTTATGTCAAGCATCTGGTTATCAAGGGAACACGAGACCTGGTAAATAGCATCAGAAGAAACGGAAGATGAGTGGCAAAATCAGACAAATTTCACTGAAATGTGTCCAGGCAATACACACGGTGTTTCACAGAGCGTGAGAGGCCAAGGCTGTCTGTATGGTTGGGGGGAATCAAGGCAGTTCTCCACTCTTGCACTGCTTGAGGATCAGAGCTAAGGTTTTTTTGCCTGGAAGGAAGAGGAAAGCAGTCTGGAGAGGGAAAACTGCCTAACAGCACTGGCTCTTTGTTGTCACAGTGTCTTCCCAAAAACTGTGGCGATCTGCCTTGGTCTGGGTTTGATGGCAGTGGAAACAGATAATGCTGATGGAAGAGCACAAAATCTCTGCTCTGCAGTGTATGGGTTGTCTTCACTGTGGGCTGGATCTTCAGATGATGGAATAGCTATATCACAGTGACTTATACTGGCAGAAGACCCTATGCTCTGAACTTAACAGAGGTCCCAGGTTGGTGAGAAAAAGACTTGAGCAAAAGAATTTTAATCTTCAGTGGCTACAACTTTAGCAGATTAATTCTTTGCAGACTTTGAGGCTGACAAATTGGGGAGCTTTCATTTCTTGGGTTCCCGAACAGTTCCTGGCTAAGGGTGGACAAGGGCAGATAGTCTGTGCTGGCCGTGCTGGTTCTTAGTATCGCCCCACATTAATCAGCATTGGTAATTGTGTTAGAACAGCCAAGAGATGAGGAGCATGGAACTAAGATGGACCTGTCCTGAATGCTGGGTCAGGGCTGGGGAGAGATACTACCCCGGCAGAGTCATTAGTACAACAGCTTGCAGTGCACTACGGCACATCCTACTGCTGCTGGATGCGATTCAAGGGAAAAGTGGCTTCTCTGTTTACCAGCTTCTTCAACAAAAAGTACAGATGCCAAAGCTAGAAAGGAAGAAAAAATTGTCTGTGATATACACAGAAGGGTACAGGAGTGTGTCTTCCATAAGAACCTGATATTAGGGGAAATATGATTGATGGAGGAATATAAACCAGGAATCAGCCACTCACTTGGCTGCTGCCTGTGCAAAGAGCCTGAGTCTCCTATTCCTTTGCCTGACAAGCTGACCAAATCTGCCCTGAGCTAGCTGCTGTGCCTAATGTAAAGATGTGGCTAGTGATAGGCCGAGGTGTTTTGGGTGCTGCATTTGGGCACAGACCTGTGGGGTACATGTGTGTGTGTCCCAGGCACTGCCATGTGCATTTGAGCAAGACACCTGCAGTCGGACTTGCTCTCCAGCTCAGAGAGCAGAGAGATGCCTCGAGCATCATTCCAGAGTTACGGTAGTGTAACTTAAAATAGCATTTAATCCTCGGAGCTGTGAACCGCTAGGGCAGGGCCACATTTGGCACAGTGAACTGAATCTAACTGTCTCCAGTGTAATGCACTGCATGACGTGCTAAGGTAAGTGCAAGAGTTCAGGAGCATTAGATTTGCCCAAACTCCATCACTTCCACAGCTGACATTTTACATACCGTCAATCCTGTTTTGGGCAGGGGAAAGATTAAATGATGTTTTGAGGCCCCTTCCAACACCAACCTCTCTGATGTTTTGTCTGCATCTTGTTTAAGTTTGACATTAATGCTGGCTTTTCCCATGTGTGTTTTCCCATGAGGCATTGCTTGAAAGGGCTTTAAAGCAAAGTACCTGTTCCTGAACCCAAGGACAACCATGACAGAAACTCTGTTTTGCATTTCCCAGAAACAGAATCAGGCCCGTTGTACTTAGCACCAGGACCAAACTTCAGCTGCTATTTACCCTGCAGCTTGCAGAGCTTAGCCAAACATCTGTGCAGCAGCTCTAAACCTATATGACTTAGGAAGCAGAAATGTTAAACACCATAGATAAAAATCTTGGAAATATTTAAACTTTCTGATAAGAAAATCTGAAGGTAGGATTTTTTTTTCTTTTCTTGGCTACCAGGATAGTTTTAAACACTGTTAATGCTTTCTCTACGTCCTGCTGAGAAGCCTTCTAACTTTCCTCTCCAGTGTGGCAGCCGCCGCAGACAATGAAGTGATTGTAATGTTGAAAAAGCAACAGATGCCGATGGGTGAAACGCCTGGCCTTAACCTTCTGTGCGTTGGTGTGTGCGCATGTGAGAGGGAGAGAAAATGAGTGCAAACCTGAGCATGGGATACCCTTATCCTTCATTCAAGCACGATTGCACTCATGCGGCAGAGCGTGATCCAGCCCACACGATCGAAGAAGGGCGCTTCCTACCACCAGGGATGATTTGGTGGCCTTTTCAGTGCAGACTGGCTCTTGCAGGAGAGCAAGAGGCTGCACATTGGCTGCAGCCCAGCCCTGGATGTACAGAAGAGGTGCTGAAGTGCCTGGTTGAGCTGAAGCCAGAGGATTTTTTCCTTTGCACAGAAAAAATAAATCCAAATTCCTGTATAGAGCTGGACAGGAATTTTCAGCTATAAAACGTGATTTCTACAGAATCAGAAGTTTCCATGGGAAACTGGCACTTTCAACAGAGGAGTTCAGGTGTTTCCACTGGGAGAAATGAAGTGAAATTATGTCAAATAACTGACCCTGATCTGAACTGTTCCCTTTGTTGAAAAGACCTGAACCAGTTTCTGTAAAGCTGTTTCCTTGCTGTAAGGGTAACATGTGCTGTGAGCAGTGACCCCCGCACCGGGAGGAGTAACCCCCGAGGGGAATCCAGCCATGCAGACCCAGGACGACGCCAAGGAGGCACCGTGGGCATCGTGGCAGCCGGTGGCTTTCTGGGTGATGGGCAATGCAGCATGGATGGGGAGCGGGGCAAAACACAAGTACCTGGACCAGCCTGTCAACTGCTATGGAGTGCTTTCTACGATGATGAAAATGGCATTTAATATAGAGTAAAAAATTTGCAGCATGTTGCAAATGCATTAAAACTAAGGCTGCCGCAGATAGGTGTGACCACCACTTCGATTTAAAGAGTTTTGCAGTGAGATGAAGTGAAATGAAGTGAAATGAAGTGAAATAGGCAGGTGTCCCTGCCTATGGCAGGGGGGGTTGGAACTCGATGATCTTCAAGGTCCTTTCCAACCTAAACCATTCTATGATTCTATGAAATAGCGGAGGTTTTTTCCAGTGGATCCATTCATTTACTATTTTAGTTACAGAAAGTTTGCTCTTATGAAGATTTTATAATTTTTAATCTTTCATCCTCATGTACAATGAAAATTAATTTTGAAATGTGTAGCTTTTCCAAGCGACAGGAATTTGTAATGGGTTTCTGCTCTAACCAAAGCTCTTTAAACCTCTAACTCTTAGGTTACGATTAATTAATTTCACTTTTCTGTTATTCATTCCATGCTTGAATACCCATTTTGTATCAAATCAAATGTTCTAATTCAGCTGAATTTCCAGGAATGTCTTGCACTCTCTGTTAGCTATAACTCCATTTAGACTGTATTTACTCTTGAAAAGAATTATTAGGTTTCATTCACCTTTTCTTCTACCTTGTGAACATCAGAGGCAGCTCTGCTGAGCTCAGAGGTATTACTTTTTGTTGTGAGAAACATCAATCATAATGTCTTGTAGCTGGAAAAAAAAGTCAACTAATTTTGAAACAGTTTATATTTTTATGTAAATTGCTGTTAAAATGTTTTGATCTTAAAAAGCAATGGTCACTAGTTGCAGAAGAGCAGAAATTTATGATGAAATGATTATTTTTATAACATCCCCTTTCTTTCCTTAAGCGAGAAAGGAACATAGTCAGCAAAATACAGGATAGCAGCATATGCCTCAATTAAAAAATCAAAATATTAGGCATATGAAGTTTGGTATCTCTGGAAATTATTCATTCATCTGGCAGAAACATTATTTATTTTCCACCTAGCTTTATTTAAGGTTGCATTTGCTTCATGATTGACTGAAATACGCAGGTCTTAAAAGAGATGCATTCTGAGAGACCATTTTAAACATCATGCCCGGTAATTTTTTCTATTTCACACTGCTCTCCAGAGAGCCAAGTAGTTCATTCCCTCTTGTTTTCTGGAGCTTCAATCTGTATTAGAAAATGCTGACACACTTCTTCAGCTACATGAAAGTGCCACTAATGGGGATCACATCTGACTTCAGAGGAAAGGGACTTTGAAGAAAAACCACAGAACGTTGCAAATAAAGGAGAAATGAATCAAGGTAGAAAATCCACAGCTAACGATTACCAAATATGATATGAATAGTTCCTTTGATTTGAGTTACTGGTTAGAACAGCGAACCGATTTTAAGCACTGTATTTTACACAATCAGATACATGAAAAGCCTTGTTTTTAAGGAAGACATTGTTCTCCGTTTCTATTTTTATGACGGCAACACCTCGGATTATGACTCCATTGTACTAGGCCAGTGCAAACAGGCGGGCAGAGGCCAGCCCGGCAAACACGCCAACAATGAAGGTGGAGAAAGAAAATTTCCTGTTTCGCAGCAAGGGAAATAAGGTGCACAGAGGGGACGCGGCTCTTTGGGGCCATGCTGGGCAGCCGGCGGCAGCTTGGGAACAAGACCCTGAGCCTTCCTCTGTGCCTTTGTCTCAAACGAGAGAAGTCTTTGGGTTTGGCCATCGTTGCAGGCAGCGCATCCCCCTGGGTGATGCTGAGAGCCTGGCCGTCACGTCCTGCTCATCCCTGCGGGACAGTCCTGGCTCCTTTGCTCTTGCGGGTGCATGGAGCAGCTGAGAACAGGACGTGTTGCCCACGTGAGCTTTTGGAAAGCAAGAACACCTGAAATATTTTATTTGAGCTGATTTCCCTGACAACAAGATTAGAGTGGCTAAACATCGCTGCCGCTGGAAATTGATTTCAAACATCAGTGGGGCAAGCACTCACCTCGGCCACAACTGCCTGGCAGGGATTGCTTCTCTTTAGTGGCTGGGATGTTACTGAGTTTTCAGGCATGCCGTAATTTGGCATTGATTTTTAATGAAACAGGGATGATGCTTGTATAAAACGGCACCTTGGGGTCTTGTGCTGACTTTGTCCAGAGCTGAACTCGTCAGATAACGTTTTTTCCTGGTTTTTGCCCTCTCAAAGTAAAATGTCTGACAGAAGCCCAGAAATTCATTCAGAAAGTACATCCACAAAGAAATCAGGCTGCCAGATTAAGTGTAAAACAGACATTAACTCAGACACCTCAAAGCTCAGCTGAAGTGGACTCTTCCACATGCAGAAAAGCCAATTTGTGGAAAAAAGAGATTTTTTTCTTGTGCGTTTTTGACAATTTAAAAGGGTTTTGAGCATCTTGGTGCAACCTCTTAGGGATGAATTTAGAAAACATTGAGAAACCCTCAACTCTCTGCTTTGATACCACAAAAATCGAGTGAACAAAATAGCATGCAGCGTTTCAAACCAAGTCCAGCAAAGAACCAGTGGCTGTTTGAAGAGCAGCAGCAAACCAGGCGGGCTTGTGGCTGAGCTCGTGGAAATCCATAAAGTCATTTCCCTACAGCAGCCGATAAGCACTGTATTACCTGACCCTAAATATCCTCATGATAAAAGCAGGTGAAAAAAAAGGCAGGTAAAAGCAGGCTGTGAGATTCTTGGGTGAGTTTAGCCATTTTGGGTGGGTTTAGCCATTTTTTGCTCTTGCTCCTGCCAGCGGGTGTGAGCAAGCTCTGGGGCCGAGCATTGGTTTAGCAGAGCTGCAAGGGAGGGGGCTCGAGGCTCATGGGTTATAGTGGTGCCAGGGCTCTCCTGTACCAACGCCAGACTTGATTTCTGAGGTCTTTGCTGCTGCCACAGATTGGCATTATTAAGGATACCTCTTTGGCTGCTTTCAAACCCATCCATATAAGGAAAGCTGCCACCACGCTGCTTTGGAAGAGAAATGCAAGGGGGAGGTTGATGTTGGTTTTAAACCCTCTCTGACACTGCCCGCACTCGGTGGAAGGAGCACCCTGTACATCTGGGATGTGTAAATCTGTCTGCCCAGCTGCCTGCTAATGCTCTGATGCAATGGGGCACTCCGCTCTGCAATTAGTGACCACACCATGGGCTCAATTATGGCTTGTGGCAAAACAAAGTGGAAGGAAAGAGGAAGCAAGCGTGGACCACAGAGCTTTATCCAAAAAACCTGAAGACACTTCTAAAAGAAAAAAAGAAAAAGCATAATTTTTGTTTTAATTGCTGATATTTTTAGTGCCTTGAGCAAAGCACCTTTTCTCTTTCCCTTCTGTCTATGTTTTTCTCTTTTTATTTCAACCTGAAGTTTGTCACAGGGAGGCAGGGTAAAAGATTTTCACTCTACAAAATGCTGAAGGTAGAATAAACATAGCTGCTTTCACCTAGTGCACTTTCTCTGTCTTTCTGTCTTTTTCTCTGATCTCAGGGTTATCCAGAGCTCCTGCAATCATAGCAGAAGGAGGACAAAACCAGTGCATAAAATGGTGTCTACATTTTGGCTGTAGATCTTACGCAACCAGGCAGGGAGCAGATGCAAGGAAAGGGTTGTGCAATCTCGACTGCATGGGAGTGGGCAGCAGGAGGGCGAGGAAGGTGCTGTTTGGTGCATTTATTCCAGGCTCAGCCTCACAGCCCCTCCACTCCCCCTGCCGCTGCCCCTCCGCCAGCTCTCCCGGCAGCCCTGCCATCAGCCAGAACCCCCCTGTGCGTCAGGTAAACGAGCTCTGCCTGTACCTGAACTGACCCAGCGCTGCTGGACAATTAACACTTTACGTAGCCCTTTCGAGAGACCACCATGCAGCGTAGACCGGAGAGGACCCTCGCCCAGCTTAACTTGCCAGCAGCAAGCTCTGTGTGCGCACGCAGCATCTGCTTTCGTGTGACGTGCTCCCTTGCCAAGTGACATTTTCCACAGATGCTGGCTGAGATCAGTCTGCACCTGCACATGTGTGTGTAGCCGAGGCTGCGATTAGCCAGTTTGTTTGAACAACTGTGGTTTCAGACCTAAGCTCTTTTTTTTTTTCCCCATATGCTTACAGCTCCCATTTCTAACAATTTGATCTCCTGCCTATGCCGAAACTGTGCTGCAATAGATCCACTGCTATTACTGCCCTCTTCTACTGCACAAACCAAACTTGCCATTCATCTCTTTCCCCTCTGGCATACAGCCACTTTGTTTGTTGTTTGTTTTTGAAGCATTTATTATCATAGCCAAAAAGTAAGCTGTGGTATCTGGGAGATATAGCTACATCATTAAATAACACTGAGAATACTCATGGAGGGCAGGGCCCTCTCTGGTTCGGCACACATACTTTTATACCAGAGTGACAGGGTTGAATTTCATTTTGCTGTGGTTCTTGGAGTGATGCTAGAGTAAATGGGCAGCTCTTTCAGTAAATATAAATACAGCAAGGTTGAAACACTTCCTGATCTTCCTGGAGAATGACTACTTGGAGACAGAAGTCTGGGAGTGACTTCCTGGGTTGTTTCATCCTTGAAGTCAAAATAGATTGGAGATAGAGGCGGCCATGTAAGGTAGTTGATTAAGTGACTGTAGAAATATGTGAGGATTAGGGATCCTTTGTAAATCAGAACCAGGATTTGGAGGAGGATGGAAAAGAGAGAGCACAGGTAGGATTTGCAGCCTTGTAGCACTGCAGAATTTCCTCCTGCCAGATGGTGTAACTGCACCACATGGCATTGCTATAAAACCAGCATGGGGAGCATGAATTGTAAACCACCGTGGAAATCCCTCTGCCTGAACCCAACAGAGGCAGCAACTATGTGGCAGAGGTATGTGACAGAGCAGCCTGGCGTGGGAGCGGGATGGATGGAGCTGTCTTGCTAGCTGAGATGCAGAGCGCTATCTTTGGCAATTTAACTGCATGGTCAGTGATGAGTCTGGTCTGATCCAAACTGGCATGCTTCACTGCTGAGGCTCATATGGCAAACACTGCCACTTGGCGTATATTCTTGAATCATTTCCCTCTTAACTTGCCATACTTCTGTCTTTGCTAGCTGTTTTTAATCCTGTCTCTAGTCTGCATGCAGTGAGATGTCTGCGAGGCAGTGCTGCCTGTACCACTGGGAAGGGTGGAACAACACCTCACCCTAGACATTGAAATGTCAGTACATGTCCTGCCGTTCCAAAGAGCTATGCAGCAGTTCAGCCTGGAGAGCTGGCGCCCGGTGCTACTCTGTGTGTCTGGACAGGCTGGTAAGGTATTCTGGTCCTGGTTGCTATACACTCTATTTTTACCTAACTCCCACTGTGGTGTCTTTCCCCCTGCTTAGTGTGAAAAGGTAACGTGCCTCTAATGTGGTTATTAGAAGATCATCCGGCTCCGCAGGTCAATGAAGAGTCAAAAGCATCATTTAATACTTGAACTTTGCTGCTGGCCCCTGCCTGTGCCTGGTGCTCGCAGGGAATCCAAAGCAGCTGCAGCCGAGGGCCAGAGGCCAATTGTTTCTCTGAGTCGGTGGCATTATTTCTTCCAGGAATTTTGCTGCATCGTGATTTAAAGGTCATCTTTCTCTTGGCCAGGAAAAGAGGCTGACCCCAATCCCACCACTGCTCTGGGGTCCTCACTCAAAGGGACTGGTCTCATGATGTGGGTACAGAGGAGGAGAGACAGACACTTCCACTAGGTTTATTCCCAGTTCAAAACATTACCAGGAAAGGCCTGATAAATCCCTTCTGAGGAGGTTTCTCCTCAAATGCTGATATCTCATTTCCCCCCATCAAATTCCCCATGGGGTCGTCATCGGCACTAATCTTGCTCCGGTGGTTCACGCCGCCCTGGCCCGCACCCCTCCCCGCTGGGGAGAGATTTCCTGTGTCTGAGTCAGTCCGGCAGTGGGACCGGAGGGAGCAGATGGAAACAGAAATGGGCTCTGCTCATGCATCGCATCCTCCCCATGCGCACCGACACAGAGCAAAGTCCTGCCTTGCTCTGCCACGCCGCACTTATCTACGTGCTGCACGCGGACGCCGCAGCAGTCCAGCCTTTTTCAACCACCGCTGCTCAGTCCTGGCTCGCAGCGTCGAGGCTTGTGTTTAGGGAACGGCGGGCTAACTTCCAGCACGGGGATCTGTAGACTCATATTACAGTGCTTAGGAAATACCCATAAAATATCAGCTCATTAGACACACTCAGTAATGGAGGTACATCAACAATGAGTCAGATTTGCTGTTTGTCATTGCAGCTCGTGGTTGAGGCGCTCTGCCTGACTTCCTCAGCTGCGTTGTGTACAAGGGGGAGAGGAAAACAGGGAGGTGGTTAACGTGCTTATGTCTCAGCCTAATGCGGTCCACTTCAAGCAATGCATCTTCTGAAGTCCCTCCGACCAACAAGATGCCCTGAGTGCCAAAAATAACTCGGCGAATGAATGCTGAAAAAAACCCTTTCACTGTGTCTTTGCTGGCTTTTTATAACACGTTCTTTTAAAAGAATGGCCATTTCCAAAGAAATTTCCTGTTAAATGAAAGTCTGTAAAAGGGAACGTTGTATTTGAAAGGTGAAACTGATTACTTTTCTCTAAAGATAGACAAAGGCGGAATTTTAGGTGTTTCTTTTGAAAATATTGAATTGAATGAAATTATAGGGGGGAAGAAAAGAAGCCTGGTTTTAAGCAGTTCTGTTGAGAGTTGCGGCCAGTGCAGTTTCTTTTATCCATGCCTCAGAAGGAAGGAAGAACAGCCTTGGGTCCCGGATGGAAGATGTACGATGTTTTCCTCCTCCTGTGACACAGACTGCAGGTGCAGTCCAAATCCAGTTCATCTGCAAACTGCTTCTATGGGCATAAATTTCAAAACTGCTCATAGGAAAGTTATTTGCACACGGGGACTTGCAAACAGCTGACACTTGTGCTGACAGGAGAATTAAAAGACAGCGAAACATATCTGACAGGCACATCCTTCCTTGCACAAGGCTCTGACGAGATAGCATTTATCCAAGTGGATATGGTGCTTGCGTCTCTGGATTCACGTGGTTACGTTACAGTCTTTGCAGTTGCGTGACCAGCTGTGTTGCACTTTCGGTAGAAAGATCTTTTGTCCCTTTAAATGTCACTTACTGTCAAATCATGGGAAAGCTTAGAAGCCAGTGTTGACTTTAATGCAAACAGAGCTAAAAAAATTTTTGGTAAGGTTCCACTGATAAACACTTTGGCCCTAATCTTGCAGTTGGATGTGTGTGGGCAGATGTGTGTGTTCCTGCAGAGCATCTCTGACTGCCAGGAGAGGACACTTCTGTTTTTAAGTCAGCTCTTTGCCTTGAGATTTTTGCTGGACAGGGTCTTAGTGAGGGGTTCTGAAAGGCAACCGAACGACTGAAGAGCAAAGTTACCAGTTCTCACTAAGAACTGTACTTTATAAGTGGCTTGGGCTCTTTTGAATTTCTAACATCGCTTTATTATTCAAGAAGTATTGCCTAAATATTTCTAATTTTCCATTTTTTCCCCCAAACATTCACAATCTTCCATCCTTCTAAATCCCACCTTGTTATCAATCATGGGGGCCTGAATTTTGCCCTCAGCTATTCATGTAAACCCCTCATCTTCAACCAACTGGACACGAACACAGATAAAAGATTGGCCTTGCATGGAAACACACAGATATCCATGAGGTTTGCATAGGCGTGTTGCACATGCAGTGAATCTTGGAGGATGAAAAATCAAATAAATTATCTAAAAATAAAATTATGCTTAACTGAATCTTGAATTTCACTCAGGTATTTTTAATGGCAAACCAGGCATTAAAATAATAGTTGAACACTTAGTTTCAGATATTAGGACCTGTGGGGTGTGTGTGCATCCAAGTATTTTTCTTGGCAGCAATGAGAACTGAGTGAACGCAGTTCCTATAAGGTTTGTGACAGTGAATTTTAAGTGAGAACACAACACTTCTGTCTTTCTTAAAGACGCTGTTGCAAGAAAATGCCCTAGAAGTTTGTCCTGCCAAAGAGGCTGTTTGTCCTTCTGTCAGTGATACATGTAGGAGCTGTGCTCTCAAGAGACGTCTGTTCCGAAAAGATCTCTTCCCTTTCAGTCTTTCCAAGGTCATGCTTCAACACAAGTCTTGAAAATCTTAAATGTCAGCAAACAGTGGGACAATCTGTTAAGCACACTCAGAGTCTAAGTAAATTGTCTTTTTTCCATCACTGTGTAAGCTTAAAAATGTAGAGAAATTCCATCAACTTTGCTACCAAATTTAGTGCTATCCAGCCCGTTCTTCTCCAGTTTTAGTGACTTTAGCATGTATGCCCAGAGCACCCAGCCTGTCACTCTGGTTATGTTTTCTCTTCTTTGGTGTTTCAGCATTTCTGAAGTCTCTCTTGGGTTGAATCCCAATGAGTCAATGGAAAAGTCCTGTTGGCTGCACTGGAAGCAGGAACTGGCTTTTAAGACTCCCTTCCTATTCTGAACTTGACACTGGCTGTAATTCGTAACATATGCAACTAGAAGGGTAATAACAGCCCAGTAACGAGGGTTAACTGTCACCTGTAAAAGTGAAATCAGTGTGCAAAAGGGGGTATGTGTGTCTATCCCCTCTGTACTCTATTATGCTCTGGGCTTGGAGATCCTTCTTCAGGATACTAATGATACTTTTGCCCAGAAGGTTTAAGAGCTGTCACTTTGAATATGAAAAGCAATCATGAGCCTTGTCAGATGGCTTAAACTGGTGTTCAAGGTCAGCCAAACCAGAAGAAAATGCTCATTGGAGTCCAGTCCCATGAATAAATTATTGCAGCTTTACACTCACTAGTTACCAGCCTGATACGGGATAATGCCCCTTCTGTGGCTATATGGAAATCACCTCTCAAGTAGCACATGGCTAGTGTGATCCAACACCAAACGACAGCCAAAGTTTAGGGTACTGCTTTGAACTCTCAAATCATCCGGGCAGAGTTTGCTCTTGCTCTGAAAACGAGCTCACGGGCTGCACGTAATGATGAATAAAGATGATTGCAACTAATATTGCTGGCTGGGATACTCTACTGGCTTCAGCCCAGGCACAAGACATGTTACTCATCTCATATATATGGCTGAAGAAAGTAGGGGAAAGGAAAAAAAATGCTTCAGGAGGAAGCTTTCAGAAGTAATAAGTGCTGGAGAAAGTGAAGACTCATTTTCACTTCAGAAAAGAGGCGAATCTGGACTGTATGGTGTACACAGATGTGTACATAATGCCCCTGGAACATAAAGGGGACTCCGTCTGCTGAGAGTAGCAAGGCTGAACTTTGCACGATGTGAAAACAGCCATTGCCTCCACTGTATACAACATACTTAGGAAAATGGCTCTGTTGTACCCAGCTTTCCATATTTAATGAAAAAGGCTGCATTGTCCTTTCCAGGCACAGCCTGAATGCAAATTCATAAATATGGTTAATATGGCTGTCTTGCTTCCACAAGTTTTTTCTTACAGTCCCTACTTACTAAAATGTTAAGTCCTTCATTGAAATTCCACCTCCAGTGGAACAGCCCTCCATCAGCTGTCCCCGGAAAAACAGAGCAAGCAATGACAGCAAAAGCATTGTGATGAGCTTTTCTATGCTCTCCTGGCATTCTTTGGAAAATTTTCCATTATTTTGGCTAAGAGGTCACTGCTGCTCTGGAAACTCAGTTGTGCTTTTGATTCTCTATTATCAAGCAAAATATAACATCATTTAAAACAACTACCAAAATCGGAAACCAGTCCTTGGATATCTTGGGAAGGGTCTGTTTTAATAATATTTTTTTTCAATGGTTCTGTGACTCAAGCAGCAATGAGTTACTGTACCCATCTGGCCATATATATTTAGATATAAATTGTTTTTCACAGAGGAGAACATTCGCACATGATTTTACAAGAAGGGGTGGAAGCTGTTGTAGTTTACTTGTCCTCCTCTCTGTCTCCTCCCTGTCTCTTTATGTTTAATTATTATCTTTTGTCCTTGTTCCTTTGACTAATAACCTTTAAATGAAAGCAAATGTCTTTGGTGCCGCACTGAGAAAGCTCTCAGCTTGCGCAGCATGGTTCTCTAAAGAGAACTATGTGAGAGGCTGGAAGAGAACTTCAGGCATGTCCGTGAGAAGGGATAGGGTAGAAACAGGGTCCAGTAGGGTAGAAACAGGGTCCCAGGAAGCTTCCTGACCACATCGTTACCTGCCGATTCAGGGCATACCATCAGAAACAGGAAAAGGGCAGATGGCAGGAAAAAGGGAGATGGCAGATATGTCTCAGATGTATGTTGACAGGTAATTCAGGGTCTAACATTTTGCACACATATAACATCTCGTGAAGATATGAATGCCTATTGCATTTCCTCCTAAATACGCTAGAACAGAATCTGCCACAGGATCTGCCACAGATCTGGTTATCCTCGTATTTTGTTGGTGTCTTTATGGGGACTCATTTGCACCAATAATTAGTATTCTAAAATTCCTGGGTTTTTTTAATTGGCTCACAGACCCTCACATACATACACATATAGAAAGACTTTCAGACAGACTTTGCAGACTTACAGCACTCTCTTCTCATGTTCACAAGTATCGTTAACAACACTTTCCTGTGCTCACTGCCATTACTGGCCTTAGTCACTAAGGTTGTTGCCATAGGGTGGCTTTGACCCCGTCTCTGGCCGTGAGACTCCGTCGCAGATTGAAGATACCCACCTCCCCCAGGTTTGACTTTGGTGGAATTGCTCCTGGTTTCCACAGTTTAAGCAGGGAGTGATATTTTCTAGTTCTGAAACTGATTGGGAGGAGGAGGAGGAGGAGGAGGAGAGAGGAAGAAAACACAAAAGCAGAAGGGGAGGAGGTAGGCAACACAGCAGACAATGTGGACCGTTTCCTAGCATCATTTAACGGCTGCTTTGAATGGCTGAGAAATGACACCAGAAGTTTCACAAAGGCAGAATATGTGTTTCAATGTATAATTATATGGTTGCAATGTAGCGACATGGATAATTATCACCATTTTAAAAAACCCTTTAATCCTCTCTTTTTCTCTCTCTTTTTTTTTTTTTTTATTATTATTATTACAGCTATTTCATGGATCATAAAGTATTACCCACTACAGGATTTGGAAATTACTTGTTTCATTTTGTTATTTTTTTTAAATTTTTTTCATTTTGCATCAATCTCTACAGGTTGTTGCTGCATATTTGTTGAGAACAACTCCCTGGCAAATAATACAGCTGAATTTCAAAATAGTTCTACGCTGCATCCTGATGCACCAACTGACCACAAACGTAACTGCAGTCCCAGGACAGGCAAAGGCTGGGCCATGAGACTACGGCTGTCCGGATCTGGCCCAGTGCACAACATTTCTTTCAATGAGTGGCAATCTCTCATCTGATCCACGTGGACATCTTGTGAAGCAAAGTCCTAAATTTCAAACCTTGTAACTTGCACATATGTTCCTGCCACCCACCAGGGACAAGTAAGATTCCAGTTAGAACAGGCACTCTTGATTTTACTTGCCTTGTACTGGGAAATATATGAGCATGCTTGTTTATGTGAGACTGGGGAGAACAAAGGCTAATTAAATCCCACCCTTCCAATAGGATATATATTTTTTCAACCCTGAAGCAAATTTTCTATGTCTGTGTGTTTTGGCTTTTAAACTTAACAGCCTGCAGGCATCAACCACGTCAGCAAAGAAATGGAAAGCTCATTATTACACTATTAGAAGGTTTAAAACTTAAAACCAGAGGCTATAACAACAGCGAGTGGGATATCAAAGACATGCCCTTCCACTTGAGCCTTTCACTGAATTCAGGCTGGGGGGATGCTGTGAAGGTTGTTTTACTGTGCCTGTGCACTCTCCAACCATCACAGTGTGTTGAGGGTATAATGGCTTTTTTTTGGGATATTATTGTAGATTCCTATTCGACCAGATAAATGGAACAAAAATAGATAGTATGACTTTCGGAGGTAAAGACGTGCTGTTGGGTCATGTGAATGAGCGTTCAGTCCCTGCCCAGGCTTGTTCTGAAACAGTGTATTTGCAATGACTGTGCCACATGAATTTCATGGGGCAGTTTATTCAGTTTTACAACTGACCCACAGATGACAGCATGTGTTTTACTAAAAAACTGTGTTCTAAATCTTGGGCTGTTGGAGGTCATTTAGGCTATTCTGTATGTATGAACTCCTGAAAAACAGTGTCTCTCCTTCTGCCCTGAGCTTCCTGTTCTCTGCTCCTCACTGGTCCCTCTGGGCTGTTACCTTGCTGCTCTGTATTATTTTTTCCACACAATCCCCAGCCTTGATGTTTGCAATACTGGAATCTTTTTCCTACAGACCTTATTTTCTAAACCTTCTATTATTTTTGTGACCTTCTGGGACACTTCCCATTTCAAGAGCATTCTTTGGAAGGCTGATTCAATACAGAGAGAAACAATTCCAACCTCATCTTCCAGGACATGTGTTTCCATCCTTTTTAATCCCACAGTGTCCTTCCCCACGCTCAGGTGGGTGCTGTGTGCAGCCCCGGTTGGCACCCAGGTGAGCATGGTGCTTTCTCAGAGGTACGCAGGTTGCAGAGTCAGATGGGGAGTGATATTTCTGGATGAGTGAGGATGCTGCCATGCTGCCACCAAAAGCAAAACACCTCTGTCTGCCATCCAACTGTTTCTACATAAGCAACAATTTTAAGGCTTTATCGGCATGTCTGTCCTCCGAAGGGAGTCTCCTGTATCCTGCACTGTTGGTTTCCTAAGAGGAAAAAAATCTGCTTGGAGCAGATCCTTTGGGGGATTCAGAGTTCCCTCGAGGAATGCGGCCCTGAGCCAAAAGCGTCAGGTGCAGCTGATCCCAGTAAATCTCGGGGCTTACGAGGGGCTGAGTCGGTCGAGGAGGGTGGAAGGATTTCTGGCAAGAAGCCAAGCCAAGGCAGGCTGGAGGCTTACAGCACTGTCCTCTCTGCACTGTTTTCTTTGATGCGTAACAGTCGCTGAGGTGTGCGGAGGGTGGTCGGGGGCTTTGGTGGTTTTTTAAACACAAACCACAGGTAGAAAAGCTGATTTGCAGCGGGGAAAATGCTGGGCCTGGGTATACGGGAACCTCCAACATTTTATATGACTTCTGTTAGCTGCAGACAAGTGTACTGATGCTATCCTTTAAAAGGCAAACCCTACAAAGCATGGCTGGCCGGCGTGGCTCACAAGGCCCTGCCAACGGTCTTTGCTAGCCACAAGTGAAAAACATGGTCAGTGCTTAGAATGCTTCTAGTGCAAGCATCAGCAACAGTCGATGCACCTTTGACTGTGAGACATGGCAGTGGTATTTTTAAAAGTCCTGGTAAGAGAGGCTGCAGGTCAAGGTACTGTTTCTAACTCTGAGGATGTTTTTTAGGAATTCCCATGTGCCCTCCCGAAGTTTCCAGCTCAGGGCTGATGGGGCCAGTGATGCCAGCCGGTGCCTGAGCCTGCGCAGAGGGTACAACGCTGGATTGTTACAAATGAAACTTGCTGGTACCACACAGCATAGGGATTTTGCATCATCTGTTAAACACCAGGAATTAATTTGCTTTTCACTTCCACCCCACCACCAAAATAAACTTATATCTAAACGTTCAGTCCACTGTAGCCTTGGTGGGCAAACCTTGTATAATTCATGCAAAACCAAAGGGGGAGGATGATCATTTCCACTCCCTGTAGGCTGACAAACAAAAAGGTTTGGATCGCTTTAAAGGGCCCTGATGAGACATGAGAACAACATCATTTCATCTGTGCCTGAGTGCTTCAGCACAGACACAATATTGAATTGATGGCAAAAGTGTGTGGCAGCAATTATTGCCATGAGAGTTGCTCTGGAAGGAAACACAAAAATTTCATTTAACTCCCTCACTCACCACTGTAAGTTAATTTGGACATGCTATATTCCCAGCACAGTTATAAATTTAAAAATAAGCACAGCCAGGGCTGTAGCTGAAGAGGGACTGGATGGTGTATCAAAATATGCTCCAGAATAAACTGGAGTGTAGTTTACAAAATGCTGCCTTTTAAATCTTATGCCTACAATCTCTTTCTTTCTGGAACAAAATATGGTGCTTCCAGCCTACAATATGAAGTGAGTCATAATATTGCCATTCTGCTCCCAGCACAATTGGAGCATACCTATGGTATGAAGTGGGAGAAATATTTGGCCAAGAAGAAAGCTCCAGAATTTTTTTATGTACTGTCAAGACATGCTTAATAAATGGAGAGTATTATTTTCATATTGCGTAATTCAGACTTTCCTCATCCTGGGGTTGTTTCAGCAAAACACGCAAGCATGTGCTTATCTTGAATTAGTGTTTAAGCCCAGATGTCTGTTAACACTTATGGGACGGACTTTCCTAAGGGCTGGGCCTCCTGACATGCATGGGAGGCAAACATTTTCTTACACCTGCACAGGGGCTGAATGAAGTCTTGCAGGTAGATATGGAGGGTGGGTGTTAGTGGCAGAAGGCATGTGAGTTTGCAGTGGTCTGTGGTCCGTTATCCTGTATTTCCGCTGTTTTCCCGGGGACAGATTTCAGTGGTCTCCGACATCACTCATGTGGGCACGGACTCAGCCAGGCTGTGAGAAACAGCCTGAAGAGGAGTAAACAGAAAGCCTGGCTGCCCAGCTGGGACGGCTTTGGGGCAGAGGATGAAATCCCCATCCTGGCCATGACAACAGGCACGTTGCCTTCATCAGACCAGATTTCAATCCATGTGTATGAACAGACACCAAAACAAAGAGAGAAGCAATCACCATGTATATGGCTGGCTGGGAAGTGTTCTGGCAAAGGAAACAGGGCTTAAATCTTGAACTCTTCCAGATAAAAAATAAAGGCAGGAACAACTTGTGTGCACACGGGATGGCAGGCGGGGCAGCTTGTGGGTAAAGCTTTGGTCCATGACACACAAGATTTGGCCTTGATTCGTGCCCTGCAGCTGTGTGACCCTCCCAATGCCAGTGTTTCCCTCCAAATAAAATATAAGTATTGACACAAACCTGCTTTTATATAAAATCCGTGAGCTCTCATGTATTACTGTGCTTATACTAGGGACTGTTTATGGGTTGAACTTAATGTTTATTTAATATACCCTACTCCTTGATATTAAATACTGTTACTATTAACTGCTGTGATGCCTGCTGCCCACAGGGCTTTAATGATCAAGATCATCTAAAATAACAGCAATTCATTTTATTTTTAAGCATTCTGTAGTGTGCAATGAATTGTTTAACATCAGGTAGTGTACGCATTATTATGCTGTGCTCATATATGAAGTGTGTTTTTTGACCAAACAGCCCAGAAATCTCTCTTGCTCTTGGTAATGAGAGCTCACAGAATCGGAGAGCTGAGGAACATTTGAACCCTCCAGAGTGTGAAATAATAATGGCCAGCTGGTGCCATTTCAGCTGGGAAAGCAGTGAGTCAATGGCAAAGATATGAGACTTAAATCTTGTTCATACCACACCACTGAGGACCACTAAGAAACTGGTTTGGATTGGTTTTAAGAGGATTTCAGAACAAAGAGGTTTCTCAAAATCTCTGCCCTTTCTGAACAGCAACATTCCGCAGTACATACAGGATCTTCGGGCTTTGAGTTTGGGAGAGGATTCTGGAAAACAGATGCATCTACCCATGCTAAGACCCTCTGAAGAAATTAAGGTGAGAAAACTATCAGGAAATGTATGGCTATACACGTCTTCAAACTCCTTTCCTTCCGTTAAAATGCTAAATTGTTACTGCTACATTCATAAGGCAGCTTGAGGTGTTCAAGCAGACTCCCTGTTGTTTAACAAAGAGATTGATAAGTCAGACACTTTGCAGGATAGACCTGTCAATGATGGGTTGGTGTCCAGAAAGCTCATGCTGAAGTAATCTGGGGGCCAGTTATAGAAAAAATACATCTTCTTGTAATCACAAGAAAACACCGGGGACAAGTTAATTTGATCCTATGTATCATTTCATCATCATAAGCTTACTATTCATTTTGTAATTCTTTAACAAGGTGAAACCATGCTTTCAAGAAAAGTCGCAGGGCTGTATCATTTTGAGCAGTCTTTAATCCTGTTTTGCCACATATACCTATGTTCACTCACTTTGAAAAAGCTCTTTCCTTATCATAGAATCATAGGATGGTTTAGGTTGGAAGGGACCTTAAAGATCATCAAGTTCCAACCTCCATGCCATGGACAAGGACACCTTCCACTAGACCAGGTTGCTCAAAGCCCCATCCAGCCTGGCCTTGAACACTTCCAGGGATGGGGCATTCACAGCTTCTCTGGGCAACCTGTTCCAGTGTCTCACCACCCTCAGAGTGAAAAATTTCTCCCTAATATCTATTCTAAATCTATCCTCTTCCAGTTTAAAGCCATTCCCCTTCATCCTATCACTACATGCCTTTGTAAAAAGTTCCTCCCAGCTCTCCTGTAGGCCCCCATCAGATACTGGAAGGCTGCTATAAGGCCTCCCTGGAGCCTTCTCTTCTCCAGCCTGAACACCCCCAACTCTCTCAGTCTTTTCTCACAGCAGAGGTACTCTGGCCCTCTGATCACTTTTGTGGCCCTCCTCTGGACCCGCTCCAACAGGTCCATGTCTTTCCTATCTTGGGGGCTCCAGAGCTGGACACAGTACTCCAGGTGGTGTCTCACCAGAGCAGAGTAGAAGGGAAGAATCACCTCCCTTGACCTGCTGGCCATGCTTCTGATGTAGCCCAGGATATGGTCAGCTTTTTGGGCTGCGATCGTGCATTGCTGGCTCATGTTGAGCTTCTCATCATTCAGCACCCCCAGGTCCTTCTCCTCAGGGCTGCTCTCCAGCCATTCTCCACTGAGCCCATATTTGTGCTTGGGATTGCCCTGACCCTTACTCAAGGGTATGTGGATGATGGCAAACTGCAGAGTTTTTTCTAGCAAATTTTCTTTCCTTCATAAACATTTTTCTCAGGATTTTTTCCCACCCTTATTCCTTCAGACATATTGATCTCCATAGGATTACTTCTTCCTAGTTTAAGATCTGTTTTCTTTTAAGCCAGCTACATGTCTGGGAAATACAAACTCTGGTGTTCCAAGAGGGCAGAGGGAGGTGTTTCTAGAAATAGCAAGACGACAAATAAATAGAGAGAAACTCTAGTCTTGGCTACCTTACTATAAACTCAGCCCATAGATCTTTTTATTTTTTTTCAGAACTGAGGTTTCCCATCTGTCAATGGGCAGATATAAATCCCAGCAGACATTGAAGAGACATCTGGAGTGTATCCATTGCACTCCCAGTGTCAGTGTCACCCATTACCATACATTTTTGCTGAGCTAAGAGAATTTGGGGTCTTCCCTCCAAATGGGTGATTGCAAAAATTGTGATATGTCTAATATCCTCTTCTACAGCTACTACAAGTCTCTGATACCAAGACTCCTGCTTAGTGCTTGTGTTTCCACAGCCAAAAGTTTAATGAGCATATGAATGAGCCATTTTATAAAATAATGGGGTGGATTGCTGCTGTCGTGCAGAGAAGACCGTGATGTCTGCAACAACACCGTGGGCAATGGAGGAACTGGGAACCTTCAGCAGCTCAGGAAGCTGAACAAGGGGATATGAACCTCTTGGGAACCAAATGAGGGGAGGGGATTTTCCAAGGAACCCAAAACACTTATTTTCAAATTGAATTTGAATGGGGTCCCCAAGTTTACAGGGTGGCTTCAAATACTCCAACCTAAGTTTTCATAAGTGTGTGAGAGATTTTCCATCCTCTCACATCTGGCCACAGCTCAAGGTGCCCAGACAAGAGAGAACAGTCTTCCAGCCAGCTACATTTTTTCTACCCAAGGAACAACTCTACTGTACAGCATGAATGCCAAGGTCCAGGTTCCTTCTGGGCTTTGCACGTTTTCTCAAGTTGGTGTTTATCTTGCCTGATCTGCCCTGACTGTTCCTGTTAATGTTTTCTCTTATTGTTGCTGGTGAACTCTGGCCCTTACCGGCATTGTGGTAGAGTTGCCTTTCTCTAAGGAGGTATATGGGAGATTTTCCAATACTGGATTCCCCCTGCTCCATGCCGAGATGGCATCTGTATTCCCCTGCTGATCAATCTCTTTTTCTTCTGTATATACTATTAAAAAACGTGGAGAAAATAAAGCTCATTTACTAGCCCCCGTAATCAACAGGGGTTACATCTGTGAAATGGCGAGTGGCATTAGAACTGTTGTCTTTGCTTAGCAACAGGCATCTGTGCAAATGATTTGGAGGAAAATTCCCTGAAGCACAAACTATAGGCACTTCTCTAACTGCTTATATAAATTAATATAGCAAAAAAATTTTGGGAAAAAATCTGGGAGATAAAATCCCCAGACGCACGGCTTCTTTGTAATCTAATAAATCTTTTTTTGACAAAAATAAATTATGCAATTATTAATATATGAACATTTCCTTGCATCTCCCGCAAACACGTAAGGGGAAAATTGATACTTCCGTCTTGAGAAATGATCTGTTTTATGTCATAAGTATCTTCAGTCTGATTTCCTGGGATCTTAGCAGTTTGCACAGAAATGCATTATCTGCTTCTTTCACTTACTTTATTCATCTACTGGCCTTTTATTCTATGCCACACATTCCTTCACTTCAAGGGTTTCCTGACTTAGATTTCCTTGGCCTCAGCTCTCTGAGTCTTCCACAGCCAGATGAACCTGGCAGTTTGTGTGAGCATAACTAACCTTGAAAACGATTGCCTAAATATTTCCTCCATTTTCAGTATCAAAATGTGCTTACCGTGATTTCCTCATACTGAGGATCATCAGACTAAAAGCTATGTATTATGGCAATAGGTATAAATATTTACAACTAATAGAGACTATGTCTAATTTTAGGTATCCACACCCACCACGCTCACTGGGAAATGAAACCAATCTATTTCAGGTTACGCTTCCAGATCTTCTAAGGAAGAAAATCCATTAGGCACTGTCGGTAGTGCCTTCTCATTACCTCTGATGACTCTGTTTTTATTCTTGCCTGACAGCTCACAGCAAGAGCACATTAAAAAGGGTTGCCCCATAGGAAATCTGAAATTCAGTGGTCCTCAGACACCCCAAATGAACTTCCTTAGATCAGATGTAATTCATACTAAGACAGGATTTTGAACCCTCTGTTTAGAAGCTCCTGGGAGGGACAGACGTTTTTAGCTGATGGAATGCACCCTTTCTATCAAATAACAGCGGCTTGGTTTGTTAGTGTGACAGATAATTGAAAAGCAGCTATGTGGGGGGGGGATCCTGAAAGTGAAGTAAATGATCTCAGAAACTGGAATATACGTTGAATTTAAAGCTCAATCTGATTGCACACAGCTTAATTTCTGTAACCACGGCGTTGTCCTTTGTAACTTAATCTGGCATGAGCTCCCAAACAGGTCCTTTACTGTATATTTCCTCCATAATCTACAAACAGCATCACTAGAATGTGGTCACAGACACCTCCCTCCATGTCCACTGAGCATCACAGCTGAAGTTCTTGTTCCAGTGTCACTAACTTTGGGGACAACTCACTGGAACAAGACTGTGTCTGGCTGAGGGAAGATGTACTTTGAAAACCTTTGAGAGTGCTTGAGCTAACTTCCTTCTTCTGGAAATCAAACCTATGGTGTCTTATTAATTAGAAATGTGGATTTATTAGACAGTAATGTAATGACAAAAGCCACCAAAGGAGGAGAAAAAAACTCTCTGCAGGTAGCCTGTACCAGTGAGATTAAAGACAAAATGAGTGACACAGTTCAGACTTTTCTCTTCTCCTAAGCGCTTGCCTGGTTCTGCCATTAGGTTTGCCAAGGCTTGCAAGGGTTGCCAAGCTCTCCCTGCAATCGTTGCAGCTTCATATTGATAGAGCCTAAAACCACACCTGAGCTTATGCTATTTGAGGCATTTTCCTTGGAAATGTTTGTCTTTGCAGCACAAACATTTCTTTTAGAGGAAGTGGGAGTAAGCCTGCCCTTGGATGATGACGACTGCAATACAGTAACTGTAAAATGGATAATAGCAGTAACCAACTAGAACTGGCCAAGGGGATGATAATTCAGCTTTGTGACAACTTCTGAGGTTTTACAATTTGTTTTCATTTTACAATGGAATGAAAACAAAACCTTCAGATATTATGTTTTCAATTTAGGTCTTTCTTGCTGCACTGTCAGAAATAACCAGAGGGCCCTGGACCTCAAAAATTTGTCCTTCCAAGTATTTAAAAAATGCTTCAACTTTCATGAATCAGCATTTTCTCCTGGTGGGATAGTTCATCAAAAATGCTTTGGCCAGAACTTTTGCTAACCCCAAAAGTTCAAAATCATGAGTCATATCCCCCAAAACATAGTTGTTACAAATGACTTGTTTTATGATTTATGGATTGTTTCTGGACTGTCTTCTCTTAAACATACCTTTCCTCTCCATCCTCTAAGGACGTACATTTCTTTCCCACACTCCTCCAGTTCTTCTCTCCTATTTTCTTGGGCTTTTTTTGTTTGTCATGCAGCTCCTTGGCTTTTTTCACGTTCCCTAGCTTACGCACAAGAAGCAAAGCTGAGATAATGTTTTTATGGTATGCTGTGGCAGGGGTTTGCCAGGAAAGAGGTGGTTGCTGGATGGTTTCTGCAATGGATAGTGGTCAACTGCGGGGTGGTCCCACTACTGTCCTGCGAAGCCCTGTCTGGCTGCTTGTTGGTTTTCACTCATCTTGGATGGCATTTTCTGTCGGGAAGGCTGACATCTGTCAGAAGGCAGGAACATCTGCTCTCATGCCCTGGCTGGCTGCAGCCCTCGCCAGCCCGGCAGCACTTGAGGAAATCAGAAGAGACACACGGTAATAATTATCACTCAGTGCTTGTGGGGCAGCCGCTATGTGTGCAATGTCTGTGGTTTGGTTTTGGACCCAACTGGCTCAGAGACAGCTCTGCAGGACCCATATCTAGTTCTGGCCAGCTCCATGTCCCATGCTGCACCCAGGTATGCTTTGGAAAGACAAACTGTCTTTCTTTTTCTCTAACATTTCAGGTGGGAAGACCCTATTCTTTGAGAAAAAAAGCAATGTGGAAAACAAATACCAAGTAAAGGAAATGTGGCTATTCATTCTGAAAGACAGAGAGAACGGCAGAAAAGGGATCAAGACTTGGAATGACTTAATGTGATGGAAGGTACAAGGTACTCCCTAGTCAAGTGGTCTTTTTATGAATTATCTCATGCACCTCGCCATGACGTACTGTGAATCCACTCAGCCAGGGATAAGGTTCCCCTGTGTCCTCAGGAGTTTCCCACCTATGGGGCATAGTCTCAAAATACTGTTTTCCTTGCAAAATTGTCACAAGACTTGTTTTTTTTTTAGGCACTCATGTTCATGCATTTAAATAGAGGTAAGGGGGAGAGAAGCCTGGTTGGGAGTACCATACGGAGACAACACAAGTTGTTCCTGTTCCACCATTTTCTCAGCAAACATTAATTCAGCTTGGGGACCTCGTTCTATATTCACACTCCCTGTTGCTTCTTCCTTCCTTGGAAGCATCAGGAGGGAACTTATGGTATTGCTACAAGCAGCTCTTTACAGGAAAAGAAATAAATTGGGCAATATGCTTCAAATAATGGAAGAATGAATTATTTCACCATTTTCGCAGTTTCCCAGGAGGGAGAGTAGAGGGACAAAATGCACTTAACACTCTAAAATATTAAACTAACAAGAACCACAGCAACCTCACCCCTCTGGACCTGAACCAAACTGGATGGTTTAGGTAAATTCCCAGCAGACCTCCAAGTGGCACACTCCATCAGAGAATATTGCTATGCATGGCAAGGGAAATTCTCCATATTAATGATATCACGAACTGGCTCAGCTAATTTGGAGTTCTTCTGTAAGACCTGGTTTCTGGCAGATTAGCTGAATATTTTTTGGAATATGAACTCTGCTTTTAATGTTGAGTTTGATCCTGTTTTCATGGACGGTTTTCCTGCAAAATTACTTTCTTAAAGCTGTATTTCACATATATTTTTTAATGAGAGAAGTTACTCCCTTGTATTGCTGCAATAGGCTTAAAATATTCCAAGCAGTAACTAGAAGGCAATGAGGTGAAGGGAATTGTACTTGATTTTTGAGATTTACTGGTTATGTACACAGAACAAAACAAAGCAGCACTGTGAAGGTAAAGGGTCTTTCTGAGAGCTTAAATAAGAGCATATAAATGCCCTCCTAGATTTTGTTCGTGCTGTTGCTGAAAATTTTAATGGCAAGTTTTCAGACAGCAAAAATGGGATTAAACTAGGATGAAACTACAAGCAATGCTATAGTATCCTTTGTATTTTGATACAGCTGAAATGGTCTATGTATAGTTATAACTAACCAAAAATAAAGATGCAATTACAAAATACCTCTAGAGGGTATTTTGTAATCTATATGTAGGTAGACCCTGAGCCCTCAGTGTAGACCCTGAGCCCTCAGTGAAGCTTGTGTGCCCAATTGGAGCCATTTGGGAAGTGGGATCATACAACCCAAGCTGTCAATAGCAGCATTGTCATCCAAGCTTGAAGGGACAACACAAGTCCTGGGCATTACTTCCATAAGCCATTGCTTGATATATATAGCATAAAACAGATGGTCTCAGGAGGCATTTTCAGTGTGAGTTTGTTCCAGAGCTGAGATTCCCTGGTGGAAACGCCTCACCTTTTAAACGAAAAATCAGGTCTCTGCATTTCTGCTGCTCATGGACAGGGTCTCAAGCAACTGGGCCCCCAAAATTAGAAAAAGACATTGACTCTACACCTGGTTATTGGACAAAGACACGCTAACCAGGTCTGAAATGGAGCTGGGGAGATTTCTCAGAAACCAAGAGCATCCGAGACGGGGAGGGTCTGGCCTTTGAGGACAGAGCTGCTCACAGCAGCTGGACGGCTGCCCACTCTGGAACTGGAGCATGAGACAGTTTGTGAACTTAAAACACATTTTCCAACCTTATGGGATTTTCCTTATGGTCTGTTCTCAGCAAAGCAGCATTATTATTGTAAATAGATGCTCTTTTTGTCCCATCTCCCAGGGGATAAAAATTAATGTTATGTTTGAACATGTATGTTTTCCCACTCATTGCTGAAGCTGTTCTTTCCCTTAAAGTCTGCAGAAAGCCGAGCATTAGCAGATACTGTTAATATCATTACTTTAAAGTTATAGCTGCATGTCTGTGCCAGAGAGTCTTTAATAAGAGACGTGGCCTCCATCCCCTCAGAATTGCAGGGGTTGGAAAGTAGTTTTAGTGAGTCATCTCAGGCATCCTCCTGCACTGTGGCAGGACCTTTCTGTCCAGCCCCTCTGCACAGTCCTCTTTAACTCTTTCAGATGCCTAAGTGCTGGCTCCTGTGCTCACCACTGGGACTGTTATTTCCATGATACACTTGCATTCTGTCCTGAACCAGGAGTGAGGATCCTGGCATAGAGCTGTGCTGCTCTTTCCCTCCTGCTCCCAAGCCATCACCCTCCTGAGAGTGCCTCCTGTGCCACTGTGCTTGGGAATATTTTTACAGCTGTCCACCGCCCTCCTTTGGATTTTTTTTTTAAGTTTTTTTTCCCAGTGCTTCTCCTGTCAGTGAATGGTTTTTCCAGCCTTCTCTTCCCCTGAGGCTGGTTGGCGTGTTTCATATTTATGGATTCATTGCTGTGCCAGTCCCTGAGGCAGAAAGGCAACCGTGGGGCAACCCCACTGCTGGATTTGCTGGTGCACTGGACCCACACTGAGACTGGGGAACTGTGCTAGCTGAAATACTAAGCTCATTATCTTTCACGCCTTCGACTTCCCTGGGATCCCAAATACACCACTTTGGCTATGGGGACTTGCTGGGGACAGCACTCCCCAGCAAGTGCCACAGAGTGCAGATGGCACTGTGTCCTCAAGGGCCTTTCCAGGCCATCTTGCCTACTGTCATATGATGACTTTCCATGTCCACAGTGATATCTGTTTAAGAAGAGGGCTTTGGTCTTGGTCATAAATCTATGAATATGCATGCTATAGAACAAATACTAAGGAAAAGCCATCACTGCATAATGAGATCTGTATCCATTTCAGCCAAAAGTGGTAGCAACCGCACTGTTGGATTGTATCATTAGGTCCTCCTTCATGCTACGCTAAGGTGGCTGTGTCCTCACTGCTGAGACATGATGGATGGTGCTTGGAATTGCAGTAAGGTGTAACGATTCATTCTCAGATCTGGGAGAGCTTTCCTGTCCACCTGGATACGTGGGAAAATCATTGGCTGACAAATGGCACTTGAGCATTTTAGCACATGTAGAAGTTGCATGTAAGATCTAGTTCCCACATTCAGCCAAGGCTGCTGGCAGCATGGCTTGTCTGGGTGAGAGATTTCTGAGTTTGAATGTAAATAATACTTGGCAGTAAATAGGGTAAATTAACGTTGGTGTTTTTTTTTTTTTTTTAGCTTTTAATTATTAGACATTATTTTAAAACCCATTTCCCCTGATCTTATTCAGGGAAAATGACAGATGAATACCAGTTCATAAATCCAGTCTAGAATTCTTTCATTCAGTGTCTCTTGGGATAAAACTTGGGGTGACAATTCATAAAGCTTTCATTCTTCAGTAACTCACTCCCTGACTTAATTGGAAGACCCGTAGCTTGTGATACAAGAACAATATATCTGACAGGAGACTGGTGAGTGACCACTCTTAAAAGCAGACTAGGAGTATAGTAATTTGGATTTTTTCATTGCAAAGATAAATAATAATTTGACAGGAGATGTCATTACTGTTTAATGACTTTGTCTGAACAGAACAATTGAAGGAAATATGTTTGCTCTTCCCCATCCCTTGCCATTTCCATGATGTCACTAGGTTTGGCCATAACAACTGGAAAGTTAGAACGCAGGAAAGGGCAAAATATACACAGTGATGCAGGGTAGCAACAATGTGTATCACTAGTACAGACATCAAGGTATCAAGTTTCATGAAGAGAACAGAAAATCAGAAGGAAGTTTTAGTGGAGGCCTTTTGCATTGACTTAATCAGTTAACTAAGCCATTGTAACAGTCCCTTAGTGAAAACACTGCCACATCCTGCAGAAATGAAGACGTTCCTACATGTCTAGGAATTTTGGTTGCTTAGACTTCTTTGCTAAGTTTTTCAGTTTTTCTTTGCTACATGTGGACCATTTTTTGTTGAAAAGCATCTGCCTGGCTGTCAGCATGTACCTGGTCTGGCACCACCTGTACATGTACGTGGTTTTGCCCCCTGGTGTGGATGGCTGGCCACATGTACTGAGTCAATTATTGATTTGAAGATAGTGCATGTGACTGTTAGTTCAAGCTGTAGAGATTGTCCTTCAAGGGCCAAAGGCCACAGTTTCAGTTTTGGTTTCCTCAGCTGATGTCACCTCCTGCAATGTTACACTGATTAGAAAGGGAGGGAAAGACTAAGACTGACTGTCTTGGAGTTGTGGAGAAGAAAAGGCTCATTTTCTCATCACTTCCCCTGTTAACCCTTTTCATGCTCCAGACAAATCCCGCCATGTCTTTTCTCAGCAGTCCATTGCTGCATAAGCAAAATTTGAAAACCCGTTTGCTCATCCATGTAGCAGAAGAATCATTCCAAAAAGTCTCTTCCTGCAGCACCTTCTAAGTACAAGAGTGCCGGATTGGGCCAAACTCACAGCCCAGGGAGTCAAGCCTTCATCTCTGATGTAGCAGTGAGCAGATTTGAGATAATTTGCCATTTGTCAAACCAAATTTAGGCCTTAATCCTGGCTTCTAACAGAAGGTGGTGTCAACCCACATTTTAGTATCTCTTGCAGAAGTCTTTTTCATTAGTTGATGATAGCACTTAATCTCCCTGATATCTGGTCCAATCTTGCTTTTTGCAAACCTTGTTCAAATTTTGTCCTCGGTAACTTCTGTACAATGATAAGTTCCTTGGGTTAATCACATACCATGCAAAGAAATATTTCTTTTTAAGCCATTTGACTTTCTCATCTTTCCAACACATTCCCTCAGGACTGTGGTTGACCTTAAAAAAACCCCATCATTTTACAACCGAACCACCAATACACATTCAAATGGTCTAACTCCTTGCTTAGTATTGTGTTTCCTATTGCCCTCTAAACACCACATAGCTAATATAAAATAGTAGACAGAGGGGCTTAGGTGGAATTTAGGGTGGATAAGTCTGGATAAAGTAACATGGCTGCTTTATCTGCTCCTCTAATTCCTGGCACTATCCTTCCTGATGTGTTGTAGTTTGCTTATTCTCTACATCTAGTTTTTAGACTGTAAATGTTATTTATGGTGCAGTGTTGTCCCCTGCTGTGCTTGACGCACAAGGACATCCATGGACTGCTGATACTGGATGAAGAAATCAGTTCTCTGCATTGGGCTGCAGCAGCTTCTGGGCTGTCATTTGAGTCCTGGGTGATCAGGAAGAAGCTGGTGGGTATGGGAGGGACTGGCGCAGAGCTCTTTTGTGTCTCTTTGTAACATAAAGCTTTTGTTGGTGTAAAATCAAACCAGGAATGGCAACAGTACAAAGAGAAGCTGTGTAACAGAGCCAGAGGCAAAGGTAGGAAGCAGCTCAGGTGCTGCAGGCTCCTCCTCAGCCACAGTTGCTTTTCAGTAGCGCCAGGGGACAACCGGGACCTTGTCATCACAGCACTCAGAGCACTGCTGCAGAAACGATCTACCCTGAGTAAATAGGATCACAAAGCGTGCGCACACCTTTGTATCCATGGGCTTCAAGTGGGTTGTGCACCAGCAGGACAATACAGGGATGTGTGTGAGGAAGAGAGATATGAGCGATACTTATCTCAAGTCTTCACATACCGTAAAACCCCTTCAGAAGGGAAAGGTCTTAAGATGCTTGGGGGTATATGTGGTGCCTGTTTCATCTGAATGTGGAATAACCATGGTGATTAGGCAAAACGCACCTTTTCAGTATAAAGACTGTTTAGGCTTCCTGGATGTGAAAAAGCCTGAGGATCACTGGATCTCTTCTGGCTTTTGTGTGACACAGGACACAGAATTAAGCCTTTTGTGAGGAACCTAAGAATTAGTGGTTCTGTAGAATTTCTCTTCAAAAAAGCTGGCCATGAAAACCTTTGAATTGCACTGGTGGGTTTCTGCTGTGTCATACCTTGAACATTTTATTGAGATCCCTGGTTTATGCTGGATGGGACCAGTAAGATTGGTAGAGAAGTTGTTTTAGCTTCTGAGAGGCAAAATGAACATATCTATTCTGTGGCTGCTAGTCTAAAGAGCCAGATCCTAAAAGAGTCAATGCTTTCTTGTCTCAAGGATAAAGTTCCAATCTGTACAATCAAAATTGGATGAACATTAAAAGGAGAAAAAAAACACTGCAAACATCCATGCAAATAAACATCACAGTTTTCTGTCAGTGCTATTTATAGTTCTTTCAGTTTAATGACCCCAAACATTGCATGAAGGGTTTCTCTAATGTGCTACCAAGACTGTTTATAGGAGGAAACTGTCTCAAGAACGTGGTAGTGTGAAGACTCCCACGGCAGCACCCATGCAGAAATTGCAAGTCTCTTTGGGTAGTCTCTTCCTGTCTAATAAATTTTCAACAGGGGAAAAAGTGATGGTATGGGATTTAAGTCATTGCTTACACACCATGGCAAGCAAAGATGGGTCAAAACCAGTGCGCATTAGCAACCAATTAAAAATAACTCGCATGTCAAAAGTGTGGACAGATGTGCTTTTGTGCCTGTAGCCGGAGAAATTTGGGACATTATGGCTCCCATCTGGTTTCTGCCACGTCTTTGCTGGTGTTTCCTCCCCCCATGGGGAGAGGCTGCAAGGTAGAGCTGCTTGGTGCATGGCCTGTTGACAGTGTCAGGGTGGTCCCAGTCTCCCTTGGGTGTTCCTGCCTGCTCTAGGACTGAGAGTGGCCAGTCATGGCCATCCCCATGATCAGTGACAGCCCACTTCCAGCTGCTCTCTTTTGTGGGAGGACATGAGGAACAAGGGGGTTGAGTCAGTGCTGTGGCATACAGGCAGATATAATTGATTTATGGTTTTGCATAGGTACAACCTGACTGCTCTGGGCAAGAGCAACAGTACTGCTCCTATGCTAATAAAAATGCCAGAGCAGAAGACTCTCCCTTCCCACATGGCTTGCCTGGCCATCAACATTGGAATCACTGCTCTGCGAGACTGGTGAGTGCTGCAGCCCACTTCAGTGCAAAGTCAGACAGATTAGACTGAATCATCATCAAAGAACAAAAAATGCGTCTCCTAACAGTAATTAATGGCTGTCTTCTTCTATATTGCTTTTAATTTACAGAGCTCCAGTCATGGCTGAACTATTCTGTATGCTATTCATTAGCTGATCACATGCCACTGCTAATTTTTTTCAAATGGATTCACTATTTATAAATGTTCACCAGTTTGTGCCGACATATGAGAGAAGGGAGGGACATATTTACGACATCTACTTTATGTCTTTTGTGCAGATGCTTTGCAGTCCTCCTTTGGAGTGATTGACCTCTCTCTTTTACCAAAGATGCAACTTTGGGTCCTAAAGGTATTTGTATCACATTTGTCTATGTTCTATGCCTGAAATAGACAGTTTAAGACTCACCACCCTTTTCTCCTTAGACTTCAACCATCTAATAAGTCCATTCACCTTTGTCTGCACAGTGGGCCAAGTTAGTTACACGGCATTGGTACTGCTCCTCAATCATTGAGGGTTTTTTACATTAAAAAAACATGCGTTTAGAATAGAATAGCATAGAATAGAACAGAATAGAATAGAATACAATAGTTCCAGATGGAAGGGATCTACAGTGATCATCTAGTCCAACTGCCTGACCACATCAGGGCTGACAAAAAGTTGAAGCAGGTTATTAAGGGTATTGTCCAAATACCGCTTAAACACTGACAGGCTTGGGGCATCCACCACCTCTCTAGGAAGCCTGAATGTAAATTTTAGGGTGAATAAATTTAATGATAAAAATTTCTGGGTTTTTAGGGTTCATGAATATCAAATGGGATGCTCCATGGCTGCCTAAGTAACAAATAACACGCATCTCCTTTCTGTATTTCACAGAGCAAGCTAGTTAATTTTGGTACTATTAAACCCACTCTGCTAGTAGTTGAATTTAATTTTTTTGTTGGTACAAACTCAGCCCTAATTAAACATTTATAACCTCACATAGCCAGACACAATACAAGTCAGCCTGGATGAGAGACCTTTGCTCATGGAAAATCATCAT
Organism: Pluvialis apricaria; assembly: GCA_017639485.1. Classification (NCBI taxonomy): domain Eukaryota; kingdom Metazoa; phylum Chordata; class Aves; order Charadriiformes; family Charadriidae; genus Pluvialis; species Pluvialis apricaria. The sequence continues at coordinate 17,203,940 of CM030012.1, forward strand.
TTGATGTTCAAAAGATGGAATGGAACCAGCATGTTAAAGCATCTACTCACTATCCAAACAGTCCCTATTGTTACAGTTATTGCCAGTAATATCCTGTTTGTCACTGGGACAGCACTTTGGTTCGCTTGCCCTAGAAATAGCCATTTACCTCATGGCTAAACCCTTTCAGTGTGGGACTTGGAAATACACCAGAGGTAAGGAAACCCACTCAGGGCTCTGGCCTCCAGCAAAACCTCTTCAAAATGCCTTGAGAAATAACTAGACTCATAAACTTCTACGCATCCAACAAAAGAAACCATTTTCGTATCCAAGTAACAAATTTGTCTTCCCCATCTGTCTGGCATTGCCTCTGACCCTACTCTACATCCATCAAATCTCAACCCTGGCAACAGGCCCTGAACAAATTCATTTTTGTGGACTGTGGGCGAAATCTGTGGCAGAATATTACTAGTGGGGAGCTAATAACTGGTTTGGACTTTTGTACAGTGCAGCTGCATACATCATGAAACACCAACAGCCTTTGGTCCCAGGCATCGCCATATCTGAGTTGTAAACGCTGTGTGAGATATCTGCAGGAAACCTGTTCCTTCCCAGGGCGAAATCCATATACTGCCTTTGATTTTCTTAGAGGCAGGTTGGGCCCAAATTTTATAAAGTGTTTTCAAGCCCTTTCATGTGAAAGGCACTGAATAAGTACTGTACAGATCTAATACTGTTGGAGCTCAGCCCTCTGAAATGCTGGTTGCTTCCTCTGGGCCACCCTTGTCAGTATGTTCACCTGCTTCACCTGTGCCTTTGAAACCTGCCCCAGGTAAGCAGCTACAAAGATGCAATGCAGCAGGGCAAGTAAACGTAGCTGGTGCTGCGGGGCCATGAACAGTTAACGCCTTGGCCACAGCAGTGGTGCATCTGGAGCTTTTCCCAATGCTGGGCTGGATAGCATCACTGTCTCCCTGGAGTCACTGGAGTCGTGGCAGTGAGAAACTGCTCTGAGATCACCACTGGAATTCTCAATTTTTAATGCTTTGCCCCCCTCCTCTTTTTCCATTAGAAAGAAGGAAATTGGTAAATGCCTGGGACTCAAAACCAGGTTGTGACCTGGTGAGGCAAGAGGAAGCGCTTACTAACACACCAATGCTGGTAATAACGCCTGGGTTGAAAACCTTCAATGGAAAGTGCAGCTTTGCAAAAAATCTGCAGCAATTAATTGCTTTTGAGCATTTCCAGCACAGGAGAACTGAATCAAATGGTTTCAGCTTGTTTGGGAAAGTCAAAACCGTTGGTTTTGGCAGGGGCAAGGTCAGGGTTAGACAAACAATTTCCCTGGGGTAAATTCAAATGTGATTTTTTCAGAGCCTCAACCATCCTGCAGGATCTGCCTGCATGCGAGGCCTCCCTGTGTGCTGTGGTGCCACCATGCCCATGGTACCGCTGTGCCCATTGTACCACCATGCCCATGGTACTGCTGTGTCCATGGTACCACTGTGCCACCTCTCCTTTTGGCCACGGGCTGCTGCACAGAGATGTGGAAGGGGCTGTTGCCACAGAATATCCTAAAAGCTGTGAGCCCAGGGCTAAGGTTGCCCCAAGTGAGCTCTTTTCTCTTTCAATACTCATAGTATTTTAAATAGGTTATGTTATACTTCATGCCATGTAATATTTTTATGTTATATGTGTGGGATTTTTTTCCAGCACTCTGCTCCAGAAGTAATTTCCACTGCTCAATTCTGTGTGAAACTTTGTAGTGAAATTGGTTTAATAAATGATGGGATTTCTCAAAAAACTGAAATGCCATTTTTGATCAATGCTAGTTTTGACCACTGCTGCTGGACAGGGTTTGTCTCAGAATAGCATGTTGATATACAGAGCTATTTTTTCCCCTTATCTTTCTGAACTTTCTCATTGAAAACATTCTTAGTTTATATTTATGTGCTATAATAGTTAAGAAGGCAAACAAGAATAGCTGGAGATACTTTAGAGGTCTAAATCTTGAAACCCTGAAAATGTAGCTTGACTTAAAAGTGCGTACGTACTGCTTTTGCCTGGCACCCTGAGGAAACAAGGATTATGCAGTTACACTCTTCATCTTCCCATCTTTCTCTCAGCCCTCCTCTCCTTCAGTAACTTTTGAGCCCCCTGGCAATTTCTGCCACTTCTGACAGAGAGGAAACAAAGTCAAAGCAAGTCCCTGCGAGTCACCTGGGTAGGGAAGAGAAACTCGGCGTGGTGCCCCCACCGAGTGGCAGCCTGCCTGCCTGGCATCAGCGCCTGTGTGTGTGCACAGCCCCCGTGCACAGGCGCGTGCCCCCACGCTCACACCGAAACCACCGCAGCCTGATGTGCACATGGTCTGGTACCAGCTATCATATGGGTTTTTCCATACACGGAGGTATTCACAGGGCATGGGAGAGACTGAAGGGCAGCGGGTGCTGGGACCGGCATACCGCTGGGGGCAAGGCTGTAAGGGAGAAGCAGATATCAGCTCATCATGGGAAAGTGGGTGCTGTTGCAATGTAAGATGTAGATTCATGCAGCGAGGCTTCCTTAGGGTTTTGGCTCATGGAAGTATGTATCTACACCATGAAATATTTTTTCTTATATCTTGTTTGGGTAAAGTATTTTTTTTTCTAAAATGGTTGTTTAACTGATCTGGTGGGAAGGGTAGAGGAAAGAGAGTGTTGCTTGCATTAGAAGTGACGCTGCCCACTCTTGTGGAGGAAAAGGTCTTCACATTTCCATGGATCAGATTCTGCAATTACACAGCTTTCTTGTTTGGCCAGTTCATCTGCTAAATCTGACACGAAGCCAGAATGAAAACAGAGATTTTCCCATTACAGAATACCAAATCTATGATAAGCCACGCCATGAAAATTCAGTTTTTAAGGAGGTGGGGAGAGAACGAAGGAAACTCCAACTGCTGCTGCAAGATAAGCAATGAGTTTTGCAGTGATTCTAGAATCTGTTTTTCAGGGATCTCATAAACAACAACAACCATAAGCCAAAGGAGCGGTGAGAGAAGAAAAACAGCAGAATTTGGGGTAGGAAAATTTAAGCAGAAGTTTGAGCAACAGTTTTAGCCTATCATACCATTTGTATGATAACTTTGGACACAGCTGGGTAAAGTAAGCAATTGCTACAGAAAGAGGCCTGTGAATATTGTACTTAATCTGTGGGTCTGTTTTGCACAGTGATGCAGTGAACATCATAAATGATCTTCATTATATTCTTATCTTTTTCTTATACCACAAATTCTTCACTATAAAGTACTCAAACAAATCACTATTTCTGCTTTCCCTACTATCAAGTTATAATATTAAATTCTATTTATAGATGGAGTATAGATGGAGTATAGATGGAACACTGAAAAAGACTATGCTGGTTTTCTTGAAGATTACTCCTTAAATAGGGTATAAATATTGTAATTTATGCACCATTTGCCATGAGGCACAAGATCACTGATGACATATTTTTATGTGTGTGTATATATATAGTCTTCATCATAACTGCAGCCTGCAAAGTTCAGAACTTCAGAATTTCAAAAACAAACGAAGCGCTCCGTATAACCCAACGGAGGGTGAATTGTATTTGTTGTCCCAAAAATCCAGTGGACTTAATTGCGTCCTTAACACTGCTTATTTGACAAAACGAAAATAAAAATCAGAAGCAAACAAATAAGTTATCTGAATAAATCCCACATTGCCCCAATTGTATGAGCTGCCATCTAAGCTTCCTGGCTACCATCCAGGCCTGAATCACATTCCCGGACAAGAAGTAACCCATGCATCCCCTTTGAACTGTCCTCTCCTCTCCTCGATCTTCCTTTACCTCCCACCTGGCCCTCCTGCAGCTCTCAATTAAATTTCTTTTAAAACATTTTCTTACCTGCATAGTGGTCAAACACAGTGGGCACGTACTCCTCTGGGAAGGCATCATTGGCATAACTCATCAGCAAACAGGTTTTCCCAACTGCACCATCCCCAACCACCACACATTTTAACATCTTCTTCGTGTTATTGCTGCTCCCGTCAGTGCAGTTGTCATCTTCTTCCTTGCAGTTCATTCTTGCTGCTGCTGCCGCTGCCGCTGCTCTTGCTGCTCCCAGGACTTCCAAGTGCACATGAAGGAAAAATGAAGTGCGATTGTATTGACTTTTCCTGAGTTTGGAGGTGGGGGGGGTGGGGGGGGCAGCAAATCTCAAACTCAGGAAATCATACTAATGTTTCCAGGCTGTCACAGCCGCTTCTAACAATTACCAGATCAGTCAAGAGAATCATCGAGGTGAATAAATTAAATATACAGAGAGAAATATCATAAAAAAGCAATCTGTCCTTTCTCGTTCGTCTGAGTCAGGAAATCCTCATCCTGCCCCGGAGTTCTCAGTTATTTATTGCGACTTAAAAAATATCAGCAGCCTGCGGCTTTGATTCGCGTCTCCCTTCCTCCAGCTTGGCTGCAGGAATCGGGGATTCCTGTTAAATCCACTCCATTTTCCATTTCATTTCTAACATGGAGGAGAGCCTGGAGGTTTTTAATGGAGTTTTTCCTTTCTTTCTCCAGCTTGCTGTGTGTCAGGAAATCATGGGTTTCCTGCTGAATTCCATATTAGGATCAGTGGGCTTGTGAGGGCTGCAAACAATGGGAGCTCTGTGTGTATTTGTACTTTGGAGGAACTCTGCCAGGACATGGAGAAAGAAAAACACTAGAGGTCTCTCTGCAGACCGAAGTTTTTAGGCTTCCTGCTCCATCCCGCGCTTGAGCTGCTCTCCGGGCTGCCGGCACCGAGACCGGCAAGGAGGATTTCGGAGAGGTTGTGAAAGACGCGGGTGTTGGACCTCCATGGCCAGGCGGGGTACTCGTGTCTCAGGGTTTTCTGTTGTTCCCAGGCATGATCTCCTCTGATCTCAGGACAGGTTTTTTCTTACATTTGGGAGGGAAAGGTGGGAGGTGGAAAGGCAGAGAGGAGGTATAGTGGGTAGGTAGAGTTTAATGTCAACTTTCTCTGTGTCTACAGCTCTTCAAAGAACTTTGTCAGAAATAATAAATAATTAATTTTTCAATTCAGACATTCACAAAGTTTCTCTTGCATTTCCCCTCATCCATCCAAAAACAGAAAAAGAGGGATTTTTGCCCTCCTAGTGTAAATATGTAAACACAGACAGAGAGAAAAAAGAGGAATTAAGAGTTATAGGAATTAACAAATTTAAAAAAAATAAAAGCACTGCATAGCAGTCTGTGGAAAAAAGAGCTTTAAACTGTAGGATTCCTACCCCCTCATCCCTTTTGTTCTGGTGTTTCACATGCCTCCTGTCTTCTCTCCATTTAAATGTGTAACAGTCTATATGCACATGAAGGGTCAACTCCCTGCTCCTTCCACAGGAAAGATTTTGCAATTTCCAGCAGAAACGAGCCAGACATTAACATAAACCCCAGTACAGCAGCCCAGCACATCCTGCTGACTGCGTTTCCCTTCCAAGAGATTGGAAGGCTTTGAAAGGGGGAACCAACCCCCCGCTGGGGCTCCACGGGGAAGCACACCGGTGCTAAATGCTTCCCCGCCTTGCTCATGCCTGGCTGGAAGGAAATGCCCACAAGCACACACAGGCTCAGAGCGATGCACACCTGGATGTGTAAAGACCAACACAGCCTTAAAAGGAACTGTCTTAGCCCCAAACGGCATGAGTAAAGATAACCACAACCTTAAAATGAGCCTCCTTTGCCCCAAACTGCATGTCCCTCACTGTTTGCCGTGAAGGGGCTCAACAGACCCACTCACAATCTCCCCTGGACAGGTTCAGCCCCATGTCTGTCAGAGGTCTTCAGTGATCTAACTGTATGCTCAATCGGCTCTCAACACCTTCCCCAAGAAGTGGTAAATGGATAAAACGTGTGAACAAGGTTGAACAAGGTTTTTCTGTTTCCCTGGAGAGCCCCCAGGGCTCTGTTTGCCATCTCCTATCAACAGTGTTGGTCATTCAGTAATAGGTGCACCATGCCCCATGTTCTTCATCTTCTTCATGTCTTCCTCCTGGTTGACAACAGTGACCTTAGTAGGCAATGTTAGGCCCAGCATCACACCTGCTGTAACAGCGCATCACTGCAGGGTTTCCCACAGTTAGGGGTTCAAGTGGCATCCTCTTAGTTTCAAAACCACAGCCCAAGACTGAGGTTTATCCAAGAAAACTTGTGACCTCTGGGCACCTAAACCCCCATTCTCCAAGCATTTACTCTGCTGATCGTTTTCACCATCAGCAGCACAGCTGGGTCGTCCTAGCGGGGCATCAACATTACAGGATTTTGTACTTTAAGCTTTTTTCTAGTTGCAGTTGCGGTCAAACTCCAAGCCTGTGTGTCTGTTTAGATATTATGTAGCTGAGTAGGTACCAGCACACTGATACCCTCTATGCCTTTGCTTGCCAACCTAGTGACCTTGTTGGGTAAGTTTGCCAAATCTATGAGTAAGTGCATGCTGTTGCAAGGGAACTGCAGAGCTTGAGGAAGCAAAAAATTCCAATAATTCATGGTTTAGTTCCCCATTGCCTCTATCAGACAAAATCAACATCTATCATGCTTCCCATTTTACACAGGCATAATCTATCTGCAAGCTTGTTCAACATCAGACATACTGTAGTTAAAGCAAGCTTTAATGCTACTTAGGCCAGATTTAGGCCTGGAACAAAATCCCCATGGCTCATTCCTCCATGGTCATAAAGCTAGGCAATTCTCAGCAGGACTGTTTCCACCTCATTTTTTTTGCAAGAGGTTAAACAATGAAATTCCCTTGCTATTTCTCTAGAGGTTTTAAGATACTTTATTCTCCTCTTCACCCTTTTTTAAAGGGTCTTTCAAAATTGCTTAAAGGGGTTAGCTTTTGTGACACTCACACTATCAAGGGGCTGAACCGGAGGGTCTTTGAAGACCCTTCCAATTCTAAGCTCTGATGTATGCGAAGCTTTGTGGGGAATCAGTTTTAGTTATGATGCATCAATAAAAGAACTAACATCCCTTAGCATGCATAATGGAAGTGCAGTTACAATGTTAGAGCCTATCTAACAGCTTGCCTGGAAGAAGCCGACAGGATAAGTTTATCTTGAAGGTGAGGAAGGCTGACATCTTGCCTGTACGACTCAAATTCAGTGCTACATTTTTGCTTTACCTACACAGGTGATACGTACAGCTTTAGAGGAGTTATGAAAAAGTTATAAAATAAGACTTGTATCTGGACTAAAAACATATGTTTTCTTTAACCTCATTACTTTAACGTGGTTTGGTACCATTCAGATCAGCTGGACCAAAACGTCTTAAGAGCTGGTTTAGTTGCAGCGAAGTATAAACACATTGTTTTGCACTTTTTTTCTCAGGGGACTGAGACAACATTAACCACTTTGCCAGTCTGGCAGTGGATCTTTTACCCACAATGTTGGCACTGACTTTGCTGTGTGAATTAACAGCCAGTCCTGTCGTCTAGCAGTCTAGCAAAGTCTGAGACAATTCCGTTACATTTTACAAAAGATTTCTTAACCTGCAAATTGCAAGTGGCAGTGCTTTAGGTTAAGCTGACCCTTCTGCAGGTGCTGTGCAAGTTTCAGCTTCCCTAAGACTACTCTGCACAACGTAGCTGCCTATGAGCCCCAGCGTGGAAGTCACAGCATTATTGGTAATGATTAGCAAATCTCAGAAGGTCTAGTGATTTAATACGGATCCAGGGCTTTTTTGCTCTTTCACTAATCAGGTTAGAAATGGTCAGATTTGCTCCCAAGATCTCAGTTGGTCCCATCTCACAAAAGCAGGCTAGTTCCAAGCCATGAAGTTTGGAAGTACGTGCTTGAAGTAAAAAAGTGAACCCAGCTAGCCTGACTGCTTGGAAAGCTTGTTTAAATGTGTGTGGGTTCCTGGTATCTAACCCAGTTTGTTTCCTACTTATTTTACAAGCTTCTAGCCAAGACCACCATGGAAAGAAGGGAGGCTAAAAGAGACCATAATAGATATGGTCAGGTGTTATTAGCACTGTGGAGTGAAGATGTCACCTGAGGCACTTTCTAGCAAAGTTTTTCAAGCAGAGAGCTCTGCTGTATATAAAGTGCCTTTGCCCTTTTGTTAATTAACAAATTAACTGGCAGCAGATCTATTCCCAGTACTGCAGAGTATGTCCAACTCCCACATGTCTATGTGGAAGCATCAGCTTCATCTTCATCAGCACAGGCCTGACAGGGCGGTCCCTGGAGCTGCTTCCTTGGGGATTAGCAAGTTCAAGGCTGGTGCAAAAAATTTTGGTGAGAAGATCTGTAGGAGATGCAGGACTTGCAAAATTGTTAATTAGCTCTGCAATGAGAAATATGTTTGCCAATTGACTCTATTCTGTATTTCTCTGCAGGCTTGCAGAGGGGAAAAAAGGATATGATGCTCTGTTGTGCTCTCCCTGCTCTCTTCCCCTGGCCAACCCTACCACTCCCATGTTTCTCCAGTGCCTCCTGCAATGCAGCGGTCTTCCTTTGCACAATCTTATGAGCTTAAAAATTGACAATCAGAGGAATTTTCTCCATTAACTGGTTTCCTCACCAGATCAGACCACCTTGATTTTACAGGGGCCTTATATTTCCTTAGGTCTTGTCCTCCTAAACCCTCCCTTTATCATACCCTCTTGGCCTAAATGGAGCAGACCGGTCTCTACGTTCTCACCCATAAGAGGCAGCTCCATGGGATGAGGGATTTTGAAGGTGGCTGCACTACCATTAAGCTTTTCTTCCCACATGTTGCTGCTAGAAACAGCTGTGTCCAGCCTCCCTCCTTCCACCTACTAGCATTGATGTGGGAATGAAGTTTCTGGCACTACTACTGAACTGTAAATTGACTTCAGGCAAATCTTCTCACATTTTTTCTTATCCTTTGTCTAATCTCTTTAGATTGTCAGAGTTTTTTAGGGCAGGGATTGTGTTGGTATTGGACTAAGCATACCAGAACCATATTAAGCTTAACTATCACTGTGCTGTTTAAAACCAGGTTTCTCTGGACCTTTCCTGCACAATGGTATGGTTAGAGCCAGAACCTTGCACTCAAAAGAATTTGGGAATTTAAGACAACCCCACAGTCACCATATTCTCAGGGGAAGACCCCAGTCCTAGACAGAGCAGCCTTGGGATGGCTCCTCTTTGTTCTTGGGTTGCCTTTATGGCCCTCAATGTTGTGCTAAGAATAATTGAAATGAAGGCACTTTATCCTTAATCCCTCCATCCTCTCTTCCCCTTCCTTGCTGGCAGCCCCATTCATCAATCTCCCACCCCAGTGAAGTGGTCACTGAGACCTCAAGTGAATTTGATACATGGAAAAGCAGAAGCAGCAAACGAAGGAGGAAAAAATAGCAGTTTAACAGTGACCACAGGAGGGGTGGAAGTGCCCTGCATGAAGCCTGTTTAGATGAAGGGCAGGTGCTGAGGTTCAGCTTTGAGTCTTGTTGAGTGAGAGCAAGCCTCTCTACAGCCATCACCGCCACCATCAGTCACTCTGCCACCATCACCATCACCGTTGCGGTCCATGCCAGCAGCAGGGAGCTCCCTGTTTCATGCTGCTGCCATGGATATAATTAGTGTCTTTGAGTTTCCCTTTGGAAAGATGAGCTTATAAAACCGATGACTTTTGGGAGATGAGGTCAAGCAAAGGACAATTCATGTCCTGTCCATCAGAGTACCCTCTTGCTTTCCAGGGACAGCTGCTATATGAGAATTGCACATGGTATATTTGTGTGTTTGTGAATGGGGAGGGCTATTTTCAGCTAGGAGGGATGGTGATCAGCTTGTTACCTTACAGTTCATTCTGCATTGCTTACTGTGGATAGTGCTGTGTTACTTACCCATCCATACAGCTGGTGGTACTTGTCTGGCATCTGTATTTCCAGCTGTTCTGTTCACAGGTATTTGTATTTGGACTTTGAGGATGAGTCTTCCTTGGAGGTGTGAAAGTTATCTCTGGATGGAGGAATATATGCATCTGGCACATAGTCTGGTGCATCTCTGCATTTGCATCAGGATTCTTGTTTCCTTCCAGAAAATTTCTGGCTGTTGCCTCTTCCTTCTCTCCTTTCTGGTTTTGTTCTTGCATAGCTGTCTTACTGTATTTTTTTTCCTCTTCTCTTCTCTTCTCTTCTCTTCTCTTCTCTTCTCTTCTCTTCTCTTCTCTTCTCTTCTCTTCTCTTCTCTTCTCTTCTCTTCTCTTCTCTTCTCTTCTCTTCTCTTCTCTTCTCTTCTCTTCTCTTCTCTCCTCTCCTCTCCTCTCCTCTCCTCTCCTCTCCTCTCCTCTCCTCTCCTCTCCTCTCCTCTCCTCTCCTCTCCTCTCCTCTCCTCTCCTCTCCTCTCCTCTCCTCTCCTCTCCTCTCCTCTCCTCTCCTCTCCTCTCCTCTCCTCTCCTCTCCTCTCCTCTCCTCTCCTCTCCTCTCCTCTCCTCTCCTCTCCTCTCCTCTCCTCTCCCCTCCCCTCCCCTCCCCTCCCCTCCCCTCCCCTCCCCTCCCCTCCCCTCCCCTCCCCTCCCCTCCCCTCCCCTCCCCTCCCCTCCCCTCCCCTCCCCTCCCCTCCCCTCCCCTCCCCTCCCCTCCCCTCCCCTCCCCTCCCCTCCCTCCCTCCCCTCCCCTCCTCTCCTCTCCTCTCCTCTCCTCTCCTCTCCTCTCCTCTCCTCTCCTCTCCTCTCCTCTCCTCTCCTCTCCTCTCCTCTCCTCTCCTCTCCTCTCCTCTCCTCTCCTCTCCTCTCCTCTCCTCTCCTCTCCTCTCCTCTCCTCTCCTCTCCTCTCCTCTCCCTAGAGTAGAGCTGATGTCTGACAAAAGTTGTTTACCCCTCTCCCTATGATAGTGGAGAGAAGTAGACTTAGGTAAGCGTTCAGCCTGGGATTACCATAGCAGGAAAAATATCACTTTAGGCAATTTCTTCCTCCCTCCCTATGGGGTTTTCCATAGAGGATTTTTTTTCTAAATTACATTTATTTTAGGATGAGCAATACAGCAGGAGGCTAAACAAGGGACAACCTCATCTATGCCTCTTCTGCATCTTCAAATGGCATTTGCCTCTGCAGATGGTGGACTGCTGGGAATGTAAAAGGGCTGCAATCAGGAAACCAAGCTGCACTGAGGGCACGAAAATTGTGACCAATTAGCACCTTGCGTGCATCCACTCAGTGAAGTCATTAAAGGGACAAATCTATTTTGTTCACCTCTGACTGATGCTTGGGACATAATCTGCAATTTCGTTAAAAGCAGAGAAAATTCCCTGAGTTAGATGTGACCAGACGTAATGTTTCCAACACAGGGAAAAAGTTCATGTCTAAAAACATGCCAGTTGGAATCTGTAGGTTTTCAGCTTCCCCCTTTCTGGGCCAAATTGCCAAGCTGGCTTTATCGTTGAAATGAACACACGGCTGATTCATAAAACATTCATGCAGAGTTTTTACTCTCTTGGAAAGAAGGGAGCAGGCTGCTTCCAGGGAGGGAATGTGCTTTTGTGCTTCATGTGATCTTTCTGCCTCTGTTGAAAAACAAGCAGAAGGCTGGCGCTGCGTCCACGTTCCAGGAGCAGGCAGACAGGGGGAGGACCAAGGAAGAAAGCAAAGGGATGTCGAGATTGCAATGGGTGGTTTTTCTGCTGTCTCCTTGCTGAGCCTATCCTCAGCAAAGCCTTGTGGCAAAGGCACTGCAATGAGGCCCAGGAGCACCCTGTTTCCAAACCTGCTGCTCAGACTTGCACAAGTGGAGCAGATTGTTTAAGCGATGCCCTTATCTCCTGTGTAAAACAGGAATGAGGAATGCTTCCTTTTTTTTCTGTCTATTTATGCTGGTAACCTTCAGGGCAGCACCAGCTCCCGCATTGTTTGAAGGGTGTGGTGGGTCCATGGCAAAGCTAAACCAGCTTACCTGCTGACTGTCACCAAGAAAATGTTTGGTCTAACCTTATAGTGAGCTTGTTAAAGGAGAAAATGTGTAGGAAACTCTTCTACTCTTTTTTTATTTTCCCCTCTTCATGTTGTTTTTCTGGTGGCTGAACTCCCCCAACTTGCTATGGGGACAGCTCAGCTTTTGACAGTGACAGTTAGGGGAGGAGTGCTGGCAGCAGCAGGTTACTTTGCTCCTTTTGTAGCAATTGGAGGTTTTATTTGCATTGCCAAATCATCCTTTTGCTTTAAAGGTGCCTGGGTGTAGGAATGTGGGCACCCTACTTAGATTGTTGAAATATATGTCCAAAATTGCATGAGGCCTAAGGTTAGAGCACTAAGTCAATGCTTTAGGACCTACAAGTACCTGAACATGCAATGGAAGGGGGAGGGAGAGGTGGAAAAATAGTCAAAGCCTTAATTTGCAGTGTCTGTTGCCTACTTGCAGGTAATTTTTGCAGCCACAGCAAATGCAAGGGACTTACCATCTCACCACGCGGGGGAAAGAGGGGTCAGAGCATATGTGTGGATGGGCTGATACCTCAGCTTAGTGGCTGGTAATCTTTCTGCCCTAATGAACTGCGTGCCAAGATTTTCTTGTGGCCAAAAGCCATCAGACACATACTGAGTACCTTGGGCTGTCGGAGATGGGTATAGAAGAGCTCCAGGGAGAGGCTGCAGCGATTCGCCAGAGCTCCCTGCAAAGGGGACAACCAGGTGCCATCACCTTCAGCAGATCCCGGTAGCTCAGTGCCTCTCCACCATGGATGCTCATGTTACCAACCCAACCGCACTAGCAGAGCCCTGCATCCCTCCTCAGCTACCGGCAAAGGGTTTACAAATTGCACCTAGCTCCCGGGCCACAGCCTGGGCTTTCTGAGCTTGTGCTGTGGAAATGTGTTCCTGTGCTCTCTAAAGCATATACCCCAGTGCCTTCCAAAAGATCTACACAGGGTTCATAGTACTCAGCAGAGCTTTTGCTGCAGGTAACACAGCTGTTAATGTACCTGTGCTAATGTATTTGGTTTGTGTGTGGCATAAGCTGCAATCACAGCTTTGCAGACGTGCCACGGTAGGCTTTCCTGGCTCTCTCAGGCTGATTTAGAAACTCTTTCCCCCATCTGTGCCTCCTCTTTCTCATTGCTGCCTGGCTCATTCCTCCTCTGAGAGAGCTCTGACATCTCTCATGAGGAAGCTCTGCTTATTTAGCAGTGACCATTTGTGAAATGTAGGTGTAGTGTATGATTGGGGAACTGTGACTGTTAAATACTGCAGTATGGTGCTGTGCTCTGCACTGTGCTGCAATCAAGTCATGCAGCCCCGTGAAGCTTTTAAGGGTCAGGGCTCCCTTTCCCTGCTCCCCTTCTCCCACAGTGGCACATTTGTGTAAAATGAGACTGGCTGCACATTTGCCACTGTCTCAGAGCTGTCTGGGTTTGCTTCTGGTGTCTGCCACTAAATGGCAGGACTCCCTGTGGGTTGTTTTCCGTAGCTCAGAAGCACTTGAGACCATGCTGTCTTCATGAAAGTGTATTTTGCAATGGTGGTGTCTCAAGAGATTTAGTGGGCAAAGTTGACTCCTAAGAATTTCCAATTTTGTTTGACTTCATTAGAGTCAAAGATCCTGTAATGCATCAGAGAGGTTGTGGAGTGTCCATCCTTGGAGGTATTCAAAAGTTGTCTGGACACAGTCCTGGACAACTGGCTCTAGGGGACCCTGCTTGAGCAGGGGGGTTGGACCAGATGACCTCCAGAGTTCCCTGCCAATCTCAGCTACTCTGTGATTCTGTGGTCAGATGCACCATGCAACTTGACTTCTTCCTCTGTCTGAATGTACAATCAAGTGCCACACGTAAGTATGTTGTATGCCTCTTTCCACATGCACCTCTGAGGAGCAGCACTGCAACATATTTCAAGAATTCATACAGAACCCTCTAGTCACAATGGAAATCATGACTTTTCTATCATTAGGGTCTCATGAATATCATTGTTTCTGTCAAAACAAACATGATGTAGACTAAAATTACGGTAAATAATACGGGGATCGACTCCCAGTGAACTATTATTGACTGAGCTTTACGGCAACATAATTTCTTTGCTGTCTTCATGACGTATTTGGTAAGTCAGATACAGGTTGCTGTTTGTTACAGCAAATGTCTAGGAGGCGACTGGAGGATCCGTTCTTTCTTGTCTCTCTCATTTGTACCCTGCAGGCATCAGGCCTGATTATTTGACTTGCGCCAAGATGAACTCTACCTTTTTGGGTATGCAGAGAAGCACATAAACCCTCCTCTTCGCCTGTGGAAGTGGCTTTTGGGCAGAAGCCTCTGTGTCCTCTCTCCAGAGGGGATCAATACAGTATGGAGATGAACAGACCTCTTGAAACAAGCGGGTTTATTTAACAGATGAAGCAAAACATTAGAGGAACTAACTTGAAAACAGCCAGCAGCTGATAAGCATCTGCAATTCAAACTTCAGACTTCTTTGATGGACTTTTCTCATCAGTGACAGGAGCAGAACAGCCCCAATTTACATGCTTTAGCTAATGCAGGCGATCTGGAGACACAGTTTGCTCCCAGTAGGCATCACCCAGTAGGACTTTTCTTGGAAAAGCTTTTCCCAAAGCCCTGGGCCTGCTGTGCTCCTCTGAGCCCTGTGACCATATGTTGCACTGGCTTTTGTCAGGGGACCCAGCTGTGAAGCCTTCCTTTTGTCACAGGCTGACTTCTTTTTCCACTCAGGCATCCAAGCAGCCTGAGACCACACTGCTGCAGGAATCACACCCTTCAGAGCATCTCATCTTTAACACCTTGGCCAGAGAGCTTGTGATGATGGTGAAGCACAGCCAGGCTCCCATGTCCGCCTGGAACCCACCAGCCTTTGTCACCATCGTCAGCTGAGCTGAGAGACCCACGTTGCAGGTGCTGTTTAGGTACACAATTGCAAAGAAACCTGATGGCTTCCAAAAGCATTTCAATCCTTCCTGTCCTCTCTGCAGGTCTATCAGCCATGTCTCAGCCCTATCTGAGAAGGGAAAACACTGCAGTCCTGGAAGATGTCACATCTTTCCTTCTGTCACAGATGAAAGCCCTCTCTTTTGGTGGCAAATGAACATTAGGAATAAGATGCTTCATTTCAGCCTGTTGCCATTACAGTTTTGAAATTACCATTACTGTTTGAAATGCTCCAGTGATTTGTAATCCTTCCTGTAGATCATCTTCAGAGCTTCATCCACTTTCAAAATGGCCATTGAAACCAATTTTGCTGTGTTAGTTGCTAGGTAAATAATATAAATAATAATCCCTAGTAAAGTTATTCACTAAACATCTGAATAGTGTCTTGAGCACTGTTAATCTTTTAACAGATTGACGCCAGAAATTTCAATATCTCTCTCAATTTCATCTAGACCACCTGGGGCCATATTTTGATTGGGGGGGGTGGGGGGAGGAGAAAAAAAAATAAGGAAAAAAAAAGGAAATTTACTTTATATGCTTTCCCAGAGAAGGAGCTGCCAAGCTCCTCAGAAAATTTGTTCCCGAGTTTTATCAACCTTTTTGACCAGGTTCAGTTATCAGTCCTTTTCCAAATTTGCACTGAGGTGAAGGGGATTGGAAAACAGTCCATTGGGAAATCATACAAGAGTGGGTTCATGTGACAGATCTTTCTGCGACTTGTCATGCCATGAATAGCAGAGCAACAGCCTTTCAGCACTCAACCATGTCACTGCCTCGCTTTTGATGGAACTGCGGTGAGTGTGTGCTTGCGGAAACAAGGAAAAAGTTAACTAGCACTTTTTGTCTCAGTAAAAAGCCTGGTTTGTGTTCTCATTCAGTGTTTGCATAATGTCTTAATTTAATTGCCCTCCTGTTATTGTGGCCCCTGCTCCAATTGCTCTGTGCTGGTGTGCAAGATTTGCATTCAGCAGTGCTTAGAAGAGCACAGTAGAAACATGCGTCCATTACATTAAGCATTGTACAAAGGTACAGGAAAAATTAACAGCCCCACAGCATTTGCAGTCTAAAGATGCAAATGACAGGAGGGGAACCAGAAGGGAAAGGGTTGTCCAGCTGACGTGTGAGGTTGTGGTGTTGCTAGAAATAGCACCCCATGCCCTTGACTCATAAATCAGTGGTTATCTCCTGCTAAGTCAAATGCCTTCGAGTCATGTGCTGTGCCTACAGCAGGTTGCTCCGAGTGCAAGACCAGGGCCAGATTATCTGTTTGTAGGATTTTCCTGCTGTGGGATCTGTCACTCTGCAGTATTTGTGGAGGACTGAGTGTAAGGTGCTAAAACCGTCCTCCAGGTGCCACTTGGCTGCAGGGCAGACAACCTGTGTGCTCAGGCCGGGACTCCTCTGAGTCTCTTCATAACAGCAGAAATGTTTGCTTGGAAATGTCACTTGGAAGAGTATATTCCCTCTCCCAACCCAGCTGTATAAAAGACTGTATAGACATAAGCAATGAAAATCAGATGACACAGGGGCCTTTCCCTAATTCAGTTCTTTCATCCTCCTGTTGTTGCCTGTCCCTGTTGAGACCATCCCTGTTGGCTGGGATTGAATTTGTATTTGAAGCTGCTGCATCTCATGGCTCACACCAGCTGCAGCCGTTCTGCCCCAAGAGGCAAAGTCCAAGTCTGGACACTTCCCTGTGACTGAATTTCCTTGGCTGGCAAGTCCCTTGGCTCCCAGCCAACAAAAATCAGTTTGGGAACAAAGAGGTTGGTAAATTTTGGGTTTTGAGAAGAGTGGATTCAACATGGGCTTGAAACCCAAGAGGATATGACAATATAGCTTGGAGATCTCAGGTGCACAACCACATCCCACCTCTTCTCCTTCCTTCTAGAGTGTAGAAACCACATTTACATCTGAGCAGGACCTATCTGATCAGGCAAGCAACTTCACATAAGCATGAGGTTACCCCTTGCAATAGGCAGCTGCTCACAGCTGTTGTTTCCCACTGTGGATGCACACAGCTTTGTTTTTATGATGCAGGGGGAAAACTTGGGCTTTCAAACTCTAACAAGCTATTTGCTTCGCCTTCTCTGTCTCTTCGCACAGCTGACCTCCACGTCCAGCCGCGAAGGCATTTTCGCGTTTAAGAGTACCGTTGAGCAGAGTGCCAGCAGGTGATATCCCAGCCTCTCCTGCCACTCTGTAATTAGCAGCCCCAAACATGGAGCAGTGTCTGACCCTTTGACATTTTTTGCTAAGGCTTTTATTAATTTGACACTAGTTTTCATAGCAACTCACCAGGGAGCTGTAACAAACATTCAGCTGTACCTGACAGAAAATGGTGGGTTTATCTGCTCAAAAGGTTATAGCAGGCGTCAGAGTCAACTGTGGTTTGAATCCTGGGGAACGCTCCAACTGTTTGATGGAAAAAACATGGAGAATTAAAATGGAAACATTACAATTTAAAAGCAGGATTTGTGTCACCTTGAGCTACTGAGCTCTGTTATTGTGGTCTGTCAAAACTCCTACTCTCTGGGGAGCAGGCAGGTAGGAGACTTTCAACATCCCTAATGTCATTGTTCTTAAGGGGACACTGCCTTGTCACCTGTAAACTAACTTAAAATGAAGGGTCGTCTCGTTCGTTAGCTGATGGAGAATTTTTTCATCTTCTGAAGTGAGCTTTTCCATTGTTTCCACAAAAAACTCTTCTCTGTGCTCTTGTGATTTCATTTGCTTCTGCTCTGCCCACTTCTGGTGTGAGCAAACTGTTGCATAGTAATGCTTGAACACCCCAAATTGTCTTTTTTTTGGCCAGACACTGTGATGATGGCCATAGTATATGTAAGTTTGGGTATTGTTTTCTTGGTGGACTTATACTTTTGGTTTCATGTGGTGTTTTGTCTCAGGGTCCTTTACCCTAATGCATTTTGATGGCAGTGTTCACCCAGCATATGCTCTGCCTGGACAGTGTGATATCCTTTCATCCTTTCCTTGACAAACTTGAAACGCTCTGGCAGAAGATACTTCTTCATTCACAGGGAGCCTCTTGATTTTACCCCAAATTCCAATCATTAACTGGCTCCATCTTCCCCATACTGATTCTTCACTGTTCAGTAATTTACAGCCTCTTCTCTCTTTTCTCGTTTTGTTGCCCAGTTTGCAAACACCTCCTTCATCTGTTTTCCCTTTGGTGTGGAAGGGGGCGTTATTCACCATGAAAGCATCATTCAGTGCTCAGCGTAGTACAGTACAAACCTCCATCCAACAGTGAGTATTGTATATCATTAACCAATTTGTTTCACGCATTCCTTGCAAGGCTCATTTTTCCCACCCGCCTGCTGAAGGTGGCTTTAAGGTATTCATCGTACTACCCACATTTTCACCTGTTCTTGGCTCATACATTGGTTCTTCTGGCTAGGGATTTCTCCTCCAGCATAAATGAAGACCTCTAATTCTTTTAGCCTCAGGCCATTGCTCTGTGATGTTTATCCTCTGAGTCTTGAGTAAAACCTTGGTCATTTCTGAAAAGCTTTGGATGCACCAGACAATTAGGTGACACACCATGTCAGTGGTCAGTGCCTGTTTATGAAGCACTGTAGATGTTAATGCTGCATTCCCCCTGTGCAGATTTAATGGTAGTGACCCTAAATCTGTACATCCTGTACTTTTACTATTGTTGAACAAATAAATCTTCCGTTTAAATTCTCTCGAAAACTCATTAGTTTCCGTCTCAGATCCACTTAAGATCTCAGTGAAGCTTCCATAAAATGGCTTGCAGTTGAGGTAGGAGTTCATTTTTCTCTCACACCCTATGGGGACAACATATATGATTATGTGTGCCTGTTAACTTCAAGTGGTGTTACAGTGGTCTTCAGCTTGCTAACACCTGCTGCTCATTCTGGTAAGTAGGTAAATAGAGCCACGCTGATATTCTTCCCTGGTTGCTTCCATTTGCAGTGAGGTGTAATTTGAGGGACTGCACCTTGCACTCATTTGCACAGCAAAATCATTGCTAGGTGTAGGCAAGTTTGGGATGAAGGAAAGCACAAAGAACATCCAGAATCATAAATCAGCAATCTGTGTCCAAAGCATACCCTGATGCAGTTTCACAGCTGCCAGCAGAAAGGGGTAGCCAGCCATGTAGACAATAGCTGCATTGCCAAGGAACAAAATTACGGAGCCAGATGTTCCTCTTGGAAGTACATTACACTGAACTTGGCAGATGAGTGCTGTAGCTGCCAAGTATGTCTCTTATTTGGTCATAGGTAATGATCCCTCTATCAGGGAATGTGGAGGAAAAAGACCACACAGAATATCCTCATCAAAACTTTATAGCTGAAACATTAACTTCTTCTGGACCAAAAAGATTTGGGAGCTCCATGGCAACCTTCACATCTTGTTTGAAGGATGATGTTGTTTACTACCAGGCATGAAGTGAGAAACTTACAGTAACTGAAGCCAAGTGCTTTCAAGGTATTTGTTACCAAAAGGTGACTAAGAGGCTGATATAATTTTTATAGCAACCACAGTTGTTTGTGGGCGCTGTTGTAGTTCTCAGCTAAGACTGCAAGTGAGAAGGAGAACTTCTGGTTCTGTCTCTAAAGTAAATACCGTGAGTTTGGGTTTCTGAGGACGTGTTTCTGCTGCAGCCATGTCTGAGACACACAGTAGCAGAGACAGACCCAATCTGGCTTTAAACTACCCGGCTGGGTGTGAGTAGAGACTGACCACTGCAGTGCAGCGCACCTTCATCAACTCACTGCTTGTATTCAAACTTCATTGGAAAATTTTGAAGCCTGATGTTGCCTGTATTGCTGTCTAGAGCTAACATTGTTAGGGTCCATGGTACTCTTCAATGGCAGCACGTAGACACATAAGCCCAGATTCATGCCAACTAGTGGGATGCAATTCATAAAAGTGCCTGACTTGGGGATCTGGCTGTGGTGTTGCCCATGGAGAATGGTTGATACCTCCTTAGTGAGATTCACCCCTCCAAAGACCCCAGACACCCCTGTAAGTACTTATCTAGTGAGAGCTTAGATGACTGAATCTTTGGGAACAGGTAACATTAGCTTCTCTGAGATAACTGGAGAGATAATTCATGTCTTGTGTCTCTTCAGTCATCGTTATTAAACTTTCTGAATTTGATCCTTCTCTCCTGGGACTCTCAAGTTGCAAACCCAATTCTTTCTTTAAGTACCTTCTATTTAATAACCAAAGAAACTAACATTAGCCTAAATCCCTTTGCCAAATAAATCTCTCAGTAAGGAACTTAACCCTAAAAATTACTTTGGCCCAACATTTCCCATGCGTAATATTAAACTCTCTCCTGCACCATCAACAAATTTAAGATCTGATATCTCAGGGATTGCAACAGAGCTCAGAAAAGCTACAGATCTTAAAGGAAACTTGCATATCATACAAAAAAATGTCTTTGTCTCTGGTCACATCTAGTTCACGGCCCCCACCACTCGTCTGCAGCTGAGGGAGGGAAAAGGTCAGGATTTGGAGCAAAAAGGCACTGGCTGCTTATGCATTTATCAGGGAGTTAGGGACAATAAGTTTCTCTCCCCACCTAGTGGTCATTAAGAGACTTTTAAAAGAGCAGTAGCCTAAACTACGGTGCTTAACAACTCTCCGTGAGTGATGCATTTTGCATTTTTTCCATGCCAGCACAGGGAGGAGATGGTTGCTCCCTTTGTTGTAGACTGTCTAGCTGAGATGAAAGCAGAGAGGAGGATTTCTGCAGGATTCCTTTTGTTTCCAATACACTTAATCAAAATATGACGAGGGCAAGAAGCTGAACTGATGATAGGAAATGATTGTAACAAACGAGCAGGCAGTGGCCGCTGATTTTTCTTTCCTCTGCAATCCTCCTGCTGTGGGTTTTGCGGTGAGTGAGAGCAAGTTTGAAATGTGACAGGAACAGAAATATCTCCATTGCTTGACGGCTTGTTTGGCCTCACTGTGGTTAATTCTCTCTGCAAACAACATGACATTGGGCGAGGGAAGAAGAACATGAAATTAAAATGAATATGGATGTTAAGCAAAGCTGATACTGACTTGTCTAAATTTGAATAAGGGAGCTAGGAAAGTAAGTAGTGAAAGGAAACCCGGTTGTTTGAATTCTTCTCATTCCAGTGCCCTAAGGTGTTATCAATAACATGTTAAAAATATATATGTAGCAAAAATGTGATTATAATACTAACACAAGACACTCCACTACCTTCCCTAAGACTACTCATACAAACACAGCCTGCAGGACTGTGTTAAATGGGGAGTGGTCCTTTTTGAGAAAACAGTGCATTTTTTTTTTTGCTACTCTGCTTTTAGAGTGGGTCATGAAACCCAGCAAAGAGAGCAGCCCCAGTGGTACCTCGCTCTGACTCTGGGTTACCCACGGATAGCTCCCTGCCTCAGTGCTAGACATCTCTCGTCATGTTTTCCAGTGCTTCATTGTAGTTCTATTATTCTGTAACTGTGAAATGAGGGTAATGATATTTTTCTTTCTGTGAATAAAACTTGGAAAATGAAAGCTGAAAAGTGTAATTAAAGACTGCAGCTGCATCAGAAGTGCTGGTTGAGGCTTATTATCTGCAGGACAGCTCTGGTGCCCTTCCCTCTGGCTAGACATGCTCAGAGGAGACCTGGTGGCTGAGTCCTATTTCTGCACACGGAGGCAGGGCAGGGGTAGGGGTTCCAGCTCACGCTGCTGTTGTTTCCCCCAAATGACAAATTTCCTAGAAGACCCTTACGGAAAAATCCCTGGAGCTTAAGGCTGCACTGAGCTTATTGTCATTTACCTGTGAATGCAGACACAGGTGATCCGTGGGGCTGCTGGGCGGAGGAGGGATGCAGAGGTGGCTTGCTCATGGTGCTGCTCCACTAGCTTACTCCAGATATGCTCTCCAGCCCTTGCTGATGAGCTTTCCCCTCCTGCACAATAATGAAACCTTTTAACTGAGATTTGAACTGCTATGAGCTTTAGCAAATTGGGACAAGCTTCCCTGGAGAGGAGATGGGTGTTTCCCCTGTTAGAAAAAGGGTTCCCATTGCCATGGAGTTCCCATGGGCTGCCTCGTTTACCTGACTGAGTTTGTTTTTAATAAACCCCTAAAATAGGAAGGGATTCTGAAAGTACCGTGGCACCACAAGAAGGGATCAAATTGTCCTGTGGCTCAGGTCAGGAGGAGAAAGAAGTCTGGCTGAGGGTTTCCACATGGGAGACCACCTTTCTGAAAGGTATGGTGGGATGAGTTTGGGATGGAAGAATCATAGAATCATAGAATAGTTTGGGTTGGAAGGGACGTTTAAAGGTCATCTAGTCCAACCTCCCCTGCAGTAAGCAGGGACATCTTCAACTACATCAGGTTCCTCAGAGCCCCGTCCAACCTGACCTTGAATGCTTCCAGGGATGGGGCATCTACCACTTCTCTAGGCAACCTGTTTCAGTGTTTCACCACCTTCATTGTAAAAAAATTCTTCCTTATCTAGTCTAAATCTTCCCTGTTTTAGTTTAAAGCCATTACCCCTTGTCCTATCACAACAGGCCCTACTAAAAAGTTTGTCCCCTTCTTTCCTGTAGGCTCCCCTTAAGTACTGAAAGGCCACAATAAGGTCTCCCCAGAGCCTTCTCTTCTGCAGGATGAACAACCCCAACCAGCCTGTCCTCATAGGAGTGGCCCTCCATCCCTCTGATCATTTTTGTGACCTTGCTCTGGACCCGCTCTAACAGGTCCGTGTCTTTCTCGTGCTGAGGGCTCTAGAGGTGGATGTAGTACTCCAGGTGGAGTCTCACCAGAGCACAGTAGAGGAACAGAATGACCTCCCTCAACTTGCTGGCCATGCTTCTTTTGATGCAGCCCAGGATACAATTGGCCTTCCGGGCTGCGAGCGCACATTGTCAGATCATGTCCAGCTTTTCATCCACCAGCAACCCCAAGTCCTTCTCCTCAGCACTGCTCTCAATCCCTTCATCCTCCAGCCTGTATTGGTAATGGGGCTTGCCCTGAACCATGTGCAGGACCCTGCACTTGGCCTTGTTGAAGCTCATGATATTCACACGGGCCCACTTCTCCAGCTTGTCTAGGTCCATCTGGATGGCATCCCATCCCATCCCTCTTGCCTTCCTTTCCTCGTTTCTTACACCTGGGGATCAAGGGCTATTGTGCTCTAAGGAAAGCGTCCTTAAAGTTCTGCCAGCTCTGTTCTGCTCACTTGTCCCTGAGGGCAGTTTCCAAGGGGGTCCTATTGACTAATTCCTTGAACAGCTGGAAGTTTTCTTTCCTAAAATTCAGGGTCGTGACTTTACTCTTTGCCTGACCCAAATACCTCAGGACTGTGAACTCCACCACTGCATGATCACTGCAGCCCAGGCTGCTTCCAATCTTGATGTCACCAATTATCTCACTTCTGTTGGTGACCATCAGGTCCAGTATCTCATCCCCTCTGGTGGGGCTGTCTATTACCTGGCTTAAGAAGTTATCTTCGATGCATTCCAGGAGTCTCCTGGATTGCCTACAGCTCGCTGTGCTGCTTTTCCAGCAGATGTTAGGGTGGCTGAAGTCCCCCAGCAGGATGAGAGCCTGTGAGCGCGATGCCTCCTGTAGCTGGAGTAAGAAGGCTTCGTCAATAGTCTCCCCTTGACCAAGTGGCCTGTAATAGACACCAGCCACAAGGTGCCCTTTGTTGCCTTGATCTCTAATTCTTACCTATAAGCTTTCAACCTGCTTATGGCTGTTCTTCAGAGACAGCTCTTCAAACTCTATCCATTTCTTGATATAGAGGCCAATGCCTCTGCCCCTCCTTCCTTGCCTGTCCCTTCTGAACAGCCTGTAGCCATTGATAGCCGCACTCCAGTCATGTGATTTGTCCCACAGGTTTCAGTAATGGCAATGGAACCATTTAAAAAGTGCAAGTTAAATTTCTTCCTTGTCTCAAATCTCCACTTGACTCTACAGAGACCTTTCATGCTGTGCCTTACAGTGGTATAATAAAGCAGATGGAGAGAAATGTGCATCTTCCCTCTAGCTCTCTTATCAATACCTCTGTACAACGGTAAATAACAGGAAAACAGAGCTCACTTGTCAATGTTACCAGCTGCCGTTGTTTTCTTTAAACATACAGTCATCTATTTATTGCTGACTTTTCTGAAATAAATAACAGCATGGGACAGGGCTGTGGACACATTATCTTACCTAAATAAGATCTTAGCGACATCCCAGTGTTAGATATCTTGGTTTTTAATTTTTATTTTCAGTAGTTGTTTCCTTTTCAGAGGGTGCCAGAGAAGCTAGACAAAGGCAGCCTAGGCCACTAATTAATCTCAAATTAGGTGAGGGTGACAGCTAACCCGAATTTACACCTTGACATATAGAAGGCATATTTATAGGGGTATGTACTTGGTGATGTATCATTGGTCTGGCATAGCTCTGTAAGCATGGTTGGGGAGTCCATCCCCTTCCCCATCAGCATCATATTTTGTGCCCCTTGCCGGGTCACAGGTAGTTCTGGTTTGTCCGTGGCCTCCACTTGACCAGACAACACACTCACATCCTGCCCTCCTTGGTGGGTACAATCTTAATTGAGGCTACCTGCATGTTCCTGGAGTTTTACTTTCCAACACTAACAAGATTAATGGAAATATTGAGTACAATTGAACAGGACAGACCACTTCAGAAGCCCAATGCCAGCATACACTGTTGGTCTGTGGATAACTTGTTGGGACACGTTTTTGCAAGCAGGTGCTCCTGGAAACCAGCTTTCCTAGTTTCTCATGACTGAAATTAAGACATCCAATATCTATTACCTTCTCCTTTCCCAGTCTTCCTGTCAAAGAGGGAAATGAGTTTGAGTTTGGTACAATGTGTTCTTGACACATCTATCTGGCTTCTTTTAATCACTCTATTGTTCTCCTGGTGTTTATAAATGGATTGTTTAATAATTTGCGCTAGTCTCTTTCCAGACTGACAGTTTTATGGTTCCCCAGATTCTCATTTTCCACCTTTAAAAGGGAGAGGTACTCTGTTTACCTTCCTGGTATGCAACGCAAGTGATTTCATTTGAAGAAGCAGCAAAATGATATTGTGTTATGACAACTATTCTGAGTCGTCTTGGGGATTAATCAGAAACAAGGGCAGTGATGGGATCTGAATGTTTGAGCAATAACAAAACAGTAGGGAGAGGCCATGCAGGCAGTGTTGTCCCACCTTTGCAGAGGGCACGTGGCAGCAGCGGTGACTTGGTCTGGTGGGGCTGCAGAGAGAAAAACAGCTGTCAGACAAGAATTGCACATGCTAGAGTATCGCTGGTATCCAAACATTGGTGTATTTGGCTCCTGGTATTTTGGTATTTTATAAGCGCAATGTTGACTCGGTGCCCAGCTGTCCATCTCCCAGCGTGGAAAAGCCAAACTTTCCTTTTCCAGTATGCACTGATGGCCTGCAAGAACTGAAAGGCCAATGTACAACATGTAGCTTCTATCATATCCATGTTAATCCCTGGTGTTCAAAACAAAAGGAGAGAGCCCTGTAGTTTAATAAAAAATGAATTAACTTCCCAAACAGCTTATTTTAAAAAAAGTTTATTTTTTTTCTGGCATTGCTTTATTGACCTATTTTGGTGGATTATGTACCGGGACATGATGCTTATATAAACTTTCTCATTAAGCTATGTTAGGCACAAAGATCCCTTAAGAAAACTATTCTGTTCTTGCTGCTGAAAACTATATCCTTTTTATTATTCAGAACATAAGAACACAAGGCAAAAGAACAGAGAATGCAGAAGACACCTGTATCATTAATAGCTTTACAATTTTCCCTTTGCCTGTCTTTGCATTTAAGAAAGATAATGTTTAAATCCGAGTGTACCATTGCTCGTTCGGATCTGTGTTTATAGTGTCTGTTTCTCACAGCTTTGAAAATGAAAGTTTAGGTAAATCCCATCATTCTGGTGATAACGCATTTAAGTTTCTAACACGCTTTATGTGTAACATCTCATGAAATATTTGTTTATTTAACACTGAGCAGGTGTGATGGTATTGTGGTCGTTCTTGAGCTGAAGTAGGAGGTTTCTCTCTTTACAGTAGAATTGCCACTCAACCTTATCCCCTTGCTATGAAATGTAGGTCCTGTGCATGGGCATGCAAGCCAATACACTAAAGGGAACAAAGGGATGACTGAATTCCTGATGGTGAGGGCATAATTAAGTGTTTGCAGGATCAACACTTTAATCTGACATTATCTTTTTAGAGTAAAAAGTTAACACTAGCATTGTTAACTACATTACGTATTACAGTGTGTTGGGTTACTGCCTATACAGGGAAGAAAGCCATTGAAAAGACATTACTATTTCTGTTATCAATTTTATCTGTATAGAGACAACAACCACAGAAAAAATCTTCCATCTCATAGTAGAACATGGATTCCCTTTTTCTTAGTTACTGCAGCAAACAGAAAGGAGCTAGTACCTGCTTTCATACTACTTCTCTGAAGAATCTAATAGTATTATTTGCTATTCCATGTTGGGTTGCAGCACAATTTTGCATGGCAGACTGCTTTTTTGGCACAGCCCCTGGAGAGGCTGTGCATGGTCTGTGTCTGTCATGTTCTTGTTGTTGCTTGTAAATCTCCCCTCCTATGTCATGTGTGGAAGAATATTTGGGGCCAGGTCCTCACCTGGTTTAATGCAGTCTGGTGAGCTGAGGTTGTGCTGAAGTTGGTGGATGTGGGGTGGTTTACATGAGTTGAAGACCCGTCTCCCTCCTCATCCATCTGCCTCCCAAGCACTGAGCACTTCCACCGCGATGGCTAACTCCCATGCCCTATCCCCTCGGCCACCCTCCCAGTGTTCGTCTCCTCCCCAGTCTCTGGCACCTCTTGGTGCCCCCTGGCACTACCTGCACCCCACCAGTCCACTTTAGGCTGCCTCTGCTTTGCACTTAATAAGATATAAGGAAACATCTGCCACTCCATGCAGAGCTCCTCTCCTGAGAGCTGCCAGCAGGAGCATTTCAGAGCTTGTTGGGCCAGCTCGCCTGTGTACATCAGTGGAGGTGGTGAACTGACAATAAAGAGTGTAAACCTATGCTAAGGGATGATCAAGGTTACCTAAACAAAGACCCCTTTTAATTCTGCCATCACCTTCTTTCCTTCACACCACAAGTTTTAAGTAAACTTTGCTGATGGCAAGTAGCTTTCTTTTCCCTCCCCCTTTCTGCAGTGTTTTTTCACTCTACAGACAAAAGTATTTAAAAATAATTATTTTTTCTCAATGGTAAAGCAGCTGCATCATGTTCCCAAGTCAAATATCTTGATTATTTAAAACAGATCTCTTCTTCATTCCCTTAGCATTTTGTCAGCAGAAATTAAGTCAACAGAAAAACGTGATGGTCACAAAGCCCAGTTTCCAAATATTTCCATTACTGAAAGCTCTCTGTCAAGTGTCTGCAGACATAATGAACAGGAACTGCAACCAAGATCACAGCATATTGGAGACAATATAAAGGAGTCTCACAGGAGAGACTGCAGCTCAGTTGTGGAGGTATACCCCTCTTCTCCCTTAAAAACTACTTAAAAGTGAAAGATTTGACTGTAAGATCACTAGAAGTATTGAGAAACGAAAGTCCTTTGGAAAACCCTATCGGTATAGGTTTTTGCACACCTATAGTGTGCAATAAATGCTTGGAGGTCACCTACAAAATATACTCACCTTGGTTCTTGGGGAAGCGACCTAAGGGTAAACCCAGAAAAATTAATCCTCTGCTTTTAGTGGGAGCAGGGTTACTGGCCTCAGTACTCTTATGTCCTGTTGTTCCCTGGTAATGGAGAAGCGGTATAGGTCCCCATGGTTAGGAATGACTATGATTATGGCAAGATCTGTTTCAGCTTTTAATAAACCATAGCTGTGAAGATGTCTTGCAAGACATACACAGTCACGTTTTTCTTTCTTTTGTGGCTGATAAAATGGCCCTGACCGAAGGAATGACATCTTGCATCCTAAGAGTGTATCTAAATAAAAGAGAGGCAAAAGTGGGCAATAACAGCAATGTTGCCATGGTGGCACTGGCATGACTGGGATTTTAGGAATACCCTGGAGATTTTGAACAGCCTTTGGTGCAGAGACTCCTCTGTTTTGGTATCTGACCTCACTAATGTAGTGATGCAACACTTCTCAAAGGACTCAAGAAAGCAACTCACCCTGATAACATGAAACATCAAATAAATAACAGAAATCAGCCATGGAGTTTTACTTGAAGATGATGAATTGACACTAACAGCCCAGAAGGAGCAGAGACTGAGCAAATTACGCTTTATGAAAGGACGTTGAAAAAGCTGGAATATGTGCAATCTTTCCTACACGGCAGAGAATCTCTGCCCAGATCCTAAGTCAATGAAAGAGATGGGAGGAAAAGCTTTTTTTTTTTTTCTCTTGGTTAGTTGGTTTGCCCTATCCCATAGAGGTTTTTTTTATTTTTTATTTTTAAAAAGAAACAAAACAGTTAAGGGATGTTGCTAGTTGAAGAGTCAGGCCATCTATAACCCAGGCTGGCAGATTGCTGGCCCACTGAAGCTGGCTCAGGAAGGTACATATGGTATACAATTGGCAATCTACAGAAGAAACTGAAGGGACATTTCTCTCTGGCTTTGTGGAGGCACAGAAATGCACAGCCCCATAATAACCTACAAAGAAAATGAAACCCAGAGCCTTCTCCTCTGCCAGGGGGTGGAAATCCATTAGATACCTCCTGAAGGCAGGCAGCAAGCTGTTTGCTGGGACTAAGGCTTTGCTTCATTTATGCTACCTTTGAAAGAGTTGGTATCACTGTGAAGATCAAGAGGGTGTTCTGGATAGGAAAAATTTTAAAAGGAAGTTCTAGGCTATATTCAAATGCTAAAGTGCAGTGTCTGAGCCAGAAGGTGTTTAAAAAGGGGAAAGGGGAAATGTATCTAAGAAAATAAACGAGTATTGACTGAAGATTTGAGGGGGAGGACTAAACTGACCCAGGGTGTCATTTCACTGGCTTCTCTTATGTTGCTCCTGGGATAAATTTGGCTCAAATTCTATAAATGTCAAAAACAGGCTAGAAGATAATTATCTGTTATTTGTACAGAGCCTTGCTCGTGGTGGTTGCTGTTCACAGCTAAGGATCCTGAGTGGTTTAGTAATACAACTAATGAAGACTAATAATGCAGGTAAATTGTTTTGCATCTTATGAAAAGGACTATTTTTAAAACTATAATAATGTAACTGGGAAATCAGTGCTCATTTTAAAGTTCCAGGTGGTTTTAGAATTAAGTCTGATTTTCTGAAAAAAGTGCCTCTGATCCAGCATCTCCAGAACATCTGTATTTAAATTGTGTTTGCCTCATCACTTACGATGAGCAAGGTATGTAGTTTCCTCTGCTCTTCCAGGAAATGTGATTTACAGTTTTACACTGACCGAATTAACACAGGAAGAGGCAAACTTGGGTGCTGTTCAGGGATGGGATCCGGATTTGGTTAATTACTTTGCACTGAAGGGAATGACCACTTTAGCAGTGAAATCATTGCCTTGCATGCTATTTGGCAAGTCTCCTAACAACCAGTTCATACAAATGAACTGAACTCTTGACACCGCCTGTCCAGTGATGACCGTACAGTGGGATTTTTCCCTCTCAGTCCCTGTTTTCTACATGCACATCATGTTCTTGGCTGGTGCTTGGGGTCTTGGTAAGATTCAGGCTGAACTTCCTTTCAGCTTACTGAGTTTGGATAGATAGTTCCCCCGGGAAGAGGGAGGCAGGCAAGCAGAAAAGATGAAACTGCAGAGCAACACACCCTCATCTTCCTTCCTTCAGGCTTCTTTCAGGGATTTGGTATTGGGATAGGGAACACTCTCACGTTGCCTTTCAAGAACAGGGTTTTTTCAGCACTTTTCATGTACAGATTCCTATAGTTTTTCTGTGATAGTGCATTTAAACACTCTGATGTTAGTCTTATTCTCTTTCTACCATTTGTGACTCATTATAAATTAATCTACAGACCCTGGGCCGCAAACTGAAAGCCACCAGTTGGAGTATATTCCATACCACATTGTTTGAAGCAGCCTACGTAGTGTCTTCATGCTTGGCTCACCCTTCCCATCTCTGAGCACCTTGCAGCGATACAGCAAATAACTAAACTATCACCTATGTACAATTTGTGCTCTCAGCCTCTGCTTGGGTAGGGAAAGTATGGGCAGAGCAGTGTTTTGTTTAGGCTGGGTTTTTTTGAGCATAAGCATGTGACATCTTCTCCAGCAGCCAACAGCATGTGTGTGTGATACACATCCAGGAAAGGACTTGCAACAGATTTCCTGGTGCTCTTGTTCATAGACCCCAAACACCCTCACCACTGAAAGAAGGATTCAGTGGGAACTCTGCTTTGCAAAATTCCTGGATGCCTTTTTGTCTTCCTGACGTTAGTTTACAGGAAATCTTGGCTTGGCCCTTGGTAATATTAGGAAGTTGTGTTGGTTAATATGAGTTACCTGTGTGTTACTTCTAGTTTATTTTCCATCCCCAGCTGAAAAATGGAACAAATCATTGCAAGGAGACTAGTAAACTCCTCTAGTGTAGCAGAACTGCAACCAGCAGGTCACAAAGCTTTTAAAGCCGAAGTCATGATGGTCAGAAGGTAAAACCTCAGGTGGAACAACAAGAAAAATTTCCTGATGGTGTGTTGTACCAGGCCTTTGAACAATCCATGTAAGGACTGTCAAAAGTCCAGTAAAAAGGGTTATTTGATATTTGATCCTGGGTGAGAGCAACCTCAGTGAGAAGACAGCAGGGACCAGCCTATTACGCAGGGATGTAACATGGCTCATGCTCCTTTCTAGCGTGCCTGATTTTGTTTGTGAACAATGACTACTGAACATCTTAATCTTTGCTTAATTCTGGTTATTGTTAAATGATTTCTTCTCTGTCGTTTCTCCAGGGAAATGTTAAATTATTCTTTTTTTGCCCATCTGTCTGCTGGTGTTTATCTCCTCCTGGAAGAAATCCAAGGTCTGTAATTAAGGCACTGGGAACAGTAAGAGGTTTGATCAGTAGATAAAACGTAATTATAACAGATCTGTGAGTCTCTCTGCGGTAAATATTTTAACACCTTGGGCCAAATCCTCCGTTAACATAAACAGAGTTATTGGAGATCACACTGTCTTACATCAACTGGGGATCTGTGTCAAACTGCACAGACAGCTCCATTGTGGTTGTGTGGGAAAACGTAAAAATAAATTACCTCAGGAAGGTGATGAGGTGCACTACTCTGTGCCCAATAGGCAGTTTGGATGAAATGTGGGTTGTGGGGTTTTTTTCCACATCCTGTGACGTATCCTTGCTTATCTTTTTCCCATGGCTGTTTTCAAATATCCCGAAATATCCTTATGTCTGTACGGGTAAAAATTTTCAAAACTAATCTCTTCAATTGCAGTGGTGAGTATGCTCTGTCTTGTAGTTGGGTCGCATATATTAATTAAGCGAGTGGTGTAACATTCCCTAATTTGGGTGCTTAGGTGAGGGTTTGTGGTACAAACATTTCAGAGACAAAAATCACAAGAAGAAAATTTTGGAGAACAGCACCAAATTGGCTGAAAATTATACAAATTTCACTGTTTCTGGGTATCTTGTTTACCTTTCTGCTGAGGTCTGGAGCAGGTTTCCATGCCATAGCTAGTGGCAGTCACTATTTCTGGCCTCCCTGACCTCAGAAAAAGCTCTAATGGGACATTGGCCACGTTCCCCAAGGTCTTCGTCAGCTGAGAGGCCTGGGGGAGCCTGAGGTCAAGTATTATCCACTGAACCTGCAAAGTACCAGATGTTGTCCTGCCGACTGCTCACCCCTCCAGCGGGGATCGGAGGCTGTAGAGGGATGTGCGGGAAGGTCGCCTGCCATGGACATGGGAAGAGAAGGACTTTTGGGTGGAACAAGTCCCCGACATGTGATGGAAGTTTCCAAGGAGACTGTACAGATGAACCATAACACAGTTTGAGAAGCTGTCCCCACCCCAGGCTATTTTTGCAGTCCTTTCAGCTAGTCAAAACTTACTTCCTAAAGGATTTAAAGATTTTACTGCTGAACAAATAAAGGGAGCTGATGCGGAGCATCAGCCATGCTGCCATCCCCATAAGTGGTGCTCATTGTCCCTCCATGGTGTGTGCTAACTGCTGCTGCCAGGTAGAGAGGCTGAAATGTTTCCACCGGCAAGATCTTCACTGAAGGAAGGGAGCTGAGCA
Source organism: Pluvialis apricaria (assembly GCA_017639485.1). Lineage (NCBI taxonomy): Eukaryota > Metazoa > Chordata > Aves > Charadriiformes > Charadriidae > Pluvialis > Pluvialis apricaria. Next base: position 17,236,051 of record CM030012.1, read on the forward strand.
ATCAGCTTTCTGCCTTGTCACAGATGGCCTTTATGGGGCTCAGGATCATGCTCAGAAGTAGTGATGGGATCTTATACAAAAATAAATGTTTAACTCATTGGGAAACCTACTTGCTTCAGTCTTGCTTCAAGCAGTTGTTTGCAGAGATGGCCTGATGAATATTTCGGAGGTTTTCCATCTGATTGCATCTCACTCCACAGGGCTTGTTCAGAAACTAAAAGGCATCAAAAACAAGACAAAAGAGAACAAAAAAGGAAGTGAACTTTAAGGCCGTGGAAGCCCAGTGGCAATTCCTGCTTGCCAAAATCATGTGGCACAGGTCCTGCAGGAGGGGTTGTGCAGCAAAGGCAGCAGCAGTTATTTGGGAACAGACAGCTTAGAGCATAATAAAAGAAACTAATTCCTCAATGTGTCTTGCTTCAAAAGCAGAACCAATAACCTAATGTCTTCCAAACAATGACAGCTCAACTAACACAATAAAGAGTTTAAAGAAAGCATTGAATAAGAATGTAATGTAATTATAATAGAAAGAAAAATAGTCTTGTTGAATTGTTACGTATTGGCTTGATCCTTTAACAAATAGAGGTTCCAGGGAGCCGAGGGTAAAAGTTGAGTCTATAAGTCTTCCTGTTTTAAGACATAATACAACATAATATAATGTAATGTAATATAATATAATAAATATAATATGAAAAGGTTTACTTCTCTTCTCCAAAACCGGGGTCCAAGGCTCAGCTGGCCCTTCTGGGTGGCCTCTTTCCTTACGTGGAATTGGTATGAAAACCCTTACCTCAAGTTTATGTCTGCACTGTGTGTGTGATCAAAGAGTAAACCGCAACAATCTTTAAAGTCATCGGAAAGCCACATGTCCATAAAAGAAGTATTTCATTATGATTCAGAGATGCCAAAAGAGTCGTTTCCCTTCAAGGTTTGCCAATTCATTTGAAACAAGACGTAAAGGATGCATCTGTGCAAAGGCTTGGAGTTATACAGCTGCAAAAGGGGGAAACCAGTTGTTTATCCCTTCAGAAGTCTTGCATTTGCAAAAGTAAACAATGCACAGATTGGAAAGGATGTATCCCATACCATACAGCGACATCCGTCTATGTCTAGCTGTGAGTGCTCGTACAGGAAAAGCTGCGGTTGGCTCTGACCATAAGATTTTGGAAGCAATAATGAGAAAAGCTTGTGGCAGCACCAGCACATCTATAAAACAGTGATGTTCCTGTAGAAATATGCTACTGTGGTTAAATACAGACCAAGAGAAAATATACCCTATACAGACTTCTTGATCAGATGGTTTCTGGCAGTGGAAAACAATTAGAAGGAGGTATTTTCAGGCATAAATTAACTTTGTTTGGGCTGAACAGCATTTGCAAGGTAAAAAATGTAGAGCCCAGCCATACCAGATGCTCAGCTGTCCTTGGCCATTTCATTGCATTTCAGTGGTACAGTGGCTGTCCCGGGAGGAGTCAGCAGCTGTGGGTTACCTGGGTTTTGGGGATCCACATAAAATTTGTTCATTTTGGGAACATGAGTTTCACAAACAATGAAGAAAGATCAGGAAACATGAAGTGACACTGTATCTCTGACAACCTACATTTCTACGGGATATTTTTGACCTGTGAGACACAGCTTGGTAGTGCTGATTGAAATGGGATGCTTTTTTTTTTGTTGAAACTAAAAAAAGAATAAAATGTCTGCAATTAGAATTTTCAGTTGGTTTTGTGGTGGTGTTTTTTTTTTTTTCCCATTAAGCTCAAGGACTATTCTTGGAAATTGCCAGTAAGAGCTATAGAAAAGGGTCTTATTAATTACAACTTGCTTTCCATATGTGTAAGTGTTAGCTCTTTGAGAAATGCTGATTGTTTGGCATGGTTCGGTTTTGTTTTGTTTTCCTGGAAGCCAAATGCATCAATAATGAGATTTATTATACTTTTTTTTTTCCTTAGAGTCAGTATTGATGGCAGCTGCTGCCCTCAAACTAGCTATTACAAACAAACAAAACTTTTGTTTCAGATATTTGGCTCAGTGTTCAAAAAGCAGCTAGACAAACTCATGGAAGAAGAAACTGCCTGTAGGTACTAAATGCAGAGAAAACACCTCAGACTTAGGAATCTCCAGAACTGCAAAATACCACATCTTTGGAGAGTAACCTGGGACTATATCTTCATATGCCTGCTATGCTCTTGTATTCCTTCCCATGCACTTGTTCTTGGCCAGTGTTGGAAACAGGACAATGGGTCTTTCATCTGAGGTAATATCTCAGTTTTTTTGTCCTCGTGTTTTTATTTCTTGTCATAAAACCACAAAAGCTTTGCTGATTCTAACATATTTCTTAGCAGCAACACACCTGATTTTTGGAGCTACTTTGGCTCTACATCATGACAGAAAATAAAACAGCTTGTTGATATGGTAGTCTGCATGCCAAAGGTTGCAAGTGAAACACAAAAAGAACACGGTGAATTGAAAGAGAAAGGTGGTGCAGTTAGGTACACCCCCCAACGTAACTCTGGAAACTGTCACATTTTGAAAGTAACCATTAAAAATTAAAAAGACATGTCATAAAACGTCATGAAAATCCCTTTAAAAGCTTAATACTGGTTCACATATTTCATTATATAACAACCAGAGCAGTAAACCATTTGTGGTTGGTTCTGGTCATATGAGCTCGTTTGTGGCTTGACTTTCTCTTGACGAAATTCCTTTTGAGAGCTGCTCTCAAAGGCAGAAAAAAACCCAATGAGTTAGTTTCGTATATCTGATTTAATCAGATTGCCCAAATCATCATTTTTCACTGCTGCCAGGGAATCAGAAACATCCCTGTATCCTTCTCCTCAGGCTTAGGTGTCATTCTGGCATGCACAGAGGTTGGACCAGGCAAGCGTGAAGAAGCACGTGGTAGCAGTAGTCCAGTGGAAAGTTTGAAGAAATGGTTCAGATTGCTACAGCACTTACATGGGGTCATCTCACCTTATAAGTCTTGGAAAAACTCATTAGAATTACTCAGTGGATCCCCAAGAGGTTGTGACCCCCAGCTGACACGTCAGTGCTTCTCCAGCTCCTTGGTACAGTCACTGGCAGGACGAACACCTGCTCTACTGGTAGTGCTTCAATGTGGGTTTAATTTGGCTAAAGAAGTACCCAGCTGTTAGGAAAGAAAAGATGTCTCTGTAGATGGCTAAAGAATCCTGTTTAACAGTACTGAGAGGATGTTACCTTTACCTGATGGAAATTGGATTAGCTCTGTTCACATCGGTGGTACTGCAGTGGGTATTTGCACACTGTCTTCTGTTAGAGTGCGTGGAAAATATCCCAGCTGTCTAAATGAACATTGTTCTGTTTTGTTTTGGGTTTGTTTTTTTTTTTTCCCCCTAAATTTTGTGGTCAAAGTTTCAAGTTTGATAAGTGAAAAACCGTTTAATCAAATCACCTTTCAAGAAAGGAAACTACAACATCAAGAGACATGTTGCCTTAACAAATGTCTTAAGTTAGTTTACACAGGGCAGTGGCTTCAGGAATCCTGCAAAGATGTAAAGTAAGGCTACACCTATTTTTCACCAGCACCCTCCAAACAAGTTCACCAGTTTTTCTATTATTTATTAAGTTCTTCTGGGTTCTTTTATAGAGATCCACTCAGCAGGAAGCAGTAGTCAGCCTCTGCCTGTAATGGCCCAGGCAGAATTGCATGCTGTCTTTGACACGCTGGTCCCTCAGAGTCTGGGAAAGCAGTAAGAAATATGAAGAAATATCCTGCAGGAACGTGGAAGACATCGTGTGTCTTGGAGCTTGGTGAATTTCTGGCAAAATTTACTTATGCTCCAGGTTCATATTAATTCCTCAAAATCAGCCATTTGAGATGCTCTGAGCTAAGAAAACTGGAGGAAATTAAAAATCAGCATAGACTGGTATCACCCTTGCACACAGGGTCTGAGTTATTTGGGGCCTCCTAGCCAAAGAGAAGAGCTTTAGATATCCCCATGAACCTTGTGAAAATGTCTCCACAATGCAAAGCAGCTGTGAAAAGCTAACAACAGTAAGTAAGCTCTGTTAACAAGGGAAAAGGGAGTAATACAGAAAGTCTGGGGGCTTGACAAGTTAATCAAAGCTGGGCAGCAGTTTAAGAAACCTCAGAAGGATATAAACCAGAGCTGCTCAAATGATTTCTACCAAAAGCTGCTGGATAGATATAAATACTGCAAGTAGTTGGCTCATTTCACTGCCAAAGTGATGGCAAGTTATATGTGAATGCTCAGGAGAGGGAGTGGAAGCTGCTTTGCAGCACCAAAGAGAAACAAAGGGTGATACTCTGGTCCTGTGTATGAAGTGGACTTCCTGTATGCAGGACAGGGAAGGGAAGGGGATGGGGAAGGATTAGATCATGTAAGACAATGTATGGGGCTGAAATGGGATTTGGGAAAATGAAGAGGAGGTGTAGGGATAACTTCTTAGAGAGGAGGAACGAGAAGTGAGATGAAGAGAAGTTTCTAGAGGCATGGAGAGAGCAAACAGAGACAGATGGGTAGATAGGCTGGTAGAGGAAGAGGAGGCCTACAGTTGGGTTTGGAGATTGAGGAAGCAGAAATACATTTCACAGCTGGTCCTTTTTCAACAGCAAATAACATCAGTAGACCTTGCTCCTGTCTTTGCAGCTGGGGAAGCAGAATAGGGAGCATCACCTTCAAAGCCCTATCACAGCCTGCGAGCTGCGAAGAAGCGTTTTCAGGACTATGGGAGGGGAAAAGAGGAGGAATGGCAGGTGAGCATGCAAAGTGGTTGGCAGAGAACCAGATCGTGAAACTGCTGTGAGAGACCTCTTAAAAATTGGGAGCCCCTTAGATCTGGGATGTTGCAGTGTGGTTATTTGTTGTTGTCTCCACAGGATATTATACAGGGTCTGGGTTTCTGGGGTTATTGCTATGAACAGGGCTTCAGAACATAAGGGTGACTTGGAGATGCAGGATTTGAAAAATAAATCTAGTAGGTGGAGTAAAGGAGAACATAGAAGAGGATTTGAATAAAAAGAATTGGAGCTAATGCTTTCTACATTGAGTCTCTATTTGGACTGCACAGGGTGGGATTAGTAAATCTTGTTCATTAAAAGCACAGGTGTGTTATTTGTTTTTCAATTAGTATGTGGAATTCAGCCTCCTAAGCAAAGGCAACAGTATCACTGGAGACACCTGCTCATGCTGTAGTTGAAGTTGCTCTAATCTCTTTTAAGGGTATTCCTCACTGTCGTGGCTCCTTGCTAATCTGTCTGATTAGGCTAGCTCGTGAGTCATGATGGGGTACTTACATTTCTAAAACACATAATATTTTGCCTAAAATCTTTTTATAATTGGTGATAGGTAAATATCATCTTCAGACCCTGATTGCTATTACTCATTATATGCAACATGAAAGATGGAAATTTGTTTCTTTTTGTAGATAAACATCATACCTTTGGGTAAGTTCAGTGGTTCATTCAATTACGGTGCTGTTTTCTGAATCTGTTGTGTTTATCCTTCTACCACTGGAAGATACAGGTCCAATTTCAAGTCCAAGAAGAAAAGCTTAACAGGCAACAGATCAGGAGTTTGGGTCATGAAAAGGAGGAAAGCAGAAGGAGAGTGGGATGAGTAGGAACGTGAGGTGGAAGGAGAAAGAAAAGGCTGCAAAAGGAGAGAAAGGCAAACATACTCTGTGAGCTGGGAGGATGCAGGAGCTGTTGAAGCTTGGTAGAGGAAGCACTGGTCTCAGGTGAGGGCAAGGACCCAACACCGAGCCTGAAATGCAGGGCTCAGGGAAGCAGCAGAGCCCATGATGTTAACCACTGCATGCATTCAGTCTTCTGCTCAGTTCATGGGAATGGGCTTGGACGTCAACTGGAAGGCAGCTGAAATCATGGAAACACATAAATGTTAGGAACTGATGTAACCAAGACAAAAGAATTGTTTAGAAGCGGTGGACAATTTTGCTTTACAGTATAGATCGTTCTGATTATATTATGTTTTCTGGTTTTGTTGGCAAAAATCTGCCAGCAGGAGACAACAAATGGCTTTTAACTTACTGTTTTCTCTAAGGAAAGCATTATTTTTTAAAGATCTCTCCATTAAATCTGCATATACTTGGAGCCTGAAGAAAACAATCTGACTGGGCGGGGGGGGGGAATTGAACAGCTGAAAATCTATTTGCTAAATCCTGCAAGGGAGAATATATATTTTAATGCGAAACAGTGATGACAGGGGAGGCTTTAGACAGCTTCAAAGCAAAAGCATCCAGGCAGTCAATCCTGCAGGACTTCAAAACATTGTATTGAGACAAAGCTTTTTGTACATCAGACCTTGAAATTCAAATCAAGTGGAGAGCGAGCCAAGCCAACTTTGAGCATTCTGCATTTCACCTGATGTCCTTAAAGGCTGCAAAAGTTTCTTTATAATTTGCTTGCATCACATGTCATTGTCATCATGTCATAGTCTTGCTTTGCAGGTGTTTCTTTCGTCTTTTTCTTCCAGTTTCCTTGAGTGGTTACACAGATTTGTAGCATATCACATACGTTTTTTTGAAGCTTTTGTTCAGTTGGATTCTCCTTCCCTCCCTCCAGCCTCAAAGGCAGATTTACAGGAATCTTTTAGAGATATGACAGTGCATTATTTTAAAAGCTTTGCCCTTCTTATCTTCATGGTCTTAAGGGTCACAAAGGACTACATACGAGGATAAACGTTCCCCAGCATGGAACAAAGACAGACTGGATTACACAAAACACTTTAAAAGACAAATCCCAATACTCTTCTCAGTGTCTCCCCCCTCTCCTATCACTGATGAGATTTTGTGAATTTATTTTGAAATGACAGGAGTGTGGAGTACCAGAAAGAGCAAAAAGATCCCCAAACCTCTTTCAAAGAACCTGAAATAACATTTTAATTCTATCCAAATAGTGCTAGTTCAAGAATGGCTTAGTGGAGATATTTTTATGTCAAAACCAGCAAAGGAATATTGTTCGCTAATTAATGATAGGTTTTATGTTTCATTAATGAGTGTCCAAAAAATCATCTAGTGTAGAATGCTTTCAACTTAAAGGCAGGGAGGAAACTACATTTGCTTTTGATGAAGGAACAACTGGATATTGCATAATTGTTTAAGTGATGAGGCTTTGCTGGATTTGATTTAAATAAATGCTTAAAGGTTGGGTCTACACTGCCTGTGGTTTATACCATAATTTCAGTCATGCCATCTTTCTGCATGTGTGGTTGCAATTAAGGAACCTCTGTGTTTTACCACTTACAGTTCTGGCACAGCTCAGCTATGCCAGAGGTGGGGAACTGGGAGGCTTTTGGTTTGAAACTTGGCCTTGGCCATACCCAGCAGAGGCCTGAGGTGACTGGAGGGCCGTTACTCCAAGCCTCTGCTCACAGGCATTGGCTCCCAGGGTGCAATGTTGAAACCTGTGCTAGCTGCCCCTCTGCTCCAAGTAGGATGAGTGCCAGGTGATTGAATGAGCACCAACCCACCCTCCTCCTGGGCCAGTTGTTTAAATAATAATAAAAATTGTATAAGTAGGACCTGGTTTTGCCAGTGCTGCAGGAGCTGTGTGTCTCATTGCAGCATGGCTGGTGCTGGAAGTTACAGAAATCCTGAGGGCATTTATGCCCAGGGAGAGTGTCCCCATGTCACTGTGGTGACGGCTGCTGTGGACGTGCGGAGAGACAGCTCCAGGGACCTTTCACAGTCTGGAAGAGTTTTGGTACCTCTGGTCTCAGGTGACACCTGGTACTCTGCAGGGCACTGAGGGGCTGGGTGGCACTTGGGAGAGTCATGGGCTCTCATCCTGGGTGCCTAGGGGGCTCAACACTGCAGGACTTGCTGTGGATGGGAACCACTTACAGCCTGGTGGGAGGTGAACTGGCTGGCTTGAGAAAAACTGTACCCAGCACGAGTGAGGAGAAGCTCTGTCACTCAGGTGCCGAGGGTTAAGGCAAGCAGCAAGAAATAGCTCTGCTGCCCTTTAAGCGGGACAAGCCAAAGGTACTGGTTTAGGCTGTGTGTGGTGTGGCTGAGGGAGATGAGGTTTGTTTGGGTATGTGATTGTTTTCCATATTTTCAGAAAGGGTGAAGGCAGTGCTGAAGCCCCACCATCTTTGCTCGGTGATAAGCACCTGCTGGGCTACCAGCAGTCACAAAACGCCTCCTGGTGTTCCCCTGCGTTTCAATGTTCTGTCATCTTATAAATGGTTTATTTTGTCCCTCTCAGTCCTAATCCTGATATCACTGGCATGCTTTTTACCTGAGGACAGCAGCAAGGCCAATGAGAGACAACTGCTCCAGGAGCTAAGGTAAGGGAATGAAATAGGATTTATGCCTCCTGCTTCTGGCTCTGCTGTGGTTTCACAGTGTAACACTGAAAGTCACTTAGGCTCTGGGCAGTTTAGCCATCTGTATGGTGGAGACCAGATGTGTCTCCAGGAGGAGGCTGGCATTTGCTCATAGCCAGCTCTGGGCTTCCCTTCTGATGAACTCGGGGTCTGTAGCATCATAGACTCAAAGAATAGGAGATGGCACAGCACTCCTCACACACGTAACTATGTCAATGGCAGTATTTGCAGCAAAATGTGAGAGGACGGTAATGCCTGCTGCTTGTCTCCAATTCTGCTGCTGTTTCCAGGTCAAGGCAAGGAAACGGTCTTGTGTTTTGCTCTGCTGCATAGGTCTGAGCTATTTATTACTTCCATACTGAGTGGTGTCTTTCTGAGGGACAGATGCTCAGCCAGCTATGGAGGATTGGTCTGGCACCCTCCTCTGGGGATGTGGCTGCCAGCTCGGAGGACAGGTAGTGTTCAGCTGTGTGCAGCTGGCAGTAATCCTTGCTGAAAGGCAAAGGTACAGAGATGGGTACAAGCAACCTCCCGTCACTTGCAGAAGTGATTCTCACCTCTGAAATGTTATTGGCGCTGTTACTGCTTCTAAGACCACAGGTAGCAGGAGTCTCAGCATCTTCTGCTGTCCAGAGCCAGGCGAAGCACTTCAGTCAACAGAAAAAGTGCTGTTGGACAAAGAATATTTTGTGTATTTTTCTTTATTTGTTCCTGGGGCTTTTTTTTTAAAAATAGTCAATTTCAAATATAGGACAAAACAACTACAGAAAACTTAGATGAAGATGCTGTTAGTTTTCAGTTTGAGGGCTTTCTCAGAAACTACCAAAATGTGTTAGGGAGAAGCTAAAAATCCCAAGTAGTGTTTGTTTTAAACACCTGAGCCACAATTAGCATTTTTGGTTATTCTAACAGGTAATGCAGAGGCCCTAGGCTATAGGACTGCTGATTGCCATGGGCAGCGTTTGTGCCTGCAGGACAGGTTATTACAGAGCACTCCCGTGATTAGGACTAGCTTTGTAGGCACAGAAGCATCACGTGTACCAGGATGTGGCTCCTTACCTGTAGAGGAGGTGAGAAATGCATCCAGGTTAATCTGGAGTGTAATCTCTGTGCCCATGTAAAATCTTAAATGTTCTGTATGATGCTTATGTTAGAGCAGTAAGGGATGGAGGAATCCCTATGTGCACAGGCTATGTTTTTAGCTATATATAACCAACAGGGGGCATTAGGTTTATGCTTATTAAATGTGTATTTCTACTCCTAGCAGAGAAAAATCTCTAAGCTGTTTGATTAAAAACAGCAAGATGGGAATCCTGCATCCTGCAAAAGATACAGGATTCTGTTTTTCCAGAAGATTGAGTAACTGTATAAGACTGTTCTGTTTTCTTTAGGTCTAGCTTGTGTCTATTTCAAGATGAAGATAAGTGAGATTGATGTAATTAAGAACCAGATGATTTTTGTATGATCTGTAGCTCAAAAAGCACTTGAAAAATATAAGTGTTTTTGGTGCAAATTGGTTTATATTGATGATTTCCAGTTTTCTAACCAGAAATTAAAGTAAGGCTGCAATTATATCTTTTGATGGAAATTAGATTCAGCAGTACAGAGTCAACTGTGGAGGAAACCTTGCCCTGAGTTATTTGATTACTGAATGCAAAGGACTTTACTGAGGAGCTACAGTGCAAGTACAAATTGTGGTCTTTGAAAATGAAAGTAATATTTATTACAGAGATTATTATGGCTACAACCACTCGTACTCTTGTATGTGGGACTATTCATGTACACATTCTGGGGAGATGTGGGTTTCTATATTTACAGCACTGACTGTAGAAGCAACTTTTTTCTCTTCACACATGAAGTTGGAAAACTGTAGCCTGCTCTGCGTTCCTGTCACACCCAAGCAGCAGGTAACTGTTTTAGGTGAAGTGTTTTCTACAATCTATAGTTAACTTGAGCTGCATTTGGAAATAGGTTAAGGAAGTAGATGTTAAATAATTAGGTGGTATAGCTGAGAAGAACTGCTTTCATAAAGCAATGTCAAAACAAAACATTGGCTAAAATATACAGATGCTCTAAGTTTCAAGAAGTTGATTTAATTACCTGCCTTATGTTAAAATGGGTTTTACATAACCTAATAACTTTAATTTCTTCCAGAGTAACAGTTATGATTTTGAAACAAACAAATGAGCAACCTCTAGCAGTTGCAGAGCTTTTGCCTGCCAGGGCGTCTGGGATGCTGTGAGCAATTCTTGGTCCCCCACAGTCAGAGAAGAGAAATTCTAATTGGATCAGTGGCACACAGTACCTCCCTTCCCCTGACCCCTCTTCATACCCCTGTCATTAAAAAAGGCAAGAGGAGTCTGGTTCGTTTTTTTCTAGCAAGAACAAAGGTGAAGGGGATACAGCTGCAAACAGCCAGTCCTGTAGCAGGGTGCTGCAGAGGTAAGAGAGTTTATAAAGCAAAGTACAACATTTGCCCAAGAAAAATGACAACCTTTGCAAACCTGCAGGTGGTAAGGGAAGGTGTAGTTTTTGGCAGGTCTCTTTAGGTGGTGCCTGAAGCAAGGACTCTTCCCAAGTGTTTGTCCTAATGGTAAGTGCTTTCAATCAGAGTCTTCTCCAGGGTGCCCAACCCCAAACTGCTGTGTTGAAAGTGGGAAATGCCAAGTGGTGGCATTTCTCAAATGCCTGAGTTGCTCTGATGTACTGGCCCCACTGATCTTCAGAGCAGGGGCTGTACCGCTCTCCCACCGCTCTCTGCTGCGGCAGTACTTGGCTTCATTTGGGTTCCCTGCATGTGAGTACGGGTCAGAGGGGCTTATGGAGCATTTCTCAGCCTTGTTGGCTGGAGGAAATCGCAAGGAGGGTACAAATGCTTGTGTGTCCAATTTGCTACTGCCTGGTGTTTCTGACCTCCGCCTGTTGCCCAGTTGGTGTGTTTGGATCTTAGCAGACAGCTCTGCATTATTAAACAGGTTGTAGGAGACATCCCAGAGCATGGGCTCTCAGACAGTTCCTTTAAGTGCCATGTCCACACAAGAAGGACAGCCCAACGCACTCTAAGAAGCGGTTTAGTTTTAATGGCTTCTATCAGATTATGGGTTTGCCTGTATGAGTAAACAAAACCCTTAAAGATGTCAAAGTTTAAGTTACTAAAAGGTAATTTCTAAAATAGCTTTCTGTTGAAATCTGCTCCTATTTCTGCATATATCTGACTATCTTCTTAATGTCAACTGTGATCTTTTCCAACTGAAGTCCAAATGCTCGGAGGTGAACTTTCCATTCAAGTCTTCAACCCAGGAGCAGCTTGTAATTTAAAAAAGGAGAGTCATTAGCTGGGGAGAGGGTTGGATCAGATTCATCAATAGAAAGAACACTCACATATTCATCTCTTTCCTCATCTCTCTCTTCCCCCTCCCCACCATCTGTTTTTTTGGATCTATGTACTGAACAACTTATGAGCCAGGGACTAAGTTTTCTTTTTGCGCTCCCAGGACACCTTTCCTGTAGTTTGCATTGCTCATCTCTTGCAGCTTGGTACTTGCATTAGTGAGTGGATGGTGCTAGAGTGCAACTTGTCTGTACAATTTCAGAGCCTGAAGGTGTGATATGGATGTATGCTTGTGCATTTTAAAGTTCTTGTTTGGGATTTCCAAAGCATGGATAATGGGTCTGACTTAAGTTCAGGGGCCAAGTAACAAAATTAAATCCCACTTTGATGCTTGCAGACCTGTTCTAAAGATGACCTTGGGTTACTCTGGCCCAAGCTTGGGAGCAGTTCCCTGTGCTTATATGTATGTGTTGGTCTTGATGTCTCATTTTGTGCCAGACTCAGAAGCAGCTGTGATATCTGTGGTGCAGGTCTTCTGTTGCTTTTGTGCACTTTTCTAGAGCAGTAAGAAGGTCTTGAGGTATGGTTAGAGCATGATAGCATCTGCAGGTGCAGTTTCAGCCCCTGAGTAGTTACAGCTCTGTTCTCCTGAGTGCTGGGATGTGTGTCCTTGTCCAGGAGGAAACCTGTAGTTGCTCCACCTGCAGTGATTTGACTCTGAATGACACCACATCTTAAGACTTCTTCCATAGTCCAAAGGTGTTTCAGGCAGTGCAAGGTCTGTAGGCTTCAGACTAGCCACTCACTATAAAAACAAAAGTGTCTTTTATCTTGCATTGCCTACTCGGCATGCTTGTGGTCTTAAGCGAAGCAACCAGATCATCTAGAAGGATTTTTTTGAAAGTTGCTTGGTCAAAGCCCTGAAATATCCTTCCTTCTCATAAAGCAGAGTTTAGTATCCTTCAACACTTAATTCAGTCTGAACTGCATTTTAAATAGTATCTCATCTGTTGGACCTACTTGTGTTAGTGAAGAGTGGAGTTATTCTGTGTATCCAATAGAACAGCAAATTAGGGACACCTTTTCCATGCTAATCAATTAGTCATGTAAGATGTTACTGCTTTCCAAAGAAGTGCTGGAGTAGCAGCCGTGTTACTTGTTATGAAAGGTTTGTGTGTCAGCAAATTCTGCATCTATGTTATGTTTTCTGCAGAGCCAGCAGCAAATCCTAATAAAACTTAATGCAAGAAAACATTGCCAGTGAGGTGATAGGTTGAGATTAACTGCACTAAAAAGAGGCAATTCCATGCTAAGTTTTTTAACTTCTCTGAAGAGTCACTATTATAAACATACCAATTTAAGGACTTCTTTCTGCTTCTGTGAAAATCAATATGAGAACTTGCACAGAATCAATCTAAAGAAAAAAAAAAAAAGGCAGACAGCCAGCTACCACTCATTCTAAGCCTGGACAGCCAAACTATGCGTAGGTCATGTTAGCACTGGGCTTCACTGATGCAAAAATATTTAGCTGAATTAGATGTTTACTGGGTGTCGTGGTAACTCCAGCCAGCAACTAGGACCACACAGCTGCTCGCTCACTCCCCCCACGGCAGGATGGGGAAGTGAATCAGAAGAGTAAAAGTGAGAAAACTCGTGGGTTGAGATAAAGACAGTTTAATAGGTAAAGCAAAAGCCGCGCATACAGCCAAAGCAAAACAATGAATTAATTCATTACTTCCCATGGGCTGGCAGGTGTTCAGCCATCTCCAGGAAAGCAGGGCGCCATCATGCATAACGGTTACTTGGGAAGACAAAATGCCATAACTCCAAACACCTCCCCTTTTCTTCCCCCAGCTTTTTGTACTGAGCGTGATGTCACATGGCAGGGAGTATCCCTTTGGTCAGTTGGGATCAAATGTCCCAGCTGTGTCTTCTCCCAACTTCTTGTGCACTCACAGCCTGCTTGCTGGTGGGGTGGTGTGAGGAGCAGAAAAGGCTTTGATTGCTTGGCAACAACCAAAAATATTAGTGTGCTATCAAGAGTATTCCCATCCCAAACCCAAAACATAGCACTACAACAGCTGCTAGTAAGAAAGTCAACTCCATCCCAGCTGAAACCATGACACTGGGGAATCCATGTTGTTATCCTGCAGATCTTTTGCCTTAGTAGTTAGGAAAAGGGACTCATAACGATTTTTTTTCCTATTGCAGTTAGACATAACTTGAAGGATAACTTGTATAGAAGGGGCAATGTTCAGCTGCCTTCCAGAATGACACGAATGATCAGTTCATCTGTCATGTGATGCATCCATAGGTAACTGGGTTTGCCCTACCACACATTGAAATTAAGGTTTCCATGTCAAACCGGTTTCTGTGAGGAGAAAGAGCATGCAAGCAAGGGTTGATGCAGACATGCACCTGGTGTCATCCTTCTCTCTCTGAAAAGGAGTTTGGGGTAGGTGCACAAAGCATCAGTATGGCGATAAGATCTGTGTCTGATCGTGGGCTCTACCCTGATTTTTTTTGCTAGCCCGATAGTTCTGTCTTAAATTGCTGTCTATAGAACAATATATTTTTGTCTGTCTTTAGCTCAAAGTGAATCATGTACATACGTGTACATATAGGTACAGTGTCTTTGTTGCTGAAACTTTCTGCTTTTCCAGCAATACAGGTTTTAAAAAGTATGTTTAAACTCAACATTTAGCCCCCTGCTGAGTTCTAATGACAATTTATTTAAAAAAAAATTACAGTTGAGCTAAGCCCTGGTTTAAGTAATTTCCTTCTCAAAGATGTTTTTTATAAACAAGTGTCTATAAATAGGTTTAAAATTGAAAAACCTCTTGTTCTTAACTGCATCAGCGTTACAACATTTTACTTAAAACATAAAATGCTTAACTTAGACTGCCTACATTAGAAGCAAGTGGTGTGTTTAAAGCATTTTTCTACCTTTTTTTTTTAAGTACATAATTTTCAGGACAACTTAATGTCATCCACTTATGCTGATGCTTTAACTGCCAAAAAGTCTTGAGATTTTTCTAGTGTACTTGATGGACAATCCTCAGGGTCTGAGGCATTCCTGTAACAATGAAATGTGGTGAACACAGTGGACTTCTCGCTCTGGAGAAGCTTTTTTCTCTGGAGCTCCTACCCTTTTCAGAAGAGGCTTCAGAACCTGACACAGTCCTTACACAGAGAAGTGTTTGGAAGAGATGTCAGATGTGGGAATAACCTGCAACACCTCTGGGAAGGAAAACGAAGTCTCAGACTGTCCTGCCTGCCGCAGCCTTTGCTGCAAGCACCACTGATGGCTGGTTGGTCTGTCCTCCCTCCTGCCAGTGCACCTTTCCTGCCTGCTTTCCACAGGTACGTGCTACCAAGTGTGGAAGGGAAAAAAAATTCAACAAAAAAAAGAAGAGAGCCAAGGTCAGACCTAGAGCCCCAGTTCCTGGAGTCATAGGATTAGAGACTCACAGCTTTCACTTCTTAAAGAAAGGGAAGTTTCTTCCTTGGGAGTCACACAAAAAGCCTGGAAACACAGCCAGATCATAGCTTATGAATCAATCCATGTCTTTGAGTCCGCAGGAAGCCTGAAAACCAGCTCTGATGCTGAAAATGGCTCCATCTTCCAGTGAGGTGCTTGCTTCCCTCCTATCCCTGATGGGTCGCCATGGCTGGAAAAGAAGTGGAGGATATTTGGAGCTATTCATTTCATACTACCCCAGCTCCCTGCTGGTGGGATTGGGACCTGTGGGGGTGCAAGGGGGGGATATCATGCTGTTGGGGCCTGTGTTAGATTTAATCCAGATTATTATCCACTGCTGCCTGAAAAAATATCCCTTTCTGCTGTCAGGGTACCATGTATTTCTGAGTTCCCTGCCCCTGTGGTGTCAAGGGTTTATTGCTGGTTCAAGTAGTCCAAAGAGCCCCCCAGGCACTGCACCCTGGAGCCAAAAGCAGTTTTTTGTGTATTGTAAACTGAGCCCAGGAAGGACCAGTGAGCCCATGCAGTCCTTGCCTCTGTTTTGGATTTCCTCAGGGCATGCCTGCAAGGATATAAAGACTTTAGGATTAGTCAAAAAGGCCAAGAGAAACAGAAGATGTTTCTGCGAGGTGTTTTTATCTGGACACTACTTTAAATGCAAAACACTTATTCTGTGATACAACTGTGGATTGTTTCCTGTTCTGAATCTTTTTTTGTGATGATTCAGCTATTGGCAGAAATAACCTGAAGAATATGATTTTGAAGCACAGGAATACTCTGTAATTCCATCTTCATCTGATTGTTATTTCAGGCATTAACTGTTTAAGGGTAGAAATATCTTCCTCTTTTTTTAAAAAAAAAAAAAGAAGGCAAAAGGAGAAGGAGATCAGTCTGTTTTCCTTGGCTTTCTGTAATTAACTGGGTGATTTATCTCTGCAAAGTCTGACAATAAATTATTGGTTCCTATCACCTTATTTCTCAGGAAGAAAGCCTGGTGGAACGGAATTTGCCACAGGCCCGTTGGAGCCCCCGGTGATTAACCTCAGCGCTGACATTTGCTGTCCTTTCACTGGAATAATGTTTCCTCCCCTTATTCCATGTAGCTTTTTGACCTACTGAACACCAACCATTGACTTCACTGACTTCTGTGCCTGTGCCCCATCTACCCTTGTCCCAAACCTTGCTTCTCTGGCAGCTACAAGCTGCCATCCTGTGGTACTGGTCTTACTGGGTTTTTAGGTTAACTCAAGATTCTTTCCTCTTCTCCTTTCCAAGCAACGGTTTGAGATTCCCACCTCTTCTCTCCTGAAAGTCTCAAATACATGAAAACTTTCACTTCTATCACTGTGTGTTTCTCTACCCATAAATGTGCTGCAGCATCTGTAATGGTTTCCTTGCAGGGTTAGAAATATGAACTCTGTACCCTTGAAAAGGAGGAATTTCTCTTCTTTCCAGGGAGAAAGTCCATGGGAGTCCCGGTTTGGACCTTGCAGCACCTGTCTGGTGCTGTGCTAATGGACTCTGAAGGTTTTGATGCTTTTAAATTTGAGGTGTTATTTTAGGTCATTTCAGAAGCTTTAATGGCTCCCTGTGACTGCACAGCTGGACTGGTGGTAACTGAAGCACAGACTTTGCAGATGAAGAAATATGAAAAACAATGTTAATAAAATGGTCATATTTTAAAGGCTGTTTTCCCAAGCATCTGATTCTGGCTTAAGAAAAGCCTGTGGAAAAGTAAAGTGGGGCTTTCTAAGCACTCCAAAGTGAAGCAATGCCTATATGGTGGTTGGGTTGCTTCTGCCCTTTTGTCTATCCGTTATGACGCAGTCTTCAGTTATGTTCCCCACAGTATTTCATATGTGTGTCTATATGCATCTCCTGCACTGGCTTGCAACTTTGGCCTGTAATAAATTTGCTGTGCTCATTACAGAAAATGAAAGGTGTGAAACAATAACCTAAGGTCTATAAAATTCTCATGTTAAAAGCAAATGAGACCTGGAAAAGTTAAATCTGTTACAGGGGTCTTCCATGAAGCTGTGCAAGTCACTCAAACCTAGTGTCTCCCAGTAACCACTTTTCCTATTTTTTTCATAAGCTGACGGGGAAATGCACAGGTTGCAATCTGGAGAAAATCTTTGCTCTCCCAACTGTACTTGAAGCCACTGGACACTGAACATGTAATCTTCTACTAAAGTGGGACTCCTCTGCTATAGGATCCTGGATGTCTCAAGTTGGACACTATGAATTACCAGATGATTTTGACCTTAATCTCACTGTGCCCCAGTTTCTTGCCTGATCCCTGCATGACAAGGTAAAATGCAGGAGGTGTTCATTGATGCCTACAAAGCACTAGCAGATCAGTGATGAGCACCATGAAGAAATTAATCATGCCATACTTGAGCAGAGGTTGGCTGGTGTCCCAGGAATACAGCACAGGGCCACGTTGAATGAGAAGTATAAAGGGGAAGGACTTAGCCATTACGCATTCACTGAGCACCACCTCAGTTGCGTTATAGGTGCATGATACGCAGGAAGCCTTAATTCTTCCTAATTCCTGTGTGGTCAACTCATCTATCCAACCTTCTCTGAATGCTGTTGCCTCCTGTAAGTTCTGCATCCCGTTGCTTTTGACTGCCAAAGGGGCTAAGGGACAGGAGATCCATAACCTCCAGGTCTAGTTGTCCAGACTTACTTGTGCAACACAACAGAGAATGAAGAATTCTCATCGGGCCAAATCAGATACCAGCAAGTACTTTGGCTCTGAGGTTTCATCGATATTTTCCATCAATTTTTATACCAAATGTAACAACTTTTGTCAAGTTTTTATTGATTTCCTGTCTGTCAAACCGCTTTTTCAAATTTCTAATGGAGGAGGAAGCAAAAGACAAAAAAAATAGGAAAGAAACTGTAATTTATTCCCTCCCTCCACCTATTTTTTTTTTTTCTCCTAAGTATTCTTTCCTGGTATTCTCAGCTGTTGCTATAAGCAAAAATATTTCCTCCTTTCTGAAGGCTGCTGTCCGAACAAAATGAAGAAATGTTGTCACATATATAAGCAGATATGCTGGCATTGCCTCTGTAATTTTGAAACTCAGATTTCATCTGCATGGTGAAAGGGACAGTGGGCTCAGAGGTGCCTGCTTCCTGAAGATTTTGACGAGTCCCACACACAATTCTTGGGTAGTGTTTTGGAGCCAGTAAAAGGGAATTGACCTTACAGTCCTCCCTGCTGAGGAGAAGAAAGTTGCAGTGTGACCTCACTGGTTGTCTCACTCCAGTTTCTGACAACAGGCGTACTTGAACCATGGAGAAATATTTAAGGACCTCATGTCTCATTAGATGCCAGGAAAGTAACTTTTGTCACATTCTTCTGTACAGATTCTCTGGTCTTTAAGGAGCAAACTCTACCTGCTTTTCCTGCAGTTAGATGTCTCCCTTCAGATGTCTCCCTCTGGATACTGTTTCCCACCTGAGCCCTTGTTTCAGCAACATACCTGTAAGTCACAAGACACAAATCCATTGGAAGGCAAACATTGCTAGTTTTGGAGTTCATAGACAGGTTTGTTCAAATCACATTGTTTATAATCAAAGCTAGTGGTCATCTTGATTATGATTTTTAGAACAGGAAGTCTTCTGTGTGCACCTGGGTTAGAAAACAGCTCTGAACCTTGCCAAGGGTATCCCATCACTCTGTTCTGCTCACAATGTTTTCAGACTTACGTGGGTGGGTCTCACTGGGTGTGCAAGGTGGTCCTGGGGTCCCTGAATCACCTTATTACATACAAACACTGAAATCAAAGGTAATGTTGTGAGTCAGTTCAGCAGCTCGTATGTTTTAATGACTCAGGCCATTGGGATGGGTCAGTGCTTGACCTGTTTATGCTGGCCTACGCCTCCCTCCTCTTCCAGGAGCCCCCTGAGTCCCAGGTGGTGATTCTTCAATTCATAAGTTCATGGCAGATACATTTAAAGCTCTGTGCTGTCGATAAGAACCAGTTCTGAAATGTTTAATAGTCCCTGAAGTAAAATAACTCTCTCCTGTAGGTTTAGATTCAAAGGTTCAGCTCTTCACCAGATACAGCTGAACTTCATAGCGTGCACTGTCTCCACTTGCTGTAGGAGTCAATGTTTGCCTGCTGCTCAGTGGCCATGGGGTATTGTGCATTTTGTAAAAATACCAGTGAAGAGGTAAACCACCCTGAGCAGGTGTTTCAAATTTCAGAAGAAAAGCAATGGCGAAGCAGAAGAGGAGGGAATCATGATTACTCTTTTACCCTGGTACAGCAATGTGCTCATTCCCTTTTAGCCTTTTTCCTTTTAGACAAGGAAAGCTAGTTTCTTTGCTTAAAGAAATAAAGTTTGAAAACTGGGAAGAAAGAAGGACTAGGAATTCTCTGATCTTCCACCAGGAATGTCATTATGTTTAGCTTAGACTTTTTTTTTTTAAAACGTTTTAACAACTAATTAATTCCCTAAAATTCAAACTGTGGTGACTTACCTATTCTGGGATAAAAAAATCAATGCATTTTGAGCCACAGTGGACTTTCTGCCACATTTAAGAACAGCTGGTTGAGACTGGGGTATTTTTTGTTTGGGAAGAAACTGCTTAGGTGTCTTTTTCCTACTTACACTGACCTCAAACCTTCCTGACCGCATCCTGTGCGGTGGCTTGATGCTGTTTCCAAGCACAATTTGAAGATCACCAAAAGAAGACAAGAGTCTCTTTGCAGTTCCTAGTTTCCTTTCTGTATCAGACTCTTCTTTTCAAGGTTACCTTTAGCCTCATCCAGCATTTCAGGAAAAAAAGAGGTGTCCTCTGGAGTTTTTTGCTACCTTGATGTAAGGGCTTGACAGGAGGCAAGTATCCCACCACACGTCCTGCTCTTTCTATCCTGTCAGTCATCTGTGACATTTGAAGTTTTTGGAGCTTGTCCCTCTCCACAGCCTATTGTTTTATTAGCGCCACTGGAAATATAGCAGCAAAACTTAACGGTGGGATCTGAAGCTGAGGAGATGAAGTAGGGTGGATGGAGTGACTCCCAGGCATGACTGCCACGCCACAGTGGAGAAGTTTAGTAGAAAGGGTAAACTAGAAGGGGTTTGATGTGTTAATCAAAAGTTGGGGGGGGGGGGGGCAGGGGGGAGATAAGTAAGCAAATCTAGGTTTCAAAACAAGGATAGGAAATGAGTAGGAGAATTCAAATTGGGTTCAAATTTGGTGGAATGGAGGTAATTGGGGAGCAGAGGTCCTGGCAACACTGTCCAGCCAGATTAGTCACACAATATTTGCCTGTGCACAGATGTTTTTATATGGCTACTGCTCACCTGAAAGAAATGAAGGTGTTGCCATCCCCCTGTCAATTACCAGGAGCCAAATTTCCCTGTATCTGGGACAGAGCTCAGCAGGAGCATCTTTTAAGCCACACCACCTAAGGAAAGCCCTGAAGATTTCAGAGCTGGGATGGGGAGGGGTGATGAGGAGGGGACACAATTAAGTGTTTGACAAATAGTGTCTAGTTCACCTCCCAAGCTCGTTTTATACCAGCATTCACAAGCTGATTGTAATGGAGCTGCTCCTGATTTGCATTTGCTTAAATGAAAGCAGAACCAGACCTTTTCCTTCCAGCAGCTGCTTTGGGGCCGGCTGGCAGCGACAGTAGCCCTGGCACTGAGGTGGAAAGAGCTGCTCCTGCAGCAGTTCCTGGTGTGGTAAAGCTTTTAAGCACGTGCTTAACTTTAAGCAGAGGAGTTCAGGTGACCTCAGTGTGACATGTTGGACCAAGACCCAAGCACGGGAAGGAGGAAGTGCTAAAAACAGGCCGGGGAAAAAAAGTAAATTGATTTTTCCACAGCGGAATAATGTCCTCTGGGAGAAGCACTGCTGCTTGTGCCAACTACGGCAGGAGTGTGCGGCACACCGGGATGTACTCTGCAGGGCATGCTCCTGCCCTGGCAGGGATCGCCTCGACAAACAGCAATTTTCCATCTCTTGTTTCCTTCTACGATCCTATCTAGCCTGTAGCAGCCTGCAAAATTAGCAGAGGCAGAAGCAATAGGTGGAGAAATTCCTTGCAGGATTTTACCATCCGTACCTTTAAAAGACACTGTCCGAGTAATGAAAAGGCTGGAGGGAGAGGGGCGGCTGGGTCGGGAGTAGGGAAGAGCTTAGAGAGAAATTGGCATGTGGTGTCTCGCTGCACTGACCCATCTGCTCCTTTGGGGCTCCGGCACAGGAGCAACACGGTAGAGCTGGGTCACTGGGTAAAACGATAGAAAAGAAGGCTCCAGCCCCAAATCTGCCTCCTGTTGCCTCCCCCTCACAGCCGCTCTTACTGGGAGAGGGAGGAATCCTCCAAAAAATGGTTGATGGCTTCATGCGAGGCTGGCGTTTTATACGTTACATTGCACTTAGATATTATTTGCGGGGCAAAATGCAGCCCCCTTCCACTATGCCACACAGCGTGTCGTGGTCCGTTTTCCCCCAAACCCAGGTGCTGAGAACATGGGAACGCTGTCTTAAAAGCGCATTGCATGGACGAAAACGCCGGGCTTGGGGGTTTGTTTCGTTTCGCTGACAGGGCAAAACTTCGGCGGGGTTTCGGGGAGAGCCCGACCCGCCGCCAGCCAGGGGACGATGCTCGGGCGGGACACGGCACCGGGCGCGACCCGCGCTGCCGCCGCCGCGCATCCCCGCGGGGCTCCGCTGCTTTCCGCGCTGCTCCGTGCGTATCCCCACCCCCCACCCCGTCCCCGGGCTGTTCCCCCCCTCTCCCCCCGTCTCTCCCCCCGCCGTCCCGGGGCGGCCCGGCTCCGCGGCGGGGCGGGCGCGCAGGCGCAGGGGCTGCGGGCGGCGGCGCTCGGCGGCGCCGTGCGCGGCGCGGCCCCAGTCCGCGCTGCAGCCGCCGCGGGGGCGCCACTACCATGAGCGGCCGCGGCCGCCCCTGCGCGACTCACGGGCACCGGGCGCACCAGCCGCCGCCGGCCCCCCCCCGCCGCCGCCGCCGCCGCCGCTGCCGCCGCTGCCGCGCACCCCCGGCCCCCGAGCCCGGCGCTGCAGGATGCCGGGGGGCAAGAGAGGGCTGGTGGCACCGCAGAACACCTTCCTGGAGAACATTGTCCGGCGCTCAAGCGGTGAGAGATCCCCCTCCATCCATCCCTCTGTCGCCCCGTCCATCCATCCCTCCGTCCGTCCATCGATCCATCCATCCCTCCCTCCCTCCGTCCCCGCGGCGGCTCGTCGGGGCGCGGAGCCGCCGCCCGCTGCCCCGCTGAAGGGTCTGTGCCAAAGCGGCGCCTTCAAGGAACGGGGTCTGCCCGGGATGAGGGGCTGCTGTGCCCCGCCGGACTCCGCTGGAGCCTGCCCTCCGCGGTCCTTGCGCTGTGCCCCATCACTTCTTCTTACATCGTTGTCGGTACTATGAATTTGTAGCTTTTTTTTCTTTCCCCCCCTTTTTTTTTTTTTTTAAATGCCGCTTCTGAAAATAGGTAGTCATCATTTACATTTCTAATATCCTCTCCGCTCGTCGGGTCATTTTTTTCCTTCTTCTTTAGTTCTCTAATAATTGGGCTTGTGACTATTGTCATTCAGCGTTTCAAAGTCTTTGCAATTCTGTGACACTTTACAGTCTGTGGCAAAGGTACCAGGAAAGAGGATGAGGGAGTGACTGTGATTTGGATGATGGTAATACTGTGGCTGAGCAAATGTGTAAAGATTGTCTGCAGTTGCTCATTTTCAGCTCCTCGGTTAGGTGAATATGTACAGGACTGGTTGAGGACCCCATGGCCATCAAATTATTCCTTGCTGCTGGAGTTAATTTTACCATTTCATCCAAAGCAAAGCACTGTACTGTATACAGCTCCATTAAAGTTACGATGTGGTTGCAGACCATCTCTCTAGGTGTATTAATGTAGATGCTGCTTTAGGCAAGTCATGTGTTAGTTACATTCCTTTTTTACGTAGTCTTTGCACTGGCTCATAACTACTGAAACATATGTTTGCACAAGTGAAGTCCAGTAAGAGACCTCGGTTTTGCATCTGCTCGAAGGTATCTCCTTGGACAGCTCCAGTTTAGGGCCACCCTGCCGTGCCAAAGCACTGCTGTGCCAGCGTGCATCTGAGGACGTGAATGGGAAAGGTGGGCAAGGCAGAGCATTGAGAAAAGTTGCCATATGTATTATTAATCAAGACACTAATGTGTTGTGAAGTCCTGCTGAAAAGTGTTCCCTTCCACCTTTCTATCGCACGGTTCTGGATTTACCTCTCATTCATACTAACGTGGTCTGCTGTGCTGGCTTGAAGTTGATTTTGATGGCAGGTAGTGAATTAGTGATTCATTGACTTCCCCAGGAGTAGGAGTGGAATGAGGACGTAGAATTTGTTTTAAAACGTTGTATGTTAAAATGCCAGTCTTGTATTAAGCCATTGACCCTTTTTGGGGGGCTTCCTCTCTCTCATGTTGTTCTGTGTTTGGCAGCTGACTGTGTCAAGCTCTGTAGCTGCACAATCACTAAGAGCTAGTTTCCTGCGATAGTGTACTTATTTACCAGAATATTGAATGCAAGCTTAATTAATAGGGGTTTGTATAGCACTTTCCCTCTGACAATTTCAAAGTGCTGGGTGGAATTTAATTACACTCCACAGCTCCTTGTGGAAGAGGACACACAGGCATTCCCAACCTGTTCTTAGAACTGTGGCGTAAATGGGGGCTCGGGGCATCACAGTTGTTTTCCCAAGGTCATGCAGCAAGTCAGTGGCTGAGCTGGGAACATGGTTTGGGATTGCCATGCTTTTGTATCATGCTCTAATTAAATCACATGTCCTCCCTGGTGAAAGCTCAGTAAAGCTTTGAGATGTCAAAAAACTGGAAAAGCTCAGAAGGCTTTTGAACGTTATACTTTAAAAGCACATACCCCTCTCCAGTTTTTAACCTGGTCTAATTTGGGAGCATAAATCATGCTGATCTGGTCATTCTTTCTGCTTTTTCTCTGCCACTGGTGATGCTTAAGCATGACGTTACAGAGGCAAATCTGCCCCATTGGACAACAAAGCGAAAAGTGGATTGGGAATTTGTTTTTAACTCATGTAAGTGGTCAGTGTTGTGCCCTGAAACATGATTTAGTTCTTATTTTTGTCATCCAGGACATAACCTTATTTGTCCTTTATAGAAATAGTAATTTTCATTGGATTCAGCAGTGTTTAATCCGAACTTAATGGTATCCAGTAGAGCAAATCTGGTTCAAGTATCTCCTGCCAGTGCTCGGTAGAAGGCGAGGATTTGGTCTGCTCACCGTGTGCTGGGTTTTATTTTTATACTTGTGTTCCCCATTTTCCAAGGGGTTTTTTGTTGATAAGTTGAGGAACGGGATGAAGGAAAGACCAATGATTGGGTTTTAATCCTCAAAAAAAGCCCTTCTATCACCTTTCCTGGTTAGAGAAAACTCTTTTTTGAGACTTCTCACATTTATGCAATCCCGTTGCACTTCTTGACCATAAATCTTTTCTTAACAACCAGGAGAAGGTTTGTAGATAGAGGTAATATCTTCTATTAGGCAACAGGTACAGCTGGAAAAATCAGACAAGTATTTTGGCATATGGGTTCTTCTCTAGGTGAAATGGAAGCAATGGTTTCAAAATGAAATGTAGGTGGAGACAAATTACTTGGAGTTGCTGGAGATGGATCCGAATAGCAACACTTATAGACGAATTTGCAGTGATTTTAGAATGTGGAAAGTTAGAACTGATATAGTGGGAAAACGGCATGCAGACGTAGTGTGGCAGCCAGCCTGGTGTTAAAAATCACTTTCAGCATTATTTACGCATTTTCTGTTTTTTCTTTTCACCCCAACTTTGGTTACAAATTGGGTTAAAATTATGAGAGAAGCGCTCATGGCGAGTCAGTTGTGAGCAAAGCATCAAAGAGCCGTGCAGAAAGGAACGGGGTGGCTGTAGCTCTTCTGTCCTCTGCATGGAGGGGTGGGATTTCTGGGCTGCTGTGCTTGGATGTTCCCCGCCCAGCCAACTTGTTTGGGAAAGATGGAGCAACTGTCAAAGCGATGCGGGGGGTCCTATGGTGTCCCTCTGCCCGGGGAACCTCTGTCTTGGAGGCAACTTCACATGTTGGAGCTTGTGAAGGGTTTTAGAGGAACAGCATACTTTGCTTTTTGGACAGCATCAGGTTGCAGGTGGTTCCCAAAGTGTTTTGTGGTGGATTGTGCGCCTCAAGCTGCTTTGCGGGTTCGTTGCCCACGCTGCAGCTGTGCTCCACTTGAGGAGAGACAAAGTCTGCGGGGAGAAGCAGGGTCTGTTGTTAGACCAATTGCTGCCGTTGGTAAAAAGGGACAAGCCCTCAGAACATGCAGGCCTATCTTCAGGGTAATCTCAGTGCACTCTCTGCAATCCTTTTTTTTTTTTTTCTTTTTTCTTCTAAAGCACAGTGAAAATAACATCGAGTAAAGGTCTTATCTGAGGCTCACAAAGATTGATACGATCTCGCTACAGCCTTGACTGTGCCCTGGAACTTAAGAACACCAGGTGTTTTGCTGAGCTGAAAGAAGTGGTGTTTTGTGAGAGCACTGGGTTAAATCACATTAAGGTGACTGCCTTTTACTGCCATTAGTATTTTGGACTTTTAATAAGGCCCTTCTTTAGGGCAATGTTCTCTCCTAAGATGTTCTCAGCAGTCTGTGCCTGTTATTACTAATATTATTGGTTGCTTCTTCGGTGCACTCGGAGCTCCTGCTGATACTGACCTTGGCTCAGCATCGCAGAGGTGCGACGGGTACAGAATTGGGCAAGTCTTGGGCTTTGTGGACTTGGCTGGCGTGCAGAGTGATCCAACGGGTTGAGCCACACGCACAGGGGCAGAGAAATGTGTCTGTCTTGCCCGTCCATCTTCACCCTTCACATGTTCTAGCAGCAAAAGCATTAAGCTTGTGTTAATGGCATAATTTGCTTTTATGGTAGAGGATGAGTTTGGGAAAAGGTTAACTCTGAGACTTTGTGGCAACGTGCAATAAAGAACGCTGACAGTCTGGAAGAGGGGCTTAATTTAGTGAAAGACTATATATAGCCTTATCTCTATGATGAGAGTCATCATTATTGGTTATTGTTTCTGTTGCAATAACTCTTCAAAGCTTCCTCAGGAAAATGGGTCTTTCAGGTCTTTCACAAATGTGTTTTGACACTTGGGCTGAAATCTTGGCTCCGTAAGTCTTACATGGGAATTTTACCGTGAGCTTTAATGAAACTAGTATTTAATTCCTGGCCTTTTTCAGCTTTGTGCCATGCTCCTACAATGCAGTTCCGTCAGACCAAGCTTTACGCCCTGCTGGGTCCCTGTGACTTTGACGGGCGAAAGGATGAGCCCTGTCCGCAGGTGACTGTGTTGTCAAGGCAGGTTACTCAGGAAGGGGGAGGGAAAGGAGTGTCACATCTGTAGCACTAAGACACCTTTTTATTTTTATTATGCTGGTATTATAGATAAAATAAGTGTTTATTGTCTCTCCTGTCCTTCTTACTAGCTCATGTAGAGTACCTGCCGTGCAGGCAGGGTGACAAAACATTGCTGTTCTCATGGGACATGATACATAGAGGCTTCTCTCCCCTAAATTAAAACAAGCTGCATTTTCATCTGCTCCAAATTAAGTTACATGCTGCAGAGAGAAAGTTGTTTAAAGCAAGTTACTTCAAGTTTACAGGATGTCTGTAACTGGGGATCCTCCAAAAAAAATGCGGATCTCAGGAGTTCCCTAAATCACACACACAGAATCTCCCAGATTGGAGAAGACCTGTAAGATCGTCTAGTCCAATCATTAACCTAACACTGACAAGACCACCACTAAACCATGTCCCTAAGCACTATATCTACACAACCCTTAAATACCTCCAGGAATGGGGACCCCACCACTGCCCTGGGTAATGCGTTCCAATGCCTCATGACCCTTTCAGTGAAAAAATTCTTCCTAATATCCAATCTAAATCTCTACATAAAGACACTATAAACTGTGGGGTGACAGTTTCCATCCTCCAGTTCATTTGACTGTGGAGAAGTTCCTGACTGGATGACCGAGGAGCTTATGCCATTAGGGCTTTCTGTGGCATTTGAAGGTGTAGGGTTCCTTTTGCAATTTCTATGGCTGCAGGGGGCCTGCTGATACGTAAATCAATGCAAAGTGGATTTTTACACTAAGAAGCATGACTAGATGACATTTGTGAGGAGTTTTCAATTGCAAATGCCCCTCTTTCCTTACTTTTCAAGTTGGTTTGCTGAATGCTGAAAGATTCAGCATATCTGAATGCTGCTGAAATTGCAGGAGTCTTACATGGTCTAAAATTTTTTATTTTATATGAGGTTTATTTTTTTAAAAGATTGTGACATCTCTATACCATTGCGTTAATTCAGAAGCCCAAACAATCCCATATCGCTAGCTAAAGGAATAGCTGGATTTCCTTGAGGTCTGATGAGCTGCTTTATAAATTGTGGGTCTTCTCTTTCTAATATTTCTTTCTGTGCCTGTGGTTGGTGGTGGGATGGGGCGGTGGGAGAGATGTTCTCTTCTGGGGGTGACTTGAGCGCTGCTGGGCTCTTGCCACAAGAGGTCACTGCAAGAGTTGTTGCGTTCCCAGGTTAATGTTTAAATCTGAGAGAGAGGGGAAAAATGAAATTATTGATTTTTTTAGAGTAAACATCCAGGTTGTTGTTGGAAGGAGTATACAGCCAAAGAATAATGTCAGGAAATTAAGCGAGCTGTGGAAATACATTTAATTAGGCTGTTTAGCAGGGTACTGTTCGTGGCTAGCCGGAATTTTAAGTTGTTCTTCCGGAAAGCTAAGGGAATAGTATTTTCTGGTTTGGTAAAATTAAGTAATAGAAGAAGATTTTGGAGTTAGAACTCTAATGACCTAGTTTTCAGAAAAAAAAAAAAATACATCTGATACTTGTTCAGTGAGCACACTCAGTGACTGGCTATTTTAGATGCCAAGCCCTGGGTAACCCAGCTAGCCAGGGCCCGATCCTGCAGCCGCACGTGCCAGCGGGAGGGAGTCCGACCGATGGCTGGGGAATAGCCCCTTAGGAGACTCACCTGAAAGCAGCACCTCGGTACTGGGCTGGGATCCATCCTGTTGGTAGCTTTGCTTCAGCCATTTGCACAAAGAGGGGAGCACGGGAGAGGCAGACCATTCTCTGCCAAAACAGGGGTTTTTTTTTGAGATACGGCCAGGCTCTATGAAACTGCAGCCAGGACTAGCTTCGGGCTGAGTGTTTGGAAGAGGAGCCCCCATGTCTGAACAACTACCGTTACCGCAATTTTCTCATCTGGGAACGTGAAGCAAGCACTCTCGTTTGTATAAAGCTAGAAATCTGATTTTTGGTTGCCCCCCGAGGGTGTCTGTGTGCCTTGACTGAGAGCTACAGTGTGCTCCAGTTTAAATTTAGTCTCGCTACATCTATGTTGTGTTCTGCATAATTTAATAGAGAACAGTTTCAGTGGTGGCATTTAGAAGATAACTGGGATAGGTGAGAATTAGTTTAACTCTAGGGTAAATGAATGTGTGGGGGAGAACCTGCGATCAGAATTGTATGAAATGTCATTTCACAGGCAACTCGGGGACGCTCTCTTGTCCTTATTGGCGTGAAACTTTTGCTGGGGTCAATGAAGCTGGGCTGCAATGAAGGCAGCGGACCGTGCTGTTTGTGGGCTTTCACATTCAAAATGAGTAAAGTTAATTTTTTAAATTTTCAGGAGGTAAACTCCAGGCAGACTCTAATCTTTCTTCTTGAGCTCGCTTGCTAAATTGCTGAAAGCTGCTGTGTTCCCAGCTAAGTGACTTACACGTGGATTTAATATTTCAGCCAACGCTGGATTATTTATCTTTTGTTTTGTTTGAGGAGCACTTATTTGGGGCAGGAAATAGATCCTTTTAGCATAGTTGGTATGGTGGCATCTTGCTCTGGGTTTAGCCCTCTTTGCATTTTCATAATATGAGTATTAAATAAAAAAACCCACTGGTACACAAAGGTGACGTAAAGAGTTAGTCCTTTGAGAGATTTTTTTTTCAGGCAAGCAACGCTTAATGTGCTGGATAAATTGAATGACACTGATGTTTTGCATGCTTTAAAGACACCGGGGAAATAATAGCGTTGTTTGAAAACAGCAATGTGGTTACTTACTATAAAGTAAGGAGTACAAAGTGCTGGTGGCGGTTGCTGCTTCAAGCACAGCAGTTTGTCTGCATCCGACCCCAGAGCTGGAGGGATGTTGGTGCCCGTTGAGGCTGATTTCAGAAGGCAGTGCCCTCCGAAAGGGTTTAGGATTTTCTGTTGTATTCTGCGGGGATGCAGTATGTCTCGAGCATGTGGTTGGAGTCACTGCAAACACCACCAGTGGAAATACATGTTGTCAGGGCCAGGACTTGCTCAGGAGACCTAAAAAAAAAAAAAAAAAAGAACATTTTTTAGGACCTCCCTCACTAACATACACACAGAGGAGCCCCACCAGTTTTCCAAGACGTTCTAAACAAGACTGCAGCAATATACCAACCCTGTGTAGTTATAAGGAGAGTCAGCTGACAGCAGTTTAAGTGGTTTGGGGCTTTTGTAAGACAGCATTAGCAAAAAAGGCAAATTCCAGACGTCTCACAGACCCTGTCAGGTCTGGGCTGCGTTTTCTCTGCAATGGAAGAGCGGTAATTCTGAAGGACAGCTCTGTGTAAAGTTGCTAGAATTCCTAGATGGAAACACTGCTTCTTTTTATTATTATAATAATTATTATTACTTGTGTCCTGCTACTGCTTCATTATTTTAAAACATGTTTTCAGTGGTGACTTTTCTGAAAAGATTGGTTGCCTGTTTTCTTGGGATGAGATGGAATTCAGAAATGGTGATTTAAACAATTTTGGTTACAAGTGGAACCCAAGCATTCTTGAGGAAAGATGATTAGAGACAACGTTTCTCACTTGGCTAAGCATATCTCCTGGAATGATTTAGCTGTTCTTGCTCTCCTGTGATTACATAACATGAATTTTACACTGCTTTGGGCATTTCGTTGGTTAAAAAAAATTGCTTGCACACTTTGGTTTTTTCTTTTTTTTAGAAAAACAAAACAAGGCTCAGCGCTGTGTTGAGTATTAGCTACTGCAAGACAGAGTAAGATTAAAGGCTTGCTGCTCTCCAGCATAGGCTGCCGTTGTACAAAAGAGCCTTTTAACAAAATAGAAGCGCAGCAACAGAAAATGCAGTGCCTATAACAATTGTTTTCTATCAATTGTGTTTTCCAACCTGAAATTTTGCTAATGGTATGCCTCTAATACCCCAGTTCTTTGCCATCAGTATTAAACCTTGTAAATAGGAGAGTTATATTAGCTAACAAAAAGCCTGCTGACTTCTTGAGAGGGAATGTAGGAACTCTGAGACAGGCGAGTCTGCTGGCTGAGCCCAGCTTCCCCGCTCTCTTATAGACAGGCACTGGTGTTTAGGCATGTTTAGTTAAAGAACTTATGTAACTTGCAGATTTGTGATTTGGACTCTCTACAATATATTAGAAAGGGGGATGGGTGGGGAAAATGATTGGTGGAGGCAATGACATCAAGACAATCTTAGAAATAATAAAAATTGACTTTTATCTCTAAGGAAATGGGAAGTGGAAATGCATTTTCAGTGCATTGGAGAAATCCAAGCAAGGATGAGTGCATTACCAGACATTTCAGGCTAATCATCATGCAAGTTTTGAAGTTAGCTGCATGTTAATGTTTCCAGAGTATGAGATATCACCACGTAGTAATCTGGTTCACAATTGCGTAGAGTTTCCTATACTGGATCAGATCATTGGTCTGTCAGATTTACTGTCCTGCTTTCAGCAATGGCCAATGTCTATCGGACCAGGGGAGAAGTTCCCAGCGTCCACAGTAAAATACTTGTGAGACTAGGTGCTGCTGTACACGGAGAGAGATGACTTTCATTTCTGGGCCACAGCACAGATATTGCACAAGTCTTAGTTACCAGTGTCTTACTATAGAATGCAAACTGTATTTATGCATTGCCATCCGTAACTTTGGCTATCCTTGGCAATCCCTGTCGTAATACTATTCTTTCAGTGAAGTCATGGTATACCTAAAAACTGAGTAAATTCAGGTGTTCTGGTGCGTAGTGGCTCAATTCGGTTTTGTCCAGTTATTAGTAGCTAAACTCTGTTAAGAAATATGTATCCTTGAGAATATATTCTTTAAAAAAATCTAGCTTGCAGAACATAGCTCTTGTGTGTTGAATCCAACAGGAAGACAGCTGGGGAGATCCCAGTGCTGGTGTCCTCACTATGCTCATCACCCTGCAATTTGCAGACCTTTTGTTGGCTCTTTTTCTTTTTCTTCTGAAGAAGGCGCAAAACACCAGTCTTATCTGTTGAAGACTAGAGCAGGCAAGGAGAGCTTGCCTCTTCATGAAGGGAGTCTGACCCTGGGTCTGTCTTGCAGAAGGCATCTGCCCTGGGGGGGCAGTCCTTGGTGTGTGGCATTACAGAGATCTTTGGTATGAACTAACCAATGTGGAGTATGGGCCATCAGGGGAAGGGGAGGACCAGGAGTGAACCTGGGATGTGATGATGGAGGTGCAGCCGGTGCTTGCCTGCAGCAACGCTGCCTGCCATCAGGTGAATACCTGTGGTCTGGGTGTGTTTCCTTCCTGTTGCGTGCAATAAGTATGGATGTATTCAGGAAGGAGGAAGTCAGTTGGCAGCCTGTAGGCAGGTCTGTAGCACACTTGTCTTTTGCTATACCTGATCTGCTTGAATGAAGACTTGGCTTGTGCTAAGAGGCTGCTATGGGACTTCACCACAGAGTCACTGCAGCAGGGCACAGGGGAACATCAAGGTGCCCTTGTCTGAGGGTCCTTGCTTTGGAGCCACTGGCAAAGGAGGCCAGGAGGACCACACAGCCAGTTGTGTTTGGTGGGGAGCAGACTCATCTTTGGTGTTAGGCTGTCGTATGGCAACTGGAGATGGAGAAGAAAGAGGAGGTTTCTCCAACCGTTGTCTCTTACACCAGGTTCAAGCAGCCAGCTGGAAATTGAACAGAGTGGAATTTGCTGTAATCAGATGGAAATCTTAGCCAAAGACACAACTGTGATTGACCTTTCTTAGTGAGGAAACCATGTAATTGAATTGTAGGAATAATGCAAGTTAGGCATGCAGATGGATGTAGTCCAGGACTGGCTGTTAGGACCCAGCCTCAGGGGACTTTCATGGACTTTCATGAGTGGTTAGTGGTGATGACGTGATACAAAGCAGTCTCTTCTACAACTACAAAAACTCCTAGAGACCCTAAGGTTGTATTCTCTACTGAGGAGTCTCTGTTGTTGACTAAAGTTAGGCTCCAAAATGGACATGTATTAGAGAATATACAAGGAATCGCAGCAGAGGACTCAAAGTAAAAACTCTTCTGTGTCCCTTTCCACTCTGCAATTTTAAGAAATTATGGCCAAAAAAAGAGGTTCTCTCAAAGAGTCCTCTCATCCAGTACGCAGTTTGGATCTTTACAGCTGGGTATGGACTGGCTAATATAAAGTTAAATCTGCCTGGAGTGTTTATCTGGATAAATTGTAGAAATACTGAAGAACTAGTACGTGTCTTGGTTGGAGAAAATAACATGACTCCTGATAAAATGTAGGGTAGGCATGGAGTCCTGTGGATCCTGAGACTTGGGTGCACAATAAAACCCAAGGGTCAGATGCTGACCCGTTCTTCGTTAAATTTTATCAAGCTGCTCACTGAGCAGTGGCATTAATGAAACATGGATTCCTATGGCTTTGTGCCTGCAGTTAGATTCATTGGTCTCTAACAAGATTCAAACATTGATTCAAGATTTTTCTTTAGTTGGAATAGGACATACACATGCATATTCACGTGCTGAGCGTGGATGAATAAGCCTTATTTACTTAGGGTAAAATTTTTACCCTTATTTACAAGGGTAAAAAATATGTCAGTTAAGTAAAGGAAAATTCATGGGGTCAAAAGAAAACTTATTCTAATATGTGGTCAAGTTTCTAGTACATATACTATATATCTGATCTAGCCTTACAAATACTAGTATCTACCAAGGTACTTCTAGTGTATATTTTTTCTAATTTTATGGTATTTTTTTTTTTTAAACTATTAATAGTTTGGCTTTATGTTTTGTTCCCTCCAAAGTTTCTGGTGGATTTGAGAAGTTTAGTGAATGCCTTATCAAGTATTTTGAGACCCTCAGGTGTAAAAAAGTATAAAATCCATAGAAGACAACCATTAAATGCTGTATTTCAGTTGCTGGCTGCAACATGTATCTTCTGCTGTGTAGTCTGTGTCCTGAAACAGTTATGTGGTGGGAATACACAATTAAGATTATGTCTGTTGGATGGGGAGGCTTTGAAGCAGGGTTATCTGCTTTTGGAGTGTGGTCCTCTGGGGAGCACCCAGATGTGCACAGCATCCACGAGTGAGTTTGGTATTGCAGTCTCTCATCACCCAGGTTGTGCCCATTGTATCTAGATATGTGAGCAAAACTTTGGCAAAAGATAATCCTATAAAGAGGTCTCTTTCCAAATCTGACCAGAGGACTTGTAATATTGGTTGTTTCCCTGTGGGAAGGGAAATTAAGAATTGCATAGGCCCCCATCCTCCCCAGCTGCTGGGTGTGGTGGTGGTAGGGTGGCTGCCACAGAGGGAACCCGACGAGCTTAGGGGTCTGGTGGTGTCTTCCCTTTTCCAAACTGGAGAAGATGCAAGGTGTTGGGGGGAACATCAATACAATGGGATGAGCTGCAGTGAACCTTTTGGTTTCCAGGAGGTTAGGATGTCCCCTGTGTTCTTATCTGTGCTGTGCTGAGGAAAGCTGGTCTGAGTTCCTGGTGCAGAAAGTGCTGTGGAAAGCCAGGGAGATTTTATGTAATGCTCAGGCTTCACTCCGTGTTTCCTGCTGCTTTTAGCACGGGCATCTCCCTTTGGGTAGAAAAGTAAATTTTTAAAGTTGGCATTTAGGCTTAGGAATATTTGTGATGGATTCAAATAAATTCTTAGAGTTTAAAAGTGTTAGATTTCACAGAATCTAAACTTCTATTTCTCACATTGGTTGGCTTTTAAATATTTTAAATCTGCTTTTCTATAGAAAATTCAATAATCTCCACATTATTTTTTTCCAAATTTATGCTTATAGAGAAAGAAGAAAGAAATACTATTTTTTTTCATTACACTTTCCTTGTTCAACAGAATAATGTTTGCATAATGTACAATGCAGTCACAGTTATGAATACGCTGAGAAGGGCATGTGTAGCTCATGCAAACGCAGTGTTACTTTTATGTGAAAATGAATGTGTGCACCTGAGTATACGTCTGTAAGCAATTGGCATAACCATTCTTTGGCTATTATGAAGAAAATGTGTAAAACACTCCTTAATTTTTTTTTCCCCACAAGAACTGCTGACAGGAACGTTTCCTATAATTTCTATACAGCAGTGATTGTTAATAGTTATATTTTAATAGCTTTTTAGCCTCAGTGAATGGGACCAGTTAGTTCCATAGCTGCAGTCAAAATGAAATTGAAAACTAACAGTAAAAATAAAGAAAACTCTGAAGATCATCACAGAGTACAATTTGTGAACCTCTACTAAGTAAGAATATTTTCTGAAACAAAATTATGAATGTTTATGATGTTGATGAACATAAAATCCCACAACATTGTGTTTAAGCAAAATGGGTATTTCCTGCATTGGAAACGCCTTGCTAAAAGCAGGGATGGAAGAATCTTTCCAAACTAGTGAATAAAACTATTTTAGGACTAACTCATAATGTGTTGGTGCCAGTCCGTGCGTATAAACTGTAGGCACTGACTGAAAGAACAGATGACTGAAGCGATATTTAAACCTGAGTTCAGCCTCCTGGAAATACTCCCTGCCCATGTTTTGTATTTACAGCAATGGGTGCATGTTACTGGGATGAGCCAAACCCACCTATTTGCATTTTTAACAGACTGCCACTGAAATGAAGTACCTGTCTTGTGTTATTTCAACGTGTAAGTCCCTTTGGCACTCATCAGTTCCCCGATCATGCTGAATTTCCATGTGGGTCACCTAATATCTGCCTTCCCAGGCGTGATGTGGCTCGTGGTGTACCACGAGATGCGGTGCGCACATCTCCCCCAACCCCAGCGGCTCCTGGTGCTCTCTGTCCCTCATCCCAGGGACACTGGCTGTGTCCTGCAAAACAGACTGGGACCTGCCAGGAGGAAAAATTTACTTGTCTTAAGCAAGAGAGTCATCATCAGTGTTGGGCACACATACAGTTCAGCATTTAAAATTCCGTTTTCAAGTTAATTTAAGATAGATTTCCAGATACATATAAAATGAGAATCAAACATGGTACTTTGCCCAGATGTTGTGAATAAATGGATCCTTTCTCAATTGTTAAAGCATTGGTGCTTACATCAGTATTTGGGGGTGCAAGAAGCTACTCACATTGCCAGGAGTTATCCTGTTTCATCACGACTTCTTTTCTGATGAGCATTTTGATTTCAGCTCCCTCTGAAATTTCACAACAGAAGTTACCATCATGAATAACTCTGCATCTGTTGTGTAACACACAGAGGATTTAAGTGTACTTTGCCACTGACAACAGCCCTTTCTCTGTTTTTCTCTTTCTCTTTTCAGAATCCAGTTTTTTGTTGGGAAATGCTCAGATTGTGGACTGGCCCGTAGTTTATAGTAATGACGGTTTTTGTAAACTCTCTGGATATCATCGAGCTGACGTCATGCAGAAGAGTAGCACTTGCAGGTAAGCCGACTGTCTGTCTCTTGCCACTCAATGCACTTTTAAAATTATAATCTGCTGGGAAGAGCAATGAGGTTTTGGAAAAAAGGACTGATGTAAGAAAAACATTGTTTTGCAGAAATTGAAGCATTGAAACAGGCTTTAAATGAATGAAACCAGCAACTTATCCAGGACATAGTAAAGCACTTAACCATGTGCATTCAGCTAAGCACATTGATGACTAACTTCCAGTAAAATCAATGGTTAGTTCCACCAGCATTAGCAAACTACTCAAATACTTAATGTTAAGTCCTTTGCTAAATCTGGAGCAGTGTTTGGGATCCTGTAAGACTTAATCCTAAATAAAAGAAAGCTAGATTCCAGTTGTTAAGATTTTTAATTTAAATTTTATTTAGAACCTCTACAAATCTAATATTTCACCCAAATGTGTTCTGAAAACAAGCCAAATCTGCGCAGTTTGGAAATTCCTGTCATCTTCAGGTAACTGCATTGCATTTCAGGAATAAAAACTGTTTGATGGAAAAGCTTTTGAAAAGTTTTAGCAGTGAATGAGGGTGAACTACAGGTGCTCCCAAAAGAGGGGGTAAATATTATGAGGATTTAGACATTATTATTATACTCTCATTTGAAATTTATCCTGGCTAATATGAGGACGAATGTGCTCTAGTTAATGATCCAATAAAGAAAGTGGGGTTTTAGGTAATATATTTCAAAGGCTTTTTTACTACATTTTCATTAATTCTCCTGTTATCATGCCAGAATGCAGTGGGCTATTCTGTAGCCCATGTTGATCCCTGTTTTTTCACACATGCACACATGCACACACATGCACACACACACAGAGGGCACAGTAAGTGCAAATTGCATCTTTATTCCCAAGGGGGCGATTAAGCTGATGATATATTTACTCTGAGCATTGCAGCTTTATGGCTTTTTCCTTTTGTCGGTGGTCTTTCAGGAACAGGCAGCTGTGATTTATGGTTAGATGTGCATTTGCACCTTGCCTGCTGCATCCTTTAAAAGGAGATGCTTTGGGGAAAGACTAAATCCCTAATGCATGTGCATGTGTGAGCAAAGTAAACCAGGGATAGAGGCAACAAGGAATGTCCGAGATACAAGTTTGTGTAGGTTTTCCCTTCATGCATTTGGGGAGCGACCAGTTCCAGGGCACTGGGAGGAGGGGGCTGTGTATCTACAGCAATGATTTTTGTGAGACCGGTGCTGCCAGACACTGATCATCAGCTGATGCTTCAGCAGGCAGAGCAGGGCAGGCTGCAAGCCTGTCCTCGGATGTCGATCATCTCTTACTCCAAAAAGCAACATGTGATGACGTGCGGTCGCTGCTCTCGTCTGCAGGAAAGGGGAGAAAGCCTTAGGGGTCCAGGGCTGCTCTGTGCAGCCAGGTGCCCTCTAATGGGCAATGGGGAAGGGATGGGCACCTGCTACTGAAATGAAATACTCATTCACACAGTAACCACAGAGTCGATGTACTCAGTGGGGCTGAAAGAAACAGCCTTATCACAGCCATTCCAGGTATACATACATGCTTTCCCCTTTGCTCTCTGCTATCCTGTCCATTGAACTGCGTGAGTTTCCTGTGGGCCAGCACTTTTATTGTCTGTGCACATTAAAATAATTACCAATACAGAATGGGGTTGTAGGAAAATTTTGAGGAAGGGAAGATTTAGCAATACCTCTCTGATAATGATTCCCCTGTGCCTCCAATACTGAGGGGACCAAAAGGTTTATTCCATCTGAGTGCTTCTTGTGAAAGCGATGGGATCTAGTTACCATTTGTAAGGATTCTGTTTTGACCACGTTCAAGTACATCATACCGGTGAATCATACAAATGCAAATTCAAGGAGGAGTTATTGTGGAAAAGGGGACTGGTAGCAAAGATAGGTTTTTTGTTTTTTTTTTTTTTTTTTTTTCTTTTATCAACAGTCTGTATATCCATCTCTGGATTTCCGAGAGACCTCTCTACACTCAAAGCATGGCCAGCACTTCTTTTGTGTCTGGGTCTTAGCTGGTGGAGTTATATATGCAGTGTGATGTTTCCTGCTTCTTAGGAGACATCCCAGTCTTTGCAGATTAAAGGAGAGCTGGAAGGGTTTTCAGCATGGTCTGACATGCAGCGTGTAGCCTTCCAGAGTAATGTCTTTGGAGCTGCTCTCTAATGAAGAGCTGCGCAGCTGTATGGAATGGGAAGTAGTCTCGAGGCCAATGGTGCCTGCTTAGGCTTACTCAGCAGAACGTCATTGTAGATTTTTTATATCTGGGGCCATTATTTATATTATTTTTGGAGTGAGGCTCTCGGTCCAGATTTGCTATGTGATGCTCAGATTACATTACGCATAAAAATTGCTTTGTATATAATGTTTGCTTTACTGTTCTAAGGCAAGTGCTCTGTGAGAAGAGTGCTGTGGTGCCACACCTTTATTGCAGGTTTTGGAAGGGTCTGTTTTTACAGCTTTTCAGTGTCAAAAATCCAACCAAAGAAAAATACACAGATACAAACAATGTAAATCTAGCCCCTGATTCAAATTGTCATTGTTGTTGATCATGAGTATGATAAAGAACAAAAATAATTTCTTAATATTGGGTAAGATTTCCCCTGCCTGTAAGTTATAGGACCTTCAAATCAGCTTTCACCCATGCTTTTCTCCAGGGTAGTCCAGCAGGTATTCACTATATCCTATTTCTGTCTGTCCCACCCCATACCCTACACTGGGGCAGTTCATATGTCATCATTATATTTGGTCTCAGGTGGTCTTGGCTGGTAGTGGTCTCAGGGAGGGGTGGATGCACTGGAGGTGCAAGTGATTTGTGTTCCAGCTCAGGCAATGAGTTAGTCCTGTGACAAGCTGGTAATCCCTTTGATTTTGCACCTCTCTCATCTTTTCAGTCAGTGACAATGTGCTTATTGGTAGGAAAATCACTTAGAAATACCTCAGTACAAGTGCCAGTCTCCCTAGTTTCACAGACACTGTATAGGAGGCCCAGTATGCACAGGGGTCAGGCTACATGAATATTGCGTAACGGGAATCCATGCATGTTCCTTCACCCAGAGTTGCATGTATGGCTGAGGCTCATATATAGAATCACAGAATCTCCTAGATTGGAAAAGACCTGTAAGATCACCTAGTCCAATCATTAACCTAACACTGACAAGCCCACCACTAAACCACATCCCTAAGCGCTATATCTACATGACCCTTAAATACCTCCAGGGGTGGGGACTCCACCACTGCCCTGGGTAACGCGTTCCAATGCCTGAGCACCCTTTCAGTAAAGAAATTCTTCCCAATATCCAATCTAAACTTCCCTTGGCGCAACTTGAAGCTGTTTCCTCTTGTTCTATCACCTGTTACCTGACAGAACAGGACGACTCCCACCTCTCTGCAACCTCCTCTCAGATAGTTGTAGCGAGCGATAAGGTCTCCCCGAGCCTCCTTTTCTCCAGGCTAAACAACCCCAGTTCCCTCAGCCGCTCCTCATAAGACGCGTGCTCCAGACCCCTCACCAGTTTCGTTGCCCTGAATAAGTGGTATAAGTGAGTGATGAAATGCACAGGATTTTTAGGTGAAAGAACTTGTGTGCTGGTGAAGCATTGCTGTGCCAAATGAAAATGAGCTGGCAGTCCAGGAGGAGCAGGCCATCTGCAATTGCGGTACCTCTAACCTTCAATTAACCATGCAAAACCCCCTGCCTGGA
The DNA here is from genome assembly GCA_017639485.1 of Pluvialis apricaria. Lineage (NCBI taxonomy): Eukaryota > Metazoa > Chordata > Aves > Charadriiformes > Charadriidae > Pluvialis > Pluvialis apricaria. The sequence continues at coordinate 17,275,722 of CM030012.1, forward strand.
GGTGCACCGACAGAGCAGCCATCATGCATGCCCACGGTCATGACAATGTATGTCTTCATGAATACATTGAAAGAACAAACAGTTATAAAACATTAAACCCCAGTTTAGTGTTGCAAGTAATATCAGTGTTTTCTAAATATTGTCGCTTGTCAGTTAAGCGCTGTATTCTTGGCAAGCCTTCAGAAGAGCAGGCACCCTTTGAGTGGCTGGTTAGTAGACCTACCTTGGCATTTTGCACTTGGCATTTGCTCCAGGCTTTGCTTTGCTTACCCTTCCTTGCACCTGAGAGCCCTGCGCCGGGCTGTAACTCGTTGCTGGTTTTCTTTTCAAAGAGGAAACCTGCTCTTTAGCCCTGTTTGTGTGTTGCCTTCCAGCTGTACAGGGAAGGGAATTGGATCTCCTTGCTGAAGTGGTTGTTTGCAGGTAGCTTTTCCACTGAAACACTTGCAGCATCTCTGCTCTCCCTTGTTTTGATTTACTGCCATTTCAAATGGGATTAGAAAAAAAAGTCTGCAAGTGAAATCCTGGCTCCAGTGAAGCTAATGGCAAAATTCCCACCGTGTTCAAAGAAATGGGATTTTCCATGGTGGGTACAATGTGCTGGACTTGAAAAGGGTTAGATTTGATAGTGGGATGTCACCCCCGTGACGTGATTTTTGTGTGTGTGAGAAAGCCTCCTTTCACTGCTGAAGCTGTGCAAAGAAACTTTGCTGAGCATGCCAGTGGAACCCAGGGGGCTGCACCGTTTCTCATTAGAAATGGTGCCCGCTCCTTAACTTGCAAAGTTTTGAAGCTGTTGACTTGCATCTGTATTTGCTGTTCCTCCTGGGTAGATGTTTGTCTGTTGTAATTGATGCCTTTTCATTCAACGCTTGTGGATGAACAGAGCTGTAAATTGGATGCAGGATCATATACCTTCTGTGCTTCACCTGTCCTCTATCCCGTATAATTCCTCACAAACAGCTGTTAAATACCGCCCTGGCACGCACTGCAGACCTGGAGCTGTTCTGATGCCGCTGCTCTGGATCCTGACAAAGGACAGAAGAGCACGATACAAAGCTTCAGATGTGGCTTTTCTGTGCCAAGGGATGCTTTCAAAGGCAGGCGGGAGTCCAGGCATCTTAAATGACAAATGGTCTGTTTCAGAGAGGGGAAAATTATCTAAGATTGTGCTTTTCTCTGAGTATTTCAGTAAGTCTTGTTTCTCTTTGATAAGTCTATTTTCTAGGTAGTAAGATTCCCAGTAGCAGGGTGGTTTTGATATTTATGTCTTGTACAGTTTGCACTGAAGGCACTCGACAAGCACTAAATAACAAAAAACATGAGGCAGAAAAAGACAGAGTGATTGACTGAAGAAGTAGGAGTCCTTCCATGTGTACAAAAGAGGGCAGACTAAATTAAATTAAACCTGTGATAAGCAAAGATCTTATATAACTTCTACATTGAGTGGCTTTGAGGTTTCTCCAGTGCTGTTAAAAATCGCCTTCTGAAAAATGTTTTTATTATTCAACAAGCCTTTAAAATGTCTCTTTGTGTGTGAAAATAATGTAAGATTTGAGTATTACAGGTTTACTACAATAATAAGCTGCCTTTGATTTAAAACATAAAGATGATTGATTGTATTCAGTAGTGCTAACTGGTATTGTCTACCAATCAGAACGCCAATGATTTGTCATTTTAACACTAATTAATGATGACTTTCTGTATTATAAGCCATGTAAAGTCAAGCACTTTAACAAATTTCTGTTATTTTTCCTTCAGGACTAAGAGAAACATTGTTTTAAATCTCAAGAAAACCAAACAAAAAAAAAAAGGAGAATTCAGTTGCACAACAGGCTGTGTGAAAACTACCGGCTCTTATTTTGTCCTGCAGACTGGAGGGCAATCTGCTTTACCTCATCACTGAATTAAAAAAGGCATAGATTTTAAAAAAATAAAATCAATCGGTTTTTTTTGTTGTCTCACTTATAAATGTATAAAAGGTTATCAGCTGAACTCGGGAAGGAAAGGCAGGTCATTTGAAAATGAGCAGTAGGCTGTGTTTTGCATTTCCTAAGGACAGCCATGTATGTTAATGATAAGCAGTAGCTTAATGAAGCCTTGTGCCCTGGTAAAACCATTTCCTGACATCAGCCGCTGTAGTGGCATCTCCATTATATTGCTGTCCCAAAGGTAACAATTATGACCTGTCATTTATCAGTAGCTCTCCCTGTGTTACCAGTGAAGAAGCGCCTGTAGTGATGTACAGATGTTGTAGTTACTCTGATGCCCCGCGTCTGCCTCCACCACCCCTCCTGGGCAGCACCTTATTCTGGGAGCAGTTACCTCCCTTGGTTGGCTGTATAAAGAAAAGATTCATGGTCTGGCCTTCATTGAGTATTTTAATGCTTGCCGAGTCACTAACCACTATGCTGTTTTATTGTTTCTTTCAGAACAGTAGGCATAAAATAAATGTTTATTGAACCTTTGGATGTCTGTTGATCAATAAAAGAGAAGCTGCATTGAAACCACAGAGGCACTGATAGCTTTTCTTTTCTCTTTCATATTCTCAGGGTTGTCTGTTGTAGGTTTCAGCTGAAGCTGAAACTGTTTGCGAACAAAGAAAATGGAAAAAAAAAAAAGTCTGATCAATTAAAAGTATATTCATCCAAGTGTCTGAAAGCTTTTATCCCATGTTCCATTTTCCTTCAGTTCTGTAATTGGGAATTTGCACAGAGTGGTCTTAGCTTATTTTTAATCCAGGGAAGGATGACAATAAAAGCGTGGCTGTTTCCTTACAAAGGCTTTCAAAAGTAAGGTCAGGGGATTGGGTTTGCTTATGCCAGCTGAAACTCTGACCTGGAAAAGAATGCAAAGATGAGATGGTCAAGTGGCAAGAAATAGCAGAGTTAAAATTATATTTTTATATTCTCAGTCTGGAGAGGGATGAGTCTCCAAAAGCATTTTAATGTTTTCTGTATTTTCACTGAAATATTAAAGAAATGCAGGATACAATAAGGAAAATGAAGGGGAATTTGGTTATGTTTGGTAACAGTGCTACACTGAGACAACTCATACACTTGCTTTCTGTGCTGAATTTTCAGAGTATTATCATCATCACTTCTTATTGGTTAAATCCTCCCTCCTTTTATAATCGGTATTTGGTAAAAGGATTCCAATTATCTTATTGTCCCAGATGCATCTTGACAAGATTAGATTTGTAGCCATCGATTCAGCCAACAGCCTTTACCTGTAGTAGCTTGGATTCCTCCTCCAGAAGTCTTTTCAAGAGGATTGAACGAAATTTGGGAGGTTTTAGAGGTTTCGTTTAATTTTCTCTGTTTTGACAGCAATATTCTCATGGCCTGCAGCTGTGGCAATAATGGTTTTATAGGCTATCAGCTCTTTTTCTAACCATATATCCTTAAAGATATGCTCAGAAAAGCACTTAATGAAACATTACAGTAGATTTATTTGCTGTCATTTACAGTAAAAAGGTGGTCATGGTTACTCACTATTGTAGGTTTCCTTGTGACACTCTAAATATTTAAATGCCATGTAAATCATAATTAAACTTTGGTAAATGACAGTTAATAGCATCTCCAATGCTTATGCCATTTAAGGTGACTGTAACAAAGTTGCTGCTTGTCTAGAAAAAAGAGAAACATTTTTTCTTTTTCAGTTTTATGTATGGTGAACTGACAGACAAGAAGACCATTGAAAAAGTCAGACAGACTTTTGACAACTATGAATCAAACTGCTTTGAAATTCTCCTCTACAAGAAAAACAGTATGTATATATTTGTGTATGGTGTTGGGAGTGATACTGTGTATTTAAAGTATATAGTAGTCTAAAATAAATTTTCATTTTGATGTATGGGTAAACTTGGGGCAAGATTTGGAGAAGAAATGGGTATTTTGGTAGTGAGAGCTCAAGACGAGTTCTTTTTTCAGGACAAGTGTTCAGATTGCCAAGAATAGTTGTTCCCTGCTGTCTCTAGCCTGACTCCTTCTTTCCAAAATAGATTTAGTTTTGAGGATTGTTTCCCTGACGGGGAACTGACTGGGTTACGTGAAAGGAAATCCTGAATGAGGTTCCCCGACATCCCTTGGGAAACACCGCCATGTCTCCACAAGTGAGAACCCGGACCAACCCGGTTGCCATGAGTGGATGCTCCCAGCAGTGCCTCTGCGGTGTATAAACCAGCACGTATGAGCTCTAGTGAGAGTTTTTGCATAACCCAGGCATTAATTAAAAAAACAGGGAATTTTTAACTTAATGAGATGCAGGATCCAAGTCCCTTCCTCTTGGTGGCACTGGGTTTACTGGAGATTGCCAGAACCAGGGAAATTTTTCTTCAGTTTATCTTAACTGTGAGTCACTCTGGTCGCATTTTCTGTCCTGCCACATATGGGGGTAGTACTTCTGGCTTATCAACATTATAGCGCATGCTAAGCAAAAGCCGCACTGTTGTGTGGTCTCACGCTGGGCTTGTGGAGTGAGGACATCTCTCCCAGGCTGGTGGTTGAAATTCCTGCTGCTGTTAGTGGAGATGAGCAGCCTCCTCCGCTGGCACAGGCCATCTTCTCAAGGTAGAAAGCCAAAACTGTCAGGTGAAACATGCTCCAGAAAAGCTGGTTCCTTTACACAGAGCAGAACAAGTTGAGTTGACTGAGTTGGGGGCCATGTTAAACACAAGTCAAGAGCAATCTTGATGGAGATGTTTTCTTCGGTTTGGCCTTCCATCCCCAGTACAGGATGCAGCTCCTGTGGGGTCGGGGAGCTTTCCTCCTAGTTCAGCTGTCTGGAGCCCGGTAGCTGAGGCCACGTTCCCCCCCCCGCGTGCACTTCGGTGCTGGCATGGAGCACCTTGCTGGGGTGAGGCTGGAGGTTTCCTCTGCCTGTTGTGGCTTAGGGAAGGTAATGATGTGCCTCGGGAAAGAGCTAGCTGTGCCTGACTGCCCCATTTCTCTGCAAACTCACATCAACCTTTCATGACATTGAGGAGCACATCCTGGATACCTCGTCTTCTTGAAACAAACTCACATGCTTTATGCTTTATTTCCACTTTCCCTTTTAGACTAAATCTTCCTGTATGTGCACTTAAACAGTAGGAAATGTCTTTAGATTTCTCCAGTTCTGCTTGCTTCAAAGCATTTTAGCCAATGCTTTAATTAAAAAGAGAAACAGGAGTGGCTCTGAGATCCAGCTGTTTCTGCAGGTGCCCAGGAGAGCCCTCCAAATGACCTCTTTTCAGTTCCTCAGCATACGGATGTGTCTGTTCTCTATGTTTTCTGCTTCTCTGCCCATTCCCTGTGCAGGTCACCTGGGCGTCCCCTCACATTAGGGAAATTTCCTGGGACAGACTTGTGTTGGGTATCTTCGCAAGTGGTGGTGCTATGCCATGTGTCCATGTGATTTCCAAAGAGGATCCCAGAGACCCAGTGCTCTCCCTGCCCCTGGCGTCTCATATTAACTGGGCTGGCAGCTCCTGCTCCAGCATGGGCCAGTCCTGAACTAAAGACCTTCCTATTTTATTTAACTATAAAAAGAGGAAAGCCTTCTCTTGGTGACTTTTCTGTAGCAAGCCAGTCGTTTTTTGCTTTGGGTTCTGGATTGCCTGCTGGAGCTTGATGATGCTTCAGAGATTTATTGAGCTGCAGTTGCCTTAATAAAAATCTTCACCTTTGCCCAGATCTCCAAGCCTATACTTTCCGTAAGTTATACAGGAGAAAAGGGAAAAGTCCTCATATTTCTTTTCAGGCTTGAATCAGTTCCCATCCATAACATTTGTTTTCAGCTTCCTTCTCCGTCACTGGAAGACCAGAACTGCAACCTCTTGCTAAGACTGATAGGCTCACCTTTTGGTTCCAGTTCAGCATCTGGTTTGCCCAGGGTTTGCTTCCATTTGTCATACTCTGAGCTTTGCAGAAGAAGCTTCTTCAAGAAACTGCCTGCTTATCTTTCTTATCCTTCAGGCTGAATGTTGGAGCAGATAAAGGAATAAAGAATAGTATCTGTTGGTATGAATGAATATACTTCTGCATATTCATATATATCAATCTACTTCTGCAAAATGTAGACAGTTACTCTGTGGAAGGGCTTGTGTTTATCACCTGCAGACACCTTGACTATTGCCTCTCTCCTGCACAGAGCTTGCAGTGCTCTCGGAGACGCTTCTGACCACATTTTTGAACTGTAGGTCCAGAGGTGCTGTGTGGTTTTGCTTATGTGGCACAACCTTTTCTTTCTCACCCATTCCTTTACTCTTTTGGCAGAGGGAGATTTTGAGATTTTTCAGGTTGCTTTCCCTTCCTTCTTTCCGTTGGCACAGAGATGATCTTTAAGAGCTGGTGTTCTCTGGCAGCGTCCACACGACTGCTGACTTCACACACCCCCTTGGCATTTTACCCTGGCTAGCAGGTTTCAGGTTCGGGTCTGAAAGTTTGCTACAACTTTCTTCTGCTTTACTGCATTCCCTCACATACAGTCCTCAGCTCTACCCACCCATATATTTAGTAACCATGTTAGGAATGTGCATATATATGTGTGTGTTTATATATTCATATGTATGTATATATGTGTGTATATATATATGGTAATACGCAGAAACCTCTTTGCCCGCTTTTGCCCAGATTGCTGCTTCTACAGCAGTAGCTACTTTGCCTCTGTCTGATTTTTACCAGTGCTGTTGTACAGGTTGTTTTGCCTGTTTACTTTCAGAGCTTTTCAAAGGGTGCCGATGAGTTGCCAGGTATAAGTGCAAGTACAGTATTACTCCGGAGAGCTGCAGCACTCTCTTTTAGCAGTTATGAAAAGAGCCTTTTTTCTTGGGTTAGCAACCAGGAATTGAGATAATCAAGTAATCAGCATAATGACTTTGGAATTATCACAAAAAGCAGTCCCCCACCTCTCCCACTTCTCCAGTTTACTGCTAGGGAGTTACTGGTTTAATCCCAGTTCAGCAATTCTGAATTTTGTCATGAACCCTTGTGGATTTTAACCTTCCCCACAGTAGTCCTAGTCCAAATGGGTTTCATTGCCCTCTGGGCATCCATCCTGCAGTTCCTGGCACAGCTCCCAGATGTGGTGCATTAGAGGAGATTTGGGGGTGGGGGGCAGTGGTGCCCGTGGGATAACAGTGGGCCAGCGGCTTGTCTCAATGTGTCAGCTCTCAGGCTGGCATTCAGGCAGCTCAGGAGAAAAGCCATTATGTCAGCTGGCTGAAAGCACATCAAATCCCAAAGGTAATTAGCTGGCTGTGAAGGCATTTATAGAGCAGTGTGTGTGGGTGCAATTTTGGGAGGGAGGGGACAGGGCTGCGGGCAAGGAGCTTTGCCAGATGGAAAGTATGTCTGACATTCACGTCTCTGCAGGTGAAAAGGGTGTTTCTAAGCAAATTGCTTGAAGTCTTTTAGGATTTCACCCCTTGCAGAGCAGACCTGCGTGTACATAGGGGACTGCCATCTGCATTTCAGACTAAGAGGAAACAAGACAGTTTCAGGTCCTGAGCACCTGCAGGAGCCCTGTGTGAGGACTTACCAAAAGCCATGCTAACCACTCCAACACTGCAGATGTTTTTTTGGCTGTTTATTTGATGTGTGGTAGGATTTGAAGAATATTTTCTGTTTATTTCAAAAGTCGAATAAAGATAACTGCGTTGGAAGAGTGCTCCACTGGGCAGGACAATGAGGAGGTGGAGGGTATGACCTGAAACACAAAAAAGAAATCGAATCTCCTGATATGTCCTGATAGGACACTTAAACTCTGTGTCTGGATTACCTGAGCTCCTCTTAAATAATGGAGTAGCATCAAAATCGGAGCATTTGACAGTATAGTCCATCAGTTTTGGATTTGATAGCTCCATGTTATGTAAAGAAGGGTTCAAAGATACCATCCATCCACTTTTTCTTACCTTCCTGCAGACACTAAGTTTGTGAGACATGCTGGGAAAAACCAAGAGCAAGAGGGGAAGAATAATGTATTTTATTTTAGAATGGAGATTTATTAAGCCTCCTGTCTCTGCTTACCAGCTAATTAAACTGGTAGCATTTCCCCATTTTAATGAATCTGCAAAAATGGGAACATGTTGTATTTTTGGGGGAGGTAAATTGAAGGATCTGGAAGATGTGGAAATATCTAGATATGGTCCTTAACTACATGTGAATTGTAATAACATATAAATGATGAAATATTCTGGGTATGGGCTGGGGAAAGTTTGTGCTACACCATAGTCCAATGTCACCTTTTTCTTTGCTTCAGGAACCCCAGTTTGGTTCTACATGCAAATTGCACCTATAAGAAATGAGCACGAAAAAGTGGTTTTGTTCCTGTGCACTTTTAAAGATATCACTTTGTTCAAGCAACCCATTGAAGATGATTCAACAAAAGGTAAATATGAAATACACTGTTTTTTGTAAATGCTAAAGTACAGGTTTGAGCTCAGTCCTGGGACAGGGACATGTCACGCCTGTGATCTGTATCTTGAATTCACGAAATGTTTTGTGACCTGTAGAGTTTCAATGCCACTTTCCTAAATTATTGCTTAAAGGTAAAGGATAAATCACCACGAGTAGAAATTCCCTAACATTTTGCCAGAGTCACAAGCCTTCCTTTCTCTTTGAAATTTCACTACTTCTTCACCACAGCTGGCATTTGCTAAAAACTACATAGTTTTGACTTATTTTAATGCTGTGTTGTTTTAGGGGACGCTTCTCCTAAGGGACTGATATCTTCTTTTCAGAAAAAAATTATTTCAGCTCCTTTGTGCTGAGATACTGATATTTTCTCCTTTTCTTACTCTTCGAGATGAAACGCAAAAGAACAGCCTTTTTGGGTCCTTTATTACCGGCCAGCAATGATGACTGCATGGCAGTGGACACTGTACTTGTAATTTAACAGCTGCTGGCAATGGTGTTTGTTAAGATGTGCCGTGCACTCATCACCTAATGACCCATAGCCAGATCCGCAGCCTTGCACAAGAGACAACTGGTAGGGAAAGGTGCAGAGGATCTAGCAGCATTCTCTGCTTTGGTTATAAGATGTGTGTGTCTTGTGTCGGGTTCGCATGTGTATTGCTTTGGGTAAAATAGTGCACTTAAATAAAGAAGGGCATTTACGCTACAGCATCCACATCCCATCTTCTCTTGGAAGTTGCCTTCAGATGATTAATTCCTTGCTGTATCTTTCTCTTCACGCTTGGAGAAGGCTTGAATTCTCACCTGGAGCTGTGTGTGCTCTAAGCCGTCTTCTTTAGAATAAATTTGGTATCATTTGAATGCAAACAGGATTTAAACTAATTTCTTATGATCTAAGTAACACTTCTTATATGTGTTTGGATAACTGAAAAGTAGATTTATAAAAGCAGGCTTAAAATAAAACAAAAGGCCCCTCTTTGGGCTAACACCAAATATAAGAATTTTTCTGTCTAGAAAGTATTATCTGTGAAGTTATAAGATCCTGATACAGGAACACCTTCTCAGCCATCATAAGCTTTACTGCCTCTACAATTTAGTTAGCAACCTGCAAATGTTCCTGTTTCACTTTCAGCTCCGTAACATGGAATTTCTGCCTGGAAGTAACCTGAAATTTTTAGGATAAATGCTGGTTAATTGAAAGGACTTTAATTGTAGAGGTTTGAAGGCATGGGACTGGCTCCTTGTTGCAGTGTATATAATAAGTAGTGGGAGCTCATCAAGGAAAAACCAGTCTTTGCAAGGACCCTCTTGTAGAATTTCCTATTTGATGCTTTCTGGGGGGACCGAGATATATCTCATGTGGAACCAGCGCCTGAAACTCCCCCCTTTCACCGTCTCTGTCCCACTTTCTGCAGTACATCGTTGAACTGAGGAATGTGTGGCTGCAGCAGGACAGGGAGAACATATTGAAGGTGGTTCCCAAATGCAGAAATGATGAATGTTTCCTCCTTTGGATTCTTGGCCTGGGAGATTAGTACTCTGCTGCCTTCCCTGGAGAGGCAGGGATGTGCTGGGGTGGCTGAGCTCTCCTCCTCCCCGTCTTGTGGCTGAGGAGGAGCAGAATACATTTGGCGTCCATTATAGGAATAATATATGTTCTGATGGGAAAGAGCAATAGCTGTGACGTGCGCAACTTGTGTACTGCTGTTCTCCAGTGAAGGGTACCATTAGTTAAAATGCCAGGTATTAACTATAAACATTGCAAAATATTGTCGCCAGCAGTCAGAGAGGTTTGACTGCCTGTTTAAAGAGCACTTACTTCTGTCAAAGTCATACTTTAAAAAAAAAAAACAAAACAAAACACTGCAGAAGGCAGTTCAGCCACGTCTCTCAAGTGCCTGTAAGGTGTATGATAGAAGTCTTAAGAATTTGCTCAGGGTGCTTTGATTAGAGCATTGATTAAAATTGATCGATATGTCCAGCAAGCTCTGTCATTACAAACCATTGACCTGATTTTTTCTTCTCCTTTTTCATAAATTAGATCTTGTCTTCTATATTCTTCTTATAAAAAAAATCATATTCAAATATTTGCACCATTTTACTACAAGGATGGGAAAACAGCACTATTGCATTACCCTCTGTGTATCAACTGGGTGGATCTGTGGGATCCCACAGCACCGGGATCAGTATTGTTTTGTCAGACGTAGTGCTATGAGAGATGCATAATTCATTGTCCTTGCAGATAACATTACAACGTGCTTGGAAGCTGTCAGGCCACTTTCTTTTTGAATTATGAGATTAGTAAACATATACATTACAGTTTAGTGGAGAATTTTTAAACTTTGGTAAAAAGCATTTCAGTAAAATAACTGCTGTTGAGTGCTGGGATTTGTCATTGAAAGGGCTATTTTTTTCCTTTTTAAAAGAATGATTTTTCTTCAGAAATTCTGCCAGGATCATGCAATACATAATACATAAGTAACTATGGTGCAGATGAGTTACTGTCTATTACTTATGGGAGCAGTAAATTTGAGATAAAAAATTCATCAGAAATAAAATATTGATGCCATTATGCAATAATCTCTCTGTACCAATATATTCTGAACTGTTCGAAGGTATGTTGCTTTGTTGCGAAGCTTCAGTATATCACAGTTCTATGAGGTACAAGGATTTGGTATTTAAATCATAACAATGGGTGTATCTACACTGCGGGGTGTCTGTGTGTCCTGCTCCTGGAAATAAATGGTTGGATTTGCAAAATCTGCTTGTGCTGGCTGCGATGTGGTCGGCATCTTGTGCAGACCTTGCATGGGCAGCTGCAGTTTCGGGGGACTGGTAATGGTGCCCCGGTCACGAGGATGCAGAACTGATCAGAAGTGTTGAGGAGCTTGTCATATTTGTAAAAACAGGACATACAAATAAAAGAAAATAGTTTTCTTACTACAAAGCACATTGCAAGGGACGGGTGGGATTTTTTTGTCCAATATAGCCTCAAACCCATGCTTGTTTACAGGCTGAGTACAAAAAAATATAGTTGACATCACGGGGACTAGCCCCGTGCAAGCAAGGGGAGTTAGAGAGGTCTGGGGCACTGCGACAGATGGTGTATCTCTTGGCTTACCTGTGTGCTCACCGTTAGCTGTGTGTTAATGCTGTCAGAAAGGAGGAGGAGGAGGGGACTTTGCTTGCAGGAGGGAGTAAAAGTAATGAAAAATTTTCCCAGGTCACCCAGGAGACTGTGAATTTGTTGCAGTCCAGAAAGCTCTTGAAACTTACTGGACTGAAAGCAAGACTGGAGAGAAGGGATATTTAAAAGCTACCTTCCTCTAATAAAATATAGTGACAGAGATCAAACCCCTTGTTTTTTGAGAGGGTACAGGCAGTTTGACACTGAAGATTTGACTGACTTGTGTTCTTGTTACCCATGCTGGTATCTATTGTCCCTGAGCGATGTGCAGGAGACCTGTGATGTATAGCAGTGTAACAATGATGAAAAAGTAAACTGTTGTATCCTTGTAAATGGAAAATTACTTGAAAAGTGTCTAACCATGCAAAAGTGTAAAACCCCCCCAGCATTTCAAGTAGAAGCAGTGAAGATGATAATGGAAGGAAACATCAGCCATCTGGTTGACTTGTTCACTCCTGGGTGAAGATGCCACCACCAATTGTGCGGGTCTGGAGGGTGGGGAGAACACCCTCCATTGACTTTTTTTATGGTTTCTAGTGCCCCAGCTCCTAAGTGGGTGGCTGGATGAGCTGTGGGTGGTGGCAGTGTGGAAGAAGAGGTGTGAGAATTAGTGATGTAGCAGGAGGTGTTGCAGGAGGTGAGGGCCACACTTGGTGGTCACTGGGACAATGTCTTATTTTCCAGTGCCATATTTCCAATCCTTATTTTTCCATAGCTGTGCTATGTTTGTCTGGTCTCTCTTTCTTTCCTTCTCCTGATCCTCTTTGGTAAAATGAACGTTTGTCTGATCTGGATTCAGTACCAAGCAATAGGTCTTACCCGTGGTGGTGGAGGGTCAGATCCCCAGGTGTCCTGGCTGAATGCCTTACACAGTAGAGGTGGAAGGCCCTTACAAGCATATGAAAGATTGTATTATGTATTTTCTTCCAGAGAATAAAACCCAAAGAATCTTTTTTTTTTTTTTTTTTTTTTTTTTTTAATGTTTGTACCATTGTAGGGTCACAGTTGGATGCTTCTATCAGCTTGCTGTGCTTTTATTCTGTCTTTACCCAATGGTCTTTTAAAAACATCTGAAGACTTTCAATCCCTCCAAAGACACACAGTGGTAATAATCTTATATTTATTTGTCAGGAAAAAAATGAAGCCATTTTTCTGGGCCCTAACTATTAGAAGGGCCACTTCAAATGTTAACACCATTTGATGCCAGGAGTGCTGTAGATTGTATTGAACTGAAAGTTTAAGGATAGGAAAAAAGACCAGCATTTTTTGGCTAATAGTGGAGTTTCACCTAGTTGTGCAACGACTTTTTTCCCTTTGTTATCATCAGTGAAAAAAAATGTGGCCTCTAGGTAAACTTGGAAGTTTTTTCAGCTAGGATTCTCACTGGTTATCTTGAATCTCTTTTGAGTGAATTATCAGGCTTGTCATCTGCTGGAGGTGATTGGGAAGTTCTGGTGAATACTGATGGGACACTGAATTAGGATGCAAAGATGTGTTAATGAGGCCCCTACAACTCAGGACCATGTGCTGTTAACAGATGGGATCAGGAGATGGCACAGCAGTATCCTGAAGTTGGGTTTTTTTTTCACTTGATAGAGCCAGACTTTGATAATCAAGACTGTCTGGGACAATGCTGTAATGCTTCCAATGATATAACTCTTTATGGTTATATAACTCTATATAATGATACAACTCTATCTCGAAGTGTGACAGGGCTATAAAAAGTGTAGTAGTTGCAGAAATACGCACTTATGCTTGCTAATCCTTGCTAAGCCTATAATTCTGATCCTTTTTTATCTTTAATAAGTGCAAGTTATTAAGCATATATAACTAGTTGCACATTGGAACTTTTTTCCTTGAGGGGGTATCAATCCTGGTGATAATAGAAGAAGTGGGTGGAGGGATTAGAGCATGAAAATGAGGTTTCTACCTTTAGCTGAAGCACAGTGTACCCTGTTGAATACATCACCTTGACAGTCATCTGTAACAGTAATTTAATAGGTCACAATTTGGATATCCTTACCTTTTTATTGCACTTTTCCATGGCTGTAATAATACACAGAATCACACAGAATCTCCTAGATTGGAAAAGATCGTCTAGTCCAATCATTAACCTAACACTGACAAGCCCACCACTAAACCATGTCCCTAAGCACTATATCTACACGACCCTTAAATACCTCCAGGGATGGGGACTCCACCACTGCCCTGGGTAACGTGTTCCAATGCCTCATGACCCTTTCAGTAAAGAAATTCTTCCTAACATCCAATCTAAACTTTCCTTGGTGCAACTTGAAGCTGTTTCCTAATAACAAGGGTCTTGGTGCTATAGAGACCCACTTGTTCTGGTGCTGTTTGCTATTGCTCTGATCTGCAGAGTTTCACCCCCCAGTGCCTTAAGGCACCAAGGAGATCACCTCCATCTCTAGAGTGCAGCATCCAGGGGACACCTGGGCCTTGAGAAAGGACTTTGTGGGAGATGACAAGAGAAGTAGTCATTTGCCAGGACACCAGGTGGGCTTCCAGTATCAAGAGTAGACAACTCAGAGGAATGATGCTAAAAGACGGTCTCTTGGGATTTGAAATCATCCGTTTTGGATGGGCACAGCTTGCTAGTAAACAGGAAGTCCTTCCGAGGTTGCTTTGCTCCTTTTGCTACAGGACAAGCATCCTCGTTATTGTCTTCAGTGACATGCTGGTGGCACTTTTAGCAGACACCGCAAAGGCTGAACAGTTATGAAGAGACAGTTGTTTCCTCAGTCCTACGGGTGATGCTCCGAGGCCTTATTTATGCATCCGCCCTGCCCCCCTCCCCCCCTACCCCGCTTTGCTGCTGTCAGAGACCCACCATGATGAAGAAGACAGAATTTCCATATCCAGGGCTGTTTCATTTCCTTCACAGAAATCAAGTACTTTTCGAAATCTGGTATTGCCTTTTGAGGCCTTTGTGTGCTCCATCAGCAACCCACAATGCCCATTAACTGTCTGTAAATTTCTAAAAGTTTAATGAGCAACGAAAAAGAAATCCCATTGAGATCAAATCTTACCCTGTGAGAGACTGAATTAAACTGGAAGTTGATCTTTAAAGCAGTAACTGTTTGTAGATGGATACACTTTCTATATAGAAAACTGAACGCTCTTAAGCCATATGTAAAATAATAAGTGTAAATATAGTAGAGTTAGAGAGTTTGAGTCTAATCTATATATCCCAGGCCATTACATTTCACTGTTACTCCTCTGCTGGACCCACGAACTTGTGTGTAACTAAACCATCCCCTCCAGACAAACATCCAGTATTAATTTAGCAGTCTGAAGATACTGAGGATCCACCACATTCCTTCATATTTTTCTTTCTTTTTCATTACACTTTTGGCTTTAAAAAAGTGTCACATTTAAATTAACCTGGCTTCAGCTTCTTGCAGTGGCATCTTCTCATGCAATTTTTCCGCTGTACTAAAAACGTCCCATTAAGGCACTTACCTTATATATCAAGTCATCGCTCCACCTTCTTTTGATAAAGTAAATGAGCTGAGCTCCTTAAACCTCCGTCTAGACTGAATTTGGAGGGCTGGTGGTGGCAGATACACGGACATTTTAGTGGCACTTTAATACAGCTCATTGGCAGCAGTGGGGATGAAGCTGTGGTGGCATGGATCTCAGCCTCCCAGGTCCCAAATAAGTTTCTGCAGCCATTACTGCAGCCAGATGGATTCACAGCTAACTCCTCAATATTGCTCATTGCTCAGCCTCTCAGGCCTAGCTCTTACTGTTGTACATCCAAGGAGTAGGTGACTTTTTGCCGAAGCAAACCACATGCTGAATTGCTCATCTGCTAAGACCTCTGGATCCTTTTCAGAACTGTTCTTTGCTAGGGACGTCTCCCACTCCCATGCTGGAGATACAATTTGCATTGCTTTTGCCTAGATATCTGATTTCCATTTAAAACACATTTGAATGGCACATGCCCAGTTATCAAGCACATCATCCTGCGCGACTGCCTTCACTACTGTTCAACATTTCTCTAATCTTCCTGTCATCTGGGCATTTTATCGGTCATTTTTGAATGTCTCAAACCATAGAGAAAAGCACTGAATAGAAGGGGATCTGCCCACTGGGGTCCAGAAGGCTTTCAGAAATAATTTTTTACTATTTTTCCACTACTCCTTATTGGATATCTGCCAGGTAGCAAGTTCTTCATCCATTTAACCTGTAATTTACTGAACTGCATAGTCTCAGTATTTTGTTGAGGGTGTCACACAGTGTCAATTCAGTGAAGATTATCGTACAAGAAGATTTGGCCAACGTGTGACTCTCGGGTGGTTAAAATGCAGGACCAGGATGAGGTGACGTTATGTGATGAACACTGTGGCTGTGCTGATTTGGGAGCTGTTGGGGGAAGGTCCTTGGCTGCAGGTGGGAGCAAATCAGGGGCAGCTGCTGAGGCCGTCATCAAGCCAATTTTCCACGTTGCTGCCCAGCCCCAGCAAGAGAGCGCTGGTATGGGGAGCTGCCCTGGCTCATGCCTCTCCAGTGTACATCATACATATGCCATGGCTCTGTCTGGCTGTTGCATTTGGCTTGCAGCTTGTTCTGTCAAGGCGTTTGGCTGTCTTCCTGAACCAAATTTATACTCTTATCAAATAATGAAATTAACATTGTGGGGCATTTTACATCATTTCATATTGACAGCCATTCATTATGTTCCTTTCCTTTTCTTTTTTATTAAATGTATTGAAACTCAGATCAGCTTTTCTCTCATTTTGCCTGTCACTGAGATCGAGCTGAGAAACCTGTTTGCCCTTTCTGCATACGGGTGCAGAAAGCCTTTTGGTTGTACTCTGGGAGTTCTTTAAAAACGTCATTGTTACTTTAAAAAATCTAGCCAGAGAAGGATTTTTCCCATATGTCTTTAGCTTTCCATGTCCATTCTTGTAAGCCATAATTTCTCATTCACATACTTACTTGCTCCCTCTTTCTTCCTGTCCCCGTGTGCTTTATTGTATACTGCTTTTTAATTTCTAGCAGTTGCCTTGCTTTTGACCCTTAGCCTTTGGCTGGTGCAGTCCTTTTTCCTTGACCATTGAATGGCACCATTTTGCTATCTGACAAATTCCTAAAAGCCAGTTGATTGACATTTACAGTATTTAGTCTTTTTTTTTTTTTTTAATTTTCGCAAAATGTGTGCTTGTTTTTGTACACTTATGGGAAATAAGTCCTTGGTGGCCCTGTGTGTGTCTGTGTATAAAGTTTAGCTTTAATTGCAGAAACATGAAATTTAAGAAGTTGTGCACTGTAAATTTACGGCTGTGTCAGAATTACATTTAGAAATACATTGTATACCAGATGTAGTCTAGTGGTGTATAAATCTTAGCACTTCTCATCAGTAGATCTCAAAATGGCTTGCAAAGTAGGTCATTAGCGTTATCTTAATTTTAAGGAGAAGAAACTGAAGCTCAGAGAGGTAAAGTGATATGCCCAAGATTACCCGTTGATTCTTCATCCGTTTTGAGCTCCCCAGTAGTTGCAGTGTGTGGATGGTAACTGGGAATACAACACTGAGCAAAAACAGAGGTCAGATGTAAAAATCATCCCCAGAGTGCAGTGCATTATCAGACAGTGGAATGCACAGAAATTCAACTTGGGAAATTTATCCTAGTATTTTGAATTAAATTTGAATAGACTCTGTGGTTCTTCAGTCCGTAAATAGTTTTGCTGCATCATGGGAGTGATTGAGCTTTGTTTGACTATTATTCTATTTTTTCAGGAATCCCATTTATCCCTCTCTCTCTCTAATAAAGCAAAACCAGGATGATTAAGTTTTTTGAAGAGACAATGAGCTCTTTCAGCCATATTTTACCTGCAATAAAGAGCAAACAGCCAGCCATTGTAATGATTTTACTGTCTGAACGTCTAGAAATAGTTGAGAATTGTAGATGCTAACTATTAATGCAAAAGGATGATCCATGTTATCAATTGACTTCCGTATTGCCTAACTCTGAGCAGTGCTAGCTCTTTGTGTTTGTGGGTAAGTCATAAAGTATATATTATTTGAGCATTCTTTATATTAACTATTTCATGCTTCACAGTGAGAGGAGAACAACCACCTTTCCACAGTCTGGAAGTGTTCCTTATACTCCTGCAGGCAGGAATCAACACAAGCATTGCTGTAATTACCCTTTGCAGTTTTTTACACAGAATATCATTCTTAACCCAAGTGTTTTCCCTGCAGTTTTAGATATTGGATAGTTCCCTGTTGCACTGATTTAAAAGCCGTTGTTATTTCTGATCCTTTTAAGACCAGACAAACCTTGACAAAAAGGTTAATTGCAACGCAGTAGAGCTACACCAATGTTTTATTAGGGGGAGCTAGTCATGTCTAGATTTTTCAGAGCAAGTGCACTATAAAGAACATTAACATCTCGCCTTGAGATTTTTGAACTCTTCATAAGGTCTGATGTATGAATTTAGCTTTAAAATAACATAATATAGTTTATGAACTAGAGATTTTCATTATTTTTTTCCAGTGTGGCTGCTAGCTAGGTGGTGAAATCCATATTTGGACCTGTACACAAATCCAGCAAGAGGCATTGCAGATTTTCAGCTCCTAATGAAATTATGGGGAGAATTTGAAGGGTTTTCTCACTTGCAAATACTTACACTTGAAAATACTTGCGGTTATCTTTGAAGGCAATGGGTAGGCCTATTGACTGCTCAGGTTTGTACAGGGAAGGTGGTTTAAGTACTAGTGGAGCAAAAGAGCCCACGTCTTTTTTGCTCATCAGCCTGTGCCTGCACAGGGACTTCTCCCTGGTGGAGGGAACTGCCTGGGTCTGACCCAGCCCCTTGGCAGGAGTGTCCGTGTGTGACGGGCACCAGGAGTTGCTCCTCGGGGCATGTGGGAGCACCTTCAGGAGGCTCACAGTTTTGGGTGGAGTCTTACCAATTTTCTGCCTGCGTTGTGACCTTGAGAGGAATCAGAGGGATTTAAAGATTTTCTCTAGATAGCCATTAGGAAACAGTTATTCTGTCCCATCACTTCCAGCATCACTTCTGCTTGGGGATGCCTCCTTTGTTGCGCTTTCTTTGGACAACTTTTGCTGTCATACTTTTTATGCTCTGCCGTGCACTGCAACAGCATCTTCGACCTGGAGGACATTTCTCCTTACTTAGAGTCAGCAGCAGAGAAGAGGAGTGGGTATTGGAGATGGATGACAGTGTTTGTGTACTGGATTGATCTGCAGGGTGTATTAATGGGAAGAAGATTGGTGACCAGAAGGGCAGGGAGAGAGGTCCCTATGGCAATGCAAGAGTGCAGTTCGCAGAAGGTCCCTGAACACAGAGTAAGCAGTGAGTGTGGTGTCAGAGTGGAGGAGCAGCTGCTGCAGAGCTGTTCCCATCCCAGCTGTCCAGTATAAAACACAATGATTGATTCAGGATCTCAGGAAGAAAGATGTGTGGGCATAATACTGCTCTTGTTGGAGTAGTAGCTGACAGAAAGGCACATGCTATAGCGAGTGAGAGGTTGCACAAAAGATAGTTTGGACTTTCTGATGATGGAGGGAAGATAGGATCAAATCCTAAGGGGCTAAACTTATATTACCTCTCTACAAGGTATCCTTCCTACATATGGGGTCATTGACAGGAAAGCTGGAAATACTGTTTCCCCCTTCGACACCACATCGTTTCTGTAGTGGTATATGAATCTAGCGAGTGGATGAGTGAGCATCTTAGACCCATCTAGAAAGCTTTTCCCCCTCTAAGGATGTGTTCAGGCACTCTGTCTGCTTCACTTGACTATTGCCTATCTCCCTTCTGTGCTCCTGCACTCCCTCAAGTATTCTGGCACAATGTTAACAGCTTCAACTCATGTCGTAGCAGCTAAGGTTTGAAAGAAATACCAATTTATTTATTTTAAATTAATTTAGTAGTCCTTTTTTTCTCTTCAGAAAAACCTTTGGCTCAGCCGTTGTGTGAAGTGCGCCACCAAGTCATCCCCGGCTCACTTAGCCCCACAGTCAGAGGGCTGTCCTAATTAGAGCAAGAGACATGGAGAATAGTTTGCAGATGTAAAATATTTAGTTGTGACTAAAACACATGGAGGAAGAAGAAAGTTGCATTCTTGGAAGGACAGCATTACAGCTGGGCCAAGGCAGAGACTAGTTGAGCTCATGTCTACCAGCAAGCTTGTCACCTTCATGTCCTGTTTTCGTAACTGTATGGAGTTGTTAAACCTGCATCTTCAATTTCTTGTGAATGCAAAAATTTTAGTTTGAGTAATGGTTGTGAATGGGGAAATTGCTAGGCTTCTGTTTAAGAACAGACCCTTAGAATCACAGAATTGTTTAGGTTGGAGAAGACCTTTAAGATCATCAAGTCCAACCATTAACCTAGCACTGCCAAGTCCACCACTAATGTCCCTAAGCACCACATCTACATGTCTTTTAAATGCCTCCAGTGATGGAGACTCAACCACTTCCCTGGGCAGCCTGTTCCAATGCTTCATAACCCTCTGTAGAGCCTTCCTGCCCCCAGACAGATCAACACTGCTGCCCAACTTGGTGGTGTCTGCAAACTTACTGAGGGTGCACTCAATGTTTTGGATTGTGAGAATGAATGCAGGTCACGAGAGTTTAATTTTAAATCAGGGTTACAATTCTTCTGGTTTTGTTCATGAATCAGAAAGTAATTAGAGAGAACCAGGAGAAACAATCATGTTATGTCTATGTTATTTGAGAATTTTCTGTTTGAGATAGTTAAAATCTTCCTCTGAAATACCCAGTTTAACTTGTAAGGAGAAGCAGCTGCTGGCCTGGTCTGGTGTGTGATCTGATGACGTTGCCTTTGTTCCTAAGAATTTGAGTGGAATGGTGCAAGTTCAGGGCATTATTTTTCAAGTGGTGCTGTGGAAGAAAGATGCAATCCAGCTGAGCTGAAGAGAGCATCAGAAGTGTTGCTTTCTCTCACAAGTAGGTTTTTTTCCCCTCTTGCACCTGCTATTTGTGCCGCTCCTTTACTCCTTCCAGACTGAAAATATCTGTGAGGACAGGCGGTCACTAATACATGGGATAAAATTATCATTCTTTTGAAGTCTTGTTTCTATAGAGGAAAAGAAAGGAGAGAATCATTTGAAGAAACATTGACAGCAGTAGGCAGCTATGCAAATTTTGACTGGTCTATTTAAACATACGCATTGGTTTTAAATATAATTCTGAACTTATCTAGTCTACAACAAGGTCAAGAAACAGAGAAATGTACCCTGTACAGATTATTTCAGACATGAGGCAGCCTGTATACATTTTCACCTTCCCACTCATACCCCAGCATCTTGCTGTTGCTATGTTCTTAATTCTCTTGGGTTGTAAGTAGGAAACAAAAGAAGATGATTTCACACTATTGCAGATGGATAGATTGGAGCAGGTAGAATAATGCTGGACTTTGTGCTGAATTAGGAAAAAAGTCATGTTAGCGTATTCTGTACTTCCAACATCCAGAATCATGGGCTTCACAGGGCTGAAAGAAATCTGAAAATGTGAAGTCTTTAAATGAGGCTGGAAGGGTTTTTGCAAAAGCTCTACTGTCACACAAAGCAGAGCTTTGGTCTTGGTGGAGAAAGGACACAATGAAATGGTTTGCCCCATGAAAAGAAGAGGTCAGACGAGATGAGCAGAGTGGTAACTCTAAATGTTAAAATGTGTAGCTTCTTTCTTTCACCTGACATTGATGATCTCACCAAGATGGAAAAGGAGGATTTCAAAAAGTCGTAGTTCTTCCTTTCTTTTTATTTTTACAGCAAAAGGGTTGCTATTGTTTGGTATGTGTCTTACTCCTCCAGCTCCTTGTGGTACATCTTCCCCAAGCCCAGGCTTTCTGTATTTGTGGTTAATGCAGAAGAGATGTTTTCCTTACCTCAGATGATGACAAGGAATTTCTTACCAATTTTGCTTTTATAAGAGGAAAGGCATTTTTAAAACCCATTTTTAATTTTTGTAAGTGGGATCTTTCAGCCTGTGAAGTACCATGAGAAGGGATTGCTACATGAAGCCATCTCCTGTGATTGCTAGCCCCTAACTCTTCTCCAAATCCTCATCAAAACACTGTACAGATCAATGCCCTAAACCTCAGAAAATAAAGTAAACCTTGAATCATTAACCATCAGACATCAGAAAGGTCACAGAATCACAGAATGGTTGAGGTTGGAAGGGACCTCTGAAGGTCATCTTGTCTTGTCCAACCTCCCTGCTCAAGCAGAGCCCCCTACAGCCAGTTGCCCATAACCATGTCCATACGACTTTTGAATATCTTCAAGGAGGGAGACTCCACAACCTCTCTGGGCAACCTGTGCCAGTTCTCGGTCACCATCAGAGTAAAAAGGTGTTTTCTGATGCTTAGACAGAATCTCCTGTATTTCATTTTGTGCCTATTGCATCTGGTCCTGTCACTGGGCATCACTGTAAAGAACCTGGCTCTGTCCCCTTTGCACCCTCCCTTCAGGTATTTATATACATTAACAAGATCCACCTTCCCAAGCCTTCTCTTCTCCAGGCTGAACAGTACTGGTTCTCAGCCTTTCCTCAGAGTAGAGATGCTCCAATCCCTTAATCATCTTTGTGGCCCTTTGTTGGACTCTCTTCAGTATGTCCATGTCTCTTGTGCTGAGGAGCTCAGGACTGGCCTCACCAATGCTGGGTAGAGGGGAAGCACCTTCCTTGACCTGCTGGCAATACTTTGTCTAATACAGCCAAGGCTACCATTCTGCTTCTTTGCATCATGGGCACGTTGCTGGCTCATGTTCAACCTGGTTCCTCAGGACCCCCGGGTCCTTTTCTGCCAAGCTGCTTTCCATCTGGGTGGCCCCCAGCATAAATTGATGTGTGGGGTTGTTCCTCCCCAGGTACAGGACTTTGCACTTCGCCTTGTTGAACTTCATGAGGTTCCTGTCAGAGTTAGAGTAGCTAGCAAAGCTGAGATATGACAAATGAGGGTGTTCGGGAATGAATCCAGGTTTGGCTGTGGTGGTTTTGGCTTTGCTGAGCACCTTTCCATCACTCTCTTATTAGCTCTGTGGGGCAGGGTGACAAACTAAAGCTCGAGGACTGGCCCAAATCTATCCCCATGGACCACAGGGAAGTGTCTTTCCAGGGGAAGAAGTCACTGTGTGATGTGTGTGTAGGTACCTGCCCAGGGCCTGGGGGTGGGTGACTGCTTCCCAGAGGAGAACTGCTCTTTTTCTCTGGTTCTTGCAGCATGGTTGCAGCGTGCCAAAAGCAATTGTCTGGATGCACCGTGGCCTCCAGCAATTACAAGAAATGTTGGGGCAGAGCTGTCACGACGCTCTTGCCATGCTTGCTTGCTCTTTGAAATCACTGGCTAAGAAAGATAAAGAGCAGTTCTGACTTTTGTCCTAAAGCTGTCTCCTTGCCACAGTTTTATAGACAATTAGGAAAAAGAAAGCCACAAGAATTTTTTCTAGAAATTTATAGTTCATACTCAGATCACTGTAGTTGCTTTTGACCTTGTTTAAAACAGAAAGTGCATGTTCCTAATTGAATATACCTGTAAGCTTGAGAAGCGTGAGGCATATCCAAAGTCCACAGTTAAGGTTTAGATTTGAAAAGTTAATAAAATACTTCTATTTTTTACCTTTTCACAGTGCATTTTTTATGTGCATTTTTGAGGTCATATATAAATAGCCAGACACAAATGGTTTGTGCTGTGCTGGTTGTGTATCATGATATTTAGATCTGTGCTGATTGCTAAATGGTGAACAATGGATTTACATTTGTATGATTGTGATATATATGTGGTAAATTGCAAAGCCAAACTGTAAATTTTTTTTTAAAGTGTTATTGTCTTGCCTGTTCTCTGCTCTTCGTTTTATCTATCCCAGTGCTTCCCTTAAATTTCCACGTCCCTGACTCCTATCAGACAACAGGCATTTAAAAATAAACCTAGCTAACATAGGAATGTTACGTTTCCTTTCTCAGATGTGACATTTACTCCAATTTTCACCTAATCAGCTTTCAAGTTAAATAAAAGTAAAACCTTCTCCTGAACCCATTTCCTGTCCATAACTTTTTTGCTATTTTATACACACCTGTGTAGTAAAATATCTGGTTGTACCTGGCTAAACTGAATGTTGAGCATCTCCTTCAGTGCTCTTGGGGAGGCATTTCCTTTCTGCAGATATCTGAATTTTCAATTTTCCTGCTTAACACCAAGGTGCTACACTGCTTAAACCCCTGGTGTTTTCTTTGCTACCGCCCATCTACCTCATCCATTGACGCATCCACTCCAGCTGTCACCTATGGGTGTTTTTCCAGCAGGAATGACTTGGTGACATGTTCCCAGGTTGGTGCTGCTGTCAGTAACAAACTCAGATTGCTCCGTTCTGAATGCTGCAGAAAAAATTCCCCAGGGTACGGCCCCGTGTGTGGGTCTCAAGCTATCATTAAGGCAGCTGTTTATCATTAGTTTAACAGCTAAATGTATTTCTTAATGCCATTTAAAATTAGTGCTTAGTCTGTCTTTAAATTTAAATTAATGATTTTTTATTTTAGTTTGAAGCATTGCTCTTGATGCAGTGCTGAATTTTGCTGATTTTTTTTTTTTTTAAGTTTTAGTGTTGTCCCTGAAGTGTAGTTGGGGCAAGAAACAGTAAAGACCTAAGGATCAGACTTTTGGGGCCGCTCCAGCGTCTCCGAATCAGCAGGAGCCTTTCTGTAGCTGGGCAGGATTTTACTTCAGCAGGATTTGCAGACTTGGGAAGCCTTTGCATTAACTTCAGTGGCTTAGAATTAGATTTTAGCAGCAGAGTAACTCCCCAGAAGGCTGAAAGAACAATGTGATCCCTCTAACACAATGTCTGCAAAAGGCAGAAGAAAGAACGAGCCAGAGCATTTTGATTTTACTCAGATTTACTCGTGGTTGCCTTGAAGCAGTGGTATTTTTCCTCTTTTGCAAGGTCTTTAAGCCTGGAGCTGTTCTGTGCAGCAATTTAGAGAAACTATCCAAGTCTGAGACTTAATATCAGTGAACACGAAGGAGATTTACTTGCGACGAATGAGGTCTCAGTACTTCTGACACGATTTCCTTCTTTCCCGCAGGTTGGACAAAGTTTGCTCGGTTGACGCGGGCCCTGACGAACAGCCGGAGCGTCCTGCAGCAGCTAACACCGATGAACAAGGCCGAGGTGGTGCACAAACACTCCCGGTTAGCCGAAGTAAGTGAGACAGACACCAGTCTTCTCCTTTCATAAGGCAGGAAGAGATGGGGGAAAGAAAACGCTAATTCCCCTTAATAAATAATATTCTTAGAGGAAAATATTTCCCAGCTCTGATTTTTTTCAACCCCTCCTCTGCTCGTCCTAAAGCAGTGCTGCGTGCCAAGCCCACGTTTCTGGGACAGGTCATGTTCTTTCAGTCCTGAAATCAGCCTCCACAGGTCACTTTTACTTATGTGGCCCTATTTCTGTGCACTCAATTCTCAGTTTGCTGGTTGGTGCTTATGCACAGTGTGCTCTTCCATGTGCTGTCTCACAGCGACATGGAACCAGACTTGATGTTCTTAAGCTCTGTGGATGGTCTCTTACTTTCCTGGGGAAATGGGATTTGTTTGAGAAAACTCTTTGGAAGTAACACTCTCTGGGTCCCTGGGGTTGTACAGGCAGACTGACTACATAAATACATTAATCTTGACTTTCTTGCAAAGTCATTCCTGCAGTATTTTTCTCATCATTTTTTTCTTCAGAACTGATGAAATGAACTCTTTGGCAGGTTGCAAACATCTCCTTAACAGTGCAGATGGTGCAACAAGTGAATGCCTTCAGGTTAACTGATGAAACAGAGGTACTGCTTTCATCTTCATGTCCATTGGTAATGAAAAATATACGGGTCAAAAATACATGGTCAAGATATATGGGCTGCTGAAAATAACAGCCCTAGCCACCTTGTGCCAGAGAGCTTGTCCTGGGTTTGATGCTAAGAACTGGTAACAGCTTTAAATGGGTTTTTTTTGTTTCCTTTCTGAGTTTAGTGGATTTTGATAATAAAAAATCTACTTAAATTAAAATCAGAATGGAAACACTCAGTTTTCAGGTGTTGGCAGTTTTCCCTTGAATTATCCCATACTGATAGCTTGGATGACCGATGAGTTACTCTCACATATTGCTTTTCTAATTCATGACATTTCAGTGCTCTGTAAATCCAGTTATACCCATTATTGATTTAGTCTAGAGAAGGGAAGACTGGAGAATATACGGTAATAATATTCAAATAAGTCTAAAGCAGTTGCATAGAACAAGGGAGAAAATTGTTCACCAGAACCACTATAGCTAGAGGAAGAGAAATGACATTGAGTCACAGCAAGGAAGATTTAGTTCAGGCAGGAGGAAAAGCTCATGTAAGGGAGAAAGTTGTTCTCAGGAATAGGTTGCTTGGAGAGTGTGCAATCTGCTGTCTTAAAAGTCATTTAGAGCTGCAAAGTGCTTTGTAGGCAAAGTACTGTGAGAAATGCAGGCCGAGTGGAGGTACACCATCGCTGTACAGGCCCCATTTTCCATAGTTCTGTGTCTGAGGAGGAGCATTATCATCACAGCTCATCCCTTGCAGAACGTACTGCCCACCTTTATCAGGCTTAAGAGTTATCAGCCATTTTCATTAGTTGTATACAAGAATAATTCAGAGAGTCTGTGATGAGTGCAGCTGACTAACAAGATATTGTGTATTCTTTAGTGGTTTAAAATTAAAAATTCATGCAGCATGAAAGAAATAATCATTATAGTTCAGTGGTCTCCACAGCCACTTGCCACCCACTCACCATGTCAAACTCAACATGATATTATGTTAAGAATAATAATTATGCTTTTGCAGTATCATGGGAGCTCCTAAGCACTACACCACCAGAGGCATAGGGAACTATCAAGCATATGTTCATCGGCTTGGGCCCTAAGTAGCTTATTATTCCAACCACAGTGAGGCTATTTCCAGCTCCTGACCCAGTGAACAAGGCAGGGAACAAACAGGTCTGGAGAAACCAAGGAAAGAAATCCCACTCCTGATTTATTGTGACAGTAAAGTGTTGACCACAGATAAGTCCAAAGAGATAACTGGAGCTAATGACCAGATTATGAGTCAAAGCCAAAATGGTGTGTTAAATGCAGGGAACAATTTTGGCATTGAAAGAAGTTTCATGGATTTGCACAAAGGCTGCTGTGAAAAAAATTACTGTATCGATCATTGCTTTTATTCCGGGGAAGGATCCAGTGAATTCAGTGTGCTGCAGTGGCCAAATGAACCTTGCCCATTGGGAGGATATAGAAATGCTGTTAGAGTCTTGTCCTGGTCACTGGGGAAGGGACACCTGGAGATTGATATTTTTAAGGGTCTCACCAGGGGGTTGGCATCTGTGAGGGTCTCTGATGAGTGTCATTGGGACCACACTGCTCAGTGTGCGTTGTTGTTCAGCTGCAGCTCAACACATGGCTTTGTGTTACACCAAAGCTGGTGTGATACAAGGCTGTAGGCAAAGGGAGCAGCTATAGTCTCCTGGAGGTCTCTGCTGCATTTTCACTGCTGCCTGTGTAGTGGGTCTAGTGGTTTTCTTGCCACGGGATAAATCTGTGCGACTCAACTGACTCTGTAGAAAACAAATGGCTAACTAATGTAACAATAAGTTAGTTTTTCTATTTACCAGTTTAACTGACTTTCCTTACAGGTTGTGATTGCTAAATCTGACCTTAGGGAGGGTGGGAACAGGCAGGCAGAAGCAGGCTTGCATCCCATCAGGTTGTGGCCTGACATTGGGCCAGATGAGGTATGTTGGGAAGCCACATCTGCCAACACAGAGTGAAAGAAGCTGCTGTTGTTGTCCCTCGGTGATTTCTGAAGAACAGATTTTCAGTAGAGCCAGACTTTTACTGTCTGATCTCAGTAACAGCTTTCTCATCTTAAAAATAAGACTGCAAAGAATTATGGAGAATCCATATCTGTGGTACTTGAGTTCATATTTTTATTTGTTAGGCCGTTTATTCAGAGCCATTTACTCCTCTTCATCGAGGAAGCATCCTGCGTTTGATCATTTTTACACATATGGGACTGCTAGTTGCAATCCAACTGTCCCTGCAAATATGGTGCATCAGCTCCAATATGGGACACGTGTAGGGCTGAAATGAGTTTTAAAGTTGCTGGAATTATTTATTTTATCCCATGCAGACTGGAGATCCCCAAATGTAAAAGGTGTTATTAGTTCCAAAATACACATGAGTCTTTCAGTTGTCAGCGCAATATATTGCCATGTTGTGAGTTTCTTTGTCTTTTGTTTCTTGTGTTGGACCGAGATAAGAGGTAATTAGATTAGCTGGGAGGAATGTCTTAAGTGAATTTGGCTTGATTCCTTTGCAATGCTTCCAGTTCCACATTTTACAAAAGTACGCATGCAGAAGATTATAGTCACATGTAAAAAGGAAAAGAAACATAATTACAAGAAATAAAGGAGAACCCACTAGTGATATTAAGCTTGTACGAGCAACAATTTTTTGAAGAAAATGAGAAGGAAGCATGATATTGTCTGGGTGTTAGGGGAGAAATTGTGCACACAGTGCTTCATTTTAGGAGGTCAGACAGCAAGGCTGAAGTCTGGTTTACCTTTGATAGGGTTCTGGCTCAACGGTGGTTTAAAAAAGAGGTCAGACACAAAGGATTAGTCTTGTAACACTTCCAAATATGAATGAATACTCATGTTCATAACTGTAGAGCATAAGCTGGTGTGGCAGTACCCACAACCTGTTTATGGAGCCTCCTTGCCCTTGCTATTGGCATGGTTTTATCTCAGTCCATCTGCGAAGACCTCCCTTTTTGCAAGAATATCCTTAGATCCTCTGCTGCTCCTGTTCATTGAGTGATAGCTGCCTCCACAAATTCTTAATAAATCAGATAACTTAGAAACTGTGGGTTGACTTGCAATGTCCCATGAACACAGTCCTGTCTTTGTGCTGCTCCTTACAGAAATCCATAAGACTCCTTATTGGATCATATTAATTGAAAACAGTAACATTTGCTTTTCTGCCTTTTACAGGTTCTCCAGCTGGGATCTGATATTCTTCCTCAGTACAAGCAAGAAGCTCCAAAGACTCCACCACACATTATACTACACTATTGTGCTTTTAAGACTACTTGGGACTGGGTCATCTTAATTTTAACCTTCTACACAGCAATTATGGTTCCATATAACGTCTCCTTCAAGACAAAACAGAACAACATTGCCTGGCTTGTGCTGGACAGTGTCGTGGACGTTATTTTTCTGGTTGACATTGTTTTGAACTTTCATACAACCTTTGTTGGCCCTGGTGGAGAGGTTATATCTGATCCCAAACTCATAAGGATGAACTACCTGAAAACGTGGTTTGTGATTGATCTTCTGTCCTGTTTACCGTATGACATCATCAATGCCTTTGAGAATGTGGACGAGGTAAGTGATTGTAGTCCACCTCAAAAGGATTGTTTTAATTAGGAATTAATTTAGCAACATGCTCCCAGGCATCTGGCAGAAATAAGAGGCAACTGAAGCTCTGTGCAAATATGCAGGGTTGGCCTTAAGCTGCTGGGCTTTACCTATGCGGCATTCCCGTCTTAGAGAAGAGGTGTCTTATGATTTCAGTACCATGTGTGGGTGTGTACATTAACGGATGTGGGTTTTAGAATCACTTACCTGGCATCCAAAAGCATTGTTGCATGTCCATGTCAAAATGGGCTGGACCAGTTGGGATGTACCCCTGCCGCAGCCCTCCCTTTCCAGCTCAGACCCAGTGACTGCCTTTAAGCAGTCCTAATCCATTGCAGGCCAGACTAATATGGCTTGACATACATAAACAAAACTCTCTATCTGCTCTGGCTGAAGCTGGTGGCAAATTTGCCACTGACTTACACAAAAGTAGAGAATGCCTCTGAACGAGCATTTTTAAAATCCTGCCCTAGGATTACTTTTTTGAACCATGCTGTAATTTTCTTTTTTTGTGATGTCTTTTTAAATGTCTGATTGAGAGGGAGATTAATCTCCATTTTATTAAACAGTTCTTCAGCTACTGCTGGAATTTTAGAAACTGTTTGAGGAGAGAGAACATAAATATCTTAAATGGACGCTGAATTAAAGCTTTTTAACTGCTAAATGTATTAACATTTACGAAATTGAGCTTGCAGCCTAAGATAATAGAGAAAACAAGCAATAACTACGGCAAATAATGCATTCAAAAGTCAGTGTAGAGAAAATTCATTATTAAAATGCAACTATAATGGCATTAGGACTTGTTATATTTTTTCGCTAGAGCCTTTTATCTTCAGGGCCATAAACAGATGAAAAAGCCTCTCCATCTTTTAACATTTTAACAGTTTTTTCTTAGAACAATGTTGAGTGTGGTGGTTTGTTTTTTTTTTTTCTTTTTAATTCTCAAATTCTGCAGTTATATATCCTCACTATATGAAATCTACGTTCTTACTTTTTAATACAGACTTTGGTACAGATTTTGTAGAGCTCCTTTAAAATTCCATCCCGGTCTCTGTGCTGAGTACCATCTTTTGACATTGTTCCATTTTATTTATAGCAAATATGACAGAAGTGATAATACTTGCAGCTTAAATTCGAGATCATATGAGGGCTGCCCGTCTGGAAGCAGGTTGTACAGTCAGGCTGTGTGAGGAGGTGGTATTATCAAGGTTGTAAATATAATACAGCTTTTTAAGATAACCAATTTCAGACTAAGAGAAACCTAATTTTTATAAAAATGCAGTGTTTTCTCCAGATTTTTGTGCTTTAATATGTAAACCAGAAAATTTCTGTGCCCGAGCAATACAGATTTTAGCAATGAGCTTAACCTCTTTCTCTAACATATAGATGGGAAATAAACCATCTGCAATATTTGTGACAGTGAAGAGAATCAGTGGCATCGTGCATTATAATTGAGGCACACTTAGAATGGCAAACTTTAACCAAAATGTAATAACAATAGCAAGGTATCATGACCTCCAGTGATCCTAGATCTGCTGTCACTTACCTTCAAACAAATGAAATATCAACTCCTTTTTAATAAGAGAACCAATAGTAACATTTCTTTCTCATGAAATGGTGTGTTATGGCCCTGGAGCCTCCAGCAGACATTGGAGTTTTACTGCTTATGTACTTGATTTCAAATCCTTCCAACTCCAGTTTTCCCTAGTGCTTGAAAAGAATTGAAGTGATTTTGAAAACAGGTATGTAAACAGTCAGTCTTTCTTCCTTGGGTCTACGTTTTCCCTTTTCTCTGTCTTCCAGGGGACCTTTTTTTGTTTGATATGTCTTCATTTGTGACAGCTAAGACTTCTGAGCTGGTTGGTGTGTTCTGGTTAGCTGTAGTTATTAATGCTCCTTATCTTCATTTGGTTTTTAACATTTATTTTAACTGGTGGTACTTTTCTGGGATTTAACTTTTTGGCTTACTAGCAGCAGTGTGCTCAAACACTGTTTGTAGTAAATCGATAAGCTTAATTTAGAAGAAATATTCTGATTGATTAAAAGGAGCATATTTCTCATTAGAAGGTGAATGTTTCCTCCTTAAGGCAAGTAGGAGAGAGAAGAGTTCTTTTAGCTCTTGATGTTGGTGGGGTTTAGCTCTTTATCTTAGCCCTGGGTGTTGGATAAGAGCATTTGTCTTTAGCATTAAAGCTGGTGATTGTGGCATTTCAGAAGAAGTTAACAGAAAACAGAGCTTAGTGGTTAAGACCTTGGGGGCAGGTCCTGATGCTCTTTGAGTTCTTGGTATGGTGGCGAAGGATGGACCCAAATCAGAGTGAATAGCGCTAAAGCCAGCTGAGTGAAAGATGACTTTCCAAATTTCTCTTGTGCGTCCCACCTCCATCCCTCCTTTTTCCACATAAAGCATCAAACGCACTTTTGTTAGTCATTAAGGAACTAGGTGAGTAGCGGGAGACAGCGTTGCAGGCAGGTTTTTTTCCTCCCTATGGGCAGGTCCCTCATGCATAAAGAAGGATACGGCCAAGGAAGTTTAGGTTTGTGTCAAGGTAGACTACTATATGTGATATAGGTGCTTGAAGGTTCTCATGCAGAGGCTGCAGAGTCATTGTGTAAGACGCCTTATGCACGTGAGTGCTATTTTATAATGTCAGAATTAAGGAGATAAATCAAAAA
Organism: Pluvialis apricaria; assembly: GCA_017639485.1. Lineage (NCBI taxonomy): Eukaryota > Metazoa > Chordata > Aves > Charadriiformes > Charadriidae > Pluvialis > Pluvialis apricaria. The sequence goes on from CM030012.1 coordinate 17,307,477, forward strand.
ATTAAAAAAAGGAATTTGAGAAAAGAAAATGTGAATTTTCTTACTGAGGGTTGGAGTTCTTCAAATGCAGTCAGTTTTGGCTGGAGCAGGAACAGTGTCATTTCCATCATGGACAACATTAGGCCGAGGCTGCAGTCTTGTGAAATTCCCATCTGAGGCAAACATGACTGCAAATCAAAGTTATTTTGTTGTTGAGTTGATGTAGAGCCTCAGTAGAAGGATATGATGAAAAGGATTATGACACACAAATTGAGAATTGGGGAGGATTAAGATGATTTGAAGCAGAATTAGAGGTGTAGGTTTCCGTGCCTGGAGTTACAGAGCTACAGAGCCAAGCTGTTACAGTCCGCTCAGGGAGATTTGGATGTATGACAAGGAGGGGGAAAGGTAAGATAATGAGAGAGACAGAGATACCTTGCACAGCAGAGAGTGATCTAAGTTGATGTGATGGATGAGGAATTAAGTGGCTAAGTGGTATTGAAAGGGTAGGAAAACAAGGTAAAATAGGCTGGAGAAAAAATGAGCTAAGATAGAGGAAAGTGGAATCCTTAGTGGGATACGCACTTTATTTAAGAAAATTGGTAGGATGATAGTCCTAGAAATCAGAAAAATGCATGGCATCTTTTCTAATTGGGAAACATTACTTGCACTGAAATAGATTCTGGCTAAACCAAAGCCATACAGAAGACCTTTCATGTATAGAAGTGTGACAAGGGACACAATAAAACATACTGCAGAATCCAGCCAATTTTCAAGGTATGAACCAGAATGGAATGTGTGTGCTCAGAGTCTCTGAAACTAGGCTGATATTTTTTTTTTTTTTTTTTTAAAGTAGAAGAGTCCTCTAAATCTTCAGATTTAATCCAAAAGTGCATGTGTGTCTGTCTCCTCCTTTAAATAAAAAAAGAAAAAAAAAGATTGGAGTAATGGGGGATATGGTGTTTGGATCCCAAGATTTTGGTCACTTGAATTTCCCATTGTTATTAGGCTGGAAGTCTGATTTTTGTTTTGGAGCTACATGTCACTTGTAGTGATTCTAGTTTTTTCCCTGAGTACTTAGCTGTATGTAACAACTCTTTCCATTGCTGTGATGCACTGTCACTTATATTTCTAAAATTATGACTCCCTACTTTTGAAGCTAGAGAATTATGTTACCTTAAGGCTTAGCCTTTATATGTATTCTGCCTACTAGAGAGAGATAAATATCCAACCTCTGTCAGTCTGGGCTACTAAAAGGTTGTTTATAGCATGGGTAACCATCGATTCCTTACAAGACACAATTGTCAGAGTCACACTGTGCTGAAATTGTTAGCTGATGGGTTTACAGTGTGCCTGAGGTTGCTGATCCCATTGCTTGTTCAGATATGATCAAACCATTCTACAATTCCCTTTGGGACCAAATGCATGGATTTACATCCCAGGGAAACCAAGGTGTTGTGCAGGTGCTTGGCTCTTGCCCCTACATGGAGCTGTGCAGTTGGGAGAGTACCTGGAGCTGGGAGGACCTCAGGTACCCACACTCAGGTAGAGGCACGCTGATACAGTGCTGCTGAGGGCTCTACTTGAGCCTCTGTAAATTAGTATCTAGAATAAATATTACCAAGACTAGGTGGATGGACAAGCTTTTGGCCAAACAGAAGATGCTTCCACAAATTAAGTGTTAAATCCAGCTGAAAAAGCCCCCTTTGCTATTTGGAAAAATATTGGGGTGTGGGTTTGCTTTTTTTTCTTTTCTGGGAATTTTCACTGAGATTCATGATTTTCTGAGTTTGTAATGAAACAAAACCTAGAGGCTTAATCTCATCTCTGCCAGAAACATGGCCCTAAAATGACCTGGCACCTATTGCAAAGAATGGGACCAGATGTCAGGATGGTACGTACAGATAGCCAAATAGATGGTTTTCAAATGATTTGTATAAAAGATCATCCTTTTTGCAAAAATTAGTTTTCATGAGCCAATGGCTGGAAGTGAAAGCAGACAAATTTAAATGACCTAAAACTCTGAAATTCTATGTCTGTTGTTTAATAATGTAAGACTACATGACCCAATAGCCTTTAAAATTTAGTGATCTGTGCAGGACATATTAAGGCGTGGAATCCTTGTAGTTGTAATCTTCTTTTAATTACTATTATCGATCTGTTTCAGCGGTGGCAAAAATTTCTTTGCACCACCGCAATTAATAGCAACTAAAATAGCAATGTCTGTAGATTGAAAGCAAATAAAAGCTGATACAACTAGTTTAGCCATATTCACATCTGCAGTGCTTTACTGCAAACATTCCCTGTACGGGAGGTATTTGAAGGAGGGCTTAGGGACCCCAGTCTGAGTGTCATATGCAAGGTGAAAATAAATCCGTATGTTTCAAGAATGTGGCTTTGGCTCTGAAATAGTCTATGGCTAGCTACCTTTCTTAAATCTAGCTGGCTGACATGGAGAAAATAATTCCCCGAACTAAGTCCCTGGTGCAGCCAAGTGTTAAACTATGATGAAAACTCCTAGCAATATAACAACAGATGCGCTAGGCCTGGGACCTGGCATTTTCCCTTTTGTTATGCAGTCAGAAGGCAATTAAATGTGAAGAATACTGTCATCCTGCTGTAGTGTGCACAACACTGCGATATAATAATGCAATGGCTTGGTTACGGTGTCCAAATATAAATGTATCCACCTTAGGCATATATTGTATAGGCGGTCAACCATATTCACCCCTGTCACCGTTATTGCACTTAGTTGCAGAATTGCACTCTGTCTCTTTAGCTTTTATTCAAGCTAAGGTTTTATTCAAGTTCTGCCACTGTTTAATTACCAGCTTTTGTAATGCTATACAAAATCTGGGATATTTCTGCGGCTTCCCCTGTGGAGACACGTTAATGTCATCTTGATGTGAGGGGCAACTTGTGAAAGGAAAGGCCTGAACCTGGAGTTGATGCGGGGGGCTGGTGGGAGGGCAGGCAGGGTTGTCCCATGAGATGGATGTGACCTGGTGGCCTTGTGCTGCACTGCTTTGATGCGGATTATGGCATGCTGAACTTTAATTATATGTCTCAGTGGCCTTTTGCCCCCAGCCCCCCCCCCCCCCTTTTTTTTTTTAAATGTGTTGTATATATTACTGGGAAGCAGATGTTGGGTACAAGCCATTTAAATCAAATCTTTAGTCAGAGCCGCATTAAGTGATGCAGAGTCCAATTGGGGCAAATTGTGTGTGGAGTACTTTCAAGGGAAGCTTGAGTCCTACGTGATCCTTTTGCTCACAAAAGAGGGAAAGGCTTACAAAGGAGACGAGATAATTGAATAATCCGGTCAGATACTCACTGAAATAATGCTGATGGGAGTAGCGCAAATCCACATTACTGAGATTGCTGTACTCAGCCGTCAATGGGAGGAAAAGAGTCACAGGCTTAGGGACGGGCAGTTGCTCTGCACAAAATGGAGCCAAGGTACAGCCCTGGGGAAACTAACTGCATGGCTAACGTCAGAATTAGCAACGTTTTACCAGCAAGAAAGCCTTGTAACTTGGTGTGAGTGCTTTGATCAAGACTGGGTTGGTGTTGCATCTACCCCTTGGCATCAGGTGTATGTGTAGTTCCAGAAGTATTTGCACAAACATTGCAGCTCAGGTTACTCCCTCCAGATACTTATTCTCTTTTAATTCCTATATTGACATAAGGAATTTGTAGTTTGCTGCTGGCATTAAACTATCAGCTAAGTTCAGTATCCTGCTCAGAAGCTGTCCCAACCAATGTGACACACCTTCCTCTCCCTCCCATTTCATCCTCCGTCCACCTTCGCTTAGTAAGAGAAAATTATCAGATTTTATGATATCATCCTCTTTTTTCTCTGGTTGGGCGCACTGATGCACTAACAAATAAATAGTGCAAGATGCCACATCCCTCTTGACTTCAATCTAGAAGAAATATTTTGAAATCACCCTTCTTTTTATAACCTCAGTTATTCACTGTTTGAAATGTATTGCATTGTATAGTTGTGCCATAAACAATTTGCTAGAAGTTTATTTATAAAGCTATAGCTTATTGACACTTGTGTTAGGGGGAAGACAAAACGGAAAGGTTACCCCATCCTCCTGGAAAAAAAAAGATAAATCTCAAGCCGAGATTTATCTCAAGCTTTCAGAGCTGTATGAGAAAACCTACTTGCTTTCATTTTGCTGTAAGGACTCAATTTTGTGCTTGGTGCAGTCACTACTGCCATTGCTACCAGTGCTGCAGGGTCAAGTATTATATGGGGTCTACATGTATCTGGACCCAGGATCTAGATAGCTTGTGCAGAAGCAAAGCCTCTCACTCCTGTGTGGATTTACATAATTGAATGCAACCCTAAATTCAGTTCCTAAAGCGGTGATAAATCAGAAATATTGCATTTTTCCTTTTCTCATTCCAGCATTTTGATTTGTAACTATGCAACTTTATTACGTTAATTGTTTACCTAAAAAGAAGGTTTTCTGAGATATGTTGGAAGATTTATTTTAACATTAGCTCCAGTAAAGAAGTATTAAGGAGCTAACCAGGGATTTTAGAGCTAAGCTCTATTTAAGTAGCTAAGCTCAAAATTTTCTTTTGGGAATGACGTGCTGGTTAAATTTCAAACAGTCTATACATCCTCCTGGATACTCCTCCTGCACGGTGCAGAGTAATACCTTCTGCATATGTGCTTGCAGGCTCACTCGCTCGTGTTGGCAAGACTCACCGTCTCAGTTTTTCCCCAAAATCTGTAGGCGCTTTGTTTTCTTTTAAATTGTGTACCATCATGTAACAACTGCTCAGTGAAGATTGCCCAAGGTTTACAAAAATGGTGCCTTTTTCATTGCTTCAACAGCAAATGCTGAGCTATACCTTGACTTTACACAATTAGTTAAGTGATTTGTTTGGGTGAAATTTTTGTGTATAATTACTTCTGGTGAGGGAAAGGTAATGAAAGTTTTGCCCATGCTTCTTTAAAGAAAGTATGTGGACTGTATTTCAAAATCTACTAAGCATGGGATTCGTCTGATGAAACACAGGGCCAGGCATGGTCCACAAGGAGATACACGCAAATTCAGGGTATGGCTCCTTATGTTCTAAGGTGCATCTCCAAAACAGGTCTGAGGAGTCACCTGCCCTAAAATGCCTATTTCTCACCATTGACTGTAATGACATGCTAGTGTGACTAGCTCAGATGCAGGCCCCTCCAGAGTGTGGTTTAGGCTGAGATGAGATGCATCCTCCCCTTGAGACTGTATTTGCCTCACTTCAACTTTTCAAAGGACAAAAACAAAAGCAGAAAAAAATAATAAGGGTAAAACTCGCAGGGATCTTTTGAGTCACTGAGTCATTAGCTTTGGTGGGCAGGTTCATGATACCATCCTTCCCATAAACTGGTCAAAAGTCCGTCTTAACTCATGGTGTCTGCAAATCTCTCTTGATTTGCAGTCTGCGCATTTGTCCCTGTGCCAGCCTTCTTGGTTAAATATTTCTTTTCCTTCCCTCATGTTTATCTCCTTGATGTGCTTAGAAAGAACAGTCATCCCCCCCACCCCCCTGCATAAACAACCCTGTTTTCCTTTTCTTAATCTAAGCAAACCAATCTTGTATAGAAACCTCATTGTGAAATTTTGTGAAAATTTTCTTGGCCATTCCAGTTGCCTCTCTCTCCACAGAGTTAAGTTTGAATACCTCTCTTTAGGTCAGAGCTGTATGTATTACTCCAGGTGGAGGATTAATCTTTGCTTTGTAATTGGGGTTTGGCTATTCCTCTCGACAGTGGAAACACTCAACTGATCCATCCGGGAACTGGATTAACCTCTCCTGTGAGTGCAACCCACTGATTGCTCTGAGTCACTGTGGGATTAACCCATATACCCAAATATTTCTTTTTCTCAGTAATCTTCAGCTAAAGATCTTTGTAGTTGTAGAAATGTTTGTTAATTTGCCCTGTAATGGAAACCTTGAGACTCTGTATTGTTAAGCTTTATCACATTTTCCTTTATTCCTACTCCATTATTCTTTGCACTGACAGTGTGTTCCAAAGGTCCGCCATCAGCAGATTTTGTGACCATGTAATATTTCTGCTTACTTCACTAAGAAACCAATGAAATCACTGAGAGTCACCACTTGTAACCCTTGCTAGACTTGCTTTTAATGGTTTCCATTTTGCCATCCTTTTCACAAGTTAGTCACCTTACAATCCCAGTTGTGGTCCCTGTTTCCTCTGTGTTTCCTAATGATTTCCCCCCTTGTGTTACTGAAATACTGCATTTCTTTTGTTTCGAAAATGGGGTGTGTTGTCAGAGAAAGCTATCAGGAAAACCTGGCTAGATCCCAGCTAACCTAAGCTTAGCAAACCTATTGCTGCACTGATTGCATTTTGATTTATCTCAATGTTTCTAATTACTCTTTCCCTTAACATTTGTTCAGGTAATGTATCTGTTTATTTCCTTCTTGATGCATTAGCTTTTCTGGAAAACATCAACATGATCTTTGAAAACTGAAGCTAAGAATTAATTTAATTCTTAGCCCAAGCCTGGATTATTTTACTTTATTGCAGCTTGATCACTTTTGTTGTTCTTTTTTCATTTATGAATGTAAGGAATCTTTAGGTATTTGTTTTAATCCTCTTTACAAGGAAGAGTTCTCCCTGACATTTGGCATTTCTTGCTTTATCCCTATTCTTTCTACCCTCTAAGGTGTAGCTTTCTGTTGATCAGTTCTTTGTTTCTTATATACTGTCAGCTCTCTGTTTCTGTTTTCTTCTTTTGGGTGATTATTTACACATTTATAATTGATGCCCAGATTTAAACGTTTTTCCCCTTTTTTGAGATACAACCTCTGGATATTTTGTACCTTTTCACCTAAGGACATTCCAGGTGTCCTCTGCTGCCAGCTGTCTGACTCTCCTATCTCTTACAGTCCAGTTGTCTTCACTTATTAGTGTCTATAGTTCAATATACTATCATTCATAATTTACTAGCTCTTGCCCTTTTGAGATCAAGAACTCCAGTCCAGTTTACTTTGTGATTGTTCATTTTTAATGGACTGATTCAATTCCTTCTTCAAGCCAATGGGGACTTCTGCAAAATCCTATCAGAACCAAACGTAGTGCAACATCACTTTCTGTGGAGTAATTGGCTATTCAATGAAGAAATAAGCATGCTGTTGCATCTGCAGAAGATCTCAGCCTACCGTTATTAATAGTGTTTATTCTCCAAGCTCATACCGAGAAAGATAAGTCTCACATTGTGAGGCAGTGCTCCGTAATACCTCTCTCTGTAATAACATAATGCAAGTTTGGATGCTGCCCCTGATCCGGGCTATCCAGATTTCTAAGGATGGGTTTAATTTCTCCTCCTGTAAGCCGTGAAAGTGATAGGCTTCCGCTTCTCTGTATTCAGTGGGAGGGGAGAGAGCTCCAGGAGGTGATTCATCCCATCCCCGTCTGTCTGAGATGGATTGGGTGAATCACTCTTCTGACATGCCCCTCTCTTCACTCACCAGGGAGAAAAGCTGGACAATTCACATATAGACTGGAAGGTTGGCCATAAGCTTGCAGCATTACGTGAGATGAATCCCACCCCAGGAGGGTGGTTAGAGCTCAGTCATGGTGTGGTTGTTGCTTGTGCAAGTGTGCTCGAGCTCAACTTACATGAAACCATTTTGCTCTTGCACGGAGACAAAGAGCTCAGGCTGGGCTGCAAACTCCTCAGAGTATTTGATCACTTTAATGGCTAGTTTTGCTGAATGAAGGTTGCTGTAATTGCTTGCGTCTAGCAACCCTAAGTATATTAGCTTAAATTTAGCTTAAGAAGGTCTGTATATACTGCAGTCACACCTTTGACTGCAGTGGCAACATGCCCTACAGCATTTCATAGAAAGGTTCCCAGCTCTGGTTCTTGGCCACTCCATAAAATCTTCAAAACCATGATGTGCTGAGCATCAAAACATAGTGAAAAGCTCTTCTTTTTTTTTCCTCTGACCTTTTCCAAGACAGTGTTTTCTGTTAAATGATGCAGTACCGATCCCCATTTTCAGAGCCGGGAGGATTTCAGTTTTAGAACACATTTAAAATGTAAGTTTCATTTTTTTGTTGCTGTTGCATATGTGCCCACAGCTAACAACAAATAAATGGAAAAAAAAATCATGGAGTGAAATCTAATTGAAAAACTGCCTAGAGTTAAAAACACATTGTTCCCTAATAGAAAAAAAAATGCACAAATCTACCATTTCAGCATACTGGGATTTAATTTTGAGGTTTAAGCAGATTTTAGTATATTTAGATGGTAGAAAACAATGCTGGTTTTGTTTCTGTTTTACTTTTTAAAACATTTATGCAATAATTTCCTACTGCAGAAGAGACTTATTAGATTAGCAAGTAACCAGCTGATTAAATCTTTTATGTCGTTTACAAAGATGCAGCTCTGCTGTTCTGTTGCTCCTTTAGTGTAGAACAGACTCCGCTCTCTCTTTCCTGGTTTAGGAGGAGATCTCTGGCACTAATACTAACTTGAATGATTTCCTGCACTTGTTAACCTTCATTTTTCTTTGGTGACAGTGTTCCCTTTATCCTCTTGCATGTTCAGCTGTCGAACCCTGTGTAACATGACTTTGATAGCTTCATCCTTCCTGTTGCCTGGCTTATCAGGGATTCATTAAACGCCAGAGAACTTAGCTCCCTGTTCTTGCTCGAGGTGCAGAGGTTTGTTCCCACGGTGTGTATTGCAATTGCAGAAAACATCTTTCTCAGCCTTGTGGTCAGAAAAGTTTAGCCAGATGCATACACACAGCGTAGACACTTCCTTCATCCTGGAAGACTGAAGTTTGACAATGTGGTAACATCTAGGATCTGAAATGGCAATATTCAGGTAATTTTAATAGGAAGGAGTGGTCCTTCTGCATTTCAGACTGAGTGCTGTCATCACTTGTGCCTCCTCTATCAAACTCAATTTCCTTTCTTAGTATATCAAGGGAATTTGCGAGCACAGATTTTGCAAGGTGCTTGTGTCAATAAAATCAGGCTTTGATTAATCATGAATGGCTAATTTAATTACAAAATTGAACATCTATTCCTCAAAAATGTCTTCGTGGGTAAATTTGACATTGTCTACATCCTTTGTGGTGGCTTCAGCTATCTGCTAAATAGAAATGGTGGTACAAAAAGGGCTGGTTCAAAGCTACTGCTTGTGTTCTCTCCTGATCCAGTGGCCTTAGAAGTCACTGGGAAAGTCTCCCATGACTCACACTTGTAACTGAAATCAATGATGTGTATCAGATAGGAATTCGGTTCCAAACGTGACACACAAAATGCAATTCTGGAGTAGGTGGTCCTTCAGTTAAAAGATTTCTACTGCTAAGATGACTGAAGATGAGCAAGCTGAATGTCCTCATGCGATTAAGACATGATCAAATCCGGTAGGCAAAACCTCACGAGACAGGATTGGAGGGTTCATAACATAACGAGATATTCTCAGTCAGAGAACACAGACCAGCAGATATTACAGACAAAAATAGGGCAATAGTGTGACAAGTGCTCCCCCCAGAAGGTTGGATCTTCAGTATTAAAAGTGTGCGTTATTTACATTTTGCCAAACAGGATTATATGCTCCATTCAAGGTTTCTAATGACCTCTCTGTTCCTTGAATGCTGAGATTACTTCAGTTAGAGCAGGTGCTCATCCTTTAGTAGAAGGGTTTCCAAAATACTCATTATGGAGCATAAATACACTTAAGAGAAAAATGAAATTAAAGGCAGCCAGCAATCAGTTGAGTTTAGAGCACTGAATTTCTGAATAGCCCAAACTTAATTCAGGGCAGTTAGTCTTTCATGTAATTTCCACCAAAGAGATCATTGCTGAATCTTAGGGAGAGCTTCGTGTATTAACAATTGTGCATTTATCATCAGGCGATTTTTTAGGTATAATGTTACCAGCTTGAGCCAACCCAGTACTTAAATAGTGCGATGCGTCACATGTTCATTTAGTATGTCCTTAATTGCTCTTTCCTAGGTAGTGTTTTATGGAATAGGCTTTTAAAGCTTCCAATACTGTCTTTATATTTTGCAAGATTAGACATGAAATGTAAATGCTCAATAAATATATCTCTGATTTTTTGACCTTAAAGTAGTGGGTCAGACTGAACTGGCTTTAAGACTTACAGTGAAACTTACTTAAATGAATTACTCTTTGGAAAGAATACCTTTCAATGTCAGCTAAAATGAAACATTTCTCTTTGTTTTATACATAAGAAATCTGATTTTTATCTGTGCTTAAGAGAAAAAATAATCACAGCATAAACTTTCTCCCAGACTTTGAAATAAATGCTGTATTTTTATATTAGTTGTACAAGTGCTAAACTGTCCATGTAACTTAGAGTGAAGATGTAATATGGAGGGAGGATGGAGTGCCAGACTAAACTCTCCTGACCAAGGGTTGACTTTCAGTTTGGGTTTATGCAGTAGAATGTACAGTGTAAGCCTTGCCACTGGGGTGAACTTAAGCTACTGAGTGCAAAAAGTGGACCCCAAGTTTAGATTCCCAGTCTCTAACTTCTTCCCTAGCCATAATCTTGGTAATGAACAGTGACTCTTTAAGTAAAATGGAAATAATGCCTGTCTCCTTGACCAGTGCAATAGGACCTGATCCTACAAAAAACCACCCTGCTGTTTTCTCCCTCTGATTTCACAGTAAGTTGTAAACTTTCAGAATCAGGGTTAATTCACTGAAACACACTGTAGATTAATTTCATGAAATACACTAAAACTACTCTGTAGTTTTGTTTTTTTAATGTAGGTACTGTTTCTGTGGGGTGTGACACTCATTCAGTAGTCCATTGACCCCAGCCCATTGTGTAATGAATGTTGTAAGGGACTTCCCAGTTTATTGGACAAGTTAGCTGTTCAGGGTGCCTCACAGGCATATAACCCAAAGCAAATAAGTAGATATACATTTAGGTGGAAATAAGAATGATAAACTAGATGTGTCCTGTGTAAACGCAAAATACAGAAATCAAAACGGGAAAATTCCACTTCCCTCCACGGTATTAGTCATTGTGAGAGCCTGAATGCAAATATAGAACTTCAATTTATTAAGGATTTGGGGATCTGAAACAAATTGCAACAGGATTTGAAAAGCATACAAGAACTTTGTCGAACAGATTACATCTAGAAATATCAGATGTAAGTTACCCTTCAAACGTTAGTTGTGAAAAGAAACGGAGGTGCAAAAGAGATGAATGTTTTTCTGGTATGGAAAACTCCAGAAACTCCAGTCTTTTACTGTTTGATAATATAATTAGCCAGTGTTTTGACTAGACTGATTTGATAATGATGCATAGAAAAGGGCAATTTAATCTTGGCACAGTAACTAGGAATGTTTGCCTCATTGCTTTCTATGTCTTAATTTCTACTTTAAATTAAATGTCTTCAGCTTCTGAATGTTTCATATTAGAAACCTTCCTTTACAAACCTTCTATTTTGAGCCACTAATTAATTTAATGCACACGTTAGGTATATCATGGGATTGCAATAGATCAGGAACACATTTTTCTTCTCTTTCTGCATCTATAAACTCTATTAAAATACACGCAGACCGTTTGTGCACTGAAGAGGACATACGCATTTCTTGTTCCCTCTCAGATGTCTCTATTAACTTTTTGATGGTCCCTGTGCTTCTATTCCCTAAATATTTGTACTTCCATTTATTTGCACTTCATTTATCTTGTGTGAAAAAAAAATGGCGCACAAATACTTACTTTAGGAAAATATCTGCAATGTCTGCTGATTGGAAAGAAAGTTAACCCTGTATGCAAAGGCATGTGGTTTTCTTGCCAGTGCCTTGTGATCTGTATTACCCTCACGCAGAAAGGTGAGGTGCCCACAGTTGTTAGTTCCATGTTCGGTCAATGAGCACTCTTATAAATAACAAAATATCCAGAGTTATATTAGCTGCTGTGAAGGATAATATGAAGTGGAGACTGTTGGACTAGAGCAAGTTACACAGCTACTCTCTGGTGGATGAGAGGAACAATAGGCAGATTTCTTTAGTTACCCATTACAATTACTTTCTGACAGCTCTCTTAAGCATCTGTTAATGCTGAGGGTTGTTGAAGCAGGTGGACCCCTGTTTTGGCCAGAATAGCAATCCTCTGCTTGGATTTAATAGAATACTGTTCTCTGAGAAGCTTCGAGAAGACTCCACTTGGATGGTGTAGTTCCATCTGTGACTGCTCTTCCACCATGTTTGACCTCCTTGAGGTCAAAGCAGAGTGTCCCATTTACTTCAAACTGGCAAAGTATCGAATCACTCCTTTTTGTAATAAATGTGCCATTTCTCACTTTGGATTGCACAGAACTATTGTGTTACTTGTAAAGACTGAGCTTGAATGAAGCTATGTATCCACCTAATGAGTGCCAAACTTGATTTACCCTGGTGAGGACAAAAGTACTGGAGGGGGAGGAGGGTTTGGTCTTGTATTCTGTCATCTGGGGCCTGAAAAAATTGTATAGAAAGATTTAAAGCAGATGCAGGAGTCACTGTACAGCCTTCTGTGTTACCCAGCAGGATATTTCAGATGAAATAATGATTTTTATTCTTTTCTAGGGGATCAGTAGCCTCTTCAGTTCCTTAAAAGTGGTGCGTCTTCTACGACTCGGTCGAGTTGCCAGGAAGTTGGACCATTATCTGGAATATGGTGCTGCTGTACTGGTGCTGCTGGTGTGTGTATTTGGACTGGTGGCCCACTGGCTAGCCTGCATATGGTACAGCATCGGGGACTATGAAGTTATAGATGAAGTCACTAATACAATCAAAACAGATAGCTGGCTCTACCAATTGGCACTGAGTATCGGGACACCATATCGATACAACACCACTGGCTCAGGGCAGTGGGAAGGAGGACCCAGTAAAGACTCCTTGTACATATCCTCTCTCTACTTTACCATGACAAGCCTTACAACGATAGGATTTGGAAACATAGCACCAACCACTGATGGAGAGAAGATTTTTTCGGTGGCCATGATGATGGTTGGCTGTAAGTAGAATTTGATTTTATTGTGTTTAAGCAAAAGGTAGTTATGTAGCTAGTATGATGGTTGCATAGCACGCTTGCTGTAAGCTCTCTTGACATCCTAAAAAATCTGAAGTACCTGTAAATAATCATGAAATGAACTTGGAATTACTGAAAACAGGAATTGAAATTGTGTAGTTGCTGGACCTTTTAAATTGTTTGCAAGACTAAGTGTAGTATGGATGTAAGTGTGCCCAATGACAATTTTATATTGAGTTCAGGGCCTCTTCTTTATGCTTTAAAGATAGCTTTGGTCGCATTTGACAGGTCTTGGCTGGAATTTGGTTAAAAGTTAAAATGTATATTCAAATTCTGGTAGTCTGACTGAGTTTTGCTAATAAACTTGCACAGGCTTGGAAACATTTGAAGTGGTTTTAGCCAACTCTCGAAACATTTAGTGATTCCATAAAGTGATTGTGTACTTTATGGAATTGGTTTGACTTAGAACAAGTCCGGGTTTTATCTCCTGAATGTGGTGACCTTTGTCACCAGCAAAGCTAGAAGCAAAGGAAATCATAAGACATTATATTGCACCTTTTCTCTGCTTTCTGCTGTTTCGCAGCTCTGGTGAAATAGTCTAAAACCAATAGCGGTAAGGCACGTTTCTCATTTCATGCGCTGCCGAGGTTAGATCACTGAGCAGCTCTCCAGGTTAACAAAAATCTTCACAATATCGTAAAGGCTGGTGAAAACGTTAATATCATTTGGGACAATTGTTTTTCTGTTAAATAAATAATTCTTGGTATTTCTGTGATGCTTCCTGTTTTCTGAGCTCCATACAAACACTAAGCAATTATCTAACAAGAGAGCAAACAAAACCTTTTGAAAAAAAGATCTGCATAATCTCTCTGATAATTATCTCAGCTAACACTTTGAGCTCATCTCACAGAAATACTGAACTATAAAAAGGAAGTTTTCTTGCTACAGTCTTTGTAGATCTTGAGAAGATTAAAGCCATTTGTTTGGAGATTTTTAATGCTTTTTAAAAAGAGAGGTTGCAGTTTTAGGACTCTGCTTGCAGCGTGGTGCAATGAAATTTCTGCTGAACAGCATCTTTATGTGATGGGTTGATGTGTTTCAAAACATTTCAAAGTCCATAAAAAAGCAAATGCCCAAGCTAGAGCATTAATTATCTATTGCAGCTAAGCCCTAGAAAACCTATAGGTGCTGATTAGCCGTTTGTTGAAACTGCTTTGTGGTATTTACAGAAAGCTGGGGATTTGGAGAACAAAGTGGTTGTAGAACATTTTAAATATTGTAATATTTACTTCCTTTGTCTTTTGTGGGGACTTCTGTTGCCCTGCAGAGGAGGGTCCCACAGAAGGAACTAAGCAGCCATGATAAAGGTTTTAGGGTGGGGTGAGAGCCATAAAACCATAGGGAATAATAATAATAATATTAATAGCGATAACAAAATAGATACATGGTCTCTGTAAGTGAAAAGGAAATGGAGCTTGTAACCTGCTTTGTATTTGTTCTAGGTGGATTGTACTCTTGCTTTTTCATGTCTGAAGCACATGTTAAAGATGAGGAATACACATAGCAGTATCAAAGTTGACATTTACAACAACCTATGGATGTGCCATTGGCTGATTAATAGTTTTCATAAGTGTTACCTACAAAATTATTGAATGTACATGTCAAATTTATAAGCAGTACCTGTAAGCTTAGTAGTTGGAAAACCATGAGTAGGTTTTTAGGCTTTTGGGCAAAGTCAAAAGTCGAATCTAAAATTTAAGAAGAATGGGGAAAAGGCAGTTAAGTTGCTTATTGCATAAAAACAATGCCATCAAAATAAATGTGGTTTCTCTTATGAGTGGGGTGAAGAGCATGGCGGCATGCTGGAAGGCTACAGACAGGAGAAACTTTCTTTTCAGATTATTTCCAAGTGTAAAAATGTTTAATTATGATCAAATGGTTGAATCTTTTGCAAACATATAAATGAAGATTTTAAGATTTTTGATTCATGTACATCATTATGATGACTGCTCCTGAAATCTAAAGGAGTTGCTTGTTTGGTTGAGTAGCGTTTAGAAAATATGCCAGCTTCCAAATGGATACTGGGCATGGGCGTTATACTTGCGATATTTCTGCAAAGCGATCAGACTTGCAGGATTGTATAAACATGCTTTGCAGTGCCAGCTGCTGGAAACATGACAGTCTGAATGCCAAAATGGGACAGGAAGGCACAACAAATAGCCAATGGAAAATGCAATTTCTCAGGCAATCAAAGTGGCCAGTGAGCTTGGGAAAAGGATTTGGCCCCAAGAAAAGGTGTAACTAAGAACTGAAAATTATTCAAGTTGCTTTCAAAACAAGATGTTTCAGTTTTTCTTTTGAAACAAACATTCAGCAAAATTCAATTACAGTTCAACCAATAAAAAACTGTGGTCCCTGAACTGACTGCTGTTATAAGCAGAGACAGACTGTGAAAGACCTTTGGTAGTTTTCCTGAAGAAGTTTGCTAATACCAATAGCTGATATTGGCAGTGTCTTTTCTAACAGACTGTGCCAAATAAATGTCTTAAACTTAGCACTGGAGTCGGAGATAGTAATTCATCACAGCCCCAGCTGCCTACTCATGCAAACTGCAGATATGAAAGAAAATCTTCGCTGCGTTGTCAGCGAGCAGCGGCTTCTTCTGCAAGCCCAAAGTTTCCTATTCACGCTGGCAAAGTTATCAGGACCTGGGAGGAGTATTTGGAGAGATTTGCAAATCCTTCTGGTGGGCAGGATTGCAAAATGGTGTACTTGTTAAAAATAGCCAAATTAAGATTCTGTAGCTGCTGATAAAGCATTGCTTGGTGCGGGGCGGTGGAGGGGGAAACCCAGATGAATGGGGATGCTTTTCAGTTTGATTGGCAGTTTGTCACTCAGTTGTTCACTGAGGACAGAATCGGGTGGGATATTTAGACTGAAATACATCACCTGTCTTGCAGGAAAGAGGGCTTTGAATAACTTAACCTCATCTTGTGGAGCTTCCTTCAGATTTCTTTTTGCCTCACTTGCTTTTTCTTGGTGTCCAGTGCTGTTCAGCAATATTTTTTCTGTTGCTTCTTGACATTTGAAAAGCTAAAAATAGCAAACATAAAGCATCCTATGACAAGGGAGCAAGGTTTTTACAAGGGCTATTGTTTAAATACCTATTCTGCATTTGCTGTCTGGAGTTGCTGAATATGCATTGAAAATCTGATTTTTATAGCTCCTTTTGTGTTGATGTAGGTAATTTCGTCCCCTGTCTGCACAGAACAGAACAAATAGGTAGGTCCGTCAGATCCTTTGAATGGACCAGGAATCATTTATCATTCTGGAAGGACCATTCCTGTAAACCTCCCATTGTCTTCTGTCAGCTTACAGCCTCTAGCAAGAAACTTAGTCACTGCTGCTGCATGTTGCTCTAGCTCAGTCCACAGGCAGGTTTTAGGCTTCTGCAGTGCAGCCGTGGGTGCAGATGTAAAACTAACTGGTTTTGTGCCTTTCACAAAAAGGAATGTATTAAGAAAGAAGCCAGAAAGATACTTTTGGTTTGTACACCATTACTATCTTGCAACTCAGCACAGCCAGGACTTCAGCCAGCAGAAAGTCTGTAAAAGGGAAAAACACCCTGTTTTGGGGTGTTTTGGGGAAGGTGGCAATATGGCAGGGCAAAACAGCTTACAGAATTCAGGAGAGATGGGGTTTTCTGCAGAAACAAGTGTGAATTTTTAAACGACAAGAGTTTGTGTACTGCTGTGTGCCTTCTTCCCTCCTGTGTTTCCACTGGGAGAAGAGTGGCCAGCTTTCCAGCTTGAAGCTCGAAAGGTCTTCACTTTGATACGCTTCTGCATGCTTCTTGTGTAATGTGGAGCAATTGGTTTGCCCCTATCCATGAGCAGCAATGAAATTGCTCTGAAGGTCATAGAGCAGATCACAGAGTCAGTCTGGCCCTGTAAATATGGCATTTACTTGAGTTTATTTGTCCAGCTGAGTGGGCCCAACCCAGTACATGCTTAACAGAAATCCAGTATATTCTACTAGTCACTGAAATGCTCTGATGATCGCTGCTGCAAGGGAGGGTCAGAACAAGATATTGAAGGTAGGAGTGTCAATGAACGTTAAATGCTACGCTATTTCTCAGGATGTGAAAGTCCCAGAGGAATCTCTTAGTCATCCATCAGTCCCCAGAAGAGCAGAGAAAGAGTGCTTTGTGGTTCTTGCTTTAGGGAGATACTTATGTCTCGTATACATAGCTTGCTTTGGCGCCTGTTTATTTCCAGATTTGTGGGGAGGTGGTTGTGGGGGAGATGCTATTTTTCAATGACCAATTTTAAATTATGGTGAAGACAGGCTTGTTAATTCAAATTGGTTTTGTGTATGAGTGGAAGAATTTGTTGTGGTGATTGTACAAGATTCCTTCTCTGGAAAATTGGTCATTTCTACCAGCTATTGGAGCAATTTCTAGATAGCTCCTTCCAAAACACAGTTTTTAATTTCATGGCTTGACATGCTGACTTCTTGTTTTCATCTTAAAAATACTCAGGATGATGATTTACAGGTTGGAAAAGAAAACAGATGTGATTGCTGTTGCTTTGACCTCAAGTTGTTATTGTTCAGGGAGAGCTGATGAAGGAGAGCGTTGGTGGGTTCCTCTTGATACCCTGCTCTGCTTTTAATTTTACTAAATGGAGAGAATAGGACATGCTCTTTCCTATTGAGATTGGGTGAAATGCTGTCATCCTAGCCACCTCTGGTTCTAAAACCTCTCATATCGGGCAAACGATGCTGAAAGGCTGCTGGTTGCTCATGGCACCACCCCTTGCTGCTGCTTAGTTCTTGTTTTGGAGTTGTGACATGGACTGCCAAGGACTGTCAGTCACCTCTCCATTGATCTGCCAAAACCTAAATCATTATTCAAGTGGATTCTTTCATTGTTCAAGTAACATTCGTCAGTTCCCTGCCAATATACGGTAGTTAGCCACTTGAGTGCTGTTTGTGTGAATCATGGAGGTTTATCTAGTAAATTTGTTAAGCAATGGCTAAACCCACGCACTGACATAACAGTGTATAATTGTAGGAAAGCGCTTGTCTGGCAGGCTTCCAGACAAGCAATCCCAAGAGTCCATAGGATTTAATTTTTGATCCGGAGGAAAATGTATGTGTAAGATAGCACCTTCTAGCAAAAATCATTGCCAGTAACGTAGATTAAATCATATTTTTCACAGCAACAGATAGTAACGTGAGAAGGCTTTACCTCTGTAGAAGTTCATAGGCTTGAGTGTTTAGCTGTGGTTGAAATCCAACTCTACTCTGAGGGTGTCCTACGAAAGTCAGCCCTGTGTAAGGGCATTTTCTTTTCTTGCAGAGATGTGGGATATGGGAGAGACATGGCTCTGCGTCATCTGTTCAGGAGCCGCAGAAGGGTTTGACATTTTCAACAGTAGAGGACTTGTGCCAATTTTTGCACTGCTCCTTACAGTTTCTTAAAATGTGGCCTGGGGCGGGGTTGGGGGGGGGGGGGGGGGAACATGTCTCATTGAACAAGGGCATGGCCCCACTGGCAAGCTCTTAATTGCTTCAACTACTTACAGATGTAACCCCCAAACTGCGTTTGGCAGGTGGGGTGCAAGATACTTCCACAGCTATCGGTGTGAAGTGTCTGGAGGGCTGGGTGACAGCCTGCACCCCCTGGAGGGATCGCTTGCAGCTTATTGCCCAGTTGGACTTAGCAAAGTTTTGAATGTCCTATGGAATTTGGCCCAGTGAAGGAGGGATGAAACAGCTTCTCACTTCATGGTCTTCTACATTGTACAATGTGAATCTACTACATAGTTTGGCAACACTGCCCTGATTGAGTCTGCTGAGGGGAGGGCACTAGGACGCTTCCAAACTAGGAGCTCTTCTGTCTGCAACTGCTTCCCTCCTGCTCCTCTTTCCACCTGGAAAGGCTGCAAACTCAGCTGTGCATTAATAACTACATCTCAAAGACAGAGCATTTTATTTAGGGGTGCTGGAGATTGCCTGGAGGAGATCATTAGTTTCTAATTGCACTTCTAGGAGATGTAGGGCTAATGGAGGAGGAGGTGTTGATGTGGAGACTGCCTTACAGTAAAGAACTGCTTGACTCAGAGTGGTGTTAAATGTTGAGACAGCGTGCCAAAGATTTTCCCAGAAGGGCTGATTTGGGTGTATTTCTAGCTGTCTTGCTCTGGGCAGGTTGGCATTTGGCCTTGTCACCAATATCCAGCTGGATGAAATACCAGAAGTAAAGCCGTGTATCACTCCTACCTTTTGTCTTTGAAGTGAGTGTACCTTGATATTTCAGAGCTTGGAGAAAGGTTCTGAAAAGGTGGGAGGACACCTAGAAGACTAGGGGTAAAGATTTCTGCACAACTAAGTCAGTGGTACAAGTGATAAGAAGTGAAACGGGATAAATTTATTAGTTTAGTATTTCAGATGAGGCAATGAGAAAGGTAGTAAATTCTTTAACATCCAAATCACGATAGAGTAAAACTGTTTATTCACATTTACCCATCAGTGCAAACCGAAGGAAGTGACACAGAAAGTTACATGAAGTTGCCTTGCAAGTGGAAATTTTCCCTTTTGAGTGCCATTGAAAAAGCATTTTGACACTTTTGGATTGCTGAACCATAGTCCAAGTGCTATCAGCTCTACAAAGCAAGGATATCAAGATTTTTCTGTGATATCTTTTAATTATTAGCAATCTCAGTTATGTCTCACAGGTGGAGCAGATGAAGCATTTCCAGGCAGGGTATTGGTGTCAGCACAGCAGACCAAACTCTGCAACCTTAATATTCTCTGAACAGCTGCATGGAAAAGACCTAGAGTATAAACGTTACTAGTAGCCTACAGTAAAAAACAAGTTACTCTTAGCGAGTAAAAGATCTAGCATCATCCACTTTTTCATGAAACTTCAGTCTAAGAGTGAGATTGGGGTTGATACAACAAGGGTAATCGGCAGAAGCACCATGGGGGGTATACAGGCCTTGTTTTGCTTTAACTCTGAAATGGCAGTAGATTTTTAGATATTCAGGTTCTAGTTTATAGCAAAAGCATGTGTCTTTATATAAAGAGCTTTAAAACTGTAAAATAGCCTCTTTGGGCAGCTTTATGGGATTTTTTTTTGCAAGGTTATAGCTAGCGTGTGTTTATATAGGCTTTACTTTTATTATCATTGGCTTGATATGTTTAAATGAATTTACGGTATCAAGAGAGATGGGGCAGTGGGTGGGAGAGGTAAGAATGAAGAAAGAAATGCTATTTCGTGCTATTGAGCTATGTTATTTAAAACAACTGAAAATTGCTATTAAATAAATTAGATGTAAATGTGGAAAATCAACCTTTACACAGTGTTCTTGCTCACACACAGTGCAAGCAACCACCTGAGAGGGTCCCAGAGGGATTATCAGGTTGTCCTGGATTGCTCATAACATCTGTATCTCTCAGGAAGCAAAAAGTTTTAATTAATCCAACTAGATCAGCAAATATATCGGACTAGCTCACAACATAGCGCGGCTTTATAGCGTATTGTGCTAGAGGGATAAACAAATCTTAGATAAGATGAAGGGAGGGCAGTGGATGTTGTCTACCTTGGAGGACGGGGCTAGGGAGATTGTGCCTTTTTTTCTGTTTTCGAAGTTTCAGAAAGCCAACTGAGTGGTCTAGGCCTGTGTCTGCTCAGAGATCCTTGGAAATCTGCAGAGCTTAATTTTGTATACTCATGAGATAGTACCTGTGCATGGTTGGCATTCAAAAGGGAGAGTTACCCAAGTAAGTCAGGGCAGTTACCCAGGTAGATCCTGCCTGATTTCAGTGGAGTTGTTCTCCTCAGTGGGCACTGCTTTTCAGTGGGTAAACCAGGTATTTTCTGTTAAATCTCCTTAATATTGGCCTAGCTTTACTTGCAGACAAATGCTATGGTTTATGAACCAGAGTGTACGGAAAGTTGTTAGGATGGGCAGTGGCGTGAGGAGACAAGTTGTTTGAGTGAGTGTCCCACTGTAGAAAAATTGAATCATACCAGTGATTTGGGCCTTAAAATATTATTTTTTTTTCAGGTCAACCAAGAGATTTCCTTACCTAAATTTTGTTAGTTTTAATTTCAGAATGGAAAAACTGTGTGACATCATTGCACATCCAAAGAGGCTGGTAGAGTTGGGGATTTTGTGTTGTTTTTGTGAAAGAAATAAAAAGCCCAGATCTGTGGGAGGTTTCATTATTGCACTGCTGCCTGTGGTGCTGCACTAAGAGGTATCAGGTAATTGGATAAAAGATGACAGATACTACTTCTTGGTTTCTCATTGCTTCATTTCTGTAGGTCTGAAGTAGTACAATGTCATGTTCCTCTTGAAAATCCTGAGAGCACTGAGGACTGAGCCTGCACGTGTCTTGTCTTCATTCATCTTTCCTACAGCTTTTTCTGCAAGAACCTTAGTAGAATCAGGAAAAATTTTCCGCTGGTGGAAGCGTACCCTACGTGAGAGTATGACTGCAGGTTCGTCCCTAAAGAGCTTTACCCCTTTCCCTTCATTTTGGGGGAAGGACAGAATAGGATCCAAAATGGCATCTCTCTCCTGGGTACCTGCTGTGCATCCCTGCCAGTGCTGAGTCAAAAAAAAAACCAACCCAGTTGTGCTTCAGTAGGAATATTTTCATCATGAATGATTAAAGCCAGTTTTCTTCCACTGGCCAGCAGCCAGCATGGATTTGCCAAGATGAGTTCATGGCAAATTAATCTGATTTCTTTCTTTGACAAGATAACTGCCTAGTGAATAAGGGGAATTCAGTAGATACAATATATCTGAACTTTTTAAAAGGCTTCTGACACTTTTCTACATAGTGGTCTCATAGCAAACGAGTGAAAGATGATCTCAACACAGTCATAACAAAGTTGGCGATAACTGATTGAAAAATCTCTCAAAAAGTAATCAAGGGCTTCACTGTCAAACCTGGAGGGAATTGCCAGGGAAGTCTTTGCCCCGCGTGTGATTTTATTCAACACTTTCATTAGCAGAGTTGAGTGACAGAACAGAGAGAGTACATCGGGAGAGTTATGGGAAGGGTTGCAGGCGGTTTAGATGACAGCATCAGAATCCATAATGATCCCAATAAATTGGAAAGGCGGCCTGAAATCAGCAAGGTGAATGTCAATAAAGGCAAGTGTAATGCACCACGTGTAAAGAGGGCAAATCAAATGTGTAAGCACAATATGGGGAATAACTGGCTCTGCTGCTGTGAGGCTGGAGAGGATCTTGGAGGAGAAGGGAGGGGGAAATGATAGGCAACTGCAGTCTGAGTGTAACACAAGAGTGGGCTAAAAGCTGTAAATCTCACTCTGGAAGGTATCAGGAGCAATGTCATAGGCAAGCTGAAGAAAGCGTTTACTCTGCTGGGATTAGGGCTGGTGAGACGTCTTTTTTCCTCTTTTTTTTCTCTTTTTTTTTTGTTTTTTTTTTGATTCAGGGCTTTAGGAAAGCTGTAGACCAGCTGGTGAGAGAGGAGATCAATAGAAATCTGTTGCAAGACAGGATCTCAGGGGAACAGTTGGAGGAACTGCCTTTAGTTTAAGCTGATGGGAGCTGAAGGGGAACATGAAGATTGACTTCTACCATGGAAAGAGTGTGCTTGAAAGGGAAAAAAATGTTGGTCCTCTATGTTTTTTGAAGGGAAATCAGGTCAGTTAGGAGGGAATGAAAGACTAATGTTGGAAACTTTTCAGCTGTGGGTGAATTCAGACCATGGACAAAGCCATGACCAGATTTGGTAGACTCCACTTCATTGACGAGTATCTGTCAGGCTTGCTCAGGTATCCTTGCTCCTGCCTCAGAATGGCAGTTGGACCAGGCAATTCTTTGAGGTCCCTCCCAACTCTACATCTCTCTGATGTTGCAGGGAGAATAAAGTACATCTGAAAAATCTCTTTTATATGTCAAGCAAGGAAAACCTAGCAAAGCTCACTTTTTCTAGATGATTGACCTTCCTTCAACATTTAGTGATGTTTTACTGTCTATGATCTAGTGGCTGCATGTTTGCACTGCATATTCATCATATATTATTTCCATATTTGAATTATAAAACTTGCATGCACGTGCTGGTGTACAGTCATCCTGGGGAAGTTCAGCTCCCCACAGAAATGCTGTTGTCGTCCAAACCATGTGAGACTTTGGGAGATGAATGGGGGTGTCGAAGACTAAAACAAAGCTTTAATGTTGTTTTTTTTTTTTCTGAAGTTCAAGGGCTGCATGGTAGTGTTCATATTTTCTAACTTATTTGGAAGGCATTGTCTGGAGCTGACGAATCTTGATTCAATTATGTATCAAAGAAGAACCTGTTCTCACTGTGGGCCTGAATCAAGTCAATCTGCAGGAAACAGAGGGAAATTAATTTTAGTAGAGGAGTTTGACTTTTTTTGTCTTTAAAAGTTTTTGTTACTGAAATATAGTTCTCAGCTAAATGTTCTTGCCTCAGTGTTTTCATCAGGACTTTTTCATTAAGAAAATAAAGACTTACACTAAAGAAAGATAAAATATTAATTTTATCTTGGAAATTTTATTTCCCCCCTCTGTTTTCCTATCTTTATTCCTTTAAAATCTTTTTTTTTTAAATTCCACATCTGTTGATATTACCCACTGGAAGAATAGTGGAAGGATAGAAGTAGAATCTTCCTTAAAAATTGAGAGAAAAGAGAGATTTTGGGGCAATTTTCTCATTTTTTAACAAATTATCTCTTTTTCCGGGGGTAAACTAGGCAAGCAGGTAAAAGGAAAAAGGCCATCAGATAGAAAAAGATATTTTTTAAACATTGAAAGATTAATAAGATGTTATCTTATTTTGTCTACACTTTTGTTGCATAACAACATGAAGAATTCTCTAATAGAGCAGAATATTTAACTTCTTTGCAAGTATGTAATGAAAATTAAAGCATGTTTCAAAGCTTTATTGTGAAGCATAATCAGAATTGAAATAGGATGAAGTTGATGGAAAGGGGGTTATAAATATCTGCCATTGATTTCTATATGGTGATGTGACAATTAGGGATGGCTTGGAGGCTGAATTCCTCTGCAGGAAAAAGCCCAGCTCTATAGAAATGGCATTGTGTCGAGTTCTATGTCAGTTTTTTCTCAGTGGAAGATGGTCAGTTTTGAGGTAAAAGCCACTTAAATTGGATCTTTCCTGAAGTTGGAACAGTAGCAGTCATATCCGTGTCCCTTCAAAATTTGTGTTTGTGGGTGCCTATGCCAACAGTAATGGTAGTCACCAGGGAAAAATTGTAATTCTCACAATATATTGGCAAGGTTGAACAGCTTGAAAGCATCATCAGTCATCACACAGACAAACATTATCTGCCTTAGGATGAGGTGTTGCATCCTTTAAGTCTTATCTCTCTTGCCTTATATGTGATCGAATGGCATTAGGTTAAAGGCTAGGAGGGCAGAGCAAGGTGTGATGAATCCTCACCTGTTTTTAAAAGCATTTAATCAGGTCCTTCCATCCTTCCGGAACTGGGACCTTAAACCCGTGGTGTGTTTTAAGCACTCGAATAGTCCCACTGACCTCATTGTTGCTTAATGCGAGCTTACCTTTAAGTGATTTTCTGGCCACAAGCCATAATGAAAGGAACATTTCTGATGTTTAAGGTTTATTGGTGGATCTTCCAAATAGAGTCAAGAGGGGATTAGGAGGCTAAGTCCCGTTTGAAGGTCGCTAGGACTCATGCCTAAAATTCCTGTAGACATATTGTAAAACCTCAAAATCCATATCAACAAGGTCCTATGTATGGAAATTATTTTTTTACATGATACCTTTGAATGATCCCCTGTTTGGAAAAGACACAGGAACACTGTCATTGCTTTACATGGTGAAAGGACTAGCTTCATTTGCCCTTCTTCTTCCTCCTTGAGCAGAAGCATTTTAAAGCACGAAATCTGATGGATGCTTCCACTCCATTATTTTTGAATAGGAAATTGAGGCATAAAGAAGGTTACTACTGTGCCTCATTAATGCAGACATTTCCTGCCCAAATTGATAGTCCACCTTACATAAAGGAAGTGTAACTTTCTAGTTAATCAAACACAATCTTTCTGCATTAGCATTTAAAAGAAAAATTAAAAAAAAAAAAAAGGCAAGTCAATAAGGTAAGAAAAGTTCAGAAGAAAGCTGTTGGCATCAGTGCCGTATCAGAAATATTGAAAGGGCTGGAGGATGTAAGTCTGAAATGATTAAATGTGGGTGAAGCTTGGTCATGCAAAAAGGAGCTTGTAATCATATCTCCTTGTCTGAAGGTGAGTTAAGTGAAGGAGGAGAAAAGGGGGGGAGACAAGTGTGTGAGATGCCTGCAATATCCGTGGCACGGTCACAGCCCTTGGAGGTCCTTGGCCAACCTTCCCTTTCCCCATGCACAGGATCATTTTAGCAGAGAGGTCTGTTTGACATGCAACACTCTGTGTGTGTGTTTGCACGTGAGTGATAGTGTGTTGAGCCCTATCATATACGTTTTAGTTGCAGCAGGGGCTGAAAGCTGGTCCTGCTGAGAAGCAAAACACAGATGAGCCTGCTGGTGTCCCGTGGGACCTTGTGGGAATTGATGTGGTTGGTACCACTGAGCTCCTTGTCCCCCTGCTGTAACTCGGGTAGGAGCAGGTGGGTGCCTGTGGTTGCACCCATGTCGAGGTTGCTCTGCTGCCTTTTCTGGAAAGTCGAGCAGTAACGTTTGCTTTTAGATGGGATTTTAAATGGCAGAATTAGAGACATTTATCTGAAGCATTAGTCTTCATTTCAAAATAATAAATCTTCATTGGCAGAACTTCCTTAATATTTTTCAGGGATCATAACAGATGTACGTTATTTGTGTTGTGCTGATGGGCTTTGCAGCAGGATTACAGTTTTAGGAAGCTAGATTCCACAGCCTACTTTGGGCATTTTTGAAAAAAGTTTTTTTTTCCAAAGCTGCAGAGTGGGGTCCAGCACTGCAGCTGTGTTATGTATTCTACCAACTGCTAAAGGAGCAAGCTGGGAAAGCACAAGCTAAAATCAAGTTTCTGTGTAACCTGCTAAAAAAAACCCAAACCCAGGAATATCAGAGAGTATTAATGAATTAAATTCTAAAGTGCTTTGCTAAATGGAGGACTTAATGATAAATATTGGGGGTGTCCCAAGCAAAATACTCGCTAGCTATCTTAGGAAAGCGTGAGATTTAAACTCCCTTCTTTACAGACAGAATAGCGAGAAAATTATTCATATGGTTTAAACATGGGTGTGTTTTTGTTTAAATGCTTCTTATAGGCAAGAGAAGCCATTAAAGCCATCTAAATGTTTGCAATATTGTAAGGGGTGATTAGAGGCTTTGGAAGAAGTTTAATGGAAGCTGCATCGGTATTGAACACCCACACAAGCACACAGAATGGGAAGGATAGGAAGCTGAGCTGAGCAGATTTGATCTAGCCTAATTAGTCAGGTTGTTGTTGTTGTTGTTTTTACAGTCTATTATTGATATACAAACATGCTGTTGAAGAATTAGTAATCTAAAACATTGCAGTTCATTAGAGTTTTTAGTGGTGCTCTAATAGCCACGCTCCATCTGGATGATAATAAGAAATAATGGACCGTAGAGAAGTTATGCATCCTCACCTTATAATCCATTTTCAGCCAGCTGAGAAAGCATCA
This sequence comes from Pluvialis apricaria, assembly GCA_017639485.1. Classification (NCBI taxonomy): domain Eukaryota; kingdom Metazoa; phylum Chordata; class Aves; order Charadriiformes; family Charadriidae; genus Pluvialis; species Pluvialis apricaria. Next base: position 17,334,185 of record CM030012.1, read on the forward strand.
AAGAGGACGTTTGCTGAAATATATCACTTTGCGATTATAAATTCAAAGGGAACAAACACAGTCCTGTGTTCTGTGTCTGTGCACCAGATGTTTAATCCTTTCTTCCTTTGCATGCTTCACAAATATTTCTACCAAATTTATATTGTGGATAAAGGCGTGTCATTGTGTCAATATGACACAGACTTCTCTGCAGTGGCATGACATTTTTAATGGTTTTTATGTTACTACAATAAGAATGTCAGCATGAATCAGACTTTCTCATAGTTTATTGACTTTCAAATTATAATTGTAGCAACAAAGCATCTTCAGGTATAATGGCAACACATGGAGGTTGTTAATTAATGTGTTTTCATGTGTACATGAAAAGGAGGAGTCAGTTGTTGTCTCTTTTAATTGGTAGCATTTAACACAGGAGCAAGAGGTTTTGGATGGAGATGTCTAAAGGTCTAAAGGCTAAAGGCTCTCATCTAGGAACGTGAAAGCTTTAGTTTCATTTCCAGATCTGACATTTGGTAGAATTGTGAACTTTGGCATTTGATAAATTTTGTGGTTCTTTTTTCCTCTCCAAACCTATGCCTGATTTATTGGTTTAAATGTTAAACGGCTCAGGGCAGGAACTCCACATGTTTTTGTACAGTGCCTACCAAACCACGTTCCAAGTTACAGGGAGCCAACAAAAACAGCTGAAAATGTTCCAGGAGTAACAAAAATGTAGTCTGACTGCACTGAATTAATCTGAATTTCTGTAGTTGACTCCACGTAACTGGTTTATACCTTGAGTTAAATTCAAAGAGTGCAGGAGGCATTTAATTTTTACCAATCTACAGTTTAAAAGCTTAGGTGAACACAGAGGTAGACAGAGGATACTGTCCGTTGCTATGGCTGATCTAATAGCCTGCAGTCAGGATATTTCATGATAGCCACTTTTTTTTTCTTACCATAAAGAACAAGAAACCAATTTAAAATTCTCAATTTTTTTTATTTTTAAAATTTTGATGATTTGTCACTGGTTTGAACTTTTTGCATAAGATTTCCTTGGTTTCTTGTTCTTGTAACTGGTTTCTGTCTCAAAAATTTTGGAGTAACCTTAAGAAAAAAGCATAGTAAATTCAATTTTACTGTAGATGAACACAAATGTTATTGTTTGAATGCTTTTAATGTTGAAAGGATATTTTCAAAGTTTGTATATATTTTTTATCCTAATGTGATCAATAATTGCACTGAATTTGAGGCTTCTGCCTGTAACTGTTGTTACTCTTACACGTACTTCCAAAAATGAATGAAAAAGACCATATTTTTCATGTGTAGCTACAACAAATGAAAACCAGACAAACTCATTTTCCTTCAAATTTCCTAAAAACATTCACCTTCATGTTGGAAAATATCAGGCCAAAACAAGTTATTTGGGTGAAAGGAAGAAAGTTTAGAATGGGAGGTGAAACTCTCAGCTGGGGAATGCACTGTTCACTCTGCAGATAACATTTAACTCCCTTTCTTAGTCCAAACTAAATATCCTTATTTTGGTAAAAAAAAAACATTGACTATACATTTGTGAGACTTAGTATTACCTTACTTCCATTTCCTGCCCCAAATAAAATTTTACAATCAGCTTTATATTTGTAATATTTTCTTTAAATGTTTTTTGGTTCCTTCACATTCAAGACACCTCACTAAAAATACCAAGAAAGTTAGTAATGTAGGCAGAAGATTAGTTAGGAAGAATGTCACAAAATGAGGACAAATCCATTTCTTAGGTTGTGATCCTATTACTTCATTTTAGAGGCCGGTATAAAACAACAGACTTTACTAAATTCTGTTTAGGCGGTCTGGGTATCTGATATGTTGGATTAAGATGTTTTGACAATTATCTCATTGTTATCCTCAGGGGCTTTATGTTCATACGCTGTTTTTCTTGAAACAGTTTCAGCGGAGATGGTAATTAATTTTTTTTCCTAATCTTTTCCCCCAAAATTGCTGACGTGGCGCAACTGTTGACCTGGCACGGAGCTATGTAGTTATGTACAGCTATAATTGGAATAAGGCATTCTGTGTTGTCCCAGGGTAAAATCCTGACATAGTTTTTCTGCTTATTTCCATGCAACCAGAATGTTACCCCTGTTGTTTTGACAACGAGGGGAGACCTACAGGATCCATAGGCTCAACTATGCAACAATATGTCTTGCTGATACTAATTTCAGCTCACTTCTCGAGACAAGGTAGAGCGTGGAGCATGGTATCTTGGAGGCTGATTTTCTCATTAAAACAGGGGGAAGCTTCAGACCCCATCTCCTTTTTCTTTTCTTCTTTCTTTTTTTAATGAAAGCCAAGCTGGCTTGAGTCAGGGTGTACTTAACGATGTTGAGATGTGAAAGTGAGTACCTACCAACTCAGAGTTATTTTTTGTGGCTGGTAGTAGCATCTTTGTATAGGCAGAAAGTGAAGCCTGTGTTGTGCATCACAGTATTATATGGTATTGTAAGAAAATTTTTTTGTTGTTGTTTCATTATGAAATTATCCATGCCATCCCATAACATAGTGGAGATAGCATGTGAAATAATTGCTGCTAATTAAGCTTTCCTGATTTGAAACCATTTCCATAATCTAATTAGGCTAAGTAAGTAGCTGACTGTTGTATGGGACTGGTAATGAAAATATTTATAAGTATGGATCACGGTGAAATTAGAAAAGGTTGAAATTAATTATGATCAGGAATTTTTCTTCCTCTTTTCCAACCCTGAGTATATAAATGGACTGGGATGAGGGGTGGCAGTGAGGTTTGTTCCCTGTGTGTCTTTGTGCTGCTAGAGGAGAGATTTTCTGCTGTCACCTGAAGCACTTATCACAGCAACAGGCATAAGTATTTTCTTTCCTTTGGGAGGTTAGCACTCTGTGTTCTTCATGGAGGATAAATAAGCTTTTTCACAGAATTATGTTGTCAAAGTCTTTAAGTACAGAATATTGGAGACATTTAAAAATATATTCAAAAAGCACTTTGGGCCCATTTCATAGCAGTCATTCTATTTGCTTCTGCTTTAATCTTGCCCATTTTTCACTGGAAAATCTGATGCACACTTTTCCCACAAAAAGGACAGGCTCCCACCCTTTCATAATCAGCGCATACACAGCTGTCCAATCATCAGGCACTTAGTGAAGAGTGCAGCAAACTTATTTCAAAAAGCAAGGTGTCCAGCTTGACAAATCTCTAAGGATTAAGGAAATATAAGAAGTACCAAATAGCTGTGCTAAATTCTTTGAGGAGGAGGATTCAGCTTGCCTCTTCCTTCCAGGGTTTACATCGGCAGAGCTCATTTCTGTGTGCTTTGTGTTGATCCCAGAGATTTCATTTATGCAAAGAATTGCCAGACTGCCTTGAAAAGGCTGTGTGTGCAAACCCACGGGCAGAGGTGGTCCAGGGGAAAAATGGCAGACAAGTGCGGTTCTCCTCATCCAGACTTTGTGGAGGAAGAAAGGCACAGATTTTGGGGTGTCAGTAGTAACCTGAGTTCATGTTAAAACCTGAGCTGAAACGGGAATGATCATTCTGTGCAGGTGCCTTGTTTGCAGTGGAAATGTCTTCATGGAAAGGGCAGTACACTTTTTTTATCTTAGGCCTTGGAAAGTTTCTGTAAGTGGAAGGACCAATATAGGCAAACTCAAAATGTTATATCTGGAGTTTTTATTCTCTTAGTTCCTTTATTGGCCTGAAAAAATAAAGGAGGGGGGGAAAGGGAAAGAGAGGAACAGAATCCTCTGCTTGGAGCATGCAGGAGGGGAATTTCAAGGCGTCTATTGGTCAGTAGGTCCTTGTTGAATTAACCAGAAGAAAATTATTTTGACCTTCATCCAGCTGCCTTTTTTTTTTCTCCTTTTTTTTTTTTTTCCAGTTTAGAGACAACTTTACCAAAACAATGTGGAATTTTATTCAACCTGATTGTTTTCCCAGGGTTTGAGAGAACTGATTAAACCATGTGGCGAAAGCCACGCTACAGTTTCTAAGATGCCCTTAATGAGAAAGCTCTTTGTCTTAATAGTAATAAACTGAACAACTCAAAAAAAAAAAAAAAAAAAGAATAAAAGACAGTGTTTCTGATGTATTATGGTAATAGATGTAAGTTATAATTCCTACTGTCAGCACTTCATTTTCATCTGTGACCTGAAAATATATTGTATTTTAGTGCCTCTGTACTGTCCCAGTGGTGTTTTGTAGGCTAATTCAGGGTGTTTAACATATGGATATCATATAAGGATGGGGTTAGGTAGAGGTAGGAAGTGAGTCTATCCCTGAAGAGGCTCCGAGTACATCCATAATTCAGCAACAAGAGAAATTGTTTTAATTAAAGTTATGTGATTTTCTTCTTTGACTTCAGGCTGTAGTTTTTCAGTGTGCTGTGGGACTTCTATTTTAACAGCCATCTTGCAACATACTTTCCTAGTAAAAAGCAGTATCATGGCGGGGACAATCTTGAATTCTCTGTCATCTTAAAAAAGCACATTGTTTCTCATAAATGAGTATTAATCTTAGTGCATGGTTCAGAATGTTTTAAAAATGGTTCCCTTGGCTAGAATTTTTCTTGCCTAACTTAAGACATGTATGATATAAAAAATTACTGTCTTTCCCAACCTCCTTTAGATTCATTCAGAAGAAATGGGCACTTTCAAGGCACAATTCATCCAACCCACTGTAGGTGTCTGTACTTTAAAACGAGATGAAACCGTGTTCTTAAAATCTGATTATAAAACTAACTTTTAGTAGATGTCTGTATCCCACATTTCCTTAGAAACACAGGTAGGGCTTTGTAAGAACAATGCAGCCGTACTTAGATAAAATCACCTCGTGAAGCATGGGAGTTTTTACATTGCCAGTAAATATTTTGTCATAAAAGTTTGTGAAACTGAAATAGTGTATTTGTGTGGAAAAGGAAGGAGGAGAAAGCAAAAAAGTCTGTTTCTCCTTCTCATGTGGGTGGGTGTGAATTCACATATAAACTTGCTGTGTGTATCTGAATGCTTTGTTTTTATAATTGCTCTACTTTTATCATTCCTTCAATTGTAGGCGAATCTTTTTTCCATTCTGTAGATTTATGTGCAGCCCACCACCACTAGCGGGCTCTATTAGTTGGTGTAATTGTGCTTTCCCTGATGAAGGCACTTTGCCTAGAATTATTTAAACTATCAACAAAAGTGAGTCCATCTTGGCCACACCTGAAGCGTGCTCCTTCCCTGTGTACCAGCACAGCCTGCTGCTGCAATAGTCTGAATTGTATCAGGTTCATTTGTGATAAAAATGTGATCCAGAGAGATTACTCTGAGCATTGAAAAACTTTAAAATTGTAGTAGTTTGGTGTCACTGGAAACCTGCTTTATTTTATCCTCTCGAAAAGGTGCCCTGAGTTGCACGGTGCAATCTGCTGATAGCACCTTCTTAATCAATAGCTTCATTTTAACCATATCACACAAGTTGTGCACAGAAATTAAGAGCTACTGTTGGGCTCTCTTAGCAGATATGTGGAGCGGCGATAAATTCCTACCTTGCCTATGTTTTCCTTTGTTACTTGGTAATCTCCGAAGAAATGGTAAATACGACTGAGAGCTGAGTGTGCTGCTTTACACAATAACCACTAACCTAATTCCTGCTGGGAAATGGGGCAGTTGACGCTACTGTGTGCTTGGGAGAAGAACGACTTATGAAGGAGCCAGTAAGTACCTTGAGAGTGACTGCAAAATTGATAATATAATTTCGATTCAGCAGAGCAACTCAGATAATGCTGCTCCCAAACCCCATTAAATTAATCAGTTCTGACGAGTGTTACCTTACACGGCTCCGTGCAGATGCTGCACAAAGTCACTTGTAACTTGTTCATGCACTGGCTAGGCGATTTATCTCCCTGCAAAAATATTTAGCGCTCTGGGTTGCAGGATAATTTGTGTATATTTGGCACTTGATGTCAGCGGGCATCACTTTGTTAGAGTTTATTAACTGTGCTCATATAATAGAACCTGCAATAGCCACAGTCAGTCTCACATACAGACTTGGCACCAGCTATGTTAGATCATGGGAAGTGAGTGTTTTTTAAGCTGGAGACTAGTTTAAAATTATAGAAGTATGGAACCCTTTGATTATATTGCTATATAAATACATTTTAAAGCGTGAAGAGTGGAGGCAGGAAACCTGCAAAAAGTACCTTTATGAAGAGTGTGGTTTGCCTCTTTCAGAGGGAATATCCATGGTTTGTCCTCTGGGTTGCACCTTCAGAAGACACAATCAATACAATCATAGTCCAGGAAAACCTACTTGTTTTCAAATAAAATTAAAAACATTCTTTTTCAGTATGAATTGAACTGTGAAATACCAAACAATGTAGATGACTTTCCAAGTATTTTATATGCTTTGCTCACTTTTAAGAAATACAATTAAGTTTTTCTTATTTGAATGTCGTTATTCACATTGCACCATATTATCCTGCATGTTGAATTGCGTTGCAGCAATAAACATAAAACACCGCTTATTTGTACAAATATTACAGCCAGTTCCCTGCAAATGTTTGCGTATCTTCAATAGCAACAACAATGACAAATGGAAAACGTGATTATTTTTTTTTTTTTTTGTTAACCAGCATATAACAGGCTGAGTGCATGAGTACTTCCCTACTTCCAGCTCATTTTTCAACCTGCCAAGACCAAATGTTCTTTACAAAGGATCAAGAAAAAAGCAAAAACCAAAAATTGATTCAGGACACTTAGGCCACTGTGGTTTCACTTCCTCTAAGCAACTAGCTTTCTGTAATGTCACGATTTTTCTGATAAATAAATTTGAATCATAAAAATGAAGGATTATCATTGTGGTTTACAGTGTAGGAAATTCTAAGTCTAAAATGGTCAAGAAAGAATATCTGAGGTGTGTAATGAGATCGTAATGGTGCTTAGTTATTGGGTGTAAGGCAAGAATCAGCCTTTGACAGATGGGCTTCATACTGAATTATCCACCCACTGAAGAGTTGGATCTACCTTTTATTTCCCTTCATGTGCTGAGATGCAATATGGAAAATGACGATCAGCTGTATCCTCATGGGAATAAATAAAAATAACTTTTGGAAGGTGTTGTGTCACTAGAGGATTGGTGCTGCCTGAAGGTACCATTTATATGACGGACTCCTCACCTCGGCATACGGTGCTACTACAGCACCATCTTGGTGGCAGCTGCCCGTGTGGGATGTCTTTCCTGCCTGAGTCCATTGGAAGAGCAGCTGATTAAAGTAATGCACTATTTTGTTTCGAAGTAATGATGTTTCGAATGTGCAGTGCTTGAATCTCCTGAACATGTCAGGGGAGTGCTTCATAGTGCAAAGTTAAATGATCACATGCAGCCCTTGAAGAACTTAATGATTTTTTTAAAATAAGTTTGTGGTTACAGAAAGGGCAGTCACTAAGTCCCTTTACTCTGAAGTTTGACTTTTCCCATGATGCACAGAGGTTGTAGCATGTGGAAAAGTTTGTTCAGCAGAACTAGGAAGAGAAACAAGGTCATCAGGAAAATTATAAGCTGCAAGGTAGTTTTATTGTGTCTTGAAATTTTAAGTACACAGTAAAATGCAATGATTTCAGCACAGTACATGAATCCTGCTTTTTCACTCTAATTAAATTTGTTCTAAACATTTGGAGCTAAAGGTCTTTGTGGAGGAAAAGAAGAGAGGAGCCAGACTGTGACTGACCTTTTTATTTTGTCCAGGGGCCAGGCAAAGTGTGTGGTCACTTGGAAGACAGTTTAATAATGTCAGTCATTGTCAAGATTTCGCTAATTACACCCAGATACTGGGTGTGTCATAATGTTCGCTGACAAAAAATTATTTATGTTTCCCAATATGCAAAGACAATTGGTATTTCTAAGCATGTTCTCAGCATCTTGGTAGGTGAAGAAGCCACCTTGGGTAAGTAGAAATACGTTACCTTGTGATTGCTACTGCCACTGCTCAGATTTTCTTGCTTCCTGCTTTCTTTGTTGCAGTTTTATTTTAAACTGCACAAGAGAAAGTGCTTTGGGGAAGAAACATCTATAGCAATAGCCAGAGAACAATCTTAATCCCTCCAGTAATTCTTTGGTTCTTTGACCTCGTACTTTTAATATCCTCGAGAAGTTTATTCCTTGACCTCGTGGTTCTAATTCCATCACAAATTTTATTCCTTGACCTCGTGGTTTTAATCCCTTTGCTAATTCCACTCTCAGGCTCTGGGTTGAGTGGAGTTTTTTGTAAGCATATCTTGGAATCTGTGCCTTCTTAGCTTGTTTCTGGTTGAAGGCTGAAATGTTGGGAAGAGAATTAGAAGATGCTTTTATGCACATACCCAAATGTATTCCAAGCGAGATATAACTATTTCTGGGCCCAGAAGTTATTGTGAGATCTTTAGGGCAGGAAATGTAGGCAAGCAATTGCAAGTTACCTTAACAGCGGTATCATTTGCTTAGATGAACATTAAACTACTGTTAAGATGAGTCTTGTGAACTTGATTATCATATTATTGCAATTACGTCCTCTGAGAGGATTTGAGTTAGGAAGATTTGCAAATGAGTTGGATGTTCAGGCTCAGAGAGTAAGAGGAAGGTCTGGGTTTGAGTGTGCTTTGCCTGTATTTGAACCCAGCAAGGAATATAGATTTACTGACCAGCACATAGCAGAGGCCAAGGACGGAGCGTGAAAGACTTTGCACCTTGTCATTTTTCTTCTTTTGAGCTATTCAGTTTCCCACAGTGCCTCAGTTTTTAAACTGAGACTTTAATCTACAACATTTTAGCCCTTTTCATGAAGGGATGTTTTTTCTTTACTTTTCCCTTTTTGCCAGTTATGTAAAACCATCTGCTGTTTACATTTTGTCACTTTGAGTGCTCACTCCCTTTCTTTATTCTTGTTCCCTTCTGTCTGTCACACTATGGAAATAATCATGTTATTCGGAAAGTTCGTTTGAAAGTTGCTCATTTTTGTCTGTGGCGTGTCCTTTTGCTGGTAGCCACAGCAAGGCATGTAGGCACTATGTGTGTAGTCCTTGTGTACTTGACATTAAGACTCGGGCAGAGTGGAGTGCAGGCAGCTAGGAATGGTACTGACTCCCAACATCCATGTTAGGAATCTTGCAGGGATATGCTGTTGTGCAGCGGTGGCTTAGAGATGGTTTTTTGGGATAGCCTTGAGCTAAGGGCTTGTCTTCTGGGCCCTGTAACAGTCCAGTTTGTGTTCCAACTTCTGGATAAGAAGTAGAGGGAAAAGGCTGCTCTGAGTTAGCATGGGATTTGATGCTCATCTACTGCTAATCAATTATTCCTACAGACAGCAGGAAGGTATTTATCAAATGCTGATTTATTTTTTTTCCCTCCTCTTTTTTAAAAATTAAATGTCAACTCTGGATCCACTCAACAGTGTCAGCAATTTAAATATTAAATACCTGACAGTATATTGACTTTCAAAGATGATGCATTGGAACAGCCGTAATACAAAGAACCTTGGACAACCTAGCCAAAACCAGGAGTGTCAGTGCTCCCTGCATTTTAGTGTCAGTCTTAATTGTGTTTCATTTGTTAAATGCAACAGCAGTGGTGCTGTCAGAGATAACAGAAGCCCAGACCTGATGTCAGAGGTCTCATCTGCTGGTAAAACTGTCCATGTGTTTCTGATGTTACTGCAAGTGCAGTGAGCTCCAGGATGAAGCCCCATGCTCATCCATGCTCAGCAAACACCGATGGCTCAGCTGGGTCATAACCAGGGCTTAGCAGAGTTGCACCACGTGGATGCTTGATTTGTTTGGCAGATTTGAAATTGCCAGGCAGAGAAGGCTCGAGCAGGAAGATAGCACCATGTATGTTGGAAGAGTGGTTATTAAGAAACTGAGGTCAGGGGAAGTTTTGTGCCTATGCAAAAGCTGAAACAGGGAAAACAGTGTTTAGCAGATGGTTGAGGTTCATGGGATACTTGTGCTGTTTGTATACCTGTGCTGAAACTCTGGCTGTCCTGGGTTAACGGACAGCTGTGTGATCAGGCTTGTGGGAGGAGGGCTGAACTGTCTTTCCTAGTAGCAAAAGACTGTGGATGTTGTCTACCTAAACTTTAGTAAAGCCTTTGACACTGTTTCCCATAACATTCTTCTAGAGAAATGGGCTGCTCATGGCTTGGATGGCCATGCTCTTTGCTGTGTAAAAAGCTGGCTGGATGGCCGGGCCAAAAGAGTGGTGGCGAATGGAGTTAAATCCAGTTGGTGGCTGATCACAAGTGCTGTTCCCCAAGGCTCAGTGTTGGGGCCAGTTCTGTTCAATATCTTTATCAATGATCTGGACGAGGGGACTCTCAGTAAGTTTGCAGGTGACACCAAATTGGGTAGAGTGTTGATCTGCTTGAGGGTAGGATTGCTCTATAGAGGTATCCGGACAGGCTGGCTCAATGGACCAAGGCCAGTTGTGTGAGATTCAACAAGGCCAAGTGCCGGGTCCTGCACTTCAGTCACAACAACCCCATGCAGTGCTACAGGCTTGGGGAAGAGTGGCTGGAAAGCTGCCCAGTAGAAAAGGACCTGGTGGTGTTGGTTGACAGCCAGCTGAATATGAACCAGCAGTGTGCCCAGGTGGCCAAGAAAGCCAGTAGCATCCTGGCCTCTGTCAGGAATAGTGTGGCCAGCAGGACTAGGGAAGTGATCGTCCCCCTGTACTGGGCACTGGTGAGGCTGCATTCAGATTTGGGCCCCTCACTACAGAAGGACATTGAGGTGCTGTATTGTGTCCAGAGAAGGGCAATGAAGCTGATGAGGGGTCTAGAGCACAAGTCTTAGAAGTGGCTGAGGAAACTGGGGTTGTTTAGCCTGCAGAAAAGGAGGCTGAGGGGAGACCTTTGTCGCTCTTTACAACTACCTGAAAGGAGGTGTAGCATGGTGACTGTTGGTCTCTTCTCCCAAGTAACAAGTGATAGGACAAGAGGAAATGGCCTCAAGTTGTGCCAGGGGAGGTTTAGATTCAATATTAGGAAAAATTTTTTTCACTGATAGGGTTTTAAAGCATTGGAACAGGCTGCCGAGGGAAGTGGTTGAGCCATCATCCCTGGAGATATTTAAAAGATACGTAGATGTAGTGCTTAGGGACGTGGTTTAGTGGTGGACTTGGCAGTGCTAGGTTAACAGGTGGATTCTATGACCTTAAAGGCCTTTTCCAACCTCAACAATTCTATGATTCTATAGACATATATCTTTCAAAAGACATGTACAAGACATACACATATGACGCTACACACAGTTTGTACACAGACCTTCTTCATGCACGAACAAGCAGACTGGCTCTTTAACCATGTTCCCTGTCCACTGTGAAAAGCTGAGGGATCATTTAACCTCTTCCCTAAAATGGTATGATAGAAAATGGAAAGACTGTGTCTCTGGAGGATAGGAATATTACAGTGAAAGTAAGAGAGAGCTCTGATACAATGACTAAACCATAAATGCTGCATAGTCTGACATCAGAATAGCTTAGATAATTTCTTAAATATGAAGATGAATTGAAATGGACTGTATTTGTAGTCTGATGGAATTCATAGCTTAGGTATGCTGGAGATCTTGTATTAATTCCAGTTCTCCAGGGTGTTTCTCAGCCCAGAGTTTTCTTTGCGCTTTATCTTGTGGCAGATGCTTTATAGGCATTTCAGTCACTCAAGCTGCTATATTTAATGCATGTATTACTGTTAACACAGAAGGTGTTAATATCCATAATGATGTTTCCTTTGAAAAAGCCAGCGGCATTTATTCTAGCTGTTTAACTTTAATGCGATTGTCAAGATTTTGCTATGTTGGAGAAGGAAGTGATGACATTCAAGCCACCTCAGAGTAGTAATTCCATTAGAGCACTTTCCAATTCTTTAGCTATGGCCTTGGCTTCTTTAATTAACAGAGAAATTTAGTAGAGATGTATTAGTGGAAGGAAAACAGCATTGGAGTGTTATCTGAAGATGGAAAATAAACACCCACTTTTCTGTTACAAGCGTGAGTGAACACGAACAGCTGAACTGGATCCACAGGGTCTTCTCCAAGGGTTTGCTTTGAATGGTGAAGACAAGAGGTTACAAAAATGACCCACCACAAAAACTCTTCAAAGTAGTGGCTGAAGCTGCAAACCTCCTTATAAATTCTAGGTGCCTTTCACCTGCTTCCTGGATGGGACTGTGGGACAGGAACAATAGGGAAATGGCCAGATGAGTTGGCCATTGTTTAGTGGGTTTCTTGTTGAACACGGTGGGTATCCAAATGTTGGAAATCCTGTGAACAGAAGCTTATAAGGCAGGGTGACTACCAGGATCCTCTGCCCATCTGAGACCGAGCACCACAAATGCAGTCAGAGTCAGTAGTTATACTTTGAAAGGAGGCAACAGGGGTTTACCATGTCAGGGTCACTACCCTCACCTGCATATTTGAGGAGAAGCTGGTCATCAGAATATTTCCCTAGAACCTGGGCAACCATCCTTGGCCTGAAGGATTTCAGTCCTGCATCTTTCACCTTCTAGAGATCCGAGGTCACCTTTCGAACTTATCCCTCCTATTGCACCTCGCTTCGGGCTCCTGCCTGTTTCTCTCCCAGATGTTCTCTCCCAAATGAACTCGCTCATCTCCTGTGCCCAAGCCTGGCCATTCTTAACTCTTTCCTACATCCTCCTAGTTCAGCAACCTCTGTTGTTTGCAGGTGGCTCTGCCTGGTCCCTTCCATATCCTTGCCAATTCTTTTGGTCTCTGCAGAAAAGCAGCATTGAAGGTGACTTGGGAATATTTAGATTAAAAAGAGAAGCAGACAATGATTCTGAGTAATTCCAGGGTTAGTCCTCACTGCTACACAATGATGCAGGGATCTGAATTTGCTTAACCTTTGTTTTCTGATTTTGCTCTTTCTTTGGACTCATTCCCTGATGTCCGAAGACGCTAACAATGATCCATTTTTCACTTTGCAAGGCACTCATCCAAGTGAAATTCTCCGTTCTGAATGTTTATGCTGAAATACTCTGGCATCGAGGTGAAGCTATGTGTACAGACCAGTTTCATCTGCAGTACCCTGTCCTGAATTCTTTTTTCGAAAATTTCAATGACTAAGAGCATTTAAGACAATTACATAATCACATTATGAGAAAAAGTAAATTTTTAAATGGAATGCTTCTTCCAAAATTGGTATTTTAAAAGATGTCTTGTTTCTTGAAAAATCAAATTATCAAGATTGTATTTTTTGTGCAAATGCTTGCTACTTTTGAGTGGGTTTTTTTTGACTTTTGCAAAAATTGTTGAGCACATTGGCATGTAATTGTAAAACATCTCAAAATGCTAGAGCCATTTTATACTCCCTATAAAGAAAGGAAAAAATTATGTTAATGTTTTGTGTTTAGCATAAGTAATAGGCTTTTGTTTCTCAAATGGCTTTCACTATATGCTTACTGCTATTTGTTGGAAAAGCAGCAGCTCTAGTATCTTTCTTGAGAAGAGAAGCTGAAAACAAGCAGCTGAAAACAATCACATTCAGGTGGTTATTGGGGATATGGACAGAGAGGAGAAGTTTGCACCTGTGTTTACCATCCTGGAGCAGCTGACTTACTAAAATCTTAGATCACCCAATTTTTCATTTATTTTCTCAGTCAAAAATAGTGCTAGGGTAACAAAGCAAAGCAGTGCTTAAATTCTTTCACCTTTCCCTGTCATTACCTCTTTACTTCTGCCACTGCTAAAATCAATATGCATCTGCCAAATATGTCTCTGAAGTTGCTTGAGGCAAAGGAATCGGTCTGCAGGTCTGCTGTCAGAACAGTGTTAATTCAGCACCTCCAATAATGCGGATGATGTGAAACAGTCTGGATTTAGACAGTTTTTGGTTTCTCAAAATAGATGGCAGCTTTTCTGTATTGATTTCAAATGGATTATGAAATGTTCATGTAATGAAGATAAAAGGATTCTAAAACCTTTTTTACCAACAACTGGAAAATTATTATGTATTGCCAATGAAACCTCAGTCCTTATTCCTCATCTTTTATCCACCTTTCCTTTCCTTTCTTTCTTAGCAAGGGACTGTTGAAAAAAAGTTCTGTCAGCTTATAGGGAAGGACTATTGCAATCGTTGGAGCTTGATTTTTCTGATGCCAGGTTTATATAACTTGTGTCTCCAGAACTTCTATTGTCACTTCAAATAGAAGACATTACACCTAATATAGATTCTTTTTATCTCTTTGTCATTTAAATATACTACCCGTAAATTTAGAACCTGCTAAAAATTATTTTAGTTAGGAAAATAAAGTTCTGGGTAATGTTCTTTTTCTCCCCTCCTCTTTCTCTCTCTATGAAGATAACATTTTCTCAAGTAACTTTTTTAAAGGCTTTTCTATTGCAAATTGTTTGAAGTGCATGTTACCAGACTAATTAAAATTCTTACAGGACTACCTGTACTGTTACTTAGCTTGTGGCTGTGCTGTAGGATTACAGGTGAGTTAATCATAAAAGCTTCACTGTGTTATCAAATAATGCAAAATAATGTTGGGATATACAGTTGTGTACACTTGTGCAGAAATACAGTTGGGATATTTTCATGGAAAAGATTTCGGATTCTTCCAGAACAGATCCTTATTTCCTGACTACTGATGATTGTCACCGTCCCTGGCTAGCAGAAACTGCAACAAAGAGCTGGCATGTCCTAAATCTCTCTTCCAAGTTCCCACAGCCTGCTCTATCCTGAAAATACTGTCCAAAGCAGTGACCTGACCAACTGCTGGTTACAAAGACCTGGTGAACAGCCTACAGAGCCACTAGTTCACCATCCACAGTATAGTATTAACTCGTATTTTAGATCCGTGCAGAGGACAAAGTCACTGCTTCTCTGTGGATGGGGCGTACTGCCCTTGTCATGATTTTAACAAAAAGGAATTTGAATGATTCAACTTCTATTTGAAATAAAATAGGTGAAACATAGTGAGAAACAGACTTGCTTTTGAAGCACTGTGATATATATTTTTAGTAGTTGATACTGAGAAATACTATTTTCTATTTTTCTCTGGAGGAAAATGAAAGAGATCATGTGGAAGATCAGTCACTGTGAATGTGTTCAATAGCCTTTCCCAGATGTCATCTCAGCCTATGCCAGGATCATGAGATCAAAAATAAAAGTTTTCTTCTTCTAGTAATTAAGAAAAATCAAGATATTATACGAGAAGTTACTTTCAAACTGTTTGTAGTATTTTAGGAGGAGGTTGTGCCATAGTTGTAACTTGTCCAAACATCCTCATGAGGTTACATGCAAGTTTAAATACGAATGCCCTGAATGCAAATGCCATCACAGTATTGCAGAAATTCCTTACTAGCAACTAAATTGGCATATTGTTGAAGCTGATTCAAATTTTTGAGGGAGAATTTTATTTCAATAGAAGATGCTAATTTGTCAAAGAGGGAGCATTTAACTGAGCCTGCCAATTTATCTTGTAAAAACTTGTTAGCACTGTGTGTCCTCTTCCTTCCATTATGTCCTGATAAATTCAATATGGGACAAACTGACCTATCAATTTTGTCATTAAGCATCCTTTTCTTTGAGTTTTTTATTCTTTAGTGTTACCTAGTGGAATATAAAATAGTGCAAAATGATTTAATTTTAATTCTTATAACCCTATCACCACCTGTAAGTTGTGGTGCCATAGGGGGGTATACTCTTCTATGTATGCACCACACTGACCCTGGTCAGTGACATTCATTTCTTTGGTCTTGTCTATGGAGTAATTAATGACTCTATGTCTGCTTGAGGCAGGAGATTTGTGGGGTGGGCACAGATTTGCTGTACCCCTGTTCTGTGCAGGGTTGAAAGGATCATTTCTCATCCTCTACTCAGTCCCTCTCAGTATATGTTCTTTGAGGTACTTACTGTTTGCTGGTTGCTCATAGGGGATAAACCTGGAAATGGACTGCACGGTCATTTTGTGTAAATGAGATGGGAGATGGGCAAGCTCTTACTAATTGTAATCAGAAAATGGTAGCTTTTGAGAATTTTAACTTGTTATTTTGGTTATAGCACTCAGAAGTGTCTTTCACAAATGAAAATAAATACATTAGGTGAATAAATCAGTCCATGAATCTGCCCAAAATAATAATAAAAAATTGAAGTTTAATAATCGCCTTATGCCTCTGAAGTGTGAAATGGAGATAACATAAAGGACTTCAGTAGTAAATTTGTTATTATATCTGACTTGTTAGTTAGGATTTTGTTAGCTTCTGCCACAATTCTTAGCTTTGTTGATGAATCAACAACAACAAAAACAGGTTTTACTCAGCAAGTTTGTTAATAATGTAAAAATGAAAACAAATGAATATTTTCATAACATAAAAAGCTTGGCTATTCCAAATCTGTATCGGTTCTGCAATATTAAATACATAGTTTCGAAGAGCGGAACCAGAGCTCTGGTGGTGTGTGAATAAAAATAACTGATATGGCTAATGTTCTGTTTCACTAGCAACTTTCACAAGGACAAATACACTATGAAGATTGTCTACACTGTGTATTTCAGACTGCCTTAAGCATGAACTGCGGTCTTCTAAATGGTACCTAATTGTCCAGAGTAGTGTAATACAGGGAGTGTGATCACTGTCTAAAACCAGTCCAAAACAGACTGTTGTGATCAAGCCGTTAATGATGCTTGTTGTATACTTAACATGCTTTGGCTTCATTTCATGTTCTCAAACGAATGTCCTGACTGGAAAGCTCTGGGTCATGAGGGAAGGGAGGTTGTGAGGAAACTGGGGTTGAGGTTTGGGGTGATTTAGGGTCCAGGCAAGGAGGGGTTGGGATTGCCAAAGGTAAGTGAAAACTTCCAGCAGGGACCGCTCTCCTGAGGGGGATCTAAGGTTCCTCTGGAGCTCCTTAGTGCGTCCCTGGTCTTTGCAGGAGGTGCTTGCATGTGCAAATCAGAGCTAGGGCTTGCTTCACTCCGTACTCAGCATTTTCCTTTGCAATCTTCCATTCATTAATTTCTGTGAGAAATGTCCTCTGGGAAGAGTTTGTTTTCAGACCTCCCAAGTCACGGCTGCCCATTTGGCTCACCTTTTTCCAACACTCTGGAAAACAAGGTGTAGAATTGCAATGGAAGTTCTTCTGTAGCATAAGCCTTACTGGTTTTTGCATCATGGTAACACATAAAAATCCCTGAAAAGAGTCCAAGACCTTGTTGTGTGCTAGGTGCTTAACAAATAGAGAATCTGCTTCTAGGCATTTCTGGCCAATGGAAGTAAGGGTGCCTTCCACTTTTACACCTTCACCACACATATTTCCATCCAGACTTGATGTTTCTCCTGCCCTTTGGTCACTTGAAGTCAGTGGCACAGAAGCTGAGTCAAGAGCTCACGTTTTAAACAGTACAAGCTCTTCCCTCATGAAGTCCCGTTCCTCCAAAGTTTCCCTCTATGTGCTCCTTTTTCTGCGACTGTAAAGCTCTTAGTGAGTTGCAGGGCCC
This sequence comes from Pluvialis apricaria, assembly GCA_017639485.1. NCBI lineage: Eukaryota > Metazoa > Chordata > Aves > Charadriiformes > Charadriidae > Pluvialis > Pluvialis apricaria. Next base: position 17,351,656 of record CM030012.1, read on the forward strand.
TTAAAACATCTCAAGCCATTAACAACTGTTCTGAAATTCACTGTTTCAAATCATATCGCTGGAATTAGAAGGTTGCCTGAAACTTTAGGGTTAGGCTCCAGCTTCTCAGACACCAACTTACTGTAAACTCATTCCTCTGTGTTTTTGAGAGTGCACCACTTCTTATTGATGTGAATTGGGGGGGGCTTTGCAGAAAAACTCAGCTGTAAACCAGCTTGCCTCCGGCCAAAGTCATACCCCTATGAGCTGCATTATGCTGATGATACTGTGCCTGTGCCACCTCACTACTTGTTGCTTTCCTCTGAGTGTGTTCGGTTTGTCACGTTTTGACATTTAGTATCCTTTGCTTTGAGTAAAGTATCTTTCCTTCTAAGATCCTTTGCCTTGCCAATCTGTCAGAAGCACAGCAGCCTCTGAGCAGCCTCTACCTTATCAGCCACTCATTAAATTTTCAAGAAAGTACCACCTTCCATGTTGTTCCTCATGTTGTGAAGGAGTAGGTTTGCACGTGGTCACAAAGATACTAGAAAGTCACCTGGAAACTTCCTTTCTTCATGGATGCCTTCAAAACATATCATTAGGGAGGAAGTTGTCTATTTCATTAATCGTTGCTGTTGTGTTGATTCCTTGTGCTTTGCTGTCTGGAAAATCGTGGAGGAAGAATGCGTCTGTCTTGCAGTGTCCCGACTCTGATGTTCTAGCGCAAGTGTAGACATGTCATGAATTGGGGGCAGCATTTGGGCAGTCATAGGTGTCATGCCATGGGAGCAGCCCATTGTGCTCAGCTGGATTTGTGATGGTGGTGGCACATGGAAGGTGATGGCAGATGCAGAAAGGTGCATTCTCTGCCTGTTTTGCCTGAACTTGAGGAGAAGTATGCAGTTGGGGGGGGGGGGGGGGGGTGTTGTCCTTGTCCATGTTGTAGCAGCTGGGCTAACACTCCCGGACACTCTGTGGGTGATGCCACATGTCCCATGTCTTAGACCAAAGCCAAGCTGTAGAGCTCCATGCGATGGTTGGGTTAGAAAAACCAGGCAGAGCTTCGTCCTTAAGCAGCCCTGAGTCTTTGGTATCCCTAGTAACTCCAGAAGGAGCCACAGGGCAGAAGCTGATGAGATTGTTAATTACGGTTACTTCAGTAAAACAAGTCCCCTGTGATGAGAACTTGCCATTTGGCAGCTGGACTACCTGGCGCTTTGCATGACAAAGGTGTGCAGTGCTACAGCAGTGGGATCTTTGCCAGTGTTAGCAGAAGGAGAAAACTTTATTTGTGAAAAAAACCCAAAACATTTTTAGCCCTATTATTCCAATAAAACCTGGCTGCAAGGGTTAGATCGTTAATTATTTTTCATGGATGCGTGTGAAGCTGGGGAGTTGGTGAAAGCGAGATGTTCTGTATAAATTCTTCATAAAGATCCACGGATCGAAAATATGGAGTCATTTCTTACAGTGTCATGGCAACCAGCTGTACCCAGAGGAGGCACCCTATCAATTAGGTTAAATAATTAGGAATAACATTGAGTAAAATGAAGAAAAACAGCTTAGAGTGATGTGAGGTGGGAGGCAGCTAAGCTCCTAAACAAAATAAAAAATATGCTATGTCACTTCTGGAAAACTCCAGCAGAGGCTGAAAGGGGCGTGAACAGAAGGAAGAAATGGAGCGAATTAACGAGATAGTGGAAAAAAAAACTTGTGGTAGAAACTTACTTAGATAACATGGAAAGTATTTAGACGAACCCTTAGTTTTGTTGAAAATGTGTTTTTTATTGAAAAAGGATATGTTTTGAAGAAAATACTTGATATACGTAAGAGATTGTTTTTTACTTCCCAACTAAAATGTCTTTGTTTTCAAGATAATGGAAGAGTTCTCTCTTTCTCATTCTCATTCTATGCTTTTCAGAATTTTTTACGCTAGAAAGAAACTGGAGAAAAATCCTTCCCTATGTTTTCTGGTGGAAAGGTTTTAAAAAATGAGAGGAAATGTTATTTTATTTTTTAAAAACTTCACTTTGATGGTGCAACAAGTAGAATATAGTAAAGAAATAAGACATTACATGTCTACTTTCACTTTAAAAGATCTTCTATAACTACAAATTCAGATTAAAAAACCCCACGGGTGTTATTTTCTCTCTTTTTTTTTTTTGCTATACTTTACCCTATTTCATTAGGAAAAAAAGCAGCTAAATAATAAAATGGGGCATAATAATTTCTAAAACCAGTAAATGTAACAATTTTATAAAATACCTTATTCTGAAAATTTCCAATGAAAAATAGAACAGGGACAATTGAAGTACATAACAGCATGGAACAAAATTAAATAATTTATCTTTCTTTGTAAAATGCATGTACAAATGTCAAATATGAGGTGGCTGTGATATTATTATTAATTAGTATTATTATTACTGCTACTACTACTACTACTAATTCTTTTTTTTTTAAGTTCCCTCTTACTTAGTAACAACATCTGTCCTTCTGTATGTGCAGTGTCCATGTTGCAAAGAACTTACTATGAATAGACATGCAGAAAATTAAAATAGATTCCCAAAAGCCTTTTGCCCTACCTTTGGGAAATGTCCCATACCGATTCTCAAAGTAAAAGATAAACATACCTGTTTGTTGCCAACCCTAAAACTCAGTAACATCAGCAGCTACTTTCCACTGACCTCAGTGAATTATGGATCACTACCTCTGGGAAAAATGAGTTCAGATTAATATCATTAAGAAGCAAGGCAGGTTACCTTGCAAATTTGGTTCAAAGTGTTTTTATTTAGGTTAGGTAAATGTGTTTTAATATTATACTTACTAATATGTACTTGCAGGATTAAGGACTTGCATAAAATGAGAAATCTGTGAAAGATTGTTTCTCCCAAACCATCAGTAGAGGAGATGAAGAGCCTCTGCTCCATAGATAATAAATCTGAATGCCTTAAAAGATTAAAGGAAATATTTGCAATTTGATCAAACAAACTGTGGGGAATAAAATGAACTCCATTGGGACTGGGTTTGCAAAACTGAATAAAAAATGTAAAGAAAACAGCTTTGCAAAGTCAACTACAATTAATAGTTCAGTATGAAATTAATGTACCATATTGCAGAGGCTTGGCAACAAGGAGTCTTGAAGGCCAGAAAAGACGTGCTAATAAATGCGTTGTTGAATTTCATTTTCATTGGATTCAAAGACTTCATCCTGCAAGGCTTACAACAGTTTCCTGCTGACAGAAGTCGTCAGTGGTATGAACAACTGAACATGAATAATACCTGCAGGTATTAGTAGCACTAGCTGGTTTAGGTCATTAATGCAGAGGGACCAAAAAACCTGAAAACACTGTCAAACTCCCCATTCCACGTACAATCCCTATTATATATATGATTTCAGATGTCATTGCCCCTAACAAAGGAAATTAGTGGCATTTATACCCAGCTATTAGTGCCCCGTAATAGCTGAGAAGTAACTGAGGATGCTTCAGGTATTGGCAAAATATGTGTGGGGGGGAGACCATGCAGTAATTCCTTCAGCTATCAGCATACGACCAAAACATCAAAGGCATCACGGTCACTTAAATTAACCTATTGCATTCGTAGCTGATCTCACTGTTACTTGAAAAAAGATGATAGCTGTTCAGTGTTGTTAATGGTGCATGCAATGGTGTGACACTGGGACTGCCAAACTGGAGGGTTAAACACGTATTTTGGAAATTAATGCTTACTCTTGCTGCTAAAGAGTTAATGTTCAAGAGACATTCCATAACTGTTGCAAGTGTTGGGTCACATCTTGACATTTTTATTCTGTCAAATGGTCTCATTTATTTTCACTGGACTTTTAGGGTTGGCTTAGTCACTCTTGGAGAAAATCCAAGAACGAACAGCTTTGCCTGCATTTGCCATGCTCTGGGAAATAGTCAATCCTGCTTGTAGTAGAAAGATGATAAAATCTTCAAAATTATTGGGACCTAAGCCATGATACTCGCATAAACCTAAAAAATTTAAGAAACAATTCCATTTTGCCCATTTTTTTTTTTTATTCTTTCCATTGTAGTTGTATCTAAGTGCAGCTTTTCTCCTTTGTGCTGCAGGTCTTTTTCCTGCTTAATCCTGAAATTAGGGTTTCTGGTTTGATATAGCAGTCCCACCACAGAAGTGATTGTGAAAAGGACAGATGAAATTCTGTGTCAGTGCATGCAAATTAATATACGTAGGCAAAAAATAGCTAGCTCTACCTATACAATAACGGGTTTTAAATTAGCAGTTAGCACTCAGGAAAGACATTGACTGTTATTGCAGATAGTTCCTTGAAAATATTCAGTACCAGTTGAAAAAAGGCAAATAATATTTCTAGGCAAGTATTTGAAATTAACGTCATTGCACCACACTGCACCGTTCTACAACAAGATTTTGTAAGATTAAAAAGGGTGTCTACAAGGTGACGAGAATGAACCATGGAATGACTCTCCCAGAAGGAGAGATCAAGTAGATGAGGGCTCTTCACAGCTGAGAAAACACAGCGGAGGAAGGCTTACAGAAATTGGGAGTGGTGCACAGGAGGTGAAGAGGAGCAATTATTTCTTGGAAGGGGGCTGGGGGTGGCCAATGTAAAGACTGGGACAGCCAGACTTGCAGAATAGCACAACAAAATACTTTGTCACATAATGTCTCGGTGAGAAAAAGCAGAGATGGATTTGTGGAAAGGAATTCGATATTCTTGGTGGAGATGTCTGGTCGGTGGCTAATATATACCATGGTCTGGATGTAGTGGGCAGTTTAGAAAGTCCCTGGGCTCTGGGTTTGTGGAAATCTGGAAGGAGTAGTCCAGGGCAGAGATGCCCTGTGCACCCTCTTTCTTCTACTGTTGTCATCAATTTCCAGAAGAGGTTGCAGTCAGAGGAAAGATTTTGGCTTAGATGGGCAATTGGTGTGATGCTGCGTGTCAGTTCCATCACTGTACACATCTCTCTGGGCCATACGCATCCCAGGCATCTTCCAGACGCTGTCTGGAGCTTTACAGCAAGAACACCATCGTCCCGAGGAGAGTAACTTCATTGCAGCATCGAAGAGCAGAATAAGTGGATTTTAGTGAAATGGGACATTTAAAAATGCTACAAAACAACCACAAAAAAGTCAAAGGAAAGTGATAAAATACACTCAATTATTCTCCTCAGATAGTCTCCAGACATCAGTGTAATTTCATTGACTTCAGTGAAATTAGTGTTAATGTAGGAATGGAAATGTAGCAAATCTAATTCCAGCGTCTCCTTCCTGGAATAGTGAGCAAGAAAACAGAGAGGTAATCAGATAGAAACAAGTGCTGATCAGAAGGAGTTGGACAGAGAGTAGGAGAGCTCCAGGAGCTGCTGCCAGGAAATAAAGACACTTTTCCAGTCTCACATAGTCATGGAGAGTTCAGCAATACATGCGCAGAGGCTGAAATGAAAAGCTTGACTTCTTTTTCTTTGTTTCACTTTGCCAGTGTATGCAATCTTTTGTTGTTCTGTTGAATATTCCTCAAACCCCTGCTACTGGGACAGCATCAATGGCTAGTAATGTTTCCAGCAATGCTTTCATTCTTGGTATTATGGAGAAGGGAGCAGTGGAGAGCTGTGGGACTGGTGGAAAGAGGTGGAGGTAATGTGCTTGATGTATTTAGACAGCTCTTGTTTCATCTGGAAACAGATCTGTTTGTAACCTTTGGAGTCCTGATGTCCAGTTCTACGTATATATTACTGCCTGGCTTGGTGATCCTCTGATAGAAAATGCAAGAATATATTTAGGGTGTTGCCTACCATTTTGCCATGCCGTTGCTCTTCAGCAGAATAGTTTGTGGCATTTGCAAAGGTGAATGTGGAGAGCATCTTCCTAGGACCAAAGATGTTCTCTCAAGCGCCATAAAAACTACCCAGATATGCTGGGATTCAAGTAGACGTTGGGTAGGAGATGAAACCCTCTCGCTAAGCACATTCACAGTAGTGCCCTCCCCAAAGACCCCTCTCCACTGATGAGAAGTGGCTTCGTAGCAGTGGTATGTGACAGCAAAGCCACAGACCTGTGACTGAAACATGGTCCCACCGATGTGTCAGGGCTGGCGGTGTAGAAGTATTCTGATTAACTGATAATGCTGAATGCTAAATTAAGAGGCCAACTTTTTTCCTCCCTCCTCCTCCCAGAAGGATGCAGTACCGAGTAGCACACATGATTTCATAGAGTATAAAAGAGGGAAACGTGCTTGGTTTTGCAGTTTGGTTTCACTTGGCTATTGACTGTTTTACAAGACAACCACCAAGGAAGCTCTGAAGAAGCTGTCAGGCTCAGTGACAGCTCAGCATCTGCCACAGCTAAATCAATACTGCGTTGAAGGGCAGGTTCCCAAAGTGGATAATCAAAGCAGAGTAAACTTAATTCACCTTGAAAGCCTGAAAATATTAGTGTGAAATTTTTTAGACAAAACCAGCATCATTCCAGCAAAACATGAGAGGTGCTGAGGTCCAGCCCTGAGCAGCGGTCTGCCCAAGCGTTGCCTTTAGTGGGAGTGGGGAGGAGGCTTCACACCAGTCGTGTGCACAAATGCTCTGATAAAACGGAAACCTGGCACTAGTAAATCAGGAAAAAAGGGGTTCGCACTGGCCCTGATTGCTAGAAGTGCACTGGGAACTCATGGTTTGGATTTGTGGAAAATATTCTATGATAATATAAATTTGTGTATGTGTGAAGATAATGAATATTCCATTTTTTCTTTGGCTGTTAAGAGTTTTTCTGCATCAAAATGGGATTTTCTTCCATTGTTCAGGTTTCAAAGGTTTAAAATCAAAAGGCTGGAGGGAAAATGTTTTGCTATAAATTATTTTAGCTTTATAAAACCTGGAGGTGAATTGTTTCAACTTTTTGTGGAACTCTATTTTTCCCCCCTCCTTTGTTTTAGTCTAAACACTTCAGGGAAGGCAAATTTAATTTGAGACAGACTGTCAGCATCACACAAATTTTTGGATAGAAAATTTTGCTTAGCTCTATCCAGAGGTGCTGAATTTGCAGGACTGAGAATTAGAGCTTGTGTAGATGACTTAGATGAGTAAGAAATATTGTCGTTCAGTTCAGTGAAGCCAGTTTTGTGGTCATTCTACAAAGCAGAATTATTCTGAAAATAATAGGATGCAAACATCATCTCCAAATTTGAGGTTTTTAATATTAACAGTTAAGTACTTTATTTTGTTACTTTTGTTTCTAAAAATACTTTGTAATTTCATACAAAAATGTATCTTCACACAGAGTTCAGGCTGATGAATTAAAATAAAGAAAGAAGGAACTACCAAAGAGAAGCAGTATTGCTTTACCTGCGCTTTCTCTCATTAATATTTTCAGGTGGATACTGTATAAGCATGCACTGTTGTGTTCACATGTGTGTTTACCACACCTCTCAAGGCTATGTATGGCCTGTGTTTTATAGCTGGAATCATTTGTCTAGTTGTCCCAAATCCATTCCTATTAATTGTGCTGAGATAAACTTGAACGTTTAATTAAACGAATAAGCAAAATTAGATTTGAAAGTAGTAGAAAGAACGAGCAAATTAGAAGACTGAAAGGAAAATTAGCAGCTGCAGAAAGTCTGAGCCCATTCATCTTTTCTGTTCACCTTTACACTTACATACGGATGTATCTTTATGTACGTACGTGTATAAATATGTATATTTGTGAGTATCTAAACCACACCAACACACAGGTTTATACAGTAAAAGCTTTTACATTGGCATACACAGAAAAAAAGAACAGAGCAGAGAGCTAGAAACATCTTCTAGTACAGTCCAGTACTTTGAAGGTGTGTTTACAAATCTCCTGTTATATTTTAACAAGACAGGCAATTTAGGTGGTGTTCCTCAGTGTGCAAGTGATGTTCTGGCATCCTGCCTCCAGCAACATTGCTATCCTGAGTTCATCATAATGTGACAAGAACTTCGTGTCCCACTAAAAAATTCCCTTAAAAATACTAAAGAAAAAAAACCCTAACAACAGAAAAAAAAACCCTCGCAGATCAAATCCAGCAACAAGCTGTCGAGTTGTTTCACATGGTGATACTGACAGCTGCCAACTTTACTCAGAGAACTTTTTTTCTGGAGATGATCCGTTTTGAGCCACTGTTGGTTCTTGTGCTTCCATGGAGTAGTGCTGGAGACCCTTTGCGTCCTGTGCTTGTTATTGGTGACAGTTTTGACACAGTGAGGCACACAGAGGAAAGCACGTGGGATGGTTTTGATCCTCAGGTGTCAGCACCGGCCAGTAATAACACTAAAGACAGCACTCTGTGAAAGCAGCTTCTTTATTTCTTTGATGGAGAAAAGAAAGAGAAAGATTTATGTGATGGGTAGATGATTGTTTGACAGACACAATTCAGCTTTTTTCGAAATACTGAAGAGATTTGCGTGGAAATGAGGCAATGTTAAAGGTAATATTCAAAATTGAGAAAATGATAAATAAGAGATGGAGCAAATTGCTAGAGGCATGGGGTTGCTGGCAGTCATGGTGAACATAATTCTCATGAATTTTAGTTGTAATCTGCCTCTATACTTCTGCACCCACTGTAATTCCTGTAGGGACGTGATTGCATTGTAATTAATGTTTACCATTGCACAGGGCTGTGCGCAGCGTGTAAATGCTAGATGTGCCATTTGGTAAGGAGGTGATAGATTTCTGGAGAAACAGGAACGATGAAGCAGTGGTATAAGAAATGGTTTCATTCATTTCACTAATTAATCATTCTCAGTGTTTATGTCATACCCTTCTTATAAACGGAAACTTAAATATTCCTCCCCCGATTGTCACCACCAAAGGCTGTGACCCCTTAGACCCAACTTCCACTGCGTATGAAAGATGCAGAAAAAGCCGTAACTCTCAGCCTCTTACTCCAGAGCTCTTAAGGAAAAAGTTTCCAGAATTAAGGCCCCTTCACTACAAGATGTGCGTTTTTCAGGCAAAGTGAGATTTTCCCACTCAGGGTGATGCTGGTTGCCCTGCTACCTGCTGTGGTGTAATTGCAGCATTTTTCAGGCTGTGCCTTCCCGTATGATGCTTAACACCCTTGAATAATATGATGCGGGAGAAGCAGACCCTAGCAGACCCAAAACACGTAAATCTTTCCAGATGAAAGAAAATGCAGGAAAATGCATCCAAATGCCAAGAGGAGACCATTGAACCTGTGCAGGGCTGCATTTCTGATGGCTCGCACCATTTCTCAGGTGAATGAGCAAAGTAATCTAATAACACTGGGTGGCTGTGGTATGGGGATGCTGAGCAGGGAAGATGTTGTGTGTGAACTGTGATTTCAAGCTGCTTAGCGTCTGCACCGTCAGAGCCAGGCAACCCTTGGCCCCTCATGCTTAGGGGGGCAACATGCAATTTTGTTGTCTGTGCTGCTGAGATTCAAACCTTAGCAAACTTCAGTGCATGTCTGTCGCTTGCTCAGGGCTAGAAGCCGAAAACACTGATAACTATGGGCAATGGTAGCCTTCATTTAAAACTGTCTCAGTCAAGTGTGGTACTGTGTTTTGCAATACCGGTTTGGCCGGTCTTGTATTACATCGGTGTGCAAAAATATAGCTGGTCAGAGTCAGCTCATCACATTTGCATGGTGGAGAGGCATTGGACCTTTAAAGTAAATAATTTCCATTAGCCAAGTGCTCTCATTAATAAAAAGCTCCCAGTTACACCATTTAAAAATTAGTGACTGTACAAGTGCAGTTGAAAGCCCTTATTTTTATAAGGATTTTTGCATAAAGTATGCAAAATTCCTAACTGCCTCCAAAGCAGCTGTTCCACTCTGCTGTGCAAATGGTGTCCACTATAAAAGGAAGAACAGCGAGTGTGAATTCCTACGGTTTACTACTGATGATCACCTTAATTACAGACTTATTTAGTTCTTGTCAAACAAATATCCCATGAACCTGAACAGGGATTTTACAGATTTATCATTATTATCGTTATCCTCTGAATTTAGAGTTTGCATTACTATAGTACTAAGAAGGTGTTGGGTCAGAAAAACAGGAGTGAATGTCACCTGGGCCCACAGAGGAGCTGTGCATCTCATGTGACTGCAGCATGGGATACAGGAATGCATCAAGGGGCACCCTCCCCCCCAGTGTCGGCAATATGGGACATACATCTGGATGCAGGTGCTGTGTGTAGAGCATATAGGCCATGGGGATGATGGATTCACGCTGGCCATGGTGTGCATTCGCCTAGACACAGCTATGTCCAACTCCCCCCTGATTTCAGCATTTGGATGATGTTGCTGAGAAGTTCAGACTTGATGTTCACTGCTGAATCCAGACCTTTGCCCGTTAGCTTCTCTGCAAAGTGGGTGTAACAATGCATTGTTGGGGCGTATGAGAGGATAAATATATTGGATTATGTGGCACAGGATAGTACAGTGATACGGCTGCAAGTGTAATTGGAGGGAAAGAGATATTTTTTTACTTTGGATACTTTTGGAAGTAAAATGTGAAAGCTGGTATGCTCTGGTGTTGATATCCCCTCCCTGTAAATGGGGAATAATTATATTTAGGACACTGATTGAACACTGATGTAAAACTGGTGTCAGCATTGCTGGAATGGGGGGGGGGTGTGTTTTAACAGCACAATTTTTAGTGGGGCCAAGGATTCAAAATTAAAATTGGCCTTTTGAAGACCTGTAAAACCGCAGGGTTGTGTTGGTGCTTTCAGTAGCACAGCTGGCAGGCAGGAGTGTCGTGGCGAGGTGGGGATGGGAGGGTGAGGTTGTGGGGCAGGATGGGGCAGGCGTTAAAAAAACGCTGTAAGACGATGATAAGGGAGGGGGCTTAGAAGGATTATTTTCTTCCAAGTAATACACTTTGTTGAATAATGTTGATGGATTTGAAGAAAGCTGTTCATTGTGACAGTGACAGCCTATTGCTGCTGCTGCATCTCAGTGAGGCTGTTGAATTTAGGGGATGGACACTGCACTGTGCTGCCAGGTGTCACAGCAAACAGCACCTGCAAAAGCTTTCCAGTATAATCAGATGTATTAAGGTGAGGTGGAAAGAAATAAAATAAAACTGCTCAGCTTTTAAAATAATAAATCAGCTATTTGGGTACTGGGCTTATATATAATTATAACTAGTATCTATATACTGGGGTTTGTATTGCATCTCTCCTGAATGATATAGCTTTAAAAATATTAATCTAATAAGATTACAGGAATACGTAATTCCAAAAATTCATTGAAGAAGTTGCAGCTAGCCTCAACATGCAAAAATGAATATCTATAGTTTTCCAGGATTGAGGCCTCATCTTCTTTACAATTACAGTTTAGAGGCATATTGTATATGCTTAGATTAATAATACTGTAGCATAGAGCAGACCATAGGGAAAATTAGATCTCTCAATCAACCCTTCAGTTCCTAAAGGCAGATGTTCCTGAACATATTTAGCATACAGTCAGGATGATAAGAAATCTGAAATGCTTTGGGATAATTTGGGTAACTCTGGGTCTTTTTTTTTTTGTAGAAAGTTCCTTGTTTTTAAACAGGCAAAAAGATTTGTATAACAATATTGCTAAATAATTCAAAAATGTTTTATGTATGTACAAATATTGCAACACACTCTTTATATATAAAAATATATAGCACTTAGATCCTTGTATATAATTTGGAGGAGATTTTTCAATACTGAAGAGTAAAAATAGAAATTAAAATAATAGTTGAACCACCTACCTCACCCTTAGGGCTGAGAAAAAAATATTTCTGCATCATTATATCAAAATGATCTCTATGAAATCTAGTGAAGACTGTTCCAGATTTACACACATAGGACAATCAAGTAAATGAGCATTGCATGGCAGTAGGAACATAACAGGAAATGTCTGGAGAAAGGCAAGTCATTGAAGAGAAAGTGAATAAATGCAGTTTGACCTAACTAGTCATTTCAAGAAATTGGGTAAAGTAATTTCACCTTCAACCTCTGTAGCATCATCTCTCACGTTCCTTGTAAACGGAGAGACTAAATTAAAACTATTGAAGTGTATGTGTACCTTAGAGATTTCTTTAGAGATTGTTTAAATCCTCTTAATGTCAAGAAAGGCACAGTATTTTATTTCCTTCAGAACCTTTTGGAAATGATCTTTACTGCCAGTTCCCCCTGCCAAAAATAATTAAAATACAGCAAAAGTGAAATGCCCTCAGTAGCGCTCCTCTGCCTTTGCTTTTTAAAGTTGAGGGGTAAGGTTCACACTTGGCACTTCAACATTTGCTCATTAAATAGGTATGCTCTGAGAAATCTTTGTTTGCTAATTGCAGGCACTGAGGGTCATTGATGGAGAGCCTTAAACCTTTAAAGGCTGAGGAAGGCAAGAGCAGCATTAGATGCTTGCATACATGCATCCACTTCTATGCACCTGTGCATCTCTGCATAGGGGATCCAATGGGCTCCGGAGGCTGCCGGCTCCCTGAGCTGAGACATCTCTGCCGACTAAGGAGCTGATCCAGCTCACCTCTCTGTTCTGCCCCATGTCTGTCGTATTTGCAGCTGATGCAGTTACCCCAGCCTAAAGTTGAGTGGGGAAGAGCAGAGGCAGGTCACTTGAATTTTTAAGGCAGACCTCTTCTCATTAGACCCTCCCAAGCAGAGGACCTTTTCCGTGTAGATGAGTGTCACAACAGGTGTAACAAATGCAACGTGAATGGTTTTATTTATATATTCAGTATTTATAATATTTATATATTTAGTATTTCCTTATCAGCACAAACTTGTATTGTTGCATACCAAGACCTGCAAAAGAATAAATATTAGCTTTTTATTTAATGACCCCATATTCTAGGTTTCATATAGAGAACAGGGATAGAGAGCTGATTTACAGAGAGAGGTAGATTTTCCATGCCAAATTATGTAAAATGTGCTCTCCCCTAAAAACCAGCAAACCGGTCCCAGCAGCTACCAGTGTTGGTATGGGGAAGCACTATGAGTGAGGAGAGTCTTTGAGGCACAGCTTCAAAGCTGTGAAGACCTAAATAGGTTCCCTTTATATGTTTGCCATATGTTTATATGTTTACTGCCTCCCATGCAGTAACCTGTAAGAAAAGTGGAATATTTAGATGAACTCAACCATGTGTCTTTACCATTTCCAACAGGAGGCAAGGGAAGGCTTTGATTTCCAACAGAGGGATAATGCTGGTTTTGTCTGTACAGACTCTACGGCGTGTAGGCTTGTGAATTCTGGCTTAGTGAGGTACTGCTGGGTGATGCTTCCAGCAATTTTGCAGGCTTGATCCAATGATTTATTCTATCCGTAATTTCTTGAACAAACATATTCTTTTTAAGTACAACTTTCCAGGACCCTGTATTAAGAGACAGAGAACTAGAATTCCTCTTCTGGCTGTATACTTTCTACAAATTGTCTCTGCCAACGAGGTTTTTTTCCGCAGAGGAGGTAATATGTGCCAGTTGCTTCAGACAAGCTGTTTTCACCATGGCATTCTTAGCTGTTTCCAACCTGGCAGGTGTTAGAGTTAAATCTCTTTTTTCCCAACCTTACAGAGCGCTGTGTCACATTTTCAGTGAACATGTAGCCTCTGTGTAGGTCTGCATGGCCAGTTGAGTTGTATGCATTGTAATTGCATATGCAGTCTTGCTGTAGTTATAGGCTTGCATAAATTTTACTCATGCAGAAAGGCAGGGCTTTGAGGACAGTTATGGCTTCTCTTTACACATAGTCTCAGTCATTTTCAGGTGTATCTAACATCAGAGGGCAAGATGAGAGATATTCTGCACTCACATATCTGACAAGCTGAGTTCATGATAAATCAACAACTGTTCTTCGTAAGGATTAGGGATGTTGCACTTAGAAGAAGTGACACTTCATCAAGTTTGTCCTGCTACAAAAGTCCAAAAGAGTGGAGAAAGCTGGAAAAAAAAAAAGGTGGCTTCATCCATCTAGACTTTTTTATAATCCACATACTCCTATACTCTGAGTGAGTGTTGATATATATCTGGATGGGTACAGAGATAGAGAAAACCTTTCAGTAGGTAGCTGATATGATACAACAGTCGGTAAAGCAAGGAAAAAAACCTGCCCTTGTAAAGAGCTTTATTTCTGGACATCACATAGAGTATTAATCTGCTGTGGTTTCTAAAACTGAAACCTCGTGTTCATCCTTGATACACGTTGCGTGACCTATAAAACACGTGTTTGATATGATCTTGTGATGAAAAATCCCAAGACTTTGATGAAGCTATGGACGTTGTGTTTCTGATGAACTTCAGCATCTAGTTTTTACATGGACGTAGTAAAAATCACTGTGAGAAATGGAAGTACAATTTTTCTATTTGACAGGTTTTAGGAAAGCACCATGTTTCTTTAAAAATGCCACCTCTCAAATAGGGGTGCTAAACAACAGTAAAATGAGTATGAAACAAAGCGAGTTTTCTGGAATGAGGTAGGAATTTGTTGTGTAGAGGGAAGACGTTGTGCACTGAGAGGTGGAAGGCATTTTTCCCTTTTACAGTGGGTTATTTCTTGCCATTTGTAGGCTGCAGTTGTTTTTCAAAAAAGCGATATGGAAATGCATAGCTGCATTCTGCTATAAAGTACCTCCCAGCAAAGATTATTAAAAATGACAGGCGCATTTCTGTGTATTTGGTAATGTCAAGAGCAGAAGTGCTGCACATTGGTGTTATGAGATATCAGAATAATTCTCTTTTCTGCAAAATCTGTAACGCCTAATGGAAGAATGTAATTTTGGGCTTGCTTGCAAGGGTAATTATCTTGTGACTCAATATGGCACCTTCAGTTTGCTTGACTTTAAGAGAGTCTTTCAGTCCACTGCTATTCAAGACAGCAGTAGCCAAGATGTGCATCTAAGTGTTTGCTGAAATGTTTTGCTGAATTTAGGCTTCAGAAACTTAACCATTCTCCAACAAGCAGTGTTCAACTGCATCACGCTTGGTATAGTATACTGAGGTTGATGCCTTTTCAGTTGTAAAGGCTTACTTAAAATGTGATTTTCTCAAATATGGCATGTCATTCTTTCACATTGCACAACTAAACTGGCTGGGCTTGACGGTAACAGTGGCATGTTTGGGAAGGAGAGAATCAAACCAGAAGAGAAGGTAACTCTAGGAGTGGGTGTGAAGTAGTGCTTACTACTCTACCATGTCCTCCTCCTGCCCTGGTGATACGCCCTCAGCAATGATGTAAACTTGGGACTTTCTATTGTTTGCTAATCCAATTTTTCTCTCTTTGGAATCATTAGTGACTGGCATCTAGAGTTGACATAAGATATGCAACTCATCTGCTGGGGTTGGCTATGAAATTGGACTGTGAAATGCCACTTTGAATTTTTCTTGTGCATGCCTTGGCCATTGACACAGGACCCCATTTGTATAGATATCTCCTTGCCAGGCTTCCTAGGTTCCTTTCTTCTGCATTTCATTTGTTCTTTGGGACTGAGGCCATTCTGTACTCATAGCACGTGCTAGCTGAACCTGTCTTACAGGAGTTCCACATGATTCTTTGGATAGGGTCTTCAAGGCTTACTGATCGACTGCAGCTACATTTGAAAATTAGTTTGGGTTAGTATAGGCTGTAGAGTAAAAATGCACCACTCCAGGTGTGGACATCATCTGTATGACTGATTTTGTAAATTAATGCAGACTGAGTGGCTGTATGAGCTGTATGTGTAAATTCAGTAAATAACTCTGTACATGTATATGTGTGAGAGGGTGTGCATAAATAGAAATTTTCAGTTTACACCTATGCATTTGCTGTAATTTGTAACCATACATAAAATTATTTGAAGTTATCCTTGAATTATGAGTAGCATTTACTGGAGCGTACATATTTATTTTTTATTATCTTTGGTTTTTTTCAGCTCTTCTTTATGCAACTATTTTTGGAAACGTCACCACCATTTTCCAGCAAATGTATGCCAACACCAACCGATACCATGAGATGCTGAACAATGTGAGGGATTTCCTAAAATTATATCAAGTCCCAAAAGGCCTTAGTGAAAGAGTCATGGATTATATTGTCTCAACCTGGTCCATGTCTAAAGGAATTGACACAGAGAAGGTATGAGTACAGGAGGTAACAATTTAAATAGCAAGAGTTTGTGTCCATCATGTACTTTTATTAGAAACAGGACTGTGTAACAGCGTATAACTTACTAACAAATTCTTAACTGCATGCTACTCCATTATTATGTTTGGATCAAAACCTGGATGTTTTAAAAAAGGACTGTTTTGCTGCTTTGGAAACATGCCTTTATTTTTCATTATGGTAAATGTTTTCTGCTTTCCAGTCTTACTTTGCCTAAATACTAAATAATTTTAATGTACTTAACTACTGAAGTCAACGGGAAATTGGTCTTCAAATTAGTCCGAGAACATAATTTGGTGTCTCACCTACATCAGTATTATTCTGAAAAGTATTGGCTTCTGTGAGTTGCAATGAAATGAGTTTGATTGGTTTGGACCTTTTGCTGATGCCCAGGACATCGACATATCCATCAGCATAATTAGTATAGGACTTAATGGCAGTAGAGATTGATCTCCTTGAGCTAAAATGTCTCGGCTAGAACTGAAGGCTTTTGGTAGGGAGGTACAGAAAATGTGGCACTGCTGGCAACCATGCAGGGTAGAAGTCCTACAGGACTTTAGCCCCCAGAAAGGACTAGTCATTTAGGTTTCTTCAAAAGGAGAAGGTTGTCTTCGGAGGGTGATTCATTGTGTGCCAGGAGAGACCAAGTGAATTGTCCTCAGGGCCTCTCTTTCTGCATGATACGTGCAGTCTGTCTAGCCTTGGATATTTTAGAAAGCTGAAGTCAAATGGAAGGGCTTCCACCTGCAATACCTTGAGCATAGGCAAGATATAACAGTTTTAGATCTAGATTTTTGGTCAGTGGACATCGGTGATGCTCCTGTGGCTTCTGTGCACCTGATACACATCAGCTGAAATTAGGCATTCAAGCTCCAGTTTCCATGAATATTTCCCTCCTAAGAACTTAAAAGCCAAGTGTCTGAGGGAGGGTAAGGAAGCGTCATGGCAGATTAGTATCTTAAAATGTGTAGTACTTGCAGAGCTTTGAAGTTCTTGCTTCAGTTGAATCTATTGCGTAATATGGGATGATGGTGCAGCTTGTTCAGATATGCCAAGATGAAGTCACTACACTGAAAAATTTAGTCTTACATCGTGCTGATGCAACAGCAGTTATCTTATTAATCATCTGCTGTGAAATTCAGTTTACCATCACAAATACAACTATTTTAAGTAACAAGGAGTTTGATGTCTTTGATTCTTGTGCTTCAGGATGTCACATTCTTTAATATGTTAACTTCTGATACACTAATACCCTAACTTCCCAATGCTGATTCATAGTGTTAAAAGTGAGCTTTTATATTGTAAACTACTGTAAATGCATTCAGTCCTATTGTGTGAATTCAAAACCATGTGAAAATTCAAGTTTCATTTGCATTTATCTCCTTGCATTTAAGCCAGAATCCTGTATTATTCCACTACAGTTTCATTAGATTTTAATGATGCTTTGCAGTTAATTAGGAGAACCTATGCTTTAATTACTGAAATTTCCTTCCATAGTTTCCGCATGTCCGGTTTTATAGATTATAAAAATGCAGTTAGAACCATAATCTTCAACTCATGGTAAGCAGTGTTCTCTGGTCTGTAAGATAGTAGTGGCTGCTTAGCTAGATAATTAATATGGCTGTAAAATCTGTGACTTAGGTTTTTAACAATTTTCCCTTGGTAAAGACTTGCCTAAACTTAGGCCTGGATCCAAAACCTATTTAAAACAGTGGAAGGATTTCAGGAACCTCTGCATCTGGACATCACTAGTTGCATCTAATCGAACTTCCCAGAAAAGCCCATGTTACAGAAGAACAGAGACAAGATAAAAGTAAGAACTTGAGCACCGGTTTGAATATTTTGGTGTTTTGTATCCCTTACAGCCTGCAAGTCTGCAAAAGCAACAGCACCGGCGGCCTGTAGTGCCCACACTGAGCATCCCCGTGTCTGTATGAGTGTAAGGATCAGGCAGTTTGCTTTCAGCTGTAGGACTGTAGGCAAAGCCGGGATTTGTTTTAGCCAAAGGGTGGAAAACTGTGTCATAGCCAGGCAGCCCTTCTACCTTTATCTCCACTCAGGAAGGTGTTATAATGTCCTTCACCAAAACAAATGAGAAAAGGTAAATCCCAGCTGAGAAATGATAGAAACAGTGGTACAGTCCCAGAGAGCAGTCATGTAGAGTGGATCGTTTCTGTTGCATTAGTGCCTTGGTTACCCCTTCAAGCCCTGTTGCAAGACCCTCTGCATTTAAATTGTGTCCATCTGCACTGACCCTAGAGCAGCAAGTGGATGGGAGCGCAGTGTAGGGATCTCCAACGTACACAGAGTCAAGTCAGATTTATAACTGTAGACACAGTGGAGCTAATGGAATGACATTGCACCTGCAGGTGACCTGCTAAATCCAGATAGCGCTCCAGTGTAGGTTGGAATAGGGGATTATTGCCCCAGATCTTGAATTGCTTCTCTGCCCTGGTTTGTCTGACAGCCTGGACGTGACCTCAGGGGTTTCTTCCAGTCTAGTTTTCAAAGCTCCAGTAATGAGATTTTGACCAGTCTGTTGTCTGGATATCTTTGCATCACATGATTTCCCATTCTCCTTAATTTGTGTGAACTTTTCAATAAGCTTCTTATTATCTTGCAAAACACGTGTGTTCATGACATGATAATTAGTGAGGAATTTCTCAACTTTTCAATTTTCATCAGACAGCTCAGACAGTTTCCGTCATCCAAGGATGTTTTTCAACCTAACATACAGTATTACATCCTAAACTGTTCTAAATATATCTGCATTGTCACACTGGAATGTGTTTTGCAACCTCATTTGCCACAAATTTATAATACATTTCATTCAGTCACTCAGCATGTTGAAATGGCTTTGTTTTGAAATCCAAATTCAAAGAACAAGAAGGTTAATGTACTAACAAAGAATGAAATTTCTTATATGAGTTTTACAGTAGGTTCCTATGGTGATGAACAATCCTAGCAATTTGATGGAGTAAAAATAAACACATGCATGTGTTTCTTTGATAACCAAAGATTTTAAATTCGTATGCTTGAAATTAAAATATCAATTAATAACTTGATTGGAATTAGTACCACTACACGTATTAGTACCACTTATTATGTGTAGATTTGTTGCATCAGAGTTCCGATATATACTCTTGAATGACAGATTCAGTGTATAGTCCCAAAGAAGATCTTGGCTAAAACTGGTAAGGATGAGATGGGAGCTGAAGGCAAAGTAGAAGTTAGAATGGAGGAAGTTTAATGAAGATCTAGTCTTTGCTGCTTGTGAGAGCAAACTGTCCTGAACAGAACTTTGTTTTGAAGCCCCAGTCTGTTGTCATTGTATGTGGAAGAGGACTTGTTCTCCCACACTGAAGTGATGGTGCCTTAAGCACACAATTTTGGCTTCCCTGTTCTCCTTGGGAATACTCATCTTCAAATCCTGTCTTCAAATGGCAGTGCTTCAGCCTGTCTCTGAGTGTTCACAAATAAGGAATTAACAATGACACTAAAAGCATTAGCGTATTTATTATTATTACTTCAGGGGAAGCAAGTGGCCTCTGATCCATAATCTTAAATCACTTAAACATGAGAGCCCTCGTCTGACAGCTGGGATGATATGTGTAATACATGCACATGTACTCTTATCTCCTGCTGTAACAGTGGCTCAAACAACATGGAATTTTTTTTGTATTTAATGCTACAGGTTTCAAGTTATTCATCTAATAATGAGCAGAGCTAAAGACATGACAAAACTAAGAAGCCTTTATGTACTAAACAATATCTCTCATCCAGCAGAACCTGGTTTTTTTGAGAGAGGTAAAAAAGAGGCAGTACATTCTCTGTACATGACCATTTTTAAGTAGCTGAAAAAAATCTTTACAATAATAATTTGATATATGAAACACACACTGAATTCAAATCTCTTAGTTTTTATTGAAATCTCTAGGCAGCAAATGAAAAATTTATAGATATTAGCTCTTCTATAAGAAATAGGTCATTACACATGAAAGTCTAACAAGCATTAACTAACATGCAGATGTCTCAAGGTCTCATCTTATGATAATGTTCTGAAATGGCAGTAAAACCCAAAGATTTTCTTTTCTTAACCTCTATGCTGTTGTATGGCTTAGGATTTGCTCAAAAAGCAATTAAGTAAATGTCTATCATGTTTTAACAGTTGATTCCGTCAGAAAAGCCATAGGTTTAAAGAGAAAAAAAGGCATCTATTTAGTCTCAACCTAAGCATCAATGGTGATTCAAATAATGCGAGCCAATTCCACATTGCAATGACTGAAATGGAAATAATGGAAAAATAACATAGTATGAAAACTATTCACTGCTGGCCCACTAAGCTTTCATACAGGAGAGATGGGTTTATGGTAAATAGACACAGGTTGTAACTTTATTAAACATTAATCTACAGAAGGACAGTGCAGTTTAGTCGTGTTCGCTGTTAATATCTTCAAGAGCTGTAGTAATAATTAGTGATACCCTGAAACGAATAGGGGAATCAGGCTGCCATTCTTACGGTGTCCCATCACATAGAGGTGTCTGTAAGTGCTGGCTGGATTTCCTCGTGGATGACCGGGGTAGAAGGCTTCCAAGCTTCGTGGCCAAAGAGAACTTCTACAAAATTAGGTGTGACAGCTACATACAATTCCCTGCTGAAGAGGGAAGGTAAAAATCGTTTGGACAAGTATTTTTGTTTCGTTGTAGAGGCGGGGTTGTTGGTCGTTCCTTGCAGATCGGGACGAGGTGAACAAGAAGTCTTCCCTCACCTCACCTCACAGAGCTGAGCTAGGACCAGGTACAGTTGCAATCCACGGTTCTTTGGAGAGTGGGATGCAGGAGAGACGGTCAGGGTCTCACTGTCCTTCGGACGGGTCCAAGAGCGGGGCCTGTGCACCACTGGGGCTTTCTGTTTCACCTTTATGGATGGTATGGATTATTTACCTCCTGTATGCACTGCGCAGAGCCAGGAAATATTATCCACAATTATCTCTGCCTCTTGGATGTGTTCATCTTGGGATTGATCCAGATTAAACTATGAACCTGTCATGCTTGAGGAAATGCCAGGGCTATACAGATGGCTATGGAGCAGCTCATGAGCTTATTTTCTGGGGGAAGTACCGAAGTGGATGGGTCGGGTGTTTTCCTGAGCACTGCCACCAAGGGGCTGGAGCTGACAGAGGGGCTGTCAGTTCCAGAGACCACATTTAGGGGAAGGTCTTCTCCAGATCTGTTTTCTTAATGCTTTCACCCTTGACTGTCTTTACATAATGCTGCATGTTAGAAAACAAAGCCACCTCCAGAAGAAGCACAAAATGAAACAATCCATTGATCAACTCCATTCTTCCAGGGGTGACCTTTGTCACTCCAAAAAATGTTGTGACTTGAGAAATTCTTTGATGTATGCTACATTGTTTCTGATGTTTATTTTTCTTTCATCTAATAAGTTGATTTTAATGACAGAATTCCCTGTAGCCTCCTATCCTTTGCCCCATTAGAAGGTCATGTGATGGTTGTGCTTGGGACAGATGTTGTAGCCAAACTGAAACCAATAAAACCTTTAACTGTTCTGAGACTTCTACGACCCTTAGGCAACCTGGGATCTGCCACTTTGGGTCACTGGTGAATTTTACCAGTGTGCCACAGTGTATCACAGACAAACCAGCAGACCCTGTGCTGGTGAACCACTTGATTCCTTAAAACACATGGTGATGCCCCTTGTCTTACCCTGTTTTTCAGACCTTTAGCCAGATTCTATCTGCGTTGACAATACTGAATCTAATGTAATCGAGAGACAGTTTCTAGGAATTTTTTAACGTCTCTAATACTTGTTACTCAGTTAAAAAGTGGTTAATTTTCTTACTATCCCACTAAGTCTAACCATTTTCATCACTGATTCAGATCATGTATTATTAACAAGAAAACAAGCAAAACTCAACTTAATTTGACTTGATTTTCAGCTCGGTTTCTGAGCATTTAAATCCAAGTGACCTTGGATTTTAGTGCAATTAAAACAGAGCACACCATTGCTGCTGAAATTCAATTCTTAGTGCCAAGATATTCAGTGATGTATTAAAGATTACCCTAATGCATGCAGGGTTAATAACTGCTCAGTTCCATACATCACCTTTGAGTTACTTACAAAATTGCCTGATTATTACAGGAAAATGCTCTGTGATTTGCCAATCAGCTATTTTCCTACCTTTGTCTCTTTGGCCTCTGTCCAGTGCCAAATGTAACACTTTTAGCCAGGTCTGCAAAAGAATTCAACACTCAAATGAGCCAAATCCTTCTAAAAATCTGAATAACTTGGTCAGGTGCCTAGAGAGTACTGTGGTTTTTTTAGAAAGAACTGACTTTGATGATGGCTGCTGAATACGTCTGAAAACCCAGAGTAGCCTTTCTCCACAAAATAAAAAGAGCTATCTGTGGCCTATAACTGGTTAGAAGTTGGAGGGGTTTATTTTATTTATTGTCAAAGCTGACATTTTTTAGTATCTCCAATATATCTTAACGGTTATTCATTTAGGAAACGGTCCTTGTTATTCCACCACTAAGACTGTCTAAGCTCTTTGCTTGAATATCAGTAAAGTATCCTGAAGCTACAATCCCGAGAAAGAATCCTGTGTGCTGAAAGAGAATTGCAGGCAGATAGCATTCATGATTCACTGGCCTCTGCCCTTTTTGTTAACAAGTCTCAAGATTCTGTAATATTTGCTAAGCCATCCTGTAGTGTTTTCCAGCTGGGGAAGATTTTTTTTTAAATCCTTAAACCCATCCTAAAAGACATTGTTTGGACACACTCTTAATCTGTACAGTTTTTGTTTCGATTCATTTGCTTTTTTTTGAGTTCTTTATAATCTCTACTCCCTGTAGAGTTCTTTGCGCTGTTCAAGGGGCTTATCTTAAACTGCCTGAGCATGCTGAGGAAATGGATGGGAGAGGAAAAAAATCATATGGAACCTCCTTGGGAATTTTATTCCCCCCTCACAGGTCTCGAGCTGAAAAGATAGTGAGATGTTTTGTGCCAGTTCCCTGTGAGTCTTCCAGAGCTGGTTACTGCCTTTCCCAATCTCTACCAGCCACCACAAGCTTTTCACTCACCTCCAGCATTTTACATATGCCATAGGGTGCTCTAGAGATGATAGTGGTGTTGAATGTCTGCATTGGGTGTCGTTGTGTTGGGGTATGTATCAGCTGGGTGCCAGGTGATGATGGCAGAACTCAACAATTGTCTTATACTGACTTTGAGGAGGTTTAATTTTCTGTGCAAAGAGGGAAGCGATAAATGTTATTCTGTGCTTTACTTTCTCCTCTCTCAGCTTTGTAGTGGTTCAGGTCTTTATGGATACATGTGTACTTTTCATGTGTGGGATGGCGCCTTGCTCCTTTTCTGGTAGAAACACAGCTTGTATAGCCAGCGAAGATTTTCCTCTGGGTAGAATTCGAGTTTCTCTTCTGATTTTGCATTGACACATAGCAGGTTCTGTTCTTTCATGCTGCTTGGATGCGTATGGGAAAGCTGACTGCAAAGTCTGTGGCTACAGATTTATTACAGAGCAACTTCTGTAGCAGCACAAGCATCTGGTCCCTGCAGACTGCCTGCTCCAAGTCATGCGCTCCAAAACCATCACTTAGTAAACCATTGCAGTCAGCAACCTTAATATCCTGGCTAGTTTATAAACTATAGGTTTCACTGAGAAAGGTCTTGAAACCTCTAAGGAAATTTCCTCTTCAGAAATTTGTCTTGGTGGTTTTTGATATGCTGCTGAAAGAATACACAAGCTAGAACATATCTCCCAGCTGAACTTTGGTTCTACTGACATGAAGTGTTGGGGGCATTTCAGTGAAACAGTAGATTGAGCGTTACAGGATATCCTCTCCCTTAGACTGAATTTCTCTTTTACACCCATGTCTGTGCATTTGTACACCATACGGACTCATGTACAACCATATTTCCACTACTTTGTATCTTTTTAGTTGCATGCTGCCTTAAAAATGCTGAGATCTCAGTAAGAGCATTTCACATCAGGAATGACTGAAGTCTTGTATTATCAGTAAGGGATCATTTTCAGAAGAATATTTATCTGAATTTGAAGTGCTCATTTTCTCATTTTCTGCTTTTAGTCTTTGGACTATTTATCATTAGCTTCCAAATGCTTCTGTGTGATCCTATATCCTATTATGTGTCTTCTTTGGAAGCAGGAAAATTACTACATACTGTAATCTGTGTCACCAACAGCCCCTTTCTACAGTACAACCAATAGACAAGCTGGTGACGTATGTGAGATTCCTTCTGAGTTCATGATGTTGGTATTTGTAAACATGAAAAGAAATGCTGCAAAGTCAGATTGGAACTCATGAAGTCCTGTGCTTGGACCGTACAGTAAACACATAGCTGAATATTGAGATTGTCTGTCTTTGCTCTTTTTTTTCCCCTACATATATCTACATTTATCTTTATCAGTTAAAGCTCCTTTGCCAAATCTTTTAATATTATTTCTTTTAGTTCTCATCTGTTTCATTCTCTATTCTCAGTACTTGCAGTGTAGCAGATAAGAAAACTGAAATAAGGAATATTTGTTCCTGGCTAACTCTTGGATCATTAGTCATTTACTGCTGTACTAGTTGATAAGTGATATCTCCATATATCTCCATACAGTAATATGTCATTAGGAGAATCACTTTATCATGACATCAGAAAATTCCTGTATTATGCTTTCCAAGACTGTCTTTTTCTGTGCAATGGAATTTTTTCTGTCTCTTCATATTACAGTGTGTGATGATAGATATGTTTGTTGTGTCTATAAAAAGAGTAATGCTTTGAGTGCTCACTTTTAATACTCTCTATTTAACTCTGTATTTGTGAGGAAACAATATGCTGCTTTGCATCTAAGTGGCTTTTATTCTTGAGGGACACAATTAATTTACATTCCTAAAACCAAAGGGTCCCAGAACATCTCCGACTCTTGCAGTAACAACCTCTGCAACAGTTTAACCAATTTTTCCTGCCGTTTGGAAGCTTAAAAGATAAAATTTGGAAATCAGTCATGTATAAATACACACATTTTTCTTAAAAGCAGTGTTTGAGAATTTATAGCTCATGGCCTTGTTAAGTCAAAAGCATTTACATTACTGAAAGTATTAAAGGGACGTAAAAAACTTCTAACCATGATTTACGCCCAAGAGTAGATGAAAATTTAAAAATCATCAATCATGATACAAAAGAAAGCAGAATTTTTCATTAAATTACTATTGAGAATAAGAAAGATGGCATGTTTCTATTTTATTGTAATAAAGACGAGCTTTCTGTTTGATCCAGAAGTAGGGCTGAGGTGAAACAATCACTCTCAAAAGTAATTTTTGTTTTTTACTGGAAAAACTAAGGTGTGCCCATATTTCTAACGGTAAATGGAATGACTCAGGTAAGTATAAGTTTGTAAAATTGACATTTGCCCCTAATAAAATTATGGAAATGTGATATGGAATATGGTCAACAGTGACTCAGACAAGACATTATTACTAATGCAAATGGTTTATGGAGAATATGTCTTGTCAAGTGTGTTTATTATTAATTTTTGTGATAAAACAGACTTATGCAGGGTATTTTAATGTGTTCTGTACAACATTTTGTTACAGAAAAACAGCATTAAGCCAAAATGACATATTCTGTTTTATATTAAATAAAAACTAATTATCTGGTAGATCTAGGAAGGTGGTTGTAGGTGAGAAAACCTCATGCTATGGGGAAGTTTCCAAAGAGATACTGCGCTTCATAGTGTTTGGCACAAGAAGCATCATCTCTCTTGTTTATCCAACATGCAATCAAGAAATGACCTGGTCATATTCAATAAAAACCTACATGTGGAAGAAATTTCTTATGATTGCAGGTCTTTTGTCTGAGCAACAGGATGAGATCCAGTGGCTGTTGGCTGAAAATTAAAAAAAAAAATCAGTTCAGGAACAGCACGTTTTAAACAAGAGAGTAGCTTTCCATTGGAACAACTACCCTATATAATTTGAAAACATTAAATCAAGACCTTCTAGGCTATGATTTTACCAGGTATTCTGGGATTGATATGAAAATTATGAGTGCAAGAGGTTAGTGCAGATTGTTGCAGTATCCCCTTCTAGCCTCAAGACTGTCACAGTACAGAGGACAGGAGAATAACTTCTACTTAACCTTTTTGCATTCATTATATCTAATGATATAATATAATGATATAATAATGGGAGGTGTCCCTGTCTATGTCAGGGGGGTTGGAACTCAATGATCTCCAAGGTCCCTTCCAACCTAAACCATTCTATGATTCTATGATCTTTGACCACAAAGGAACTTTGATCTATTGAAATAAGAAAGGGACTAAATGTTATTATTAAACTAGAAATTGTTTACTATTTTCCCATTCTATGGTTTAGGACCTTTATTAATACTTTACAATAATATGTTTTCAAACCCCTTCTGCATTAAACAGAAATGAAAATTGTGGCTTTACTTCAATATTAACATGACCATTTGCCTCAAAGCTTAGTCAGGGTTACCAGTCTCCTTCTGTTTGCTAATATTCAATGGTAGTCAACATATTGACCCTATGTCCCTGTCTCTCACACTGTCTGCAGAGCAAGCTACCAGATTAATTCCATACAATGAGAAATTAATCAGTACTATTGATCTGCAGTCTTCTTTATATGAGACTTCCAGAGTGCTCTTAATCTCATGCTCTTTTCTGTTATTTATCCTAGGAAAACTTTAAAAGGTTTTATATGTTTCTCAATGCAATTAGCTACCATGCATTTTAGGGTTTTAAGGATGTTAGTGTGTTTAGAAGGATGTGCAAATATTAAACACACAGTTTACAAATCTAACAAGACCCACAGGTTTTCACTTTCTTTCTTCAGGTGTATTTGTGTTACTTTTTCAATAGGGAAAGCTATTTAAGGTAAGAAATTAATTGAAGGTCTTATTTAATTGATCCGCTATGAAGACATCTTTGTGTTCACAGGACAGTTTTTCACTCACCTTTACTTTACACTTCATAAGGTTTCATAATACTTTCTTTTTGCTCTAATCTCAAGCTCTTTGGATTTTCTAGCCTGTAAGCCCTCCAGGGCAGGTTACTTATTATATGTCTGTACGGCACTGAAACTAAACTCTAGGTGTGTTTGGATACGCGTCGGTAAGTGGTCATCTACATCAAGACTTTTGAAGACTAGGTTTTCTGGATGTGAGCAAAATGTGGTGTTTTCTATTGTGAATGGTGCGTCTTTGCATGTCTTCAAGCTCCTTCAGCTCTGAGCGTCCGTTCTGTGCTCCTGCAGGGATTGAGCGTAGCAGCGGGTGGATAGTCTGGGCACCAAGTCTGGAGGGATAACCACAGACAGGACATAATAGTGCCACCCGCAATTCTGGAAAATAAGTGTGAAAACTTTTAGGGATGAGAACAGTGTAACAGAATAGTCCCTTCTTCCACATCACCCTTTCAGCTGCAGTGAAAGCAGTAGATGGATAGAGACAGACTACCCCAATTCAAGATAAAATTCCCGCCAGCAGCTTTATGAAATAACTGGATAGATGGATGGATCTTAAGATTCACCCAGGCAGATCTTAAGATCCATCCATTCAGTTATTTTATAAAGTACGTGCTGGCCCAGTGTCATGTTCCCAGCTGATTATTTTTCATTTTTCTTTTATTCAGGTTCTCTCAATTTGCCCAAAGGACATGAGAGCAGATATTTGCGTGCACCTAAACCGGAAAGTTTTTAACGAGCACCCTGCCTTCCGGCTGGCTAGTGATGGCTGCCTGCGTGCCCTGGCTGTGGAGTTTCAGACGATCCATTGCGCCCCGGGGGACCTCATCTATCATGCTGGGGAAAGCGTTGATGCTCTTTGCTTTGTGGTCTCGGGATCCCTAGAAGTCATCCAGGACGACGAGGTGGTGGCTATTTTAGGTACTGTGATCTCTATTGAAATGCTAGTCATTTGGATATATTTACCTTCTGTTTAGCTTTGAATATTAATTAGGCTTGCCTAACATCAGCTGGGACTACAGGAGGCTAGTGGTTGTCCTAAGATGGAGAAGTCGTGTCTCCAGAGATACTACTCTAGAAGCAAACCCTTCATCTTTTATGCCATTGGGAATGCTCTTTCTGCCCAGTATGGCTCACTGGTCACAGTTACAGTGTCTCTGAGCAGAAGAGAATGGCATCTGTGTGCTTGACATCTTTTAAATAGCCTGGTAGAGGAAATGCACATTGTTCTGTATTAGTCTCTCAAGAGGATTTCCACATTAACCTTCACACTGGGATTTTCATGTCTGTATTCTAGCCCAGGATAACACATGCAAACAATCTCTACAAGAAGCAAAATTGTCGCTTGTACTGAACTGGCTTTACAGAAAGTAAATAGTCTGATCTGACTATGCAAAGAGATAGGGATGCACCATCTATCCAGCTACAGTCATGCGAAGGCTGAGTAGTGGAATCACCCCGTCACCCTGCTGTCCTGTCTGGTTTGCCAGCAGTGGGTGGTAAAGAGCCTAATGCAGACTCCTTACCAGCTTGTATGGGATTGGGAAAGGTGTAGCAGATGGTGGGACTCAGTTGTCAGCACTAGTGTTGAGGCAGGAATCATCCTCAGAGGCAGAACAATGTACAGGAAGAACTGGTGGCCCTGCGTGAAAACCATCCAGAGTCTGTCTTGCCTGTTTAAAATAGACCCATTTATTATAGAACTCATCTCCTGTTTGATATTAACTATTTGCCTTCTCTTAAACTGGAGCTGTGGCTCCCTGAGGGCAAATCTGGTTGGTGACCTTGTCCTAGGGGACCTTCCACATCCCACTGAAGCTCTGTACTGCTTCTTCCCTGTAAGGGTGGCTCCAGAGGGCTCCATGGGTCCCTCTTGTGTCTCATGGAGGGGGACAGTCAATGGGAGATGAGGGTTAAAGTTGGGAATTGCACTGGCATGTGGGAAGAGAGCAGACATGGGGAATCAATACTGGTCATGAATCAAGGCTCCTTCCCAGCTGGCAGCAAGGTGGAAGAGAGGAGAAATGAGGACAAGCATGTAGCCAAAGAGACTCCTGACAGGTTGCTGTACAAGCCTGTGTACGTGTGTCTTGCACTGGGGTGGGACTGGGCGCATGTGCAGGTGTGTGGATGGGACAGGGTCAAGAACTGGACCTGTATGAACCTCAAGAGGTTTGACATGGCCAAATGCAAGGTCCTGCGCCTGGGTTGGGTCAACCCCCCAGTATCAATACAGGCTGGGGGATGAAGGGATTGAGAGCAGCCCTGCCAAGAAGAACTTGGGGATACTGGTGGATGAAAAGCTGGACATGAGCCAGCAATGTGCGCTTGCAGCCCAGAAGACCAACTGTTTCCTGAGCTGCATCAAAAGAAGTGTGGCCAGCAGGTCAAGGGAGGTGATTCTGCCCCTCTGCTCTGGTGAGACCCCACCTGGAGTATTGCGTCCAGCTCTGGAGCCCTCAGCACAGGAAAGATATGGGCCTGTTGGAGTGGGTGCAGAGGAGGGCCACAAAAATGATCAGAGGGCTGGAGCACCTCTCCTGTGAGGAAAGGCTGAGAGAGTTGGGGGTGTTCAGCCTGGAGAAGGGAAGGCTCCAAGGAGACCTTATAGTGGCCTTTTGGTACTTAAAGGAGGCCTACAGGAAAGATGGGGACAAACTTTTTAGCAGGGCCTGTTGTGATAGGACAAGGGCTAATGGCTTTAAAGTAGAAGAGGGAAGATTTAGACTAGATGTAAGGGAGAATTTTTTTACAATGGGGGTGGTGAGGCACTGGCACAGGTTGCCCAGAGAGGTGGTAGATGCCCCATCCCTGGAAACATTCAAGGTCAGGTTGGACAGGGCTCTAAGGAACCTGATGTAGTTGAAGATGTCCCCTGGTCATTGCAGGGGAGGTTGGACTAAATGACCTTTAAAGGTCCCTTCCAACCCAAGCTATTCTATGACCCTATGACTTCATGGGGACGGCTCCCTGAGAGCATAACCCACGTCCTCCCAGCTGGAGAGTATGAGCTCAGGAAAAGGCACAATCATGCTCTTTTGAAACACCTGCTGCAACTTTCTGTATTCTAGTATATACTAAGGTTTTTAAAAAGAGAGATTTAATGTAAGAATGAATCTGTTTCCATATTCAGATGTGACGTCATTATAGTGAAAGCTCCTAAATCTGTGATTTCCATAGTAAAATATTGCTTGTACTTCAGCTCACTGAACCATTTCATTTTTATTATTAATCTTAGTGATGATATCTTATATTTGCTTATAGCTATTTAAAAAAGAAAAGCTTTAAGAGTAAGTAGCAGCATTTAAACAAATAAATGGTTTTCTGGGTATTACAATTAAAACAAACAATAAATATGTAATTTAGTGAACTAGGAACCATCACTAAATGGATGACATGCAAAACTTTATTGCATTTACTAATGAATATTGTATGTTTGGAATGTCTGTAAGAACTTTTTTTGTGTGCCTTGTAGATATGGTAAATCCAGTATCTATGTTATTCTCCATTTGGCTGGAGAGACCTTTAACCATATCTAGTTAAAGTTAATTACCTTTAATTACAGAAAGTGCCTTCGATTCTGCAGTGGCTGCTGACAGGCGATCCAATGACTCCGAGCTATGTTCATTGTGTACTACAGGGACTGGCAGAATCTGTAAACGTAATTTAAAGGAAGATAAACTGCTTCCTCTAGTCATAGAGCACGCTGAAGAGTTTTTTCATGCTCTGACAGATTATTTAACAGAATAGTGAACTGAGTAATTATGAGATGTCATATCCTAAAAATTCACTTGTGGAAGAAAATACCTCCCAGATGTAGTTGCAAAGACATTTATAGTGGCAGCTGTGGCACCTGGAATAGCGATGGCAGATCAGACAGTGAATAACATAATTTTTATTGATCTACCTTTTTATGGAACTACCTTGAGAAGTTCAAGCACAAGGAAAGTGAATCTGCCTAAGGGGAAACCAGGTTTAAAAGCCTCTGCCTAATGTGAAAACCTCTGTAGTCTGCTTTGAATACTCCAAGCATCTGCTGTCACACTGGGTTTCCTAGGGAGAGTCAACTTATGGGGTTGTACTACCAGTCTGCCCGTCGTCCCCATCCCTCAGCAGTAACCTAGAGTGGAAGTGCAGTAAGTATCCTTTGGAAACTTGTCCTCATTAATTTCCTCTATGAGAGCAGGAACATGTCAGGACATGCTGTCTGCCAGCCTCTGCTCCTTGCAGAGCCGTCCATTTCTTAAGTTTGCTCTGGAACTGGTACTTTGCAGTTACTGTGTAGTGTTATTAACTATGATAGTGTTACTTGCCTTGCTTAGAGAGAGAGAAGGTGTGGGGTTTTTTTGTTTTGTTTTTTTTTTTTTCTGTGCTCACCCGCAGATGGAAGTTTTGGTGTGTTCTTAAAGGTGGAATATCCTAGAAAAGTGAATCAGGAGGTAGGGTTAGGAGCATGTATCTTCCATCACTTACACTTGTGCTTCTGTCTGAAGTGCAGGGCTTTGTCCTCCCTCGGGTCCCAGCATGAACCTCTCTGTGGTGTTGCTGCTTTTACCCCTTCTCCACCTCTGCATATTCCCCACATTCCCTTCCCTCGCAGCCACAGTGAGCTGGCACATCCAGCCTCCCTGCCTGCTGAAATGGTGTCCTCAGGAGACTTGGAGTCCCATCCAGGTGCTATCTGCAGGCTCCACTGTGGATACAACCATCCTTTTGTTCAACAGCAATTTTCCCATCTCAATGGCCCCAGCTCTGGCATTTCTTGTGCTCGAAAGCAGGTGAAACCAAGTGATTGACAGGGTAACTTGCAGCCCTGTGACGTTTTGTTCTCCCATGGTTTGGTTTTGTTCTCATTTGTGGGTAATTAAATGCCCGGCTGCTGCAGTAATCAACATTACAGAAATCGGTACAGTAAGAGAATGAATCCCGTTGTAGATCCACAGTTTATAGGACTCATTAATGAAGATACCTCGGCGCCCCATTACGTTCCTCTCATTAGTTATGTCCATTTCTCGAGGACAGTCTCCCACCTTTTGCAGGTACTGAGTGCTGCTGTAGCAGAGTGCACCACATGCGGAGCTGATGTGATGGGGTGCTGCTTCCCTGGAGAAAACAAGATCCAGTCATTTTAACGTAACTCATCTGTAGTTGCCAGGATAATGGAGAAGGGCAAACAGTCTTGTCTCTAATTATCAAAACTTTCCTAGCAAGCAAGGTGACCCTGAGAAGGCACATCAGTAATTTTCCACCGTCTCAAGCAGGAGTAAACAATTTAAGTGCCACTGCTCTGCGTGGGGAGGTGTTATCAGCGGAGAAGTCTCAGGAAAGACTGGGGCTTTGAAGTCCCCCAGGCTAACGAAATGAGGCATCTGCTAGCAGAGGGCACCTAACAATTCACCCTGCCACAATTAACCTGGATTTGCTCCTGGCCAGGAGTTTCATGTAAGTGGCGATGCCAACCAAGTGTCTCTGGAAGCTGCTTTCCAGGGTCTGCGGAAGTTGTGCAGTAACTGAAACCAGGCAGATTGATTAACAAGGTTTAAAGAAATCATTTTGCCAGTAGAAAAAATAATGACCCACCGCATTCATATATTGATTGGAGGAATTGATCAAAAATATTGCTCAAACTGCATAGCAATAAAAATATATTGAGCAGTGAAATCCTAGTGGGGGTTGCTGCTGAATGAATTCAATTTTGATAGTGAAGCTGGAATGAATATAGATTTAATAGCTCATGTTTGAGCCACACTTAGGGTCCTGATCCCATATGTATTCAATTAAGTTGTTATTTGCCTTTACGTGTTGCATGTTAATTCTCAGCACGTTGTGCATATAGTCCCAGAGCAACCTGTTGTTTATTGGATGTATTGTTTTTAAGCAAGTCAGAGTTTCACTTATTAAAGGTCTGCTTCGTGAATTATTTCCAAATGTTTGGTCTAGGAAGGGGATATTATGCAGTATCAGAGGAGTTAAGGAAAGCAAGAATGCAGATGGCATATCTTGAATTTGGTATGACAGCTGAAAATAGGGATGAGTCTTTTTCTACTCTTAATCTTACATTTGTTTGGAGGTCAAAAGTCTCCTACCAAATCACAGAAGGCAAAGTTCTTTAGAGGCTGAGCAAGTGGCAGCTCCCATTTAGGTGAGCAGGAGATCGAGGCGCTCCATAACTCTCATCCATGGGCATTAGCAATCTGGTGTTCGGGATCCATGCGTCAACACTTTGAATTTCCTTGGTGTTATACAGCCAGGCATGTGGTTTGTGCAGGACAAGACTGACCCATGTGTGATGCACTGTTTGACATGAAAAACCGTCAGTCCAATTCCATCTCATAGTATTAGTACCTAATTCTGTGATTTTAATTAGTTTAGCTGCAGCTTGGGTTTCTTCTCAAGTGGAATGAAAGTGGCAGAATTTGCTCCTGTCAGATCAGCTCTGGATATTTTATACTGAACTTTTTTTTTATTTTTCATGTGAAGTAAACCAAGGCAGACTAATTGTGAGGGTTTCCCCAGGTTAGTAACATGCACCTGGTAGCTAGCTACAGAACAGCCTGTGTCCTATTTCATCTATAAGAAAAGTCCTTTTTGTTCCAGTGAGTTAAAGCTCTAAATTAACTAAGAGGGAAATATTCATAATGGAAAGGGTTGAGTTTTTTTCAGCTAGCAGGACTGAAATAATTATAGTGATGCAGTTTTGTTTGGTTTTTTTTTTTTAAAGTGCTAAATATCAAAGAACTTTGCAAAATACTTGAAAGATTACTGATCTGAGAACCAACATGATGTGCTGCTCTGCACCGTGCAGTTCTTCTTAAACACATTCCTTGGAATAAGTCATATCTTGCAGGTCTGAGTTGGCATATGTAGTTCCATGTAAGATTTAGTCCCACTGATACTTGTTCAAAAGTGTTATTAGCTCTTACTGACAGAGTTGAAGGGGACATAAAATTTTTCACATTATTTTGCAAATTTAAAATATTTTTGTGTCTATCTGCATGATAGTTAACTATAATAAGAAGCATCAATCTTAATTTAGTGCCAGCTGGTGCGTTATAGATGTAATTTGCAGCCTCCAATGTCAGAAAGATTCCTTTCACTGAATTGAAATGCTTTTGAATTAGACCTGCACGCTTCACTGCCAAACCTAGGAGCTCAAAAGTCTTGGCAGCACAAGAAAAGGAAAATTCTTTAAAAATCATGTGACGTATTTCTTTTAAATCAAACTAACAGTTTGAGGCAATCTGATTTGCCTTATGAGTTTTGAAGATGGTGGGAATGGTCGTATTTATTTCCTCAGTCAGAAAGAATGAAAACGTATTTCTGTATAAAATCAAAATGGAGATATCCTATCTCCAGGAGCTGGGGCTTCTAGAAAAAAATGAAGTGCTAGGAGACTTGCACTAAAAATGAGAGAGATGGGGACCATAAACCCTTCACTAACAGGATAATGTCTATATAGACCTTTTGCTCTTCTTCCAGCAGTCCTGAATGCCTGAAGAAAGGCAAATTTCTTTTGTGTTCTAGGTGCAGATAGGGAAGGTTGCACTGTGTTAAATAATGCAAAGTACCTTTGCCAGCATGGACTTGGATCTTTGGCATGGTCTCTTGTTATTGTTTCTTGGGAGGCTATTTTGACAATCTTTCAAATGGTAGAAATGCTGTGTTTTATCATCGTTCTGCCCTTTCACATGTTAATGTGCAGTCCTGTAGAGCTGGATTTCTGACTGGTCAGTGCTCAGCTCTGATGTGATTTTCAAGGGACTTCTGTCCCTTCTGGAAAGGCTGAGATTTTGGCTAAAGCATTCACAGAGGCAAGGAGCCCTCTTGCACAGTCTCGTAGACATCTCCACACATCAGGAAGCACTGGTGTCCCAGCTGGCAGGAGATAGCTGACGAATTTGCACCGCTACATCACCCTCGTCTTCTCCAGATCCCTTCTTCAGACATAAATAGCTGTATTATCTAAGTCCAGAAATCCAGGCAGCCCAGTAGTCTGTCTCCAAAAAAGGCCAATAGCGGATGTGCAGGAGAAAGTAGGAAGATTACGTAAGCAAACAGTGATACTTCCCCAGAATATTCTCCAACCTTCTATTAAATTGTGTTTTAAGGTCTTCCTCACCCAAAAGGAAATCTTTTGTGTTTAGTAGCCACGGATTCCCTGCCTGCTCATTGGATTTCTACATCAGTTTGAGATACATCTGTCCTGCAACCAGGGGTTTCACTGCACACGTATAGACACAGGCAGGTGTATTTCCATGAATGTATGTACCAGTACATGCAATTATGGCTGCAGGGACTTGATATTTAGTCGCAGACCTCCACCTCTGTGCATGCTGCCATCATGTCACGGATATTGGTACCTGCGCTAGTTAGATGAGCGCTTTCTCTACATGATACAGTTTTACTGATTCTGCAACAAAACCAGCCTCTACTTTTCATAAGCAGCAGAAGATTTGAGCATACAGTGGTGGAAAGCCTACGTTATTCATCATGTCTGGCTTTTACTAGTGTGACTGATGGGAATTTGGAGGTGTTTTAAAATGAGGGGAAGGGTAGCTGGCCTATTAGCTTAGACCGCACAGCACAGAAAAGCACCTTATCGCCTTAAGAAGAGGTCTTGGTTCCTTTTATATGTTTTGTCTAAGTGTGGTTTTCTACTAAGAATTTATTCTTTTATTACCTGCCCAAACTTTCTCCCAAAGGCCCCATCAAGTTCTCATGTCTACTAGGTATTTCTTAGCTCAGTTTTTGTCCCCCATCTGGAGAAGGATAAATTTTGCTTTTACATAGACATATATGGGTTCTGAGAAGCTATTTAACAAGAGTGTTTCCTCTCTGAGTTCAAGGACTTTTTCATTCCCTTTGCAAGCTCCTGGGGAGTTTCATGAGACCCTTAAGATTTTTTCTGCCTGAAAGGTCCAGGTGTGAGCTGCTGTCTCCCAAACTGGCAAGTCAGCCCATAGTGCAAGGCTGCAGAGAACATCTGCCACCCCCCTCTCCCCCTTTCCTTCCTGGGGCAGTTATCATAATATAAAGATAGAATAGTGTATAGAAATATTGTTATCTATTATATAGTTACATGATGCCTCTAAATACATATACAAACATGTATATATTATGTACGGGCATACTTACATGATACACCAGCAAATTTTTGTCTATATTTAGAATGATACCATGTAGCTATTACAACAAAAATTGTGCCTGTCACCAACACCCTGCACATGTCCTCCTGGTTTCTGTGGTTCTTTCAGTCCCCCAAATCCTTACACCCGTGTTCCTGCCACCATCAATCCAGCAATGTCCAAATCCTGACTCTCCTCTTTCCTTTTGTCATACCAAGGGCAAAATGTATGCAAGCCGTTCCCACTCTAATTTTATGGTGTTCCTTTTTTTCAGTGATGCTTCAGGCACTGTGAGAGCAGGGACAGGAGGACTTCCCAGAGCTTTGCCTCCATTCAGGAGAGGTGTTCAGACTGCTCAGCACTCAGGCAGTGCAGATTTGGGAGGTAACATGCTGGGGCCTCAAGAAATCTCTAGAGAGAGGCTTTGAAAAGTCTGCAGGCTGCATCAGCCCCCAGTGCCTCTGTATTCCCAGCCCAGCCCCGGGCTTTCCCTGGAGGTGTGCATGTGTCGTGCAAGTGTACAGCATATACGTGCCTCCGAGCAGCTGATATTTCAGACCTACCAGTTAAATTTTCTGTTGCAACCCTGAAAGCTTTTTTTTTTTTTTTCATTCACTTGCACCGTGTGCAATTAAACTTGAGTGAATAATTACCACTTTCTACTCAGTGAACTACAGTTAATAGGGACGGAGTACAGTACATTCATCTCTGTATTTATGAGGAAAGACATGTTTTGGAGAATCTGGTTGATTTTGTTTTCATTCAGTATGTTCCTTAGCACATTTATAACAGGCAAATGAGACTCAGAAGCGTGTGGGGAAAACATCACATTCAAGAACCCTTAAACTCTTCCAAGATTTTATTTTTTCTGAAGAGAATAAACCACAATGTAAGAGGAGATTATAGCTTCACCATTCAAATCCAGTGACTGATGGCTCGTGGAAGAGTGAATAGGTTCAGTTCATCATGTCCCAGCCTTTCTGAGGGGCCCAGTGCAGTTCAGCCTCACTGAACTGAAGGCAACAAGAAGGCCTTCTCAGGTTTATGAATGGTGATTTCATTTATCTGTGGTTTGGGTACACATTCTGAAACACACCATCATGCAAGGTTTCGGAGTGAGCATCCACTCCTTTCAACCTCTTGGCTTAAATTAACTATATATTACCTTAAATTTGGAAAGAAAACAAGTATTTTGCTCACATTTCAGCGGAAAAATCATAATAGTCCCTATTATTGAATTCTGTCTTTTTAACTACGCTCTGTGGCTGCTGAAAGCAGGACTCAATTCTGTCCTGTGTCCACCTCAGACAGCAAATGCATTAAGCAATTTTGTGCATTTCAGAAATGGTCTATTTTCTATAAATTATGTAACTGTGCTGAGTATGTCTGTAAACCAGGTTTCGAACTGTGGGTATAGACAAGGACAATTAACTGCAAAGGGTAATTTCAAAACAGTACATTAGATAAATGATATGTTACTAGGAAATGCTCTGTGATAAGGAGAGCTTTTTAAAGCAACTTGTTTCATAAATTATACCAGCTGTATCATGTATTACAGTTAATTTTAATTACATCAAAATAAGTAGAATTAAAAGCAGTTCAATGAAAATGCAGTTATAACCTTTCTAAGGGATGATTCTGCTATATAGACTTTTGTTAGAAAATAAAAACAAGGAAATGAAGGTAAGGACTTGCACTCTTTATTTTACTGTACCTGAGAAACGCTAGAAATCTTTTACTGGATGCAATACCTAAAGCAGAAAGGGAAATAGAGAAGTAGAGCCTCTGACCCCAAAAAGTAATAAGGTTGGATAAATTATTACTCCGGTCTGTGTTCCCAAAATAGAGTTGTGTGAAATGTTACAAGTTCTTAAAAGAGGAAATATTAAGATGTATTACCTTTTTTATCCCCAAACTATAAAATCATTAACCTTCACCAAGGGGCTGCTTGAGGTACCTGAAATCAATACCACCACTGACTGATTGATTTTAGATTCCTTTTAATAACTACTAAAATAAAGAGCTTGGATGTCATTGGGGTCTGAAACAAAAAATGCCCTTTGTACCATGGTTTCTGCTTCAGGATTTGAGGTGTCACCCACAAACCACATGCCATGGCTCTTGCCCAGCCATGGCTCCTGCTGGCATGCAGCTGGGCAGCAAGTGGCAGCTTTTGCATGCTTCAGGGTGCTTTCTGCTGCTGTCGATACTTCTTCTCAGAGCAAACATAGGCTCCAAACCTGAAAGCATCTCTCCAGTCTGCATCCATGCTGGTGTTTTGGTTGGATCAGGAGTATGATTTTGAATCTGATGTCCTGATCCTCCCCACTTGTCCTGCTTTGGTGTCTATGCATAGTGGCTGTCTGGGGGTGTAGATTCCTTGCAGAGGACAGGAAACTGGGGGATGTGGAGAAGCAGATCTAATGCATTTCCACCTGTGGTGGGCTGACCCTGGCTGGATGCCAGGTGCCCACCAAAGCCGCTCTGTCACTCCACCTCCTCAGCTGGACAGGGGACAGAAAATATAATGGAAGGCTTATGGGTTGAGATAAAGACAGGGACATCACTCAGCAATTACCATCACCGGCAAAACAGATTCAACTTGAGAAAAATTAATTTAATTTATTACCAATCAAATCAGAGTAGGGTCATGAGAAATAAAAACTAAATCTTCAAACACCTTCCCCACACCCCTCCCTTCTTCCTGGGCTCAACTTCACCCCTGATTTCTCTATCTCCTCCCTCAGCGGCGCTGGGGGATGGGGAATGGCGGTTGCGGTCAGTTCATCACACGTTGTTTCTGCCACTCCTTCCTGCTCAGGGGGAGGACTCCTCACGTTCTTCCCCTGCTCCGGCATGGGGTCCCTCCCACGGGAGACACTCCTCCATGAACTTGTGCAATGTGGGTCCTTCCCATGGGCTGTGGTTCTTCATGAACTGCGCCAGCGTGGGTCCCTTCCGCAGGGTGCAGTCCTTCAAGAGCAGACTGCTCCAGCGTAATTACCCCACAGGATCCAAGTCCTGCCAGCAAAACTGCTCCAGCATGGGCTCCTCTCGCCACAGGGCCACAGGTCCTGCCAGGAGCCTGCTCCAGCACAGGCTTTCTGCAGGGTCACAGCCAACTTTGGGCATCCATCTGCTCCAGCGTGGGGTCCTCCACAGGCTGCAAACGGATATCTGCTCCACCGTGAACCTCCATAGGCTGCAGAGGAGCAGCCTGCCTCACTGTGGTCTTCCCCACAGTCTCCAGGGGAATCTCTGGTCTGGTGCCTGAAGCACCTCCTCCCCCTCCTTCTTCACTGACCTTGGTGTCTGCAGAGTTGTTTCTCTCATTCCTCTCTCCTGATTGCTCTCCTGCAGTTTTTATTCCCCCCTGCTTAAATACACTATCCTAGAGGTGCTACCACAGTTGCTGATGGGCTTGGCCTTGGCCAGCAGTGGGTCTGTCTTGGAGCTGGCTGGCATTGGCTCTGTTGGACACGGGAGAAGCTTCTAGCAGCTTCTCACAGAAGCCGCCCCTGCAGCTCCCCCCGCTACCAAAACCTTGCCATGCAAACCTAATACACCCCTTGGAGCTCTTCTGTCCATGGGACTGGAATACAGCTAGTCCAAAGTCCTCAAAATGTGCAGGTCCTCAGCATCAACTGTTCTGCTGCACTGATGTTGAAATAGCCTTCAGGTGTAATTTTCACATCTGGTTGAAGTTATTTATACATGCAGGTGTCTAAGGTGTCAACCCCTTTCTTACTTAGAGAACATTTCAATACAGACTTAAGCGTAAGCCTCTACTTAAGTGGATGTGTTTGGGTTTGGAACTAGACCTCTGGATATGTTTAAGGCCTAGAACTGGTTATTTAGAGGTTAAAAGTCCCAGGGAGGTTTTTGGTGGGTTTTTCAAAAGGAGTGTTGCCACTCACACTGAATTAAAAATGTTTAAACCGCCTTTAAAATGTGGTCCTTGGGCCCGGGAAGCTGGCTGTTGTACCACACGGTGAAGCCATGGTGATGTAGAAACCTAGGTGTCATAGGCTTTTGGTAAGAGCAGGGCTCCTAACTCCCTTAGGAACAGACCCTCAGAAATATTCAGTCACCTGAACATCAGTTAAGGACTTCTTATATTCAGGAGCCTTTGAAAAATCCATTACTTGCATCTTCAGCTACAAGAAGACCTTTACAATCTGGCTTTTATGCTTTGTGACACTTCACAGAGCAATCTATAAATGCCTTAAAAACCTGGGGCTGCTTCTAAGGCTACTCAGGTACCTCAGATACTTTTATAACTTTTGCCTTTATTAGTTTTTGCAGTTGGGAGCTTATGTTAGAATAATTGGAAGCATAAGACAGTTTGGGAAGAAATAATTTGTGTGCTGAAGAACGCTGCATAAGCATTACCTTTTAACAAATTTGTCCTGCTGTTTTTCAGGTAAAGGTGATGTGTTTGGTGATATCTTCTGGAAGGAAACCAGTCTGGCCCACGCATGTGCGAATGTACGGGCTCTGACGTACTGCGATTTACATATTATTAAACGAGAAGCCTTGCTGAAAGTGTTGGACTTTTATACTGCTTTTGCAAACTCGTTCTCAAGGAATCTCACACTCACCTGCAATTTGAGGAAACGGGTAAGGCCACAGCTCTTTTTTTCCCCTTTCTCTCACCAAGAGATTGTGCACTCTTGCAGACTGTTTGTAGTGTTTAACAGCCCCCAATTTACTCTTGATGTTTTCAGGTCATTGCAGATTAACTGGCCTTTCAATAAATGTTGTCGCTGTTTGTTAACGATGGCTCAATAAGAGTTACCCATAGATTTGCAGCTCTGAAAAGCAGTTGTAGCAGGGTGACATATGAATTACATTTCTTTTCCTTTACTTCACAGTTGCTGGTTTTTGTCTTTTTTTCCCCATTGCATAATGTATAAAGTTATATTTTATAGTCTGATATAATACTGATTCTGGATTCCTCAGAGCTGAGGTTTCGTCTCTCACATGCTAAGATATAGGTCAGAGGACAGTCTGATGGATCTGCATGGCATAGACCAACTGAGAGAAATTTATTGATGTTAAATAAATAAAATGTACTCAGCAAAAGTATTGTATTAATACCTGCTTCTCTCACTTGCATAGTTTAGAATTTTAATATGGCAAGGTTAATAAAGCTTGGTAGCAATTTTACATTCACAGCTCACTTCTTAAACCCTCCTGCTCATTTTATAATCAATCAGCAGTGCTCACTATCCATTAGTCCTTTCAAAGAACACTCCATCTCAAAATTAATTAGCTATAAGGACGTACCTTGAAAACAGGTTAAGGGATTCTTTAATTCACATTGCGGCTGCAAAATTTAATCTTTATGATGGTTTTTTTAAGATTGATGAGGGTTATATAAATTTCATTTGCATAGAGAAATCTCATAACAATGATTTATAGATTATTGAGCATTAACTGTGATCCTCTAGCTGCTGAGACACATTTTTCTGCAGCTGTACCTAGGGCATCTCACCTGGTAATGTACGGAAGCTATCGCAGTATTTCACAAGACAATTTCAGCCTCTACAGTAACAGGAGTTCAACACAGCTAGAATTTTACCTTTCTGAGTCTAGTTTCTCTCTAGCCACTGGAGCATCTTAGAAATGCTTCTTTCAAAGGAGTTAATTTTTAGTGCCTTCTTTGTGCTTGTTAATATACCAAGTAAGGCACGGAATACCCATGGCAAAAGCAGATGCAATGGCATTACAGCCCCCCTCTGTCTGTGCTGGAGCCTGAAAGAGCTGAATTACAATCAGGTTTGGTTCCACCTTGTCAACTTACCTCTGACTTGAAGCTTGTTAACTCTGCTTCAGACCTGAAGAAGGGCTTTAGGGCTTTAAAGCTGATTTGGGGTTTCTAGCTTATTGCTTCTCTGCTGATAAGATGTCCTCCAAGCCTTGACTTCAGCATCCCCCCCTTGCCATCTCACCTATCTGCGACGTGCCACCAGCTACAGTCCCACAATGACAGTTCTGCTCAGGCGTTGCTGATGGTGATTTCATGGGACAAGAAATGCCACATACATTGTGCCAAAATGTATTCTTTCCTTCTTAAAGCTCTGAACCTGTCATTTCAGCATGCTTCCTGGGACTCCCCTTCCCCCTTTAGCCATGACCAGATTGTGTACAGCAAAAACACGGACACATCTTTTCCTGACAGGGCAATGTGCTGGAGTTCAACTCTGTTGTCTGGGGATGCATATGGGGAATAGCCTTCTGGCTGGGTTTTCATGGATGTTTTTCT
Organism: Pluvialis apricaria; assembly: GCA_017639485.1. Lineage (NCBI taxonomy): Eukaryota > Metazoa > Chordata > Aves > Charadriiformes > Charadriidae > Pluvialis > Pluvialis apricaria. The sequence goes on from CM030012.1 coordinate 17,394,164, forward strand.
CTCCCACGCACTTTTTTTAAGGAAAATTGATTCCCCTGCAGGGCCCTGCTGTAGGGAGTCGCCCAGGTGGAAACGCTCATGGAGCTCAGGTCCCCAGTACATCTGCTGTATAGCTCAGTGTTAAGTATGTGGACTTTGCCATAGGGGCAGTGACTCAGAGCAAGAAGGAACAGCACTTCTAAAGAAACGTTTGATTTTGCAGAAGGATAGGAAATATTGGTTGGGTGCGTGTGTGGGCATTACATGAGAGTGCATAGAGAGTCAAAGAAAGGTCGTGTCAATGTGGAACATGCAGGGTAGAGTTCATTTCACCAAAAGCTTCGTGATGATGTCCAAGCTAGTCACCAGTCACCTTTATACCCTTGAAGAATGGTTCCTCCCGAAGGCAATCATCTGGCCCCTCTTCAGTGCCCAGTCTGGGATGGGAAAATCATCCCCTTTCTGTTGACTTTTGAGAGAGTCCTTGATCACCTAGGGTACATCAGATGAACTCCACCTGTGATGTCTCCTACAGTTTTACTCAAGAACTATTTTGGGAAAAGTCTTACTTCTAGTATTGCAGTAAGAGGTGCTGAGCTGGAACCTGCTTTGCAGAAATTCTGCGTATTGTTCCTAGGCACAAAATAGATCAAGCTACTTTCAACACCAGGGACACAATCCTATTACGTAAAGTTATTCAGGGGATTGTTCGAACCTCATATCTTCTGAAAGTATACGTGATTCCCTGTTGGGCACAGAAGTGTTTGATGGTGAGTTCATCTCTTAGGAAAAGCAGTGCCATCCAGGACAGTTTCGTTGGGCGAGCAGAAAGCAGTTGTTCAGGCAATGAGACGGGGCTGACAGAGCTGCACTGTACTGCGGCAGTTTGTGCTGGAGTCATGTAATCTAAATGGAAAGAAAATCATTGTCTCCTTTAATTGATTTCAGTAGAAATATACTTAGCACTTTTTCTACGTAGTCATCACTCGTAAGGTTTGACATTTAATTATAACAAAAATACAGTCCTTGCGGTTCTGAGCTCAAGAAAATGGATGTTCTCACTGTCAAAAATATATAGACAGAATTGTTCTTTCATCACGTCTGCTCTCTCAAGTACGCATACATGTATGTGGATGCACACACACACACACGCACGCACACACACACGTTTGTGCTTTGTCCCTCAACAAGACTTAGATATAGTCCATAGACTGCAAGACAATTTAGACGTTCAAAAGGCTAATACATTCATAATAGTACTGAGCACAAAAGGTTAGTTCCACATGACAGGGAAGAGAAAGTCATGCTGAAGTGGGAAAATAATGTTTTCTCACCCCCAAATAACATTTAGAGCCCTGGCATGTTGAATGACCTACTTAAGGCATCTGCTCAGCATGCTATTATCAACTCTGGATTTTTGTTTTCTTTTTTTGTGTGTTAGGTAGCTCAGCCATCATGCTGCATTTATGAGCCCATAAAGAGAGTGTGCCTGCTAGCTTTTCAACCTGCAGTCATCTCTCCTGCCCAGCGTGGAGAGGTGACTTTTAATTCCTAATTGCAAAGTGTTGCAGTGTATCATGTTTCGTGCTCTGAAATCTTTATGGTACATCTAACATCACTAATGCACACTCCAAGGCAGAACCAGGACTTTGAACTTTTTTTCCAAACAGGGAAAAATAATTAATCTGGAAAGATATTCTTTAAAATCACAATGAGATTACATAGCCGCCTCTGAAGACTGAAAGTTATAAAGCGGTGTTTAGCATGAGTCTTCAAAGAGTTAATTACTGCCTTCTGATGTTGGAAGAGAATATTAATAATGTCTAATTCATTAAGTGCCTTTCAAGATTTCACACAGCTGGAGGAGGGCCTCTCTGCATTTCAAGCCGTGGAGCTTGGCCTGAGGAAGGGAGCCAAGACAGGTTTCCAGGAGGCTCAAACCTGTATATATATATATGTACATTTTATCGATGGTCAAAATTCAGGAAGGAAGGCCCACATCAAGCTACTAAATGTGTTCCCACAGAAAACAAGTGTTCAGCTGAAATATTTTTAAAGCTTTTTTTCCTTTTCTTATCATTTGCACCACCTAAGACACCATCTCCAGCTAACTGCTAGACCAACATGGTCTGTGCAAGTGCAGAGTGCAAGAAAAAAAATCAAACTGAAATTTTGGCCCTCCTGAAATCACAGCTAAAATTCTCCTGTGCTGCAGTAAAGTGAAGATGTCCCCCACAGCTTTTAAGGTACACGGTCACATGCTGCTGTTTTCTACCATGAGCAAAATGAGCTGTGTTAAAGAACTGAGTCAGGGGCAGCCAGGGAAGAGGACAATTGTCCATATAGGACCTCTGGTGCATTTGCTCTTGGAAGGTGTGCTGGAGAGTGAGCCAAGGAGATGTAAGGAGAAACGAGTGCCTTTAAGGCAGTGAAATAGCATCCGGAGAGGCTCGTTTCTTTTCCCTGTGATACTCTTAAAGCCAGGGACAACACTGTGAGCGACTGATATTATCTAATTCTTTCAGCACAGTGTGAATCTCTGAGGCTTTTTAGTGGGTAAGGCCATCAGACTGTCTTAACACACGTCCTGTTTTTCTTTCTATTTCAGATTAGAATGATTTCTTTTTAAATTGGCTTTCTGTTTTTGCTTGAGGTTTTAATGAATCACATGTTGTTTCTTGAATGAATCACTTGTCATTTCTGTGTCACATAATTTTTAGAAAAGCTTTATTTTAATTTGAATTCTGCATTCGTGTCTCCTAAAAGTGAAGGTTGTACCAAGGTTCATTCAGGATCCCCCTTCTTTTTCATTTTTAAGTCATTTTTAAGACTCTCCAGGTGGCATGCTATATTAGCGAGTGTCCTGATGCAGAAGCAATGTCAGAGGCAGAAAGCATTGCTCTGTGTATTGGCCCTTGCTCCTGAAGGTTGCACGTGTTCTGGTGAACCTGAGGACTTTCACAGGTTTTGAGCTCTGAAAGCCATTCACAATTACAGCAGCTTAATTCAGAGCTGTTTGCACTTTGCCAGCTGGTGCTCACACTCAGTCCTGATCAGTTGTGGGGAGTGACTTGCTCACACAGGAAGCGATCAGAGCATCGTCCTTGGGTAACTGACAAACAGAAATCTGTGTGGTAACTGGAGCAGGACGTGCTGAGCATATCTTCTGCCCAGTGGTTCATTTGCACTGTCAGGTCCATCATCCATTTTCACCTTTTTTCAGTCTATTGTTGGGAGCTTTCTCCATGTAGGGTAGCAACGATGGCAAAACCTATCTGGGAAAAACAAGTTTTTCCATCGTTATTAATGAAGAGAAGCAGCGGAGAAAGACGTGCTGCTTAGGGAGCTGCTGTGACTAATAATATAGATCAGCTGGTGGAGGCTTCAGTGAGGTCCTGGACTCCTGCCTGTCCTGTGATAGGGAATGTCCCCACCCTCAGGCTGGTACTCAGTCCTCATCCATGTCTCACTCTTAATACTTTTCTTTTGCATGTGCAGCTTATTCCCCTGCTGGTTTGAGCCAGTGGCAAGGGTTCCAAGGGAGTGCAGGATCAAGCCTATGGAAAGGCAGATCCAACAGATCAATTTCTATTATGGCTTATATGGCCAGCAGGCTTTTGGCATGACTTAACTCAGAGTTTGTTTGTAACCCAATGGCTTGCTTAATTCTATTGAAAATTAATTTGATCAACTTCTTGATGGCAGCATGTATAGCGTGTTTCCATTCCCTGCCTTTATCTTTTCGAGGACTCAAAGCATCTACAGGCTTGAGCATCCTGCTGCTTGCTGCCCCTGGCCAAGGCAAGGGGACACAGAGGGGTTCCCCAGCCAGGCATGGTGACACCCCTCTTCACTTCTCCAGGGCAAAACAGAGTGACATTACTCACAGCTCCTAACTGTGCTGCCCATGACATTGTGTTTGAGTGTTTACAGCTTTTGCTTCATTACTTCAGTAACAGGCAACTCTCTTGTGACCGTGGCAAAGGGGATACCTCTCAGCTGTCTAAGCCAAAGGTCTCGCGTCTTACTTTTCCTTCTCACTCCCTCCTCATGTGTAACTCCAACAAAAGTAATGCACCTCATTCCTTTTTTTTTGTCTTTTTTTGTCTGGTTTTTTTTTTTCAAGCAATAAGGCCAGCTCTGTTTGTGCATAAGGGGGGAATTTACCTCCTCGTGCTCCCACTGTAGAGCTCACAGACTAGACTTGCCTTTAATTTTGCCAAATTCCTTTCTCCATCTCCATATGAGAAGAGAAAGATTGTTTTGCCTTGTCTCAGGGTGCTTCTGCCCTTTCCTGTTCCTCTCTGGTCTTCAGTTATCTGGTTTTTCTTCTTCTTTTATATGAACATGTTGTCCCAGAAAATGAAGTCCTATAGCTATAGTTTAGCTGTAGCAATGGTTTAGCATGATTACAGAGCAAATAAGTTATACCCTCAAAGATCAATATGGTTTTATTTTGTTCACATCTTAGCAGACTGTGCAGCCTCTGTTATGCTTGACGAAGCTTTCACTTAAGACAAATTTTTTATTAATTTTTATTGTTTGGCTTCATTGCCTTCATGGCTATCTCCAGATAATGTTAATATTCTATTGCAATATTTCCTAAAAGACTGTTTAACTGATTTAGACTTAGTACCACCTCTGATGGTGTCTAGACTTGTATATTGAATGTGCATGGGACAGAAGAGCCCACTTCAAACATTCAAACAACGTGGCCTCATCCAGACTGCAGATTGACAGTGGTCACTGGCTGGTCCACGCCTGGGAATTTCTTGAGAAACTTCTAATGGGTCTGGGCCAAACCCATGTGAGGAATGGAGAAATTCCTTGTGTATTTGTAGCTGTGTGGTTACAGACAGCCCAGCACAGTCCATGCTACACCTTCTGCCATCAAGAGGCCCATGCAATTCCTTCTGAGTGAGGATTACAGATCTGAGGCTGGCGGGTTTTTTTCTGCAGCTCTTCCCTCCCACCTCCTGCTCCCTTGAGCAATTCCTTGTGTCTTTGCTCCTCTTTGGGGACATGGGGATTTTTGAGTTTGAGGCAGTCAAAGCAAGGAAGTTAGTCCTTGGAGGACCGTGCGCGACTTTGCTAGGTAGAAGAGGAGCATAAAAATTCAAAGAGAAAGCTGCGGCAGCGTTAACTTCACCCCTCTGTGCCTCTCTGCCAGACGGCATGGGACAGCTGTCTGAGCAGAGCAATTGCTGTAAAAGCTGTTGGTGGGTTGGCTTTCTCACTTTTTTTCTGGTAGCTCTGAACCTGTCTCTTTTCTGCATATCTCACTCCCTTCCCTCTGCTTTTTGTCACTTCATCATCTCCCATGTGGTGGTCTCTTCCTTCTGGACACCCTTTGGGTCATATGGACTGTGGGAAATTGGGGATATGGGAGCAATTGCACTTGTGAACCCCTCCCTGGAGGCACAGTGGTTTTCTCTCCTTTGACAAGCACAGTGTGCTCCCTTGGCTGTGACTCTGTTCATGGACGGGTGCAGAAGTGGATGATAAACCTGAAATCTCTTGAATGCATCCAGAGGAGGGAAACAAAGCTGGTGAAAGGGCTGGAAGGAATGTCCTATGAGAATCGGCTGAGGACTTTGGGTTTGTCTAGTTTGGAGAAAAGGGCGCTGAGGGGTGACCTGTCTACAGCTTCATGAGGAGGGGAAGTGGAGAGAGAGGTGCTGATCTCTTTTCCCTGGTATCCAATCATAGGACACGTAGGAACGGTTCAGAAGAGGTTTAGACTGGAGATTGGGAAGCATTTCTTTACTGAGAGGGTGGTCAAACACTGGAACAGGCTTCCTAGAGAGGTGGCTGATGCCCCAAGCCTGTCAGTGGTTAAGAGGCATTTGGACAATGCCCTTAATAACGTTTTAACTTTTGGTCAGCCCTGAATTGGCAGTTGGACTAGATGATCACTGTAGGTCGCTTCCAACTGAAAATATCCTCTCCTCTCCTTTCTTCTTTTTGCCACCTCAAGGACTTGGGTATCTTAGTGAGTGTTTAAATACCTGAAAAAAAGTGCTCTGTGTATCCCACAGGGTCTTTGGGAGGCCTGGGGTAGTATGGCTTCATGGCAGTCTGAAATAATATATTTTGCCTTTAGACTGCAGGCAGATGCAGAGATTAGCCAACGCACTATCATCTTTAGTAGTATTTCAGAGCCACATCAATCCCACAGGGTACCAGCAGGACCCTATTCTATTCTGAATATAATCTCTAAATTAAGTGCCTTCCTCAGACATCCTGGACATCCTTCTGTAGGAGTAAGAGTCAAAGCACCACCAACTCTGGTAAAAGTAGGACTGAGCCCAATTCTGATAATCCTTTGGCATTGCAGAGGTATACTTATTTTTTCCTGGATATGTAGCTTCTCTGCCTAAATCTGAATCAAAAGGACATTTGATCTTCTTTGTCAGGCCATTATTTTACTGTTGGTTTTTGTTGAGAAATGCAAGGCAATTTAACATACTTTTCATTCAAGGATCTTTGAACAGTATGGTATGGCTGCAGAAAAAAATACGTGTATTGATGCGCTGCTTTCTGCATGTAGGGACTCGGCAGCTGTTAGAAAAGGCACTCTGCTGATTTACCCCAGCAAAAGATACGAGCATCTCTTCTTCAAGCAGGCAATGCAAACTGAGTGATTTATTTGTGTGTGGAAAGATCATTAAACAGGAAATGTCAGGGATAGGCAGCGCCCATAGGAAAACAGAAGTGTAAACTGGCTATGTTAGAGTGAAGATCCAGATTGACAATGATTTGCTATTGTGTTTTTTGTGAATTAATACCATTTTCTTGTTTAGAAAGCTGTCATAATTAAGAGACTTCCCTTAGTTGACTCAGAAAGCATTCTGCAGGCTGTCTGCTAATATTGATTCAAGGCGGTGTTGCTTGCACAGGACTTGAATGATGATAAAAAAATAAATCAAAGGTTTACTATTTTTAATCTTGTAAATATTAAAAAATTAAATATTTTGTGTTCACCTCCCCTCATCGATTAGAATTGATGCTTTTAATTTCTTCCAGCTGCTAGGGAAGGGGAGGGAATGCGCATGGTGCAATGGAAAGCAACATTGCCATTTCATTTTTGACTGCCAGTTAAGAAGGTTTTTATCATCACCCACGCCTGTGTTTTGATATTGTGGTGAATGTGGGCACCGGCAGCTCAGCCAACAGCAGACCCAGGTGGGTCACCATCCCTGTCCCTGAACTTCCCTCGTGGGCTGTTACTTTGCCAGGCTTAGCTCTGCGGCAGGCTCTCTTTTGGGCAGGCGTACTAACAAAGCCAGTGTCCCCATAGCTTTGTGGGGTTCCTCTGGTGCCCAATAAGCCATGGGAGTATTACAAATGCGTTTGTGTTACCTCTGAGAGTAGCCAGTTTATTTTGTGATGACCTCAATATACCCCAGAGCTGCCACTGCTGCAGGAGGTTCCCTGCTTGTGGGCCACCTCCGTTATGTAGAACTGTGCCTAATGCTAAGGCCACCAGCATCCTGGCAGGTAGGATTTGCACAGAAAGTGGGGAAAGAGGGCTGTTCTGTCATCTCACACCACTCCAAACAGTTAGCCCAGAGAAATGAATTTCTTCTTGCGTGGGCTGCTGAGCCTAATTACCATGTAGATCTACAATTTTTCCAACACAATAACCGTAAAAAAAGGGGGAAATGTTACAAAGCTGAGATGATTAATTCCAAGTGCTCTGGTTGCTTCCACTGTTGCTTCCTTGAGCTGAACGCCAGACGTTTTAGTAACACAGCACAGGATGACTTGCAGGTATAAAAATGAAATTCTGCACCAGACTTCTCTCTCCCCAAACCTTACTTCTGCAAGACTGAGAAGGCCTTTTCCAATGCACTCAAAACCATGGCTGGGGAAAGAGAACTTCTGCCTGTTCATTGGGATCATATAAATAGATTCCCATAGGCTTCACAAGGAGCAGACAGAGCTTTAGCATTCCTCCAAGTGGGAGTTTTCTGGCTTTGCCCAAAATGGTTTCCATTTTGTCCAATCTAGAAATGATCAGTAACAATTTCACAACTGTTTTGCATTGGAGACAGCACTGATTTTATTCTCATCTCCCCCCTCTCTGAACAGGTTTTTGCCTTGGCTTGCGCAAAAAGACTCCTCACCAGTTACATACTATAAGCCTGTAGAATGCTAAATAATACTCCCTGCATAAGGTCTTTATTTTCTGGGCAGGTATAGATCTAGTCATCTATTGTTTTGCAGCACACACTTTCCAGATGCGGTGATACCCAGCTGGTTCAGCATGTGATAATCATTGCAGCCGTGCAAATCCTAGATTTACCTTACTTTGAATGCTTTTTTGGGCTGCCTTTTACAGCAAAGAAACAGTGCATGTAGGACAGTATTAAATTGTACACAAAGTGCAAGAGAAACTTTGTGGGGAAGTTTGCATGAATCCCACTAGTTTCAGTTAAAAATAAAACCCAGCCTGTCACTTGCAACTTAGTGATGGCTGATTGACTGTGCCTTTTTTAATTGTCAGCCGGTTGCTGTGATTAGCAAGCTGCCTCAGTTTAGGTCGTATGCAAAGGAAGTCTGGAACAGCAATTTTTTGAGTAGCTGATTTACATATACGCCAGAGGTGGGCATAGCTGTCGGGAGGGACAGGGGGATTCTGGGAAGCACCTGAAATAAGCTGAGTCCCCTATTATTGCACTTTTGAGGAACTTGCTGAAAGGCAAAAATCTTCCATGTGCTTAGGAAGGAATATATATTATTAATACATGTTCTTTCCTCATATTTTTACTTCTTAGTTTTCACAGCCCTTAGTTTTAATTTGTTTCCCTTCCTAAAGATAGCAAAAACATAATACAGTTTTCAGATGTAAGTTAGTGCTGAATAAAGGAGCATAGTGTAAGCAGTTATAGAAGTCTGTGATTCTCTTAACTCCATTAATTAAACTGTCAGTGATCTCGTGAACTTTGAGATCTCCCTGGGACCTTTGGGTGAATTTTAGGTTATTTTATTAGTACTCCCCAAAGTTGTCTCAGCTGCCCAAAAGATTTTGTATAGTGCTTCCTATCTAAATATTTCCATTAGTCACCGCATCTCCAGAACAGGGGGACTTACCTCTCTGTGCTGTGTGAGTACCTATCCCTTTTGGAAACAGTCCGTTGTCCTCTGGTTTTTTTTGTTATGGACAGCACTACTGTTACCATATGAACCAGCTTTGGCTTTTTCTGAGAGCCCAAAACACTTTGCACTCCCTTAAAAATGTGAAAATGGGGACCTAAGCAACCAGCAGATGACAACAGCAAAGAACAGCCATTTCTAAGCAGAATATTTCAACCTGGTCAGCTAAAATGCAGCATTTTTATTAAGATTAGCTTTGCTTTTACATTCATGCCCATCGCTTGCCCCTCAGTGCACAGAAATCCAGTTTTCCTGCTCTGTGTCCCTAACCTTATCAGAGCATCTTGGCATCTCAGTACTTAATTTCTGTGTCTAGACTCACTATTTGCACTGATTCTGCCTTCATTGTCTGCCTGCCATTGTGATGTATTTCCATCTCCCTCATGTGTCTAAGGCAAATCCATTTTTAAATGGAACAGTTGTTGGTAGTTCAGAGCAGCTCAATTTTGAATGAGCCCCATCCTTCTCCCAGGCTGTATTAGCAGTGAATTGGTGAAGAAGGCTACAGTAGAAATGTAAATGGATGGACCGAATCATGCATGTTTTTCATGTGTTATTAATTGTACCTGTTTCCATTTATTAAAGGACTTAGCCAATAACTTCAAGAAGTTCTACAAAAGTACATGAATAATAATTTACAAGCCCAACACAGCCATGCATTAATATACCAAACAGATGCCTGACTGATCTGCATGACCCATCAGCCATAACTTAAAGTATTTGTCAGAAAGTTTGAACCAAGGCACTGTTTGCACTTTTGGTCCATCAGTAACGTGTCCTGTGAAGAGCTTCCTTCTGGATCAGTTGTGTTTAAATTCAGTCCAACATGTCAGATAGCTCCTAAAAGGGTAGATAAGGACTCTGCTGGGACAGAGATTGACCTTACAAAATCCCCAACAGCCTTCTTTAACCTTGCTAGCTGCCTTGTGGGCAGATGCTTATGCTCCATGGATCAGCCTTGCCCCATGGGTGGAAGATCTGCACAAATGCACATCTGTAGGCATCCTCTAGCATCTAAGGTAGTTGCCAGACCCTACTGAGAAGAGTCATAGAATCATAGAATGGTTTGGGTTGGAAGGGAGCTTAAAGATCATCTAGTTCCAATCCCTCTGCCATGGGCAGGGACACCATCTACTGGACTAGGTTTCTCAAAGTCCCATCCATCTGGCCTTGAACACTTCCAGGGTTGCAGCATCCACAACTTCTCTGGGCAACCTGTTCCAGTGTCTCCTCACTCTCACGGTAAAGAATTTCTTCCTAATATCTGTTCTAAATCTATCCTCTTCCAGTTTAAAGCCATTCCGCCTCGTCCTATCACCACATGCCTTTGTAAGAAGTCCCTCCCCATCTCTCCTGTAGGGCCCCTTTAGGTACTGGAAGGCCACTATAAGGTCTCCCTGGAGCCTTCTCTTCTCCAGCCTGAACAACCCCAACTCTCTCAGCCTTTTCTCATAGGAGAGGTGCTCCAGCCCTCGGATCATCCTCGTGGCTCTCCTCTGGACGTGCTCCAGCAGGTCCATGTCCTTCATATGTTGGGGGCCCCAGAGCTGGATGCAGAACTCCAGGTGGGATCTCACCAGAGTGGAGTAGAGGGCAAAATCACCTCCCTTGACCTGCTGGCCACGCTTCTTTTGATGCAGCCCAGGATGAAGTTGGCTTTTGGGGCTGTGATTGCACATTGCTTGCTCATGTTGAGCTTCTCGTCGATCACCACCCACAAGTCCTTCTCCTCAGGGCTGTTCTCCATCCATTCTTCACCCAGCCTATATTTGTGCTTGTTTGAGTCAACCTCCTAGAAGTGCCTGGACAAGGCCTTCCTTGGAAAAGGTGACAGAAGACCCAGTGTATCGTGTGGAAGGCTTAGGGTTAGCTGGATTTTTCAGACACCAAGAAAAAGTCAAAACAGAGAAAAAACAGAGAGGATGCTTTAGCCAAAGTCTCAGAGGTCAAAAGGACCACTGGGAAGCTAACGCAGCGTCTGACATGAAAAGGTAGCAGAGCCAGAGGTAGAGATATGTACTTCTTCTATCTGGTGTCTCTCTTCATCCTTGCAGCAGTGCTTATCCTGTACCAGCTGGTGTTTTGTTAATTGTGTGTGCACAGGGAGTGGTAGAAAGGATACAAACAGTGTGTAAACAGGGTGCAACATAGTCATAAATGGGGAGATACAAAGATCATCAATGTTACCGATTGCAAAGACCTGTTATTTGTGCAGATACAGAGTTTTCTTACTAGCCCCAGGCGGGGAGAGGGGACAGATCAACTGAACTGACTCCAATTTTACATGAGGAGGTCATTTCTGATCACTTTTAAACCCAGATTTGCCAAAGTGTACAATACTGAGGATTACAAACTAATTTGTTTGGGTCTGGAGCAATGAGATAAGCTAAGGCTGCAAAAACAGCAGGCTTGGCCCCTAAGGAACATCCTGTGTCAGTGCCTTAATACACGGATAGGAATATAAAACAGTGCTAATGGGCTTTATAGAGATCCACATCTAGAAAAGAGGCGATGGCTGTGATACAGGTATTAGGGAAGATCACTGAGAATCAAATGAAAAAAAAAAATTGAAGGATCTTTTCCCTGAGAATAGACTAAATGCTGTGACACAATAGAATGATACCCACAACTAGGATATAGCCAAATCACTAAAATCCTCCCCAGCAGAGCCTTAGCTTATTGCCATGAAAGCCCAGGGATTGATTTAGTGCAGTCAGCATGTAAATGGAAAGGAAATGGCTCTTCACCACACCATCTGTTTATCCCATCCCCATACCCCGACTATTAACTCCTTTGTGCTGTCTCTTTCTCTTGCTGATACCCTTCAGAAATAAATAGAAAGCTCTGCAGTCACCACTTGCCAAGTTCCTCAGTCACATCTTCTGAGGTTAGGAAAAACATCTAGTGGTCCCTTTGGGGACAGGCAGAGCAATTCATCCTCCCTGGGTGTTTGTCACGTAGGCAACCTACTGGTTTTGCCTGCAAGAGGCTCTGATACAACTATCATAAACACCTTCATTTCTGCACAAGTAACCTTCAGGGAATAGCACGCTTCTCTTTGTGTTGAAGTTTCACATGGCTGATGCAGTATTTCCATGCTGTTGTAGGAAGCTCACTAGTTGGTGGATAATTCTGCTCCATGCTCTTCTGGCTGGGGGTGATTTTCCTTGACTTTCTGCCCCAGAAAGCAAGAGCTCTTCACTAGTTCAGATTCAGATATGAGGAAAATTAGCAACATCATTGAAGTGGGGTCTTTGCTCTCTAAAAATTTTTAATTTGATTATGCCTTAAATAGAAGGCCCCAGCTCTGCTGACAGTTACAGATGCCTCTGAAAAACTGTAATTCCTTCAATCTCTTGAGCTAAAGCACCCTTAGTATCGGCCCTACACCAACCACTTTTGTCTAAAGGGAGATGCTTAGGTGAAAGGAGCACATCTTATGTCTTGCGTCTTTTCTTCTCCTCAAGGGGTTCCTCCCCACTGAAGCCCTGGCTGTGATCATATTAAAGGCAATTACAGTATGTTTCAACAACCAGCACTCCTTACTCACACGCTGCCAGCTGAGAGTTCTCAACTGGGAAAATTCTATCTATTGCTGGTGAGATGTTTCACTTGAAGAATCCCAGGGATACTTGTTAAGGTTATTTCACAGAGTTTTCTATAGTTAAATGAAGTAGATGATATTAAAAGTTTAAATAACCTTTTGGTCTATTTTCCTGTTAAATTGGGATTTCCCAATGGCTTAACTGAGTTATTTTGCGTCTATTATGCAGTGGGTTGTCCCTGTCTTTCAGTCAGTGAATAATCTGCCAGAGATGTTAATCTTTTCTGAGTCTTGATTTCAGTTTAAAAGAATTGCCAGGTCACAGTGCCAGTGGGTGTCGTTCTGGCATCTCTGAGCTGAGAAGCAGAGACGTGAGTTGCTGAATTGCCCCAGCTTATTGTCCCTTGCAGCATCCCTGTGGCTTTGTTTGCAGGGTATCCCATGGGAAAGGTGGGCACGAGGATACGTCCAGCGGTCATTTGAGCTTGGGTTTCATCCAAAAGATCTGTAGAAAGGGAGTGAGCACTGGCAGCACTTACCTGGATTTGGTCCAGGCAGGTTCAGTCTCCTCTAATATAGCAGTAGGCTGTATTTATGGGTCAAGAAGGAAAAGAAATAGCTCCAAGGTAACTTTGGCACGGCTGGCTGGCTGAAAGCAGAGCCATGGTGCAGTGTGAGCTTTGGGCTTGAAAGCAGCAGAGCCAGATTAGAGCAGATCTGAACTGAGCCTAATTAATCCTGCCTTTCTGCAGGGGGATGTGGCTATGCTGCAACAGGGGTCTTTGTGCCCTTCTTTGTGGTGGGGCATAGACGCGCCCTCACCTTCAGCCCCACGAGCACTTGAAAGATCAGGTCTGTGACTGGGATCTAGAAGCAAACAGGAAACAAGCAAATGACTGCCCAGCCACCAGCCTAAATCTGGTCCGCTCAGGAATACCACCATATTTTTTAATTAGCTTGAATCTGGAGTCGGTGGTGCTCCCCACCAAATTAGTCTCCACTATGAGACCTGGTTTGGGTAAGGAATGTCTGACAGTGAGAGAGTAACACATTTTACCTCTCTGTTTTGTAATATGGAAAGATACAACAAGGCTTGATGCCTCGGCTCTTCGAGGTACAGAGGCTGCCCAGGGTCCCTTTTGTTTGAGTCTGTTGTTTATATCTTCTGGCCTTTAAAATTATTTCTTAATTTCTGACTCATCACAAACAAAACCGATGGTGTTCTACATCACATGGCACTGGAAGCGCATTGTTTTAATTGAAGCTCCTGTTATAAAAGCTTTTCAATAAATTAACAAAACCTTGAAAATTATGAAGTGAACAAACAGAGTAGCTGGTGGCACATTCCATACAAAATCAACATTTCTGAGTCAGGTGGAATGTCCTCAGTGTCAGAAGGAAGGCCAGTAGCAGGGGTGTTATCTTTCGTTAGACCAGTTGATGTAGCTGGAAAAAATCAACAAGCTTTCATTTGCAAAACACTTTTTCAAGTCTGAAGACTTGGGATTAAATTTCAGGCACTTTACAGTCTGGTACAGTAATATTTAAGGAAAAAAAAACCATAATGATTCCAATTAATTTAAATTTCCACTTAAAGTAGAGAGGAGAGAATAATTCATTTTGGGAACAATTTGCAATTCTTTTACTGATGTATTACTTTGTAAATGGAGAGTCTCTTTTGGGCATTTATTGAGACCATTTGGTCTTCAGACAGAAATCCATAAGAGGCAAAACACCAGAGAACAAAACACAAATTCTGCAAATCCTCTGGGGCCGTGTTCTGTGTGGCTTTGTGTTAGGTATATGCAGGAATACCGGGTCTGTCACAAGTAGGGCTGGCCAGAACCCAAATAAGTTATTTCACAGTTTTCATTGGAATAGAACAGGACCACCTGAAAATTTTCACTAAACAAACAGAGATAGTTCTGCCCACCTCCCCACCCCTCTTGGAACACAAGCCTGAACAGCAGTAAAGTTGTCCCAGTCTGGATTTAATTTTAGCAGTTAACTGCAATTACAGTTGAACCCTCCCAACTATTCGAAACCCAGGTCTACATTTCCCAGACTGGACAGTAGTGAAAAGAAAGTCCATTATTATATTAATAATTTTATTTTCCTTTATTATATCTCTTTATATATTTAATCTTTTTGTGGTATGGCTTTTCCTACTAAGGGGGCTCTGGGCTGGAGACCTTTGTTCCATCCCTCATTTATCCCTTAAGCAGCTCAATGACCCTGAGCAAGTGATATATGACCTCTGTGTGCCCTGGCTTTGGCGTCTGGCAAGAGGTAGCAACATGAATCCTGCTTTCTCCAATACAGGGAAAGAGGAGTGGTGGATTAGTACTGCATATTATTATTGATGATTGATTTTCTGTTCCAAGTTAAATCAGGCTGAAGAGCAGCTTGAAAAGTCTTTTGGCACTTTTCCCCATCCCAGAGAGCACCATTTCTGCAGTCCGCCCCAACCTCAAACCACCCCGCTGTCATCTGGAGGCTTTGAACTATCTTTCTCTATTTATGCTCGGAAGCATATCACTCTGAGGAGATACTACACTGGGTAAAGCGAAGGCTGCTTTCTTTGAGGAGTTTCTTTTTTTAATTATCTGTAATAGAATGCACAGACCGTAACTCATCTGCACCACAGCAAAGCCTGAATCAATTGACAGTGCTGCTTACTGACATTTCATTAGGCCAATGCCAATAGGAGATATTGATCCAATGGCTGATATAAGTTTGCAAGGACCAGACCTGCCTGATCTATCTGGAAGCTGTCCTGTTGAAGGGGCACTGTTTCGCAATGTGAAGTCAGTAGGAAGCTCCATTTCAACTCCTGAATCCTAGAGTTCCTAATGGTAATGTGCTGGCAGGATTGGTGGTGGCAACACAGTCTAAGTGCACCACTTGGTGGTGTCACCAGCCATTTATGTCATCGTGGAGTGATGGGTCACTAATAGTCAAGGGATAGTTTTGTTGTGGTGGGTGGAGGCTGTCTTTGCTGCGGATCTCCTCCAGATCCAGCGGAAGATCTTGGGTCTACCAAGCTTGGGTTTTTAGCCTTCTCTTTAGCGTTCCTCTTCCCAGGGTCTGGAAATCCACCACAGTCCTTATAAGAAGAACCTCAGCTTCCCTTCTTGCAGGAGTTCTGTCCTATACAGAGCAAGAGCCATCTGCAAGATGAGAGGAAAGAAAGCCCAGCAAGAGCATTAGAAATTTGCTCTTCTCTCTGCTTCAGTGCCAGGCAAAGAAGTTGGAGAAATATCTCCCCTGTTCTTTGTTCCCTTGGGTAACTGCTTCAGTAAGGAAGGGAAGAGGAAGGAGAAGGAGGAGAAAGGGAAGGGGAATGAGAGATGAGTACTTGATAATCTCCATTGAGAGCACATCTGCAAGAAGGAGAGATTGGTAGAAAGAGGCAGAGAGCAGGAGGAACCAGTTAGTTTGCTCACCCACCAAGTGACCAACCCAGGCTAGACTTGTTTACATGAAAGAGTTGTTATGGAGTAAAGAAAGGCATGAGTTTAAAATCCCTAAGTGAATAAACCTAACCAGTGAGAGGGAACAAGAGTCCCCATGAGACACTACTCAGTAATAGTTACACTGCAACAGTTACCCCAAAATTGCTCTCTGCTCAATTTCCCCATGTTTAACTGTCTCTATGTTGTATACAGAAAACAAATTAGGCCTTGATTCAGAAAGTATTTCAGATCCGCAGTCCAATTTAGTCTTTGTATTGAGTTCAGTGTAAGATTTAGGGTCCTGAAAAGGAATTAAGAGGCTAAAGCTGCGTTTCATTGCCCGCGTAGGAGGGACTGTGTCTCTTTGGATCATGGTCACAGTTCAGGCTCTTCTGAGGCCACATAAATCAATATTCCTGGCTGCAATGCACTGAGCCTAAACTAGGCCAACCAGCAATAGGCCCTGGTTGAAAAATACCATAAATTCATAAATACAGTAGCCTTGCTGGTTTATTGTTTAAAATAACTTTGTCTGTGTGTGGAAGGTGCCTTTTGTGGTCTTCTGTAGTGTTAGAGAAAAAGTCTGAGTCTGGCTGTTCTGGAACATGCTGAGGCATCTCCTGTTTGGTTAAAGCAAAGAAAACAGAAAATAGTGTGGGCAAGTAGCAAAAGAAGTGATCAGCTTCAGTTCCAGTCTTGTTTAAAAACCACGGCAAAGTTCCCCACTTGCAAAGGTGCGCTTCTTTAGCATCCCTTTCCAAGCAGAAACACGGAGCCCAGCAGGCATCAGACATAACAGCTAAGCCTGCAGCAGCAGAAAACCCATGTGTTGTTTTCCCACGGGGTACAAAGAGAAGGAGGTGTCTGTAAGTGCCGAATGTATGGGCAGGAGGTGCTTAGGTCAGGGCAACTGGAAGAACAGAAGAGCTCCTGAGTCAGGAGACTGAGCTGCTCTCAAAAAATGCTCGTTGTTGGTGTAAATGCCTGCAACTGTGCAAACAGAGTAAGGGGCTTTGGCATTTCTGCTGGCAATCTGACTCCTTAGCTCAGTGCGTGCTTAGTTAAACATGTAATCAAACCATTTTGAAGAATCAGTACCCATCACTCAATCTAAGCAATTTGACTTATCCTTCCTTGCGAAGTAGGTGTCAATGCTACACTTAATCAAGGTTTGACTGATGTACCAGGGCAACAGGAAAGGACTTTATGTAGCACTGTACAACCATTGTGCGCTGCCCTAAATGCTGCAGTGTAGCAGAGCCTTGGGTCCTTAATCTTGAGTTGAAGTCCTAAGAGTACCTATGTATATTTTTATGGCGTTTTTTTTAATGAACTGTCTCAGTTTTGGCAATAGGCCAAAACAGTTGCCTCTCTCTGCAATCAGCCATAGATCCTAGTGTCTTCGTTGTAAATAGTTAGCAATGGTAGAGGGACTTTTAATTAATTGCAGAAATGAGGGCAGTGTTACTATCCTCTCTTACACTGGGAGAGAGGGAGACATGAAGAGACAGTGTGATTTGCACAAGATCTGCCTCTTGGCCAAAGGTCAGGCCAGGAGGATAATCCATCCTCCTGAGTCCCAGCCTGATGCTGTATGTGTTGGGCCATGGTGCTCTTGGGATGTGACAAATGTGACTTGGATCTCTGCCTGCTTCTCTTCTCCTTCTTCTTCAACCCAGACATGTTTTAAAGCAAAACAGGATGACTTCAGATCCATACCAAGTATGAAGTAGATGGGGCAAACTCTCAACCACTCTCTTCTTAATATGCATGCTTGTTCACAAATGCAGATCAGCCTAATTGACTGCCAGCATGCACAGATGTCTCTCTGCAAGAGTAGTCGGGTGCTGTGCAAATTGATTGCAAACACAAAATGGAACCAGATTAAAATTTGACCTACAGTAACCAATTTCTAAAACACAGAGCAAGCAGGAATGAGGTGATGGAAGTTCTGGGCTCTGGGAAATGTTATTGGCTGTTATTTGGTTCCTGTGAAGGGTCTCTCCCTCCCTACGTGCCCTGTGTTTTTTTTAGATGAGCAACTTGGGGGACATGGATCTTTATTAAGTCATGATGAAAGGATTAACCCCTTTCTTGCACATAAAAAGACATTAAATTTCCCTTGAAAGGGCTTTTTCAACATCATGGAAATAATTATCCTTTTGTTGAAGTGACATCACTTTGTTACTTGGATTGGAAATCTTCACATCTCTTAGAAGTCAATTCTATAATCGCTTAGGAGGAAACTATAGGAATACAGTTTCTCCAAAGCAAAATTAAAATGTGCTTGGTAGCAAGCTTTTGCTTTTGCATGCTACCGAGTCTGTGAAGTCAGGATCAATGGAAATTTGCAGAAAGGCTATTATTTACTGTTTCTTTCAACCAGCCAGCAGACTAACCTACAAAAATCTTCTTTTCCTTCAAAATCCAGCATGAAAGACTGTTTAGTGAAACATTCCTATCCCAGAGATTAACTAATTGCTCAGCAGTCAGTCATTTTCACTGCACAGCCAAGGACAGCAATTCCTTTCCCACACGCAGATGGAGCAATGGTTTAACACAAAACAGTTCCTGGGACAGAAGGATTAAGGAGAATTTACTGGAGAGCAATTAAAACAGTTGTTAGAGCAATTTGGTTTTGAGGCTGAATTTCACATCAAAGTAAAGCTATCTGAGGAGTGTACAGAGCAGAAGAACAATAAAGCCATCATTTCGGGCCATCTATTCTGCATCCTCAGAGTGCAGATTAATGAGGACATGGAGATTTACAGGAGTAAATTAGGTGAAGCAGCCTAAATGCAGTTTGCATTTGGAAAGAGGCACCCTGTTGGCTTTCACTTTTTGTGGCTTCAGCTCCCTTCCATTTCTGCCAGGTTTCTGGGCACTGTCATATTCGGGACAGGGTTTCTGACCATGTTCTCGGTTGCAGAGACTCCTGCCAGTGCCAGACACTGCGGTCGGAGGCTGCTCTCATGGATGAGCCATCCTGAAAAGCTGTCAATGGAAGCTGGGTCGGAGCCAGTGCTTCTTGCTGGCCCATTGCTGGTGTTTGCTGGTCTTGCTAGCTTGGTCTTCATGCCTACTCCTACCTCCTTGCCATGCCCTGACCTAGGAGGAGGCATTACTCTTCCCTGGGGTCAAGAGCTGGAACTGCATCTTGTGGGTGATGCTGCCATTGCCCTCTCTGTTTTTGGAAGGGCAGTAAATCTGCAGTGAAACAGGTTTTCAAGGCAGGGAACCAGTCCAGACACAGTGAGTCCATCCACAGTGCATGGCAGCACCTTCTTACATCCATCCCAAAGGAAGGTTTGCATTAACACTGGCTGTTCGGGTTTCTGTGGCTCACTGTGAGGCTCATAGGCTGGACTTTCAGATGAAAATGGCCCATGGCTCTTCTATCAGATTGAACTGCATTTCACAGCTCTGCTAGCCCAGGCCCCAGGGCTTCGGTTTCTGCCTAATTACAAGCACAAGGGCTCGTATGAGGTAATTTCTTATTCATTCATTTCTGTCCATTCTTTTAATAGTTTAACTTTTTACATTTAAGCACATTTTAATTCATGTAAATTAAAAGGAAGATTTTTTAACCTCTTAAAAGTTAATTTTTAAAAAAATATTTAGTATCTGAAAAAATAAGATTTAAAGCATTTTAACATACAAGTATTAATAGCGAATCATGTTCTCTGTGACCTGCCTAGGTTTAAAAACTACTTCAGTTTTGGAGCAAACTTGTTTACCAAAGGTTACATGTGAGAAACTGGGCTTGACTGGCCTAGTATTCAGAATATCAAAAAAGGGGGTCCCAGATATGCCCTGTTTTGACAACTGAAGGCTCCTAGAGAGGGCTAATCCTCAGAGACTGATCAATGAAGCATCCTAGACTCACCAGAGCACATCAATACAATGGCGTGGGAAGGGTTTGCTGGTTATGACAGCCCTTAGCACCGCACAGTGCTAATGGTGGGAGAGATCTGAGCAGGATCTGTCCTGCAACACCTGGGAGTGGGGTGACATTTGCAGTGCAAAAGTGTGGTAGTATAGGAGCAGCCACAGCCATCCCAGGTGGACTCCAGTTTCCTAGAGCTGAGGGTAGACCAGCTCAGTTCCCTACCAACTGCTGGAGGGTTTTCCTGGGGATCAGGGTAAGAACGGGGGGGTGGGGGGGGGGTGGGGGGGGGGGGTGGGGTTGGGGGGGTGGGTTCCCTATTAGTGGTTCATCTCATTGCTCCATGCAAACAAAAAGTCTGTTCTTTCACAAGCTCTCACTTGGACCCGCCGGTCTGGCGTGGTCTTCTATGCAGTTGTTGCTCATCTTCCCTGTGCAGCTTTTAAAATAATAGTGTTTATCTGGAAGGACTGGCTGGTCTCTGAGACTGGATAGGGAATGCATCCCAGCCAGGAACTGGCAATACCCCAGCATGCTGGGGGAGGAATAAAAATAGCATCAGATGAAGGGTATAGTACACACACACACACACACACAGAGAAAAGCTTTACGGGAAGGCTTTTTACACGATCTGCACCAAACCCTGACATTTGCACTGCTAGAGGCAGGGGTTTGGATACTTCTTACCCGCCGTCACGTGGAGGATGTCTGCATCCAAGCGACATGCACAAAGCTCGCTGTATCAACACAGGAGACGAACAGGCATTTCAGGGTACAGCTTGTCTGACCTGTTTTAACATCTAGCTGCAGGTGAAATGACTCACACCCTCCCGGTGCCTTTTTCTCTCCCTCCACTGTGCAGGGCTCCTGGAGGATGTGTTCAGATGCAGACACGGACTTCGTAGGTGCATCCTATTCTGAGTGTCTGTGCTCTGGAAATCGGGTGTATTTTGTAGTTTGTTCTTAGAAGCAGGACAATAGCATGTTCGTCTGAGCACCGCATGGGTTAGGGTAGCCTGTGTCTAAATCCTGGATGTGACACAAATTCACCTCCCTCATTAGCATGAGAAAAATGGCAATTAGTTTTCTACAATGCACTCTGAGATGCGAAAATTATTAGCATTTTTTCAACCATTTTACAGAAGTTTGTTTTATGTTGTGCAGCCTAGGCATGATTTAAGCTTTCCTTATTATTTTCAGTTGCATTTGTTGGGGGTTTTTTAGCATTGTTTCTGAAGAAAATGAGGTATATGTGATTGCAGTATTTGTCTGGTATTGGTTATATCATCAAAAACTTTAAAATCCATTTGCCAGTTTCAGCTAAGCTTGAATCATTTCAGGCTAAGGAGGCGATGGAAGACAGCTCTCCTATTTCCAAAAAAGGACCTATATAAAAGGGTGCCAAGACCAACGCACCTGTGAGGACACTGACCCTTTTTACGGGAATTAAACATTCCCGTAGGACATGGACTAGATCAAATCCCTCTGGTGGGATCTGAAAGCTGGTGAAGGAGCTGCTCTGCGGGTCTCAGCCAGCTGCAAACGAGCCGGGAGCCGCCAGCTCTTCAGTGTGGTCCAAGGGACGGTGCATTTCCCTCACACACTGCCTCTATCGCTGCAGCCAGCTTGGAAAGTTCCCACTCGCTCCGTCCACTTATCCCACTTGCTCCATCTGCAGTGTTTTCTAGTACAACCGTGGGTCTATGCTGTCAGATACAGAAATACAGAGATCTGGACAAATACATTGGATTGTGAGTAACCAGATGCAAGGGAGATGGGGCTTCTGCAAGAAATTAATACAGACAAGATAGTTAGCTCTGGAACAGATTTTTGAGAGGTGACCACCACCCACATCAGCCTAGCCTGCGCATTAATGAGAGTGACCTGTCAGTTACTGATTGCTGCCCAATCCAGCCTCATGGCAGGGCTCTTCCTTCTGCCCTACATGGATGTACATAGCTGTGGGGACTGAAATGTTGTGTTTGCTTTCTGTTCCAGTTTTTGGCACTGCAGAAATGCCCAATGAGCTGAGTCAAGCCAGTTCTCCCAGGACAGGGTCTCCCCTTGCTGCAGGACTCCAGCATCCCTAGACTATCAGCCACATTTGTAGGATGCCATGGCTTGGGCACCCAAAGTTTATTAGTCACTGTGAAAATCTTTATGGTGATGGCCTTGTGTGGCTTTCCCTCTCTTTCACTCGGTGCACACTTGCTGTATTCATCACCATGACAACTGTGTGCCCTTTTGCTATACCGGTATACATTTCTGTGAATTTCTGTGGTGAGGGGCAGGCGTGTATTGAATGCCACTAACAACAGCATGAGATGTTCTAGGAATGGGACAGGATGATCTCTGGTCAAATATTTGCCACTTTTATGAACTTACTGTAATTCTTCAAGACTTTTACTAGTTCTTCAATCCATTCACGTACCTTCCTTGGAGTCACTTATCAAGGGGTCTTTGTGAATGGAGCAAGGTCTTGGAGGGATGATTTTCTCAGTACTGGTACAAAAAGAGACAGCAGACAAGGAATGCGTTTCAAAGCATGTGGAAAGGCCACAGCTTTACTGATTAATACAGCAGTAGATGGGAGAACTTGTGTGCGTCTCAGCCTTGAGCTGGCTCCCCGACCTCACGTTGCTGCTGCCCTCATCTTTACTTGGCTTTGTGTTCAGTTATACAAGCTGGCACCTCACAGGAGCTGCTCCAACAGTGACGTACCTATTGCCAGTACCTTTGTTAAGGTCCCTCTTTGAAAGTGGTGATGGGCTGAGTTCGCAGTCACGGTGAGTTACCTCTCGGTACGGACGGGAGGGAGAGGAGCTTGGGGTTAAGATCAAACAGAGAATCTCAAGTTGTTGTTGTCTCCTCTGTGCCTGCCTTGTAGATAACCCAAATACTTCAGTTCCCAGGGCTGGCCATCAGTTAATTTCTACTTAACCTTTGCCAGCTCAATAATTAACGTCACCTCCGTTCTCCCTCCTTTCCACAATAAAAATATTAAAGGAAAGAAGAACAGGAACCTGGTCTCATGAGACAGGATTTGTGTCACACGGGGCAGTCTTTCACAACCCCATCCGTAAAGGAAATTAAGTTCTACACTGAATCTCTGTCATGTTAATGAATTTAGCTCTTGCCATAAGGCAGGGGTATGACTCTTTACTGCTTGAGATATGCTGTACACACAGTTAATTCAGTTTCTTCTGATTAACTCCTTTGGGGTTTGTGTCTGTTCCTTGGACACGCATTTGGACAGACCTATGTGTAACCTCTCTGAAAAGGGTCAGGAACAACCGAGACAGCTCATCCAATTTAAGATTTCAAAATAAGCCTCTCCCAATTTGCTGAGGAATGTCAGTTTGCATGAGGTGGTTTTCTGTTCTTATTTGTAGAGAAAAATAGCCAGTAATAGTTATTAGACATTAATAGAATTAAGTCTCCATGTAAACACATTTAATCTTACTCTGTCTTAGGTTAAACCACTGTGGAAGTGGATTAAATCCAACCACATGAAAAAATTCCTAATATGGAGAAATTTGGTAATGAAAAACAACTATTACTGCTAGAATTCACATCTCATTTTTCCCCCAGTTCTTTGTCTGTATAAGAGGATCTTTCTTCTCTTTTACTTGTACATGTTCTAGTGCTATCAAGTAGTCCTGACCAAGGCTAGATCCCTGCTGCGCTAGGCATAGTGCTCCCTTGGTTGAGGGTGGATATCCTGAAGAGGGGACAGTCTCCATGGGGTGATGCAGTGGTGAAATGATTTCTTTGTGGTGACAGAGTAGTTCAGTGGGTGAGTGAGGACCAAGACCCCGGTCTCCAAAGTGCCCTAATCTCACAGTGTCAGACGGGATATGAGGGTCTGCATGGTTATGCATTTCAGAGTGAAAAACAAAATAGCAGACACCTGAGAACACATCCAGGTTTCACGAGAAAGCCGAGGGGAGGGTGGGCACAGGGCTGTGCATCAACCCACCTTTGCTTCCTTGGAAATACAGCTCCACCAAGGTAGATCAGTCCTGAATTCTTGACTCTCAGCTAAGCCCTGGATTTCTGAGTCCCATGGCATTTTCTGTGCTAATTCAGAGTGCAGCAGGCTTGCTTCTTCAAAGGATCTGCCCATAATCATTCCAGGGTGTAGATCATTCTGTCCCAAGCAGAGAAAGGGGAAAGGATTTATTGAAGAGCTCTGTCAGGCTCCTGCCTGCTTCCTGCAAGATGCTGAAGGAACATCTCCTCCTGGGAAGGTGACAGCAGGGTTTTGGGAGTGTGTTTTCTCCACTGCATGGGCATAAAGCGGGGAGAAAGCCCATGACTCTGAGTGGTTACTGGGTCCTTGGTCTCACTTGGTCAGAGCAGATTTGCACTGCAAATCTGATGGTGTTCGTCACTGTGGCCACCCGTCCCTGCAGCAGGGACACGTTCAGCTTCCCCCAAAGTGTTGGCCCCACGCTGAGGCACAGCGGCACTTGGGCTCAGACCCCCTACCACTAGGCTTGGCTCATCCGAGTGACTTCTGGCCAAGTGGTTCTGGGGCAAAAAACCCATAGTGATTTCCTGGCTTTCAGAAGGGCCCACTTCAGGAGTGTGAGGTACAAGCGGTGTCAAATTAGCAAAGCTTTGGCTTTTCTTCTGCAGAAAGCAGCAGCAGCAGTCACAGGTAATTACATTCTGTGCAGGGATATAACCTCTGTCTGGAGAAGTTTTGAGCTGAGAGAAGAAAAGGGAGAAATGAAAGAACAAGAGTAGGCTGGTGGAAGAAAAGGGAGATGAGGGTAGTTTTCAGTGAAGTGCAAGTGTTTGGAGAGGAAATCAAAAGCTGGTGCTGTAGCCTTTGTTGTTATCACTCTGGTCTTTACAGACAGCTGATGGGACAGAAGTTATCAAAGTTACCTCGTGCCTCTCCCAGCTGTGCATCCACTGCTGCACTGGCCACGGCAGCGCTGCGAGCCCCTGCCAGGCTGCAGGCAGCTGCCTGCCTTGCAGCATCCCTGGCTGCCTCCGGCCACCACCTGCCAGGCAGAAGCTGGCTGGAGGAGAGGAGGGCGCTCAAGCTGTGAAATAGGATCGTGGCCACAGCGCAGGGAAAGAGGATGTTTTCCCCACCCCAGATGTTTTCAGGGACCCAGCCACTCTGGCCTGGCACAGCACGGGGCAGAGCAGCACAGCCAGATGGGGAGACCAGCAGACAAACCCGCCATGTTCGCTGAGAGACATCTTGGGGACACACATCCTCGCAGCTGGTTGCTTGCAGCATTGCATCATCTGCCAGAGGTGCCATGCTGTCCTCCAGGGAAAGAAAGGCATGAACAAAACAACACAACACAACCCACCTTCTAAATATTCATTTAGAGAGTGTGGCTTCAATTAAGTGTAATTACTTAATTTTGAATCAAGGGCAACTTCTCTTGCATTTATTTGCTGTCCCCAGTGGCTTGTCCAAGAGAGAGAGAGAGTTGCTCCATGAGGGTAGGCACTAATGAAGGGGAGCTTCTGAATGAGCGTATGTGTTGCTGCATCTAGGTCAGAGGAGTCAGATGAAAGTATCTATCTTCCATGTTTCTCTCTTGTTTGTTTGTGGTTCGGTTTTTTTTAAACTAAGCTTCTAATAAACTTGTTAACTTTCCAAATTATTATAAGCAGCTGCATCTATCAGCAGCACACAAGGATTTACTGCATTTGAAAGCTCTCTAACGAAGCTTTGAAGTCCAGCTCATCCCAGATTCACACAGGGAAGGAGCTGTAGCCATCGTGGCATTCCTCTGCCGACTTCTGAAGATGTGAGACTTGAAAGCAACTATTTCTTTACAAATATGGACAGGCATGAGAAGCCTTTTTATAAAAAGTAAATAGATACTGAAATATGGATACTTCAAAACCTACATCTGACTGTCACAGAGTTTTCTTTGTGTGTTGCAGGGGCTTTCTTTTACTTTTCTTACCAACACTATCCCTACACAGTCCATATTTGCATTTAATCACATGCTGCTTTTCACTTTAGTACTGTGATCCAGAGAACCAGAGTTTTCCTATCCTGCCTCAATCCTGCATTCAAGAAAACTGGATGAAGCTAAAAAAAAAAAAGATTTCATATGAGTAACATGCATAAAATCAACAGAAAGGTTTTTACTTTGTGAATCCTTCGACAGCTTGAGGCTCAGATTCCTTTTTCTAAAGAGGCCTGAGAGATGCTGCAGGGTGAAATACCTGCAGCATTAAATGGCATGGCATCATGAAACGGTGGATATTGCTGGGTTTTATAATCACACACCCCTGTTACGGTGCTTCTCCATGGTACACCCACACATATTAGACATATAAACTCTTCAGGAATTTTTGTGTTGCTGTGTGAAGCCGCACAACACGGCACACGGGGAACCTAATTGCACCCTCCAGCCACTCCTACAAAACTAGCAATAAAGAGAGCTCAAAAGTATTGAGCACATTTGGGTCTTCCAGTCTCTGGAATGGTACGTATGTTGAATTAAACTTACAGCTGTGTAGTCTCCACTGAATTACTGTTTCCTTTTGATCTGTACTAAAGATAGTAACGGAGCAGGTATGAGTGTGAGTAATGGGTAGGTAGGGATCACAGTATTTGGGTTCTTGCTCTCATTCTTTCTTCTCTCTGTTCAGTTTTTTTCCTTCTCTTGGTGTTGCGATATTTTTCATTCTTCAAGGCTCTATCTTCAACACCAAAAATAAAGGTGAAACCTATTTTTAATCTATCCTTTTAAAAGTGTGTGTATATACACATACCCTATCTATGCAGTGGCATATGTCTGAGGTTACTATGTCTTGATCAGCTCCATTTGAATTCATTGCAAGAAGTTAAGATAGAAAGGAAGGAGAAATGGCTGTTCTCTCAATATTGCGTCCACATGTCCCAGTAACGTTTGCCATATATGCAATGTCATTTGGATACTGACTCTGTTGTGGGTTTATCCCCTATAGATCATCTTCCGGAAGATCAGCGATGTCAAGAAGGAAGAAGAGGAGCGCCTGCGCCAGAAGAACGAGGTAACGCTGAGCATCCCTGTGGACCATCCTGTGCGGAAACTCTTCCAGAAATTCAAACAGCAAAAAGAGATGCGTAACCAAGGCTCAGCCCACATCGACCCGGAAAGGAACCAGCTTCAGGTGGAAAGCCGGAGCGTGCAGAACGGTGCCTCCATCACAGGCACCAGCGTGGTCACCGTGTCTCAGATCACCCCCATCCAGACATCCCTGGCTTACATGAAAACCAGTGAGGCCGTGAAGCAGAACAACAGGGATGCGATGGAGCTCAAGCCAAATGGAAATGGAGAACAAAAATGTCTGAAAGTAAACAGTCCCATGCGGATGAAAAACGGGAACGGGAAGGGGTGGCTTCGACTGAAGAACACAATGGGGACCCACGAGGAGAAGAAGGAGGACTGGAATAACGTCACAAAGGCTGAGTCCATGGGGTTGCTGTCCGACGACCCCAAGTGCAATGACTCAGAGAACGGTGTAAATAAAAACCCACTGCGGAAAACAGACTCTTGTGACAGTGGAATAACAAAAAGTGACCTTCGCTTGGATAAAGCTGGTGAGACTCGCAGCCCCCTGGAGCACAGCCCCATTCAGGCTGATGCTAGGCATCCTTTCTACCCTATTCCTGAGCAGGCCTTACAAACCACGCTGCAGGAAGTCAAGCACGAACTCAAAGAAGATATCCAGCTGCTAAGCAGTAGGATGGCTGCCCTTGAGACGCAGGTGGCAGAAATTTTAAAAATATTGTCCGAAAAGAACGTACCCCAGACCTCTTCCCCCAAGTCTCATTTATCACCCCAGCGGCCCCCCCAGATACCCTGTCAGGATATTTTTAGTGTCTCAAGGCCTGCATCACCTGAATCAGAAAAAGATGAAATCCACTTTTAGCATATACCTATGTGTATATATGTATACAGTATATATGCAGAGGTGTATATATACCTTTATACATATATATGTGTGTGTGTATACGGTAAATATATATACATATATATTTTCACTTGCATCCAATATGACTTGAACACACCAAGGGTTTTGATATGTAAATATTGCATGTCCAGCTGGATTCTGGCCTGCCAAAGAAAACAATTATTAACATAGATATTGCTTGTATAATATGCAGTTGACTGCATGCACACTTTACATTTATTTATAATCTCTATTATGTAATAAAAGAATGACTTTTGTTTAACAAAGGCAATGTACTATTTAAAGAATCAGGGTCTAACCTGCCAATATTGCCATGAAAGTTTTGATCTCAGGCTGGGTGAATTGAGCTTTTATTTCCTCACTGTCTTTTCTGCCGAGTTAAACAGTAGATTAACGTGACCCTGTGGAGGACACGTTCAGACTCCAATTAGTATTATTTCCTGGTATCATTCCATTACAATATATTGTATATTTGGTGGTGAATTCCCCTACTCCTCCTAAAGGGAGGGCTCAGCTCAGTGGCCAGGGAAGGGCACCATGTCCGGTGCTGGGGTGGATCACTGGAATTTACTCGTGTGGGTATTGTGCATGAACAGCCTTTTATTTCAAGTATCCTCCTGCTCTTTTAACATCGTAAGTAAGAAATAATAATGGTGATTTATGTAACAAAATGAAACTAACAGAAACTCTCTCAGCTGCACTCCCTGTGTGTTTGGGGGTAACTCCTTTCTTGAAAGCCTCCTTTTACTGATGCCATTTTTACTGAACTGTTAGAGTAACATTATGTAGATTCTCTTTGCAGCACTCAGCGATGGTGTCCGGTTCTGTCAGTATCTTCATTAGGATGTCTCGTTTTTTGCAGGGTTGAGGTTGCTCTCCCGCTGTCGTCCCCTCCCCGTTGCCCCTGGCAAAAAGGCTTTACACAGGGTCTGAGCAAAGGAGACAACAATCATAATTCAGCTCCTTGGGAGCCATGTGAGCAGGTTTGAAAGCCTGAAGTGAAAAGGCTGCAGTTAATCCCCCTCCACGCTCTTTTCTGAGGATGTTTATCAGTCTGAAACTGCCTTTGAGAAAGAGAGAAAATAACCGGTTAGGATGAAATTCCCCTTAGTCCAAGGCACCTGGATGATAACGTTTGGGTGGGAGAGTGGTGGGTGTGTTGGGCAGATGAAGTCCTCCCTAGGGTGCTGCCTGCTACTCTTGCCTTGGCCTTGTGGAAGGTTTCGGTGCATGAGGCGGGGCATGCTTTCAGAGCAAGCTTGCGGTGCCCACACAGCCAGTTGTTACACCTACTAAGCCCCTTAGGTCTGCGTCAGATGCTCTGGCCCTCCTCTTAGCTGGCTCTCATCAGCATGTCCCAGTCTTGAACCATGCTCAGACGCTACCTCCATCGCCTAGGCTGGAGCATCGCCCTCCACGTGGTGCTGCTGGCTTCGCAGGGCTGCAGCAGGGCAGGTTCTTGCACTGGATCCTGTTTGCTCTCCTGTTTAGAGACGAGATTTTGGACTCTGCATGGGTCTGCATCTGAGCGTGGTGGCGTTTTTTGCCCCTCTGTTTGCACTGGTTGAGAATCCAGACACACGTGATGCACAGCAGAAATAGCCATCGCAGCTTCAGAGCTGTTAACTGGTCCAGCTTGAGGCCAGCCCAGCCGAGTGCAATGGCTCCTTCAGAGAAGGATTTCCCCTCCATGCTTAAATAGCCTCTTGCATCAAGATCCTGTGTTTTCCAAAGTGCCTGGAGTAAAACGTATATGTACCACAAGGCATCACTATCAATCAGGTAAATAAAAGACATGTTTATAATTAGTGGGCATGCTTACCAGACACCAATACCAGATCAATTACTTAACATTAGGAAACCAAACTAAACTAAACTAAATCACTTCCTGAAAAACTTAAAAAAAAACCCACAAAACCCAAACAAAACAAATCATCATTTGCAGTAGTGGCAATTAGGAACCTGCATCTTAGGGTGAACATATCTTCTACTGTGAAATCGAAACCCATAAACACCCAAAAGTTCATAAGAAAGCCAAAGAAGTCATTGCTTCTGTTGTGTCAATTCATAGAGGCTTTTGGGGAGATGATGGTCTTTCTCATTTGCTGTTCCTTTCTGGCTGTTTCCGCCCCTTCTGCAGTTCCTTTCTTTAGGAAATCGTAGACAAAAAGAAAAGGAAGAATAAAAAGCCACCAAAAGGGACAATTCTTCCCAAAGCCTGGTGGTTAGGCTGCCTGCTCATTATAGTTTTCCACAGCTGCAATTGCCGCTGTCAAAACTTGCAGCAGCTGTGTTTTGCAGCTGCTGTTCTAACACAAGTGCTAATCTGTAACTGCAACCATGCTTTGGTCTGCAAGAACAAACTGCACTTGCAAACAGCAGGACCTTGAAGGTCCTGCTCTAAATCTTACCCTGGGACTCTGAAGGAATTGGGGAGTTATAGGGTTAGGGAGTTACTTGGTTGCTGCTGGCTGCTGGGGTATGTACAGACCTTGTGGGTACCACTTAAATGCCATCCTTTGAAGATATGGCTGTTCCTGCCTGACTTGGATTGCTGCTTAAGACAGGCACACAGCAACTGCCTGGAGTTGCCCAGTGAATAGCTGAGTCACACAGGCTGTCTGGGGACCAGATTTTGGTAAACTTCCTTGAATACATGAGTCTGCCATGATGTGATGCTGCAAAAGAGCCAGCAAGATGACGGGGGTGACTTAGTTAGAAAGCTTTAGCCTTAATGGCGTTCCTCTGCCTGTGTGAAGGACTCCTTTTCTTTCTCTGTAACTGATATTAATTCTAGATAGAACTGCATGGCATGCAAAAGGATCTCTATTTAGGTTTATCTTGCAAGTCAGGTGTAATTTTGTACCACTTTATAATGACAGAACATGTAACAGGATTAATCTGACCTTAAAAATTATTTGAGCCCGGAATGTCTATTACAGTTCAAATGCAACTCGACGGGTTAAAAAGTGTAGTGGCTAGAAGCTATAAATAGTGTAAAATACCAAGTTCATGAAACAAATACGGTGCTTCCAGGTCCGCTTCTAGTGCTGCTTTGACTCCAACGTTCCAGTATTGTCCATTGCAAGTTCAGTGGAACCAGCTTGTACCTTGTATGAGGCGGTAGCATGATGGATATCTTGCAAAAATGATAAATGCAGCCTGCAGATGGGCTATCCCATGCCCTGCGTGCTGGCGGTGCAGCCTGAGGCCCAATTTGCGGTATTGACTCTGGTGGCTATTGCTCTGACAATTTGGCTGAAGCGCTTTGCCTCTAAAATTTCGTGATCGGAGCATTACATGTTGTTTCATGGAGTTGTTACCGGGGCAGCGGTTCAGTTTTCCTGTCCCCTCGCGGTTGTGCATGATGTGATCCAGCGTGCTGCCAACTGGGGCATTCCTTTTCTATTAAAGAAGCATGAGTCATAGTCGTGTAGTTCAGGCTTGACTGAAAGCAACCACCTATAGTTATAAGTGCAATAAGGACACAAGCGCGTGTCTTCCACCTAAGTCAAGGCTCAAGCAGCTACCTGCCACGTGGAGGGAGCTGTCGGCTGCATGCTTTCCTTTCCTTTAAGAGCTGTATACCTGTACAGGTGTTCCTGCCACATGCTGGTAACAGCATTCTTAGCACTTACCTTGTGCTTTGTGTGTTCAAAGCATTTTACCTGCACACAAGTGGATTTTATCTTTCTGGACTTTGGAATAGGAATAAAATGTGTACAGAAAAGTAAACATTTTCCAAAGCAAACGAACTAGATTACCTTTAATAGCTTTTTTGTGTAATATTACATATATGAGATAGAACAGCACTTCAGGATAATAACTGAAACAAATTGTTGTAGTGAAGATTCAGTTCTTCTGAATTTGTATTTGTAAATCCTTTTTTCCATCTTTCTGTCTTTGCCAGGGGACGGGGTTAGAGCAGAGCTAACTGGAAGTGACAAACTTAAGCTTTGCCCATTTTTGTTTTCCCTGTTCTGCAGAAGTAGCACAACTATAGGGACTTGATGCTGCTGGCACTGAAGTTTGGGCTTTTTGCTAGATTCAAATTCAGTCTTCATCTACCACCACATGGAAAGCAACTCCGTTACATGGGTGTGAACTGAAGATTGAATTTGGTGATCATATGGGACCTTAAAGTATATTTTGGATCCCAGAAAATTTTAGAGAACTGGCAGCTGCAGAAATAACATTGTACTATTTGCAAGCCACGAGCAGTGACTCTGGAAGTAACTGAGACCGTTACACAGACGTCATCATTTGCATGGGTCAGAAAACAGATGTGCTCATGAAATAGCTTGGAGGCTTTTTGGGGAAAAAGACGTCCTGAGCTGGAAGGGAAAATAAAAAGTCAAAGATTTAATATGGAATTTGGGAGTAAGGAGGTAGAGGGATAAATTATAATGAATTGACACTTTTGTACTTGGATTTTGAACATTTAGAAAACACAAACCTGTCTTTTTTGATGTCAGGATTGGACAGATTGATTGTTAAAAAAATAATTTTTTCCTAAGTCAGGTGGCATCAAAGTGATACCTATTTTTTAAAAAAAGTGTTCGAATACCATTTTCTTACAGAAGAGACTTTTAAGAGGTTTTGCTATTGTTGTTTTTAATAGGCTGTGTGTAAAGGCTTTTTTCAGTTCTTTTGTTGTACTAGAAGCTCCTGTGTTAACACATATCTTCAGGTCTGTAGGATCTATATTGCTTTATAGTCTTGCTGCTAAAGTACTTGTTAGAGAGGGTTTGAGAAGTGGGATTCCTTTGGCGAAAGGCATCTTTCCGTGGCAGCCTGGGCTCTGTGACTCTCCTGTCCTGACCTGCAGTGAGAGCTGTGAGCACTGAACAGCAGTAGTTTGCATTTTTCTTGGCACTTCAGGATCTACACCGATTTCCTTCAGGGAGTTTAAGGAAGGAAATAGAAAAGTTGACACTGTCATTTTTCCTGGGTGGCCCCAGTTCTTCACCAGAGCAGTGCTTCCCCATGGAGCCTACAGGAAGGAAACGTTTGATCCAGCTAGATTTCCACATCTGGGAATAGTTTTTGTAACTTTCTCATTTTTTGGTACAAATGGGTAACATAATCTCTATGTGTTTTGTTGATTTTAATACGCTATACTGCATTTCAAAATTAAATACGTTCTTAAAGTAAAGTGCTGAATGGAGCTAAAATAGATAAGAAGTCCACATTATTTCTGGCAGAAAAGCAGCAAATTTTCTTACTGAAATAAAGAATATTGTGCAAAGATCAACTTTGTGATACCTAACAAATGACAAACAAAATAAAATCATTCTTACTGAGGGTGTATTTAGTCCTACAGAAAATTGACCTTGTATTGCACGGTGGGACAAGAAGGCATATGTTGATTTTGAATACTCAAATGATAGAAGCATTCAAAAAGGGCTTGACCAGGCTATCAAAAATAAATTAATTTATTATGTTATGTTAATCAGCTTCCTGATGCAAGGCAGGTGGAACCAGACATCTGGGGCAATATTCTCACAAACATTTTTATCCATTTTCTATAAAGCAGATAAGTGCATTTCTTCCTTATTTTCTGCTTGGAGATGTAAGCTTGCTTGGCCCACGGTCTGAGACTATTGGTGTGCACCAACTCTGTATCTGGCTGTCTGCCACGAATACATCAATTAGCCTTAATTAAAAGCCCTATAAAAGGATTTTGTATTAGGTTGGGCTCAGCCCACCCCACCCCCCGCCCAGTGACATGACTGTGTGTTATCTGGTTCAGAGCAGATTAAGTACAGACCGAGCAACAGCAGAGTATGTTTGTGCCTGCCTGCAAAGGATGTATAGACATACCATGTGTATATATACCTACACATTTGGAATGGGGACTCAGATCTGGCCTGTTTAAGACAGGTCTTTCAGACAGGTGGGTTAAATTGTGCTCTGGGGGTGCCAGCCTCTCATCATTTACTTTAGAGTAATTACTTTAGATTAGACACTTGATTTGTAGACTGCTAGAGGGTAAATGAAGTGAATCCAACCCATAACTCAAGCTCGCAGCTTGATCTCGTTTGTATAAAAAGGTACCTCTAAAAGGGACCACTTACCATCTTTCCAGCACAGAAGCACTTTTATACAGGTGACTAACAGTACAGGGAACATTGAAATGTCTCAACATGCAGCCAGAAACAAAGTGTTTGGATCCTAAACTGCTAATGAGAGCTCCATAAAGACACTTAGATGCTCAGTTCTTGGCCTGAGTGATGAAGTTTTTAACTTTTTACCCCAGTGCCATGGCAGGATAGTCCAGGGACTCCCATTTTCACAGTTTGAGATGCTCTTCATCATGATGGCAATACCAAAGCACAGGGGAATCACTGTTCACTTTTTGGACAGTGCAAGGCTGCCACCTATGTGGGATCTTTAGCTGCTCTGGAATACTGAGGATGTTAGGAGTCTTACTGGTGAGCTGTGTCATGCAGTGGAACGAGGCCAAGGGTTGAAAATGTCCAAAAAAGGGAAAAATTGTTGTGAAGAACTTCCAAAGTAGACGGAGAGTGACCGATGGTCAGACAATTGCCCACACCACAGCAGAGCCCTGGCTGTGTGCTGTGCAACAGGAGGATAGAGCGGTAAGGGAGAAGAAAGGATAGAAAGAATGGTGTCCAAAACCAGTGACAATATTCCACTGAAGTCAATACTTAACTAGTCTCTGCATAATGACTGTTTGTGTTTTCATAATTTATTTATTTGGAAGTTGGCAAACTCCTCTTTCCTTCAGGTGGCATTTAAGGATGAGGCTGGCAGCTCTTTCTGGGGTGACAACTGTGAGACAGGGAAGGGCTATTAGACGATACTCAAATATAGATGTCCTTAGGGGAAAATGTGGACTTAGGAGAGCCAAAACTCTTACAGATTGCCAAATACCTGTCAGAAGGGGGCATATGATATCCAAACTGTGTAGCATCAGTGTATGGACTCTATATTTGAAGTTGGCCCTGCTTTGAGAAGGGGGGTTGGATCAAATGATATCAAAAGATCCCTTCTGAGCTGTGTTGTTTTATCATTTGGTGATTCTGTAGATTTTAATAACACAAATAGAGATGAGATAAAATTTGAAGTTCTTAGTTGTGTTCCACCATTTTCTGCTTTTCAATTTAAATACCATACTTAGGAATGTGGTGCCAATTTTCAAGATAATATTTCTAAGAGCTGATACTTATCAAGCAGACAGCGGAGAAATTTGGCATGTTCTACAACTACAGCATATAAATAAATTAAGCCCTTCACTGGCCATCAGCTAACATCCACACTTGATGCCAAGCACTGAGAAAAAAGTCTCAGTGACCATACAGTTTCTGGAATCTGTGAGCTAATATGGATGCATCAGCAATGCCCACTCCCTCTTCCAACCTTTTCCCCAGTCCAGTGAAAGGTGATTACAGTGTCTGAAAATGCCGTAAAAAAATCAGTAGCCTTTGAGCTGGTTTTCAGTGTTGCCCTGGCAGATATGCACATCCAAGGCTATAGAAAACGTGTGAAGGGCAGTGGCAAGTAGGGTGTTAGTGGCTTGATCTGGAGGTGATTCTCACCCCGTTGGATTCAGCCTGCTCCTCTCACTGTCAGTGTGTGGACACCATTGCTGAAATGGCCTGGGCTTGTCCAAAGGGTCTGGGTATGTCCATGGGGCCCATGCACATCCCTAGAGTCTGCCCCAGCCCCATTCCTAGGCTTATTCCTTCCTTTTCTAGGCACATTCCAAGGTTTACACCTTATAAACAGTGTCCCATAGAATAGCAGGGATTGGAGTGTTTGCGTTTTTTAATGAGCCAGTTAGAGAAGGGGAACTCAAGTGAGACGCCAGCTTCACACTCAGTCCAGCTGTATTTGATCATATCCTCTGGTTTCCTCCTCCAGTTATACCTTCGGTGAACTTCACTGCCGGTGGCAAGTTGAACTGATGCCATGTAGTGCTAGTAAAAGTCCTCTGCGTTTCCTTGGGCAGACTCTAGGTCTCTGCTCAACGTTTCCATGTGTGGTAGACCAGGACACACAGGCGCTTTCCTGTCCTCGGCTTGGTTTCAGAACAATTTCCTGAGTTGTTGCACCTATTTTCTCTGTCGCCACTTTGTTTGCCTAGAAAAAAAAAATAAAAAAATTGTGCTGGTGTCCATCTCCTCCAGCTGGTGGGGCAGGAGAGGACATGCATGGCTCATTGCAAGCAGGTGAGGAGTGGTGTGGTACACTGCGCTTTCTGGCTGATCAGTTGGGAATCCCGTTGCATTCAGGGCTGCTGCCAGGACCAGTAGTCGGAGTCACAGTTCAGTTTGTAAATTGAGTGTCTTGCCCGAGCTGACATGGAAAAAGTTGTATTTTTTTTTTCTAAAGCAAAACAAAATTTGTGCTCTGCTCCTAATTAGTCCTCTATTGTCCCTGAAGGATTAATTACTGCCTTCTTCACTTGTATCATCAAATGCTGTTTGGCAACAGCTTCTTTTTTTTTTTTAGGTATAATTAAGAGTCCTGGCATTACAAACAAGCTCAGTCAGGTGGTACTTAAAAATTACAGAGCTGAAATGTCACCTAAACTAGTAGCTTAAACCTAGCTTTTGAATACCAACAACCCCATTGCACTCACTGTGTGCTCATCACTTTGGGGTCATCAGTACATCAGTGTGAGCGTCCTTCTCTTGAAATCAATAACAGAAGGGTTTTTATTCTTCAGGGTCCTCCCACAATGTGGCCCTTAGAAAAGGACTGTGGGTGCAAGGATGCAATGGCACCTCCTGGCTCTTCCTACTGCCCATTGATGCTCGGTAGATTCCCTTTCTTGACTTAAAGAAAGGGTTGAGTGCCACCAACTGCATATTCTATCAAGTGGTAAATTCAATTTACCAAGTGGGAGAGGCAGTAGCTAGCAATAAGGCAGGATTTGGGTTTTAAAAATCTGCCTTGTGGGAATCGGGCAAGCTACCAGAAGGACAATAAAAGATTTATCTGGTGATGCATGCCAAAGGAATGCTAAACATGCAAGCGGGAGAATTTATTGATACCAGTGAAAAAGCTCATTAGTGTTAAAGTGCAAAGCAACTCTGTAAATGTACCTTTCAACTGTCCCAGTAAAATCCCTGTACTCAGACAAGGGGAACTAAGGCTTGTGTCGGTGGAGTGCAGAACTGGCTCATCAGCTTTCCCAGCAAACTTCTACACAAAATGTGTTTCCCCAAATGTAACAGTTAGCACAACAGCAGTATTTTACTGGCATGGACAAATTTCTCAACTAACCTCAATGTATTTCCCCTGCCAGCAGATTCACAGTGATTCAAAGGTGCTCCTAAAGCTGACACAGCAGTATTTCTTGTAGGACAGGTTTGTTCCCTTCCTTGCCTGTCACTGATTGCCCTTTATGGGCGCTGTGGCCCTGGAAGGGACATGGGAGCCCACAATAAACTTGAAGCTTGCAGGTATGCAGTGGGGATAAAGGTTCACTGTATTTTTAAGGAAAACAACCTAGTAGTAAAAATACACTTGCTAACTGTCTAAAGCTCCAATGCCTTATGAGCACAGTTTATGTAACAAAATCCCATTAGTACTGCAAACCATTGTCACAAGAATTAGGACATGATATGCTTCATAAATTTTGCATACCTATTTACTGTCGTTATGCATATAGCACCTGGCTGGGGCTTTTACATGCAGATATAGCTGTGTGTCTTGTGTTAATTTCTGCATGTTTTGAAAGCTATGTAGTATGAAGCAGAGTATTTTCCACAATGAAAAGTAGTGTTTTCATTCCTTGTTTATCTCTTCTTTTTCTTTTCTTTCGTTCTCTTCCTCCTTTGTCTTTCTTTTTCTTTCTTTTCTGTCTTTCTTTCTCTCTTTCTTTCTCTCACTTTTCCTTCCTTCCTTGACTTCTTTTTTTTTCTTGCGTAGATTATGAGGCTAGCAACTTGTAGAAATAGGATGATTGATTAAGTAATGTTGCAGCGGCAGATTTAATGAGATCATTATCTCATTAAATAAATCTCCTTTGTTTTGCTATTTGTGTTCAGAAGAAATGATATGCTAATAGGCATTGTAGTTAGGGCTGATTTGTTCATGTCCTGCTTAAATACCAGCCAGTGACCAAGTGGTTCAGTAAAATGTTGCAGCCGATCTAAATTGTGTTGTTCGTTTGGAAGGTAAATGTTTTCAGACTTCAAACATTCTGTGTAAATGTTCTGATTAAGGTCAGTGGAAATCTTTCCATTAATTTCTATACTCTAACTTGGTTCTCACATAGGTACCAGGACAGTGAGTTCCAACGTGGGCTGAGCCTTCTTAAAACTAAAAGCTGTGGGTACCAAAATTTTAATTTCAGGCCCTTGTCTAATGCAAATGGGTCCAATACTTCATGCCCTACAAAATGCTGCATGCCGAATGTGGGCAGAAATGTAGAGGTTGTGTTTGAAGATTGGGACAGCAAGTTAAATTGCATAAAATCAGCTGAACAGATCAGGGAAAGGGCACTTTTTAATTACTACATATTTGAATCCGAATGACTTATTCTCGGTGTCTGAACTGTCAGTAATTTCCATCCAAAGTAACTGCTCAAAATTCATGACTGTCTAGAATATACTTGTACAAGCCAGATATGTACATAAGCTGTGCAAACACTCTCTGGAGAGAAGCACAGTTAAAAATAAAGTTATTATTGCTACCACAGAGAGAGATGATGACAAAGGCTGGAGGTTGTGCACCAGGTGCTGTGAGACTCTGAATCTTTCCCTGCCATGCCCGTATCCAAGCGTTGCTGATTCAGACATGGGCTGATGTGCTAAATTTTGAGTCCTGTTTGTGTTTCCTCATGTCCGTCCACATCTGACCAGAGCATCACGCAGGGAAGGAGCAGCCTGAGTAGGACTTCATGAAGTGTAGCCCCCACACCAGACCAGGCTACAAAGGGTGAAGTCCTGGCTCCATGAGGGCCACAGAAGTTTTGGCATGGGTTTTAGGATTCCTCCCCTGCCTCCCCCATCCCTTTGAAATGCTTATGAGTTCCCACTCATGTTTAGGCAACTAGTCATCCTAGGCTCTTAGATGAGGAAAAACCCGGGGAATATAGGCGGAAAAGAGGGTGAGGGGTTGTCATGATCTTGCATATGTCTCTGTGCACTCCCAACTCCCCAATGGTGTCTGATGAAGTATCCTTGTAACGTGCTCACAGTATTCTCACAATTAGTGGCAGGTGGAGATTTTTCTAAACGAATCATTGTCATCACAGAGGACCTCATTACAGTAAAAATATTGTAGTATTTTTCTAGCTTTTTTTCCTAGGCTTCCCCCCTCACCCCAAATGACAACTGAAAACTAAACTGATCCAGGAGCTGCTATACAAGCCTTGCACAGAGAGAGGCTGAACCTAAAAAACCACCCCAGCCTGCCCTGCGAGGTACCCACGCGGTCTGTGCTGACCACCCGTCCTAGGTATAACCTGCCTTCTCTTTCTTTTTCTCTGCTGAAATACAGCTACATGGCCAATATGCTTTTTTTTTTCCCTTTCCCTGGGAGCAGGCAGCCTTGTATCACCAGCCCAGCGCTCACCCACTCACTTCTGCTGCAGCATCTCACTCTGCACCCCTGAGCACCTAACAGGGACGATCCTGCAACGCTAATCCCTGGTTTCTGTGAATCGTTCCACTAACATTAGCAAGAATTTCTTCCCCAACAAAGTGTAATGGGCTTTAAAGCCTCCTTTTTACCCTGAGGTCCTTAGTTTTGATTTCAAATTTCAAGGTGTCCCATTAGCTGAAAAAGCACCAGCTGGTATAATCGCGTTTGTGCAACCCTCATGGAGAAGTTGGGCAAAACAACTGGTTTTAAAACCTCATATTGGAAGAATTAATTTACAGAGTAACTGCAGCTTTTGAATGTATGTGATTCACAGACACTGGACTGCGGGGAGGAAAAATATTTTGGGAAAATTATTTTTTGCAAGGGAGAATTTGGGGGAAAGGCTTATCGCTTGGATAATGCTTGTTTTGTTACTACTTGCTGCTCTTTGTACACTAGCCAATGCAAATGGCATTCATGTTACTGATGATATTTTTGAACACCCCAGCTATCTTTTTTGCTGTTGTTAATATACTGAGGATTTGGGGGGATTTTAAATGCCTCTGCCTTTCAGGATTATTTCTACAAAAGCAATTGATAACTGTATTTTGACAGCAGGAAGCTTATAAAAACCTAGAGAAAAAAAATAAAGCATTTGAAACTGAACAGCTGTAAAAGGAATGCACCTCTGCTACCATATCTGAAATCTGCAAAGCAATCATGAATTACATCAAGGAAGGACCATCTTTCTACTGAAAATCACACATCAGTTCATACAGAGTGGATGCTCCCTTGACCACTCGCGAGACTGCCGAGGAGGAATGAGTGGGAATGCGTTGGTTAAACGTGACTAAGCTGTCACTTCTGGACATTGCCATGTGTGGTTGATTGAATTTGGTTAATCTGTAGCAAGTTTCGTGTTGCACTTTTCTGTTTGCTAAAATTCAACAACAAGGAAAATGTGGGTCATTTTAAAGCATTGGCAGACAACTGTTTCTAACCCAAAGGATTATGGGTTTTAGCACAATGAACTGTACTTCTTCAGGGAGGATCAATGTTGATTTTTTTTTCCACACGTCTTTATTTACATGTGGCTATATTTTCATTGATACAGAATAAAAAGTGCATTTTATTGACCTTGCACGTTTGTGTTGTTACTTTTCTTGAGCTCTAGCACCATAAAAGTGGTAACTCTTGTTTTCCTGGCCGAAGCAGAATACAATTTGTTAAGATTAATAAGCAAAAAATAACCTTACTTTTAGGAGGCTTGGGGCTGGAGGAGACGTAAATCTATTCTTAGAGTTTGTATACAGAACAATAGGAATGATGCTTGGCCGTCCTTCTCACTGAAGACAATAGGAAATACATCAGGCTGAGCTGGGCACAGGTATCTCATCCATAAAACTTCTTTAGCATCTAATTGCCTTTCCAGGCAAATTAGGATGAAGAGGGAATACTTTGTCTAAATGGATAGCAAGTATTTGCTTATAACTTCATAAAATG
The DNA here is from genome assembly GCA_017639485.1 of Pluvialis apricaria. Classification (NCBI taxonomy): domain Eukaryota; kingdom Metazoa; phylum Chordata; class Aves; order Charadriiformes; family Charadriidae; genus Pluvialis; species Pluvialis apricaria. Next base: position 17,435,199 of record CM030012.1, read on the forward strand.
TTCCATTTTACTTGGTGCAAATGCATAACTTTGCTTCAAAAAAATTCCATATGTTAATTACATTCCAAACGAAAAATGAATGTTGGGAGGATGAGGTACGGGCCACAGCTTTTCACTTGGAAATTTAAATAATTTCTAAGATATTTCCACCCTTTGCTTCTTACATCATTAGCTTTGTCACAAGTGGCATTCCCCAAAGAATCACCTGTGCCAAGATGCCAGTGACTTTTCTGACATAAATATACACAACATTGCTGACATGTTCTTGAAACTACGGTTTCTCCGACACTCCTTCAGCTCAGAACCAAAGCACATGGAAATTGGTGCAGTTTTTACCCTTCCCCTGCAAGTGGCTTTGACCCAGATCCTGCAGACTTTGTCCCAGCCAGTGAAGGTATCAGGGTGTGGAGGGGTGATTACAGCTGTGACAGACAGAGCGGAACTAATTCAGTTTGCGGGTGAAGCATCCAAATCTAGCTGTCTGCCAATAGGTTTTGCCATCTGTAGGGACAGGTTCTCTGGGGAGAAAACGTTTTCTATTTATAGTGAAAAATATCCATCACTTTTCTTTTTTTGACTCGCTGAGTGCTTACTTTCAGCATCCTCGGCTGCAGTGAAGTGACCCTGGGCTCAGCATAGGAGGGAAGACAGATTAAAACCCTCATGACAGGCACTGGTAGAACCGGCCGTAATTTCCATCACCGAAAACCCAGTGGCAGAGACCACTTCTGCTGCTTTTCTTTTGTAATTAGGGTTGGCTTTCGCCAGATAGGAAGCCAGTAGCATCAGCACAGCAGCTTTTTCCAAGTGTGCATTTGGGACGGTGTCAAGGCTGTGCATCCAGTCCTGGGAGCCATGCTGGAAAGGGAGCTGCTAGGCACGATGGAGGGAGACTGAAGGGTGAGGCAAAAGTGGATTTATTTGCAGAAGCTAATTTGTTACTGGCTGACGGCACCTGTTTGTGTGGTAGTGCAGCTGTGCCTGAGCAACCTGGCAACTTCTGTTGTTATCCATGGGACTGGTCCTCACCAGCATTCCAAACTCCTTCCACCCCGCCGCAGACCGGGTTTGGCTTGTACCCCTGCAAGCGGCAAGGATGCCAGCTGAGATGCAGGATAAGTCCCCGAGACTGCCAAAGCCCTGGGGCAAACAAAGCGCCCATTTCGCTTTGCACATTGCTTTTCCTGTGCATATTACCTCTGCCTAAACAAGCCCTGAAAGCCAGGGAAAAAAGTTAATATGTATGCACATCTCATTCCCTTTACAAGAGCACCATCCAACACACTGGGCTGAAGATTTATGCTCCAGGCCTGATGCTCCCACTGATTTAGGATCCAGCTATAAACAAGGTGTATAAAGTAACACGGGCCAGGAGCACAGGGCAGAGACAGAAGCTTGGTTCCAACCGGCTCCTTCGTCACATCAGTGCACACTTTACAGGCAACTTCTTAAAAAAAGTGTTTTTTTCTAATTGTCCAGTGATGTTATTTGGCAGAGAATGAAGCTAAAGTGATCACCTTACACCTCTGATTAGGTGAAGTAATGAAGACAGAGTGAACAAGTTCTTTAATGCTGGAAAGTCTTCGGTGGTTAACTTTTCCGCATCGGAATAAAACATCTGCTTGCTTCAGAGCAAAAATGGAGCCAGGCATTGAAAGATACCTGAACTTTTTAAGTGCACAGCTCAGAAAACAGATGAAGAGAGATATGCCACTGATGTCAGCTATTTTTGGGGCCACCTTGACCACCTCCCTCGCCTGGCCAATGACTTCCATCTAGCCAGGTCTGCCTGAGTATAGTTTCTTGCTCACCTGGTTACACCTAAGTAAGTTCATAAATCATTACCTTCGGGCATGAGCAGACTAGTCCTACAAGCCTGAGGGTGGAGTATCTGAAGCGTTTGGGCAGCACGGGACAGATATTTGAAAAGCTACACTGAGCTCACATGCAGCAGTACATCTCTGCAAACACCGTTGTGGCTGCACTGCTGAGTGCTTTTGACTGCCAGCACCAGCAGCTGCTCAGCACTCACTGCCACAACTTTTTGGAGATGCTCTTCTGCCCGCGATTAGATAGGAAGACAGAGAAAACACATCCCGATTGCTTAGCTCAGATGTGGAAAGTAGAGGTTTGCCTTGCACACCATTTGTCAATGGCTTCTCCCTTTTGCAACCACTTCTCTTGAAAGGCTGCCAAACAAATAAATGCAAATATATGTTGTGTTTACAGAATTAAATATAAACACATTGTGCTGTATAAAGAAGTTGTAAATAGAGACACTAGCAAAGTACTCACCTTAATTTCTCTGCCATCAAAAATGGACATGCAGAGCCTTAAGCTCTGCTGACGTTCACCGAGAGAGAGACAGTATCTGAACAATTACTTTCCTATTCTACTCCTTATGGGCTATGGTCATCTCACAAAAAAATTAGGCAAATAATGGAGGTTGCCAAACTGGAACCTGATCCTGCCAGAGATCCCCCATGACGGGCAGGACACAGGGCACTTCCAGCTCACTGAAACCCTTTGGATGTGTTTATTTGTCCCCATTATCCAGATGAGGAAGCTAAGGTGACAAGACTCTTACGTCATTAGCTTCCTGGGCTGCCGGTTATAAATTGTCATTGTGCTGTACAAACATAGACATGGAAACATTGACGACTGTAACTTTACAAATATATATCCTACAGGTGAAAGGCAGAACTTAGAGTCATCACACAAGTCTTCAAGAGCAACATGTACAGTACATCAAGACCATTCTTACTGGGGACCCCATTTGCAAAAGGCTTGAAGAAATTTGTTTCTAGAGGAGCTGTCAAGAGCTTTCTGTGAACTCGTTATGAGGGGCTGGCTAAATGATTTTTGTAACGCAGATGATGAAGGGAAAAGCTTGGTTCACTGGCCATATCTCATCATTCTCCTGCACGCAGAGAACACATGGTTCAGGATAAGTGAAGGAAGCATCTGTCAAGAAAAGACGTATGGATTTTTTGTTGCCAAAAAGGAAGCCACAAACAGAGCTATGCTGTGAAGAAAGGTGTGCTTCTGCCCAGACTTTTTATAAATCCTTACATCTGCAGTGGAAAGCCAGTGAGCTGGTCTTCCCATGTGAACGACAAGTCTCTCTGCTTGGAAGTGCCCAATAACTAAAGCAGCAAGAAAGCACAAATCTGTGTGACAGCTCCTGTCTCCACCAGCTCCCCGGCTCAGGTCTGCCAGGCGCTACACCCGTTGCCGCCTGCTGTCTCTTCGTTTCACTCCGTGCTTGTGAGTCAGTTGCTCCTGCCCAGCTCTCGCAGACTTTGCTGCCTCTGAGGAGCTCCACCACTGCCAGCAGAGCCTGTCGCTCCTGCAGCAGCTAAGCAAGACAGACAGACAGCTGAGCACTCATTTACTCCCTATTCAGGGCACAATTTTAAAGCCAACCTGTGATTCCAGATGATAGAGACAGACATTTAAAGGATCCCAAACTTGAATTTTCTCTACAAATCTTGTTGCTCCATTCTGATTTTCAGAGACGTTGAAACAAGGATGAGAGTACCTGAAATCAGAAGATGCAGGTTGCTGCTTGTGGAAGGCTCGTCTCTGGCTCCCAGGATGGGAAAACAACCTGAGAGCTTGAATGGGACACCATTTGGGACAGTCCAACCATTTCTGCAGCAGGTCGTGGAAACCCACCACCAACCCCACAGCGAAATGTCTCATGTGGTCAGGTCAGAACAGATGTTGGTCACGTTAGCCCAGTTCCATGCTGGCCCACTAACTTTCAAAGATGCCCAAATGTCATAGGTATTTTGGGGAATTCCCAGCTTACACAGACCATATGAAGTGTTTGTTTTTCATTAGACCAGCGCAACTTAAAATATTACTTTACAATAGGCTCTCACAGTGAGGATTAGAAGGTAAAAGTCTAGGGAAGGTTAAATATTGTAGCAAAGGGTCTGAATCTGTATCTCTTTATCTCTATCTTGTCCTATTGGCATGAAGGAGAGCACAGCTACATCAGCTGGAAACTGCCCACTGAGGCATTGAGGTGACCTTCTTGATAAACAGCAAAGTATGTTGTCCCAGAAGTGCTTTCCGGCTTCACCACACTGTTGCCAGGATTAGTGCTACTCAACACCTCCTTTAACAAACAGGAGGAAGGTCTTCTGAGTATGCTTGTGCCGCTTGCAAATGGGAATAAAAGAGGAGGAATGGCAATGGGCCAGGAGCATGGGACACACGGCCAGCTAAGTGCTCCTGACATGGGATGGTGCAGGCTGTGAAGAGCCCTCAAGGGCAGGGGCTGGCAGCACATCACAAGGCACTTTGAAAGCATCGCTGAAGCAGAGCTGGGAGTGTGCACTGTGGGGAACTGCCATTGATTGGCAGGAAGATGGACAGACCAATTTAATAAACCTCTTCCATCTCTCTCCTCTATAATTCTGTGACATTTTCTCCAGGAAAGTAACATACTTCCAAATTAATCTGATTGCAGTGCAGCAGACTGCGATCAGCCCCTGGAGAATGCAGAGCTTCACTGGCAGAGGCAGAGTGGTGTGATGGTCTGTCTCAGCTGACAGCAGGTGAGACTGCTGCCCCCATGGCATGGGACAGAGGGTGACCCCCTGAGAGGCTGCCAAGTCTATTTACTAATAATTAGCAGAGGAACAATAAAAGGCTGAATAAGGAGATGATAGACTGAATCAATTTAGTCCCTGCTAGGTAAATAAAGCACAGGCAAGCATTGGATCAGGCTGCCCAGGGAAGAGGTGGAGTCACCATCCCTAGAGGTATTTAAAAGATGGGTAGATGTGGTGCTTAGGGACATGGTTTAGTAGTGGGCTTGGCAGTGTTAGATTTATGGTTGGACTTGATGATCTTGACGGTCCCTTCCAACCTACACAATTCTATGATTCTATGAAAAGAACCAAGATGAGAAATAGATGGATGGACAGACTTGATGGGTTAGTCAGTCTTGCCATCTACTTATACGTAGGCATTAGGATGACATTATAAATCAGTGATATAGACACTACTCAAAGAATAGCACATTGGTATGCAAGATCTAAGACTGCAGAACAGACACTATTCAACATGAGAGCAGAATTTGGACATATTTAGCTGTTTTTCATATAGGTGTTGTAACATTTAAAGATCCCAGCTCCACTATGCCACAACTTGTCAATACCCTGCAACAGAGGCAAAAAGTACCAGTGGGACTAGCTGTCGGGAGCTGGATGGAAGCAGCCCTGCCGCCTGCCTATCTTTCTCATACTTATTCCAGCCATCAGGGCTGAGCAGAGCCTGGGTGAGAGGTAGGTAGTGCAGATATGGGAAAGCGTGTCTCTCGCTCAACAGGGAGCAAGGGAAAAGGCAAATTTGTGATCATACAGCACATGAACAATGAGAATTCAGGGATTCAGAAATGGTGGCAATATTTTGTATTTGTTGAGATGGAAAGAAGGGAGGAAAGAGGATTGGAAAAGCATAATTCTGTTCCCAATGCTCCCTCTCTCCTTTAGTTTCTTACAGTCTTTCACTCAGATGCTATGAATGAAATGGCTTCTGTTGGGAATGTAGAAAATATTCATTAGAAATAATTTTCCACTGTAACAGGTCAGTGAAAAATGACATCCCTGGTTTCATGGGTGGGGGAAGGTCAAAGGGTCTGGAAATATCCACACGTTTTCAGAAGTAGCTCATCCTGTTGTGATTTTCTAAACTTTCTCAGAAAGATTCTGCTTCATGCTTGGGACACTGAGCTTTCTTCTCCAGCAACAGTTTTTGTATACGAAAAGCCCGGCATCAATGCGTGTAAGCAGACCCTTTGAGTCCCATTTTTGGTTCACAGTCTGATAACATAAAGCATATTATTTATCTAAAATGCCCCCATCCTCCTTATCTGCTATTTACTTTGTGAAGCAGGGCCAGGAGCTGAGAAAAAAAATAACAGAGGGAATCCAAGACATAAATGTGCCAGCAAATGTACGCTGGTAGTCTAGCACACTCTATAATTCCAGATAAGCTTGCTTGAAACAAAGACAACTAAATAAAACAAACAAACAAAAACCCCCAACCTGTTAGAACTTGACAGAACTAACCCCTTGCCATATGATACTTGCTAATGAACTGCATACAGTGAAAAATATGTGAGAATTCTTTCTGCAGCTTTTTGGGGAGGGTGATGAATTATTATCAAGTAATGTAATAAGCAAGCCTGAAAATGGGTTGTGGTGGGTGGTTGCTTTCCTCCCCCCCCCCCATCCCCCCTGCTAAATCATGCCATAAATGTTTCCCTCAGCAGATGCAGACGCACATCATTTCTTTCGGGATTTTATAACCATGACAACCAGTTTTAAAGGAACGTTTTCAGTTTCCATAGTTTAAATTAGAAGTCTATCCAAAAGGAGGGTTGTAAAATGAGAAGAAGCAAGCTACTATTTCTACATTTTCCTAAGAACAATGGGGTGTTACATTTTTGACTGTATATTATATACAAATATGATACAATGTAAAATAAAGCTTCTATACCAACTTTTACTTTAAAAATAATTTTAAAAGCAAAGTTTATTCCCTTGATAAAAAGCCTTCGTTTTAACGACAGTGAAATTAAATCTTCCTCATTTTAACTCATGTTAGATTTAATGATACTGTAATTTATAATAAGTAAAGCATGTTGACATTTAATGCATATGACTTCTTTGAAGTTACATCCTTTTAGTACAGATGAATTTTGATGAGCTTTACCAAAAGGGTTGAAAGAGTTTAGGTAAGCTAAAAATATCTCAGGAGCGAGTTTAATCTGGGTTAGACACGGTTCCTTTTATCTTACATTGAAATCTCATTAGCAGCGAGGTGCAGAGAACCTTTCAGTGCTTTCAAATACTTTAAAAATCGATGCCAAGCTCTGGACTGGATTCACGAAGAGGGGCCAGTACCCAAGCCCAACATGTTGCCAGTGCTATTGTCCTGATGATCTGCTGAGCTGAAGCTTCACCCAAAAGAGCTCCTCTGTGCTCTCATTTCTGTTTCAGGCTGTGTCCAGCTCCACCCGGAGCTCATTGTCTCTGACCTGCACTTGCTCGCCTGATGCCCAGCACCGCTCATGACACTAGTATTGCCCCTTTGAACACCTGAAGAACCGGGGCAATAGGGAAAAAAATATGTGCACCACCCATACAAAGAGAAAAGAAGATGATCCTGTCTCAGAATTCCCTTTTTTTCTTGTCCCATTAAAGAAACCAGCATAACACTTTCTAGTACCTCTAAATAGAGGGCTGGGGGCTTGTTTGGATGCAAGCAAAGCATATGCAGAGAAAAGCTGTTCCCTCCCAGGTATGTGCTGTTGTCACAGCTTCATGCAATGTAGCATTCATTTGGGGCTCATCTCTTCACGCTTCAGTGCCTGACCTATAGTTGTCTGCATCTCAGATAATCACCCAGACTTCTTTTGCAGGCAACAGAATAAGACAAAGAAAGTATGTGTGTGTCTGTGTGTGTGTGTGCACATGTGCTTGTGTGTGTGTGTGCATGCATGCAACAGTGTGCCTAAGCAGAACTTTTTCTCAAAATTAAACGTCCAGATAGGTCAGATGTACAGTGCTTCATGAGCACTTCCTCTCTTGGTTTAAATTAGGCACCTACAACCTCAGTGAGATGCAGCTGCCTGCCTTTGTGTTGGTAAATCCCACCTGCTCTTTGAGGGTCCGATCTGGCAAAATTTTCTTCTGTGAACAGCAGATTAACTATGAACTGATAACTAGATAACTATGGCTCCCCAGCCTCCAATTAAAGCAGCCTGGCCACCGTGTTCCTGCTTTCTCTTGGTTCAGTTTTGTGCTTTGGCTACAAGAACATTTATTATTGAGATTATTAATTTTAACCTTTGGTGGGCTCATCTGCTTAATGTTAAATGTCCTTTTAAACAGAGTGCTCAGTAGGGCTTTTTCAGCACTGGTAAAGAGAGACATTCTCTCTCTCTTTACAGGTTTCACATGATTAGTCCCTCATTTGTCATTTCCAACTCATATTTCTCAACCACCTTGAAGCAGTTTGCGTAATGTCTCTATGGAGTTGCTTTTGTTTGCCATGATGCCAAAACACCATGTCAGCCTGGCTGGGTGATGCCAGCCTCTTCTCCCAGTGCACGGTAAAACTCACCTACGAAGTCATAGACAATCACTGGGTCCATTTACCACATGACACATATGAAAATGTGCTCTCAAAACAGGCAGCATATGACATTCAGTTGATCCTTCCTGCACAAAATCAGTATTACTTCGGCATTTCTAAGAGATGCAAGTTGTCCTGTGCTCACGTGTAACAAACAGCACGTTCTTCCCCCTTGTGACTGGGTATCCACCTGGGGATCCACCAAAGGAAGATGAGCTTTTTGGGTTGTTTATTAGAAAACCACTGAGGACACAAGAGTTGTGAAATTTCTCCTTAGGGACGACTAAGGTGACCTGGTCATTCCTCCCCTGCAATAGAGGTCTTCAACCAAACCCTGAGAAGGTAAGTTCATCCTACAACGCAGTCCAGGTTTCTGATCTAAGGTGCACCATTGCTGGAGGGGCTTCTTCCGTATGCACAGTTGCACACCACTGCTGGCATTGCTAATTGATCATCCACTCAAGCTGCCTCCGAAGCTGGACACAGCTCTTGGGTAGCACATAACCTGCTTTCCCAAATACCTCAGTGGCCCCTGTGTAGTGCTCCCCTGCAAATATTCAGACCTGTGCCTTGCTGCCTCTGGCTTGCAGTTGTATGTTCAACTTGAACCCTGGTGTCAAGCCAAACGAAGCTGCTGGTACAGGACTACAATAATTAGTTCACGTTTCCATTAGCTAATCACATCTTTTCATGCTGAGCAATACAATCCCTTATAAATGAAGCAAAATGTTAGCTTAAACCAAATGTGGCAGACAATTGTAACCAAGAACCGATCATCCGGAGAGCAGCAAACCAGGAATCAATGGAGAGTGACCTCAAAATCCTTCAAAAGAAGGTAACTCAACATTGCTAATATGAAATTACCAGGAGTTTGGCTCCCAAAGCACATTGAGTTAGTGATTTTTCTAATCTGGAAATACATTTCTCACCTATGATCTGTGTTTGCTGGTCTCACCATTTTTAGAGTGGCTATGGGCTCATCTCATCCGAAGATCCATTTAAGGGGTTTGCATTAGGGTAAGGTGAAACCCCCCAAGGTGTCTCTGTTGATGAGATGAGATAAGAAATGATTACTCTCATTTATTCTGGTGGCCTGAGAAGAGAGGAAGGGAATTGCTTTTGGGGTGACAAACCTTTTCCCCCTTCTGGACTTGCTGTTGCAGAATTAAGGACGATAAGTGAAGATTTTAAACTTAATTTTCATTCCTTGGAACAAGCATGGTATACACACAGGCATACAGAGGAGAGATGGGGTTTAGTCTAACACAAAGACCTGCTTAGGCTGAGGGTTACAGAAACTAATAATTTTGTATTATTATTACTATTATTACATAAAATTTCTTGACACCTGACAGCTGTAAAAGCGTTAGACCCTTCATCCATAGGAACACACCAGAGCCATCACTTACATGTTTTTAGTGTAAATACGTGGCTCACCTACCCTTGAGAATAACATGCAGACCTGCATGTGAAGTTATGGCACCGAACAGCTGCATGTACCACCTTTACATCTGCATGAACTCTGGGGGAAAAGAGGCTCATGCTTTCCAACTGCGCCGTGCTCACAGTGCTGACTACTGAGGAGTTGACACCAAACTTGGTGCTCTAAAAACACCTTGGATTTCTTTGCTTTTTAAACATTAATTTAATCTGACTTTGATATGCACGTGTGTGTGAGAGAACCTCTGCGCAACTATATTTCATAGCAACACAGACTTCTTCTTTCTCAGAGTCCAATTGAATTTTCAGTTCACTGCTGAGACCTCGTTGCTTTCCAGCACCTCTGTACCCTCTCACTCGCTGCCGGAGCTGTGCTCTGGGTGCAGCATCAGACGTGCAACATGCTTCGCAAAAGTCAGGAGAAGCAGTCACTCCTTTTATAAGCTGAACTAAATGCAACAAAAGGTAAACAGACCCATTTCCCTTACCTTTTAATAGCAGGTCAGTGACGCAATGTCTCTAATTAGCACTCACAGTTGGCCATAGCTGAATCGCTGGGAAATGTTCAGTGGCCTGCAGATATTTTGCCATCCTCCCTTTTCATCAATGGTTACATTCAATCACAAACACTTCTGCTCTTGACTGCTGTTACTTGAGCTGAAGAGCCAGCTGTTACAGCCTGGTCTTTGGACAGGGACAGAGGATTTTTGTTACCTGGGTGAAGAGAACAAAAAATCGGGCAGAACACAAAGAGCAGCTTTCACAGACACATCTAACCTTTGCGGAATCAGGATTAAAAATAGGCTTGGGTTAGAGGGCGATTTAAATTCCTTCCCAGTGTTACCTAGATCTGACCTAATAAAAGCTAAGAAAATGCTGGGTGTTATTCTGAAGCAGGAATGAATGCATATGACATTTACAGTTTAGAACAGAGCCATTAGTCTGTAAGGGATAGTAGTAACATGCTTTCAATTCAAATCACAATGTACACACACCCCTATATAAAAATACGTGTATACACACTCACACACATGCACACATGTATACCTATGTGCATGCAACTAAAGTTATGAAAGAGATGGACTGAAGAGAGAAGGAAAAAAGTAGAGGAAGATGGCAAGGTTTCACCCACTGGAGCAAAAGCCATTCTTAGAAAGACCACCAGGGTCTACCTGGTGTTTACACCAGGTGTAAAGTGGTAATCTTTCCACTGCCTCTGTTTCTCCCTAGAAAGTGCTGCTCCCTCCTTTCGGGCCTCTGCGAAATAAATTAAGCCTAAGAAAATGCTTTGCAACAGCAGTGAAGCAGGACTCCTCCAGGGCCCTGCTCCTGCTTTGTTTGTGAGGAAGGGTCTTTTCTACCATAAGCAATTCTACACTGTAAGGGGCAAATGTTAAATCTAAGATGGCAAAAGCCCGTTGCAGTGCTATGATTTGCAATCCCATGGGAGGGAAAACACAGCTTATCACAGAGCCATGCGCTGGCTGAAGAAATGAAAGTGTGGTCTTGTCCACAGTTAATGACAAAGGGGACAAATACTTTTGCTAAAAAATATTGCACAACTGAATATCATTTGACTCTACAAATGGCCCTCCTCAGAAAGACAAGAACTCTTAAAAGAATAAAAATAGAAAATTCTGCATTTTTTTCCTAGGGATCATCCTTTCAAACCAGCTATGACACCCCTAGTAAACATATGAGGCTTGATAGGGCTGACTGGCATATTAGACTGTCTTCCCAGGGCTCTGTCTTAATTTTATCAGAACTCTCAAGAAATTAAATGCACTTTCTATTGTTTCTTCATTTGTGATGTACCTAACCTTGGTCTAGATTTAGATTTTTCTAGTTGGATCAAACTGGGCAGTCACAATCCCTCCTTTCTGCTGTTGCTGCATCTGAAATATCTGAATTAATGAGGTCTCTTGTTTTGCCACCACGTGATCTAAGTTGCCAAAATATTTACTTTCTCCCTGAGTGATGTATGAAAGAATGGAAATGTAAATCATCTGCATGATCCTTCAAATTCTCCTTTACATATAAACCACTGACCTAGCTGGTTTTTACTTTCCAAGCTGTACACTGTAATACACAGAGAATGCTCAAATTCTGTCAAATTTAACCACAAGTATAAAGATAATCCCAGGCATGATGTGCTTTAGACCCACTAAGACTGCAAAAATCAGCTTAACCAAACTACCTACTTACACTGTATCTTTGGACTAAGTCCCTCAAATAGATAGCTCCCAGCTCATAGGATAAACCAAAAGATACATTATGAACTCAAATGGAACCATAAAGATTAGGAATAGCTAAGACTTTAATGTTCTCCTAACATTCATTTGAAAGTGGAACCTTCCTCTAACAGGAAAGGATAGCTGAAAACCCAATAAAAATACTTGCACTTTATGCTGCCTCTAATGAACAGTCCTGTAACAAATGGTAATAGTTAAATAAGGCAAAACCCATTAAAGTGCTGTTGCTCTGGCCCTGCTGTCAGTTGGCATAACTCCATATCTTCAATGTAGCGAAGGCCCGTTTAGCAGCAGCAGCAGATCCGGTCCACTGTGTTTGAAAAGCATCAGATGAGCATCTCGTCAGTACAATACGAGATGCTTTCCTTTGCATTGTCTACGTAGTCCTAGCATACGGATGGCTAAAGTAACTTTCCACTTTTCAACTTGCAGCCTGGTGAAAAGAGGCAAATACCCATTTGTTGGCTGTGACAGTCAAGAGGCGGGCAGCCGACACGATAGGTACTCTGTGTGTATATGTACCTAAGTGTTTCTACAAGCTAGGTGTGTACCCTAACTTCTGATATATCCCATGTATTTATGAACAGAAATACTGTTGCTTCCTTCCCAGTTTGTAGGAAATACTTTGTAGTTTCAGATGAAGATAATTAAGTGCAAGTAAAAAAAATTACTGGAAGTAACTCAAGGAGGTGCCTTGTATTTAGCACAAAATACACAGAAAAGGATTCTTATCTCTTCTGATGCTTCTCTCCGATCCGGAGGGATCTTGAGAAACTTGACTGGGACAACAGAAACCTCATGAAGTTCAACAAATAGATGTGCAATGTTCTGCACCTGGAATTAACTCCTTTCCCTCGTGCAGGCTGTTTTCTGCCTCAATGAGCAGCAGTCCTGCTGAAGAGGATCAGGGGATTATGGTGAACACCAGGTTCAATAAACATTAAGAGCGCACATGACCTACAATGAGATAGTGAGGGAGCTGGGCTTCTTTAATCCAGCAGAGAGGAGGCTAAGGCATGATCAGGTGGTTTGAAGGGTAGTTCAATAACTTTAAGGGTAATTACAAGGATTACAAAGGCAGACCCAGTAGGGGCAGACAATACAACAAAGGATAACACCCGTAGATTGCCATTTAGGAGGGTCAGGAGAACTTTTTCATCAGGAGGTTGCTGCAATGCTAGAGCAAGCTGCACAGGGAGGTGCTATAATATCCATCGTTGGAAGCTTTCAAGACACAGCCAGTCAGAATCATGGCTGACCAGTAAATCAGACTACAGATGTCCAGAGGTCCTTTCTAATCAACCCTTCTGTGTCTGTGATTCCTGTAACAGATATCCCATGCTTACTCACCTTCCTCTGTTGGTATTACCTGTATTCTCCTAGACAAATGGAGCTTTTATGGGGTGTCACAGAGTTATGACAAAACACGTGTCTTTGAGCCTCTAAGGAAAACTGGTCAGAAATCTGTTTTATTTGAGACAACCTGTGTAACAACTTTGTTTTTTTCTTCATATCCACAGAGTATTGGAAAGCAAAGAAAAGAAAGATTCCAAATATCAACAGAATAAAAACATTAAAATGAACCAATAGTAGGGTATCTTCTGCTTTCACCTACAGGAACTTGTCTCATTTGAAGGAGGAGTTCTAGCTTCAGAGACAAAAATAGTTCATTATGAATAGGGCTACCAACAGACTTTTGCTTGTATGAATCCAAACAGAGGATGGGCCACAGGCTCAGCTGGTGCAAGTTCAGCGTGTAACAGTCAGTGCAAATATCGTGATTTACACCAGCTGAGATAGGGCTTTCTGTTTCTATTTTAATAAATCAGCTGTAAGAATAAATTTCTCCTTATTTGCCTGGTATGGTTCTGTTGAGATGTTTAACCACACTAACACAACAACTATGTTTTTAGTGCAAACCACAAATGAAACATCCTTTGTGCCACATAAAGCACATCTTGTAGCCCAGATTGATTTTAGAGGTGCTAATTATATTATATAGTGTTGCAGGAACTACAGTAATTCACTTCTAAAATCCATTTAATTTCTTTTTAATTACTCATGTTTACCAATTCCTTTACATTTGGAAAATGCTCAAAATTGCAGTTAGCAAAGGAGGCTTGAAGTGGAATGATTAAGAACATCTGGCACATACATAATTATACCAGGCAATTTATTCCGCCTTTACTATTTCACTATAGCCGTGATAATGAGGTAGAGCTGGATTCTATCGGTTTTCTGAACATTTAGAAGTACCTTACTGTACAGACAGTTTCACTGAAATAACTGGCAATAATTAAAATGTATAACACCAAACCTTGCAAGAAAGGGTGGCAGATTCTTTCCCTTACTGAGGGGAGCTGCGAGCCCCAGAGGTGTGGTCAGCCTTTCCCATGAATGAATTCAGGCAAGTCTGAGTTTATCTGAAAGACAACCTGAGTGTAACTAACTATAGTAAACACCATGGGCAGGCTTGTTATAGCTTAACAAAAGTATGAATCAGTACTAAAATCATGTTGATTTTGCCAATATTTTATCTTTGGAAACAAACAGAAGTAAAGAAAAAAGCAGAAAACATCACACCATACCGTTTCAAGGATTTTAGAAGTTAAACATTTCATTCTTGCTTTAAGAAGTTCTGTGTTCTATGAACATAAAGGAGAAATGAACTCAAGTGTTTTACTTCCAGAACACCTTCTTCTTAATTTTCCTTTGTGGACAACTTAAAAATTTATCTTCCTTTAAATTTGTGCAAGGCCGAATTTCCAAAGCTTACTGAAGCAGAACTGCTGTTGAACGAGCACATGTGGTGACCCCACTCATGATTGGTTTGCTTCTGCTGGCCAGGGGGATCCTCAAATGAGTTCAAATGAGGTAAATGAAGGACCTTTAATATTTCTTCCTCTACAGCCTTTTGCTATCCCTTCAGCCCACTGAGTATCCCACCTGGGCAGTACTCACAGAGGGGAGAGCAACAAGCAGGGCAGCACTAGGACAGGGAAGAGGGCCATCTCTGGACTTTGCTCCTGTGCGTCAAAAACAGTTGTCGGTTCTGGTATGCAACCCACACATTTTCACAGTAGAAATATAGTCAGCGGGACTTCAGTGCCATCTATTCAGTTAAACCAAGAGGAAGTGATGAAGATCATAGCCGAGATAATGATGGGGAAGATGTCCCCGTTGATCAGTGATGACTTTATTGCTTGTGAAAGACATTACAAAAGCCAGTGTGCAGGCCACTGGACCAGTTCACATTAGAGAAGAGAGAGCACTGCTGTTGCACTGACAGTGACTGGCTTCTCAAACTTATGGCTGGCAAGTGGTGGGTTCACCATCACTTGGTGTATTTAAGAACATACAGAACCTCATTTAAAAGAATTAAAAGTAACTCCAAGAAGAGCTATGAGCTTTTTACATAAATCGCTGCCTGAATCTGGCTTTCATTATGCAAGCAGTGAGACTGGCTGATCAGGGTGACTTTTTCTGGCCAAGGATCTGTTGATCTTATTCTCTAACAACCATCTATTGTGATCACCATTCACCAGGCACAATCCAGGCCCATCTCCTGGGAAGTGCCACTAGCCACAGCGTTACCACCAGTTTGTATTCCCATGGCTCTGGGAGAACCTGGAAGAAGGCGTCTCCTGAGAGCATTCCAGGGTGACGTGACCAGTGTCAGGAATAGCCATTAGACCTGGATGACTGCAGAAAGCCTGACTCCTTTTGTATGAATTCTTAAAATAGAAAAATGAGCAAAAAAAGTAATCAGTGAAATGTGGGCTCTTTTCTCCACAATATTTCAAAAGAAAAGTATTTTCATCACGTTAATGTAGAGTCTCAAAAGTCCAATTTGAAAACCAATAGCTTTGCTTCTGAAAATTCTACTTTATGGATTTCTATAAGGTATGTAATAGAAAAAAACTGGCCCTACTATACAGTCAGAACAGTTTCAGCTGGAAGGTGCCAGGGCTGAATAATGAAATATAAAAGGGATAATAGTAGGTTTGAAAGTTTTGGAGTGCTCAGTCTATTATGCACCACCACAATTTAGGGCCACCACAGCTCACCACTCTGGCCAGTTAATGGAGGGAAAGTTCACCCTCTTTACCTTGGACTGGTCAGCTGAAGGAACACTTCATGTCTATGCATCAGCTAGGGCTCAAAGGAGGTGGGTTAATGTATCCTCACAAACACAGTGTATAGTTATTCTTGTCACCATGAAACTAATTGCAAAAAGAGTGATACACCAGAACACCAGCCACCCAACTTTAAGGATGACAGGATATAGTACATGTGCTCCCCATGTACTGCAAGTAAGCAAAACTATAGGTAACAAATATTCCCCAGTGTCAATTACCTTGTGCCATTTCCTCAAGTTCTTAGCCCAGAACCTTCTTTCTTCTGCCATCTCCTGTCCTTATCGTTCACTTGTTATTGGCTCCTCGCTGCCATGTGGAACTGATTTCCTTTTTTCATTCAGGGGATCTGTCAAGTCCACCAGAGCTTTGACCCTTATTTATCTTTTCTTGTGGTTTTGACTGTCTCTTGCTCCATCTTCCTATTCATCCTTTTGTGCAGTTCCAAAGTACCTTACTCTGGTCTATATTACTCTTGTGAATACAAGTGACAATTTTATTGAAGATTCAGCTTTTCTTCCTTGTTCCCTGTCTGCCAAATATTGAACCAAGTTATTTTGGGGACTACTGTTCAAATCCAGGCAATGAAAATGCATATGCTTACTCCTGTTTTAACCAGACAGACTTTATAAGATGCAGTCCAAACTTGATTTGAGTTGGCCCAGCAGCTTCCTTTACATAATAACATTAGCATTTCCCTGCATAAACTTAGTCTTAGAAAATTCATTGAAGAATGTCATATTCTGCAAAAACCCACCACCATTTTTATAGGACAGGTGCATGTTCCCACCTCAAATTCTAGTGGTTGTTGTTTTCATTTGAAATACTTAATTAACATATTTGCATATTTCTTGCCATATGCGAATTCTGCATCTATGGCCAGGTCATAATCCGATTCCTCCTTACAGAGCCAAAGGGACTCCTTGTATTTTAGTTATGTAACCCCTGATTTAAATCTGTTTAATTGAGATTATATGCCTAAAGTCTGGTCTGCACAGCTCTAGTAACTGTAAATTTTCTTGGTTGTTACAAGATTGTGCACTGATATAAATGGCACATTAAATCTTCCTTTCTGAAAAACACATTTTGGTCACCAGTTCCCAATTCATTGAGACAACCAGGATAATTTTCAGGATACGTCTGATGAAGATACTCAAGCACAGAATTCTATTTGCTGTCTAATTTTTTTTTTTTTTTTTTTTTTGAAAACAATATTTACTTGGATACTTCTGGCTACGATGTCAGTCCACTTAGCAGAAGTTTTGCATGAAGACAGGTCTCACCAGACCCATCAGACCACCATATTTTTTTTGGAACTACAGTGTTGCTGTGGACAGCACAAGATGAAAGACGAGAAAAATAAAGATAGAAGGAAAAATCAGCTGAACTAAGTGGCAAAGATGGAAACTCACAAATTAGCTGGTCCAAATAGATTATTTCTATTAAGTGCTTGTTTTTAAAGTCCTCGCATAGCCCATTTCTTAGCCTGCGTAAGTACAAATGTGCTACTGCTGCTCACTCTAGCTGCACTCTAGACAAAATGAAAGCTTTAGCCCTCAACAATGGCAATTCCTATCCCTTCATAAAATTTAAATTTAACCTTTATGATGGTATAAATCAGTGTAAGCACCAAACTATTGAGGATACACATGGTGCCTGTTTTTTGAATGAAATTAATGGTATGCATTTACCAACACCAACTTCTGCCATTTAATGAAGGGGAACATCACGTACTGAAAGCAAGATGGTCTCTGAGCCATTTCAGGGTGTGTGTGTGCGTGCAAGGCCTGATAAATATAATACTTCTTTAAGAGAACCTGTTTTCAGTTGCTTATAGCTTTGCCATACTATCACGAAAATTTTTCACTCTGAGAATTCATGTAAGGCATGGGTTGCTTAGGCTTTTTGCCTTGTTTTTTTTTATTGTGGTTTTTTTTTTTCTTTTTTTTGTGAAAACCAGTTGAGACCATAGTTTAGCACTTCCGAACAAGGATAAAAGAGAACAGAAAGTGTATTTTCCTTGGCTGTCTTAAAAATAATATTGGCAAGCCTTTTTGTTTTGCTTTGCTTAGTTTCATTAGAAACCATGAGCATATTAGAATTTAATGCAGGTGTGGTCTTTGGTGTCACAGCTCTGCTTTTTCCTGCTGTTGTGAAAATCCACCAAATTATAGGGTTCAGGTCAGCGGATTTTTCCGACTTTGACTGTTGATACTTTTGAAGGTGGCAGCTTCAGTCTCAGAAGATTGGACAGTCTCTGAGATGTGTGATCCCTCTTACATGCAACTAGTGTGGAGATAAGGCCATGGCCACGTGGGATACCATGTGCTGCAGACTGCAGTGGTGAAAGTGGAACTGGACTTTCTGTTCAATTACTGTTGAAGGGTTTTGTAGCACTTGACTGGATAAACATAGAGGCTGTATGAGGACAGCTAGGATGACATGCAGTCAAGATGAAGGGCATGAAAAATAGCCAAAACATGAAGCACTGATGGGGCAGGAATCAGGGGAAAGAAAGGGGGAGGCAAGAGTTTGGGAGGACGATCCAGCAAAGTGACAGAATGGAGGAGAAAGAATGAAAATACAAGACAGGGTCTGAACTTGGGAGAAAGAAATAAGATAGGATTGAATGGTACAATAGGAAAAAGAGACCAAAAAAACAGGCTGGAGAGATAAAGCTGAAGAGCTCAGGCTAATAGATGGAAGAACAGATGGATTCAGTTAGCATTTCCAAGGAAAAACAGTGATGCTTTGGAAACTTCCATTACAACTTTCTGAGCATCTTCAGACACCCAAAAATCTGGTCATGTTACTACAGTGATAGAACAGAACCCAATTAGTGATGAACACTATACAGGGGCTAAATAGGAGCAGTAAAACCAGCTTGAAACTACACTTTGTCCAGCAAGGGGAAATGTACAGTGTCCACTGAGGTACTGAAGAAGGCCAGAGGTTTAGACAGCCATCAGTCAATTAAAGACTGTATCATGAAATGTCTTCAAAAATGGACCTTGCACAAGCTCTTTAAAACTGACAGTTAACTTCTGAGTGCATAACTCTGCACTTGATGATGTTCTTGGACAGTCATAGTTTTCTCCATAACAAGTGATCTTTTAAGGTAAGAGCTTTGAAGCACTCGCTGACAGTTGCTTTCCATTGACTGCACGTGAGCCCAATACCATGCCGTTCTAAAAGTAAAAAGGTTCCTAATGCTAAGGGATGAAAGGCTTCTTCAGGTATGGAAAAGCAGTAGTGTCAACCAGACCACATTGAGGTAGGAAATAAAACAGAAAAAAAAGAAAATCTGCTACTTTTTCCCCTAAAAAACACAATACAGAGTTATTTGGGACACTCAGAGTATTTGAATCCATCTCACACTGCACTTGAACTTGTCCCCTTTAACAAATAGCTGATAATACTGTTTTCTTTCTGCTTTTTCCTCTCAGTTGATGGATGTAGACAAGAAAGTCCTTATCAGTAAATAATAAAGCAATTATTTTTAACAATTTCAATTTCTCAGTTGAAATAAATAATGAAACAATTATTTTTCCCTTAAGATCTCTGCAGAAAATCAGCACACCCTGTCTATGAAACATGATATGGGTAGTTCATAGGCTTTTACTTCTAGTCATAACAAAAAGACCTCGCTTCACTCTCTACCATCGCTATCATTTGCGGAGATAGTAAACGCTTTAACTCCAGTAAATGCTAAGCTCATGTCAGCCTACCAAGTCAGATTAATTACTGTTCACCTGTACTGTTTTGGATGGCACAGCTTTTGTTTAATTCTCAAATCCTTCCTGGAATTTAAATACTTCCCACCTCCTTCCTTTGTACTGGACAGGTACTGTCTGCAAGTGCCCAGCCTGCAAGTGGCCAGTGATAAAAGAGGGCACCATGCAGTGGAGCTCATTATGCAGCACAGCACATTTCAAACATACCATCAGTCATATTAAGAGTGCCATTTTTGGAGGGTTGGCAGAAATGTAAGCATGCTATTAAATTCAGCTGACTTGATGTTGCTGAATGGAAGAATAAACCCAAAGATGCTCTTCAAGCTATTGATTTCTGCAATGTATTGTATGCATTTACGTAAATCTAATTAAAACACTGTGCATAACCCAATTACGAGCTATTCCCTTACAGCAAGTTTTATATTTATCTAAGCCAGGCTGCGCCAGCTGTGAGACATAACCCTGGATTTGCAAATAGCTATTGTGTAACAGCTGAAGTGGTCAGATAAATACACTGATGGTTTTGTCTTTCTGCTAATGAATCCTGTACGTGTGGATCAGGATAATTTTTTGCTATATTAGGTTACTGAGTTTTACTTCATTGACATATTTCTGTTATCAGGTTGCTCAGGAGATAAATTAAAGGGACAACTTAAAGGCAAGCAGTTGAGAGGCTGAGAGGCAACAGAAGACCCTCGTTTTGTGTGCTACTAGTAGGTGGGGAGGCAGGTCTGAAGAGGTAGTACAACAACTTTGAATTGCTCTTTCGGGGAGGCAGACTCCCTCCATTGGGAATACAGCGGCATTGGCAATACAGGGACTGGCCTTCAAATGGATGGGTCTAATGCTAGGTGCTCTGAACAACTTTATTCTGGCCTTGAGATTGAATAGACCATCAGTATTTAGATTTTGATGGGGATTGTACCAATGTTCATCAGAATTCCCCTGACATCCCGTAAATGCAGATCCACCACCCGAGTAATCGTGCAGAAGATGCAGGAGGGACCAGCTCTTGCCATTTTCAAACAATGATAAACATAAATCTTCCTGCAGCAGATCTAAATCATGTTTGTGACAGTAATAGCCTATGTATAATCTTTTCTAATGTTGGATGAAATATAAGGTTCAGGGGGAGAAAATAGTAGACTCAAGTTTTCTTTCTAGGGTTAGAGCCATCCCTAAACCTCCGTGTCCCCTCCAGGAGCACTTTGAAGAAATGCCCTCATTTAGGGCTCAAATCTATGCTCTCCACAGTTTATGAAGAAGAGCTAATACAGAAGAACCCTTCTTAAGGCTGGGAAAAGGGAAAAGGAGGATAAACCCATCTGAATCATGTAAGAGAAGGCGTGGTGAAGTAGGAAAGCCTGGTTAGGCACATGCAGAGGCAGAGAGACGAGAAGGAAAATGGAGAAATAGAGAGGCAAAGCACTGGTGAGGGTGATACAGAACCAAAGGGACTGTGAGCAGAACATGGGTGGTACAGCAAAGAGGGACAGTGGGAAGAAAGGATGCAAGACTTCCTCCAGTGAGTCATTCAGTATTTCATCCCTCTGAGGCAAGAATTGATACTCTTGGGTAAAAAGCCCAGTCAAGTCCTGACCTATGACTCTCCATAAATTACTTTTCCTTTCCTTTCTCTCCTTCCTTGATGTCAGAGGCTTATAGGGACCGCTTAGCTGGCCAGTAGCTTAGAATCTATCCCTACTCAAGTAGCACTTCCCCAAGCAAAGCTTGAGCTCCCAGCACAGTGACTGCAGAGGCAAAGCTGCTGGCCGCAGAGCAGCATGACGAGTAGCAGTCTCTCCTCATGCGACCTTCAAACGTAGGCTTAGTACAGTGCTACAAGCGTTCCCTGGGGCAAGTGAGATTGACGTGACACCTGAGCACATGTACTACCCAACTCCGGGATTTCAAACTATGTGCCATTTCTTTCCAGTTGGAGAAAAGTTTATGAGCTTGAGCAGGCAATAAAAGCTTCTCTCCATGGTAATGAAATGTCCAAGTCCTAATGGATTAGTAGTTTTCGTATCAAATTAGATCTGCATTTTTGCTGATAAAGACACAAAAGTCACTCCTAATAGGCTTTCAGATTTTGTTAGCAAAAATACATCTTAATACAGCACAGCGCCTATGGGATACGAACAGGACAGAAAAGGCACTAACACATTATGACGGACTGCTCAAAACCCCTGCTTTCCTCCAAATGGCCAGAACACAGTCAGGCAATGTGCAGAAGGCTTTTGCTGATGTAGAGAAACCCTGTGGGCTTTCTCCTAGAAGCTGATGCACAGTCAGCCCACCTCTGGTCTCCGCAGCAGTCCCCAGAGGTATTCTGCAGCTATGGTCAGATACAGGGCCCCGGGAACCAAGGACTTTCTCCCATCACTTCAAAGACTTCAGGCCCTTTTGATACTAGAATCTACTCCACACGTCTCTTTGTAAAGCCTCTGAATGAACAGAGATCCCAAACTCAATGCCTCACCAGTAACTTTCAACCCTAAAGAACTACAAGCATTATTTTGGGATAAAACGCTAACCAGGCAATTCCTCCAGAAACCTGCTTGGGCCATGTCTGTGCTGCTAAAGAAAACAGCCTCAGACATTGAGAGCAAGTGCAACCATCTGGCTCGCATCTATGCTCTTTAGAAGTTACCCTTTCTGTCCTGAATTTGTCTAGAAATGAGTTGGAGGTGTACACAACAGAGTTGGAAGGTGAGTTATCAGCTAAACAATGTGGACAATAGAGGTCCAGCACTCAAACTGTCTTTCTGTCTTTCATTTAACAGCATAGACATTCCCTAGAAGCCTGGCAAAGAGTAGGGCATTGCTGTGTGGATGGACTACTCTGAAAATACAGGGCAACCCTGTGATGCTGGAGGGCAAAGCCTATACACAGGGTGGTGGCATAGCGTAGAGCTGCTATAAGACTCCACTTGCAGGCATGAATTCTTGGCTGCGGATCCTCTGCCTGCAGCCCTCTATAGGTACCCACAGGCTGAATCTCAGATCCTTGATCCCTCTTCTTGGGCATCTCACCATTCCCATGCAGCAGTGCTTTGTCATATATCCTGTTGTGCTTTGCAAGCATGTTAAAGCCCCTGCACACGCCAAGCATTTTGGTGACTCTTCTGTGGAAGTGGTTTAACGCACAGGACAAAATTGACTCAGCTGAAGGGTACTTTGATGACATTTTGTACACATGGCTGATTTATTGTTTTTTTCCTTTACCTTTTGGAAATTTTTCCAGTTGTTATTTTGGACCTTAACAAAGTGATGCCATTTTCCATTTCAATCAGTGCTCCAGCTTGCTCTTCCACTTTCATCTCTGACTGAGTCTAAGGTAACTTTTAGAAAGGAAGGAAAAGAGATAGATGAATTATGGCACTTCAAGTCAGAGAAAAAAATCTGAAAGGAAAATGTAATTAAGAAATAAATTGAAAAACGGAAGCACCTGTGATACAGTGGCCAGGAATGATTATTTTCAGGGGGAAACCATCACAGGCAGCTTAATTCCATTTCATTCTGTTGCTCTTGGGATTTGGACTATTTGCTCATTTATTTGGATAAAATGCAAACTTCTGCTCGCACAGTTAGATGTAATGAGTATTATTTTGCATTTAATTAAAATACTGACACATTCCCACTGATAGAAAAGTTTCCATTGCTTTTCAGAAAGCACTAGGTCATTTGATTTATAGGACACAGTTATTAACTGCTCAGCAAATACGTGGAATGGAAATAGTTTTACCTGTTGGGAAAAGCACTACCGCTCCTGTGAAAACAAAGGTTTTGGAGAGATTGAAACGTCTGGAAAAAAATCAAGATGGGAAGGGAAAGTACGCAGGAGGGTGGCTGTAAAAATGGTAAAGTGACATTTTGAGTGTTTGATCAATGGCTGATACAAACATATTTTGCATGGAAATGTGAGCACATTGGGACAGGAAGCACTGCCGGACCTTTATAAAGTTTGGATTCAGTAGCTGGTTACCTAGGTTGAAGTGGGATGAGTTACAATAAAAGTACTGACATCTGAAAACCTACACTGAGGGACTGATTCAAAGCTTGCCACAGTCTGAATTTGCATGGTATAAAAGGGGGCCTTTTCTTAAGAGAGTTTGCTACTTTTCCAGTATCATTTAATGTTGCTTCATTGGTACAGGAGAGGGTGTGCAAAGCAGGAGACACATCCAAAAATTGACACAAAGTCCAAAATTGCAAGTCAAAAAAGTTCTACTCAACAGCAACCCTGTGCTGTCAACCTCTTCCAACTACCTCCTGACATTTCTTCTTCTGCCCAACACCAAAACTACTCTTCCAATACTGGACTTCTCATGCCTACCAAAGACTGGCTAAGCATCTAGAATTCAGGTGGGGCAGTGACTGTCTCTGGAAATGCCTGTATTGTTCAGAGCCACATGTAACACAAACTTTCAGCACGAGGCCCTTACAGGATGACACCTATCTCCTCTGGCCATTTAAAAAAAATATAGCACCTCCATTTTTCAGGGCTTTTTTCATCTGGAACAACACAGAAACTGGAGAGCTGCCATAGCTATCTCTGTGGTACAAAGGAGGGAATTGGGCTCTTCATCTCTTGATGGTCTTAATCATCACTGTATGGTGGCACCATTCAGGAGATATCTAGATATGATGGGAACAGACTCTACGATTTCATTTGCTATACTATATGAGCATTAGAGCTTGTCTCTAGCCCCTCACACTTGCATGTTCCTTTCGCAGGGCTTGGAAGCGAGGTCCTGTAGAAGATACTGTCTAGTAACACAGAAATACATTACTTGGATGGGCCTGGAGCCATCCCATCACCACAGAGCACTAAACACTATCACTGTTTTTTCCAAAGTTACAGGAAACTTCTGTCCTCTTGTCTTTTAAATTATCAGACACACAGGGAACCTTTGGTAGAAATGAACATTATGGAACAAGAAACACTGCCTGAATGTGTCAATATTCCTACTTTTTAGACAAGCTAGCTCTTTTTTTTAAAAAAAAAAACCTCTAAAGATAGAGAGATGTGTCATGTCTAGTAGTTGTACCTTGAATGACTTCAACATGAGTTAATTGATATGCTGAGGAAAAACAAATCACTTCTGAACAGATCAGAAATACAACAGGTGCTATAAACAATCTCGATTCACAACTTCTTAACAGCACTTTTAGTACACTGTTCAGTTCTGTGCTATTATATATTTATCAATTCAACCTGAACAGCTGAAAAAATATTGAAGCTGTGTAATCCCACCAGAGCATCATAAGGGAAGTCAGAGAAATGGGTGAGATGACATTAATCTAGATACTAGGTTTAGTAAATCTAAAGTGTGTGTTAAAAGTAGAGATGAAAATTTAAAAATTGCTGTAATTGTCACCAGGACTCTGAGACAGCAACAACCCATATAAAGAGTAACTGAGCTGAATTTATAGCATTTGTGTTGTCTTCAGCGTCCCTGAAAAACATGCACAGACTCTAGTTAGCAATACATCAGACCTGGTAGGAATCCAGAACTTGTCTAGACAGCAAGGTTTCAAGCCCTGGTGTCTCTGCCTCCAGAGCTGGACAGATTATTATGGATTTGGAATTTTTTCACACAGCAACTCTGGGAACTACAGCAGTTGAAAGTTTTGCGAAAGACTATTTTTACTCTAGATAATTACGTTATAGTAGATTGTGAGGATAGGGATGTTCTGAGGAAAAAACACCAATAACAAATCAACACACAAAAGTGTTTTCAAAACAAGTATTCCAATATTGTTGCAACCAAACAGAATCACAGGCTCACAGAATGGATGCAGCTGGAAGGGATCCTGGGAGATTGTCTAGTCCCATGCCTATGCTCAAGCAGCATCTCCGAGAGCAGGTTGCTCAGGGCTGCTCAACTAGCAAGCCTGTTGTTTCACCCATTCTCCTAGAACATGGCCCACCTGCATATTACAAAAGTTCTCAGGTGCTTGTGAAATGAACATTGGCGGTGAGGACCATGGATTTGTTAAGGTTAGAATATGAAGTTTATTGAAACAAGCTCTGTTTCAATATATTTAGGAATGTATTGGCTGATACCAACAGATATAGCTGATTGAGGAAGTAGAGAAATCCTGAGTAATTTCAAGAATTTGGTTCCCAA
Source organism: Pluvialis apricaria (assembly GCA_017639485.1). NCBI lineage: Eukaryota > Metazoa > Chordata > Aves > Charadriiformes > Charadriidae > Pluvialis > Pluvialis apricaria. Next base: position 17,461,055 of record CM030012.1, read on the forward strand.
ATACATGGTTCAGTGGAATCATGGGAAGACTGTAGTCTTTCATGGACTGCACAAAGTACGTGCACAGAGTGGACGCATTTATGAATGTTTGTTTTTAATACAGTAGAATGGATTGGTACTGAGCTCTTACTATGGTTCTGTGCACCTCAGCCTTTGGAGTTCTGCAGAGTAGTGTAAGGCCACTGCTCTGAAGGAAAGACACAAATGATTTCTTCAAATGACCACTTGATGTCACTTGACACCATGCTAATAAACTTGATGAAGCCCACTTCTGGGCAATAAACAAAGGTTCATAGAGTAAGATGTCTGAAAATGGGAAGCCAAGATGCTAAAAATTCTTATGAACAGATCATATTTATTTGGTATGGGTTTTTTTATAGTTCCTGTAAATCAGTGTTGACAACTGCTAAATTACTTACACATATACAATCTCTTCTTGTCCAGAGAAGTATTGGTATTGTATGCTTTTCTTTTCCAGAGAGATTCTAGAAGTAATCTCTAAGACTAAGACTTACTAAGTTTGGATGTGTTCCTCACTGTTTGGGTGCCTAGTTTTGAAGAGACATCAAAAGACACAGATGTTTCTAGATTACCTTTCCAAAATTAAGATTCCATTACCAATCCAGTGTCACTAGTCACTTTGAAAGTGTTGGTTAAGCCTCAGATTTTCTCTCCCCTACAGCTTCATTCCTTACTGACACAGTGAATTTCACATTTCCCATGCATATGAAATACCAGCTCTGAAAACTAAGGCTAGATGCCATATTTCCTACTCTATCTAGTCCACAGTAAAGTGAATTATTGCTCCCCGAGAACATTTTTCATACATCAGCATGACCTGAATTCTAATAAATTCACATGATCACAGCCTTACAGTCTCTCCTCTCCCACTTTCCATTTATGTACTGCTGGGACATTGATTTATTTGTGACAGAAACCTTTATCTTGAGACTTGTATATGTTGGTTTTATCCCCTGGTATTCACCAGCCAGGTGGTCTTGCCAGGAAATAGATCTGTCTGTCTGTAAAATAAATGTTAACCCAGGATGTTTTCAATCACAGAACTGGTTGAAATATTTTAGCCAGAAGAGGTTTTCCTTGCAGTTTCATTGAAAGTGAAATGCTTCTCTGGATACTGTTTTCAAACTATTATTAGATAGAAAAAAGTAAGTGACTTATTGAGGTTGTCCCATTTTGTTTTGAAAATGTCACAAGAGATTTGTTCTTACTTTAATCAAAGCAAAATGAATGAGTCGTATTGAAGTATATTTATAAAATATTTTATATTGGTTTTGATGTCTTTTTAGCATTTGAGTTGTTCCAAATATAAACAGTTTGGAACCTCTACTATCCAAAATTATGAAGAATAGAATAGATTCTGCTCCTTGTTTGCCTTTCAGCATTGGCATTTATCACAGAAAGAAAATAGCCAGCTTGGTGATATAAATGTTAGGCACTTACTCTTGTTTTTGAAATGTTTTACTTGGAGACTATACAGTCTCACCCAGGTAACAAGCTTTTCTTTGGCAAGGTAGTCTAAATCGATACCAATAGGCCAGTCATGCTCCTCATTTGGTGTAAGTCAACTGAAGACTGCAGAAACTCAATCCTTACACTCAAGGGCTGTCTAAAACACCTCTAGATATCTCATTTATTATTTGTTGTGCCTTATGGTCTATCACTCCTCCTGCCCTGACCCTCAGTTCTTGGTTAGCACTGGAAGGAGCCGTGGCGGATCCTTCTGTGAAGACTCCTTCAAGAAATGTGGGGGAGATGTGGAACCTTTCCAAAAACCTTCAAGGATGATAAAGTGATTAATTTAATCTCAACAACTATCTGTAACAAATTTACCTCTCCTCAGTAGCTGAGCTCCTGCTTGCTTTAGTGCATGCCAAGCCAAAAAAACCCCAAAGGTTGAGGTACTCGCGACAAAGTTTTCTGCAGAGCTCTTTGGTAATGTACTGTATGGAGCCACAACTGGGAGGCGACATCCACGAATATGCAAATATTGCAGTATTGAATATTGCCATGCTTATATCTGGGATAAGGGGAGAAGGGGTAGAAAGAAGGTTAAGCTTGCAGGTTTCTGCATCCCATATTAAGCAATACAAACAAAATTTGTCGTATAGTGTATTTGGCTGCAAATTTGAGCTAGCTTCAAGAGGACAGAGGGCAAAAACATGGCTTTACATAGCAGACATAAACCCCTGCTGGACATTTTAACCTCCCTTACTTTCATAGGAACCAAAAGCCAGAATATTTTTAAAGATCAAGACCCAAAGGTGCCTGAGACAGGTAGGAAAAGTATCCTCCATGCTCTTCTTTCTGGAAGGTGATGTCTTGAGTACTGCAGTTTTTACATTTGGCGTATTTCTGGATTTGTCTGCCTATACCACTGCTCAGACCCATTTCCAAAATTCTGGTCCCCAAACAATCAAAAGAATAAGAATATTATTATCATCATTAACTCTCTTCCTTAGGGAGGTAACTTTAGAGACAAACTACTTTCCAGCACTGTCTTCTCTAGCTGCTAGTGTTTGCAGGTCTCTAGTGCTTTACAATCTTCATTTCCACAAACATTGAGGAGATATTGGTGATTTATTCCTGTAATTATTGTGCTCTTGAAGTAGTACTAAATGGAGTGTACAGTTCTGTGCTAAACATTGCAAGTTAAATCCCACTGGTCAGGAATGAGAAAAAAAGCAGCTATTGAAGTCTATCTAAAGCACATTTCAGCCCTTGCTTGGCTGTCCATCAAGCAAGATGGTATACAAGACAAAGACAAGAGAAGGAAGTACGTGTAATCCATCTTCTTTCAGTGTAGGCAGTGCATGCAAGTTATTTATCTAGCGCTTTAAATAGTGTCCCTTGGCCCATTGCTTTAAAATGAGAGCTGACAAGAATTTCTAGGTGTAGGAAATTTTGCTATTTCATTGCAAATTGGAATGAAAACCTCAAGTATTTCAAGAAATTATGAAAATAATTGGTAAAGGCAATTTCTCTTTGTTGCAGTCACAGAGTTGGGTTCAAATGCACCCAGAGATTTGATAATGGTGAAAACTGACATAAAACAAAAGCTTAAGAAAAATAACAGAGACAGAGATAATGACTGTATCCTACCAAACCAAAACATTCTGCAGAAGCAGAAATGATGGAACCATCTGTTCGCATAATTGCAGATTTTTTTAAAAATAGAAGTTAAGTGTATTTATTTGTTTAATTTGGGACTGACCTCGTGGTTTTGGTGCCAACTAACTGTAGTCTTAACAAAAAATGAAAAGCAAAAATTGCCTAGGCAGTGAATCCCTGGAGCCAACAGCTTCAGAATCAGAGCATGCCAGTGTTTTCTTTCCTCACATCAAGCTAGCAACCTGAAAGGAAGTGAATTTGCAGTTACCTGCCAAGTTTTTCATGACCCTACATGAAAATGAGAGCACAAAAGGAGAAACTGGTTTCCTGGACCACAGTCTCACCATAGGCAAAGTGATTCTGCACAAGTTTAGCTTTAGGTGTAGCACATGGCACATTTGCATCTGAAGGTGGATACATCTCTTTGCCCTTTGCTGCACCTGGACACTAATCTGAGTGTCACTCTTTTAGCTCAGTCATGAATCACCAGTTACCCATAATTACTCCTCTCATTAACAACCATTACACTGCATTTTCCTTTCCATTGTCTTTTCTTCAGTTATGTTTCCACCTGCATTAATTCAAGAAACTCTTAGGGCTAAATCTGGTCCGGGAGAGCTGTAAATCAGGCAGCACCATAAATCAGGTGTCCACACTGGAGTAACAGCCACATAAATGAGATTGAAAGAGACTTGCAATTTCATTCTATAAAAGGAAAGCTCTCTGCTTTTTCAGCAAGTTAACTTAGCCTTCCTCCTGAGAGATGACTCCACTTAAATATGAATCTGGGAGGAAGCAGAATGAGTCCGAGCAGCACGTGGCTAGCCCTGAATGCAAAAACAGCAACAAGCAGTTCTCCCAGCAAGCTGAAAACCTGACAAGTTGCACTAGCAATAGTTAATGTTCTGTTGAACACATTTCAACTGTGATGAAGCCAGCTTCAAGAAGACTATTGCTTTGGATAAAATCACAAATTAAACTAAAAAATTGTGGCCTAGGTTCACAGCTGTGTTTCATGTCCATGCTCATTTGAAGGAAGCAGACTTGAAGGTGGTTGTGGAAAGCAATTTATTTACTAGTTGTACTCTGGCTTTCCACCCAAAGGCATCAGTAAGGCACACAGTTAGTTCATTAGGGCTTAGGATGTATGGCAACTCTGTTGCAAACATTTACCTTATAACTTCTAATTTCAAATTCTTGCCAAAACTTCATATCAAGACGTATAGTCAATTAGTGGAGACAGAGTGCAGGAAATGCCATCCAGAGTTCTCCCCAGCATTGATCAAACACAACTAAGTGTCGCTCTGTTCAATTCCCCCTCGCCAAGCAAAACTCCATTAGAATTTCAGAACTAGACATGCCCAAGAGCCACATTAATCACTTTGCGATGGCACAGAGCACATCTCCAGCCTGCCACAAGCTAATGGCTCACAGCTGTAACACGAACTTCACCAGGAGCTAATCTCAGGATCTCTTGGCTGTCTCTCCAGTGACATGGGAGTGCAAAGAGGAAAACTAAAATAAATAGCTAACTGAAATACTCCATCAGAGTTAGAAGCTTGAGCGTAATGAAACCAGCTTCCCTCTTTCTGCCTTCCATCTCTGTAGCTCAAGAGGTGACCTGTACAATATTCATCATATCGTACGTCATAGGTGTGCAATCAGCATGTGAAGAAATCATATATTAGATTTGTGAAAGAATGGATGACACAGACAGTGGTGTGATGTTCTGTACATCTTAAAATGCAGTGGGGTGGCTTTGATCCTCGACCCTCCCTAAAATGGCCCATGGCTCTTCACACATCTCTCACATGGGCCCCAAATGTCCTCCCAACCTCACTGAAACACTGCTCCCCACAAAGGGTGGTGGGCTGAGGCACTCCCTTACTAAAATCCCCTTATAGTCAAGAATTTGGGTCCAGAAATCTCTGCACTCTGTGAAAAACACAGGCTGGAAGTTACACTCAGAACCCACCCCTGAAAGGAGGTAACTTTCAGGAGGAGTAGTTCGGAAATGGTGGTTTCCCTTTTCACTTGTCAGAATCAGATTTCTGTGTTGATTATGTGTTTGACACAAAGATAGATCTCAGTAATTAATATCTTGTGTCAAGCTCATCTTATATTGCTGAAAGAAATAATTTGAGTGTGTCACTATGATTCATTTGAACTATTGAACTCTGTATCATTTTCAGACAGAAAATACAGGATGACTGTATTTACAGGGCAGAAAACACTGAAAACCACTATTTATTTTCTTGAGAGCTTTCCTCGGGCACACATCAGCACAGATTCAATTTACAAAGGGTGTTTGAAAGCCAGGATACCACTCTAAAGTAAAGTACTATGAAGAGAACAGACGTGTTACTCTTTAAGAGAGGGATATACATTCTTGCTGGTCCATCTGGACAATCCTCTTTGCACCTGCTTTGCTCCTCACCTTTCCCAGTGCTCCTCTTCTTGGACTCCAAGTATTGCTCAGGTTGCTTTGACCTTGCTTAGCGCACACTAGACTAGATGTTGGCCTGGTTTGAGGTAAAACAGAAACAATTTTCTGTTCAGTAACTTCACTTTTTACCTAAGCCTCTTCTAACTATTGAAATTAACAACATATTGTGCAGACCCTGTTCGCTCTCAGAGTGATAAGACCTATGTTTATAGTTGATGCCAAGGCATGGCATGCAGAGAGGCTCTTGCTTATACTTATTGCTATAACAACCAAGGACAGCTAACTGTTATTTGCCCCACTGGAGGGTCAGAAGCAGAAAAGCGTAGAGGGGTCCCACCTGCAGGGAGGAGCAGACAGGGTAGGTGACCCAAAACTGACCAACAGGGTATTCCATTCCATCTGCCTCATGCTCAGTATAAAAGTTGAGGGATCAAAGGGTCAGGCTCTTTCTTCAATGTCCAGCATCCGAGGAGGCCTCTGTCTATTCATCTGCCTTTGATCCTGATCCTGAATCCAGATGGGGAATCCAGTTCCCATCTGTCCCTGAGTCCAGTCTGGGATTTCCCCAGTGCCAGCTGGTGTCGTGATTGTCATCCTGGGAGCTTGATATGGTTTTATATATATTTCATTATTTGATTTTTATTTTATTATTAATATTTGGTTAAAGTAGTTTAGTTCCTTCTAAACCCGTAAGTCTCTCTCTCTCCCCTGCCTGTCTTTGAGGGAGGTAGGGGAGAGCATCTGTCATTCTGCCCAGTGGCCAGTTTGGCCCAAACCATGACAGATGTGAACTACATTATTTGTCCCTTCAAACCATTTGACTTAGCATCTCTTCAGCCCTTTCGCGGGTTGCAACATCTGCAATGCAAGGGCAGTAAAGGTAGTGAGAAATGGTGCAAAAGTCTGTTCCTATCCTTTCACAAAACTTCTGAGCCAAATAAGTCTCACACTTGGGAGAATACAGCTGCTCCCCATATTTAGGAGTTCAAGTAGCCTTAAAAGACATAAAGTGAATGTAAAACCCTGAAGTGAATCAGAAGAGGGAAGATTGAGGGCAGTGGGCACTACAGACTAAAAATTCAGGCATCATGACCTTTAGCAGTCATGGAAAATGGGCATGAAAGGAATGGGAGAGAAGAGATCTTTAGTAACCTAACGAGCTCACAGGTTTCCTGGCCTACTTGGTCTCTGTCAGTCGGTAAAGCTCAGCAGGCTAAGTTCTGTCCACAGCATTCCCATTTTCAGCCAGACACAAAAAGGATTTTCTTACTTTACCATAACTTTCTAAGGAGTTGTTGGCTGCAGCTGATCTTCTTTGGCTGCACTAGTTTCATTATCATTTAATGTTTCTTAGGACTTGGTACATTAATTTCTGAATATTTTATCTATTTGCCACATAATGTGTCCATCCTCAAATACTCAGAAGCAGAGTGAGATTTCCAGACAATCTCTTTCCATGTCCCCATAGAGGGCACTTGCTCCTGAAAGGGGTGGAGATGGATGAGGAGAACACTTCGTTTCCTCAATCAGATCCTGCAGCTGACATTCAGGAAACCTAAATTCTGCTCATGTCCCAGTACTGATGCAGCCTGTCTGCTCTTCAGCGCTGCTTAATCCTTGAATCTCTACAATGTCCTCTAAGGTGCCCAGAAGGTTCTTTTGGAATCCACAAGAAAAGGCAACACTTTCTTGTCTAAACTATCCTGTTTGGGCCTCCAAAGCCTCAGACCTTTATGCTCAGTGAAAGACAGACTCAGCAGGGCAGTTGTTGTCTTCCCTATAACAGCAAACGGTTGGAAGACTTGGCCTGAAATAACTTCAACTGCAGGTATTTGCAGTTGCATGGAGTTTCAATCCACCTCAGCTGCCTGTGTAAGAGTACCAGAGCCACCTGGCTACTACGGGATGGGTTTGCTGGGTGGGTGAGGGTGGGGGGACACCTGCTGCCTTTACTGGGACATTGAGTAGCCAGGAGCACAGGAATTCCAGGACACCTTAGACAGAAAGCAACTATAACTCCCCAGGTTGGACACTAAGATGCCCGCGTGTGGTCTGGAGCCGATCAAGTTTGATCTTCTCCTGGCTGCATTTAACCCACTCCATGAGGGCCTCATGTTGGATGTTGACAGCTCAGCTCTATCTGTGGCTAGTGCAAGGGCAAACGTCACCACTGTTCAGGAGAACTGAGCCCACTGAACCAGCTAAGGGCAAAATAACTGTATGAACCTGACATTTACTTTTCAGAAAATATTTTAATATATATGTTAAATTTCTTCAGTTTAGTTCTGACTAATGGTTTGCTTCCTGCCCACAGAAATGGGGCAGCAATCAGACAGGCAGAAATTAATGCAATGAAATTGGTTTAATGTCCTACACAGCATCGGAATAAAATTTGAAGAGAGTGGAAAAGGATCTGCAGATAGTACATTTATACCGAAGTGGAACAAAGAAAATTCTTCCCTCATCAGAAGTGTCCTAAAATAAGAACAGCAATATCAAAGCCAATTAGGGAGACAATGATGTAACTCAAAGACATAATAAGCAGTCTTCTGTGATGCAGTTTGTGACCAATTTATCAACACGCTTTGGCTCCAACAAGAATATAGTCCAATAAGCTACTGGCTTCAACTTTACCATCAGATGTCTATAACTGACTCATATTGATAGAGTCAAAACCTGACAGTGGTGATAAAATGAACTATTTCTACTTATTCAAACTCAACGAAGGATTTTCTAACAAACTCATCAAATATATTAAACTGAATTCATTTTCTTTTATGGATTCCCAGCACTACTAAAATCAGTGAATCAGTAGAGCAAAAAAAAAAAAAAATTCTGTGTGCTGAAGTGACAGCATGAATCAATATCCAGATACAAATGTGAAGATAATTTATGCTCCTTTTGAATCCTGTTGGGGGTTTATTCATCTCAAGTATTCCTAATGTGCTCCATAATCTGTGCAGGACTGAGGATGTTCTGAGAGGCATGATAGGATGGGGAGGGAAGGAGATTTGTGAGAGCTGACAGCATGCAGGGATGGACAGAGTGAGGACACTCAGCCCAGAGGCTTGAATAGAGCTGTAGATGGTAGACACAGTCCAAAGACAAAGTGGCTCTGAAAAGGAGCTCCTCACCCAGGCCTGGAGAGAGTCAGGAGCACTAGGGTTCATTATCAAGGGTCAGACCCCCCTATGTGAAGGGCCAGTCATCAGGGATGCAGATGATTTGCAACGCTGCAGTCATGGGGCACATTGCTGCGCCACACCATGCAAAGAAGCCAGCTTGAAGCTGCATTGGCATGACATCCCCAGCAAATAAGTCCTGGTCTATGAAGCATCATCCTGATGTAACTAAACAATTTCCAGCTGTACTAACTTTTAGGGAAGCAGTTTGGGTGCTTGCAACCCCCAGAAGCATGGAAAGTGTGCACATTAAGATAATATACACAGAGAGGATGTCCGCTACTGGAGGCAGGAAGGAAGCACGTCCATTGTACACTATTTGTCTAGTGCACTAAATTAACACAAAACTTATGTTTACTCTAAAAGATCATTGCAGCAGTAGAGGAATTTGAAAAGTCTGTTCCAGACAAGAGAAGCCGGGGTGAGTGTGCTGGAAACACACAAACACATCAAGTACAAAATGCACGGACAAAAGAGAAAAGCTTTGTCAAGGAATAAACAGGCAAGCGCTCACCTAAAACTTCCCTGATCTTTCCTTCTACAAATCAAGAAGATATGCAGCAGAGATGACAAGCCTGGGCCTGGTTTCCAGTGAGCCGGAGGCCCAAAATTGCCCGTGGGTTTGTTTTGTTTCTGATTCCAGACTCACATTCCTGGAGTCTCCTGGAATGAGGCTTCTCAGGGAGACAATTAAGAGCAGGGCACAGCAATCAGACAAGATGTTTCTCTCTCCAGAATTACAGAAGGTGAAACATCATCAATGAAACAGAATTGCATCAAAGTCAAATCACCTTTTCCCATTGTAAACATGTTTTGAGGGTTCAGACTCTGATGTGACTGCTGAAAAAAACAACAGGCAAGTGGTCCCAAACTATCATCCAGTGGTCTGGATACCAGCCCATCAAATCCCTGCTTCACACCAAAATTTTTCCCCCGAATGACCCTGAGCACTAACAACATCCTAAGGTCACTTTGAGCCAGGCCATTCCATTAGTGCCACTATGTCTCACTTGTCTTGAACTTGATGGGACACAAGGGAGGGAAATGGGTTGCATGACAACCGAGCAACTTTTGGCTTCCTAGTCTGAATGACCACACAGTTTGGTACAATGCCTAAACTGACTGCCCCAGCTCTGTAGCAAGTCACCGTCAATATTCTGCAACTTAGCCACAGGTGCTCTGCAATTATAACACACAAAGTAATTCCTGCTGCAATGACACAAAAAAGAAATATATATTGTGATTTCCACCATACAAACTGGAAAGAGAAGCATTGGAGGATGTTGGTTGAGCTACACCAAACAAGGAGGTGCAGACACTCACCAGCACAGGAGAAGCTTGTAAGCAGTCCCATGGTCATGAGGAACACCAAGTTTGCTGGCACCTCTGCTAGCCAGTCTAGCCTCCCCTGCCACTCTACATGGATTGGATCTGTGTCACAAGAGAAATTACTCTGAAACACCAGCCTTCCCTTGCATGTAGAGTTTCTGTGATGTATGCACACCATTGGGCATTTGTCTAACATTTCCAGAGGACCAAAAAAGCCAGAGCTGCTTGGTGACTGCTTGATCATTGCTCAATACAGCACAGTGACAGGCTGTCTCTAGAAATAGTGGAGCTGGCAGGCTGAAATGGGTGGCAAAACTGAGATCTGATGAGTAGCCTGTGTAGGGATTTGGGAACAGGACAGACATTCTTATTCCCAAACGCATTCTTCAGAACATGATTTCTGTCCCTGGATTTGGGAAAAAAGATGCCCCCTCTCACACCACTCATTTTGTCAGTACAGGATAAGGCAGCAGATTCCTGGGCCCCTGGCTGACTTGTCCCAGCAGAGGGAAAAGGGGAAGAGTGTCTTCTGTGGCATGATGAGCAACCTGTTACATGATGGACATATGGACTCCATTTTAGTTTTTGAGATGAGAACAAATCTCTTTACAAGTTGCCTGAGAAATGGCCTCAGGTTACACCAGGGGAGGTTTAGATTGGATATTAGGAAAAATTTCTTCACAGAAAGGGCTATCAAATATTGGAAAAGGCTGCTCAGGGAAATGGTGGAATTGCCATCCCTGGAGGTATTTAAAAGATGGGTAGATGTGGTCCTTAGGGACATGGTGTAGTAGTGGTTTTGGCAGTGTTAGGTTGATGGTTGGACTCGACGATCTTAAAGTTCCCTTCCAACCTAGATGATTCTATGATAATGGAGACAAACTTCTTACACCATGGTAAGAGAAGAAAGCAAGCACTTATGTTTGTTTAAAACCTCCATCATCTCCCCTTTCTTGGAGGATTCTCAACTTCTGTGTGCTATTTCCTTTCGTTAAACTACTCAACTTCTCCATCCCTTCCTTTTTTAGAAGATTGGTTCCTTTTGTCACATATAATCCTGGTTATAAACCAAGTAATAGTAGCTAAACTTGCTGGCAGATGGAATGTTCATTACTTTGAGTTTCTTAGCCCCAGAGCCACCACAAAAAACAAAGTTGAAGAACTAGTAATTTTAGATACACCAGCAAAGAGAAGAGCTGATACATTCCCTACTGAGCAACAAATTAAAATAAGCCTAAAGCAACAAGCAATTTCTGTCTTTTCCATGTGTGTTTTTATTTCCATGTCTCTGGTGCCTACCTACAAGGAGGAGTATGTGAAAAGTTTCCCTTAACTCTGAATTTCAAATGTGAATTAAATTATTAATGTCAGCAGAAGCTCCACCATGCTTACTTAGCTCATGCAGCGTGGATCCTGCCTCCCAGGTTGCCTGGGCTGCCTGTCTGAACCTGAACAAGAGAGCCTTCCTCACAAGCAACCCTGTGGGAACTGGGAAGATCTTGGTCAGCACGAGGTAGTTCAGCCTCAGCCATGCCAGGTTGTCTGAAAATAAAAGCCTGGCTGCTTTAGTTCTTCCTGAGGATGGACTACCAGGTCTCACATCTCCTGTATGTCTTTTCCATCACAATCTATGGCATTTCTGAAAGACCACCGGTGCATCCAGTTTTTCCTGGGCACTCAAGACAAACTGAGGGAAGCATTAACTCAAACAGTCTTCCAGAAATGAAGAATAATCAGGAAGGGTGGGAAGACATACAGACTATGCCATGGCACTTCTCCACTGCCACAAACCTTGGGTCATTGATGCCAACAGGACATTCAGTCCTGTCTTCCCAAACTTGTTTGGCAGCCCACAGCTGCAGGCCCATTACAACAGCAAATTTCTTACACCGCTACCTGTCTGCAAGCCTCTGAATAAATACTGCTGCTCACTTTGGCAGAGAAACTGTTCATATGACAGTTGTCAGCTATACAGACAGTCAAACCTGAACATCTGTAGTGCTCGGCTAGCAGTAATCAAAGCCACACATTATTCTTTGCTACTTTACTCCTCCATCACAGCCCCAGCTAGGCTTGTTCTCCACTCCTGTGAGTCAAAAAAGGACAGAGAGCACAAGTTCAACTCGGGAAATGTTTCTCAGATAAGTTCTGCTTTGTAAGCGTTTTGCTCCCGCTTGACTTTGTTCACTGCTATCTGAACTGCCTGAAAAGAAATCAAACGCATCCTTTCCTAGCAACAGGGTATTAGGAGAGGAACAGACTTACAATACCCCCAGTACCTAAAAATGGAGTATTGTACTGACTACAGTCAGTAAGTTAAACCTAAAATTCCTAAAATTAGAGCCTAAAATTCTAAGCTTTAAACGGAGGATTTTCCACTTGAAGATTTTTAGACTTTAACATATAATTCTTTAGCTCAGTTTGCTGAGGGTGAAGTTTGTGTTATGGAGAAAGGTGTGCTGCTCCCCCATCTCTTGTTCTGGGGGCTCCAGTTGGATTTGCATGACACATCCCCTTGTGCTGCCTTTCTGTATACAGTGACTCCATTGCAAATGCCATATAACAAGTAATGAATAGTATATGCCTGTTTTTCTCCAGCAGTAGAAAAAATATTCTACAAGGATGAGAGGTTATAGATTAGCAAGGGATAAACTGTTCTAAACTTTGGCTCAAGTCTCCAAAACCAACTGCACCATATCTTTTTGCAGGTTCCTTTTTCATAATTTTTATTATTTCTAAAAATTTTCTGTGTTCAGCCTTCACCAGGAGTGCTGAGGCTACAAATGTTTCTTGGCATCTGTAGATAGTAATATCCCTCATTCTCTGATGGCAATGTACTTTTCAAGCCTCATATTCATGAATCTTCTAAATGCCAGGGAGATAACTAAGTAATACTGTGTACCACTATGGTAACCTAAGGCATAAAGAGGTTAAGAAACTTTTCATGCATCACCAGCTGAATAGAGATGGGTATTGAACTTCCAAGTCCTGATCCCTCATTTTTCTTCCAACCACTCACCAGCCATCCCTCTCCCAGTAACCAAGCAGTTTGGTAATTACAGTAAGATTTCCAAACTTTAGCTGCTAATTCTTTTTCTCCCCTTCAGCAAAATCGTTAGCTTTTAAGATTTATCCCATTGCTCATGTAAAATGGAAAAGACATTTACAATTCTTAGCACAGAAGACTTGGATTTTCATTAAGGAAAATCCACCTCTCTGTGAGAGGGAGATGGGGCCAATTCCTGCACCACTCAGTTGCCGTCTTCCCTTCTAAGGATCCACGTTGCAAGCAAATGTGTGATCTAGTAACCACCCTACCGCCTTGCAGCCACATTTGAATACTCAGCCTAATCCTGACTGTACATTATGACACCAGTGAGACAGTAGGAGGAGGTGATGTTTCACAGCGAGGTATAGGGAGACAGCGGGGAGAAAGAAGGAAAGGAAGTGGAGTAGGAGGTAGGAGCACCACCAAAAGACCATGTCTCCTCAGACGAAAGTGGTTTGAGGGTCCCTGGTGCAGCACCTTCTTGCATGCCCCTTTTAAGCCCTTTTGCACGAATGAGGACAGGCATTTTATATTGCTTTGGCTGCCTGCCTGTGTTGGGCACACGGTCAGGCTGGATACCGATGAATTCAGCCAGAGGCCTCTAAATTGAATTCATGCCTTTTCCAAAGCAATTTTTATAAGGTGACACCAGCAGGTGTATTTTTCATTTTAAAACAAGAAAGCTATTTTAACAGGGATTAATCCTGGACTGGAAGAAAAAAGTCCTAAGACTAAGTTTTAGGTATTAAATTTTTCAGCTTTTTAAGTCAAGGTGTGTAAAGGTCACCATCTACTCACTCTTGTTTCACCTCAGGCATTGCTCACTCTCCCGAACTTTTGTCATAGTCATAGTCCAGTGCCATGGCTAAAACGAAGAAACACCAAAGTCTTGCACCTTAGGGCATGCCCCAAAAGCCAGGGTACACATGGGCTGTCTCCTCAACTGAAGACTCCTCCAGAGTCCAACCCAGGTTTTCTTGGGCTGGAAGTCAGAGGACAAGCCTATTTAGCAGGGAGCTGCTTTACCTTCCTAGGTAAATAACTGCACATCCCACCCAGTGTTGATATGGCATGAAAGAGCGTCCTGAACACTTTTGACTTCTGTTTGCAGCCTTCATGAGTTCAATAGCTGCTCTGATAAGAGTGGTCCTCAGCTCGCCATCTGCAGTCTCTGACCTGAGAAGAGCAAAGAACACACCACTTTTCTAGCCACTCCAATGGGATGATCTTTCTCTGTTTTAGCTCCTTTCTTACAGGCAAATCTGGCAGAAGCAATGCCATCCTTCACTGGTCTCAGCAGCAGGGGCTACTGCAGGGAAATTAGGAGCTTGGTGTTGAGGAAGGTCCCCTGAGAAATCACCTATGGGGCTGTTGAGAGGCTCAAGTTATCCAACACGTATCACAGAAAGAGCTGAAGAACTGGAGACACTGATCACTTCTTGCCCCATACCCCCCAAAACAGGCCTCATTTGAAGGAAGCATTAGTCATCTCAGGTCCCCAAAACAAACCAGTTAGCCACAGCTGTCCATCAAAAGTGGCTTCAAGCAGGTTTGTTACAGGTGGAAAGATTAGAATAAAGTGAGGATTATTGGTATCTATCCCAAAATCCAAAGACCAGCTGATACAGTAGCTGCCAATCTATCTGCAAATTTGGAAGCTGGGCAGGTGCACCCCATGGCTCTGCCTGAAGCCTACTGACAGAAGCCACGAAAGGAGCAGGTGCTTTGTGCAGACCTTATTACCAAAGAGGTTAAAAGATGACAGCTATGACAAAATGAAACCATTCTCTGTGGAGTGGTTGCTGGAGGAGTGGGAGAACATGTCTTGGAAAGGAGTCCTGTTGCAGTTTTATTACTCAGGTGTGAAAGGAAAATGGTATATCCAGGGGATGTATACCGCAAAACTGTTTTTCAGTCTTCTTCTTATAAGGGATGGGTAAGAAGTCCTTCTTGCAGTGCAGCTAAAGGGAAACCTCTCCCCAGGGAGTCTGTCTGACTATGCTTTTGTGGTGTTTGATGGCCAAGGCTGTCAATGCAGGTTCAAAATCCTGTGCTGGGACTAAAATAAACTCTAAGAAATACCTGAAGGCTCCCACTGCATTTGAGGGATATTTTTGCAGAAGTTCTGGCTGACCATTACCAATATTCTGCTAATTATTTTTAGAAAGAGTAGGTCCAGCAGACAAAGTGCTTGGATTTGCAGTAAAAGGCCTCATCCATACCGATTCCTGTTAAAGGAAGAAAGCACAAAACATCCTAGAAGAGACAGACAGTCCAGGTCAGGCTGCAGAGCAGCTACATGATTACAGATGCACTAAGGGAGTTACGGTCTTGGCAAAATTAAAAACAATTTAGACAATTAACTGATTGTCTTAACAGAAAGCGAAACCAGCGATATTTTGCAGAGTCATTGTTAAAATACTAAGCAGAATGTCTCTGCCTTACACCACCATAAGACACCACCTCATGCTCTGTTTTCATCATCCTGGATTGTCTCTAAGCATTTTTCCTGATTTGTTAATATATCCAAGCAGGTTTGTAAGGAGAGAAGGTGACTGGTGACACTTCTTTTTTAGCTCCGTGGCTACATAATACAAGTCTCAGACTTCAGGGCTGCTACAGCTTGCATGCAATGGACAGTAAGAGTTTCACATTTCTTTCTTCTCTTGCTGCAGAATTTCATTTCTGGCTGGTTGCTTTTTTCTGCTTTCTACCAGTACGGAAGAGCAGCCAAATTTGAACATGAGAGGAAGGCTGCTTTTCTGGGACTCCTAATGACATTCTGCTCTCTGAAGTGTGCAGTGCTTGCACTCAACCACCAGCCTTGGGACTAGGAGGGAAATTTCTCTCCAGGTAAGACTGGCAGGAAACTTTGAGGCTTTTCTGGCTTGCTTCTATCGTGTATCTTATCTTTTTTTCCGTAATTTTCAGGGAAATCTGTTTATCAGGTGCTTTAGTATCACAGGGGTCTAGGACATTGGTGATTCCCTCAACCTCTTCTGTCTTCTTTTTGTCATACACTTATGGCATGTGTTCATTTAGTACAGTTCTTAGATTGCTCACTAATGGGGCATGTTTTACAAATGGAGCATGCTTTACAGTGCTTGCTGGTGTGAGAAGTAGCCTGTGGACTTTTTTCAACTACTGCTTGGCATCCTGCTCTTGCAAAGGGCTGCATTCAATGCCCTGGGTGCCCTCTTCCAAACCAATGTTTTTATACTTCATTTACCCTTCATTAAATGCAAAAAAACCCAACAATTCACAGCAATGAGACAAAACATTATGAGGTTGCTGGGATTATACTGCAGCTATGCATTAACCTGTCAATTCTAGTATATCAAGCGAACCTACTTAAAAACTGCATTCTATGCATTACAAAAATGCACCATAATATCTACGCTTTTCCTGCAATCATTCTATTCTGACAGTGCCATGAACCCAATTCTCAAGAGTTTGAAAAAGGAGGAGGAAGGCCAAACTGTTGCTAAAAATGTCCAGATATCGGTTGCTTCAGGGTATGCTAGCAACATTAAGTTTCCCTTAGTACAAGAGCAATTTCATGCAGCATTTTAACCATGTGGTTAAAATGGACACTTTTAGGAGCCACAGTCTTTCATGAGGACCTTATTTCTCACTCATCCTGATTACCACCTCCTACTTTGCAGAATCTCTAGAGCAATGGCTAATGTTACAATGCCAGTTTACATAACGTGCTTTAGAGGGAATTCAGTTTCAGCCTCTGAAAAGAACGACTATTGCATGGAAAAATATCTCACTTGTTTTTCACTGAAAAACACTGTAGTGAGTGTGTTGGCTTTCTAGTCTGGTACATTTTCATTTGATTCTCTTTCATATCTGGATGATATGGCACCTAAAAGGTCAGTATGGAGGTCACTGCCACTCCAGTACACACACATTAAATAGTTCCTTATGGTAACAACCATCATTTAAAAATCTTTTCTGCTATGCTTTCTCCAGTGCCTAGGAGAATCATCTATGATCTATAATTGGGAGCTTCCTAGAAGCACTAATTAATAAGATGATATCATGGATAACAGAACAAACATTCTAACATGCACACAAATAAGACACAAATACACTTGCTTTTAAACAATCGCTAAACTATCTTGCTATATTTTAGCACAAAGATTTCTAGAAGAAGTTCTTGAAATATTACACTAATTGATTTTGAAGCTATTTACCAACACAGTGGATTTGTTTGTTAACAGGCATTGGGAATAGTTCTCGGGTGCTGAATAATACACAACCCAGAAAGTATGTGAATATTTCCAATGTCCATACTCTGTAGCAAAGAATATATTGATGCTCTGGAAACATAGATATCAATGTAAAATACTTTGTTTTCACAGTATTGAATATTAATGGGAGGATACCTGTGTTCTCCCTTAAAAATAAGGCATGCTACTTAAATGGACATCCTTCAGACACAAAATATAGATATTCAATCAGGTGTTTATTTTTTTTCAGTTTTCCAGATGGAAGTATTTAATTCATAACAGAAGCAGGTCAAGGGAAAGGAATAAAAAGAAACTATGTTAAGAGTCTGAGCATTCAGACCTCACTGGAAGCTGGTGGACAAGCACTTAAGGCTCTTTACAAGCTAACATAGACCATATTGAACATTTTCAATGCTTTTTCAGCAGGCAAGTTTGAGACTTGAAACTGAAAACTGTGGCCCACACTCAGGTTTGAGTAAGCCCAAAGCTAAGGCAATGAGCACAGGGAGGAGGTTGGGAGGGGACTTACAAACTTGTAGGTCCCTCCTTTCAAGGAAACCTTCACCCGAGGGTGGAAGTGTGAGGTTGTGGCTGAGAAATACCCTTGGTCACATCTCCTTTGCATGTGGGGTCCCAGCATGGGTCCTGTTCACAAACTGTTTCAGTGCAGTTGAGAGGACAATCTTAATGTAAAAATGTTGAAATGCTGTGCTTGGGCTGTTCTCACCAGCAGTTGTGTCTAGCTGGGATCTCCCTGTGTTTGCTTTCCTCGGCCTCTCTCTTTCTGGCCTACAGTACGGAGCTCCATGGAAAGGACAAATCAAATAACGCAATTGAAAATAGTTACAACAGTGTGTGCTCATCCTCTGCAGACTGCTGGCTGTGCCAGGGCTGCCCTGCGAGCAGACAGTCCAGTTTGACCAGAGTCCACTAATTGTTCCTTTAAAAAATGATTCAAGATTTTGACTCAAGCCCAGCTGGAGAGCTGCGAAGCACTCCAGAAATCATTGCAACCAGCTGGCCCTGTGGTCAGCAAGGAGCTTGTTTTCCTCACACTAGGTGACACATTTCACATGTGTTTTCAAGGATTACTAATCACAAAGCCAGAGTGAGCAAGAAGTACAAATATTTGAGCTCCAGTCTTTGAAAATATCCTGTAGCAAAGCATCACTTGGCCTTCTGCTTCCATTAGATATGGGCTACCACCTTGATGGATTGAAGTGCTCATGCTCTGAGCAAATACATTGACAATGACACATCCATTCAGTTCTTGGGGTCACCATTGACTGCACCATCCCAGTCAAGTTCATTCAAAGCAACATTTGTCTTGCTTATACCTGCCAGTGCTGCAATGCTGTAAGCAAAGAACAGCCTTGACAGTCTGTTAATCAAAGGCCAGGAGAAAATAAATTAAGAAACTTCAGCAATCCTTACCAGCAGCCTTCTACTCTCTGAACAGGCTGCTTGCTAGGGTGAGCTTGTTGCTCACTCCAGCAAAATACCATCTGCAGATCCTTTTACTTTATCACAAGCAGGAAATCAGTGATGGCCTCAGCACTGTGTGGTTTACTCTAGCAAGCCTCTAGTTTTCCTTCATGTATCCCAATGCTAAGCTATGAATTCTGAAGATGCAAAGATCTTAAAGCTGAGCGGCTAAGACATCATGCTATAACTCCAGGCGCTGAAGCCTCTGTATAGACTAGTAATAAAGCTTTGTGAACTGAACCCGCTTTAAACAGGCACATATTTATTTGGATTGCAAAGTCAGTAGTCTGAGTGAACATCCACTACACCCACATCGTAGTTTTGTACATTGCTGGATATGAAGGCTACCTCAATATAAATGTCCTATCACATTGAGTCGCCTAAGTCCAAGCAAACTAAGGACCTTGACATGATGTTTATGATTAATATTCAGATTCTTCTATAAGGACACCAAAATACCTCCAAGCAGAAAGTCCCATTAGACAAGAACGTTCTACTGACTCATGCATTTTCTGAAGAAAAGAGTTTTGGGCTGTCTTACAATAGACACACAAATGTTCTTTTCCAACGAAAGCTCTTTTCCGCCATTGCACATGTTCATGATTTTGAAGAACAGATGCTGAAGGAAAACGGCATTTGTTAGCTGTCCACAGAGATAGTCTGAGCGGGCAGTCAACCCCAGACATTTTCTTTTCATCAGGATATGAACCAAAGCATGACTGAAAACAGGCATTCAGGACCAAAGCTCCTAGTTTTGTATCTTTTTGTTTAAAAGATAATGCATGCCAATTAGAAATATGCCAGTTTTTATTAAATTGCTAAATCTGCACCAACAGTAGTTTGCAGCTGTCCATTTCAGAGAAAAGCTCAGACTTAGGCAAGAATGCGGCATTACTGGATAGCTCTCAATCTTGATTACAACAGTATAAATTTGAGGCAAATTCTCTCATATGGTCAATTAATCCAGATTGACACTAAAACAACTGAGAGCCTAAGAGCCATGGAATGCCCTTATAATGCTAATTTAATTATGATCAGCTTTGTTGTCTTAAAACACTCATTGTGTAATTTCATAAAATAAGGCAACATGTAAATTTATTGTGGTATTATTTCTCAGTATTTTCATTTGTAATCTCCCAAGATACAAGTAGTAGAAGAAAGCATCAATTCCTAGCAGTTAGAGACACAAACAGTAGATCTACTGTCTAGTTTCAAGTCTGGTGCTAACTTGCTGAATAACACAATCAAGTCTCTCTCCATTTTCCTGGTGCACAAAGAAAGCCAACCCTCCTCTGTTCAGCACTGTGAAACCCACATATCTGTATTATTAAGGTTATACAGCAAGAATGGCAATACCTTTAACTGAAGACTTGACTGAAAAGATTGGGTACAAAATGAACAACTTCTCCAGAGTCATCTAATGATCTATCATTACCATGCTTCCACCTAGCCAGCCTCTTCTGAAGTTCATACCTGTGAACAAATAACAAATTTTCTTTTCATGTATTTGCCCATTTCCTGAACTGCCTTTTCACTTCCAGCACTTTCCATTTCTGGTCACAGTGTTTAAATTCCATCAGTAAAGTCATTGAGTCATTTCATTATTCACTTCCTTTCATATTAACGTAGATGACGCATCAAACCTCCTTGCTAACCCCCCTCACTAACTTGGTGTGGCACCTCTCAAAAAGATAAGAAGTTTCTGCAGAAATCGAGCTCCAGCATTTCTGATTTGGCACATTTAGGTGAATTCAACTACTGGTTTGTGCAATGAAAGCAAATAAAATCCCATAACACAGAGTTAGAGGTCAGCCAGGCATTTCTGAGGCATTGTCCAGCAGATAGTTTGCGTAACATTAAGTGTTATAAAAGCACAACTACTTGTTGGCTATGAAACTTATGTACGTTATCCCTATAGTGTACATGAAATCGTGGGTGCATGGCATCCCAAGCAAGTGACTGTCACTGGAGGAGCAAGTGTCTACTTTTGAAAAAATTACTTTCTATTTCAGTTTGAGGACAGCTTTGCTGGTTTTTGTTGTTGTTGCTGTAGCCGACTGATCCTATACTCTGGTGATATATTATTCTCCCTCGCCTGCCTTCGTCAATCACTGTATGTCTGTCAAAAGTGTTAGAATCAGTTGGCACAGTCACATCATGAGTGGGAACAAGCCAGGTCTTTTGGAAATCCTATGAATTTTCATAGCATGAAAGACTTAGCTGCAGAACCTGGCTGAAATTTTAGCGCTCTTCAAGACATTGAAAGAATCAGTCAGCACTTAACAGGTCTGAATTATTGAGGCTGGAGGTAAAAAAACCCACCCAATAACAAAAAGGCAGTCAGTAACAGAGGACAATTGTGAATTCTGAAAAAGCAATTGGAACATTTAATAGACTTTTTAAAAGCCCCAAATGAAGTCACAAAGTCCTCAGACATTGAATTAAAATATCCACAATAGCCTGTTCCGAAATGGAGCCTGGGATGTTTTAGAAGTTGAATAAATGGCAGACTTCATACTCAGTGCCAAGGCTTCAGTTCCAACTTTTAGTTGCTTCACTTCAATATTGTCTAAACTTACTTTTTTTCTGTGTGTTGAGATTTAGAAATGATATTGCTGTGCTGGCAAGAACTGTTATTAGGTGCTGAAAAATTCAATCATGCAGAAGGCGGGAGGGGGGGAATGTATGCCAGGTTATTTATTATCTCTCTATAGGAGCCCTGTATTTTGTCAAGGCAGCAACCTAAGGAAAATTTCATTGTAGTTATAAAGATGAGATGACAACGGAAAATCCAGTTAAAAATCTGAAATTCTGATAGTAGCTCTTCATTCAGTCTAGTTAAATTCAGCTACATATCTTCAATATATGCTGATCTAATTAAGAACTTGTGAATGTCTATTAATAGAAACGTATCCTGGATGCTAATAATGTGGGCTTTATGCCCCTGCTTAGGAAAGCCGATATGTTAGAAGTAATAGGGGTATTAGTGTTACAGAGAGCTGCTACGCTTGCAAAGGCGGGTGAATAACTACGTGTGGGTAGGATCTTCCCATCCAAGAGCCCCTGTAAGCATTAGCAGTGCCCCTCTGCCTACATGATACGAAGGATTATCATTTATAGTTCCCAAGTGGTTCAAAGGATGACTGGTCTTCAAAAAACACAGATGGGAAGCAGTTTATCCAGAAAGACAAGCAGTTTTTGAAACAACATCTAATAGCTACCATCTCCTCCACCCCAACACCTGACCCTATCTAGCAGTTACAGCCCTTTGAGCTGAGCTCTAAAAGAAAGAAATAAAGTCACAGCCTCCATCAAAGAACACCAAGCAGAGACTAAGCACATTGCAGAGCAGGACTGGAGGCATCCTGTGCAGAGGCAGATGCTAAGGCACTGCCAAAAATGTTGAGTGCAGCAGACACGGCTACCAGTCCAGTCAGGATGGAGAGAGAATGACTTCTCAGATCTGGTACCGCAGTCTGGTGCTGCAGAAACTCAGTGTCTTCCCAGTTAGAAGGAAGAAGAGCAGGAAGATAGTCATCACAAAGCTTCAATGGATT
The DNA here is from genome assembly GCA_017639485.1 of Pluvialis apricaria. Lineage (NCBI taxonomy): Eukaryota > Metazoa > Chordata > Aves > Charadriiformes > Charadriidae > Pluvialis > Pluvialis apricaria. Next base: position 17,483,470 of record CM030012.1, read on the forward strand.
TTCTTGTCATCATGTGCTAGACTTACATCTCCATGACAGATACCATGAAGGGAGGAAGGGAACTCAGTGAGATTAAATTATTAGGTCAACTGAACAGAAAATCAGATGCAATGCAGACCAAAAATCCTATGATTCTTTTCTCCATGTTGGTTATATAAATGTAAGACATCCAAATCTGCCTTTCTGTTCTTTGGCTTTGATTTTTTTTGCTGTTTTTACACAAAATATCACAAATGACAATGGAATAAAAACAAGTCCAAAAAGGCCGCTTGTTCAAGTTTTACAACAGTAAGTGCTTTTTTGACGAAATTGGGAACTTTTGCAGGAAGGTGTCAAATTCCGTCAGTGTTTTCACCAGGAAATTACATTTCACTGTGATACATTCAAATAATTTTTTTTCAATAGAATAATTTTAGCTACTATTATGACAAGCAGAAATAAGAGCAAAATGTTCTGAATTACCATTACGAAGCATTTCAAGAACACCATTTCAATGTTTCAGGAATAAAAAATTTCCCAAACTTCAGCTGGTATTCAATTTTGACTTCTAGTGATGGCTTGAAAATAAAATTGTAGGTTTCCTGCAGAATTAAAATTCCATTTTCTGACCAGCCACATTCAACAACAGCATTTCAAATGTAATTCAGAGGAATGCAAGGGCCTATTGTCACCCACTGCTATGGGGCACTGCTCCAGTTGTCTCTTGGCCTATTACCCTACCAGAAACTCCTCTTCTTCTCACAGGGCAAGCACCAAGGAATATTTCATGGGCACCAGCAGTGAGCTACACACAGCACATCAGCCCGCAACAATAGTCAGGGGAGGTCTTGGTCACTTTAAAATGTTACAGAAAACGTTCAGGCAAATCTAATAAACCAAAGAAAAGGAAATCTATTTCAGAGAGCGCTAGAAGGGAAGAAAAGGATAGGAAATAGAGTTAAGGGAACCCATTTACCCGTTGCAGGCTTCAGTGGGTCTCGCACAAAATTTGCAGAGACAGAATGGGTCACAAGTGTTCTCTCTGTGTTTGAGAACTTAACTTATTCTCATACTTTCCACTATTTTTTTAATAGTTATTTGTATGTGAGAAAGAGGGGAGGCAGAGACTTCTCGAAATTTTAGTTTGTGTGCAGAGGCATCCCCTTTACCCATGTACTCGGTGTGAATTTCCTGCCCAAGCAGAACCCACTTTTCTGGGAGGGCAAGTACCTTATGGGAAGGTACTTTGGAAAGGGTTTTTTTCTGCAGAGAAAAGACCAGACAGGTATTTCTGTGGTCCCTTCTGGCCTGCACAAGCTCACCACCCCCACCTGGGCAGTGGGAACGTGGAGATGAAGTACACTGGGGGATTCACACAGAGAGGTTTATTTGAGGAATCTCTTCCCTTCCAACATGCTCAAGAGCTTGCACAGTTCTGAGGGCATTTAAACGGTCTCTTTTTTTCCCCTTACTGATAAATTTCAGATCTCAAAATAGTGCTTTCTCAGCTGAGGGATAACATTGAGGGTTCCAGAAATGAGCATCGCACACTCAAAAATTTAGAGCAAATTTGCCCAAGAGAAAGGGGAGAAGGCGACATGCACATGTAGAGGCTGTGATACACATCTCTGCACTGGGGCAGCACCAAGGCACATTGTTCCACTCCAGCCACTGGGCATCAGGAGAAAACCAGCTTGGATTCAAATGGGCTGGGTCCCAAAGGGGTCCTCACGGTACCACACACAGCCCTGTGCAGGAGAGATGGACAACGGGGGCAGGTCTAGGCTCCTCCTCCACTTTCTCTTCTACCCCATGGTATAAAAGCCAAAAAGTGACTTCTGCCACCTCAGAGGGACTCCAACATGCTTCCTGACCCCTCAAGTGGGCTGCATGCCACAAGTGATACCTTTTGGGGGGACCAGAGAGGTTGTTAGCAGCCAAGAGGCTGCTAATGTGACCTTTGCCAGCACACATAGTGTCCTTCTGTCCCCATCCTGCCTCTGTATCAAACCACCCCTTCCATGCAGCGAGGAGCAAGGTCCTTCAGCCTCCCCCTCCAGAGACCCTTGCACTGGGAGCAAAATCTGCGGGTTTCTCTAAGGCATCACAAGTTCCCGGTTTTCCTCACTGAGTTACATCTGAGTTAAAATGTGTAGGAAATGGGGGGGTAGTAAAGTTAAAGGGTCTGAAAGAGGCCACAAGCATGAACCTGGGGACAGCGGAAAAGATCAAATGGCCAAATGCCTCTTTGGAGAGATTGCAGAGACAGCTTCACTGCACTGAACGCTGCTTTCAGCAGAGGGGCACATTGCCAGGACGTGGCTGGGGCGTGTCTGAGTGGTTCTGAGTCCTGTCTGTGCCTTTCCTGGTGTGAAAGACATACTCCTTCTGCAGGCTGTGCAATAGGGACAGATTCATTTGCTTTTCATAGGCATCTGTCCTGAATATCAGCCAGAATGCAGAGATACGATGTTGACAAGCCAACCATCAGCAGGATTTTATTTCCTATCCCCTCTTTAATTGCACTGTTAACTTGTCGAATACCACAATATTGCTTTCCCATGACCTTTGCTGTTAACCAGAGACTTCAGGGCAAGTTGGATTGCTTCTCGTGTTCAGCAGCAGCTGTGGGGAGCAGCCGATTGCATTAGGCAATCTGCAAGCAGAGGGACTGACTCAAAAGCACTAACTGAAGTGTGAAATTTGTCTTCCCCTCTCCTCTTAATCAGCCCTTTGCATTTAAAACCCCTGTATCTACTTTGATGCCACCATACAGGGAGGGGGGAAATAGCTGAGTGAATACAAATCATGGCATATTCATTAATTATGAATATTCATTAAGTGGGATAGCTAGTGCTAATACGGTCCTGTTTGGGAAGGTCTCAGCAGCGTGACAGAAGGCTCTTTAAAAAGCAGCATTATTTTTAGGGGACAAAATATCTAGGAGAAATGGAACGCTGTCTAAAAGGCCAGAACATGTTAAACACATCCAGATCCTGCTGGGACGTTTTCTTCCAGGAGATAAGTGTGTCTTCCATGTCCATTAGGTCAAACTCCGGTCTGTTTGTATTCCCCACTGATGCTTCATGTCTTAAGCATGCAAGCACGCATAAAGCTAGTGCTGTTTCAGGCCACGCAACAGTGCTGATTCAAAGGAAATCTTTTCTGTGGTCATATCACAGCTCTGCTGGCTTTTGTGTGCAATCCTGTTTGGGGTGGGCAGGGGCAGTTCACAGAATAAAAATACCATCCCAAAGAAAATTCAGATTTTCCACATCAGCCGAGGTCAAGAATTCTTTTGAAATTATTGGAATTATTTTATCCAACATTACCAATCTCCCCTTTTATCTCATGCTTTACAAGAAAAAATCCACACATTGGGAATATTAACAATGCCAGGCAATAAATATCTAGAAAAAAATGGTGAAATTAATGGGTTCTAAGAGAGAGAGGAGAAAGCATCTTCAACCCTTCCAAAACCACTTTCTCTTGACAAATGAGTATGGCTGCCCTCTTCACACATTCTTCAAGGAGAGGCTGCCAGAGCCAGACATAGCCTGTATCTGCTACGCCACCCCTTGTCATCTCACTGCAACCTTGAGCTTCACCTCTACCATGGGAGAAAATAATCACCATTATAATGAAATACTCTGACTTCAGAGCACTTCACAAGCAAACTGCTAGGTATCACCTACATTGCATTAATAGGGCAATACAGACAGAAAGACAGGGCTCCATACCAAAAAGAATGTAATAAGCTGGTGATGGGAGTGGAGAACAACGCCCACCCATGACCCTCCAAGTCTGTGCTTGCCAACAACCTCCCTGGGCCAGTGTCACCACGCTTTCCCTGCAGTGAGGCAGCTGGTGACTGGGAGCACGGGGAAGTGCTGACTTGGGTTGGCTGGTCCCGATTTCTTTTTCAGGCCATGGACCAGCATACAGAGGAGTTCAGCCAAGCCAAGCCAAACTCTCTTGGCAGAAGTATAGTAATTTATTTTTTTTTCAATAACAAATTGCAACGTTTTCAAAATATTTCCCTTGGAGGCCTTTCACAGTGCTGCCTGTTGGAGAGCTGGGGTTGATTTGAGGGCAGGATAGTTTTTTTTAAAAAAGCAAGAGGTAGGTAAAGAACTACCATGGTGGTGGAAATGTGAGATCTCTCTTCTAGTTACACCAGGATACACACAGCAAAACACCTAGTATCATTATAACAGTTTATCAGTGTCTTTTAGGCAGAAGTTTGAACCCTGGCACAGTCCGTTCAGCATTTCAATATCCCCAAACAGAGATGAAGAATATCAAGTGTTTAACCAGCCTTGGTCCTTCAGACAAGAGCTAAATTCTGCTTGTGTTGCACAGTCTTTCAGGAGTTCACCAAACATCTAGTCCTCAGGACATCATTTCACTCATCCTTTGGCTACTTATCCTTGTACACATAGCTACACAATATATATCACTCCTGGCTTCTTCCATTCATCAGGTCATCCGCGTAGTATCCTAAAAGTGGTGGCACTTCAGTGATGTAGGGTATTTATAACTTGGGATCCTTTGGCGCAAAAGACAGAGGAATCTGAGGCTTCCATCTTCACTGCTCTTTCGACCAGCTCATGCACATTTAGCAAACGCAGAGTAATCCTCAAATTTTTCAGTCTCAGGGCCACACAAGTGGGATGAGTTTGTGCAACAAGATCAGTAAAACATACCCAACTTGTCTGAAAACTTTAGCTCAACCAGAGGAAAATGAACTCTCCCCGTTCAGTCTCTGATAAAAAGCAGGCTCCTTTATAATCTTCCCTGAGTGTTATGATAATCAACACCACAGCTCAGCTGTTAGTCTGTGATCAGGAGCTGTTTGGGATGGGAACAGCAGAGGATGCTTCACGCCAAGGGATCAACACATCTATCTGGGGCAGTCGCAACACAGCCTACCAGTTCTGTGTCTGGCTCATATCCATGCTACTCATCCCTTGCTCTCATAAAAGCTGAGCTCCATCTGCAAGCTTAAAAAAGGAAAAAACAAGAAAACTTTTTTCCCCTTCCATCAAATTCTGTCTAAGCAGACAGCTTTCAAAAGGCTCAGCATTTTCTGAGTTGCAGGTTCCCTTTGTGTTTCTCACAAAGTGGTTGTCCATAGTCATCAGATCTGTTTGAAAACCTTTGCCTTCACCACTAGGAAATTAGACGCACAATTGCATTTCCCCAGGGTTTCAGAACAGTCTCCCTGCCTCACAAAACAGAGCGGGAAAGAGGCAGGTTTATGTCTGAAATGCAGACAAATAAATGGTAGCTTGCAGTGGGAGGATTTGTTTGTGTAGTAAAGACTCAGAATGAAAAAGGAAGACTTGAAAGGAAACGGCAAAGGTGATCCTTATTTTGTCCACCACACGGAACTTCGTTTCTTAATCCTTCAGCCATTTGAATATGACTGCTCCTGGAGGCCGCCAAGATCAGAGAGACGAAAGAGCTAAACTTCATGTAAGCACCAGCCCTCCACTTTAAAAACTCCCTGTGCACTCTTTCAACTTATGCCCCCAATTACACTTTTTTTTAACATTTGAAAATGTTTTAGGACAGAAGATGCCTGTCTCACTCAGGTATTGTTCACACATCGTTGCCTGCCTTCCCTATAGCTGTCCACTCTCACTTTAAAACCTCACCTTTCTATCAAGGTGAGCATAATAGCCATGTATCCCTAAGGCAAAAGGTGGGAAGACAGAGGAGGTGCAGTCTTCTGATACATGCTAGCTATATCCCAGCCTGACCTGGGACAGGTCCATGCCCTGAGGCGCTTGGTCTAATTATAACGTTTCTGCTACCAGAGAAACAGTCAAGTTGGGTGCACAACTGTATCAGGGCTGTGTGCTGCAAACCACTGGTTCCTCACCATTGAGGCTCTGCTGGCTGCAGCCCAAGACAAAAGCTGCTGCTGGGTTTGGTGTCTTGAGCTTCAGATAGAGCTGGCAGAATTGGAGAGCGGAGGCAGCAAGGGCCACCCAGCCCCCAAGCAGTTGTGGTTGTGGTGATGAAGATGGGGCAGTGAATCTCATGTGAAAGGATGAAGGGACAGTAGCAGACCATGCAGGGTAGGTTCGTTGCTTGTTATTTTCAGGGTGGGAACACATGAAGCTATATGCTGCCTATATAAAATGTGTGGATAGCTGGTGCAGGTGGCCTGGCTTCCAAACTGCTCGGAAGATGATGACACTGTGAGGTCCATGCCACCTGTCAAGGACACACCGTGTGCCTAACTTGAGTGAGGAATCCCACCCAAGGGGATTCCTGGAGTTACAACAAACTGGGACAATGGCCTATCTTTCAGCTGCCTCTATTGCATTTTGCATTCATAAAAACTCAGCTGAAGCTTCATCTAATCCCGCATCCATCCTCCTTGCTATTTGAGGATGAAGCTAATAACCCAGGCCCACCATGACAGAAAGCTAGCATCTTCAGATGAAGGCTAGGCAGCTCACAAGAGATCCAGGGATTGAGCTTCTGTACCTTGGGTTACCCAATATTGGAGTCTGTGTGGGAAACCAGAAGGTAATGAAGATACACCATTTAAAAATTCATATGTACATGACGAGTCCTGCCGCTGCTTTCTTTACGCAGAATGAAATGGGCCTATAAGACTGGGGAAAGCACGTGAAGAAATGAGAAGGTGCTGTTTACTCCAAGTTGCTCACATAGACATTAACACTGCAGAGGGAGTTTGCAAATCATCATGTCTCACTGCAGAGCAGCTCGCACAGCACAGTGCCTTGCATCGGCTGCCATCTTGGTCATCCTTATTGAAAAATAAATCATGTACAGAAAGGGAGGAGCAGCTTTGTGCTGCTCTGTAAGGGCTCCTGATTAAGTACCATACTGCTTTCAACGACCCTCAAATCTGGGATTTTAATGCCTGGCAAGGGTGCCGTGCTTTGATTTTACACTATCAAGGACACATGAAAAACAGATTCAGATGATTAAGTTTATCAATATAACCTTTTGTTTCTCATATCTTTGCAGAGAACTGAAAGGTTTAAGGCACAGAGAAGAGACAAAACTACCCTGGTATACCTCATTACCTCTAGCCTCATCACAGATGTTACACTCATGGCCTAGTCACAACCAGTGACTACCAAATACCCATCTTTACCTATGGATGGAGCCTGGGAAGGACTAATGAGAACATTTTGAAGTGAGAAGGAGAAAGTTTAGTATCTGTAGCATTTCCTTGACCTTTATTTTTCTATTGCTATCTAGTAGGACTTGTGATGGTCCATCGTCACTTGCTACCTGCTAGAAACCCCAAAGAAGAATGAAGATGTAATCCTTACTGCTTTCAGTGCTTACTCTCCTGCCACCTGAACAAAATGCCAGGGATAAGCTTCATCTGGACATGAGGCAAGGGAGGGGAAGCTGGTCTAGTGCTTCTTATCCCCCTTCACCTACAAGAGCACTCAGCTAAGCCTTCAGGAGGTGCAGCCACAGGATGCCCTTAGGGGACCTTCTCACTCAGCTGGGCCTGTCAAGGGACATAGGAATAAATGTGTAGGGCATTTTTGCTAGCAGGATAGCAGCAGTACAGCTAGAGGGAATGTTCTCTGAATGCAAATTCACAGCAGCATAAATGTCTTAATTCCCACTGCCCCACAGCCTTTCCTCTCTTTTGGTGCAGCCTTACCGTGTGTTGTGTATACATATCTTCAGACTACAAGGTCAGGAGGAAATACTGCTGTTATCTGGTCTGACTTTCTGTGTAACATAGAACTGAGAACTTCCTGGGATTTCTCCCCATTTCAAGTACAGCTCCGTTTTGAAAAATATCTAATCTCATTTTAAGAGATGCCAGCAACAGACAGCTGACAAGAATGCTTCACATTTGCTCCAGTGATTACTTGCCCTCACCATGAAAAACATAGTCTGTTTCTAGTTTTGTCTTGGCTTGAATTTCCAGAACCTGCATACAAGACTATGAAAAGGAAGTGCAAGCTTAGCAAAGATGCACAAAGATGATGGCCTTTATGAACATCTACAGCTTGAGGAAAAGCTCTTTCACTGGGCTTGTAACCCATTTTTCTCAAAGACCACACATACCAGCCCTTCATAATGAATTCACCAACAAGTTACACCCAGGTGGCATTTTCTACTCTCTATTTAGATCTGTCATTGGAGTAAAGATTCCCTTTAAAGACCTGGTTCACAGAGGTTATTGCAGACATCTGGACTTCAAATATCCTGACCTACCCATTAAAATTATAACCTCAGAGTATGTTCAATAAAAGCTAACAGTGCTTTGATTTCAGTGAAGTCCCTGAGTTTTATTGCATTTTTCAGAAACTAATTTCTGAAATTTTGTTCATATTCTATTTTGTTTCATTTAAAACCAACCTGGTTTAGATAAGAATATTAAAAATACAGCTTTGTGATACTTTTCTCTCACCTTCCAATCTGTGTTAGCAACTCAGGTTGCAGTGAACCCAAAGTGTCAGTTTTGGACTATCTTGGAAGATGGAGTAGATGCAATTACTTACATTCTTTAAAACATGATTGATCTAATGCTGTCACAGGAGAACTCAAGCTGGATTCTGATGGCACAGACTCTGCTGAAGTGAATCTAAAGTGTCACTCTGTGACTAAGATACATAACGAAAGGCAGAATAATTTTTTTTGAGCTTAGGTCAAAGATCCCTGATGCCTCATGGAAAATTCTGAAACATGCGTGGAGATGATTTTGCTGACATACCATTTTCTATATTTTTCTGTCTATTTTAAGCACAATCCTGTGCTCTCTTTGCCATCGATAGCCTACATACTTATGCAATATCCTGGGCTATGCATCCTGATACTTGGATGAAGAGAATCTTTCAAAGATCTGTACCTCATCTGCCACCATTGGGTATTTAATCAGATTTATGATCTTTTGGTAGACATGTAATTAGCAGACTTGTCTGGAATATTTTTGGGGAGGGAGATAATAACTTTTACTGTTCATCAAAAACAGCTGACTGATTGAAACCAAATCCTTTCAGGGAAATGTACTGATTTTGATGATAACCTTGGTCAGGCAAAGTTTTTTAAACATCAGTGCAGAATTAATGATTCAAATGGGAAACAAAGTTTCACCCAACCTGAATAGGAAAGGCGCTGTTAACAAGATGTCCTGGTTTTGGCTGGGACAGAATTAATTTTCTTTCTGGTGGCTGCTCTGTTTCAAATTTGGTATGAAAGAAATGTTGATAATGCATATTGTTTTAATAGTTGCCAGGTGATGTTTATATTATTCAAGGACTTTTTTCAGCTTCCCATAGAAGCTGAGAGGAAACATGGGCAGGACAAAAGAATCGTGGCCAGCAGGTCGAGGGAGGGGATTCTCCCCCTCTACTCCACTCTCATGAGACTCCACCTGGAGTACTGCATCCAGCTCTGGAGCCCCCAGCATAAGAAGGACATGGACTTGTTGGAGTGAGCCCAGAGGAGGGCCACAAAGGTGATCAGGGAGTTGGAGCACCTCTCCTGTGAGAGAGCTGGGGTTGTTCAGCCTGGAGAAGCGAAGGCTCCGGGGAGACCTTATAGCGGCCTTCCACTACATAACGGCGGCCTACAGGAAAGATGGAGGGGGACTCTTCATCGGGGAGTATAGTGATAGGATGAGGTGTAGCAGTTTTAAACTGAAAGAGGGTAGATTTAGATTAGATATTAGGAAGAAATTCTTTACTGTGTGAGTGGTGAGACACTGGAACAGGTTGCCTAGAGAAGTTATGTATGCTGCATCCCTTGAAGTGCTCAAGGCCAGGTTGGATGGGGCTTATTGTGTCATTTACAGGTGTATAAGGTATCAGTAAGGATTATGAACCTAAATCTCCTGCAATCTAGGCAAATGAACTTACAATCAAGCACTTGGCTAATTGTGACAGTCCATCTCTGTTCTACATTTGTCCTATTAGAGCTGTTCCCTTCTGTATTGTAAATAAAAAGTAGTGGGGAAAGCAGCAATTCTGCAGACCCAGATTTAGGACACTCACTTCCCAAGAATAGGGAAAAGTTTGCATGTCAAGTTTATATGTCAGCAAAACAGCAGACATATTAAAGAAACCAACAATCATGATGAAGTAGACATTTGACACTTTGGATAAATTCATCTGAGGAATAAAACTAGAGAGAAAAAATACATTTTGAAGCTGGAATCACACTTGTACTAAATCTCATCTCATGGACATGGCTTTATCTTGAGTGTCCTGAGTCCTTTCTGCTTTGATCAGATACTTCACAGCTACCATCTGCAATTGCAGATTGAAAGGTTCTGATCTCCTAAAGAACAGAGATTTCCCACAAGGTACACATTAATACTATCTGGGATGAAAAACAGCAGGGAACAAAGATCACAGCCCAAGCAGGGCAGCATAGTCCTAGCCCTTAGGCCCTGGTCCCAAGTTATAAATACAATAATAAAAGAAAACACAACAGTCAAAAGAAATTTTAAAGTTTTCCCACCAAAGATGCCACAGAAATACCTGTGTGTAGGGCAAATGTGGCTGTGGAGCCTCGCATGGCAGCAGAACCAGCACAAGAGCAGAGGGACACTTGACAGGGAGACCATGGCAATGTGGCATGTGTCTCAGCTTCCCAAAGTCCACACATATGACTGGTGGGTGAAGAACACTTCAATACTCCCTGCTATGCACAGTCTCCATCTTGCCTCATGTAAAGGGTAAGCCAACCCATTCTTACGAGGCTCTTCCCACAGGTTTCTGTCCACAGGGGAGGCTTATCAGTGAGTTAGCAATAAAAAAAAAATTGCATTCCTGAACATTTTTAGAAGGGAGTCATCATTAAAGCCAGACTAATAGAAAAGAAAGTGTACAAAATTTGGAGTAGAAGTTATCTGGGACCAAGTTCTCAGCAGCTCCATGATGAGTGAACAGACTGACCTCTCTGGATTTATACCAGAGCCAACAATCAGCTCCATAGCAAACGATAAGGGTGAGAAGTGCTTGTAAAAATATGCAAAGATAAAGAAAACACAGATGTCTACAATTTGTAAAAGAAATGGGAATTGTTTATGAAGTAGTAATTTGGTTCCCATAAGTGTATCATGTTATGAAGTTGAAGGCAACAAGGAGTTGTGAAGTGGTTTATTCGCTAATAAAATCACCGGCAATAGACCGCTAAACTGCATCTATTAAAAATGAATTAATGTCACATTTGGCAGAATAAGTGCCAGAAAGATTCAAAGCAAGGTAGCATGGCAGGGCTAATCAAGTCCATCTATGTACAGCAATGACAAGAGTAGGCAGCAAATGTCTTTCTTAGCAACATATTTGGTAATTGACCAAGAAAATATGCAAAAATATTGAAAAGGAAGCTGGTGCAAGAAAATTAAATAAGAGGAACAAAATATAGAGACAAGAACTCCTGAAAGGTCCTTGGATATATTAATAAAGGGGTATCATACACTATTTATATCTCCTCTGCATATGGAATAATAAACTCACCAAGGAAACATCCACACTTCTAAAAGGATGTTGGGAAACTGCATTATCTTGAAGACGTATCTTAAAAGAAAAGAGAAGGAGCTCAGGCTAAACAGTAACTTTCCAACAGCATGATCTCACATCTGAAACTATCTTTTGATAAGAAAAGTTTTCAACACCAAATTGTCTCTTTAAATGAAATTTCTCTCAAAAACACACATACTGAAGTGTTTTAGTCATATCAAACCACTCCAGTTTGATGTTGCTCCAACAGGTTACCAGCATTTTGCAATACAATTTAATTGAAGACGTGCTCTGACCCAATTAATGTAAACATCACAATCCATTATCTTTTGTGGAACAGAACTTCTGATTTCCATTTATGCTATTTTCTTTATCAGAGAGAAACTTAAGATGTGATTTAAATGAAGGCAAGAGACAGGAACAATGGAAACAGACCCCACGCAAAAAACACTTTAAACCAGCAAACGTAAAAATTTCCAGTCCTTGGAGGCTTAAATCTCAATACAGAATAAGACATTTTGAGTGGTGAAAATAACTAAACATTGGAGCATAATGCAAGGGGGGGTTTAATACAGTATATCATTATCTGACCTTTGTAAGTGAAGATAAGATGTTTTATTAAAATGTATACTCCATTTCAAGCAGAAAGTATCAGGCTCCAAGAAAAGTAAGCTTCTCTGTGCAGGAGACCAAACCAGGTAATTACAATGGCTTAAAGTGAATACAATGTGATAGCAAGATGTGTACGTTGTCAGAATATGTGTGATATCTCCTGATAGTAACAGCCTTTTACTGGACCATTTTTGCATGCTGGAGAGGATGAGGCTTTCATCTGGGTGAAGAAGTGAGTGCATCTGATACTGTGAGTAGAATATTGCTTCTGGGTTAACAAAAGTGTTGGCATAAAAGGTTTTGGAAGGTTTGCTTTGAACCAGACTCACTACAAAGTTCAGAGGTTGCTCTAAGACTTGTACAGCATATCACTACTGCAAAACAGCTCAGAAATCCAGCAGAAGTGGTTTCTCAGCTGGAACAGCAGCTCTTCTCTCTCACAGGCAGATGTGCAGGGTGTGTGCTGTCCCAGCTCAGCAGGCACTGCGAAGGGGAGGTTTGTTAGCACTTATTTGATCAAACTACTTCCCCCGAAAGTAATTTCAATGTGTTTTTAAGGAGCATTTTTAGGGAAGGTTATTATACTGTAAAAACCAGGAGAGACAGAGGCTCTGGGAAACTCCCACGGCATGGTTTGTAAATACTTCAGGTACTATAATCCAGTTCTGGATTATCATAATAAAAAACCTTTTGCCCTGCTATCTCTGCCACTGGAGACTCTTAACTGTGAAATGGAGTGTGCAGTCTCATCAGGACTGACAGAAGAAATGTATTTCCACAGAGTTTGTCAGGGGTGTACCCTGTAACCAGGTACGATGCCTGGCTGTGCTGGAAAAGTGGCTAAATATTTCACTTTCTAAAAAGAACAGACAAAAAATAATGATACATGGGGTGCAATCGCCATCACCATCACAATTTAAACTAGTAAGTAGATACCGCAGAGTTTCTGGTATAATCACAGATCCCAGTCTTATCCCCAGAAGCTTTTCAGCTGTGATCGCATTAGCAATCTTGTGGGGCACATCTTAATTTGGTGTGAGCAATTCCCAGAAGCGAGGTCAGAAGTTTATAACAAGAAAGGTAATTCAAGTGGAAAGATACTTGCAGGTATGAACATCATATTCCCTGGTGCAATCCTGCCTATGCTACAGCCAGTCCTCTGCTGCCAGGGACACACAGCTCTATCCCCATTCACAGCAAACAGCTTTGAATTGCCACACAGCAGGGTTTACAATGAAGCTCCAGCTACGGGAATGAAATACAGCAATGTCTCCACTACGAAGGACTTCATAATTTCTCCAAAAAGAACAATCACACTTGTTTCTCTGGCCCCGAGTGACACATTTGTGCAGAAGTTTCCTTCTACCCCTTGTCTTCTTTTTACTTACGTAGTTCAAGCACTACTGAGCTTTTGCACCTGCTTTGTGCCACAGTCCCATGGAGCTCAGACAGAAAGAGATCTGAGATTGATTTGATTGCTGGATACCCTGAGGAATACAGGACATCCCTGTTATGTACACCAATATGGTGTATTTTGAGAAAAGAATCCAGGGAATAGGTTTTCCTAAATTTTGGAGGCAACCACTGTTTGCTGGACACCTGTCCTCCAAACGGGTGCTGTAGATGCACAGACAAATCTCAGGGGTCCCACAAGTCCAGCCCTTATGCACCACATGGCTGAACTGCAGACACAAAACAGCATCATCACATTCACAGTGAGTATGCCTGGGATGTTAAAGGATCTCTGATCTGCACAGGGCTCACAAAATCTTTCTAACAGCCCCCCTCAACCCAACAGCTTCTCAGGGAACTCCTTCACCCAGCTGTTTTTTCTTACTGCTTCTTGGTATGCTGATGAATTACTGTCTCTCAGATCCACACTGCTTCCCTTGAAGGTAGGGGGAATTTCAGCATATTATCCCCAAGGTTCAGAGTTTACCAAAGTTGCCTTGGTAACCAAGGCCAGCTGCTGGCCACAGTTACTTTTTTGGAGATCCCAAAATCTGTCCCAACCTTGCTGTCAGGGAAGCCAAGAAGTGAAATTCTTTGATTTGAAATGGGAGTTCATAGGTGTGGCCTGGACTGAGCACATTCATACCTAGCATGGCCCTGAAGGATACTCCATGGCTGGCAAGACAGACCTGGGAAGTCAGTATTAGCACTTCAACTCACTTCCATTAACTATCACCAAATTTCAGGGCAATCAGCTCATTTGCCTGCACAGCCAAAGCCTCACCCAGATTTCTGGCTGTATTTAGGAAGAAAGGAATGTCAAACTTGCATTTTACAAGCTACTGACAAAAAAAGAACAGGAGCCTCATGCTGTTGGCCAATGATGCAGAAAAAGCATCGGATTTATCAACAAATGCATAGGCAATGAGTGCTGCAAGACAGAGCCGTCCATCATGATTTTGTCTTTTGGGGCTGGGGGGCTTTATTGCCTGACTGGCATCTGCATAAGCAGCTGGACTGCATGTTACCAAAGGAGATTAAAATAATAAATATGATTAATTAACAGCATCAACACCAGACACATATTTGCATTACTGGAAAAGCTAATGGCTATAAGAATAACCTTTAGATAGTGGAGCAGTGAATTATAGCATTTCTTAGCCATGCAGAGGAAAAGGTGAAATGGAATGGACTTACAGTGCCTGCCAGGTCTACATCTGACGTCAAGTCACTTTTTTCCAGATGAAGAATTGTAAGATTAAGCTCCTAATAGTTAGAAAATCTATTTTAAAAAAATATTTAATAGAAGAGTTTAAAGTCCCAGTTTATTTAGGAATAGTCTGAGGCCTATTCTCCTACTCAGAGTCTTGGTTAGATTAAAAAGATTACCAAAGGAAGCAGCAAATTCTGCACCTCACTGTTGCTAAAACATGACTAAATCTCTATTTCTGAGAGATCTGTTCTAGCTCAAACAGAGGCTGGGATGCAATGCGCAAGGCAGGAATTACTGGGAGGAATTCTCTGGGTCATGTTTGTTAGGCAGAAGCTGAGAATGGATTATTATAAACAGCCTCTTCTGGATTTAAATTATGGCTTTCTGGTCCACTGCCTTCTGGTGCAGGGAAGTACAAACCTCATCTCCCTGAGCACGTGAGGAGTCTCAAGGGGTGCAGCCTCTGGGGAGGACACACAGGATTTGACCCTTTACCCCGCTCTCTGGTGTTCTGCTGGATCCACAGCTCCAGCCCACAGGCAGAGAAGCATTAAATAAACTTCCTCAACAATGCTGCTTTCACACCCTGCCCTGGCTCTCTCTCCCATTTGTGGCTCTGTGCAACAGCAAAAGCCCTGGAGAAGGAAGAAATGTTGGTGTTTCTTTCCATTGCAATCTCCCTCGAGGGCATCTGCTTCAAACCTTAATGTCTCAGAAGCTAACTCGACAAACACAAGAGGGTGGGCACTGAACTCCAGGTCTAAGACAAAGTAAGGGGTGATACAGGCAGACTCTGTGCTGGATGAGATGGTGAACTGCAGCTACAGCATAGTGCTAGAAGAAACCGAAAAAGAAAGGGAGACTTGCATCACACACTAAGAAAAGGGAGAATTTTTGATATTAGAACAAGCTAAGAAGGGACCTCTTGCCTCCCCCGGGAAGAACACTTGTGCTGTGCACTGGTTTACAGTCTGGTACATCATCAGTACACAAGTTCAAGCTTTGGGGCAGGCTGGATCTCACCAGCGCTCCCCATCTCATCTGTGCCTCTAACGTCTGCTTTGGAGCTTGTCTGTAACCTTTTGGCAAATTGCTCAAGTTCCTAAGAGGATGCAGTTGTCTCTCTGGAGACCACAGGGCACACAGATGGTC
Organism: Pluvialis apricaria; assembly: GCA_017639485.1. NCBI lineage: Eukaryota > Metazoa > Chordata > Aves > Charadriiformes > Charadriidae > Pluvialis > Pluvialis apricaria. The sequence continues at coordinate 17,499,361 of CM030012.1, forward strand.
ATATCAACAGGGGCAGTTGGGGTGCGAGCAATGCACACACTTACTGCTCAGTTCATTACCACTTGCATCAGTGTGCCTCACGCTCTTCTTGGGCCATTTGTAAACCTCTTATCACATTTGGCTACAGTTTGTCAGCAGTGTGCCCTTGCAGCAAAAAAGACCGAGTATAGTCAACAAGTTAAGGGAAGTCATCCTTCCCCTCTGTCCAGCGCCTGTGAGATTGCATCTGGAGTGCTGTGCCTGTTTTGGACTAGAAGACCTCCAGAGGTCCTTTCAGTTATTCCCCTTCAATTAGTCCCCCAAATTATTCAATGATTACTGATGGACGACTATACCTAACCCCGTGTATTGCCTGTCTCATCACATAGGTAACAATTATCTCCCTCGAACCTTCACAACTTATTTCATTATGGAAGGTGGTACCAGGCAGGAGAGAGTGGAACATGACCTTGAAATGACATTAGGATCATTCTCAGCCACTAGCGATGCACACAAAAGAAAAGGGGAGAGGGGGAGTGCGGGGGAAGAGCAATTAGGGCTAACGCTGACTGATACAAGGAGGGAAAATACTGGATATAGGCAAAAGTTGTAAGGGCCTCTGATAATGATATAGAGAAGGGTACTTTAATGAAATTCCAATTACTATAGGCTGCAAAATCACAACCAAACTATTTTCAATCACTTTCTAATGTGCTATTAGGGCAAAATCTACTGCCATGCAACATTCTGATTTCAAGATGGGCAAGCAAAAGGAGCAGTTAATAAGGGCAAACGCAAATAGATGAAGTAAAGAGATCTCATGCCTTTTGAAAGTCCAGAAAACATCCTAAGCTAAAAGTTTAAAGCAGTGGATAAAGAAGATGCAGAAATCCTTCCATTCATGGATCAAACTCGTTCCTCCTCAGAAACAAGCAGGGGCACTGAGTGTACAGTTACAGTTTTGTTTAGGTGTTCCTTTTAACAGATGATATTGCATGAAGCTTGACTTTGTCTAAGATACCTAAAAATAAGATGCTAGACAGAATTACTTAAGAATAGTCACAGAGCAAATGTCCGTGAGATCTGATTCAAGACAAAAAATAAGACAGTGAGGTTCTCTCTTGTACTTCTCAGCCCATAGGCTTGGTCTGTGATGGAGAAAGGGTGATAAAACCAGGATGTCAAGTGGAATAAAACATATCGGGAGCCACACTCTATGCAGATACTGAGGACATAGTTGGCTCTCGGCAGATTTGAGTTTGACTTAAAACAGGCATTTATGAAGATACCTGCTGGGGACAGCACTGTCAGACACTTGAGTTCACTGCCTGAACTGTGTCTGATCTCTCCGTGTGGTATGAAGTATGAGAACATGCTGAGGCTTTTCCCTCAGATAAATCTCACGGTGCCTGACTGATGCCTGCAAGGGGGTCCTGGGCCACCAGTTTGACCCCAGGAAGGTGCCTGAACCTGCACTTCGCAACATAGACAAGGTCTGCTCAGTGACACACTGCTCAAAATATTCACAGGAGCAGGGCAAGACCTGGGAATATGACTGGGAAGAGGAGTGAAATTAAAATGTGAGAAGTAATAGAGCCTGTACAAAAGTCTTCCCCCACCCAGAGCAGTTTTATATAGCTAACAGAGCTGTGCCTTAGCATTAAATGCCTGGCATGGATAATGTTTTTACACTGGCTGGGAAAAGGCATCTTTTCAAAAAGCATACCCCAGTTCAGTCTGCATTTCCATTCACTTAGCCCTGTTCCCTATTATTAGCTCCTTTTTTTTTTTGATCCAAACTTTAGGAATATTTTTAAATGGTAGAAGTGATCATCTCAGAATCTTTCTTAATACTTGTGTTCCTTCTTCGAAAGCAGCTCAGCTAAAGCTTTCCTATTTCAAGTAAATCAGGCAAAAATATAGACACAAAACCTCAGAGGAATTTCAAGTTAACAAAAGGAAATCACATATCAGGAAAATAAATTTCAAGAAGTCTTTCACAAGCAAAGCTTCTTATACAGCAAAATTACTTCGTTTTATTTCTCCCAAGTGGAAGTTTCTCCTGTGGGGGGTTTGAGCTAGGCAGAAGGTGGCTGCATGAAAGCGTAGAACTGGGAATTCCTGATTCCTCTAAAGTACAAACACTAATAAAATCCTATACTAGGTACTGAGCAGGGATTTTTAAAATTTTATTTATTCTGACCCGTGGAAATTTTGGGAACTCCCAGGTGTTCTCATCACACCTTAGAGGATAATTAGGGCTTGATGTTTTTTGCTTTGGTATAGAAAAGAGATTATGATTAATTGCATGAAGGATGCTCAGCTGGACTCTGGCAAGCTGAGGGACAGGCACTGCTCTGCCAGCTCAGACTGAAGAGTTAATCCTGGCTCTCCCATCTTCTCTAATCGTTTTGAGGATCAAGGTGCCAGACTCTTCCCCTCTTGGAGAAGATGTTCCATATTTTAATCAGACTTTGGGCAGAAGAGACAGGCAGGCTGATCCTCTGGGCTGGTTAGAGCATTCACCTGCAAAGCAGTGCGTATGCGCTCCAGTCCCTGCAAAGTATTTCATGGCCAGTTAGACAGGAGAAGAGCTATAGTTCACCACTTTCTGTAGGGTGAGATAATGCAGCTGGTCGCAGTGCTGTGTCTTGGTGAGGATGCTGAGCCAAGGTTGTTAATTCTAGTTTCATTTGTCCAGGGGGGATCTGGGCAGACACAGCAAGACCTATTACTTACATAGGTAGAGTATGTTCCTTAAAAGGATCGTGTTCTGCATAGTCCATAAATATAGGGCAAGCAATGTTATTCACATTGGACCTTGTGACAAAAACTGTGCTGTATTTTGGGGCCAATACAGTTGCTGCTGCTTGTTTTCAGTGCAACTAAGAACAGTCTAAAAATAGAAACCAGTCAAAGAACCAAAACTCAACAGCAGCCTGCGTCATTGCTGTATATCTTCAAACCATAGCAATATGAGATGATAAATAAAAAAGAGAGAGAAAACCTCCAGGCCTTAAAAACAGAGAAAAGGAATAATTTTCTAAGGCGAAAAAAAAATCCCTCTCAAATGTTGCAATTTTCAATGAAAAACAACATAACATTACGATTAGCATTTTATTCATCCAAGACAGAGAAACACCCCAAGTAAATAAAGAAAAAATATTGTGGCCAACAAAGTCTTCCTTTTAAAGAAGTGTACAGAATTGTTTAGAGCCTTGTACCATCTTACATCTTGTGGACCAAAGACCCACCACCCCAAAACCAGCATCAAACGCACAGTTTCTTTGAAGCTCTTGCCCATGTTTTAGAACATTGTTCTGTCAAGTCTAGGGCTGTGATGATCTCATATAGCCTCTCATAAGCAGTTTCAGCAGAGAATTATCCTTATTGTCAAAATCACACTCTCCATTTCCAGCATGACTTTGTCCGAATTTCCTGTTCTGCTTCCTTGATCACATTCTATCCTTGCTAATTTCAACACCATTCCCCCTGTCTCAGAGGCCACCCATCTAAAGAGCTGGCAAACTGAAGTCACCTTCACACTCAGTCTCTCCAGGGCACAATGTCAGGTCTGGAGCTATTTCCATAGTTCTTTTCCAAGTTTTCCAATCTCAGTTTTCAGGATGGCCACCAGAACTGAATATGTTATTCCAGCGATGACCACACTAATGCCACCTCTCATCACTTCCTAACCAACAGCACCTGGTCTGTGATACCCAAGGGTCACACCTGCCCTTGGGCCTCACCTGTGTCTCCATAGCCACCTTGCTGGAGTACCTGTCCCCACACACCCAGCTGCCTGTTCCTGCCCTACGGACACATTGTCCCCCTTGTACCTTCCCAAGGTGGCTGCCCAGCCCTCTTCTGGGCAGGCGATGGTGAACTGGGCTGAGAAACCAATGACATAGGATAAAGACTGTGGAAGGCAAGACCCCAGATTTTGGCAGTAATGTAGGCTTCAATCAGCTTACAAAATTGTGTTTTCAGAGCATTTCAGTGCTTCACCACAAACCTGCATCTCTTCTCTGAACCGATGCAGAACCCATACACCAACAGGTACTCAGTGCTATGCAGGCCACTTAAATCTGGTGAGGAGGACAGCTTTCAGGCAACGGGAACACGCTAGCTAGCGAGCAGAGCAGGCAGAGCTGCCTCTTGAAATAAAGTCCCCAGTGGCCTAGGATGCGTAACACTGGTATAGACCAATTCCCTGGCGATCTGCTGAGCACATCTTTGGATGGGGCTGAAAGGAAGCATGGGCTCCATGGACTATCCAAATCTTGATTCTCAGACTAGCTTTCTTGTTGCTCAATGAAAAAATAAAGAATATTTTTTCTGCATGTGTTCAGTGATACTTGCACTCTCTGAGGATGAGTGTGAATGTCTGCTCTCTCTTCCACCCTTGCTGTTTATCACACTCAGGCAGTCAGCAGGGTTGCTGCCCCAGCCAGCACAAAATTATTATTTTTTCTCCCTTTTTATGCTAACCTAACTGCTTAAAATAATGAGCACTTATTAATTTGCCAAATATTTATTTAACGATGAGGGGACAAGCAGGGAGTTGTTTTCACTTGCAGTCATGTGTGTCTCTCTGGACACTATCCACAGCGCCATGAGCAGAATCCTTATTGCCTCTACCCCTGCATGGAAATGGGAAGCCTTGCTGCACAGGGGCAACACTTTCTTTGTTCTGTAATACAAATGCTAAATTTAAATGTCATTAAAATTACATCACAGAGCCCGAAGCTTTCTAAACAAAGCTGGTTAGATTGCATCCCAGAAGAAGCTGCTGCTCAAAGATAGTGTTTACCTATTCACCTTCTTTTTAATAGCATTATGCACTTAACTCTTCAGAAAAGAGTTTTAGGAAAGATAAAGACCCTGATCACAGGTCCCAATTTATTATTCCTCATTTGCTTCTGCATTTTACATATACATTAAGGAGGTGACATTTTTTGTGTTAAAGCTAAGGAAAGCAGATTTGTGCCCCTTCAGGCAATTTAAATATAAAACACAAGCAGCTGTGTTTGAAAAGGTTTATAAAGTCCTGTAAATCAAGATTTCTTCTCAATTCCTACTGCTATTGCTGGGCTGCTACATGACAACAAAAAATCTTTTGTGGCTAGAAACAGATCAATGAAATTTCTATTGCCTAAGCTGAAACAAATGCAAAAGCAGAATTAGTGGTAAAAAAATCACTGGAAGTTAGTAACATGTTAAAAAACCTCCCTGGGTGAACTAGACATGCAAAAATATCAACACCGTTTATGCAACTCTCTCCTCAAGAGCTTCAGTAATTCTAGAGAAAGCGAGAATCAGCCTGGTCCATCATTATTTCAGCTTTATGGAAGCAACGGTACCGTCTCCCTGACTCACTTTCACAATTTTGCCTGTTTCAGCTTTAACATGAAATGAAATACAGGAGGGGATTTTTTTACCTAAATTGCTTAAAAGCAAAAGTCTCACTAATTTTCATTGTATCAACTGTCAGCCAAGACACCAAGCTGCTTTTGAAAGTCATAGAGTGCACGTCTGTTTTTTTTTATGAAGGGATTTTCAGCCCTATAGGCTTTTTCATAACAGCTCAGTGTCTCCAAAGAAAGCAGCTTGCTCAGTTTGCCAGTGACCACTTCTAAGGCCTCTTTTAGGCTTACAAATGGAATTAGTGAGGTTTTCAAATGTTAGCACAGATTCACCACCAAAAGTTAAGCTCACATTTCTCGTTGATAACTCTACATGTATGAGATAAAAGTAAGGCAAAATTAAAACTCAAAGAACAGCAATCCCCGCAGACACGATGAAACTGAGGAATGCAGCATGAATGCACCTCTCTACATCCACTGGCATGCTTTCAAGGCACAGGTAAGTATCATATTGTGATACTATTATCACATATATTCATATACGTGATAGCATATATGTATATGACATGGTGACAAATTATAGCAGACTTTTCCTTGATTTCTTATGTTCCCTTACCTGGGGTTGCATCTTATTTACATATACAACACAAAGCACAGAGAAACCTCAAAGAGTTTCTAAAAGTACTTCTTTAGTAACCCTATGCAGTACTAGTGCTATCCTATTGACAGGGCTGCTACATCAAGGTATTAAAAAGGTAAGAAAAATCAGAAGTGTTTCTTAAACATGCCTTCTCCAGTATCACTAAGCCAAACACAAAGGAGAAGCCACATCACTGTAGGATTGAGGAATGCAAAATATATGAAACAAACAAGGGACCAATGGAAAGAAAGGACAAGGTCTTGCCTAACAGATCACTTTTCAGTGGGAGGCACCGGATTAAGTGTAGTTTATGAATATGAGTTTAAGGGCAGAGGCTGCCCCATTTTGTTCCCTGAACTAGCAAGGTATGTATCTAACCTTCAAATGTGCAATCTTATATGAAGACAGTTTATTGAAGATATTTTATGATCCTGATTATAAATTCCCCAGGCTCTCCTGGGGCCAATTTACAAAGGTTTATGTGCAAGCCTAATGCTGGGAGATGAGAACACAACGTTCTTTAATATGCAAAGAAAACCTGACCAGAGTACTATGATCAGATGACTTCAGTAGTACCAAAGACAAAAAAACTGTCAAGCTTGGAGCCAGCAAATCTTAGAGAGATATCTCAATAAAAGTCATGTTCTGTGGCTACCTCACACACTGCAGCAGACAGCTTGTTACTGAATTGATCAAAATATTTTCAACAGAAATGGAGGGAATGAGGATTTCTTGGCGGTTTTGGTTTGGTTTTTTGGGTGGGATTTTTTTTCCCAATAAAAAGAGGGATTCTGCTTTTCTTGAAAAATTTCAACTTGCTAGAGAAAATGGAAAACCAAAGCACTTGGATTCTGAAAAGCTCTCAGGTTTCAGCCAAAAAACTGACATGTGAGTGGCATGATGCTGAAATGCCACATGCTCTCTCCATCTCTCTGGGCTGGGTTCCCTATGGGAAGCATGGAGACAGGATTCAGGAGGCTCAACGGGGTGCTTGGGGGGTGGTGGTGGTGGTGGTGTCAGGAAGCCTGGGGAGAGAATGGATGCACAAGGTGTTGAACTAGAGCTCCCACGTTGTGCTTCAACAGCATTTCTAACCAGACCAGGAGGAAGAAGTGAGGGTGTGTGCACTTTTTTTTTGGACAGGAAGAAATAAATAGCCTAAAAATTGACAGTTTCTAGGTTTTTTGGCTGAAAAGTCAAAAATCTTCCATAGGAAAGCCTTCCACCCCCTCTCTGATCCCCGACTACATTTGTTTGACCAGATTTTCTGCATACTGGCATGCTGGTGCAGTGTTTCTTTTTAGGGAAAAAGAGGAGACTGTAGTCTGTCATATCTGAGGGAACTGGGTTAGAGACAAGAGACAGATGACAAGGGTGGTTGGGCATGGTGTTGGCAGGGTGTCAAGGGGAACTGAGAGGGGGTGGGAACCATCTGCCTGGAGAAGGAGGTTGCTGAGTTGGAGGTAAAGGGGGTGGCAGAAGGAGAAGATTAAGTTTGCACGGCATTTCAGAAATACTTTTGGTTTAAGTTTGAGAGTAGGGCAAACGTGGACCCATTTGTAATCCACACATAGGGAAGTTATTAATGATGCTCAATACAAGCTTATTTTCATTGAATAAAAGATGGGTGAACTCACACTCAGGAAGCTAACATTTCCCTTGCCTCATAAGGGTATGGCAATATTGAATCAACCTGCAGGGAAGTGAATTTCAGCTACAAAAAAAAAAAAATATTCAAGTGGATGACTCATGCTCCTTCTAGGTATACATGCCAGAGGGTCTAATCATAGGAACCTGAATGGCAACAAAAAATTCCTTCCCAGATTTAAGTTATCCTTTCCTCGTATGCATCATTCATCCCAGTATAAGAAGCTTCAGAGAGAAAAGCATCGTGTGTCTGTGCCTATAACCCTAAACAGGAAGGCTAGTAGAAATCAGATCTTTGCAAGTTTCCTGGCCTTACAGAGTAGTGAGTATGCTCATGAAAAAAAGGCGTACATTCCTAGTTCACATGATCCTAGGTAAATGCTAATCAAGGACTTCCAGCCAGGCAGCACTCAGAGAATACTGGGTACAACATAAGCTTGAGGAAAGCAGAGCTATAGACAATGTGGAAACAAGAGCAGGATGAAGAGGAAATCAAATTCACAGAAGTAATTGATAAGGAAAGTGGCATTTTCTATGACTGTTCAAAATATTCAACTGAATAGTAGTGTTCTAATATGAAACTGAGATATTAGTGTCAGGCAAAACAATAAAACATCATGAAGTTGCAGAACACTCCGGACTATCAAAAAATGACAAGTCTTGTTCAGGAGATTAGTAGTGTTGTGAGATAAGCCTGGGTGAACCAAGACCTCTCAGGTGGGTTTGTGAGAGCCTTTCCTACCTCGTGAAAAAAAAGGAAAAACCAGAAATGTAAAGTTTTATAACAACTTGAAGCAGAATACTTCACTTTTTACAGAAAGAATAATTGAAAATCACCAGGAAAGCTGGAAAGGTAGAAGACAAATAAAAAGTGTCTTATCGGCTACCTTCCCTCTACATTTTCGCAGAGCTGGTTCCAGCATTCAGGAATTCCTTTGGCCAGCTCAAGGACTTTCTCAGTCATAAGTCTGTGATTTCAAGGAACCTTTTTGTCTCCATCCTCTGTGAGATCTATCTTGTGCCCGCGCTCTCTCAGACTCTTTGCTATAACGTTCATGTTATCTTTCTCCTCTTATCACCTGCACCCTGGAAAGGTCCCTCCTTGACCAGACTCCACTGTCCCCCAGCAGAAACGCAATCTCCATTCCTCCAGAGCTGCCACTCAAGAAAATTATTGCAGGACATAAAATACAGATCAAAACCTGTCCCATCAGATACTGCCCCTTGCATGCTTGAATACAGCTGCCTGTAAATTAGCAATTTTTGTGCTCCCTTCTTTCCATACCCAAACCTCCAGGCAGAAATATGTGTTTGTGAGCCATGAAACACTTATGGACACATCTACTGTCCAGGCACTTCACAAAGCCTCTAAGACTGGACCTGTTCTAGAAGTTGTGTCACTCATCTTCGTGGATGATAAATTGACACAGGTGGTGAAGGAGCCAAAAAGGAAAGGTGTGCTGGTAGACCATGTACCAACAAAGAAGGACTGTTTGGGGATGTGAAGGTTGGGGGCAGCCTCAGCTGCAGTCACCGTGAGATGATGGAGTTCAGGATCCAGCATGGAAGAAGCACGGCAATAAGTAGGATTACAACCCTGAACTTCAGGAGAGCTAACTTTGGCCTCTTCAAAGACCTACTTGGAGGAATCCTATGGGTTAGGGCTCTAGAAGTTATGGGGGTCCAAGAGAGCTGGTTAATATTCAAGCACCACTTCCTCCAGGCTCAAAATCGGTGCATCTCTATGAGTAAGAAATCAAGCAAAGGAGACAGGAGACCTGCATGGATGAGCAAGGAGCTTCTGGAAAAACTCAAATGGAAGAAGGATGTTTACAGAATGTGGAAAAAGGGACTGGCCACGTGGGAGGAATATAGGAATTCTGTCAGGGTATGCAGAGATGCAACGAGGAAGGCCGAGGCCCACTTGGAATTAAATCTGGCAAGGGACATCAAGGACAACAGGAAGGGATTCTTCAAGAGCATCAGTAGCAAAAGGAAGACAAGAGAAAATGCAGGCCTGCTGCTGAATAAGGTGGGTGCCCTGGTGACGGAGGATACAGAGGAGGTGGAGTTACTGAATGCCTTCTTTGCTTCAGTCTTTACTGCTAAGACCAGCCCTCAGGAATCACTGACTCAGGAGGTAAGGGAAAAAGTCTGGGGAAAGGAAGAATTTCTCTCTTGGTTGACAAGAATTGGGTTAGAGATTATTTAGGTAAACTTGACACCCACAAATCCGTGGGCTCTGATGGCATACTGAGGGAGCTGGCAGATGTTATTGTGAAGTCACTCTCCATCATCTTTGAAAGGTCATGGAGAACAGGAGAGGTGCCTGAGGACTGGAGGAAAGCCAATATCTCTCCAGTCTTCAAAGACAGCAAGAAGGAGGACCCAGGAAACTACACATCAGTCAGCCTCACCTCGATCCCTAGAAAGGTGATGGAACACCTCATTCTGGATGTCATCTCTAAGCACATAGAGGAAAAGAAGGTTATCATGAGTAGTCAACATGGATTCACCAAGGGGAAATCATGCTTGACCAATTTGATAGCCTTCTATGATGGCATGACTGGCTGGGTAGATGAGGCAGAGCAGTGGATGTTGCCTACCTCAACTTTAGGAAGGCTTTTGACGCTGTATCCTATAACATCCTCATAGGTAAGCTTAGGAAGCATGGGTAGATGAGCGGACAGTGAGATGGATTGAGAACTGACTGAATGGCGGAGTTCAGAGGGTTGTGATCAGTGGTGCAGAGTCCAGTTGGAGGTCTGTAACAAGTGGTGTTCCCCAGGGGTCAGTACTGGGTCCAGTCTTGTTCAACATATTCATCAGCGACCTGGATGAGGGGACAGAGGGTACCCTCAGCAAGTTTACTGATGACACAAAGCTGGGAGGAGCGGCTGACACCAGAACACTGTCAGTGAGACCTGGACAGGCTAGAGATTTGGTCAGAGAGGAACCTAATGAAGTTCAACAGAGGCAAGTGTAGGGTCCTGCACCTAGGGAGGAATAACCCCATGCACCCGTACAGGTTAGGGGTTGACCTGCTGGAAAGCAACTCTGTGGAGAAGGACCTGGGAGTCCTGGTGGACAACAAGTTGACCACGAGCCAACAATGTGCCCTTGTGGCCAAGAAGGCCAATGGTATTCTGGGGTGCATTAAAAAAAAAGCATAGCCAGCAGGTCAAGGGAGGTCATCCTTCCCCTCTACTCTGCCCTGGTGAGGCCACATCAGGAGTATTGTGTCCAGTTCCAGGCGTCCCAGTTCAAGACAGACAGGGAACTGCTGGAGAGAGTCCAACGGAGGGTTACAAAGACGATCAAGGGAATGCAGTGCCTCTCTTGTGAGGAAAGGCTGAGACCTGGGTCTGTTTAGCCTGGAGAAGAGAAGACTGAGAGGGGATCTCATCAATGTTTATAAATATTGAAAGAGTGGGTGCCAAGAGGATGGGGTCAGACTCTTTTCAGGGGTGCCCAGCGACTAGACAAGGGGCAACGGGCACAAGCTGGAACACAGGAAGTTCCATTTGAACAGGAGGAAAAACTTCTTTACTTTGAGGGTGGCAGAGCACTGGAACAGGCTGCCCAGAGAGGTTGTGGAGTCTCCTTCTCTGGAGATATTCAAATCCTGCCTGGATGCGTTCCTGTCCAACCTGCTCTAGGTGAACCTGCTTTGGCAGAGGGGTTGGACTAGATAATCTCCAGAGGTTCCTGCCAACCCCTACCATTCTGTGATGGATAAAGAACACTGATAAAGACAGGTCCTTGGGGAAATATTCTGAATGGAAATGTATCCACAGAAATACAGATTTGCCTATTTATCCTCCTCAGGATAAATGGATGGGAAGGATGGGAAAGGTTGAGGTTCAAAACTCTGAGTCTGTCTGGTTCACAGGCAAGCACCTCACATATCAGAAGTCTTTGACAAAGGCAGGGTACAGACTTAGAGACCTGTCTCCTGCAAGCCCAGCGAGAGTCCTAACCTACTGGTAGTGGAGTCTCGCTGCCTCTTCGGCTTTCTGCCTCTCTAAAGAAAATACCATTACAAACAACCCACCTCTATGGTAAACTGAAGTTGTGAATACATTGTTTTACCGAAATGTTCAAAATTAACTATGTTTGTGAACTTGAAATCAGCATAACATTCAAGTATATGCTGAAATCCTGTTGAGTTCAAACTGCTCAGTACAGCCTACTCTGTTGTATTAAGTATCTTAAGTATTTTCATTAAATAAAGTTAGAATAAGGGTGACAGGTTTGCATATATGGTAACTCATTTCTCCTTTTTCTGAAATCCATAAAACTTCTCCCCTTTTGAAATTCAGGATTCATTCTTTTAAACAGATCTGACTGTATCACTTTCAGCTCAGGAGAAAGACCAAGTAAGAATGATACAGGTGGCAGATGTGCAACATTTCTTCTTCACAGTAGCAATTTTCATATGATATGAGTTCAAATGTATGATTTTATTTTCTTACACACTAAATTGAGTAACAAGCATTTGGGTTATCTCAGTATTAGAAGAATGTACCTGGTTCTACTTTTATCAGAATCTGAAAATACTGAAGGAGGGAAATAACTGGAAGTCTTATTAAATCCCCAAACCCCAAATAAATCTAAGATAAAATCAATGAAAAAATTATCTTTGCTCTGCTGAGCACTCACAATGGTTCCAGGACACCTGCTGGATAAACCCATGTTGTATGGGAGGTCTACATGGAAAAGAGAAGCTAATTGCTGTCATGAAGGCAAATACAACATTTCATTATGGGAATGAATCCAAGTATCCAGTACACAACCAACCCTCCTGCAGTCAGGCTGAGTGGAAAGTGACAGTATCCGTGTCCAAAGTTCTGAAAATATTTTAGCATTCTATAGCGCAATGGCCTGTTTCAACCACTGCCAGCAAAGCCACTGAAGAGCAAGAGATGCCTGAAGATCCCAGCCCTGCCTGGGGCTCCTGCTTACCCACAGGGCCACCACATCCCCTTGTTTGGTCTGTTAATTGTTCAATACAGAAGGCTCCCACATGAGTCCCAGGGGATGCAAGGGCACATCTGTGGGTGACGCGAGTGCTCCAGAAATGGAAACGTGTTCAGGTAAATCATTTGATCAACACTTGCAGAAATGAACACTTCCTCTCACATAAAGGGAACCAATTAAAAAGGAAAAGATGAAATTTGTCAGCTAATTTGTTCTCAGTGATTAATTCAACTCTAAACAATTCCATTATTTAGTCTTCCCATGTCCTACTAATCTGAACCTCTTTCCCCCACCTCCGAAGAAACCCTGTGCAAAGAAGCAGGGGAATGATTAATTTTTTAGCATGAGACAGCCTGACCTTGTACTCCATTAAGCAGAGTGTTTCCATAGTTTCCATGTAATTTGTCATGGACGAGTTCACCTATGTACCAAACAAACTCTTTACATTACCAGTCTTGCACAGAAAATAAAATCTGAATTGCTGCTGTTTAATGAAAATACAAAACCCAAAGTGGAAGTTAAAAAATCTCAAAACATTCATATTGCCTGCAGAAGGCCAAAACCCACTGTATTTTGGCCCTGTCTCTGTGAGCGTGAAAGGCTTTTCGTCAAACAGACAGATACTGCAGCAACCTTAGCATTTCTGAGAATGTGAATAAAGCAGGAACACCTTAGGACAAAGTCCAGATCCACTGCAATCAACAGGATTTGGCTGATTGATTTCAAAGGATCATAAGGCTTCATAGCAACTTGTTAGAATTTAATTTCAGACCTTTAATTAAAGGCTTAGTACCAGAGGTCCCATTGCTCAGGGCAGACATTAAAGGCCGCCGCTTGCCTAAGGATTTACAGTCTCGTATGCGGGTCTCCTTTCTGCTGCAGCGAAGGCAAAAGCTCTCCTGATAATGCCAGGAGAGCACAGGTAGACAGCTCAGCACAGTCCAGCCTCCCATCCCCCTGAGATGCATCTGATGGCTGGAGCAAACCAATGGAGGAATGGAGCAAAAGGAAAGGCAGCAGCAGTGTGGGTTTGCTCAGGTGAGGCAACGCATGCAGTCAGAGTGTTTGGTGCAGTTGTGTTTGCTTCAGTAATAGGGAGGGCTGCTCTGATAATCTGTGGTACACTGCACTTGCCAGCATCAGCTGGCAGCCATCCAGAGGTGTAGCAGGAGGATTAGAGAGTGGCTTTGGGATGAAGGGTTTATTTTTCCTCAGCTAAGTGCAAATGAGAGAGGCTGGCAAAAGGGATAAAATGTTAACTCAAAAACTTTTCACTCTCTTGGCCGCTAGAAAGGATTAACACAGTTTCCTGAAAAGGTTTTTGCTAAATCAGCCAAAGGACTTCGCTGTGAAAAAATAAACAAGATAAATGTTTTGATTTAAAACAAAACAGCTCTTTCTGAATGCCACAGCCCACACTTAAAGTCCACACCACTTTTCTCCCTTAAATTTGCTGAAGTTCATTGTGAAATACAGCTAAACACCAACAAAAGCAGAAAAAAAGTTTCTGTGCAATCAGTTTCACATATCCAGATGAGTTCTTCCCACATCTCCATGTGTAAAACATGAAGGATCTTGCTCAAGTAACCTCTCAGAAAGTACCCAGGAGCACCGAGCGCATGTGGACTCACAAATATAGACGTTTCAAAGAAAAGATTGAATCATTTTTATAAGAATAACAGGAGAACAGATTGTGCCACCCTTTCTTAATGTACTGGTAGTTGATTTAACTGATAAAAGTATACTGCAGTCTAAACTCACCTCCAAGCTAGATGAAAACACCACTGAAACTAGTAGAGCTGATGGAAAAGGAGGTATTTCTACATTAGGACAGTTCCTCAGGCAATGTAAAATGTCTTCATTCCATTGATTTAAAAAAAAGCAACATCAATTTAATCAGACAAGGATTGGTACAGGGAATAATGCTGCAGGACCCCCAGGTAGGTGCTTAGGTGGAATTGCCTGACCAGGGAGTAAACACCATTTGGAAAAGTGATAAACAGGAAATTGCTATTGCTATGATTGGGAAAGAATAGGTGTGACTGCTTTCTTCTCCCAAACCTGTTCATCTGTAGGGACAAGCAGTAGCTAATTTTCTGCTGTCCTTGAGAAATCAGTGCTTCCTGTACTAATTCACAAGCAAAAGCCACTGTAACATAGATGTACATTGACACTCTTGGAAAGGCAAAAAAAAAACCCCATAACAACAACAAAAAACCCAAAACACAACACAAAAGTATATGTAAAGAGCTAACTGTACAAAGTTGTATTAATGCGAAGAAAATTTCCTCACCTGAAAATCGTAAAACTTTATCACCAGTTTCAACGTGATAAAGTTACATTGGTGAAATAAATCTGCAATGTGAGCATGAGCATCTGCGTGCCTCTCTAACCTTATTGTAGTTTTAGGTACTGCATACTATGATGGGGAAATGACTGATATCAGTGATGGTAACTCAATTCTACATCAGCATAGAGTCATCAGTCTTCTGGCACTCTTAAAAAAAAACTGAATAATGTTCTATTGATGTTCTGTAGAGCTTCTCCTTTCTGATGTTATGTATTATTGCTGCAGCTTCTTCCAAAATTGTAAAGATTTTTATTGTTTACAAAGTGAATTATGCTTTCATATCTTTTGCCTTACTGTTTTCCCAATTGCTTAGCAACAAGTCTCCACAAAGAAAAAAGACAGAGCACTCTTTCTTTTATGTCGTACATCAGCGGCATCTCTGGTACAACAGTGACCTCAGACAAGCTTAACACCCAGGATGCATTTGGTCCATTATGTTAATCCTGGTGTTCTGTAAAGAGTCTATGTGTGTTAATGCTTAAATATTGCCTTTCTGGATCTGTAACCATTCTAGTCCTGAGACTACAGCTTTATAAACACTATCTTCCACATTCAACATTTTTAAAACTGCTACTCATTTCCAGCTTTTCCTTTTCAAGAGAAATTAGCCCAATTTCAGAACTTGAGGTAGGTCAGACTTGTGTTAGGTTGAAAAAAACTGTAGACACTGATCTGACAAGTTGATATGCAGGACACTGGCAACAGACTTCTGTGGCTGTAACCCATATATATTATCCACAAAATTAGCATTATTGTTGTCATTTTAGATGTAAACAGGCACAGTGATACACACCATGCAATAAACATTTATTTGTACCCTGTCAGCTACATATCCTTTCTTTGGCTTAGAGTGAGTCTAATGTCCTAAACTGACTATTGTTATATCCTAGATAGAAGACCAATAGGTATAAAACTCTTCTATGTGGGTACTCCATGCTCACAAAAGTATCTGAATGGGAAAAGACAGACTGGGTGATGACAATGTACAAGTACGGGAAGCAATCAGAGAACCAGAGAAAATATCCAAAGAATGTGTGAAAATAAACTACATCTTCTCAAAAACAACACAAAAGGTCAAACTGGAACAAGGTAGGGTGCCAGCCCTACCTTGCCAATGGAAAAGCACTGCATTAGCTAATACTATTTTCTATCTTTAATTTTAATGAACATCAAGCTGCTATATTCAATGAAATGCATTCCCAAATGGTAAGGTTAAATAGGTTTACAGACTTATATTGGTTTTAGAGTGCACTGAGTTTGATGACTTCCAATAGAAGCTAGTGCAGCTCAATCAATCTTTAATACAATTCAGGAGATACACAACAAATCCATAGTGTGTACACACAGGCCAGAACACCTATGCATTGGTTTAATGAGTTTGCTAGTGGCTGGAAGTTATAACAGTAGCCTGCTATGATATTTTGGTTTAGTGGAGGGCTTCTGCTATTCAGGTGACAAAGACCCTAAGCTTTCATGCTGAAACCCCCTGCGCCTACTACCCTGACTCTTTGGGGTCTGTGCAATAATGCTTCAGTACTCTCCCACGCACCAGGTAGAATCCTAAGTGGAGTTCCCCTACTCTGGGGAAATGAAGACACTTCACTGAAAATCTATAACCATGTTCAAAACAGGAGAAGTCCTACAAGGTTGTGTATGTTACTAAGGACTCCACATTTCCAGTTCATAAAGCCCTTTGATTTAGCAGTTGGGTGACAACTATCCCTTCCCTGCTAAATTAGCATGGTGGTGTCTTTCCAGCATCTGACAGGCAGCATTTAAAAGGCTTTTGGGAGTAAGTGCATTTTCCAGATGAGCTGTTACTGGCTCCCTTTGTCTGTTTCCACAGCTCACATTTCACATTCCAGGTGCATTTAATTTGTTCATGCAAAGTAGAACTTTCCAGGAAAAAGGGAATGCCCAATATGTTAGTGGAGTTGGACATCCTTACAGGGAGGTCTGAATATTATATGTGCAGGATGGATACTGACGACCTAGGATGATAAAGTTCTTTAAACAGAGGGAAGATTTTCAGATCCCTTGGGGCTTATTCTAAAGAGCAGAAGCCATATTTCTTTACCTTGAAATTTGAGCCAATCTCCTCTGAACTTATTCAATGCGCTTAGTGCTTTCAGAGCACAATACATGCATTTTGCCACAGTGTAAAAAGTAGGTGAACAATAATTGTAGGGGGTTCTGGTAAACACAAGATGGACAGCAAGACTCCAGGACATAATTAATTACCAATAATCAGTGCTACTAGCATTGCTTTAGTGCAGGGACTGAGATTTTCATCTCCTGCCTTTATGACGAGTGTTATTAGTCATATTCTCACAGTAACGCATGCTTCGGTTTTGCTAAGTGAAACAGCTGTCAAGCAGTAACTGTGCTATTCTCTACAGTTCAACTCCAGGACACTTAATAAAATGGGTAGAGGAGTAGCTCTGGAATATCCTGTGATTTGTTCACAAGCCCTGTGTAAGAAAGACCCTCAGGTTTCATCCCTTCAGAAATGGGACAGAAAACACATTGTTTCTGGGACTAATCACCTGACTCCAAGTTTTCCCATTGTTCCTGCTCAGAGCATCACTGATTGCCACGTTGAGAAAGAGCCAAGAATTTACATGTCTCTGCTCAAGGCTCACCCATTCAAAAGCAGGGAGAGCAGAGAACAGAAGTGGCAGATAGGAACTGTGCTCTATAGTTCTATAACCAAAGACCATGCAGACCTGGAAACAGGTGTGGGTAGCCCAGGAGAAGAGCGTTCAGCATGGTAGCTCTGTTCTTTGCATTAGAAAAGACTCCTGACAAGAACTGTGGAAAACCTTTGTTTGTGTCAAGAGAATCAGACACCGCTGGAGACTGTAGTTCAAATCACAGTTCATCTGTGTGTGGGCTGCACAACCTCACATAAATTACCTGGATCTGTTAGGGATCCCAGCTTCCCCAGTTGTAAATGGAGATAATCACTCCACTTCTCTTCCTTGCAGAACATGGCAAAGTCCAGGGAACATTACAAGATTCTACCAAGCAAATGAGGACCGCAGAAGCCTCTAGACAGATGGACCTCTTCACACCCTACACAGCAAGTAAAAGCATTTATGAGTATGCTCAGTGCAGTTCACCTCTGTCCATTCTGCCCATTCTTGTGTCTGGAAAGCTGTCTACATATTTATGGAAAGGTATATGACTCTCAAGGATACCTTCCAGCAGTACACCAGAACAAGTCTGGGCTCATATAGCTCTGCCCAATAGCAAAAGCATTTCTAAACTAAACCAGACATCCCTGCTCACCTCATGTACAAGGTAAAAGAGTATCCCATGCAAAAAATTCATATTCTCTAGCCTTTTTCACATTTGCCAATGCAGGTAAAGGCCAGAAAGACTTATTCCAACAGCTTGCTTCAGTGCTGTAACAGTCTTTCAAGACCAAAAGCTGAAAGAACCACCACCCCAGGCACATACTACACAGAGCATTTAAGTAGCAATGTGAAAGCCAATATCCTTATTTGCAAAGCAATCACAGCCAAGGAAAGTATACCTGACGGGTACGGGCAAGGCAATACGGGAAGATGTATTATTCCCTGAGGGAACGTTGCATTCCACGCATATTACTTTTACACAGAGTTGATTACTTTCAGTACCGTGCAAGGAGGCTGGCAAAGAGTACTTCAATGTCTGTTATTACTGCTGATTTACAAGAAATCCAAAGTAATTTTTTAAGTATTGCAGGTTGAAAGAAGACATTAAAGTGCAGCAATTTGCACGCAAAGATAAACTTAAAAAAAACATGTTGTGTTTCTAGCTGCAGCTCCCCCTTGAATTGATTCACCTGATAAACAGCTTAGGTTTTGCTGCCTTCAATAATTCCGCCCTGCTTTTGCTTACCTACCTATGTAAGTGCAATGGGTCTGTGTTGATTCCTTACAAACTGATCAGCCATTGCATATATACTAGGTTAGGGTCATACCTAGTCCTTTCTTCTTCAGCCCAAGGGGTCTTTACCTTCTTTAATATTTCTTCAGCATAATAAACAAACCTTGGCTTATTACAGAGTAAGGCTTCCTGTCCAGAAAGATCAAAAGACACTTAGCACAAAAACAAGCACAGAAAAAAAACCATACCCAACAAATATTTCAAGTACCCAAGAATCACTCACTCACATTGAAATGCAAAGTCCTTCAGGACATGCCAGGGTCCCCACACACAACACCCCATGAGTTTAACAGAGAGAGGGGATGTTTGCAAACTGAAGGCTCAGAGGGAACATACCGAGGCAACTCTGAAGGCATCTTGAGACAGCAGAACACAGTGTGTCGCTGGCAAGATCTCCTCACCCTTTGAGCCATTGGGCCACAAGGCAGTTCTGGGCTGGAAGCAGAGCAAAGTCTGTAGCAAATGACTACAACAGCACTAGCAAATTTGTACATCTCAGCTAGTCTTCCTAGTCCGGGCAGGACTCCAGCTAACTCAGGTACGTGATCTCTGAGCAGTGAATAAGGTCTGGCCAGTTGTGAAGGTCGGGTGTGACTTGGCTGCACCTGAATCGATCTACAGGCTCTCGGTTACCCAGCGCAGGTCACCTTAAATCTGTTTGAAACAACATCTAGAGTCTTGCAGAAGGATTTTATGGCCATGGTTTTACCACCTTCTTTGGTCTGCAACATCTTCAGGAACACAGGGATGCAATACCTAGAGCGCTAACTCGGTGAGGAGATGCGCTACCTATTTCAACAGAGCTTTCCTGGTGGCCACAATTTTTCACTCAAGGCTTACACCACTGCAGGGATTGAGCCTGACTCAGCTTGGGTAAGGAAAACTGAGAACGTGAAGCAATAGAAAAGGTATTGCTAATCTGAAGAGACAGATTTTGGGGGACTAGAGAGAGGATGGACAAACCTAGGAGAGATATTAAGATATACTCTGTCCTAGCAGCACTTTGAATAGTTTCTATTTTAGCCCAATATGAGGAAAGGAGGAAGGAAATCCATAGTTATTGTCCTGATTCATTGTTGCTGACTGTACACTACTGTAAGTACTACATTTGGGTAAGTCATTCAGAAGAAATCAGTAATTTGACGTTGTTTACCAATTTCCATTTCACAAATCACTTCCACCATGATGTCTCTTTTTTTTTTTTTTTAAACAGTTACACTTCTGCAGCAGTCTTTCTCAACTTCTGTCAGGGTGAAGGCTGGCTGCTCATGAATTATTTATTGTTCAGTACATACAGCATACTGATTTTTCACCAAGTCTAGAAGGTGATGTGGAGGTTCATGGGTCAACTACAAAACAGAAAGCAAGTCAAATTTCTTTTGCTAACCTTTACCTAAATATGTTCACATAAGACTCTCAGATGCTTTACTGCTTTCATTAAAAATATCTTTAACCAAGAATTTTTTTTTATCACTAAATGTAGAAAAATAATTAAAAATATCATAGAAACCACAAAAGCAGGGTCTAAGACATATTTGCTGAAATATGCCTATGCGTGGATTTCTATTTTGCGTGTCATTGGTAGTGCTTCTCAATCAGCATTTTTTTTACACATTCTTGGAAATAAAAGTGCATGCCAATAATTCTACATCTCATTTTGTAATATTTGTATCCAAAATATCTGAGTAATTTGCCAACAATACTGAAAATATGTACATCTCACAAGCCTTTATTCTTTATAACCTATAAAGGGTACAGCCATCAATTTCAACACTTATTCGGTACATTACTTCTTTGCCGTGTTGCTATCATAATCATAAAGCGTGATTGATGTACCTTCCTCCACTGTGTCTTTTAGACAGGTTTATTGGCTAAACTACAAACGCTCAAACTCAAAGACTATGTTCCTGTTACGGAGGAATATTTTATCAGCACAAGTTTCAAAATGAAAAATCTATTGCAATTCCATCTCTAATCTGAATATGGCTTTAGAATTAGCCTTCAGACAAAACTCCTACAGCAGTGTATATGGTAAGTGTTGCATCTAAAACTTGTTCCATACTCATCCCTTCTAAGAATCTATAATCTATTTATTTATTACAGCTGTGCTAAAAAGTCTGGAATAATCTTTCACAAACTGTTTTATTTGTTTTACTGATGGCAAGACAATAGATCATGTACTCAGTTTTTATTGCATATGTAAATATAACTGTATGAGATAATTTGCAGATTCAAAGCAGAACAGCAAATAATTATGATGATAAAATAACGTTGGGAAAGGAATTTATCAAAGCCATTTTATTGCTCAAATTATCAGCAAGCAATCTGAATTTGGACTAAACTAGTAGTGGTCTAACTCTTTATGCTAACAGTTATGCCCTGATTTTATTGCCATTCATGTACATGGCAAAGTTTCCATAGAGAGCAACTGGGAGCAGAACTGAACCTGACCTTAGGTTCTAAAAGTATGGGTCTCACCACATACAGAAAATTACCACTTGAAATCTACAAAAATATAAAGGCTGGTTTGGGGTTTTTTCCCTGAGAAAAAGAGGTTAATTTTAATTAACCAAATGAAAATCTGAAATTATCTTTTCCCTTCTCACAGAGGTAAAAACAAATGTCTCCAATGCCTTTGGGTTAAATGTTGATAAAGTCAAGGTTAACATGTAGTAAATCAACACCGTACAAGTTACAAATGATCTTGTTTTTCACTTTCAGAAAAGCCAGTGTGAAGTTTAGCGTGAAATTAACCCATGGAATACAATTTCAGTTTAGAGCAATCACCAGTGTCAGTCTGCAGCCTGAGGAGGTTAACTGCCTTTGATCCAGTTCAGCTGGGAGATGAGCTGAAGCAGCAGAACCCACAGTGCCAGGTAGAAGAGGATGTCGTGAGGTGATGGCAGCATGCGAATTTCAGCAAGTCACACATGGAGGATGAAAGGGGGAATTCTCCATGGGATTGGAACTGGAAGAAAAAGCTAAAGCAGCACTGTGTGGACTGACAGGAGGAGCAGCTCTTCTAAAATGCGAAGGGGACTGGAGAAGAGTAGTGATCACTACATCACCTGTGATAAGACTGGGATCAAAGATGCATAATCACAAGTTCTCCATTTTAAACCACTGGCAAACTCCCCAGAAAGCATGAGACAGTCTTGGTGTTAAAACTTCATCATGACTGAATCAGCCCTATCCCTAAAGAGAGTTCAGCTGTGACACCAGAGAAAGCCGGTGTTGCTGCAGAGATTGCAGGAGCACTTTCCTATTTCACTCTAGCTGGGAATCTGAACACCAACACCTATTAGTTTATGGCAAAGAAACCCAACCTAGTCTGCTGATCAAAGCTTTAAAGGCTTGAGCTCAATTTAATCCCACCTTCATGTTTTTAGTGGCCAGTGAGTGCTACCAAAAGGATCAGAAGAGGCCAGAGGAGAATTAACCACTGATTATTGAATTAGAGAGAATGCTCAATACATTTCAGTCTCTCAACGCTGAGCAGAAGCATGTGGGCAAAGGCACATCTTTCATTAAAAACACCGCACCAAAGTGAAGCTTGATCTATTATTTAATCAATGGTCTTTTGAAGCAAATGGTCATTTTACATCAAACCCTTTTCCTTTTTTGTTTTCTTTTTAATGCCTTGTCTACTGAGGGGGAGGGGGCACTAAATATCCCCGGACAGCATTCATTCGGCTGCAGTAAGAAAGCAGGGAAAGGAAAGGAACAGTCTATTTATAAAGCTATAGAAGACACAGTAGTGGAGCCTTTTGCCCTTTCTGTAGGTGCAGACAGATAAAAGGGCATTTTTAAAATTTATTTTTTGGATGAGACCACAAGGAAGTTATTTATGCTTCTGGCCACATTGGAAGTCCATTTTTGCTGACAATAGTGGCCTCACAGGTATACCTGCCTGAACCTTTATTGCAAGGAGAAGAGAAAAGCTGCAGGAAGTAAACAGAGTCAGAGACCCTGAAAGTGCAGAGACTGAGCAGGGAAAGCTGACAAGACAAATGGATAAAGAGTTTGCAGGTGTCTGTAAGACAAAGGCTGCTGCAAAACAAGTCTCTGTTGGAAAGGAAAGGCATGTGGCATATGGTTATGTATTAAAAGAAATAGTCTCATAATAATGCAAACTGGAAGTCTGTCCTTTGAAATGAAAAGGCAAAGGGCTCTCAGGGCGCTTCCCGTGACAGTGAAGACGGTGGAGTGGGAAGAAAAGCACATCAACTTTAAGTGGGAGAAGAGCTCCCTGCCTATGAAAGGGAGAGATGGCATCAGTGAGAGACACATGTGAGCAAAGGCAGGAAAACAGGAGACAAAACAGAAGGCAGCTTTGCAAAAATAGCCGCCAGTCAGAGACGACGGACTGGCAGGCAATTGTGTGTCTGTGTGCGCACGTGTGGTGGGGGACTGTGTGGAGCGACAGCACAGCAGTAGCTTCTGCAGACAAATCATTTTAGAAGGTGATTAATGAGCGTATCCCAAGCAGTACCACCAGCTGTCTCAAAACTGAGGAGTTTCAGGTTCTTCTTTAGAGACACCAAGAACGGCAGTTTACATCAGACCCTGTCCTAGAATAGCCCAGGCAGCAGCATGAGACTCAGTCATTAATCAGGAAATGCCTCCTCTTTACAGTCCAGATTTGCCACCAGCAGAGAGCAAAGCCAGATTAGGAACTGAAACCCTGTCTGCCAAAGTCAGTTGGAAGCAACACAGGGACTTCAGCTGGCTTTGGATCAGGCCTTTGTAAAGGATGGAACATACTGGGGTGCTGGGAAGTGGGACACAGGGTTCAATAGTGCTAGTTAAAGGACAGACACAGAAGTATCTGGCAGAAGAAGATGCTTAATACATATAATTTTGCAGGTTATCTGTGCATGCTGTGTTCGGCTCACTCCACCTTTCCTTATTTATGGGGCATCAGACCAGTAGCAGCACACAGAGCAGACTAGTCATTCCTGGTCTGGGAACGTTTCTGATCACAGAATGGCTGAGGCTGGAAGGGACCTATGGAGATAGTCCAGCTGAAGGCCCCTGCTCAACGCATGCCCAAGGACAGCAGGTTGCTCAGGTCTGCATCCAGTCGGGTTTTGAATAGCTCCAAGGATGGAGACTTCACAACCTCTGTGGGAAACCTGTTTCACTCTTCAGCAACATTCACAATAAAAAAGTTTTCATAGGTTTAAGCAGAATTTCCTGCCCATTTATGCCCATAATGCGAGGTCTAAAAACACATTCATAGAAGGATGGCGCATCTTGGCCCGTGCTACCTTGACATTCTTGTCTTCCTACAGATTGCAGAAGGAACAGCTGAACAAATGCAGATCCTTGTGTTCCCATTAGGAAAGGCTTAATACTCAGCTAAGAGAACAAAAGAACATTCTTATGGTCAAACCACACTGTTGATTTTGCAAATAACGTGAGCCGAGAAAACACCTCTGTCTCTTGAGGGAGGATCAGTTGTCCACAACCATCCCTGAGCAACTGTCTCTCCTCTTCTGTCATGAGGGGTGGTAACCATTGTGCTTTATAGAAAATGCATCCCATCCCAGAGCCTAGCGAGATAAGGCCACTGTACTACATACCATATATTTAATAACAGCAGCATTTCCAGATTCTTTTGACTGTCCACATTTCCAGGGGAAAGGGAAGGAGGAGGGATGGGGGGCAGGGAGCAAAAAAAAAAAAAAAAAAAAAGGCTTAGAAAAAAATTGGGTCAGTCTTCTTGGGAACTTACTGTGCTACTTTGTTCAGATTTTGCTCTATGCTGTACCTATGCTGTATTCAGAAACACAGCTGAAGCCTCTGAGTTTGGCCATACTACGTTTGACTTTTTGCAAGAAGCGTGTTTGTTCAGAGGAACAATGCGTACACACAGAACAAGCAAGCTGCAGGAAATGCTATTTCAAGGGGAACCATACTTTGAACACAGCCATCTCCATCATCCTCCACCAAGGAGAGGCATCCTCAACGCAACTACAGTTTGTCTTATTCTATTCTTTTGCTCTGCAGTGAAGTTAACTGCATCATATTTTAAGTCTCCTGTTAAGCACTGTAAATTCATGTCACTGGATGCACGTATGTTGTGCTGTATTTAGCAGGACTTTAGTAACTAAAATGCATACGTGAACCAAAAGGTATCATTTCTGTCACTCAAAGGATTACTTAGCACGACTTATTTCAGCAAAATGGGAATAAAATATTGAAGACATACCAAAGTACTTAATTTCTACCACACATTATATGCAATTCTGTCTCCTGCACTTCAGCTTTGGATTGCTTGATTTAAGTATTCAGGTATATTAAATGTGCTTTTGATTTCTAAATGTAAACAAGTAGATTTTTCTTCATGGGACAAGAAATGCTTCAAAACACCACGGAACCTTTTCCCCCAATATTGCCTGACTCTCCAGGTGAGCTTTCTTTGTTTCCACATCCATTATGGTTTGGATTCCTGCAGACAAATGCCTAGCCAAATTTATTTATTTATTTATTTTGGAGAGCAATAACATTTGCAGAAAGCTGTCATTTTAAAGCTTGCAGAATCAGGTCCCACCAGAAAGCATCTTTCCCTCATTTTTGTGCAAGCCTGCCCCATTCTGCTTGTGTGTGTGGGACAAGGACACATAGAAGAGAAGGGAAAAATTTGCAAAAATCTGCTGAAGCAATAGTACTAAGGACCATCCACCCAAAGAAAGAACCATAGTGTTTTCCCACCTGCTGTGAAAACCTCTTACCAGTCTGCTCCAACTTGTTCCAGACACACAAGCACACTAATAAACAGCTCTTGCCGATTTTATTCCCCTGACTTCAATAATGCTTTAATATAGCATTGACAAGCTTGTACCTAGTAATTATTTAGAAGCTGCCTCATGGTCAGGTTTTGCAGCTTATTGTTGCTGTATGTTTTTCAATTATTAACAATTGAAAAGGGGCCAATATTAAAATACCTCACTTAAAGTATCTTTTCTTATCCTGCATTGTGATATAAAAAGAACTGGGGGGAAAAAAATAAATTCATTGCATATTTATGCCTTTCAAATTCTCAGATTATTGAAAAACAGGAATGGAGGAATAAAATGGCATCCTCATTGTGCCGCTTCCTTTTATCATCTGGATGTTCAAATCAGACAGTGAAATGCATACATACATCTCTTTTAATAAATGGTTGCTCATTGTGTTTTACCACATTACGTAGTGTCTGCTTTAGAAGACTGGCACTTTGCACCTATCGTAACATTACCAGGGGCAAGATTTCAGATACAGTTTAGTGCATGACTGGAAGAGAGAAGCATAACAAGATTCAAGGGCTGGAAGCTGAAGTTAGAATGTACTCAGGCAAAGAGAAACAAGCAAAATGTGAAGTGTGTTTAACCACAGCCCAGGCTAAAGTATGCCAGGTGTTACCCTCTCATTTGAGGTCTTTCAATCAAGATTGGGTATCTTTTACAAAAGATCGATTTGTCTTCAGAGCTGTAGCAGAAAAAGGCAGAAGAATACTTGAGAGAGAACCCAAGCCACGTTTTTTTAAAGCCTCGGAAGTGTCCTAAATGAACTCAAGCATTGCACCAGTCAGAGCTCTTGGATTTTGAGGCCAGAATCCAAAAGGACACAGGTCTGCAGTATGTAAAAACTGTTCAGAGAATAAAATTCACACTACTTAGTTACACATTGCACAAGGATTCGCACTTCAGTATGCTGAATAAGTGATACTTAAAAGTCAAATGTTGCTGAAGTCAAGAGGACACATATCAAACTGCCTTACTCTTGGACGTAGGTCTATATCGTGGGATTACAGAAAAGAACATTAGGGAAATCAAAATTCAGGTTGAAGCCTTCTGCACTTAGCAGTTGACATGGACATCCTGATTTCTGTCTTCCGTACAACAGTACACAAATTAAAAAAAAAAAACAAAGTTCTTCTGTAGCCAAGAACCTAGGAGCTGTCAGGTCAGAAGAAGAGCAAAGAGGACAAAGAGCCATTTGTTCTGTGCCAGAGAGTCAACAGACAAGAGGCAGATCTGCATACCGATTTCTACCTCCTTGGGGGAACTTTATTACTTCAAAGATACACCAGACTCAATCATAAGAGACATAGTTCAATGTTTTTCTCAGATTTCACAAAAACTGTTCTTTTTCACTCAGTGGTCCCCTGAATTATGGCTTAAAGATGAAAACCTGATGAATGCCTGACCTTGCACTAAAGTCCAGCCTCCTTATTGGTCACTTCTTTCTCATAATTTGACCAATATGCTATTTTTTCCCTGTTGAAATATCTTCTCATTGACAAAATACAAAGACCAAAAAAAATCTCACTAACACTTGCCATATCTCCTTACTAGTTCCTAGTGTTCCGTGTAAAATTTCATGTTATCCTGCAGTTTTCCCAGCTCAGAACTACTTTGATGTTTCTTGTCCCTCTTTTTAGGGTATTTATCCCCAGACCTCCATGCCGTCCAGTTGGAGGGTGTTTCCCCTCACCGCTTTTTCCTCTATCAGAGCTCATTTGTGATGTTTTTTGGCACTATACCAAGTAACCTGACCAACATTGTCGATAGTTTATTCTCACTTCTTCCTCCTAGGAAAGGTGTATGATTCAAGGATCATCATATCTTAAGTCAACAACAACAACAACAACGTCCTTGCTCTTGGAATAGAGGGAGTGTTAACGATGAAAACAGCTTTGACAACATTCCGGCTGACAGCGACCTTCTTGTTGCTGCTCTTTGGTCTCGAGCCACATCAGTGGTGGTCTTGCCCCACATCTATTCCTCCCTATGTTACCACAACCTAGAGAGCAGCTTTACAGTTACTGTGTCATTTCAGGAAATGCACAAGTCTGTTTTACAGATACTTTTCTACTGGAAATGCACCAACCATCATAAGAATCGGTATCAAGCACTGCACTAGTCTGTCATCCTGATTTTGGAAGCCAAATTGTCCTCATTGCTCTCTGATTCCTACTACTGGTACAAACCCCAAATTTAACATTAAATTCCCCCACTGCTAAGCAGAATGGAGAGCGACTCTCCCACTTGGAAAGCCACAAGTAACACTGCTACATACCCAAACATGTTACACTTCAATTTTCCTTCTAAAACACTTTTTGTCATCAATAAGCCATTAGCATCCATTTTCTCCAAGGAGTTCAAGCTTATAATCAGCATATTTAGCACCTGCACAGCTTTTCCTGCTGCAGCAACCCCTGTTCTCTCATTCCCCAGCCCATACTTACTTTAATCACAAGTTTTACTAACACACACAGGCTTCTCTGACAGTTCTCTCTCGAATATCAGTGTCTTTCACCATAACTTGTCACTTCCACTCATTACAGACTTCACTAGCCCAGTAGCCTAGTAGGGTAAGGCCCAAGGAAGAGTTGTACTGTTGACCAAGATTCAAATCTGGAAAGCTGAGTAACTACAGCACATGGAGCAATGAAAGGAAGAAAGATGTTCTTTTGCTAATGTTTGAGACCCCCATGAATGTTCATAGAGGTTTTAATAGCAATGCTGGTGAACTGGAATGGGGAAGTGATAACTTAAACATGAAAAACTGAAGAATTTCTGGTTTTAATCAAGCAGTAAATACACTAATTCTTATTTGCACCTTGTTAGCCTGATCTCCACCCACTACCATGTCTAGAGTACATTATTTATATGTACTGGTCCCAGTGGGCCAGATCACAGATATGCACCAGAAGAAAAAGGTGGTAAAGGAGGAATCCTATTCTCTCACCAGATGGAGTCTGTGAACACACAGTCCCAGTATGCTCCCAGTCAAAACCACAGCTTTAGTGAGGGCCCAGATGTAAGCTCTGACCTACAAGAACCTACATGAAATAAGATCTGCATACTTGAGAGATTGCTTTGGTCCCCGAGCACAGCAGAGCTGGCTGGATTTGCCCTGCTAAAACCAGCATATTTCTGGCAAGAGTCTCTGAAGGACCCCTCTGCTTTGCGAGCCTTCCTTCCCTGGTGTCAGAAATGTATGTCTAACTGCCTGCAGCAAGCAAAGACAACCTTTTCGAGCAGGCGTTCACTCAAGGCTGAAGCCTGAGGTTTCTTTGGGGAAACAAAGATCTGAGAAGTTTTCTCAGTAACACAAATGTGTCAGATAGCTTTCTAACACAGGAGAGCAGACGCTGCTATTTCTGTCTCATAGCCTTAGACAGTAGCCAAGATTTTTCCAAGGCTGAGCAGGGATTTGGGATGCCTCTGTTTTGGAAGACCTCTTAAAGAAATGCAATCTTAAAGAAGGAAGTGATAAACACTCCTTCACAGGGAGGCAACAGCATTCATCTCAATGCACCTGGGAGGGACCCCAGAAGCCAGGGCACTTTTTGATTTGTATTTTAAATGGTACCAATAGATGGCAAAACTTGGAGATATATATATATATATATATCAATACCCTGAACGAAAATATTCTAAGAATAGCATTTCATCTTTCCATTACTTTAAAGGGTTAGCTTTCTAGGAAAAATACTGATATATTTGATAGAAAAAGACAGTTACTTCACAATAATTTCCTGATGTTTTATGGGGAAGATTCCTTCAGTTAGACTAACTACTTCAGATACAAGCATAACTGCAAGGAAAAATTACTCAAATATTAATCGAGTACTACATATAGCACATTACTGTGTTAAATATCCCTCGTGTTTTTTAAACATATTTTCAGAGATGCGTAGTCTAACAGAGTACAATTAGCTTAATGAGATTTAAATTACACTAATGGACCTCATTAAGAAAAAAAGGTTATAAAATCTTCAGCAGTGACTCAAAGGCTCATGTTAACATAAGGAGACAAGGCTCCCAAGATTCCTCTATAGTCATTGTGGAGAAACATGTTCCTGTAGAGAGCAAGAGTCAGTCCAGGAACCTAATTCTGATGTCCCAGTCCAGCCTCAGAGGATTGTGTCTCTCACCATCAACTTCAAATGAAGCCTAAAGAGGCCACCTTCCCAGAAAGAGAACAGACTTTGTGGTTGCCCACAACCCTCCATAACTACTTATGTATTTTAGGACTTTCACTGTAATTTCAAAACCTGGTACAACAAGAGGAGTTGTGATGAACTAGATGAAATCTATCAATATACCCCTTTTCCACAGAATAGTAGTGACCAATTAAAAATGTCGTTTACCATATTTCATAAGTAGAATGTGAACCTTGTGTGATCCAATAATGGGGGTCCTGGTAAATCAAAAGACTGAGTCTTGAGCCAGATTGCTTCTTGAAACTATTTGTATAAAGCATAAAGGGAGCCCATTATACCCGGTCAATAACAGGATTAGCAAGAGTGAGGCAGGGAACAGGAATCACAATACTGAGCTCAAAGCCTTCTCTTACATTCTGAGTTATTTTAAGAAGGTAAAGATTTTTTTTTTCTATTTTCTATTCTTTATAGCCATTATGGAACATTTCAGAAGTGAGTAAGGAATTATTTTAATGATTGAAATGTTTGATAACCTGTTCTACAATGAAAAATTTACTACTATATAGAGAACAAAGCATGACAAATATTGTTAAATGGATGCAATTTGGTATGTAAAGCTCTAACATCATATGATTATACATCTATCAGCACTTGAAGTCTCCTGAGTTCACACAGAATATAGTTTCTTATGGCTATAAGTGGCAGCTATGAAGGATTAAACATTCCCATGTTTACTACCTCAATGGCAACCTTTTACTCCCCTCTGAACCTCATCTAATGACCAAGAGCACTCCATGGATTAGGTACCACTGTTTTATCCTCCATTTTGGGATGTGGCATTGTTGGGCCCTTGTTCCACATTTTTTGTGGTCCCGTCTCCCCCTACCCTGCAGTCTGGCTTGCAGTCTGCTGCCTTCTACCAAGGCAAAGAGAAAAGCTGTCAGTACCATGTCATCTGTCATTCAGCAGACACATCTGAAAAGTCTCATTGCTGCATTGATGAATGTTTCTTCCACACAGCCCTTCTTCTGACCATTGCAATGCTGGCAAATGCTTGCAAGCAACTGGCCAATATTCCATTTCAAAGACCAATATATTGCCCTTCGTCATTTAGCAATAAGAAATTTGGTATCACTTCTTTGGTACTGCTTAGATCTTTCCAATCCAGTTTGTACTCGACTCTCATTACACTGAAAAGCCCAGGAACCTTCTTGTCCTCTCCTGCATTGGTAGTGCTGCCTGCCTCTGAACTTTCCTATGGCACCTTCCTACCTGATGCGCCCTTATGAACTTGGTATACCCAAATCCAGTATGAATGCAAGTGTCCTGCTGCTGCTATTCTAGTAATTACTGTGTTTGCTTGATCAGCCCATATTCTCTTCTTTGCCTTCCAATGCCAGACCTGGTTTCTAAAAACAATGAGCTTAAACAGTTTAATTTTTGTAGGGAGCTGTCATAACCCTGAAACTTTTTTTTTTTTTTTTTTAAAAACAGCACACCAATATTCTGTTGCGCTGGAGCCTTAGGAACCCACTAATAGCTTTATCAGGCTTTATACCATGGTAAAAATGTTGCTACAGCAAGGATTGCCTATAGATGAAAAAACAAGACTTATACTGGTTTTTGTTTGGTTTGGGATTTTTCTTGTTTTTCGTTCATTTTGTTTATTTTTGTATTTTTTTAGTTATTAGATGAAACAACCTAATTGGAAAAATAGACAAGCTTTTTTGGCATTCTTGGTACCAAAGGACACGACCCCGCCATCTGTCTGCTTAGTAAGACCTAATTATTTCTTCAGTTTATTAGCTTATTTATCAGACTGATAGCCCCTTAACTGTTAAGAAGGATCAAAATTGTTAGAGAGAAGTGTGTTCACATAAACCAAAAAAACTGAATTAATCATCATCACAAGAATTTGTTTAAACTAACCCCAGCCTAAACCCCAGTGTGTTAGAAACAAGATTAGTAGCAGGCAAGGTGCCACAGCATCTTCAGAAAGAGCTCCAAAAACCCTTTTCATCTTCATGTATACTTGTTAACTAAGTATTGCGCACATAATCTGACAAATATGGAGTAGTTAATTGGTTGAGAGAAGTGCATTAGTTTATGTCATAATAACATTAAATTATGTTTACTTAATCACAGCAATATTCTGTAATTTAAAAATATTGCACCAATATCTTGTATATTACCAAGTTCCTTCATCTAGTCAAAAAGGACTCCAGTTTAAACAAGCTGGTCCTTTGGAAAATGTTATCTGCATTCCAGACCTGTCACTTCACAGTCTCTCTGATTCTATTCCCTAATTAATAAATCAGACATTAAATTATTTAATCAGACATTAGCCACGTCAAGAGCAACTTACTTTTGCCAGGTATTCCATGTCATACCAATATTAAGCCTCTGCTTTTCTTAACCCTGTAAAGATTTTTGGTTAAAATCAGCAAGCTATGAATAACTTCTTGTTTCTCTCCTGTAAATTCACCTGTCTCCTGAGAGAAACAGTTATAATTTTTTCATCAAATGTTTTGCCAGTTTTCAATTACATATCCCAATCTCCAGTGAGTAAGATTAGCCTTATGAAATTCTAAGAAACAAACCCTTCTTCACATATTTCCCCACATCAACCTGAAGTTACCACTATAAGATCAGCCTATGATTTCTTCTTCGTAAGAAGAAAAGCTACATGCTCCCAAGTAGCAATATTATTTTGGTTAAAACATCGCTATGTGATTTTCTCCAATATCTATAATTTGTGTATCATTTGTATATCACAAAGGATGAACGGAACCACCCTCCCCCAACAAACGCACACAGACAACAATACCATGGAGACACCTCCAGGATGTGAGAAATCTGAATTGCTCTCCTGGACCAAGGTGCCTGTGTCTGTCTTGGGTGTTAGAGCAGACAGTGTGCCAGAGATGTCCAGTCAAAAGAAACTGGAAGGGACTTCATTTGAAAATGGCCTGTAGGAACCTGGAAAGGCTCACTTCAGACTATCTCTAGAGCACATATCTAAAACTTCAATAGGAGGTGAGAAACCTTTACAGCACTTGCATAGCACATTGGGCAAAGCTGGTGATGAAAATAGGGTATTGCTATGCATACAAAGTCAATTAAAAGAAGACAGAAAATGCAGAAGTAAGAACATGGGAGACAAAGAATAACGTGGGACCCAAAAAGCACCTGCTGCAGAGCTTTCAGTTTAAAACAGAAGATTTATAGAGCGCAAGAACATTTGCAACAGGAAGAGAAATATCTTTTCAATTAAAGAAATGCAAGTTTCCAAAATGCTATTTCTGGCTCAAATCACTAGCTTTTTATTGGAAACACTCTGAAGTTACAAAATGAGGAGAATTTTACCAATGTCAGAAGTTGCACAAGTGCAAAAAATAAAAAGATCCAGTCCTCTTCGAGCTTGCAGTGCCACAATAGTTTAGTCAAGAGATTCCCCATAAGCAGAAAAGAAAACAAGTTTGAGTCCCAAAATGCATCACATCATCTGGAAATCTATCAAGATGTTGACTAGAAAGTCAGAAAACAGATGCAAATTGTCCTAGGAAATCAACTGGCATATTTCAAACAGATTACAAAGGAAGTGCGAGAATTGGGTATTTGAGAACAGAAACATGACAGATTTTGTTGTTTTCAGTGACGATTCCGAACCTTCAGCCAAACACATCTTGCATGCAGATATTAGTTAGTCTGAGAGCCACTGCTGAAGGAATTAGCACTTCCACAGTAGATGTAATAACTACAAAATAAAGCATGCTTGAAGTATTTGGAGGATGAGCTGTTCTTGAATTAGATCTAATTCCTACTGCTAACTCAGAGACAGACACTTTTTGTCTGTATGGCACCAAGCAGGGCCCAGAAGGACTAAACCCAACTAAGCACTGACGAGTCCAATGTCAAAAAAGCACCTGTGCACAGGTGAAACCATGCACTTCATTAGAGGTTTGTTTAAACAGACATCTTCAGAAAATGGTTTGAGCAGAGCTAGTTATCCAGAGGGTCTTTACAGCTCTAGAGTTTCTGGTCATTGAGTATGAAGTCAGTGTTAAACTGCTGTTGTCATCTTGTTCATTCTTTCCCAAGGGTCACGCTAGCAATTTCTCAGCCCGTGCTTATTTTCATCTACTGGACCAGAGACCAGAAGAATTCTTTCTGAAACCGAGCCAAGCCTGGGAAGGGTTGGACTGCAGTATGACAGTCAGAGGTGGCTCCATCCATACAGGGTCTAGGGGGAGAGGTAAGGCAGGAGAAGTGGCAGAGGTAAGGCAAGGACATGGGACTTTAGCTGCCCAGCTTGAGAGGACTCTTCCCTCATTGTCTTTTAGGACTAAGGTAATTCCAGGGACATTCCAGGAACATGAAGACTTTTTGGCTAACAAAGATAGCAATCGAATGCAAACGTTCACATTAGGGAGCGTAAGTGACAGAACTGCTAACTGGCAGTTCCCTGTAGCTTGTTATGCTAACAGGAGTTCAGCTATTGCTATAACAAGGATAGCATTACTGACAGATCCCCCGCACACAGGATACTGAAATCTTGACCCCTGTGAAGTCGGTGGGTGTCTGTCATTAAGTTAAGTGGGGACGTGACTCCTTCAGAACGTGCTAATGTTTCTTTTTTTATTCCGCACACACATGCATATACACCCCTTCCTTCAGAAATACTCAAGTCTCAACAAAACCACCCTTTTCTGGATCAGTCACGTGTAGAGTACTGAGAGCAAGAAGTATCCTCCAGCAACCCCTTTTCAATGTAGGGCTTACAGAAATAGGGCATCCCAGTCTCTTCAGATCACAGTGCATACATCCCCGGGGTTTGCTGACGAGCTTTTCAGGTGGCCAAAGAAAACTCCTAAACAAGCTGCGGTGTCCTCTACCAGTTGGGGCAGGTAATGTGCGCAGAGACAAGGAAGGACTCCAGCATGCCGAGCAGATGACAGGACTGGGCCATCTTGCAGGAGAAAGCTCTCTGTGTCAGGCTCTGCTAATCCAAAGGTCCTGTCCTGCTGGTAGCATCACTTTTCCTACTTCTCAAACCATACCAAGTGATGATAATCACACACACTTGCTAACAGGCAGAAGAGAAACCGTAATATCAGGCCACAAAACCACAAGACACAACACTAACACAGGGGGATGCAGAGTATCTAGAAGACTTGGGAGTTAGGTTTGTGGCCTGACAAATCTCTTTGGGTGCTCCAAGTAGTGCCCAATTTCATTGCTCTTTTCCCCTCCCCTGAAGCTACCTATGTATTGGCTCTCCCTACCAGGGCTCTGGCTTGCTCCAGGAGCTGCTGCTCCTCCAAGGGACACCTGGCATGCCCTTAGCAGCACAAGTGCTGGCTTTCTCAGGAGGCCCTCTGGACAGGACCACAATGTGAACAGCAAAGCAAAGCTCACTGCATTTACTGAAACATATGTATTTTCCACTGTTTCCACTGTACGAACTGCAACTAGGAACCAGTTAAATAAGACACAGAAGTACCTGCCACCACAGCAGAGAAACATGGGTAAACTTCTGCTCGTTGTACTTGCATGAGCTACTCTCTGCTCTTTGTGCTTTTAATCTAAACTTTGGATAAAAGCAACATACATAAGAATGCCTGCTGTTCAGGCAGTGCTGCAATCAGCAGTTCTGAAGCATTTGAAATCGGTGGGGGGAAAAAAGGGATGTTTTTATTTCTGTCATTCCCATGCTGAGGGATGCCAGAAAGGCCATCCCAGAAGTGTAGTCAAGTCAAAGTGGACTATAAATTTTAAAAACAACTCTGAACCCAGCACCCCAAAGCTGAGCTGGAGACAGCAGCCCTCTAAAACTACTTTTCAGATGTACAAACCATCGTTCATACCATGGGAAGTTACTATAGAAAAGTATAGCATTTTTGTTTGGCAGATTCCAGGAGGAGCCTTTATTATTGACAGGCAGCTGTTATTATGTGAACCACAGAGTAGTGCCTGAAATATTACACAATTCCAACATTAAGGCAATGAATGTTTCGAATAGCCTGTTGTGAGCTCAGATCAGATCCTGAGCAGCAATCTGGTAAAACACTGATCTTCTGTTTTGAAAACTGGACTCAAGCCTGGATCCTCCCATGCTCAGGCAATAGGTAAATCAATTCCCTCTTCCCCCCACCTCTGCAAGGGTCCTGTTTGTAGAGTATTGTATTCATCACTAAATCTGATCTGCCTTTTGAAGTCAAAGGGAAGCTTTTGGTTACTTACAGTCTCTGTATCATATCAGTTCTAATAAAGAAGAGTAGAACCAGGTGACTGAACATCAGACTTTATCATCCTGCACGTTTCCAACAGTATGACACAGACAGCATAACACTGGAGGTTATTACCAAACATGTCAGATAACATGAGGGGAGGAAGTCTCACACCTACGGAATTTATTATATCTCTATATCTTATTATATCTCTAAATGCAAGGCACAACTATTTTTTATAACTTAATATGTTTTCAATAAAAAAAATGTATCTTTTTTTCTTAAATTGATTTTCTGGCAAGTGAAGAACACAACAGCACCCAAACGATCTGCTTGTGAGCAGACCAGGGTCCTGTGCTGTTCCTTCTCTGATCTCAAAGAGATTTTATCAGCCCCAAAACACATCCTGTAAAGGACTTCAATCCATCTACAATAGACTGGTTTTGTTAACACAAGCCAGGGATTCACAAAAACTGCCAATTTTTCTCTAAACATGGTCCCAAAGCATATGCTTTTGACAGCAATGTCTTCTCTACTCCAGCAGTGATTTAATTTTCATATTTCAAATGCAAACCTCATTGTTCATTCAATTTTGAAAGACAATAATTTCTCAGTCACCATTGCCCATTTTTGCCTTCACTTCCAAACAGAATTAAACTTACACAACAGACACCACTTGGCAGTGTGCGCACATACATAACTCCCCAAAAAGTTTTGGACCCCTCAGTGAATTTGTTACAGGAGTAAGAGATCTCAAAACATACTAAGATTCCTACAGCTTCAACAGTAACATGCTGCAATAACACAGAAGAAAGATCCCAAAACAGTACTGCCTTAACATGATCTCCCTTCTTATTAGGCATCAGGAAACAGAGAGATGTTCTGATTTGGGGAATATCAGAAATTTTTCTAAAAAATGAAAAGCTTCACCTACTGTCTCTGTCTTGTTAGCCACCAAAATACTCTCCATAGGACAACAGTCTTTAAGGTATAGTCATAAGGAGCAAGGAGGAAGATATCTATCCATCCATCTGTCCATTGGAAGTCAATTCCTTCCTTTCATTACTACTGTGGTTCTTTACCTGTGATACTTTATCCACACCAGAAATACACTGAGAGTACAGTTGATAAAAATCACCCTGCATCCATTTGAATTACCACTATATTTGGAAATCAGCATAGGAAAAAGTTCACCTTCTGGAATACATAAGCTTTATCATCATTGTCTGAATGTTAACCAGCCCATGCTCAGCTGGGTTCAGTCTTGCCACAGGACTATCCTAAAATCCAGAGCTTCTCCACTTTTAGATCACAACCTAAATGATATGTAAACTGGTTCTCTGTCTGCTGTGGATCTCTGATGTTTTCTCAGTTCTGGTGCCACACAGAAAGTGGCAAGGTGTGCAGGCAGAGTAACGTGTGTAAGATAAAACCTGACATTAACTAGAGCACAAACCCAAATCCAGAGATTTTCCTCTGCCCTACTGGTGCCTGGACTTCCCTCTGAAACCAAGACTAATTTGGGATTTGGCCAATTGATATTTAACTCTTCTGCACAAATGGGACGATTTCACCATAAGTCAGTAAGAAATCTAACTCAAAATAGCCCTTTAGCTCTATATTTCCCATTCATGCCATTTTGAAGAAACCAGTCTCAATCTCTCTTTGGCAGAAGATGTAAAGAAAGCAAAGGTGAGCACCTCCTGGACACTGGCCCTAATTACAGACCTATTTGAAAAGATAGGACTGGTGCTATCAATGCATCTACATATACAGAAGGAAAATGCTTTTGCTGCTGCCGACATGCACACCACATTCAACATTTTGACTCCTGAGCAGAAACTGGCATCTATTTGCAACCCAGAGTAAAGTCCCAACCTTCCTGAGAGCAGCAAGGTGTTTGCTGACAGGAAACACTAAGGAGGGTGATGTACTTTGCTTTGGACCACACTCTGTACAACTACAAGAAGCACAGAGAAGGCAAGCCCTGCTCACCACTGCTCTCAATCCAAGAGCCGAAGGACATCAAATGAATCTTGCCAGCATCAGGCTCTAAAGCAAACAAACAGAAGCAGTTCTCAAGACAGCTTAAAATTGAGCTGTGTAATACCCTGCCTCTGGAGCTACAGACATCAGAAGGATGCACAGAGTTCAAAAGCTGCTAGAAAGTTTCATGGAAGGAAAATCCACCCTGGGCTATTAAAGATGAAGACATCACTGGTGGCTAAGGGGCAGTAAGGACCCAGGGCAACTTTCCCCTGGGCACCTGCTGCCAGAGGCAGGATGATGAGCTAGACAGGTCTTTGGTCCAGCACAGCCACCCTCCTCTTCTTTCATTGGCTTTTCATTTTTAAGTTTCTGACTCTTTTCCTAGTTGGATATGGAGGATATGTGAATATATGGTATTAGGAGGAAATTTTTCACTCTGAGGGTGGTAAGGCACTGGAACAGGTTGCCCATAGAAGCTGTAGAAACTGAATCCTTGGAGGTGTTCAAGGCCAGGCTGGATGGGGCTTTGAGCAACCTGGTCTAGTGGGAGGTGTCCCTGCCTATGGCAGGGGGGTTGGAACGCAATGATCTTCAAGGTCTCTTCCAACCTAAACCATTCTACAATTCTATGTTTCTATGTTCAAGTACCTGCCTCAGCTGCTGACTAGGCAACAGGACATCCTAAGTTAGCCACCATATTGATAACCTCAAGCCCTTGAGGGGGACATTTAGGGCTGGGTTGCCCCCTACAAGCAATCAGAAGAAATTATGTGCCCAAATACCTTTTCACGTGCTGGTCCCAACTACTGATCCTGCTACTTGCTAGTAATGTTTGCAAACCACAGTGACCTGCTCTAACATAAGCAAGTAGCTTGGTGGTGCCTTTTGTCAGAGAAAGGTATTTGGGATCCATCTGGCCTTGTAAGTTGCTCCACACTATTCCATCAGCAGCCTGAATAAAAATTAAAATGGCTCCTGTCTCCCACTGGATTAATTGCTACTGTGGCTGTAAGCCAGTGAAATAGAACACCCAAGCTGAAATATGCAGTTTTCATAGCTAAAACAAGCAGGCAGGAGTGGGGAAAGGCAGTGAATTTATCTTGACAAAGCAACAAAAGACCACAGAAACTGCCGGGACAGAGAGAGACAGGCAGCCTGGCTGCAACAGGTTGTCACTGGTGGAGTCTGCTGTGACACTAAAGCCACACTCCCTCCTTGTCCCTCCAGCACAAACACTAAGACACACCAAAAACATTCACTGGAAGGCACCAGCTCCCAGAGGATGATCTGCTACAGCTTCATTTCGGGTTAGGTATAACACAGCCATATGGACACACGTGTAGCAGAGAGTCCCTACAGAATTTCTTGTTAACTCACATCCAAGTTTTGACATGAGATAGGATGCTTATTTTGTAGGGTCAAACTATGTTAAAATGGTCCAAAAGGGCACTGGGATTCTCACCGTTAGTGTTTTAGCATGAAGCACTGCCTTGCTTTCTCTGTGATAATCTCCTGGCTTTTCAAATAAACAGTGTCCCCTTCAGTAGCTGGAATTAATCTGCCAAGACAAAGCCTAACCAGGAATAAAGGCAAACAATGAAATGTCTTGTTATTTCAGGTGTTGTCTATCAATTGGATCCAGACACTAAAATTCACTGGACAAACTAGTGCTTCTCCTCCACAATGCCACGTTCAGCTCTCAAAAGCACAATTGGAAAAGAAAGGCTATTGCACAGTGTAGAAATAATACCAAATGGAGAGCTGCAAATAACCTTATTGGGCTTAAAAATATGGCACCTAAAACTCAAAGCAAAAACTTTACATCCAGTTCCTGCCAAATACTTCCATATCCCATCACTGGACTGAACAGACTTTGCATAAGGACTACATTTCTTAGCAAAGTCCCATCCACTGGTTTCCAGCCCTTGCAGATGGCCATTTCTTCCCAAACCAGAAGACAGGATATGGGAGGGCATCTAGAAGGAAGAAATCACGTAATAGGTTTCTGTAATGCTGCTTAACAGAATATCCCAGACTAAATACCACCAGCACTGAGCTTTGTCTGACGCCAGTCCATATTCACTGGATATGGATCTGGTTTATTTTTCTAAAAAGCTACGTAACTAAACCAGTGCTCCTTTGCTGTTCTGTTTGATCTTGCTCAAATATTTATAACATTCCTGAGCAAAACACATACCAATAGTATATGTTCTTTAGATTTCCACAGTGACAAGAGAACTTCAGATGCAGGAAATGTCTTCTGTATCTAGGGCCTTTCCCCCCTCCCTTTAATACAAACACAGCATCTTCCAGTCCTTTTTCTTAATGAAGCCTATCATTGTGTAAGGTATTTCAGGCTGAATGTGCAATAAATCATGTCATTGTACTTTTTCTTAAATATATATATGGATATCTAAAAACTGAACTAGTTCATAATGCTCTTGGCAGATAAATTTTTATGCTATTATGAAATAAGAGCAAATTGATTTAGGATTAAGGTACTAGCCTACATTTCTTTTAAAGTCTTAATTACGAGTTTATTGATTTTTTTCTATAATGATATAGAACTGTACAATAAAAAGGTTTTGCAAGCAATACACTCCTGGTATTTGCAGCACCAATAAGAAATGCAACTGTGATGCATGCTCCATTATGCTAAGTGAAAATTATTATACAAGGTCTTTTTGACATAAACCATCTAAAATAAACGTAAGTGAAAGACGTGCAAGAGCAAAAAAAGATTATTATGCCTGTTTTGTGAGCAAAAACCTGACACAAAAAGTTTAGATCTCAGTTTCAAAGCCACCCACGTTGTTGCTCTCCTTATTACCTCTCAGACTAATCAAAAGCTCAGAACTACTCAGGAGCCAATCTACAGTGGTTGTGATTTCAAACCCCAGCAGCTCTTAAATCCTCCACCATGCTCCTTTCCCACATTACTAGCAGAAGCTCCCTGTAGTCTTCCAGAGAACCACTTTGGGCCTCTCATCCCTGTTTCTCCATGCTGCATCACCTGGGGAGGGTTACAGAAAACAGCCACAAGCACTTGCAAACTGTCTTTCGGTGGCCAGTCAGCACCTCAGTTTAGTCCACGGAGACTTTGAGGCAGGAATGTTCTTTTTGCTCCATGTCATAGCAAAAAGTGAGCCACATTATTAAGTTTAGTGTCTATTCAGGTCTGGTAATGAGCCTCCCCCCCCCCCCGCCCCCCCGCTCACTATTCAGTAAAGCAACACAGAGTAAGTTTATACTTGCAGACAAGAGTTTCTACTCCAATTCACAGCATGTTTAGCAAGAGAGGGTAGATATGCATTGTACCTTTCTTCTCCATACATCAACTGATGACTCAGCCTGGCAGCCCCACAAAGAGCATCTCAGACTAAAAGCTAATGCTCTAGCAGAGAGCTTTGCACTAGCTTGTAATTTATACTATTTATGATACAAACCAGCCAAAGTTCTGGCTCTCAGGGAGTCTCCAGGTGTACGTTCACATTCATGTGAGTCAATATTGGGTTCCTAATGGAGAGGTGATGTCTCACCCACCAAATAAGAAGTGGCACATAGGGGCTGCAGTTGCTTTGGTTGCTCTGTACGTTTCCAAAGCTTAGCACCTAGCTTCTCAAACTTCATGTTTTAAGAGAGTAAAACTTGCATAACTTTTTACGTGCAGGATTGGGATAGGTTTGGGGGTAACCTAGCACATACTGAGGAGTCTTTTTAATAACATATGGGAAAATTTAATTCCTAGTGCATCTTCTGTCCCAAAAGTAAGTATTATACATAGCTTATAAAGTAAGCAGCTGAAAAGAAGAGAGGCAAAGTCTTGGGGACTTGTATAGAATAGAACAGAAACCTGAGTCACAAACAAAGATCCAAGGCCTACTACTGAATAAACAAACAAAAGAAATCTCGGTTTCATTTCCAGTTTTTTCTTGCATCTCCTGAATTCAGGTGAGTGTAGAAGAGATAGATGACCTCTTCGATATCTTAATTCATGGAAACAAACTCATTGGCTACGATGCTCCTGAAATGTGTGTGCTGTTTGAAAATAGTAAGAAATTTTCCATTTGACAAACCATCAAACTGAGCATTGCACTGCTCTCCCCTCAGTGATTTTGGAGAATACACAAGTTATGGCAAACAGCTCTTAGTTTATTCTCTTTCTGGCCACAGTGCAAGCAGCATTCATCACTGCTCTTCTAGGTCACACAGACTGCACATTCCACGAGGGCCAGGCTCAGCCAAACCTTTCCCCAAATTTACACTCAGACCAAACCCACTCACAATGTAGAAAGACAGAGCTGGTGGAAGAAAGAGGTGGTCAGATGCCTCCAGTTGCAGAAAATGGAAAGGAGGAGGAGGAAGCAGGCACAGGCTGATGGAAAAGTGTTTAAGAACAGTCACTATGGAGGATGTGGGATGGCTTCAGGTAGTGAGAGACAAGTAAGAGAAATGTATTGTCCAACAGGCTATGTTT
The DNA here is from genome assembly GCA_017639485.1 of Pluvialis apricaria. NCBI lineage: Eukaryota > Metazoa > Chordata > Aves > Charadriiformes > Charadriidae > Pluvialis > Pluvialis apricaria. The sequence goes on from CM030012.1 coordinate 17,541,891, forward strand.
CCAAACCTTGCACACTGGTAACTGGGCAAAGATTACAAATCAATAAATAAAATACAAGTCACATCAGTATACAAAAAAAAAAAAAAAACAAAACAAAACCAAAACAAACAAAAAAAAACAGTACCAAAGAATTATGACCTAAGCAAATGTCCCCACCTCTGCAGACTGACACAGCCAGGACAAACATCAGTCAGACACCACACTTCACAACACAAAGGCACGGATCACTCAACTTGCTCATTGGCAGGCTGCACCCTGCCAAAGTTCCTGGCAGCTGCCTGAGAATATGGTAGTGGCCAGACATTGCATTGGTGCCAGGAAAGGTGAATATTTGGATCTGCAATACTTCCAAGTGCATACCAAATGAGCCCTGTAAAGACTGTCTCCTAACTGATACAGGAACATCAGAATTACATATGGAAACATGCATTTGGTTAATTATAACCTGTTAATCTGGATGCCAACAAGAGCATGTTATATACACAGGATGTGAAGTTGGCATCAGTCCATTCCAGCCCACTAGAGAGAACTCACAGCAGACACAAAGGTGCATGAGCTCAATTCCTGAACAGCTTTATTTCTGCCTCCCACATCAGCTTTTGCAAGACCTATGCCTTCATTTCTGATAATTCCCCATTTGGCAGTGACTGGGGGAATCATAAATCTGCTAGTTCTCATCAATGCTGGCACCCCTGTGATAGCCTCAGGTTTGGAAACACTCCTACCATTAGGAGATGAACCCTTCATGAAATATTAAAGTGCTTGCTTACTGCGTGTGCAGTCCTCCCATACAAAGTAAAAGTGCCTTCACCATTCATATCCTTTGAAAGCAACACATTTGGGGAAAAAGACAGTGGTACTACCGAGCATACGCTTGGAATACTTGGGCTACAAAAACTCCTTTCCTATTCCAGGTCCCATCAGTAGAAACTGCTTTGGGACAGACAGGAGTGTTTCAGTCTCACCTGCTCAAGGAGAGTTAGCCTTGCAGAGAAGGAACGAATAAGTTAAGGGAAGATTCAGAGGATGCAAGACTGACTGCTGTCAGCTGAGCTTTGCATGGGGAATAAGGTCTCTTCAGCCATGCAAAGGACAGCAGTACATACCTCGGATAGGCACATCCCTAGTGCTGACCAGCATTTTGCTAATCCAGCCAAGAAACAAACAGCCCCTTCTCCATCACACATCTCTCAGCTGTATGTGGCTGCAAGTCAATTTGAGTTGCCAATTACACCAGAATAAACATCTGAGCTCTCTTGCTTTTGCCAGCATAAGCACATAATTTAAGGTTGCGTTTTTCTTCTTTTGCCCATGACCAGCAGAGAAGCACAATCACCTCTAAGACGTTGGCCACAGCGCTTTGCTGCTCTGAGCCAACCCCACGTGCTCTGCCCTCCCCAGGGCAAGCAAGTGACACTGCCAACGTTCATGTGCTACAGCTGTTTAGAGCACAAGAACATTCTCTCACATGATGGCACACGTAGCCCAGCTATTTATTTACATTCCTATTTAGAAGTTTTAAATCTGAGCATAAAAAGTATGACTGAAAAGTCACATGAAAGCAAAGAGACCTTTAAAAAAACAGGAGGGGTGGAAATTGCAGAAACCCTCAGAGCTGATGTGGAGACAGAGCCTTTGGGTATGCAGGTGAGGCCCATATGCTATGGTTGGGTCAACACATTTCTTGCCTCTTCAGCTGTAGTAGGGAACTGACAGCTCTACCTTGGAAAATATTGGCTCTAGGGCAGAAAAAATAACCAAAAACCTGACAGTTTTCGTCTAGGAAACTGCATTGAGCTCTTTCCCTCCATGCCTCATGGGAAGTGCATTTCATACCCTACATACCTCTGACTCACTTTCCTACATAGACCGGACTCCTCAGTTACACTTTCAAAATACATAAGCTACAGCCTCTTCTTGCTCTAGTATTTTTTGACTCATTGGTATTTCTGCAAGTGCCAGACCACTATCTCTGGACAAGAAGTTGAATGATTTTTGTCTTCTTCTTCTTCATTAAAATGAAGGGGAGCAGGGAGAGCAGCTTTCTACAAAAAAATAACAAACAAACAAAAAAAGCCTTGTATAATAAAAAACAAATCTTGTGTCAAAACCATTTTTTATGGAAATATTTTAGCAGGCTTTAAGAGTAGCATTATGCATCTCTTGCCAGCAATCTTCCATCTTTGCATTTACAGCAGTGCTTTGTCTGTGTTTGCTCCAATAGAGACCGTGTCTTCGGCTTTCAATCCTTCAAGTCCAAGACTTAAAGCAAAATGTCCTCTTCCATGCAGAGTGGCCACTTTGTGAAGCTTTCTGTAGCTTTTTTTTTTGTTTTGCGCAGTGGCTAATTTCTAAGTTATATCCACATTGAGCACAAAAATAACGTTAGAGGTTAAGTCAAATTGAAAATAACTCCCTATCCTTCCTTCTCTAGAAAGATAGTTTTACCTGGATCGTTTCTTTAACACAGCATAGCTCCAGAAGACCATATTGGTACAACTGAGGGAGCAAAAAGAACCAACACAGGAGACAATAAGGTCTTAAGCTGGCTCCAGTCTAGACCTAAGATCCAGCCAAGACCTAAAGAATCTCCATTGAGAATTTTCACCTGACTTTTAGAGAAAAATTATTTCTAGCAATTTGAGCCCTCCCAGGAAGAACCAGAGTGGGGAAGGGGGGGGGGGGGTGGGGGGTGGGTGGAGAGTATTGAACTTCCATAAGCATCCTTCACCCATATTCTTGTTTGGCAGAAGAACGATATTTATGTTTACAACCATTAAAAATCAATCTGAACACATTTAATATTAAAGATCGCTTCTAAATATTTCTCTGAGCCGCCAGGCAATTTTTACCTCCACACACGTGCCAAACAGCAGAAAGCAGAGTTACTTTCCCAGCTCTCAAAAGTCTCCCTGGACAGCTAATTCAATTGACGTCTTCCCTGTGATACAGTTAATGTCAGCAAGCTGCAAATCTGAAGATATCATGCCTGTATATAAGCACTAAGATAATCCATCTCAAGATTGTAACTGAGTCATATAATCAATTTCTGCTGAAAGTGCGTGGCATGAGACATCTGGCATCTCATGGCTACTTCTAAGCAGCATAACTTTGAATAAAGGTCCACGAGGTATAAGAGATCTATCCATGTGCAGACTCAAACCTCCTTACTTTCCTACTCCAAGCATAGCAGTCTTGTAAAATTGGCCGAAACACAAATCTAAGGCCTCTAAAAAGAAATGTAATTATATTGGCACCATGGGGAAACAAAAGACCAATGGGCAACACTGTGGTTTTCAAATATCAGAGATCATACTAAGAGATGATGAAAAGTCTGCCTACCTTACAAATGCGGGGGGAGAAGGGGAAAGAAGAAAAAAACCCAAAGAATTTATGGCTTGACTCTGAGTTCCTGTACAAAGAAGCAAGGACACAACACCCCAGCACCATATGCTGCCCTCCACAGAAGACACCTGAAGGCAAGACGGGAACTGAAACTTTATCCTTCAGCTCCTATTTTTTCTCATAGCTGATGAAATACTCCCCCTTTTTCAGGGTATCACTTGCAATAGACTTTATTGAAAGGAAAAAAAGAATCCCCCCAGCAAAACACCTAGCTGTTGTACCCTCCCCCCTTTTACTGAGAACAGAGACTACCTGTCTCTCCCTACTTGCCCTGTGCATGGGGTGCTCTAATCTTTCCTTGGACTCTGAGGCAGAGCTATAACAAAGGAGGAGTTACTGATTTCTCACGGACATGTTAATTTTTATCTCAAATGGTGCTAAATTATCAGTTAGAGTGACACATCCAATTAAATGGACTTTAACACTGTCCCCCCCGCCCCTTAAGTACTTTGCAGAGCTGCAGATTTCAGCTACTGTGTGTGGTGTGGGTGACAGGAAACATCTCTGGTTTGCAGGTGGCTATTCAATACAATTTTGCATAGCACCCTAGGCATCGGAGATGGAGAAATACACAAATGCAAGGAGCTTGAAGAAAAAGCTAAATTGAGATCACCAGATAGATGAGAAAGACAGGAGGAATTCACTAAAGGATGCAAAGCTCAATTATCCATCTTGGCAGGCTTGGAGAATATTTTCCCTCTGCACATTCACCCTATTTGATGCAATAAATATGTGGCACATTCTCCAGATAGCTCAGCATGTGAATACATGCTATCTGCCAAAATTGGCTGAAGATTTTCAGATGGAAGAGATTTCTGTCAGAAAAATGCTCCTACAGAAGGATCAAGAGTGTTGCACAGGAGCATGTTGATGCCACCGAAGCTTTGACAGGCAGCAGACAGCTTCCTCAAGAGCTCCAGCTACTCAGAGGCCCTCCTGCAGACACGGCCAGCCCAGGCAGCCCACCCACCAAGCAAACTGCTGGGGCCCAAGGCAGATGAACCTCTCAGTTTCTGAAACCATTTGTTTCTGGAGGAAGCAAGAAGTTTTGAGCAGTGGGATTAATCTTTGCCTTTTCTTAACTGAACTTTTTTGGGGAAGGAGAAACACGCTGTTTCCTACCAAACACTAAAGCTGGCCATGGGTTTATATTTTCCAAAGCCTTGTAAAATATTTGGTCACTTAATTACCACAGGCATCTCAAGGGGCTTTCAGGGGCTCAGCTGGTCACTGCAAGTATTCACAGGCAGGCCCATGTTCCTGTATTACCAGAAAAGCTAAGGGCAATCTGTGGGTAGCAAATTTTGTCCCAAAAGCAACAAGTGCAGAGCTGTTCATCCACTCTTAGGTGTCAGCCTCCTTTGAACAAAATTTGCTTAGAGTAATAAGAATACAGATTTTAAGACTTAGATTCAACTGGACAAAATTTAAATAGGCAAAGAAAAAGTTAGTTGTCCAAACTCCATTCTGACCAATGAAGAAGTAGAAACTTCTGAGGTTCATCTGAGTGATTTTGAATAGTTGCCATGGCATGAAATAAATCACCTCTTAAAAATATCCGTTTCTCTCCATCAACTTTGAAGGGAATCTAGACAACAAGTCAGATCAGCTGCTTACGGTGCAAATGTCTACTAGCTGAAGTTGATGAATCCCAGATCAAAATGTCATCCCAGCCTCAGGCAATTCTCTACAGTACTGGAGGTAAAAGCTATACTAATAAAGATGGAAGAGTGTTTGTTACACTTGAAGCCTGCAGACAACGGAAGCTTCCAGTCAACGGTAGTTGTAATTTCTAGTAACAAAGAAGGTAAAGCAACCTCTCGGCTTGTTTCTTTGTGAAGCTTAGGAGTTGTGGCTTTGCAGACAAGATATAGGGTAAGGTGAACTTTTACCCAGCTTCAGCACTGTTGATGTTTTGTTCTGACAAAGAAGACACAGCTCTTAACTGCTATTTCCAGAAGAACCCTATGATTTTTTTAAGTCCTATAGGGTGGCAAAATTATTGTGTACACCAAAGAAAACCCCACACTAGTGAGATACTGTCTATGGCATGCATAAGTGACACAGTAAAACCCAACAAGGGGAAGCTGTTGTTAGTCTGATGCCAAATCAAGCAAGGATGCGATAGACAGTTGAGGGATGACACCCTCACCCAGCTGAATGCATTGTGTGACCTAAACCAGCAGTGCTCAGAGTCAATGTTCAAGGACGCACAAGCCTTGAAGCCACTGTCTCATGCTGCCTGCACGGCCAGCATAATTCTCAAAGGCCCTCTCTTTTGCAGAAGGGTTTCCTGACAATCCCAGGCATCCTTCCCAAGCCTCCACCTTCTGACTCTTCCCTCTCATTCCCTACCAGACCTCACCCCTTACACACTTGCACTGGAACCCCACAACTCTCCAGCCCTTTGGCAAGAGGTGATAGATCAACTGAAGGATGCCGCAAGGGAGCAGATGTAGGCATGTTCCCTAGTAAGGAGCCACTCTCAGGAAGCCCCACTGACGATGAGCCCAGGAGCAGGAGTCCATGTGCTCCAGCAGCAGTGTGGCAGCCTCTCCTGTTGGAGCGCCAAGTGCAGCCCTCATGTGGCCTACTCAATGATTGGCAAGCATGCACATGACCAGCTGAAGCCCATCTTCCACACCACACAAAGACTTGAGAAGGTGAACAGGTCTCAAAAGATAAATACAAAATCAGTTCATGGAAAGTAGGTCTCCATTAATCCCATGAACCAGGAGAGAATGAGACAAGGCTCAAGTTCTATTCAGAAAAATCTCTTACATACCAAGATCCAAGGCAGTGAAACCCAAGTTTTCTATTCCACATATTACCTCCAGGTAATTAAAACCAGCTATGCAGTAGTTGCGTTCAGATTTTTGGTATGTAGATTTTGTTCCTTAACATTAAATTTTCAATGCTAAACATGAAAGCTGAAAAATTGCAGGAATTCCCCCAACAATGGCCTCATTGAAAGAAAGCGATATGCTTAAAACACTATCGATTTAACCTCTGAGGGAGCTATACATCAAAGAGAGCTGACACTCCCGACTCACTGCCAAATTGAAATGAAACTCAGCAAGCCACATAATGATAGAAGGACAAGGGCAATAAACTCTAGAGGAGTTCCTTAGCCTCCACACGAGTCAAAATCTCCATAAGACATATCCCTGGAGAAGAAAGCAAACCCCAAAGGGTGCCCACCCATTAAACAAATAATTATAAATATTTAAACTAAAGACTTGTGCATTTGCTTTTCATCATTGCCCAAAGATAAACTGCGTATGGGATACTAACGGAAGTTCTGATGCTTCAGCAGTTGCCTAAAAGAGTCAGCACTGAAATACAGTCAATTTTAATCAAAATAAATAAAAAAATCTGCCCAAATGCAATTTAAAGCCATCAGGAGGAAGATATTTGCTGCCTGTTGTAGTTTAAACATCACAGGCAAGCGCATCCAGCTCTAAGGACCCTGGGCACCATGTTCCCAGTAAGAGACAGGTGTACAGATCTCTCCAAAGCATTCACTTTTACACAAACATTTTCAAAAAGAGATGATTAGAAGAAAAATTTCACTTTGAGCTGGTATTTACTATACCCGCTAGATAGTCACTGAACAGATGGTAAGTATACAACAGCAGTAATAACATTATCAGCAGCAGAAATATAGAAGCAAATTCCAGCAGCACTGATACTTCAAGGCCCTGTCCAGGAACATACATAGTCAATTTTTTAAATAATGTATTAACCATACAGACTCCCAAATGCTCCCAACAATTTATGTGCTTCAATCCGTTGTCTGGATTTTTTTCTTTTATTTTTTATTTAAAATCAAAGTTACTATTGGATCTTGGGATGTGCATTCTAATTGCTATAAATAAATCATGAATGATTGGCTCAATGTATTTTTCCATGGCAACTCCTGCGTCACACACAGCGTTACATTTTTGAAAGAGAGCTATGTTCTTTGAGAGAGGCAAAGATTCACACTCAGGATGGGCTCAGTTCAGTTTTACAGTTTCTGTTTGAGTAGAACATACACTAGCAATGAAACAGAATGATTTTCAACTAATTATAAATTAATTAGGCACCAAAGCCTATATAGTGCCCTCCACCAGTGCAGAGAGATGTGTGGTGAATTCCCATACAAACTGCAATGCTTCTTGATTCTTCGTGCACAGATCCTCTGTGACTTCCTCAATTATGCAGCAACACACACCAGCAAAATCCTGCTCCATTTCTGTCTCACATTTGAGCATTAAGAAACCTGCCTCCTGAAGTTGTCAGCAAGGAGGGTAAAGAAATTACTTTCCTGAGGTCTGTGACCTGGTATAAAACAGAAAGCTTGACTTCTGTGCCTAATAGGTGGGGCCAAGAAAAACATAAGGAGCTCCTTGCAACACAGAATTTGGCCCCTGTAAGATAAAACAAGAAAAATATGAGTTGCAGGATGTATTCCCCCCCCCTCCAAAAAAAAGACTGTTCTACATTACTTAAAGTCACCTATCTGCATTGGAAAGGAAAATTCCCGAAGTGAAGATTTCCGACTATTTTCTGAAAGGAACACATGGAATATTTACTAATTTACAGAACCATCATCAATATTTCATTTATGAGGTAAGAGGTAATGAGGTAATTTTACACCATTTTAGTTTTGATAGCTGAAGCCTGATAACCTTTGACTATAAACTAAAAGATACCAAGTTTAAAGACTCAATGGTTTTTAAAACTTTCAAAATCCTCCCCATAATCTCATTTATAGCATAAACCAAGCTCTATAGCTCAGACAATACAATTAAGGTGCACCCCCTGAGAGAAAAAAAAAACCAGTTTTAACTTCAAAACTACAAAATAATGTATTCCAGTTCCAGTGCAGGATGAAGCCTTCAAGAGGAGCCATTCTCATCAGACTGTATATAACCAAGACTTCGTAAGTACACCTGATCCCAGGCATCCCTCCACTTTTTAAGTTTCAGCCAGAGCCTCCCAAGCACCGAAGTTTTCAACCTGGCTCTAAACCAAACTGTAGTTTGGCTTTAGTTTCAACTTATACATGTTCACATACTGACATCTTAGAGCATCACTAAAAGCTTACACTAAACAGAATCCAGAGAAGCCTATTTTGAAAATTAATTGGCAAGACTGTCTCAATCAAGAAGCTCAAGCTCTTCCTATTTCATGGTCGTTTGCCTCTGAACAAAGGTTTTGACATCAGTTATTTACTCTGCATTTTCTAAGCAGTGTATATTTATGACAACCACTGCCTACATTACACGGTTTAATTTCCATTTATTCAGCAGCATTCATGTTTACATTCAGTAACCTGCAGGAGACGACATATACCTTTGTTAAACAGCCAATTGTGGAGTAAAATTTACAGTGATGTGCAAACAGGCTCTGTTATTTCCAGTTCATGGTGAGCACAAGGAGAGCAGGGTGAATTATCCATGCTGGGCAAAAATTCTGCCTAAGCTTTTTCCTAGGAGGAAGCTGAGTTTTCACTTATACGAACACCTATTATTTTCTGTTTTCCAGAGAAAAGGCTGAACTGTTATTGAATATTTTAGTCAGAACTTTCATTTTAAAATTTTCCTTTTGCTCAATGAAGAAATCTGCACTTTCCATGCCCATCTGTTTTCATCAACTGTTTCCAAAAGGGAAAAATAAAGATAAATATACACCTCTGCAAAACTGCACTGGATAGCATGTTCCTTCGTGTTATCAGTTAAAACAAAGAAAAAAAGAAAAGGAAAAGCATTATATTTGACAGGAGAGATTTTTTTCATTATAATAACCTACCTGATTTCAAGAAGAACTGAAACGCTGGAATAACCATTTGGTCTAAACTAAGCCCAACTAACCATGCGGTTCCAGAGATGGGTAAATGTGAGCTTTTGCATAGATTATATAAAGTCTCTTAATAATTACAAATGATTGTTAACGGCAGCAAAGCTATATGAATAATAACAATCTGGCTCATGTTAATTATTACAGCTCTCCTGCTAAGGTACCTTACTGTCTCAGAGCTTCTAGACATAAGGCCAAATGAGAATGGCTCGTACTTCATCATGCCAGTAAATCAAAATCACTTTAATTATTCTCCAGTGGGACTCCAAAGATTTCAAGTCAGCATGGCATGAGCCATATGTTTCTTTCTGTTTGGGCAATGCTGCTAATTAGCAAAGTTGGGGAAATCCTATTTCAAAGTGATAAAGCACAAACCTCAGCATATGTTTACCTGAGAAGAAATAGTAATTTTAATTGCAATGAGTACATATACTGCTGTATTATCAAGGAGGCTTTGAGGTTAAAGTATGAAACAACTTGGTTACAATCCTCAGCTGGTGTAAGTCAATGTTGCTTGACAAAGCAGCTATTGTGAATGAGACCACTCCAGGCTACAGCTGGTTGTGTTGCTCATCATTAAGTACTTACAACCACGTGAAAACCTCAGGGTCTAACACACTCCCTCACATGGGACAGCCTGATGAAAGAATTTGCAAGAGGAAGAGGGTCACCTTTCAAGACTTGAAGACATCTGCATTCTTTGACCTGGACCTTCTCTTCTTTTGAAGGCAAAAGAAAATTTTTATAAACCAGGAGATTCCTGTCACCAGCACTAGCGGAAGGGTCATTCCCTACAGCAAACTTTAGGACAAAATTAGTTGCCAGCCAGGTGACTAGAGATGGCTGGAGACAGGCTAAAAAGCAAAGCATTGACACTAAGGCTTTTAACATCATACTAGTTCAAATAGTGTTGAACCTTCCCAGATACCCTCATCTTCTCGTGAGCTTCAAACAACAAGGAGATAAATCTATTTCAAGTGGACTATGTCTGGATTTTTCCAGCCTGTTGCAATACACTGAACGATCTCCTCAATAAATTCAGCTTCAAGACTGTGTTTAGAGAGCACCATGGGAATGGCTGAACCCCACTAAAGGTGTGAAGCTGAGCATGAAGACTGCAAATCAGAACCAACACCCCAGCATTTGTTCATGCTACTACGCAAAGCAAAAAGAAAGCAGGTAGGGAAACCCACCAGCACACTAGCAGCCAGAGAAACCTAACACTCTCCTGCCTGGTTTACTTTCTTAATCTCAATCCCATGCTTCAGCTACCACAACAGAGTCTTTGAAATTACATCATCTCCTTTGTTTCTACTGAAGAACAAGAACCAGACTAGATAAAATAAATGAAGGGGGAAAAAAAAGAAAAAGCTTGGCTAATGGCACTGTTGCTTCAGCAACTTTAGAAAGAAGGGGGTACTGATGAAAGAAGGGTATTGATGATTGCAGTCATCAGTACCACTTACCAGAGTGACCTTCTTAATTTCTTATCTTTGCAATCAATTCCCCAAATATATACAATTTCCCACACAGTTGCCATTTCCCTGCCTTAAGCAACAGCTCCCTGTGGATAGTTGTTCACCTGTAGTCTTTCTTGGGAATTTTCCAAGTACGTATCTCATGTCCCACATCTTCCTCAGAATTTGGCTCCAAACGTCCCATTTTTACCAAGCTTCACTTACAAATTAGCAGAAAGGGAGGAGAAAATTGTTTTAGGGGAAGAAAAAGAAAAAAATCCTTGAGTTGTTTCAAGACACTAATTATAAGTTAGAATGCAATTTTAAGAAAAAGTTTATATCTGCATCTAGAGCTTATCAGGTCTAAATTATGCAGTTATGAACATTATGTTAGACTAATTAATAACTTACACTAAGAGTACACTGAAATTATATAGCAATATATAGTGGATATTGTACATAGGCACCGCTTACTCAAAGACACTTAAAGAGAAGTTATCGATTTAAAATTGGGGTGCTTTGATCTGGAAAATACTGGATTATATATATTTGAAAAACCTAAGACTGACCCATTTTGAAATAGAATAAAAACCTGATGTCTCAGCAGCCACCGTGGGCAAGTAAAATTGCTTCCCAGTCAGCTGCATTCACCAGTGCATTTGAAAGGGGCTTACATACACATTTTATCTCACTTTGTCCTTCAAGGGAGGGGAGGGAAGCACAAACAAGCAGAATAGAGCAATCTTATATCTATAAGCATTCACAGGACATTAATTTCTCTCATATAAGTTCTTTAAGGTATAACACAACTTAACCCTGATACCAGATTCAGGAACTTACTGGGGAAGAGAAATAAACGAATGAGAAGCCACCACTACCACTACTACCTGATCATGACCAGATTTCAAGGTGTTTCCACACTTAAAGCTACAGGGGATCTCAAGGAGGGGGTATAATCCTCACTGTAGAAATGTTCAGGTACAGTTACTAGCAAGATATGCAGCCAGGTTTTTCTTGGGGCTCCGTAGTAGTAGGACAAGAGAAAATGGACACAATGGTAATTCCAAATAGAGACTAGGGACATACATACACACATGGAAAAAAATACCTCAGTGATGCTAGTCAGACTCTGAAATGATTTGCCCAAGCTGGAGTCTCCATGCTTGTAGGTATTCAGAACAGAACTGGACAGGGCCCTGAGCAACCTGAAATAACCTGTCCCTAATTAGAGGAGGAAGTTGGACTTCCAGAGGTCATTTCCAGCTTAAATCATAAATCGTATATTTCATGAAGCACCTACAACTTTCATTGATCATTAAAATCTGGACTAAGGTTCTTCTGAAACCCATCCCACACCCCACACACCGTCCCCCCCAAATAATGTTTGGCACAATAACATAACAAAAGAAGTTAAATAGACTACAACATTCAGTAAGGATACACACTCCTTCAGACACCTTTGGAGAAAGCATTATTACAAGCATATGGACCAAAAAATAAAATTGAAGCACTCCTAATGAAACCACATTGTGGCAAACACCAAAGTCAAAGATGAAACACTAAAAAAAACCCAAAAAACAAACCACAAAGAAAATTAGAAAAAGAGACAAGATGCGTCAGAGAAATCCCGAACTATAACTGTACCTCACATGCGCTGAACACTGTTGAAGACACAATGTAAGGCCCTTGTAGTAAGCTGTCAAATCTTCAACATAGTATAAAAACATTTTCCATGTACTTAGAGGATGGTGCAATGTAGATAAATAATCATTTTCCCAGGGTCCTTGTGGTCTGCTCCAAACAAGTGAGAGAAAAATTCATGAGTTCCCGATCCCTTTATTTCAGCAGTTCCTCTAGCAAGTATTGTTGTAGCAAACATATTTTGACCTGCACTTGAATATGCAGTAACCAATCTACATAACATCCCTTTTCACCAGTTTTTCAGAGTTCTATCAGAAAGATATTTTTAAAGTGATTTTATGGATGGTGTATAAAATTTACTCTTTTTCCTACTCTTTTAAGTCACTTTTTATGTCTTTGATCAATCTCCATGTTTAGTAAGCCTCCCAGTCTCTTCATAAGCCTTGTTTTCATTCAGAATTTGCATGCATAATTTCTTTATTGGGCATAGTCATTCCAGCCCCTCGAAATATTTATTTCCAGAAAGAACAGGTTTTGCTGAGCCATTATCAGTTGCAGTTTTAGCTTCATGCTAACCTCCCCGCCTCCACCATGACCCTACAGTGACAACGTCCAATTATATATGCCCATCAATTCCCTCATTCTGGGGAAATTGGGACTTTTAAATTCAGAAGCCTAGCCCTTTCCTTCACCTCCACAGCTTAATACACAAGGTCAAATCTAACTGTTATGCAATTTCTGTTCCCAAAAGTCTATGACCTTTGCTACTTCTTTTCCCCAATACCTGCCATCTCCAGGATTGCCTCATATCCAGTTGTTTCTTTTGTAACTTCCATTAAAATTCTAGTATCCCCAATTTATCGAAATCCTCTGTTTTCTATCCAATTATAACGCAATAAAGCAAGATACTAGTTCTCTTAATTTCTTTACTGCTTCAGAAAAGCATATATTTAAATACCTTGCTTAAAGAGGGTATATTTCAGGAAAGGTGAAATTCCTTCGCTCTGTGAAGCTGTAGTAATTCACTAATTAGTTGTATAGCCTCATTCAGATCAAGATAAAGAGCACCAAAAAAGATGCTGCTCTTCCAAGCCCTTCAGCCTAATTTCAGGCAAATAAGCTGTGGTGATAACCACAGGTGGAGCCTATTGTTATTGTGACTTAACTCCCCACACAAGTTTGAGACAAGCAAGTGGGGATGAGTGCAATGCTTTGGTAGTAGTTACTTAACATGCTTTGCCACGTTTCCTGTGATACACAAAGAAATAGGTAATGTGTTGTTCCTAATTTTCTCAAACAATATCTTCACACACAAAACAGTTTGCAGGAAAAATAATCATCAATTGTCAGCCAACTCTCCAGATAACAGATTTTTTCATACTTTCAGACTCTGAACTACCACAGTCACTGCTGAAAGATAAGAATTTAAACAGTTACAGCAATGTTATTTAAAGGTTCTCTTTTGCACTTTGAATAGTAATTTGTAATCGTAACATTTTTGGTTAGCTGCCATCCTCAGAGACCACCTGATTTATTGCTTTACCAGCAAAGCTTTGCTCTTAATAGAATACTCTCCAATTTTTTGGAAGGTCTCAGATTTATACATCGCAAGAAGTCACACAGCCGAGTTTGGACTGGCAGGATACCTGTCTCCTGTTCCTAGCTCTCTTCTTGATCTCCTCTGTGACTTGACACAAGTTGCTTCACTCTGCACTGGTTCTGTCTTCTCTATTTGTAATCAGGGCATAGACCACATCCCTGGGAAGTGTCTGTGCAGTGCCTACCACAAACAAGGCTTTAAGTCTTAGTATCCATAAAAGTAGGTGACAAAATGGTATGGCATCTGAAGTGAAGTGTCATATACCACTGTTTTGTAGAGTGTAAAAAATTCCACCACTTACTGTGAGAGAAAATAATGATAATCATTTTAAGTCCCATTAAAAAACAGGGTAAAGCTTTCTCCTGCAGAATTAGCATTAGCAATATATCTTAAATGTGCAGTAGTTATTACATTTAAAATACAATTATTTTTTTTCTAAGAAATGCACCTATACACATATGAACAAGATGTGAATACGTATTTATTTTCAGCAAGGAATACTATATTCCAGTTCTGGACAAACCAAAACACATTTAATATGGGAATCAGACCCAAACCAAACAAAAAAACATGTGTTGATTCTTAGTCTCCATAAACAATACAACTGAATACCAACTTCAGTATTTTACAGCAATGAAAAGGAGTAGATATATTTTTCTATAGAAATAGAAAACTTGAAGAGATTTAATATTTTTTGCATTTATATTCACTCTGCAATACATCTACATCAGTCACCACCCACGCATGCTTTGAAGACTGAAAGTAGATAGTAAGTCTAGCAGAACTTCATGGTGGGAGTGTGCAGGTTTTTTCTATCAAGCCTTAAAAGTAGGCTTGTAAAAGGTAACTTCAAAAATCTGGTTAAATCCCAAGGATGTTAAAATTTGGGAATGACTGCTATCTCCCAAGCCTTAAATCAGTGAATTCACTATTTTAAGTAATTCTTAACTGAAGATTGGATTATTTAATTCTATTTTTTTAATAATGGTTTCCTCTAATTCATGTAAGTATTCAGTTTGGGAAGCGTTATTGACTTTATTGTGGACAAGATCAGAATAGATGACCAATTATTCTCCTTTCTGGCCATGCAGATTTACAAAGCCACCACTGAATTAGAGCACGGAGAGAAGATGAAAAAACTGGTTCTCATTAGACCTCAGAGAAAGCCCAAGATGAAACAAAGATTGACGTTTCAGCCTAGTCTAACTTCCAACCACCTGGGTGACACTTCGCAGAAGTTCACCCAGTCATTCACATGATAACCACAGGGCTTGACCCATTACACAGCTTTCAGAAAAATTTCCAGTCCTGATGCTTCAGCTTCAAATGATAGAGAATGCATCATGTGAAGTCAGTGTTTTTGCTCATTTGCACCTGGGTAGAGAGTAGCCATATGAGAAGTTAATGCTGCAAGTCCTCTTAACAGAGCTAGGGTAAAAGAAAACCAAAACACAAGAATACTGCAAGGGTTTCATTATGATTGGTCTGAATTTTAGAGCAAGAAGAGAATCAGTTCTTTTTCTACATTGGACCAATGCACTAACACCAAATACAAAAGCTTATATAGCTAAAAAAGCTTAGATCCTATCTAAATTGTCTCCGCATGTATACCATTGGGGCAGGCAAAGATCCAAGATGAGCACTGTTGCTGGCATATCTGAGCAACCAAGTCTGAAGACAGGGCTTTTGGCAATTGACTCAATAGTCATCTACTCAATATTTTCATTTCCCTATTGCATATTGGCTTCTCTGAGCAACATCGCAAGAAGTCCTTATTCTCTAACTTATACAGAACGAAGTAAGGCAGCCAGCTTCCTTGTGAAGGAGTACAAGATGATAAATTCACCCATATTAACGCAATCTGACTCCATGACTGCTATAGACTGCAGCAAAAGCTCACAGCTGTGGGCAGCAGTGGGGGATCTTTGTTTTTCTCCTTAAGGAGCTGTTCTGCGTGGGGACACCTTTAAAGAAGATTCTTCATGTTCACAGTCAGTGGTTAGCCCCTGCCAGAGAGCAAATAACTTTAATCCCCAAAACTGGCGGGTTGGAGGGCCACAATTGAGCAATGTAATCTATCTTGAAACAGCTCTGCAACAGCACTCCCTCCGACCTCTCAGCCCTGGCCTTGTTGTGGCTGTCAGGCACACTCGAAAGCTGGTCTACAAATTCACCTTGAGGGGTTGTTGGGGGTGATGTGGTCACTGCTAGCCTTTTCCTCAACACACACAATCCCTACAAATGACACAGAGGATGCAAGAGCAGGTCCTGTGACAACACTGCACTGTGGGTTACAAGCTTGGGGCACCACCTAATAATAATTCTGCCTGTAGATGCAATTCAAGGCCCAGGAGCTTTTTAAAAGACATACTCGAGTAGTGCTCTATGGCAGCAAGGGCCATGCCATGCAGCTTGCTTCAATATCTGTTGACAGACCAAGACTGCAGGACTGTAGGTCCTGCAGAATATAAGCAGGACCCCTCAGAGATGCTCTAAGTATCTTGAGCTTGTTCCCAGCCTACCCAGGGGAAGCATCTAGGAGGGTATGCCAAAGGATTCATGACACAGACAGTCCGGGATCTTAGTTTTTAGGACACAGATGGGTACTTGTGACAGAACAGCATGAACACAACCAGCAAGCATATAGAAACTTGCTTGCGCTACACATTATTGCTACTTTCTCAGAGCTTTTAAAAGCATGAAATACTGCAAGAGGCATGTTTGAACTATTTTTAATGGTGACTCCTTCACCTAGCCTCATGTGTACCAGTGCAGTGGCAGATACTCAGTGCACTCTGGTCTCTTCCTTTCAGACATGTTTTTCAGCCCTACGCAGGTGGAGGGGACTGCTTGAAGTGACTTCACTGTCACACTCCCCTCCAAGCAGTGTTTCACTGCGTCTCTTCCCATCGCTGGCCCTGCAGGGAATTTAGCTTAGACTTAGGAAGTGCCTGGAGTTTTAGATTCTGGTTTAGTTCTTGGCTTTTGTTTTTATTGGGATTTTCGTTTCAAGGTGCATATATACATACACAAAAATACTGCCAGGCTATTGTCATAATAATCTTATGGCAAATAATGCTTCAGAAACTGGAAGGTATTCTTCCCACACACCCACATGCACTGCTTTTAAAAAGGCAAAGGAAGAAAGAAACAAGCAAAATACCAGCCACATTCTCTACTGAGCATAGATTATATAGGAGAAGTCACAGACAGAAACAAGTAAAATGACTGGTTATAAACACCTTTTTTTTTTTTTGAGAGGTTTATAATAGAAAATTTGAACTATTGTTGAATTGACACGTTTTGATTTTGAACAAATTAAATTCATCCAATATTGTTGGGTTTGATTTTGCTTAGATTTTACCAGTTTATCCCACAGAAGGTGTGAGAGTATATTCCTGCCTTCTGCAGGCTTTGCATAGCAATATAATGTTGTTTTCCCTGTCTAATCTCCAATATATTTCTCCGAAACTGCAGGCCCACTGAATCATCAAGCTTTGCGTTTATTCACAGGGAATAACAAAAAAATTTCAAGCACCAGTAACTTTGCAGTGCTTTCTTTGTGTTTTCAGTGTTTCTGAACTATACAGTTTTAATGTACCTCATTGATTCCTGATGGAATTAACAGGTAACATTTCTAGTCCTAAATTACTTATCCTAAATATGCAAGACTGTTAGAAGCAGGAGCAAGCAAGACAAGCTGCTTCTCATCTCTGATATTGGAAGGTGGCGGAATGACTCTGCTCCAATCCCCCGCTAAAAATTTTTCATCAGCCTGGGAATGGCTCCAGTTCCAGCTCTGAGCTAGGCAGCTCACTGACGAGCTTCAGGACAGCAATAAAAATAATCAACAACCTTGTGGAGTGTATGTCACATCCAGTAATGTCATTTATAGAGCTAAGATGGAATACCAGTAACAGATTCAGCTGAGTCTTGACTAGGTGAACACAAGAGGAACGGTGGGGTGAGAAAATCATACCAGAGAACATTTTAAAAAAAAAAAAAAAAAGTTAATTTCTGTCTTTAAAACCTCAGTCTAACAGAATATCTCAAAATGGGAGACACTTTTTATAGTAGTCATACCACAAGAGGATAACCCGCGCACCACACTAAAACCCTAACAGGTATTAAAAGCTGTGAAGTTTATCCGCTACAGAACAGAAGGACAAAGACAAGGTCATTCACTGTGTGCAAGTGATAGAACAAGGTTCCAAAATCCCCAAACAAACAGGGGCAGAAAATAATCTCCTTGGCAAAGTTTTGCAGTATTTGAGCATCAGGAGAAAGTCAGAAGCAATATTATTGACTAACCAAGCTGACATTTGGCTACCGAAGATTTAATTCATATAGTTCCTACTAGATAAAAGGACACCACGTCCATCTCCAAGTGATGGCTTGGCACAGTCAACCAGAGAGTACAGAATATCGGTAATTTTTTTTTAGTAGGTTGAGAAAGAGAGGACCGTCCTAAAAGTTTCTCGTTTCCCTGCTGCCTTTTATCTTGCTTGACTAGTTGAATTTCAGCAGCACCTGACATCAAGTTCTGCTAATCAACCATTCCCATCTTCTTTTAGTCTTTTCTGTAGGGATGTGGGTGCAGAGAAGCATGCCCAGGAGGACATGTGTGCTGGATGCTACCACCAGTGCTGCACGCAGCCGGGTCAAGTGGCAGCATCTACACCCACCCAAGAGGGACTGATAAGATGGAAGAAAAACTCCTTCCTGGGGAAAGGAGCATGCATGGCATAAGTCATCAAACAGAAGGCCACAATGGTGTCTGAACACAGCCTGGAAGGTGGTATATCCATCCCCCAGCAAGTGTTCAAGTTGGACCAGGTCTTCTGATCTGGAATAAAATGATGCAACACATCTCAGTCTCATGGCAGAAGTTGCTGAGGGAACAGCAGACAAGTGTGAACCCCTTATAAAGAGGTAAAACAGATCACCTGGCACCTAATAATTGCGGCATGTCTTTGTTGGCATGATCAAGGTCCAAAGACTAAAGAGTCTGAATAATTATATCTGTTTTCTGAGAAAGCTCCAGCTGGGCGGCAATTCGTACTCCGCTATCTCTATTTTATTGGCAAAGCTGCAGCAGTCCTTTATAATGTTCAGCCACAGATGACATACTACATCCCAGTGGATATTTTAGAGTAAACTGCTCAAGTTGTTCTCCACCTCCCTACTCGTCTTGTTTGCAAGCTACCTACAAGCAGAGTACAGATTTTTTTTTGCATTTTACTCAAAGGGTGTTTGCTAAGATTTCCATGCACAATCTTTGATCTGTGGATTGCTGCATATATTTGAAGTTCTGTCCTGGTTTGAGGAAAAATATGATATTTGATATGAGGTTTTTTGAAAATTTGATCTGCATCAATTGCTGAGAGGGGAATTTCAGCCACAGGACTAAAAATGCAACTCTCAGGATCAGATTTATGGTGCAAATATTAAAAGTGTAGTATACATTTAAGAAATAGTAGTAACTTTGGAAAACCGTGCCATAAAAGTCCCTAGGTTTAGTCCACGGACGCAGTTATCAAGGATCAGTAACTCGTGTGGGAGAATTAATTCCAGTTCTCATTTTTTTATTCATTAACTTTCTGCTCCACCTAGCATCTCCCTATTTTTAAAATTAAGGAAATAGAAAATCTTGATCAATTTTCTCATGATTTATGGTTTCATGCCTCCTTGCCCTGTTCTCTTTTCTTAAAAAAAAATCATTTTTTCTGAGCTAAACAGCCTCCCTCCCAGCCATCTCCCCCACAAGCAGCTTCCTTGCCTGTAAAATATGTTCATTGCCCTGCACCAAACCCCTCCTAATTTCCCTTAATCCATCTTTTGTGCTGACCCACACATCGGAAGGGAACAGCAACCTTCACAGGCAGCAGATTAGCTGCCTTAGTCCATCTGCCTGTGGGTGAGCATTCACACTACAAGCCATGCTGGCCGTTTCCCTAATGAGTACCCAGGGTGCTGCTCTGATGCTCAGGACCATCCTGTCCAGGTGATGACTCAGGTGGTGGGGGAGAGGACAGGTACGCAGCAGCCAGCCATGTCCCCACCAGTCCTCTGCACTCACCGGACTGCAGTCCCTGGGCTGTCAGGCTCAGCACCTTTCAGGAAAACTAAATTTACACCCACACACTTCCCCCCTCCCTTCCTCTAGACATTATTAAAAAAGCTCCATTCCCTGATGATTCACCAACACCTGGGAGCAAGTTCTGCTTTTTGTTCATCTCCAACAAAATCTTTTCTTCCCCTTAGCAACCAAACCGCAAGCCTTCAAGATTTAAAAGAAATGAGAATGAGTGTGTAAGTGTACGCTCGCTTCCTTGGAGTGCATGAAAGGCTAATTACAGAAATTAAATGCTAATTTCTCAAGATTAATATAGGCAAGTAAAAGGCTTTTGCATTGTTTGCATAAAAGGCTACTTCAAAAGCTTTCCTCCTTTTGCTTCTCACCTGTAATTTCTACCCTTCCTCCCCATGCTAGGTTACACCAGGTCAGGTTTTTAATTGGTGCTCATTAGCCAAGCTGTGGATGCTCCTCTCTGGTCAGTCCCTTTGCCCACGGGCAACTGCTGACTGCATCTCTGTAGTGCTAGGAAGGGGAAAGCAGACCCCCCTCCCAGTAACAGTGGCACTTTGAGCTCTGTCACCAGTGGCTTTCCTGACACCCTGTGGAGAAGTTTAAAGGCGAACAAAATACATACAACAGCAAAAATTTGCAGTCCAGCTCCTTTGTCTGCCAAGAAGACTCAAAAACCTGAACACCTGTGTTCCTGAAATCTGCATTATTTTGTTGTGCTTATTAATGGGCACTGACTTTTGCAATTTATTGTCACGTTTGGCCATGCTTAGAACACTCCGGTTCAACATGTCCTGTAAGCTGCCCCTCAAAGCATAGCACTGCAAGTGCGTCCATAAATTGAGGGTCTAATATATATTTATACATACGTATATTTTTATATGTTTTGTCATAAAGAAGCTTTCTCCATCACCAGAGAGGGTTTTGGCATGTCACACTCTGATTACAGATTAGACTGATGAATGCATGTAAATGAACTTAATTTACATTGTCACTCTCAAACACAAGAAAGAGAAGTTGAAAACACATTATTTCACTTTGATTCTCTAAGCCATCTTTCAGTGAGCTACTGTCTGACCATGCTGACCGGGGCTCTCTAGCAGGGACGATGACCCTACCAAAAACAGCAAGCCCACGTCACAGCACAAACTGCATATTTGGTTAACATCCAGGTAATCATTAGCTCTCTCTTAAGCAAGGATAGAGAGGTCCCAAACGCATCAGGGTCCCAATCCATCGTATGCCAACGGGAAGACAAAGAGTGGGATGAATGTAAAATGTATATGTCACTGTTCCTAAAGCACCTTGTTTTTTGATGATCAGGAAAGTCAGTATTAGGTTTATGCTGATGATCCTCACCCAGTAAGAGCTACACAACTACTCCCAGGAACTTCACCAGAGAAAGAATAACAGAACTGCCCCTATTCAAGAGCTATAATAAGGTAAGGAAAGAAATGGAAGTAATTTGGCATACCTACGTGCACATATTAATTAAAGATAACAAGAGTAATTATACACTTGGGAAAGGCAAAGACAGGTCCTCAGAATATCAAGAGGCCTATAAAAATTCTGGTGAAAGGCACCAAAACCTAAATAAAAAGGGGTGCAATTATTCCCCACCATCCACCTCTGCTGAGTGTGGGAAGGGACAAGAATCACAGCAGGAAAAAGTAAATGTCACAGATAGGTAATAGGGACAACAACTGAGAAACACTCTGTAAGGTCTTCTCAATACAGTACAGCTGAACTGAGAGGATGCAGCAACAGGATTTACTCACGGGACCCAGACAAAGGTAAGGGGCATTTCACACCTCTCCCTCAGCGGTGGGAAATGAACAGGTAACTCTTGAAAAATAATTGGAAAGGGTTAAGGTGAGAAAAAAATGGAATGGGTTTTTAGCAGGTTGGTGACAATTGCTATTCACCTCTTTCAAGATCAGGAGACGAAAATAGAGAGAATTCCTGACATTCCCCACCTTGTTAAAATGCTTGATAATTCTTCCCTGCAGTTTTTCTGTAGCGGACATCATGTTCGAGCTGGGCATCAGAACAGGAAAATATCATTTACAGTAAGGCAAACATCTTTCGCCTCCAGCATAAATGCATGAAACTAAGTAGACTCTAGCTGATAAGCAACACAGCAGGAAGAGGTTTATTGAGCTGATATCCTACACATGCCTTTCTACCTTAATTGTCCAGTAACTGCAGCTGGGGACAGGGACAGTGAGGAGGCTGGCATCATTAAGAAAGGAGAAAGAAGAGGCTTATAAGAAGATACCCACTGAGTACCAGGTACAGAAGCATTTCAGCAGTAATTTTAAACTCAAGCAGATGCCTACATTGGGTTTAGCTCATGAATACCATACAATGGTATAAAAGTAGAGCCCCCTCATTTGACGTAAATAGTGCACAGCTTCCCAAAACCTTTCGCAGAGCAAGGAGAGGTGACACAGCTCAATATGAGAGTCTCAGGAACTCCTGTTGTTGCAGAGCAGGCAATATACTACAGCTGTTTTAAAGTATGATGCCTTGAGCAATTTAAGCTCTACTAGAATGCACATCCACTCTTACACACTTACACCTCTGCTGTGAGCAAAAGGCAACCAATATTTAGGGTATGAACGTGGAATGTCACGTGGCTCTAATAAAATTTCAGAATCTTAATTACATTAATCCTTGATGCCAAATCTATGCACAAGGAGTAATAGAGCATCGCCATTTTAATCTATCTGAAATACCAGGATATGGTTTATAAATCATGGTTTAATTGGACAATAGCCTAAACCAAACCTCATTTCCCCAAAATGTTGCAGAGAAAGGCTAAATCCAGAATGCAGATTGGTATCTCTAGCAACAAAATAGCATCAGTATATGTTTCTGGTCTTAGTCAATCTCCACTTAGTAACCAAGAGAATTTCACTGCAGCCTTTGGGTTATACTAATAGGAAGAACAGAGAAAAAAAAAAAACACAAATGACAGGGCCTTGGTGGGACAGGTACATGTCAGCTGGAGGATTCTGAATAACTTCTTTGCTCTTCTTCAAAAGATTCGTGGACTAAGCTAATACACCACTAGTGATTTCCTCACTTTCCAAGCTTTCTACTCAGACTTGTCCTGTGTCAGGCCTAAGTATCCATTAAGTACTGCTGCCTACAGACATTATGCATAGGGATTTGTTAGATCCAGTAAGTATCTGGCTGAAGCTGTGGCTCAACAACCACTTTAGTAAGAGATGCTGATTGATAATAAACATCCTAAGAAATTTAAGGTGCAGGGCACCATACTGACATACTCTCCTTTCACATGAGAAGTAGTAATCTAAATTCTTTTTAAATAACAGTATCCGCATGCTTGTTCTGCCATCCAACAGAAGTCTCATGATATAATAAATGTGCATTGTTCAAAAAAAAAGCATGCCAGAGGATTCTCACATTCAACAGCGCTCTCAGTGACATCAGCCACAGATACTTCCACCCAGCTGAACAACACTTAGGGAACTAAATTCTGCATTAAAAAGTATATACTGGATCTCCTTGGTTTCCATAAGGACCTATTTCAAAACAAAGGGCAGAATATGATACTGATGTCTGATTGCTCAGAGATTGCAAAAAACATGAGAGTTCTGGAAAGGTTTTTTGCCAGATTACTGAATTGCTTTACTTTAGATAGTAATTTAGAATCCTTTTTTGGCAGCAATTATACGGCATAACGTACAGATGAGCTGTGGCACACATTCTACCATATGGGCTAGAAAAAAGCAGATGTCTAGGGAATATCTTCAAATAAAATATTGAGTCTTATCTGACTAAGAGAATTGTAAATATTTTAAAAGATAGTCAGAATATTTAATTGCACTCTTTGAAATACTGGAATTTACATGCAAAATAAACCGACAATTAGATATGTCACCTTGAAAATGTGCTTTCCAGCACTTTTCTGTGATTGCAAAACAATAAAGATATATTCAATGTGTAAAAAGGAACAGAGATCTTCTGGACCATCTTTGAGTAAGAACAGAGGCAAAGGAAAATCCTAAATTCTTCCAAGACAGATTTTGGTTGCCTTGTGGAAGACAGTGAGAAAGACCTGATGACCCCAGAAGGCCTCTTCCCAGTGTTCACAAGTGTCTGAGCTAAAATTACTTTCCCTTGGAAGCCAGCTGCAGAATATTTGAGATTCCATGACTTAACACACATCACCCATACGCTAATTTAGCAGACAAGAAAGATTGTCATGGAAGATATCAGAGTGAGTCACGCTAGAAACTGAAAATCACTTTCTACATGATGGTGCCTTGCAGAAACTGACTTCTGCCACTCCAGTGCCTGGGGAGACAAGGCTCAGTATACATTATACAACTCTAATTTTTTCACATGCCAAGTGGTATTTGTGCAAACAAGAGAATTAGGAGTCTTAGTCATTATTTGCTCAGGCGATGATCTGATTTGCATGTGAAAGCCATTGCTTGTAGATAAAGGCATAGGACCAAAGATGGTTGTAGACTTCAAATAAGGGAAAGCAATTGTAAATATTTCTATTGTTTCAACAACTAAGCTGGTTGAGAGGGACAGTAAGACACAAATCAAAATTCAGCACTAACTGAGCACAACACCCCCAGATCCCTACACTTCCTTTGTAAAGTGGTATTGAACACATTTCAACTAGAGATTAAATAAAATGATCACAGCTGTCCCATCGTGAGGTGGATATGGGAGGGAAGGGGATGCTGTGTTGTCAGAGGGCTGCAAGCAGTACAACCCAGCATGTCTTAACCCTTTACATCCTCTGGAGAGAGGAGATGCTGCTCAATGTATCTTCTGCACTAACCTCCCTTCTCTCCAGTGAAGCACTGCGGGGCAAATGCATCTATAAATTCTTATTTGTGGTTTTTCAGTTTAGTGTAATGGTCTTAATGGCATTTGTCACTTTTGGGCTCAGAAGTGCCAACACTACTTCTCTCATCGGTATTTCATTCTCTGCACAGCTGGGCACAGGAAAGCAGAAAAGACTGGCTTTGAGATCCTGCTGTATTTCCAGATGTGACCTTCTGATACTCTGCTGTGCATCCTGTAGCTGTGACAGTCACCGATGTCCCTCCCTGCAGCCCAGTCCCCCTGTCCACAGAAATCTTGGCTTTAGTACCTCTGCTTCACACCTGGGGACCAACAGTAATGCCACAGCGGCAGCTTTCTGCGTGAATAGATACATGCCTGATGAATCAAAGCATGCCAGTACCAAAGTGTCCAGATCACAGCCACACTACTCTGTGAGTTTATGGATGCAACAAGACAATTCCTAGCAACAAGGATCTAATTAATCACCATGAACCTTTGGTATATACAGTCAGCAGTTTGTAAACCTGTTTTCTCCATCCAAGACTCATGTGTCCATGGTTCAGAAGATGCTCGGGGAAAAAGGTTTGGCAGAGGTGCCTTTTGCCACAGTTACTGCTTGTTTAAATATATGGCTCATTTACCAGTGAAAGGAGCCAGATGGAGAGTAGTCTCCATGGTATTATTTTAACTAGATGACTTTGTCCACGTGGAACTCCCTGCTGAACAGCTTGCTATAGAGTATCTTGTACCTGTCTCAGATATATCCAGGGTGAGAAGAATCCTTCCAGTCCCACTTCACCTTTCTTCAAAGCAGGCTGCTCATCAGGGAATCCCAACTATGAGTTTCATCTTTTTGAGCTCAGAAATTTTAGACAGGTGAAGCTACTGCTGCTTCAACATGTTATAAAAATACTCTATAAAATGGAAAAAAAAAAGTTGGCTAAAAGAATTTAACAGCTCCTGACTGCAGTTTAAGACATGCTGTCATAAAAATGCAGCAGCAATGCAAAATACTGAATTAGTAGCACAACTTCAGGACAGCAAAAAACAGCATTTAGCATGAAACTCACCCCCTCATTAAAAGGAGCAGTTCCTGCATCAGCTATCCTTTCTGTCCATCTGCTGGAATTCTTGGGGTTTGTTTGATTAAGGCAACAGAAACAAAATTTAACTATGCACTGTTATTAAGCTAGTACTCACACCTTCTCGAGCTCTAACAGGTTCAGCTCGTCAAGCTTAAACTGAGGACTTCGTAGAATTTGCTTCCCCTCTTTCCCACCCTCAGATACAAACCTTTACCCCACTGGGCAAACACTCAGTTTTGGGGGAACCAAACCACATTGTTCTTCCTAAACTTTATGGAAAGGCGTGCAAACCAGCACCAGAAAGGGTGAAGAAGCATAAGGCACAGGAAAGTCATTTCAGTCCCTCTCACCTTCGCCTGCATTACATGATAATGGAGTTGGTGAACACTCACATTTTTTTCACCAAAATACACATAAACACACACTTCAACATTTAGAGATGATCCCACAATTTGATCTTAAAATTCAGAGTGAGCTGTCTGGAGACAGCTCACCCCAGATGTCACTGTAGCAACTTAGGAAATCTACCACGAACATTAACCCATCGGGTAAATGAGAACCCCGGGACTTGGCGGTGTCTGTTCCTGCACAAAGTGGAGCAAGATTTCAGCATCCCTACAGACCTGCTTGTGCATCTAATTGGGCCACGGCTGCTTGGGAATGGAGGATGGGATAGCATCCACAAGAAACGCAATTGTATAGCCCTCCTTGGTACTCTAAGCAATGATGCACTTTGCTGGTGTGGTCAGCACCTTATCAGTGTCGGACTAGATTATTTTATCAGGGGTAACACCCAGTCTAGTCAGTAATACCAATAAATCCAAGGCCAATGCTCAGCAACTGAAAATTTAAATCCAATGGCTAACATACAAATCCCCAGTGACACCTCATGATACTCTGTATAACAGGCAGGCACAGATGAAAAACAAATTCAACACTGCCAAAAAAACATGTAATTAGGAAATTTCTTTCCATCCTGATCTACAGAGCATAGACCACTTCTAAAGAAAGAGGTGGAATAGATAGAAATTTTAAATGCAGTTTTGGTTCAAAACAGAGACTTTCTATCAGGTTTACAGGGACAGGAAGGAAAAAAATACTACTTGGGAAACAAAAGCATAAGATAGAAACTACAGGAAACTAAAAAAAATAATAAATAAATCTGAGAAAGATATATGAAATATAAACTAAACAAATGCCAAAACTCTTAGGAATCTTGAGGAGGAAAATTATATCAATGTGATTTCATGAGTGAAATTCATGAAATTTTCATTACATAATGTTTTCATTATATCGTTTCATTACTTCACGTCCTACTTGAAAAGGCTTTGGTATCAAAAAACCTGGCTGTTCCAGAGGAGCTTTTTCAGCTACTAAGATTAGGACTGGACTTCTCTGTACCTCATACACACTAGTTTCACACTGCATAACATCAAATTCAAGAGGTATCTCAGACCTATTTCTGTGTTGTGTGATGCAACAAGCAATGTCAACCTCTACAGCAACAAAAGGGAACTTAATCTCTTTCAATTTCAACTGCAGATCACTGAGTCATTACTGTTCTATTATGTTTTCAGGGCAGCAAATTAATATGGTTTAAAGCAATTATACATAAAGTCCATGAAAATAAGTCTGCTGCGTATGTCATTTCTTACCTTGTTGAAAAATCTCCAAAGGTAACTGAATGAAAGACTGGCTCAGACTGAAAAAAAGACGATGGCATTTCTTGAAGCGTTAAGTTGTTTTCTTAGCCCTGCTTCTGAGTTTTCAGTGCCTTTTCCATATTTATGATGGAAGCAGGTGGTGTAATGCACTGTGTAGCTCAGGTCCTCTGCTATTACCATAGGACCACAGAAGGATGAGGTTGGAAGGCACCTCTGGAGACCATCTCATCCAATGCCCCTGCTCAGGCAGAGTCAGCTCAAGCAGGTTGCCCTGTTCAGATCCTGTTTTATTTTAAGAGATCTTAGCACAGGACTCTTAACACTTGCTCTCTCAACTTGAGATTCAGCCATGCAAGGTTTCATCACTGAAATCCTTCCCAACCTTCTATGGGACTTTTCTTTGCTTTCACAAGATTTTTTCTGAGCTTGGCATCCAGGAGGGCTGCAGAACTCATCTCTCTGCAACGGCAGGTGCCCTTATCACCACATACTTGTCGTGGTTTAGGCCAAACCTCAAACCAGGACAATGCTACATGAAGAAAATGTGATCTTTGAGAGCCACTGGTGCTGGCCTTCCTTAACCACAGGAAGATGGCCTTTAGTGTCCATAAATTCTCATCCAGGAGAAAGAAGAATATTTCTTCTGGGACAAACTGTGCTCATATCTTACTGGGTTTCCCGAAACTCTCAGCTTCTCTTCGTGAGGTAAAATAAGAAGCTCACATTGACTTATTACTTTCTTAGTAACTTCTGATTTTTTTTTTTTAAAAAGAAGTGCATTAACTCTCTTGGAAATGGATTAGGCAGACCTTGAACAAAGATTGCTAACACTTTTTAAGAAACTCTTTACCATTGGTAAGAAACTGAACACTCTCAGTCAGAAGTACCTTTACCTAGACCACTTTTTCCACTAAATAAGAACTGATACACACCATTAGCTTTCATTTGAATTATTTGACAAACTGAAACCTTCCTTTAAAATCTACTTGCTCAGGAAGTTCCTGACAGAACTGCAGCACTGTATATGACTAAAAAAGGAGTGGCTAAAAATAATAAGGCTGATGGATGGATCATACTGTTCCTGCCAAAGAGCATCTTCTACCACTATACTGCTCCATGTAACCAACACAGCATTTATGTGCTGGCCATCAATGAAGTGAAGAATCACTACAGGTCTGTCTGCCACAAGCAATCTGACCTTTTGTAATCACAGATCTGGCTTCTATTCCCAGCATGTTGTGTCATAGAATTAGACCAAAAAATCTGCAACCAGATTTGAGACACTGTAGGTCTTTTCAGAGCTGGCAGTCAGCTTCTCCTTGCTATATGGATAGGACCCATTTGTCAAATACAGAGGAGTTAATGTATGTCAGTGTTTGAATTTCAAGTACAGCTGAAGCTTGAAGGTGTTTATAGCCAAAGCAATGACTTTATTTGTAGGTGAACTGTTAGCCCAACACTTGTGAACATCAGATTGGTGGGATAAGGTGCACACACACACACACACACACTTGCTTTCTGCTGGCTGCAAGTCCTGAATTACTGACACCACTTTTGCATGCTTGATGCATGACAGACATAGGCATGAAGGGTGTTGCCACTGGGCCAGAGGCAAAGAAAGAGGCTTTGATCCCTTTACCATCAAGTTATCTTCCTGCAACTGAGAACCTTGTTTCAAAGTTCCTGATGGGAATCAGGCAAGGAAGTTCTGAATCTTTCCCCATTCCTAAATCAGTAGATCCCACAGGCCAGGTGTATGAAGTCTTGCCTTTCCCATCCACCTGCTATGTGAAAGCTGCATTACACAATCACAGCTACCACTTCCCTAGTGGTTTGCTACCAACTGTATCCCGCAAACCAGTGTAAATTTGGTCCCAGCTCTGGTGCCAGCACAGTACAGACTAGGGCTGAGGGGGCAGGAAGGAAGGACTGAGGAGTTCTGCTTTTTTCATGGTCATCCATTTTTTCCTGCGGTTCTCATTGCAGCACGACAGGTATCAAGAGCTTTAATCACGATGTCTCAAAACACACAAGTTAGTACTTTACTGTGCTTCCAGACAGTAGATTAGTGCAGCCTGGCCGCCAAACGTGATTAATAACTCTGCAAGGGCCTTTGTACTGTATCCACTATTTGCCAAAAATGGCAGAAATCGGAAGAGAGGAGGGTGCATTGCAATGACAGTTATTTCAGAGCCAGATGAGTGTTTTTTTGTGATTAAAGAACAAACTCAATTACATGAAGAAAACTCGGTGACATAAGCTCTCGTCTAGTTCCCTCCTCCCCAGGCCTCATCACCCCTCCTTCTTTAAAGTGTTGCTTGGCATTCCTGAGATTAATTTCATGGCTCTAAAATAAACACTTCCAAAAATAGTAAGAGGAAATGGTAATCTTGCAAAGTGGAGTTTGTTAGCTTATTTTCCAGAAACCAGAAGCCCTGTCTGCTTGAAACCCTTATTGCTCTGCACAGCAAGTCACAAGAAGATAAATTACTTTCTGTATCAGCAAAGACCAAACACGCTGCTGTTCTGGTGCAGAGGCTCAGGCTTCAGTGTACGTGAAAAGCAAGTGAGCAACACAGGGCTGTGAGGACTGGGGCAAACCCCAACACAGAGGACAATCTCTGATCTATCAAAACCTAGTGCTGCTAGATGAACAGGTTGGTTATTGCAAGCCTAATCCATTCTTCAGAGCCATAGATGGTCTCAGAGCCGTAGATGTTCCTGTCAGCATCAGCACCAACTTCACTAGAAACATCTTCAAGAAGCCTTTTAGCTTAGTCTGCAAACACCAGTTGTGCAGGTCAATATTCTCCGTAGTCATATGCACACCCTCATTCCCTACTACTTTTGACGATTTAAATTCTGACCCTCCCAGTAAGCATGATCCTAGCACTGCCTGTCACCCCCAATCTGAGTTCATTATGTCTAATATAGGAAAAGCACTTAGCCTGTGATGCCAGTCACTCCATCCTCCAGGATATCCAGCAACAAGGCAGTAATCACTGCAACAAATGTGAAGGGTGACATTGAAAAATGTATGGTGACACTCCCTGGGAGAAGTGCAACTTCCTAACTCCTCTAGCCAGCCACTATCCAGCACACAATTACTTCAATCGGAATAATGTAAGGAAAAGAAACAAGGGGTGGGGGCGTGAGGGGGTGGGTGGAGAAGAAGGCAAGGGCTCCTCCAGGCTGTATTTTCTAAATTGTCATGTTTCTGCCTCAAAGTACACACACACCAGAGCACAGACAAGCTGGGATGATATTTGATAAGCATTGGATTCTTTGGGATGGGGGCTGACATTTTTGTCTGAAGTCTAAATAACTACAATTAATTCTTCATCACATTTTGAAGCAGCAGAAAGGATCTGTTCTGTCAAGGGAGCATCCCCATCTACTGTTGGAGAGCGGAAAGGGAGCAGCACATCCCCCACAAGGAAGCAAGCTGCAGAAGAGGAATCTGCCACCCAGCATGATTGCCAGGAGCCATATCAAAAGGGTAGAGGAGCGAGTGTGACTTCCAGAGAAACATTGCTTCCCAGCTCTGCTGTGGCCTTCACCAGAGCTCTATTCCAGTATCTATTATGGAAATAAGTTTCTAGATGCCATGATTTAAAAAAGCAAAATTTTAGAGAACAAACTTGCATGTAAGCCAAGAAAAATCATTGCTTTCCTAATCTTGCAAACAGCCTCAAATAATTACCTAAGGAAATTTGAAGTCTCTAAGGGGAGTAGTTGATGGTGACAGTTCAGATGCTAAAACGCATTTAAATCTTTCACTGTTTGATAACATGAAACTTGCAATAGCCAATAAATTTTAGCCAACTTTTTTACAGCACTCATCAAGTTTCAGACATTTCTAAAATTGAAAAAAATAATTAAAATCTCCTATTACTTAAGTTCCAAAGGGATTCCAAAATGTATCTAAATGTAGATAAGGGATTTTATCCTTTTCAGGGCTCTGTAGTTTACTGAATTCACGCTCTTACCTTTGGTCATCTCCTAACTAACAAGGAGAACATAATAAACGATCAGACTATGTACTGCACAGCAAGGCATGAATTTAGCAAGGGGCAATCACAAAACTGAAATTAAGACATTAATAAACCTGCCTGTCAGAGGAGATGTGGAATGATTCCAGACTAAAAACTTCAACACATCTTTCTAATTACAGATTATTCTTCATTGTAGCAGCATGATGAAAACAATCTTGATAAAGTTACCTATTCATCAGTTACTGTCATTTCCCCATAATAATAATACTGCTTCTCACATAGAAAGCAAGAGCTCAAGATCTATCACTGGTACAGAAATGAACAGCTCCAGAAACTCAAAGGATGTATTCTGAGAAAGCAAGCTATTCGTCACTTTGCTATGGCCCTCCTTTTCTGTGCGTGTGAAGTAGAAATGGGCTAAAAATTAATGAGACAAGACTACTCCCATGCTGCAGAAGTTAAGCACCCACTTTAAACAGCGTCCAAAGAAGAAACAGAATTATTTGCACACTTGAAAAAGCTTGCTGAATTCAAGCTTTTAATGCTGAGGGATGTCTGAAAGCATCCCCAGAAGATGCCATATTTTCATGATTGATTTAATTTCAAAAAGAATATTTTCATCTTTAAAGTGATCCACTGTGATACTGAAGTTGCAATAGCTGTGCATGTGTGCACAGCCACAACTTGCAAAGGAATGAGAAGGAGAAATCCAAACACTTTTTTTACTGTATAGACAGCACTTAACTTGTTCCAAACCCATGTTTGGAGATCTGTGTTTGGAAAACATTAATATTTTCTTTCTCCTCTGCCTTATCATGCACTCTCCTCCTAAAAAGAAAAAAAAAAAAAAAAAGGAAAAAAAATCATATGGTTATCCCAAGGCGAGAAGATGTCAAAGACACATTGGTCAGATTCTTCACTCATTGCTCCCATCTCTCAAGGACGGAGGGTTTAACTCCCTCCAAGTGATCAAGGAACTTGGTTGTCACTCCTATAGTAAACCACAAAACAACTGGGATCTCCTTCCACGCGTAAAATAGGGAAATAATTACCTTTCAGCTCTCTCAAGCAAGAGCATTGCATCACAGTTTGTCTTTAGGCTAAAAAGAACAGGGGCCATCCACCCAGAGCCTGCTCTGGTCTCTCTTCTCATGAATTCAGGGTTTCAGTGGAGGGAGATGAATCCTTGCACATGCTCCATGCGTCATCCTGTGCCAGCATTCAAGTCCAGGTGTTATAGGCCCTTCCTCATCACAACCCCTTTGCCTTTCCTGGTTCATACTTTGCAACTGATACCTCTCTACCTTAGGAATCCTGCACTGAGCAGGAGTTTCCTGCAGCAGACTCCTCACACATTCCTCCTACTCTTGTAATTTACTGACCAGTAACTCTGGACCACAGGAGCACAACACGAAGCCCCGTGTTCCTAGGTGGTCACCTAGAGAGCCAACAGGCCCACCTCTGCTCCTCAGGGAACACAAGACAGAATCCCTTCAGATGTCTGTCCTGTAGCACACTTTAAACAGAGTCTCTCCTTAAAGACGTTACTAGATCACCTCGTAGTAGAGAGGATTTGCATGAAAGGAAGGACACAGCATCAGAAAGCTGGTTAGAGCTTTGATTCCTCAAAAGCTTACACAAGGACTGTCCCAAGGAAATTAATTTGTAAAATTAAACACATGCATAAATGCTTGCAGAATTTAGGCCTAAGAGACAGCAAGTGCTCACATAGCCTGGGAGAAGCATATCCAGCAAAGGATATCCTACGGTTGTGTAAAAATAGGTTTCAATAAACTTACCAATCCCATATAAACATTCTTACAAGACCATATCCATTTACTACTGGAAGAATATAAAAGGAACAAAATAGAATTGAAAATTATTTTTATATCCTTATGCCTTAAAAGCGATTGTTAAGGACATCCAAGAAGTTGAGAAAATATTAAGCTGTAAGTTTTATTAAGCCCTGAGGGAAAGTCAGGAGACCAGAAGAGACCAGAACAACTGCACAGAGGCAATGACAAATTCCTAGAAACACAGGGGCTGGAAATCCAAATCAGAATGTGATGGGCTAAAATAACCTCA